>CM051234.1:355587381-356794315 GCA_027917425.1 Gastrophryne carolinensis | reverse complement strand
GGGGCTGTCCGGACTCTTGTTATGGGCAGAGTTCGGTTTGCCAGGATAATCCATCTGCATTACTGGTTTGTCTACAGGGCCTGTATACACACACACACATACAGTTGTACTCACAGGGTGCTGGTCTTCTCGTTTCCCCCCAATAAGAGACAGAACTCAGTATTGAGGGTGAAGATGATACCCCCACACACACACACATGCAGTTGTACTCACAGGGTGCTGGTCTTGTACACACACAGTTGTACTCACAGGATGCTGGTCTGGTACACACACAGTTGTACTCACAGGGTGCTGGTCTTGTCATTCCCCCCCAATAAGAGACAGAACTCAGTATTGAGGGTGAAGATGATACACCCACACACACATACAGTTGTACTCACAGGGTGCTGGTCTTGTACACACATACAGTTGTACTCACAGGGTGCTGGTCTTGTACACACACACACAGTTGTACTCACAGGGTGCTGGTCTTGTCTTTTCCCCCCAATAAGAGACAGAACTCAGTATTGAGGGTGAAGATGATACACCCACACACACATACAGTTGTACTCACAGGGTGCTGGTCTTGTACACACACACATACAGTTGTACTCACAGGGTGCTGGTCTTGTACACACACACATGTACTCACAGGGTGCTGGTCTTGTACACACACACACATGTACTCACAGGGTGCTGGTCTTGTACACACACACACACACATGTACTCACAGGGTGCTGGTCTTGTACACACACATGTACTCACAGGGTGCTGGTCTTGTACACACACATGTACTCACAGGGTGCTGGTCTTGTACACACTCTCTTAGCTCTGGTTGCAAGGCATTGAGAAAATGTTCTAGTAAAAACAACTGTAGGCTTCCTGGGTGACAGCGTGCCGGGCTAACAAAGCCTCCTTTACCAGATGGTAGTGTGGTATGTCCGCATCAGGGATGGCCCGGAAAGCATCGGAAGCTTTCCCCGATAGTTTCCTTTATAATATGGTGACCCATTCCTCCATGGGTTCCCGGTGTAAAGCGCACTGCCGTTCAAAATCGGCCAAAAATCCATCACTCATCGTCACTTTCCTGGAAGGACTTAAATGCTGCAAATGGAATCTTTTTCCCCCCAGTGTAACTGAGGCTCAGAGACACAGGGGCGCTGAGAGGCTGCTGGGTTGCGAGTCGTCGATCTTCCCTTCGCTTACTGGCCTCTGCCTCCGCTGCGGCAAAGACTTGGTCGATCAGTTCTTGTGATGGATTCGACCATAGACCGACAATCTGTTCCGAACCGCTTGAACGAGAGCAGCGTCTTCATCGATCTCTATATTGGTTTCGGTCCTCACTGCTGCACGATCCATTTTGATCAGCTCGGCTATCAGTTCCCGACGTGGGCGGTTGCTAGCTGACCTTCCCCGGCTCTCGAGTAGATCCTTCAGGGTCAGCCTTTTCAACTTGTCCTACTGACTCTCCATCAGGGTAGCACTCTCTCTGGGTACAAAGGACCATCCCACCGCTGCCACCAATTGTAGCGATAACCCTTATCGCCGGAGGGCTTCACCGCCCGAGACGTCCTTTCCCAATGGTGAGAGTTGCTGCTGGAATTCCAGAGTCGTCCGTGAGGAAACAGGAACAGCCCTTACAAGGGCTAGTGAATTGTAATATAGCGTTTCCCCCAATAAGAGACAGAACTCAGTATTGAGGGTGAAGATGAACTCTTTTTATTAGTGCCACTCAAGGCCTTATATACACAAGTCTCCATGCAATGACAACCACACTGACCAATAGCAGCAGGGCACACAATCCCTCAACTCTGCTGGTGACGCAATCAGTAGAACAATAGCAGGCTGTAATACAATCAATCAGGACAATGCCATTGACTGTGACGTAATCAACAATACACAATGGCAGTCTTGTAATACCATCCAAAATACAATGACATTGCCTGTAACAGTATCAAAATACAATTACATTGTCTGGAACCTAATTAAGAAAAGGCCAGTGAATGACCCGGTGGGCAATCGAATAGTGATGACATCCAAAAGGCAGAGCGTCTGTCACAACAGTGCATATTAATGATCAGCAAAACGGCTCTGTTTAGACACAGAGCTTGACAACGTTGAGCAGCTGCATCCCTATTCCCTTTAGACTGAGGAGTAGTTAGGCTTTCTGTCACTCGGGGCAAAGATTCAAAATGGCACCCCCCCTGATCTGCTGCACCCGGGGCAAGCGTCCCCCCCTGCTACACCCCTGCTTTAGACATGGGTGTGCCCTTCTAAATTGCTGGATGCAGGAGCGTGCCTCAGCCCAGAAATGCCGGGGAATGCGACCACAATTGTTTACTTCATCGTGGGAGCCAGGAAAAAGGGGAGTTTTGCAGTGACCCAGGGGGGTTTAACACAGCAGGGTATGCCGGTTTGGGATGCCCAGGGCAAGGCCAGCGGCATAACATCACATGTTATGCCACACCCTGAATGCCGATCAATGATATCCCAAATGTGCGTGATGGAACACAAGTCCAGAGACACAGGCCATGGTGGCATGTTTAGGCCACACAGGTTGCAGACAGTGATACAAGCAACATGTGGCCTGGCATTGCACTATTGAAAATGTGTATCAGTGGTTTTGTAACCAAATCAATGTAATTATGAAGCTGCCTGTTCAGAGGTTCACAAACCTCTGGCTGTCATTGTTGTCCCAATTAAAACCCGCTTATTAGGTTTTGTCATGTTTAAATGAAAACCATCTAAGCTATTTAGGAAGTTTAAAACAGCCCATTTTTAAGATCAGACTGTCTTTAATGATCTACTAAAAACACCACTGCAAAGGCAGGAGATTCTAATCAGTCCCAAAATGTAATCTTCGAATGCTCTTCACTGCAGTAATCTGAAGGGCCATCCTATTTCTTCCTTTCATATTGTATAACATAGATAAAACTAAACTGACCAAACATGAAAATGGTGCGACAGTCCCGCTACCTCACACACTGTCCCGTTGTCACACTGAAAATACTGGGACAGTAAATGTCCCACTTTGCAAAGGGACTGTCCCGCCATCTAGTCAGCTGAGACACTCAGTGGGCACAGTGTACAGGAGGGAGGGGGAATGGTGCAGTTATTATATATTATCTGAAGGGCGACAGAGAGAAGGAGAGCTGCGCTGCAGCCGGCTCAAAGAATCCAGAGGTCTGTCTGTGACATCACTAGTTGCTAGCCTAGGAGGAAACAGCCTAGTAATATTATTATTGGCGGGGAAGGGTAGGGCCGAGAGGCTCAGACACTTGCTGCTTTGTGTGCCAAGCGTGGGAGGGAAGCCAGTGGATTTATAGTGTGCAGGGGCTGACAGAGCAGAGCATGGAGCCCATCATTGTTCTGCGTACTGAAATACACACAGGAAGAAGAGGCTGGCAGCAATAGTAGGAAAACAAGGCAGGTTTTTCATTTGTCACATGACGACATCACTTAAAGAGGAAGCACAGTCATAAATGTATGCAGCAGCAGCAGGGAGGCATTACCCCCTGTACCGTCAGGAACTGCTGATACTTACCTCTTCTAGAATCATTCTACAGCAGCTACAAGGGCAATCCATCAGCCTTGATGGGTGTGCAGCAATGTGCACAGCTGTCACGATAAGCTGCTGCTGCATATATTGGTTGTGTAACACAAAGCAAACACATTTACAGTGGTAGAGGGCCAAAGTACACAGAGCATGCCCATTTGGGGTACCCCAATTCTAGGATTGGATGTTCGTGCCAACAATAAGACTCCTGCACCATGATTCCCCAGCACCTGCAATGGAGCAACTGCAGGCAACCACAGGTGGCAGTTCTGCAGGGGGCAGTTAAGTGAAACCAGCCTTTGAGGGGTAAGGGGGTCCCAAGTAATCAGGATGCCCCCCTGAGTCTAGTATTCAGGTACCAACACAACACAATAGTCACTATGCCATTGGAGCTCTGCCTTTATCCCCTTCCTCCAATCAGTTGGCAAACAACCATAACTCTAAAAAATATTTTTTACTCAAAGGCCTGTGAACAGCCTTGACCCCCCCCCCCCCCTTAGCACAACCCTGCAGCACCCCATTGTTCCATTTTAACAACACGCACACAGGAATTTCACTTTCTTGCGTGTTATTCCTCCATGTGGTGGCATCCTGAATTGGGATGACGCACTGTGTGTATTCCCCCAGGTTGCCTGATCAACTCCCCCTTCCAGTCGCTCCCACGGCGCAGACTCCCGCTGAAAGCGAGGGCGCCGATTGGCTGAGTACTCTGCTCAGCCAATCAGCGCGCTTGCTGTCATTCAGCTCCCTTTGGACAGCTAAGCACCAGAACAGCGCCGAAGGGAGCCGAGTGCGCCACCAGCCGCATCCCTCACTCATCTTGTAGCTGAGACGTGGCCGCACCGCTCATTGAGAAAGGCTGGGCATGGGCATGGTTAGTGGTGTGCGGGATGTGGCCACAGCGCGAAGACACGACAAGGGATCGGGAGAAGGTGAGTAGATCTGGGTATCTGGGGGGGGGGGGGGTTCACACTGTGGGGTATTCCAATCTGGGAAACCCCAAAGACAGGAACTTGGACAGCCCAGCAGATCTTACAGATCTAATCTGCCATGCTACAACCTCAAAACAGATTGATCGTAATGGCTTCTGTAAAAAAACAGGTTTACATGCTGCTTGTTGGAAAAGGATTGCGGGCGTCAGACTTTTTTCTTCAAATTGACAAAACTGTGGAATATCTTACCAAATGTGCATGTAAAAGGAATGACTAGATATTGCAGCTGGCAGATAATATTTAAGCACATTAGCATTACAAAAATGACATCCCTGGCAGATTCCATTGCAAAGACAATCAATCTTCAGCTTAATAATGACAACTTAAAGACTTCCAAAATGGATTTATCAGCCATCTCAGAAGAACGCACAATCGGTGTGCTTGTTGCGTGCATAACCCCATCACGCAACGCGTGCGGTGCGATGCCCCCCCCCCCCCTTAAAAGCACAATTGTTTTTCCAACAAGACAGAGATAACGGAGTTAGACAACAGTGACAAATGCAGCATGTGAATCATACTCCCCCTTTCTGCGGCTCGCTGTCTCTTTCATGTATGACAGCCAAGATCAGCAGCACATTAATAATGCTCAATTGAAAAATCATTTCCGAGCGCACTCAAAGGAATAGTGTAATAGTAGTGCAGCAGGCCTGGAAGTGTATGGCATGTGCCATCATCGGCAGCTTTAGGGGACTGGTAAGCTTAGGGAAATTAATTATCTGTTAAAGTCTACTTGTTAGGTTTAAATGAAAATTATCTAGGCTATTTAGGGGGTTTAAAAACAGGTTTGTCAAAAATAAAGCCCATTTACATACCTCCAACTTTTGAAAATGGCGAGGGACATGTGCAGCAGTGCGGAATTTTTTTTGCAATTAAGCCACGCCCTTAAAGGGAAACCTAAGATTGTATTATAATTATTACTGCTGCTACAGATAAGCCCCCCCCCCCCCACACACACACACACAGATACACGCAGGCCACCGCTGGGGCAGACTTGGGTTAAAAAAAACAGACCCTAGGGCACACCGGCCCTGCTGTACTGTACCTAACCCAGTATATTATCTTAAACTGGACCTTCACCCTAAATAAGGGTATATGTTATATGTTTCCCCCACGCTGTACATACAGATAGCCCACATTAAAAATCCTCCTACCTGCATCTATTGCATTTTCTGAGACTTTAAAAATTCAAGATGGCGGCCCATGGAGGTGCAGGCTGCCTGCAAACAGGAAGGTCGACTCTGCCACTCTGCATTCTGGGATTGCTGACCTTTTCCTGACCCCAGCTCTGCTCTGTTTGCGCAAAGCACAGCTATATCCCTCCTCCCCTACACTTTTGAACCCTCTCCTCTCCTCAGTATGTGATGCTACTATCCTAGAGTGCTGAACAGAGTTGCAGGCCAGTGAAGGAAAGAATAACATGTAAATGACTAAAAATGTTAAATATCTACATTTTAGAGGCTGGGGAATAGTTTTTTTAAGGGTTTGGGCTTTTCATTAAATGTTTCTAAAGGTCCGCTTTAATGTCACATCCTAAATAAGACGCACCCAGGGTTAGAGGACAAAAATAAGAAAAAAAAATATTCTGAACCAAATGGTGTACTAAAATCCCCCACCTAATCACTCTATTACAGGCATGTGCAAAACCCCCATGACAGCCAGTGAGGGGCATCCTCCCCATTACAGGCAGCAGGGTGGATTTGATTTAAATCTAACTGATTTAAATCACGATTTAAAGTGCACCAACACCCAGGGGGGATCGGCCCGGGAATCTATAAGATTCCCGGACCGATCAGATCCCTCCCCGCGGGACATCCGAAATCGGGATGTCCCGCGGGGAGGAACCCCCCAGGAGGCCCACAATCCTTACCTTACCGGCGATCCAACGGCGCATGCGCGAGACGCGGCCGCGTCTCTCGCTTCCCTCTAGCAGGGCGCGCTCCCGCGCCGGCCGTTTTGTGAATGGCCGGCGCAGGCGCGCTCCCTGTTAGAGGGAAGCGAGAGACGCAGCCAATGACAGCGCTCTGGTATGTGCGTCCAAGCGGCTTTGGACGCGCATACCAGAGCGGCTCTGAGCGCTGTCATTGGCCGGATGAGGTCACATGGGAGCGGGGAGAGGTGAGTTTTTGCGGCGATCGGGGGGGGTTTCACACAGCGGGGCACCCCCGATCGGGGTGCCCCACCTAAGTCGACCAACACCCAGGATAGTCAAAATCCTGGGTGTTGGTCCACTTTAAATCACGATTTAAATCACTAGTCAGTAAGGCTTGATTTAAATCAGTGATTTAAATCAAAGTTTCTACCTAAACTAGTTCTTGCTATTTTAACATGCAAGTAGATGAAGATTTTTAGAATCATTTTTTATATTACTTTTTTCTCCCCAGTTTAATGGGTTAATCATTCATATTTGGACACCGCTGTTCTGTTGTACTTAGGAAGGAGAAAAATAATCCTGACCTTAATAACAATTTAAATAGATTTATTCAACTGAAACAATAACAACATTACAGCATAAGTTATTTGCTTAAACAAACATCCATGTTTTGTTAACTAATTTGGCTAAACAAAATATATATAAATATTTTAAGAAACTTAGACTGTCAGCCCAGCCGACACATGAAAAACGTAAATACTACTGTCCCTGCTGTCCTCTGTAGCTCACTAGTCATAGGTTTGTAGAACAATAGGGTTAAGGTCTTTTTCTCAACTCTGTTCATGTTGTAACATTTTTGCTGTGAAGAAGAGGCTGGGACCTCTGCGGAGTCAAATTCAGTTTTGAGAACTGCGTAAGTAAAGCGAGCGTCTGTGATAATATAGGAGAGAAACTGCCCACTAATCCTACAGAAACCTCTGGAAGAGCATGGCATTGTGAATGTTACACATATACAGCCTTTATTCTACTGAGTTAAACAACTCAGCTTTATCTCATGATGGAAGAACCTTTGGATGGTAAAATATTTTCCTCAAAAAGCAGTTTATTGAAAAAAAATCCGATTTTTTTGATTTTTTTAAAAAAAACATTGATTTTTATCCCCCCATGACAGCCAGTGAGGGGCCTCCTCCCCATTACAGGCAGTGATGAGCATCCTCCCCCAGAACACACAGCTCTTACCTCTCCTGCAGTGCAAGGAGGCTCCTTCTCTGCGACGTGAAACAGGACAAATGCCCAAAAGCTGGATTGTCCCGCTGAAATTGGATAGTTGGGGGTATGCATTTTTAAGAATAATTAAGACTGTCTTTACTAATCTACTATGCTCTGCACACCCAACAGAAGAGGGCAATCAATGTGTACTATACCCCCAAAATTGTACTACCTAAGGCATACCGCCAATCAAAAATGACTCCATGGCATGTCTCTGATTTGTGCTCTCCCATCGCACAGACATCAATAAGCAGCACAAACTCAAGCAAAGCAAGTTGACATCAAATATCGATGACTTAAAGGAGCACTATCGCAAAAAAATGTTCAATGATAAAAATCCATATACTGTAAATATGCTGGCAGGCCGGACGAGAGGTCACATACGCCTAGCATAAAAAAAATATCCAGCCAGGCTTGTTTTCTTTATTGTAATGAAAGTAAGAGGCTCTGTCACCCCAATACACTAAACCCGTCACCCCTGGATTTTATTCCTACCATGACGGAACAAATCATTAACTTGGCAGGAGTTTTATTCAGTTCAGGTGTATAAGTGACCTCTCCTCTCATAAGCCAGCGTGCTTATATGGATTTTTAATATCACACAATTTCACGATAGTGCTCCTTTAAGTTGAACGATACCCAGGATTTTCACTTTCCCTGCAACAGCCACGTGGTCTGGACCACAAGTGTGCTAGTGGCCAATGGTCCATTGCGTAAACATGGTCATTGGCCCACTTTAACACAAAAAATCTGAGGGCACGGTCTGTTCAACAGGTCTACAAGGAAGTCCACCAGAATAGACTTTTCCTTAAATCAAAATATAGCAAAGACGCCAGCCAATCTCCGGTTAAAAGGATGCTTGATCCACATTTATTTTCCAATAGATTAAAAAATTTCCATCCACATAATGAAGCCGGTGATGAGCATGATTTCCTTAAATCACTAGAATCTTCACATCTGTTTTTACAGTCACTCAGCCTGATAAGACCCCAAAAACAGCATTCCAAAATGCCCAAACAGCATGCTTACTTACCAGTAAAACCGGTTATTGCTTGTTGGAATTAATAATTTAGCAATAGCATAGTTTCTGATTAGTACAGCTTTGTCTAAGTTAAATTGGAAGTCTAGTCTCCTAAGTGAACAAAGCACAGGGGAAGGCAACATAACAAGGAACACCTTCATAATTCTTACGTTAGCAACCATCAATCCTCCTGGGATGCTATGATGCAGCATATGTTCTCTAGAGCCTTGCTAGGTGATACATGAGATGCACAAAGGGCTCCCTCATCAGCTCAGTGTACAAAGTGGAAAACACTACATGAAAACAAAATTTTAAACTAACAAGGCTTATACAGATGGGGGACTTAAAGTAGCCATAGGCAGAACAGCTTACAGTAAATAGTTGTACTGCATTTTCCTAACTAGACTATGCCCTGCACAATTTGCAATAGAAAAGTCAGTCTGCTGGATTTATTATCCTAAAATAAACACAGCCCTTACATTCTTATTGGTAAAAGGTTGACCTACACACAGTTTAATTGGCAATATATCATAACATGCCAAAACATTTCTATATAATGTAAACCCCTCTGACCAAGTTGCCCTTTTAGAGTTAGCCTTATAGCACCAGTTGCTGTCATCTTCTTCCGCCAGAGATGGTTATGCTCTTAAGAGTGCCAGCAGTCTACAGCACACTTTACAACTGCTTCTGCCCACAACTCATCACTTAAAGAGAACCTAATGTCTACGACTAGACTTTTGTTCCTGCCATTTCCCTGGGGTCCCCTCACACCCCCACCCGCCTGTTCACTCCCCTGACTGCTCATTCGTTCTGCCCTCTGTGGCTCACTGGCTCTTGCTGCCCGCCTGCTCAGTTCACCAGTTTCATGGTCAAGGTCCCCGGTTCCTCCATGGCCATCCCCGTCCCATCCACACGCTGTCTCAGACGCCAGTGATAGCAGGTATGGTACTATGCAGAGCTTCAGCTCCTGCTACAGAAGCACTGCCTGCATGGTGCTGTCCCTAACGGGGAAGGGAACTGCTGCTCAACACGCAGCACAGATGACAGAGGAACCAGCCAGGAAACAAGTGAAGTCTGGATTGGAATGGGGAGTTTCAATAACACAAATATAAGCAGCTAGCCAGTCGGAGGAAATTTTGGGTACCTGGAGTCGGAGTCGGCAAACAATGCACCGACTCCGACTCCTACTAAATTTTGATTTAGCAAGTTTAAATGTCCCAATTCACAAAAAGTTATAATTAATGACTTCTCTATTGTAAGAATAAAGACCAATGCATGCAGTGCCTCACGTAACCGCAAAACGAACACGTTAAGTGACCGTGAAGAAGCATGCTTTTCATGTGCTTCACTATATGGCACGCAACGCACAATTAGAAGCGGCAATACTTATACTTTGCATGGTGTTGTGTTCTGCTGTTACAGGGAACCCATGGGTAACCTAGCCTCTCACTGATAAGGGATTAAGTAAATATGTTTTTTGCAGGACTAGAGACACTTGTATAAGTGAAGGGAATGGAGGATCAATAGTTCAAGACTGAAGCTGTACCATTGGAAAAGCTGCTGTCATTCAGCAAAAGGCTATAAAAACTTGTAAACTTGGATTGTTAGCTTAAACTTTAAACATGACTATGGGATTCTACTAGGGAAATCATGTTTTATAATAAAGGCCCCTTTCTGGATCCTCCCACTGCCGTATCTTCAGCAGAAGATCAGCACACAGAAAGGAGGAGGCAGCTTCTGCCCAACTACCTCTCTCTGCTAGAAGTAATGACATGTATGTTGCCTTTCTTTCCTTCAAGGAATGTATAAAATACATTCACATATTAATACAGAGGAGTCGGGGAGTCGGAAGTACAAAAAACTGAGGAGTCGGAACATTTATCTACCGACTCCACAGCCCTGCAGCTAGCATTCCCGGATTCCCTACAGGGTGGCAGCGCATCAGCCGGGAAAGGCAGGAATATGACCCCGCATGTGTCATCATATTGCTTGCGAGGCATGTATACTGGCAATTCTGGGTAGTTTCACATAGTGGGGCACGTTGGGATGCCCCAGGGCTAGGGAATCAGCCGGCTCTAGAAACTTTTAGACATCAGGGACGACGAATACAATTTTTGGTCCACTGGTCCTTAGCATCATGCCAGATACCAAAGGAACCCACACTTCTGCATTGCCTCGCCACTGGTTGCCAGTTCATCACTCCGCATGGGTGGTCACATGGGGCAGTGAACTGGCAGCCATTGGCTAAGGAATGCTCCTGCCGAGTGAGGAACTCTGCCATGGTATCAGACTTGATGTTCAGTTATGCAAGAATTCAAATATGGATAAACACAATGGTAATGGTTTGGGGACAGTTTTCAGGGCCTGTTAATCCATATGGGAGGGGAGGCCCCCCCCCCCCCCAACAGATTTGCGAATGAATCCCCCCAACAGATTTGCGATTGAATCCATCCTTGCAGATCACCGACATGCATACATGCTGATCATCTTACCTGGGGCAGATGGGATTTTCCAGCAGGACAATGCAACATGTCACAAGGCTAGAAATATGCAATAGTACCCAGGCCCTCAATTCTCCCCGACAACCCAGCTGAGCATCTGTGGGACCACCTTGACCATTGTATTTGCTGCATAGATTCTTTTCCCACGCACCCTCCAGTAGCTGTGTGATGCACTACAATCACTATGGTTCCAGATACCTATGACAGCCAACTGAGGCACTCCCAGCCTCATTAAGCTGCTTCACGTGCCGCACACAGCGGTTGGTTATAATAATGTGACTCAACTGTTTTTTCGAAGACATCCTTTTTTCCCCACAGTTGCCTAAAATTTTGCACAGTAAAGAAAACACACATATCATTTCATGGTAAAGACCGTATGTATTTAAAAGCTTCCTGTGTTTAAGCTTTGATGGTGATGGATTTCACATGAATGCTGTATAAATCAGTGTTACATTAATCATCTGTAAATACGTTAGTGATAATAGGGAATGCTGAAAGGTTTTTTGGTGCACTGCTCTTAATGGAAAGGTTGGGATATAATAAGGAAATTGGGAAAACAGAAAAAAAAAAAGTAGTGTGTCAAGCATCCGGTTGACCACCCCTGCAATAACTAGTGTTGAGCGAACCAAAACCAAACACAGACTTTAGCCAGAAGTATATGTTCGATTTTGCTGAGCAGCCCATCAACCAGCTTCACCTAAAAGATGCAGTAGCAGGAAGCTGCTGTACAACTTACCTGAGCCCCGGGAACCCAGTGCTGTCAGCGTCGTTCCTCTAAAGGTCCCCAGCTGGGGCCACAGAAATATGCCCATCACCCCCATGAGTGAGGATACTCCTAGTGCCAGCCCTTGCCAGCTGCCTGGCACTAGTCCTCACTCATGGGAACGCCAAAAGGACCTGGATCACATATTTCAGGTAAGGTGAGCACCAGCACTTCTGCTGCACAATCTACGCCCCCCAAAGTTCTGGTCCCTACTGATTTTAATGGGGACCGGGTTTGAAGCCTTTTTTTTTTTTTTTTTTTTTTTTTAAGTTTGGCTGAACTTGCAGGACCCGAACATTTGGGGGTCACAGAATAATAACATAAACAATATATTACATTATGTGAATTAAAAAACAACACTATTCCAGAGGGCCGAAATGCGCCAGAATATGTGTGTGAGTATATGTATGTGTGTATATATATATATATATATATATATATATATATACACACACACACACACACACACACACACACACACACACACATTTTACCTGTGTTTTAGGGTTTGGAGGAAATAAAACAAATGGTTTTAAATACCTGGTTTTAAGTACTGAGTGACATTGTATATATATATGGATCGTTGCCTTGCAACCTGTCCTATGCCTCAGTATTAACAAGCCTAAGGATTGTTAATAATAATAATAATACTTTTGCACGTGCCTGGACAATCATTTTAAAATTACAAATAGATTGAAATAGGCAGAATTATAGCCTATTGTGGAAATGTATAGCATATCATCACATTTTAAGAAAAGCTAAAAAGAAAACGTATGATTTACGCCAGCAAACAAAACCGTCATTCCTACTAAAGGATGTATAATGGGTCTAGTAACATCCAAATGTTTAGTTGCTGTTTGCGTAAGTTAACAGTGAATATGCATGTTGTCTCATATTCACTTCGCATTCGCTAGTCTGACCTTATAAACAGTCAAAATGTGAGTGTATATATAAACTTAAAGCTTGGTGGCAGTTGTGCAATACAGGCAGGCAAATCCAAAACTGCTAAATATGCCGGCTTTTCCATCCAAATGACTGAAATTCGACTTTATTTTATTCTGTCTATCAGAATTTGAATACAGAGAGACATTCTCAAACATCACTATAAAAGTTGCAGTAGGGTCATGCCAAACAGTGACTTCCACAACGTGCTACAGGACAGAGATTTTGAAAAGGTGTTTGCCTTGTGCTCATTACAGTAAATCTGTAAAGCAAAAAGGAATCAAAGAAGCAGTCGCACATGGTGAATACTGCTGCGGCATGCCCCAGCTCACAATGAACAGAAACGCTGTGAGTCATGTGTAATTCTGATATGACAAGGTCTCTGCAGGGCCATATAAGCTGGCAGATTTCCCAGCACTTGTCACACTACAGAAACACAGAAGAAAAACCTCAGATCACAAAATACATTGCAAAGAAACAGAAAAAAGGATTGATTTCTTACTAAGCGAAACAGAAGCTGGGGGTAGGGGGGAAAAAAACAGCACCATAATTGACTACATGGAGACGTTCAATGTAAAAGTGACTTTACTCCACCCAGCAACAATTTCCAAGCCTGTAACAGATTCCCATGGTGCAGAAAAACTGAATCACTGGAAAAATGCTGACATGGAAAAAGTATGGGGGATTCAAATATCAAGCATGCTAAAAAGATGTACAAACACAACTACATTTTTTTTTTAGAAAGCAAACCAAACAAAATCTCTTACAAAACATCATACCATCAGGCAATGTGTGAGACTAGCTTTAGCGTGCGATAGATTTACAAATGGCTTACAACAATGAAATCAGAAAAGAGTAACCATAAATACACAGGTTTTAGGCATAATCTGGAATAAACCTTAAAATAAAGGCTTGTCATTGTAACATTTAAAATATATGGTTGACCTTACATGACACAGCAAATACAATAGGATACAGCAAGTACAAAAAAATTCCAGCCATCTGTGTATAACAAGCAAAACCCATAAAGATTAGGATGGATGATCATTTGAATGTCTGGACTAAATTAGCTTTCTTTAGGGGCGTGCTTGTAGGAGTGCGCTAGGGACTAGGGGTTTATTCTAGTTCATTTAAGAATCATGCAAAATAAAAGTGTGTGTGTTGGATATTAACATACTTTTGTCAGCAAATCTGATCCTCCAAGGACATAAATCTTTTAAAGCAGACCAAAACCCACCCTGGAGTCTATCCCACTTTAGGACAGACATATTGCCTTCCCTTGGGGCATCCACACCAGTTGTGTGAAACCGCCCCAGGTCACCCAGTAAAGTCACCTTCTCCCTGATCCCACAGCGCAATCACAAGCAGCAGCCGCCGCATGCTATGCATTTAGCAGGGAGCACGCCCATGCCAGGCATTTGTGAACGGCCAGCGCAGGCACGCGCCCTGTTAGAGGGTAGCGGGGATGCGACCTCCAACCCATTCAGCTTCGTTCGGCTACACGCAACTAAAGCCAAGTCTTAGGCGAGCCTAGACAATTCCACATCAGCAAAGTCGAGAAGAGAGGCCCCGCATGCAGCATAGGACCGGGGAAGGCTTGTCCAAGTGTGCGACTGAGGGGGTTTCACACAGCGGAGCAACAGGGTGCCCCAGAGACAAGGACCACAACGCAGGACAGTCAAAATCCTAAGTTTTGTAACCAGTGGTATATGTACATAACAACGGTGATGAAGCTGCACGTGGTGAAAGCGACATACTTGTGTACTTCATGTTATTTAAACCGGACCTTCAGCATGATTTCATGAAAAGCCCAAACCCTTAGAAAACTATTCCCTAGCATCTAAAATGAATATATTTTAAGTTTTTAATCACTTACTTATTACTTCCCCCCACCGGGCTGCAACTCTGTTCAGGACTCGGGTTAGGATATGGGTGCTGCCATCTTGACTCAGAAGCATCACAAACTGAGGAGAGGAGAAGGGGATAAAGTACAGGAAGGCGCAGTGGAGCTGGGGTCAGGGAAAGGACAGCAATCCCAGAATGCAGAGCAACACAGTCAAAAGACACGTCCTGTTTGCAGGCTGACTGATGCTCCATGAGCTGCCATCTTGGATGTTTAGGCTCATAACATGCAGTAGATGCAGGTAGGATGATTTTTTAATGTGGGCAATCTGTATGTACAGGGTGTGGGAAACATATAAGATAGACTCTTATTCAGGGTGAAGGTCCGCTTTAAATCTTAAATGATTGATAACCCCAACATTCCTCCCCAGTCCTAATAAATAGTGTATATAGTTCTGCTATATACAGTATTGAAACCTGCCTAATTAATGCAGTGGAGCCCCAATTTAATACTGCATTTGCAGAGGACTTGGACTTCCACACACCCCTGTATCCTGCTAGCCATGGTATGGAGCTCTGCTAACAAATGGCGTAATGCACGTACAGCAGATGCCGTGAAGGGTTTGAGGTTAGGTCGGTGTGGAGTCCCTTCGTAGCACCTTCCTGGAACAGGGGCTGGAACAGAGAGGGTTTAGGTCTGCTTGTTTTAGAGAGGAAGTCTTTACTTCCTCTAATTTCCGCAGCATGGGGGTTACTTGGTTGCTCGCCCTTACTCAGCAAACATGATACGAGGCATGCTAAAACACTCTCCATTTCCGTATTGCAGCAGACACATGACCGCCAGCAACCAATCAGGTTAACCCATGGAGGCATACAATGATCAGCAAGATCACCCAACGAACCTTGAATGGTCACCAACAGTCACTCCTTCAGCTGCCATTGCTAAAACATGGAAGTGGCGAGTATCGGCATGGCCGTTATCAGGCTTGTCAGGTGACGGTGCATAGCAGGGCATCCTAAATCATGATACCCCAAAGCTGCAGATATTGGGGGGGGTTAGTTTTAAACTACTTTTTTTGTACCCCATCCCGTATATATTTTTCATTTTTTCTTGGGTATACCATTTTAGGTTCGCATTTATACAGTATAAATTGCTAGAAAATCGACACAATGCATGACCTGCTGAAATCTGATTCCTTTGAATTGTTCTATATGCACAATGCACTACTAAGTAGGTTTCTTAATTTTTACAATTTCAACAAGAAAAAAAGAAATAACTTTGCAAAAACAGACTAAATATTAGAACAGTGGGTTTTCCCTGACCACTTCCCTTTCATCTATTGTATTAATGTATTGTTTGACATCTACCTATATGCATGGACACAACACAAATAATTATTCATCAGTGAAATAAAAGTCTGGCGCTACCCACATGAAATCACACTAATGACCAATGAAGAACAAGCAGGACATAGAACCAATACGATACAGGGATGAAACACAAAATAGGATCCTTTACATTATAATCCCCAGGAGGGTTCTTTACTTTGAAAACCACAGCACAGCAACTAAAAGTACCTCTAATTACTTTTACTAGCCTGCAGCTACTGGCAATGCATTAAGTGAGAGGTATAAATCCTTGATGATCGTTAAAAATACATTCCTTAACTGTGTGCGCACAAACAAAACAAAAACGTTTGGAAATACCCCATATAACAGAAGTCTACAAAAGATTGAAATGCATGGCTTTCATCTGTAGCAGCTTTAAATCCTAGCTGTGACCCAAGCAATAGCCAGATCTTATTCACTGCTGGATCAGGCTACCTCTGCAAAGCTATGAGTAGAAGGCATTTTATTAGAACATTTTTCTAAAGAACTGCAGGAGTTCAAGATGCCAATAAAGACTACTGATCAAATCAGAGACAGTGGCACGTCCATTATGTGCGCTGCTTAGAAATGCTGACTGTCTCTGCAGCAACAAGGGACAGACCCCATTTTAATTTTGGGGGTGGGCAAGGATTATTTTTATTAAAAAAAAGGCCTAAAACATATTTTAAAGGTTGTTTGTATGTTATATATCGTTTTCCAAACCTCATCAGGCTGAACTTTATCTTTGACAGGGCCAGGGAATTCCTGCACCTCCCACACAGATTTTTCCCTAGCCTTAAAACGGACCAAAAGTCACACCTGCAAATACTGAATAATTGTCAGCACTTTAGCTCCTGCATTCACTCAAAGCTGAAATGCAGCCTCACCAATGTAGCGGCCATTTTGAAGCTTCCTCTCCCAGCTATCCCTTTGCTGTGCTGCTGCCTGGATTGAACTGGCAAACCCACAATGTACAGCGACAGAAAACCCAACATTGCTTCCTCTTTTCAAGCGACCTGCAGCTCCATGGGACGCCATTGTGGGTGTAAAGTTGACCACAGCAGAAATTAACTTTTATGTGCAGTAATCTGAATTGCCCTGGGGAGGGATGCATTTGAGCTTCTCAGGGCAATGCCCTGGTTTAACTGTATGGATGACGCTACATGATTTGACACAGTAATCATCCAAGGTTCCTCTCACTGAACAGAAGGAGGAGGAGTGGTTTGGCAATTTAATGTTAGAGGGGGTCCTAGTAAAAGCCTAAAACCAGACCAACATCCAAGAAACAGTTCTCATAAGTATCTCCATCTGTAGTCGATTATCTGTCCTCAATGGCATCCTATGGATCTGCCAGTGGCCTGCAAAGAGGAAATGCTGTTGGGTTTCCTGTCCATTTGCATTCTGAGTTATGTAGTCCAAGAAAAAGTATGGCTGGGATGCTGGGAAAAGAAGAAGCACCCTCCTGGGTGCTCCGAGATGGACACATCCTGGAGAAAATCTGTGAGGCAGTGTTTCAGCTTTGAATGGATGCAGCAAGTTTTTCAACTGTACAAGGCTGCTGATTACTTTAATTTGTACAGTCTGGAGGAAAGAAGGGAGAGGGGGGACATGATTGAGACCTTTAAATATGTGAAAGGACTGAATAAGGTTCAGGAGGGAAGGGTTTTTAAGAAGAAACTTAATGATAGAACAAGGGGGCACAACCTGAAGCTAGTCGGGGGGAAGATCAGAAGCAATGTTAGAAAATATTATTATTAATATTATTTTACAGAAAGAGTAGTAGATGCTTGGAACAAACTTCCAGCAGAGGTAGTTGAAAAATCAACAGTCACTGAATTTAAACATGCCTGGGATAAGCATACATCTATCCTAAGATAAAGAGAACATACAGTTACAAAAAATAAGGGCAGACTATATGGTCTCCTTCTGCCATTAACCTTCTATGTTTCTATGACCCAGTTTAATTGCCATTTGCGGTGGTTGATCATACTGGCTGCAGGCATATCTGTTCTGGAGTCAGTGCACCCTGGCTTTAGTGGGGCCCCTGGGGGCAGGGAGTCTCCAGGCTCAGAATGCTCCATGTCCAGCTACAGGCCAGTGCCACTCCTTCCAGTGACACCAGAAATCAGGGTTCACCCAGAAATTCTCCACATCACCATGCTGCTAGCAGCAATGGGGGCCAAACATGGTCCTCTCCAGCTTCCACAGCTATGGCCATGGTGACTCTCCAGGTTGCAGAACCAAATAGAACCATCCTCCTCCTGGAACTGGAAGCGCACATGATTGGCACCAAATGGAGGGGACAGCGACACCAGTCAAGATGTACATTCTAACTTCTTAGGTGCACTGTATACTTAGAGAGAAAATCATAAAGCACTTTACTTCCTCTGTCCCCAGAGCATAGTAAAATCCCTATTGGGGATGCCATGCAGCATCTCCCCTATACCACAATTCAACAACCCGGAAATCCTATACCTACCACATATCGACCCATACTTGCCACTTCCACATTCCCTCGTATGGCAGCACTTTAGGGATTACCAGGGACCAATTGGGTTTGCCTGAACGGGAGTGCCACGTCGCATAACCACTAATGGAAAGTCAGCTTTGATAGAATGCAGAAGTGGTAAGTAAAGGACTTGCTGATGCTACATGATATGGAGCAATTAGAGGCTTTTGTGACTTCACTTCCTTTTAAAGTGGACTAAAATCTAGGATTTCCACTATACCGGGTTTTGGCCTTTCCGTCTGGGGCACCCCAGGGTGGGTTTTGGTCTACTCTAAAGTACTGTGCAATAACAAGCAGAGATTATGCAAGATTATTAAAAAAAATACTAAACATCCTCAGGTTCCTCCAAACGGCAGACACTTAAAATCGCTTGGAATGCAAATATCAGAACCATTTAAACATACAGAACTACACAGGATCAAGTCTGCGGGTGGTATGGTAAGTCATGCTTTACAACCCTTTAAACAACATTAATTTAGTATACCGTCTACCCATTTCTCAGCTTAAAAAAAAATTACTTTTACTTCACAGTTTCTAGGCTGACAGCATCATTTCAAGTAAAAGTGATTTCTGCTGTGTCCCGGTCTGCCCTATAACACCATTGTCTTAAGTCAAACATGACAGATTTATTTTCAAGACTGAAAAGATAAAATACACATATACATATGAATCATATCAATCAATCACGGCAGTCGCCAAAAAGGAGATTAGAAGTGAGCAGCAGAAACATATACAAACCATAAAGAGACTAATGTACTTCCTGGAGACTCCCACAAATAGGGGCTAACTGAGATCTATTTACACAGAGTCAAATCAAAGCCTGAAAAACGCAATGTATACATTAAACCAGGACGGGAGGTCTGTCCTTCCAAACTCTGGAATATAAACATTTTACTACTCAGGCGTTCCATATGTGAGCTGTAAATGTTTTTATCCCTTACACAGTCTGCAAATTGAGGCCTGAAATCGCTGTCTGTCCCCAAAAAAAAGCAACAATGAAAGCTGATGGCAAACACAGCCCTCACTTTATGAGTACATTTGACATGCTTTCTCAACTATTCAATCCAAAAGACAGCCGTAAATGTGCATTTATGTCATTTATCAAGATATAGAGGTTATTAAGATACATTGAAACAAATGTATTTTATGGTGCATCTAAATTTATCCAAGGGAGGTCAATAAAGCAATTACCACTCTATGAACATGCAAAAAGACACTGACATGTCAGTGGCAGTGTAGGAGCGTCCACCGCCATTGTCCTATTTTTTCTTTAAATAACCCTCACTGAGCTCAGTACTTGAGGAGGGGTTGGTTACATTTTGACCAGACTGCCAGTTTAAATAAAACTATTCTCAAGATGACCATTAGGCTCAATTGCAGGCCCCTATTGGAAATAAGTCAATGATTTTAGAAAGTGTAAGGGGGGGGGGCAGGTCAAAATGACAATACTAATATGCATTTATTATATTTATATTTTTGATTTACATTTTGCTGTTTTAGAAGGACAGATTAGGTTGGAGGTACATGTCAAAGTAAATAGTTAGGCTTCTGGTGCCTGGGAGAGAGTAATCTAATTTTGCCCAGACATGGGCTTTTAAACATTTTCTAAGCACCCAGATTACAGAATCCTTGGGCACATGGGAAGTATCCCCAAACAGGTCTGAGTTGAGTAAGAAACATCCACATAAATATTCTAGAAGCCAATAGGAGAAATCATATATAGATACAGAACCAAAATAAATCCAGTGGCATACATTTTTTCCACTGGAAGAAAGTAGTATGGGGGGGGGGGGTGACAAGTTTTGAACATACTATTATGCATTTACAGGGGAGAACTGCGCTTCTGAGCCAGCCTGTACTAGGATAACGGGTTTTTGCTATTGCAATTTTTCTAATGGTACTAGATACTTTTACAATTGTGCAATGCCTTGGAGAGATATTGCTTCTCCCCACCTTCACTTGTAGGCTGGCACATTCAAAAACCCTTTACCACTCATTTAAGTAGCTGAGGTAAGCCCATTAGTAAGAAGAAATTAGGTGCCACAATATATACCAAATGACTTCTGCACAATGAGTGTCACCTTTACACCATTAACCATGAAGCCATAGAAAGGTATATTTCCAGACTATATCCACATTTAAAGAAAATTAGTTCTACCAATGGCCCATTTTAGTGTAGACAATCATTTAAAAACAATTACCAATGTCAGCATACAAATAATTGCAAAACCGTAGCAACAGCTTTCCTATCAAACATAAGCTTAAGGAATATTTCCTGAACACAACCTATGTCAAGCCTGAACCTAGACAGCAGCAGAGCTATTCCCCAGCCAGGCCTGCAGCTACAACCCAAAACTGACCAATGCATAATTCAATAATAATAATAAATATGGTGCACATTAGCCAAAATTCATGGTAATTCATAAACTAGCCCCAAATATACATCTCCATGATCATTTAGATGCATTCCAACAAATCATGTAGTATATGGCTCTACATCCTTAAAGAGGAGGCCCATCCTTAAAGAGGAGCCCTCATTCATTTTCAGAACACTCACCTCGTTTAGGTCTTGGAAAGCTTTCATGTAGGTGAAATACAACTTTTTCCACAAAGTGCTGAATGTTACTGTGCTCTGGTCCTCTAACAAATACCATCCAATCATGGGTGAATCCTTCAAGTGTTGGTTTCTTCCTAACCTGGGCTCGATGACCCAGTTCAAGCTTTACTTGTACAGCACACTGTAATGCAAAAAAGAGGAGAAGAAGGGCAAAGCATGAATATATAACCTTACTATTTTCACTGTTCAAGTGCAAATTTGTAGAGAAAGGAAATATAATGCAAAATCATGTTACGCAGACTCTAAAAATCATTTAGAGCTCAGCATTGTTTGGAAAATCTCAGTTGAAATGAATGCACATTTTATATATATGCATATAAATTGCCCGTTGGCTTTTATTAGAACTCAAAGCTCACTGCACCTGTGCCCCAGCTCCACCCATCTCCCTTAGCAAATTATAACTGGGTCTCAAATCACACACTTCCCGTTATATTTTTACATCTGTTTTACATTATAAAGGTATTGCAGAAAAGGAGGAGGAGGGGGCTAATTTAAAGCCTTGTTTTATCTTTTCATTCATAGCCTACCAATAAATAGTTCAAGCCATTCAAAAGACACCCACAGATTAGTTGTACATGCAAAGCATGGTAGATGTTCTTGCCAAATATACGGATATGTATCTAAACTAGTTGCAAAAATCTGTCATCCTTACTTATTTCTCCATTAAATGAAGGGCAGAACATTTTGCTCATGGTGCTCTATGAAATATATTATAAACTGATGACTAAAGCAATATCTATGTTTAAGCCTATGGATATTCAATTGGCTATGCACAAAAAGAAAAAAAATGCCCTAAAGTTTGGTTTTTCCCCTAAAACCTGATACTTGCCTCTACGAAAGTAGTAGTACCATTATGGGCCAACTGCATAATTTCTAAAATGATTTGTAATCATTCAGACAGGTCAACCCCCCCCCCAAGTTATACCTTTCATGGTCTTTACCACAATTCCATTTTGAACTAGTAAGACCATTTCTTAGAACAGTTAAAATATTACTTCAGATACAGTAATCTAAGGATAGAAATCCTCTTAGATCAGCGACATGAAATAGAAAAAGTGGGAAATTTAAAGAGGAACACATTCTCACTATCTTGGGTTGTGTTCCTCCTTTGGGGGATGCCCTGCTGTGTGTATTCCCCGTGATCGCCCGTAAATACACTAAAAGCAGCACACATTTCATAAAATCTGGCGGATCTCTCTAGCGGTGGCCGTGTCCATGCCAACCATTCAGAAATGCCTGCTGCAGGTACGCACCCTGGCTAAAGGCCATGGCCTGCACTTGGGGAAAGGAAACGTTGATCTGGCAGGCCCTGGGGTTTTACACAGATTCAGGTTGTCCCATAACGAAGGAGACAACCACCCCTAGCGTCTTATAGACTTATGGGGCGTGGCTTGCAGGAGATGCATTTTTTTTTTCTAATAAAGTACTAAAATCACCCTATAAAATCAACAGCGCATATAGTACCTTCTAAAATATTTCTGATTTTATTTTATTTTTATTTTTTAATGGAGACTTATTGGAGGAGGGGGGCAAGTGTATATACAAAAAAGTCTAGACTTTTCAGTGCAGTCTGCACTGCTGCATTCCTTGTCAGTCTGGAATTGGTCCAGGGTGACAGAATTCCCCAATTTAGCGTATAAAAACAGTTGTCCGAATGCTTTTCTTTTTGTTTGTCCTGTGGTTCTCAATCGTATACATTTCAGTTGTAAGATTTAAAAAGTGGACTGTCCAGACATTTAGAAAAATAAGAAGGGATACTCACCTTTTGTTCCCGGCTGCTGACCATGCCTACTCTGGCAGTCCAAAAGCAGCCTTTAACAAAATTTAAGATTGAGTCCTGCACCAACCAGACTCTATCTCCCGTCACAGATAGCCTCAGTGATGCTCGCATTTACACTTAATTTACTACAATGAAGGGGGTGAGCTAGTGTCACTGTGACTAACTGCATGGCGCAGCAATTTGTCGCAGAGGCCACCTGTGTAGAAGATCCAGCCTGAACGCTACAGGACTCAAGCTCACGACAGTACATTTGGAAGGAATATTGGACTTCATGGAGAAAAAAAAAAAAAGAAAAATAGACGGCATTTCCAAGAGAACACTAGTTTACACTTTACTACATTTACGAAGATGTGTAAAAAAAAATATATATATATATCACTAGAACGTAAACAAGACCACCACACCAAATTGGTGTTGTTCTCTTTGCAAGTGGGCATTATGATTGCCAGTGCCCCCCTGCGTATTAGCACCGAGTAATCTTACTACTCCCCTGGGGACCCAGCTGCCAGCAACCATGTGACCGCCATTGTCTCAATTTCGCCAGGGGACCCAGTTGAGGAGTAAAATTACTTGGTTTACTTTTAGGCAACAACAACCATTTTGTAAAAACTTGTGTTCCTGGTTAAGATGTCAGGTTGTTTCAGAATAAAAGAAATAGCAACCTATGACAGCCAGGTGTTGGTCTTCTGCAGGAGGGGGGCACTGGCGGCAATGACATGTCCCGTTCTCGAGCTTCCGCTTTGGTAACGGCTGGACAGGAACGGGACACCGGACTGCCACCAGCCAATCACATGGCTGCATGTCACTGAGGGATCAAGATGACTGGAAAGGTTTATGGGGTTTGCAGGGGGTTGATTGGGGGGGGGGGGGGGTGGCAGCATTTTGGAGCATTTTTTTTTGCAAAATGGGTGTTTGTCCAGATTAAAGCAAAAAGGAATACTGTGGGATGGGTATTCCTTTAGCATGCTAAAAGCCCCTTCCAAATGACCTTTAGCCCACAGTTAGACATACTGCACGGGTCTTCATGGCCGCTGATCAGACTGCAGCAGTCATGTCCTGGTGGTCAAATAATCGAGTAGGAGTTTGTATACGTAAGTATTTCCGACTATGGTGGTGAGCATTTTGATAGATGATGGAAAACCTGGTGCAGGCAGGTTTTATTAGGACATTACCAGATAAACAGTATAACTTGTACAAAAAAAAATTAATGAGTATACAAGAAGCCAATGTATTCACCATGCACATCTAGAGAAAGATTTTAAATACAAAAGCAAAAGAAAAAAACGATTGAGCACGGGGGTGCTGATGGCTTGCAACTATGGCAACTATGTTTTAATACAAATAGGCAAATACCTACATGAAGCCCCAGAAATTAGAGTTCAACAATACTGTAAACCCATCCAAAATAAAAACTTTTACACCATGCGTAATTTCATACAAAACAGTAAAACAGATATTTAAATGTTTCTTAAAAATAAAAGAATCAATGAGACCATACATAGACTTCGCAATTTAATTAGTTAGGACTTTGGTTGCCCTAGAGGAGTTCAGGGTGAAAACAACCATGTAGGACACTGGGGAAAGAGAGGTTAACTTAGCTATCTAGGTTACTCATCATAACAGTTAATTAAGGGTCTGGGGGCTTAAAGTAACTGTATATTCTTCCTAGAATCACCACTTTCTAAACGCCTAAAAAACAGGTACTTAAGTGAAGACCTTACCAAAACAAAGAGGGCATCAGTTACAACCTTAATACCTGAACTAAATGTTGCTTGACAAGCAGTGGCATCCCCAAAGCAAACAAGCCATTAATACAGCAAACAATCAGGGGCCATGCCTGGAAGGTGGATCAGACAGAGGAATGTTATTAATGCTTAGCAGCTCCAAGCTTGCTGGGGATCAGGAGAGACACTACATGGAGATCAGCAACCATAAAGAGGTTTATGGGCATTAAAAAACACAAGAAGAGAGGGGGTTGACAAATTTACTTGGTAAAGTGTTTGTTTTTCTGGTCCTACAACATATAGGGAGAGCTCTATAGAAGGGAGGGACTGTGCAGGCAAAATGTAAAAAACATAACTCAGCAGCTCACTTCATCATATCTGCCATGGACTTCTGATACTCCCCCTGATTCCTCTAGCAGTAGACCACCAATTATAGGGCTTAGAAGGATTTCAGCTCAGGATTGATGTGAAGATATGGATTTCGGGGGGGGGGGGGGGGGGGGGGAGCGTCACAATGCGGACCACTTTAACCAATATAACCCACAATGCAAGGCAGCAGGAAACCCAGCAGTACATCCTCTTCACAGGCCACGGGAAGATCCATAGGACGCTATGGGGGGGGGGGGGGGGGCGGGTAGGAATAAACCTCGGCAGGTGAAAATTAATTTGGATGCGCAGCAATCTGATTTGCCCTGGGGAGGGGTGCATATGAGCAGGGTTTTGTGAGGGTGTTGGTCTGGTTCAATTAAGGCAAGTATAACCTTTTTGTTTGTCTAGAGCCATAAAGAAAAAGGAGCATTGACCTACTTCTTTACTTAAGATGGATATTATAAAAATACAGGAAATGCATACTTTATTTTTCCTTTATTTTAGCAGCATGTTATAGACCATGTAATGGTTTTAGAAAGGCTGTAAAAGCATGCAAGCATGTAATAGGTTTTCAGCTCAGCAACAGACATTTCCTGGTACCAATAGTAGTAGCAACCAGGAGTTAATAAGTCTACTCTAGGCAGAGGGATGATAAAGCTGCTACATTGCAATGGAGAACATGTAGCAAAGGTAAAGGAGAATGACCAATGCATTTCTGGAAGAAGCAACACTCAGTACTGTTACCATGGCTGAGCATTTAGTAACCTGCCCTGGAACAGTTCATGACACACTAGCTGGAAAACAGCCACCATTTTTGTTTTTCTTCTTTTAAGCCAAACAACATCACAAAACACTAGAAACCTATTAATGCAACATTGTCATCTGTATTAGAACTCCTGCCATCAAGGGAATGCAGCACGGTACAAGTAACAGATTCTTAAATGGCATCTGTAGGCCCAGGGTAAAATGAAAGCATATTTAGTGAACCCCCTAGGCAGCTAATCTGGCATGTGGTTTAGTTGCCAAGTTCTAGCCTCCAAATACCATTTCTGCTTTAACAGTGTGTGAGCAGTTCCAATCAAGTTGTGTGGGGGGGGCTTTTCCCACTGCCCGTCTGTTTACTCCAGGCTCATATACAGTTCATGACCAGTAAGAAATATATATTCTGATGTTACATGTAAGAGCTCCTGTCAGTGGACTATTTAGGATGCTGGAGTAAATATGTAGATCAGCAGGCAGAAGAGAACATCCCCCACCTGCCCACTGTGAACAGAGCTGCTTACACCTGATGTATGCACAAGGTGAGATTCAGGCCAAGTTCTACTCTTAGCAGAAAGTGACCAGACTAAAAAGGCTTCAGGGGTCAGGGGCATAGAACAAGGGTCAAGAGTGTCACGGACAGCTGCCTGTGTTTGCAATAAAACATGATAAGCAACTCTACCATTTAATGCTCTACTGTTCATTTTTCCATTTGCATGAGGGTTCTTGGTTCAATCCCACCATATCCCCCCATTTATATAATTACAATGGGTGTTTGGAGGCACCTGCCCAAGAGGTAGACCTTGATCTTGCTGAGCAATAGTCTTAGAGATCTCAGGTTACATTTGCTTCTATTAGAGGATAACTATGTTTAATGTTTCTTTTAGTGTAGAATTCACTAAGCATTATTTTGGTGGACTACTGTATTTTTGGTCCATTAATTCCCTGTTTCTAGTGTGTTTTGGCTCTTTTCCCTGATCATTGTATACCACTCTTGCTGAAATCCCTTGTATGTATGCTTGCTTATACTTGCTGGAAGTAAAGGACTCGGATTCTGATTTAGTCACTTATAAGAGATGCTGTTTACTGCCCTTCCAAACAAAAGTAGCTTTTAGGCTGCTTTCAGTTCTCCTGATCTCTGGAAGTACATTTCCCATTAACGTGGACCAAAACCCAGGATTTTGACTATCCTGGGTTTTGGTCCTTTCCCCCGGGGTACCCTGAATGGGGGTGCCCCTCTGTGTGAAACCAACTAAATCGTCGAGCTCAACTCATCTCTTCTGGGTCCTACAGCGCACGCGCGGCCACTCGTCCAACCAGCACGCTCAGAGCCGCTGACGTAACATCGCCTGGAGCGAGCAGATCCGAGTGCGCTTGCAGCCGCATCCCCGGCTTCCCTCCAGCAGGGAGTGTGCCCTCCCCAGCCATTCACAAATGCCTGGGACGGGCCCTGCTAGAGGGATAGTGGGGCTGCGTCTGCGGCTTATGCAGGTGTCGTTGGACCGGGAAAAAACGTAAGTGTATGGGGCAACTTGGGGGGGGGGGGGGGGGGTTTCTTTAATCTTTAAGATTCCCCGGCTGATCGCGGTTGGTTTTGGTCCCACTGATTTGGTTTTGATTTACACTGATCCACTGTTTCCCCAAAAATAAAACCTACCCTGAAAATAAGCCCTAGCAAGATTTTCAGGATGCTTTAAATATAAGCCGTAACCCAAAAATAGACCCTAGTTACTGTTACAGGGGCAAATGAAGCAATTGCTTAAGGGACCAGGTCCAGAAGGTCCCAAACACAGCCAGGGCAATTTCTTGCCTGGGCCGTCAGGTACCCCAGTGCGTTAGCAACCCACCACGCCAATATGACACAGGCGTCACCTGACAGCATGTGTCATATTGTGGAGCTGTGCAGAATCCTTTGAGCCACATGCAGGGGCCAGGTCTTGTAAGTATAAGCACGGCTCAAGCTGCACACTATGTAGCAGTGCCCATCCACCCCCAAACCCACTACAAGTACAGTAGTGCCCATATCAAATATTAACATTTTTTACAGAGTGGCACCCACCAGGAACATTACATTACAGTAGCTCTATCAATTTTGGAATGATCTCTATTGTTTATGTAGAAATAAAACATCCCCTAAAAAGGAGCCCAGTGCATTTTTTGAGGCAAAAATTAATCTGCTTTCAAGGAAACATGGTAGTAACATTTTCTGGCCAGATGGATGTGGTGTTGAGAGCCTTTTCAATGGGGTATTATATAATTCTTTTGGAACACTTCCAGAATGTGTGAGAAAACAGAAGGTCTGACCTTCCAAAGTTGCGTGTTTGTTTAAGGTGTGACTAAGCTAAGAAGTAAAGCTGGATCATAATCTCTGCCACCATGCAACTGCTGTATTCAAAGGATGATCAGCAATGGCAGCCTCCATTGTCCCTAAAGACAAGTTTACTTTTAACACTATTTACATGAATGACTAACTAGGCACCAATTCATTTGACAGCACATGTGCTTTTCTATCTGATCAGAAGTTTGATTTAAATGATTCACAATGTAAAATAATCTACTTCTACAGATTCATTTTCTCCACAGCCCACAATAGAAGTTGAATATAGCTGGAAATTGATTCAATACTGAATTAATTGTGTAAGCCATAAAGGTGACAAGTAAAGCATCTTTAGGGACAATACATTTAGGGCTTTTGACTTTTTCCTACAAATATGGCCTGGGTGAATGAGAACCTTTACAGACATACTTTTTCTGAATGGAAGGATTCGCTCCTAGCAGCCCCGGGGCTGGCTAAATAGACATGTGGTCACAACCATATAGGTGTCATGACTTGATTTGCACTGAAGGCTGGGTAACGGGATATATAGGAACTGCATATTCATACGGAGGCACATCCCACAATATTACAGATCAGTAAGGCAGTACAATTTTACACAGTGAATTATGGGGATTAATAGCGGACCTCGAACAAGGATGGATTTAAACAAAGATGTGGGATAAGCCTACAGCACACAAAAAGGAAGCCATTACATTCTATATAGAGGGCACTGCAGAGAACAAGATGAGAGGACCAATAATCAGTTGTTGTTTGTGTGGGTTCTCATTCACCCAGGTCATGGTATATCTGTACGAGTAAATCAAGGCAACTGGCATTGGGGTTTTACTGTCTTGAATTCAGGAATTAAGAAAGTCTATCAGATGACTAGTGAAAAGTCTTCATGAAAGTAAGACAGCAAGTCTAATTGTCTTTATTTTCTTCCTTCAGATATAATTTCTATTTATGGAAGAGAGGGGAAATATCACTCCAACATTGGACAGATCAACGCAACAGCCTATACACTGCTTCCCTGGACTGGAGAAAAACACTAGAGTGCAAGATGACTGATAGTTCTCATTCATTCATGTCATGGTAGAATTAACTCAAGGCAACTGGACTTGCTCTTTTTATTTTATTGAAGACGTTTGGCTAGTAATCTGACTGGCTTGCTCGAACCTGAACTGAGAAAGCCCATTGGATGACTAGCTAAACGTCTTCAGGATACTTCTATAGTGGTAAGGTTAAAGGAACTGGGTCTCCCTAACTGTACAGTAGATTGTCACAAGGCTAAAGAACAGAACTGTGGGAAGCAGAGGGAGTCCGTTTACACCATATGTTTGTATCAGGATTCAGGATGTTTTAACCTATAAGTGATCATGCTAAGGAAAATGATAAACTATAATAAATGGGGTTAGGGATTACTAGATTATCATGGGGATAAGGGATCACATTTGAGATTTGCTAGATTTTGTCATTATAAATTCATATGTGAATAAAGTGATCACTTTAGGCTGACATGAGAAATCGCAGGACAAAAATTGCTTGTGTCAAAATAAAATATATATATATATATATATATATATATATATATATATATATATATCCACACACATTTAAGTTGCTATCCCTCTACCTTATCAGTCATTGATGTAGGTAGAATATCTGAAATTAAAGTAACATATGGCTAACGCAATAAATTGGGAAGGAAAGCCCTTTAGGCTTCTTCGTCAGACATAATACTCTAAACCTTAAAGCCACACATGTATACACAAAACTACAAAGAGAAAGACAGCACAAATGATCTACAGTGCAGTTGGAAAAGCGTAAAAAACCATTACAGAATAATCCTGACTGAAGGGTTGGGGTACTACTACGAGTCTCTGTAATGGGTTTGCAGATGTATTTGTACCACTGACATGTGTCAGGGTATAATATCTGCATTGCCTCCCTTTGTGACCTGCTGCAGGGGAATAGATAAAGCAGCTTGTAAGGTAAGACTAAGCATCATACCCTAAGGATTTCTGCGTTACCAAGGCAAACCAGTGCTGCAGGCAGCTGATGAGACACAGTGCTTCCATGGGCTGGCATGGCTGGCAGAGGACATGGAACAAAAGCGGAGGAGTGATATAGAGCAGCCAGGGTAGATGGTGGTGCAATCTATGGCCTGATACTGGTCGGATACTGGATTCTTATTGTACAATAGAATAAACTATAAATAATACAATAACTAGTGGCAATATGAAGAAGCACCTTCAGGGGATGGTGGATGAGGGGCAGGTAGGCTGCGCACCTCCATATGGAGGCAGTGGGATGGCACTGGGGACAGGGCACAAACACACGCACAGTGGATAGGGTGGGCACAGCACAGGGGTGGCAATGGAGACAGGACACACACATAGTGGACAAGGTGGTCAGGGTGGGCACAGCAGCACAGGGATGGCACACACACATAGTGGACAGGGTGGGCACAGTAGAGGCAGGGCACACACACAGTGGACAGGGTAGGCACAGCAGAGGCAGGGCACACACACAGTGGACAGGGTGGGCACAGCAGAGGCAGGGCACACACACAGTGGACAGGGTGGGCACAGCAGAGGCAGGGCACACACACAGTGGACAGGGTGGGCACAGTAGAGGCAGGGCACACACACATAGTGGACAGGGTGGGCACAGTAGAGGCAGGGCACACACACATAGTGGACAGGGTGGGCACAGTAGAGGCAGGGCACACACAGTGGACAGGGTGGGCACAGTAGAGGCAGGGCACACACACAGTGGACAGGGTAGGCATACAGCACAGGGATGGCACACACACAGTGGACAGGGTGGGCACAGCAGCACAGGGATGGCACACACACACACATAGTGGACAGGGTGGGCACAGCAGAGGCAGGGCGCACACACACACACACAGTGGACAGGGTGGGCACACAGCACAGGGATGACACACACACAGTGGACAGGGTGGGCACACAGCACAGGGATGACACACACACAGTGGACAGGGTGGGCACACAGCACAGGGATGACACACACACAGTGGACAGGGTGGGCACAGCACAGGGATGACACACACACAGTGGACAGGGTGGGCACAGAACAGGGATGACACACACACACAGTGGACAGGGTGGGCACACAGCACAGGGATGACACACACACAGTGGACAGGGTGGGCACAGAACAGGGATGACACACACACAGTGGACACAGCAGAGGCAGGGCACACACACACAGTGGACAGGGTGGGCACAGCAGAGGCAGGGCACACACACAGTGGACACAGCAGAGGCAGGGCACACACACACACACAGTAGACAGGGTGGGCACACAGCACAGGGATGACACACACACAGTGGACATGGTGGGCACAGCACAGGGATGGCACACACACACACAGTGGACAGGGTGGGCACACAGCACAGGGATGGCACACACACACAGTGGACAGGGTGGGCACAGCACAGGGATGACACACACACAGTGGACAGGGTGGGCACAGCACAGGGATGGCACACACACACACACAGTGGACAGGGTGGGCACACAGCACAGGGATGGCACACACACACACACAGTGGACAGGGTGGGCACAGCACAGGGATGACACACACACAGTGGACAGGGTGGGCACAGCACAGGGATGACACACACACAGTGGACAGGGTGGGCACAGCACAGGGATGGCACACACACAGTGGACACAGCAGAGGCAGGGCACACACACACAGTGGACAGGGTAGGCACAGCAGAGGCAGGGCACACACACACAGTGGACAGGATGGGAAAAGCAGAGCAAACACACACAGTGGACAGGGTGGGCACACAGCACAGGGATGGCACACACACACACACATAGTGGACAGGGTGGGCACACAGCACAGGGATGGCACACACACACACACATAGTGGACAGGGTGGGCACACAGCACAGGGATGGCACACACACATAGTGGACAGGGTGGACACACAGCACAGGGATGGCACACACACAGTGGACAGGGTGGGCACACAGCACAGGGATAGCACACACACAGTGGACAGGGTGGGCACACAGCACAGGGATGGCACACACACAGTGGACAGGGTGGGCACAGCACAGGGATGGCACACACACAGTGGACAGGGTGGGCACACAGCACAGGGATGGCACACACACAGTGGACAGGGTGGGCACACAGCACAGGGATGGCACACACACACATAGTGGACAGGGTGGGCACACAGCACAGGGATGGCACACACACACATAGTGGACAGGGTGGGGACACAGCACAGGGATGACACACACACACATAGTGGACAGGGTGGGCACACAGCACAGGGATGGCACACACACACATAGTGGACAGGGTGGGCACACAGCAAAGGGATGGCGCACACACACATAGTGGACAGGGTGGGCACACAGCACAGGGATGGCGCACACACACATAGTGGACAGGGTGGGCACACAGCACAGGGATGACACACACACACATAGTGGACAGGGTGGGCACACAGCACAGGGATGGCACACACACACATAGTGGACAGGGTGGGCACACAGCACAGGGATGGCACACACACATAGTGGACAGGGTGGGCACACAGCACAGGGATGGCACACACACACATAGTGGACAGGGTGGGCACACAGCACAGGGATGGCACACACACACATAGTGGACAGGGTGGGCACACAGCACAGGGATGGCACACACACACATAGTGGACAGGGTGGGCACACAGCACAGGGATGACACACACACAGTGGACAGGGTGGGCACACAGCACAGGGATGGCACACACACAGTGGACAGGGTGGGCACACAGCACAGGGATGACACACACACAGTGGACAGGGTGGGCACAGCACAGGGATGGCACACACACAGTGGACAGGGTGGGCACACAGCACAGGGATGGCACACACACAGTGGACAGGGTGGGCACACAGCACAGGGATGGCACACACACACAGTGGACAGGGTGGGCACAGCACAGGGATGGCACACACACACATAGTGGACAGGGTGGGGACACAGCACAGGGATGACACACACACACATAGTGGACAGGGTGGGCACACAGCACAGGGATGGCACACACACACATAGTGGACAGGGTGGGCACACAGCAAAGGGATGGCGCACACACACATAGTGGACAGGGTGGGCACACAGCACAGGGATGGCGCACACACACATAGTGGACAGGGTGGGCACACAGCACAGGGATGACACACACACACATAGTGGACAGGGTGGGCACACAGCACAGGGATGGCACACACACACATAGTGGACAGGGTGGGCACACAGCACAGGGATGGCACACACACATAGTGGACAGGGTGGGCACACAGCACAGGGATGGCACACACACACAGAGTGGACAGGGTGGGCACACAGCACAGGGATGGCACACACACACATAGTGGACAGGGTGGGCACACAGCACAGGAATGGCACACACACACATAGTGGACAGGGTGGGCACACAGCACAGGGATGGCACACACACACATAGTGGACAGGGTGGGCACACAGCACAGGGATGGCACACACACACATAGTGGACAGGGTGGGCACACAGCACAGGGATGGCACGCACCATGCTAGCGACGCCTCCCGCAGCCCCGGGCTGCCGGCACAATGGTGACACTCGGCGCTCGCAGATCCACCTTCCAGCCGGGGCGCCGCCAGTCCAGGCGTTAGTGGCAGATTCCCGATCCCCGGGACAGGTGCCCGGCTCCAATCCGCCAGGTAGATCCTCCTCCGGATGGCAGCTCCGTGCCCTCGTCACTGCAGAGCCATGCTGCCCCCAGGTAGTCACACAGTACTATCCTTAGCGATGGGGAGTCAGATCATGCCAGTGCACATCATGCCGCCCCTCCTGTGGGCTCCGCTGCCGGCTCTCCTCTGTGGCAGCCCATCGCTCTCCCTATGACGCGCTGCTGCTCCTGCAGAGGTGCCGGCCGGGCTATTACTGCAGCCAGCAATCCAGTGTCGCCTCCCGGTGTCCCCCGCGCCCGCACTCCGCTGCCTTCCTCACTGAGCACCCGAGTCTCTGCTCTCTCCGCCCTCCCGGGTGCTGCGTGCGAGCCGGACACGCCCCTCCATAGAGCCGGACACGCCCCTTTAACCCGCTCCACTCCAGTGCTCCATACTGCCCAGCGTTAGCGGCCGCTATTTCCTAGTGTCACCGACCGACTGCTAGTAAACCTTTCACTGCCACCACCTACCGACCACCTGCTATTAAAGTGGACCAAAACCGACCACGCATAGATTCCCGGCCCGATCAATTCATCTAAAATCGGGATGCCCTGCTGTGTGAAATCCCCCAGGTCGCCCCATATACTTACCTTCTTTCCCGGTCCAACGGCGCATGTGCAAGCAACGGCCACATCCTTACTATCCCTCTAGTAGGCATTTGTGAATGGCACGCTCCCTGTTATAGGATAGTGGGGGATCCAGCTGTCAACGAGCTCTGAGCTGCTCGTCTTAGACGATGTGACATCAGCAGCTCCGAGCGCACTGATTGGATGAGCGGCCGTAACAGGTGAGTTGGTTTTGGCGACCTGGGGGGGTTCACACAGCGGGACACCCCCCATCTGGTTCAAGGACCAAAACCCAGGATAGTCAAAATCTTGGGTTTTGGTCCACATTAACCACTTCCCTTCCAGCTGCTGCTGCTACCAGGCATTGCTAACCACTTCTTTACCATCTATTAACCACATTACTGTCATCAGCTATTAGACATCTTTCTGCTGAACATGATTAACCCCCTCTCTACCATATATTAACCACATTACTGTCATCAGCTATTAGACATCTTTCTGCTGAACATGATTAACCCCCTCTCTACCATATATTAACCACATTACTGTCATCAGCTATTAAAGATCTTGCTGACCAGATATTATTAATGTTGCAGATTGTGAGTTAAATCCAGATAGACATTAGGTAAGTGACCACGTACCTTGAACAGTGATCTATGAAAGTCACTATGTACATGTTGCCTTAAAGCAGTCCTTCACCCTGAATAAGAGTCTATCTTATATGTTTCCCACACCCTGTACATACAGATTGCTCACATTAAAATCATCCTACCGGCATCTATTGCATGTTATGAGCCTTTAAACATCTAAGATGGCGGCTCATGGAACATCAGGCAGCCTGCAAACAGAAAGTGCCTTCTGACTGTGCTGCTCAGCATTCTGGGATTGCTGACCTTTTCCTGACCCCAGCTCTGCTCTGTCTGAGCAAAGCACAGCTATTACCCGCCCCCTTCTCCTCTCCTCAGTAAGTGTGATGCTTCTGAGTCAAGATGGCAGCGCCCATATCCTAAAGTCCTGAACAGAGTTGCAGCCCAGTGGGGGAAAGAATAATAAGTGACTAAAAGCTTAAAATATATTAATTTTAGATGCTGGGGAATCGTTTTATAAGAGTTTGGGCTGTTCAATAAATCATGGTGAAGGTCCGGTTTAAGGTGTAGGTAGGTTTAGGGGACAACATACATCACTGTGAACTAGGTCAAGTGGTCTTAAAGCTCTATTCTGACTGGCTTTAGGAAGTGTTGCTGTTGTAGCTTTGGATTTGATGCAACATTCCCACTTAACAGTAAATGGACAATGGATCATTTGTCAGATTCCTCTTTTGTAGTTCTTGTATGCATTCTGGGTGTCTGTGACCTAAACGCCTGTGCCACATGTGTATACAGTCATATTTATGGGTGCATAGTCTCACCTTTTCCTTTACTGCGTTGAGGTGATACAGATGATCACCCAGCTCGGTGCTCGCTATGGTCTACTTGCCATTCAGCATAGAACACTTGTCTCCTTGGAATTTTACAGTGAGTCCTTTGGCTGTTAGATGCTTCACAGATAAGTGTCTTCCTAGATCAGGAACATAAAGCACATCCTTCATTGTTATGGCTAAGTTGTGTCCCACTTGATTGGGGCATACAAGGGTTCCATGCCCATATCCATCTGCATGTATTTTACTTCCATCGGCAAGGTAAATAGTGGCTTTGTTATTCAGATCAAATTCTGTGAAATCACTTTTAATGTAACTGGTTGCTCCCGAGTCAATGCACCAGCCTTGAAATGTATGATTGCCTGTCACTAATGTGGCATTCCAGTTCCCTTCACATGGAGATGTGGCTTTGACTTTCTGTTTAGTGTAAGAGGGACACTGTCTCATTTGTTCTGCTTTCCATATAGTACAGTCTCTCTTTATGTGTCCCTGTTTGTTGCACCTAAAGCACACCATCCTGTGTATCTATGTGTCTGTAGCTTTAACCCTTTAACTCCCAGCCTACCTGGAGATTTTGTCACCCTTTTTCAAGATTTTGCGTTATACATGTTGAACTGATTTTTGAAGGGACTTCCAGGGATCTCCATGGAAAATTGTATGCTGTTTTTTTAGCAGTCTGGGGCCACACAGAATGTCTTGTTTGGCCTTGTTTTAGCGTAGTTTCAATACTTTTGGGTGAAATATGTGCAAAAAATGACAAAACATCTATTTTTTATAATTGGTAGTGTTTTTTTTTTGTAATAAAAAATGTTTTTCAAAAAAATAAAAAAAGGTTTTTAATAAAATCATATTGCGTGTGAAAGCCCAATTTCCTCAGACTACAACATTACCACATATGTATTGGTAGGCACCCTTTCCTGCCCAGGAGACTTTTTTCACTGCCATCAGCAACTCTTGCTGCCACACATTATTAACCACTTCACTGCCATCAGTTAATAAACATCTTGCTGCAAGACATTATTATCCGCTTCTCCACCATCTAATAACCACTTAACTGCCATCAGATATTGCTGCCTGGCATGATTAACCACCTTTCTACCATCTATTACCTACTTAACTGTCACCAGTTAAACCGGACCTTCAGCATAATTTAGTGAAAGCCCTCAAAAACTATTCCCCAGCACCTAAAATTAATATATTTTACATTTTTATCACTTACTTATTATTCTTTCCCCTGCTGGGCTGCAAGTCTGTTCAGGACTTTAGGATACGGGTGCCGCCATCTTGACTCAGAAGCATCACATACTGAGGAGAGGGGGCAAAAGTACAGGGGGTGGGGTTATAACTGTGCTTTGCATAGACAGAGCAGAGCTGGGGTCAGGAAAAAGAACAGCAATCCCAGAATGTCAGAAGACACTTCCTGTTTGCAGGCAGCCTGAGACTCCATGGGCCGCCATCTTTGAGGTTTAAAGGCTCAGAAAATGCACTAGGTGCAGGTAGCATGATTTTTAATGTGTGCAATCTGTATTTACAGGGTGGGGAAACATATAAGATAGGCTCTTATCCCGGGTGAAGGTCCGCTTTAATAAACCTCTTGCTACAAGACATAATTAACCAGCTCCCTACCATCTATAGACCCATTCGCCACCATCAGCTATAGAATATCTTACTGCCAGATATTATAAACCAATCCCCCACCAACTATTACCTGCCATTAGCTATTACATAACTTGCTGCCAGGCATTATTAACCACCTCCTAACCATCTATTAACCACTTCACTGTCCCCAGCTATTAAACATCTTGTTGCCAATTGGCTAATCTCAAATGTGCCGGCTGACATGAACAAGTCTGAGGCATATTTCTACCTCCAGAATGGCTTTGCGCTGGAGTGCGCCTCAGCTACAGGGAAGTAAGGTATCTTGCTACCAGGCATTATTAACCACCTTCCTACCATCTAATAACCACTTTACTGCCATCAGCTATTAAACTGGACCTTCACCATGATTTATTGAAAAGCCCAAACCCTTAAATTCCCCAGCATCTAAAATTAATATATTTAACGTTTTTAGTCACTTACTTATTATTCTTTACCTCACTGGGGTACAACTCTGTTCAGGACTTTAGGATACGGGCACCGCCATCTTGACTCAGAAGCATCACTCTTACTGAGGAGAGGAGAGTGGGGTAAAGTACAGGGGTTGGGTTATAGCTGTGCTTTGCTTAGACAGAGCAGAGCTGGGGTCAGGAAAAGTTCGGCAATCCCAGAATGCAGAGCAGCACAGTCAGAAGGCACTTCCTGTTTGCAGGCTGCCTGATGTTCCATGAGCCGCCATCTTGGATGTTTAAACATGCAGTAGATGCAGGTAGGATGATATTTAATGTGAGCACTCTGTATGTACAGGGTGTGGAAACATATAAGATAGACTCAGAGTGAAGGACCGCTTTAAACATATTTCTGCTAGTCATTACTAATCACCTTCCTCTAATCCACATATGTCAAACTCAAAGCCCGGGGGCCGGAAGCTGCCCTCCAAGTGGCCCTTGACATCTTTGTGGTTTAAGGTGCTGCCAAGTGATGTGCTAGTACACTGCATTCCACTGTGGAGCACTGTACTGCCTCTAATCCTGCCCCCAGACCTGGTAATTATAAAGGGGCGGGTACGTGCATTTTTAATGTTCTAGGAGAGAAGAAAGTTGTGTCTGCAACAGTTCTGCTTCTCAACCAGCAACTAGCTTTCCACAACCAAGGGGGGCGCCGGGGGCCCACCTAATCCACCCTAATTATTGCTACAGCAGAGGGTGCTACAGCTTCTGCAGGGGTTATTGCTAGCTATTACCAGTTGGGGTATTTATTTTAAACATTTTATTTTACCAAAATAATTTTGCGTCTGTCCTGGGCAAAATAATTTTGTGTTTATAACCATACATTTGAAAGTTTGTGTTTCCATTTTGTTTAACACCATCGGCTATTAAACAGCTTGCTACCAGGCATTATTAACCACCTCCCTACAATTTATTAACACCTTTGCTGCCATTAGCTATTACCAGGCAACTTTAGCCCGCTCACTACCATCTAAACCACCTTACTGCTGTGAGTCTTCATTATCCACCTTGTTACCATATATGAACGACTACATTGCCATCAACTATCTTGCTACTAGCAACTATCAACTACTTTGATGGTAGACATTATTAACCACTTCACTGCCATCTATTAACAACTACACTATCATCAGCTGTTAACCAGCTGGGTACTAGTCATTATTATCCACCTTGTTACCACCTGTCGCCAAGCAGCTAATTACCAGTTCACTACCAGCTATGATTTTCCACCTCTCTACCATCTACTAACCAGACATGTTCAACATTTTTACTACCAGTTCACTACCTGCTATAATTATTCACCTCTCTACCATCTACTAACCAGACATGTTCAACATTTTTACTACCAGTTCACTACCAGCTATAATTATTCACCTCTCTACCATCTACTAACCAGACATGTTCACCATTTTTACTACCAGCCATAATTAACCACCACCTCCCCATCTATTAACAAATTCACTGCCAGTGTACTGTTTTGTTACCAGTCACCATATGCACTTCCCTACCATCTATCAGCTATTCAACAACTTGCCACCAGTCATTCTTATAGAGGAACATACGAGGCCCTGGAGTATAAAAAATGTGAGGGCCGGGGGGCGTGGCCTGCTAATGGCGCCGTGAGGAGTGTTTCCAAGAGGCTCCCCGTTTACCCCTCGATTTACTACCAATCGCTAAACAACAACAATATAACAGGACCATGTCCAAGAGGCGGAAAACCAGGGGAGTGGTGAGATCTGCCCGGGGTGCCCCCATATCCACATACTTCGGGGCTGCCCCGCTTGAGAGCCCTAAGCCGCTACTGCCTGTAATGGAGATGACCCATTCACATCTGGATGGAGGGGGAGGACCCCCTAACCCCTCGGTTGCGACGCCGCCCGACTTACCTAACCGGCGGGGGCCGGGTGGAGGAGGATCGGACCCGGGACCCCCTCGGGCGGAGGGGGAGAAGATTGCTCCGTTGCCGGTCCCTGCGGGAGCTGTGGAGGCGCGGGACAAGATGGCGCCGTCTTCCCCGCGGCCGGCGGGGGCGGACGCCGCCCCAGACTGCGGCTGCCGGGGCCCTGATGACGGGAGCAGCGGGCTGAGGTCCTCTCAGCCCGAGATGACAGGCGTCACTGAAGGCGGCTTGGAGCCTGCGGAGGAGCGATCTCAGGAGCTGCCTGTCCCCGGTCCTCAAGTGAAGCAGCATGGAGGTGAGAGGAGGGGGGGGAGCTGCGGGGGCCAGCATGTGAAGACCACGATGGCACAGGTGCACTGTGCTGAAAGCGGGAGGCGGCCAGGGGAGCCATGTATCAATACAGTGAATGTGGAGGCTGCATATGGAGGGACTGTCCCTGGGCTCACCCTGCCACCTGGTCAGCCTCTGTCCCCTGCCCTGTCCCCAGGAGAGGAATTGAGAACCTCTGCCCCACAGCCCCATGAAGTGTGTGCCCCTTCTACCCCGGCGGCGGACTGGGAGGGGGGGGCGGCTTTCTCACCGGGACCCTGCAGCCCGACCCCTATGAGCCACTTCTGGGAGTCCCGACCCCCCACGCCTGATCGCCTGCCGGCAATCTATGGGAGCATGGATTCTCCGGGGGCTTTTCTGCCCGGGGCACTGATATCAGCCGTTATGGAATCTGTGAGATGTAATGTAGCAGAAGCCATTAAATCACTGCCTTCAAGAGCAGATTTTGAGTCTTACATCTCAAGGATGGAGGGGACTTTCCGCCGAGAAATAACATCCATGCAAAACACAGTGGCGGATTTGTCCGACAAAGTGGAAACCAACACGGCCGCACAATCGGATATCCGGGCCAGGATTGCTGCACTGGAGCAGGACAGAGATGCCACACGCAGAATGCTCTCTACCTTACAGGTCCAACAGGATGACCTGGAAAATAGAAACCGCCGCAACAACATCCGACTGCGGGGCATCCCAGAATCGGTAAACCCAGCTGAGCTACATGCAACGGCGTGCAACTTGTTCAACACCATCTTGAATCGCCCCTCGGGGGAGAACATCGAGATTGATAGAGTCCATCGCGCTTTGGGCCCGGTGGGCAACGACCCCAGCAGACCGAGAGACGTTATTTGCAGAGTGCACTTTTTCCAGATCAAGGAAGCCATCATGCGAGCAGCCTGGAACAAGGGCCCTATTGATTTCAATGGCGCACGTGTCATTCTATTGCAAGATCTGTCCCGCAGAACCCTGCACATGCGACGCCTGTTGAGGCCTCTTCTGGATCTCGTGCAGCACCAGGGGGCGACGTACCGCTGGGGCCACCCCTTCCAACTCCTAGTGCGGAAGGATCGGAGAACATTCGCCCTGAGATCACCGGAGCAACTAGCGGGTCTTTTTGAATTCCTGGGATCCGCACCCATAGCCGTCCCTGATTGGCTGGCGCCGGACTTGGACCAGAGGGCGGATCCACTCCCGAGGCGCGTGAGGAGACGGGGACGAGACAGGAGGGGACCGGCTCGCCGGCCCGACCCGGAGCGCGAGGGAGACCCCGGTCATATGGACGGTAGATAAGAGGTACCGACAAATACCTACACATAGATCTCAGAGTTCTGCCTAGTTACTGTTTCTAATGCTCTGGCTCCTATATTTTCTTTTTATGCCTGTTATCCATAGTTCCTGTATATATAGATGCTGATTGGGGATGTGCCCGGGGCTTGATGCTCCCTCTCCGTGTGGGGGGTCGGGGAGGCGGGGACTTGGCTGATCTCGCTGGGCGGCCGGCGGGCTGCTCCCGGCGGGGCCCGCCACGGGGGGGGTGACCCTGCCGGGGTGGGCGCCGCCGGGGGTCGGTCCGTCGTTCATGGCCTGATGCTGGTTCAGGGGCCCCGGTTGTGCCTCGACGACTCCGCTGGCCGGGTCTGACGGGCCGGACCTCGGGCCTTGCGACGTAGTTGCGGCCCTGTCTCCTTGGGTGGGGACTCCCTCTCCCTCTCCCTTCGGTCTGGGTCTCCGCCTGACCCGTGGTGCGTGGTGGTGGGTGACTGGTTCTTGCTGGGGGGGGGTTGGGGGAGGCGTCCCCCCTGGCTGGCGCCGTGGCCCGGTCCTCGAGCTGTTTTGGCTTGCGGGGGGGGGGGGGGCGCGGCGCGGGCCTGGGGCAGTCCGGGCGGCGTGGTCACTGGGGCTCCGCCCTGGACGGGGACCCTGCCCTGGATGGGGGTGGGGCGGAGTTCCCGACTGTTTCTGGGGGCTTTCACCATCCTGCGGAGCCGTGTGTACACGTGGCCCGGCGCATTCTCCTGGCGGGGGGGGGCGGAGGACTGGGTGGTCCGGGGACTGTATCACCGGGGAGGTTTGGTGCGGGTTGGGTAGCCTCCGATCCCCCTTTCTGAGGAGAAATAATCTATCACGGATCCGGGTTCCCCCACGGAATGGGGGGAGCGAGGGGTGCCGCCGGCCCTGAGTTGACGGCCGCTGTGGCGAGCCGAGGAGGGGGGCCACCGGGTACAGGGTCTCAATTGGCAACAGGAATATCTCACTCAAGGGGCCTATACATTGATATTGTTGCTGCTTTATACACTGTTATGATTGTTGTTTTGCTGTTAATGTGTTATGAGGGGGGGGGAAGCCTAGATGGAAGGGTAGAAACCGTCGGTTGTTACAATCAGCCGGGTTCTGGTTCCTCTTCGCCTGGTATCCATTTCCCCCAGAAGCCCGCGTGTCCTCCCGAGGGAAGTTGCCGGAGACTCCCCCGGGAACTGCGTGGCCAGACTTCCCTATGTTAGGGAAGTCGGTATTCACAATCCTAATAGCCTAAGGATTTCTTAGGCTCTCTCCGGACTTGAAAAGTTTTACTTCCCTGGTTCTTATCTTTGTCCCTTTCTTATTTCTCACCCTCCCCCTCTTACTTCCCACCCCCCGAAACCCTCCCCTCTCTCACTACAACGGCTTGCTGTCTCCCCTGATTTGTGCGTCTGGTTCTTAGTGGGGTCGGCTGCCGGTGAGGGGATGGGGGGCCCTTGTGATCCGCGGGAGATGCGCTTGAAGGTTGTGTCCTTGAATTGTAGGGGCCTCAATATCCCCGAGAAGAGGTCGGCGATGATCTCAGATCTAAGGAGGATGAAGGCCAAGATCATATTCCTGCAGGAGACACACTTCCGGAGGGACGCCTGCCCCAGGATGTCTCCCAGGTTTTTCCCCCAATGGTATGCGAGCTCCTCTCCAGTATCTAAGTCCAAAGGTGTTGCAATACTATTAGCCAGGGATGTCCCATTCCAGAAACTGGAAACTTCCGTAGACACTGAGGGCAGATACATAATGATCAAAGGAACAATATCTGGTGAATTATACACCATGGCCTCCGTATATGTCCCCAACAGTGGTCAAGTAGAGTTTCTTCTGACGTTTCTGTCGAAACTATCAGATTTCCAGGAGGGAAAGGTGCTCCTGGGAGGTGACCTAAACATTGCCCTGGAACCACTTCTTGACTCATCAACCGGTAAGTCATCTATACCTTACGGTGGGCTACGCAAGGTGAAACAGATGCTGCACGGACTTCAACTGTGTGACCCGTGGAGGATTTTTAATCCTAAGGGCAGAGATTATTCGCACTTCTCGACAGTCCACGCGACTTACGCGAGGCTGGACTATGTCTTAGTGTCTCATAGCCTCCTGCCCAGAGTGACAAACCCAGACATCGGTCCGGCTTCCTTATCAGACCACAGTCCAGTATGGTTATTCCTGACCTCGGCGGAAAAAGGCATAAGAGAGTGGACTTGGCGTTTAAACGAAAGCCTACTTAAAGACCCGGTGGTGGAACAAGCAGTCCAGACTGCCCTCTCTGACTACTTTACGCTGAACTGCTCGGGGGATGTGTCCCCAATGACCATCTGGCAGGCGCACAAGGCGGTGGTAAGGGGTACCCTCATTCAACATGCCTCCAGATTAAAGAAAGCACACACACTGAGTAGAGACCGCCTACTCTCGCAGATTCAAATCTTGGAGAGGAGGCATAAGGAATCGCAGGCACGAAGCACCCTACGGGAGCTAACTTCCTGCAGAGAACAATTGAATTCCCTGTTACTGAAAAAGGCAGCTTTTGCCATAAAGAAATGTAAAAGATATTACTACGAATGGGGGAACAAGAGCGGATCACTTCTCGCCAGAGCCCTGAGGAAGCAACAGTCACTCAACTTCATTGAGGCAATAAAGGACGCGAAGCAACAGAAACATCACAAAACTGAAGACATTGCCAAAGTATTCCAAGAATACTACCACGCACTATATAATCTGAGATCAAAGGATGAGGGGAACCCCCCGAGGGACCTATCTCAAATGCGACAATATATAGCGGCATCCGGTATGCCAAAATTGGAAGACGGGGCCATTAGTCGGTTGGAGGAGCCAATAACAAGGGAGGAATTGCGCCAAGCCATAAAAGCAACCCCGAGCGGTAGATCGCCTGGACCAGATGGCTTTACTATCGCCTATTACAAAAACTTTGAGAGCATTTTGAGCAAACATTTTCTCCAGGCCTTTAACGCAACTGCGGAGGGCGAGGGGCCTGTGCTGCTCCCCACAGCAGCACTTGAGGCCCACGTCACAGTAATACATAAGGCTGGAAAGGACCCCCTGTGTTGCAAAAACTACCGCCCAATCTCACTCTTAAACGTGGACCTCAAATTGTTCACCAAAATACTAGCGAACCGCCTAGCGACATATCTACCCAACTTGATCGATGGGGATCAGTGTGGATTCATCCCTGGCAGGGAAGCCAGGGATAACACTATTAGGACACTGAACCTGATACACAGATCACGAATGGACAATTCCCCGATGATGTTGCTGTCCACAGACGCTGAAAAAGCGTTTGATCGGGTGGATTGGAACTTTGCATTTGAGGTGCTGAGACACATTGGTCTCCGAGGCAGGGCGCTTAACTATATCCTGGGTATATACTCCACTCCCCAGGCTAGGGTTAGGGTGAACGGCCACCTCTCCCCGCCTTTCCGGATAGCTAACGGAACCAGACAGGGATGCCCCTTGTCACCTCTTATCTTCGCCCTAGTGGTGGAACCCTTCCTGAGACATGTCAGAGATAACAGAGACATAAAGGGAATCCAGGTGAAGGGAATCGAACATAAGATATCCGCCTACGCGGATGATCTCCTGTTCTTTATTTCCAACCCAACGATTGGGCTTCCGGTCCTCATGAAAGAATTTGAAACATTTGGGAACTTCTCCAACTTTAAAATCAACTTTGATAAATCAGAGGCGCTCAATATAGGACTGTCAGAAGCCGCGCTGTCGCAGATTAGATCTTCCTTCCCATTCAAGTGGTCTCCAACGACATTGACTTACCTGGGTACAAAAATTCCGAGTGACCCCAATGAAATTTTCCGGTACAACTTCACTCCGCTTCTCAACAAGATCAAGTCTGATCTATTGAGCTGGAGCACCCTTACACTCACGTGGATGGGGCGAATGAGTGCCATTAAGATGACCATCCTGCCTAGGATCCTTTACCTGTTCCAAACCCTTCCATGCCACATACCTGCAAGCTACTTCAGAAACCTGAACACAATATTCATAAACTTTATCTGGGCGACTAAGAAGCCGAGAATCAGACTCACACTATTGCAACAGTCCAGGACAAGGGGGGGATTGGCAGTACCAAATTTAAAGAAATACTGGCAGGCAGCCCACCTGCAGAGATTAATGGATTGGATGAGAAACGGAGACACTAAGAAGTGGGTGAACGTGGAGGCCGGATCCACGGGCACCCCGTTGAGGGAGATCCCGTGGTCGTCAGCAGCTTCGAGCAGGTGGGCGGGATCTAACCCATTGATCAAGGCCACCCTCGATGTCTGGGATGGGATCAGAGAGGGGGAGGATATCTCGCCTTGGCCATCTCCTCTACTCCCGGTAGTGGGCAACCCTGAATTCCCTCTCAGTCAGAGGCCCCAAGCAGTGGGGAGCTGGGGGGATCTGGGCCCCATTAGGGCAAAGGACCTCGTGAGGGGCCAGAAATGGTGCGATGTTGAGGAATTAAGGACTAGATGGAACAGCCCCCAACTGGACCCCTGGTACTTACTGCTCTCCCAGCATTTTCTTCAGAAAATGGCACCCAAAAACCTGTGGGGACGGGGCCTAACGCCCTTTGAGAAGTTGGCCACGAGCGGGGACCCCCCGAGAAGGGTAATCTCCCAGATCTATCGATTTCTGGAGGGGGATCGAGACTCGGTCCCTGCCTTCTGTGAGGAGTGGGAAAGAGACTTAGGTAGAAAATTCACGGGAGAGGAGTGGAAGAAAATCTTCTCTCTTACCTATAAATCATCGATATCGGCGCAAATCCAAGAAACCAACTACAAATATCTAACCAGATGGTATTATACCCCGAAGAGGTTGGCGCACATCTTCCCGGGATCCTCGCCCGTCTGTTGGAGATGTGAATCAGAAGAGGGGTCACTGTTCCACATTTTGTGGTCTTGCCCCAAGATTAAGCCATTCTGGATAAAAATCACGGATACCATGTCCACGATAACAGGCTCACAGGTCCCGTACTGTCCAGCCCTCATGCTCCTGCACCACACTGGATGTAGCGTCCCTAACTATAGGAAATCGGTCCTGAGACATCTAATTAACGCAGCCAGAGCGCTGCTTCCCAGATTATGGAAAACCAAGACCGTCCCGACGGAAAACGACTGGTATAGAGAAGTGGATAGAATAATGGAGATGGAGGAGCTGACAGCCTCTGTGCGGGACAGGGATGAGGAGACCAGGATCTTATGGACCTCCTGGTTCATGTTTCGAGCTTCAGCGCAATAGGATCTATCTCCATGCCTCCCTCTCTAATGTGGACACCAGATGGGCCTTGGAGGCGGGGGGGAGCCGCTTGGCGGCCCTGACTTGGGACACCGCCCCCACCCCTCCACCGGCCCCCGCCCGCACCCCCCTCCACCGGGTGTGGATCGGGGGCTTGGCGCCTCTCTCCCCGCCCTCCCCGACATCCCTCCGCTCCTCCCCCCATTCCCCTGTTGGTCCCCTGCCCCCCCTTGTCCACCCCCCCCTCTCTTCTGACACCTTTTCCCCTCTTTCCGCTCTCCCTCCCCTCCCCGCACCCTAAATTCACCTACTTCCTTCTTCTCTCTACTTCCTTGTCTCTCGCTTACAATTTCTAATGGTCTGGCCCAGGTCGGGGGGTGCTCTCTACTGACTTCTACCCCTCCAGGAAGCCCGAACTAGACTTTAAATTGCCATCAGCTAACGGAAAGAGAAAATATGCAGGGCGCCGTACCCACCTAAACCGGGCACCAAGATGCGGGCCACAGACAGCGAACAGGCGAATAGAAACTGGGGCCGGTACGGACGGGGCCTGGACCGGGCAGAGCAGGCTCGCTTCCGGACCCCGTCTCTGGCCTAAATATTGAGATCGACATAGACTTGAAACTGTCTGATTTCACAATGGGAGGGAGTGGGGGGAGTTATGGGGCATTCCCGAGCCCTGAGTGTGTCCTGGCCTGCGTGCTGGACCTGTCTTTTTGTCTTTTTACTGTAATGCTTTATTCCTGATCTACTATCTGTATTGCTTTTGTTTTGTTCTGAAAAATTGAATAAATAAAGAATTAAAAAAACAAAAAAAAAAAAAAAATGTGAGGGCCACAAAGTCCCACTCCCCTGGGTGCTCCCAATTTGATTCCCCGCTGTGTGAAAATGCCTGATCAACACGCCAGGCATTCTGGGGGGTAATGTGCGGGGGAGGGGGGAGGCTCCAGCATTCTGGCATGCCCCCCAGTTTGTCTCTTTGCGGTGGAGCCAGCACCCGCACCCGTGTGGGTGTTGGTCCGCTTTAAGCCTATGGCTGCCATGCACTTGGCATCAGGAGAAGATTGCAGTGGTAAGGTGAGTTGTTGTATAATTTTATAGCCCAAATAAAAGCCTAGCAAAGGGGGAGAGAGGGGGCTGAGGGATTACAGAAAGCTTGTTTTTTCTTTTAACTCTTTCGCTAACCTAGAGATGTTGTCGCCCTCTGTTGCCAGGCCATTTTTCAACATTTTGTGCTATACATTGTTTAACTGTGATTTTTGAAGGATTGTCCAGGGATTTCCCAGGAAAATTATATACTTTTTGGGCTTTAACACAAAAATCTGGGCTTTAACACAAAATGTGTTTGTATTTTTTGCAGTGCTTTCTCAATACTTTTTAGATGAAATGTGTGGGAAAAAATTCCTCTTGGGTTAAAATAGCACCACATATGTATCGAAAGACAACTTTTCCTTCCCAGGAGACACAGCGAATTGAAACAGCGCTTTAGGAATTTTTCAAATAAAATACAACTACTATGCGCACCTTGTAGTTTTCCCCCTTATATTTGAAACCTCCCCACAAACTATATATTTGCTCGAAGTACACACATCAAGCTTTCTAGGCATACCAGATACGTTTTCGTGAACGCAATTTTTTTTTACCGCAAACCCTCAAAGAATTCACTAGTTGCATAATGTTTCCCTAATAAATTAATAAAAAAGCAGAATGAAAATCACATTTTCCTAAAATATCTATATGCAAACAAGAAAATACAAGCTAAATCTGAAACTGCATTTCCAACATGCATAGCTACTTTAAACTATTTTAAACTGCCAGCCTACTTGATATTTTACTACCTTCTGTTGACAGGCCATTTTTCACCATTTTAGGTTTAGCTGTGATTTTTGCAGCAACTTCCAGGGATTTCCAGGAAAATTCTATATTGTTTTTTCGTCAGCATTTGGGCTTTACCATGAAAAGTCTTGTTTGTAATTTTCTCAGTGCTTTCATAATATTTTTGAGTAAAAAATGTAAAAAAAATTAAAAACATTTATATTTTTAAAACATTGTTTTTAAAAACTTTGTTGTGATTTTTTGAAAGCCCCATTCTCTTGATTATAACGGTACCACATATGTATCGGTAGCCCAGGAGACTCCCCAAACTTAAAAGAGCGCTTTATGACATTTTTCAAATAAAAAACAACTACTACTATCTACACTCTCTTTTTTATATACTTTTTTATATAAATTTTAAAACATCGGCATGGGATCCCCTCTCTTCAGGGGAGGGAACCCTATGATTTAAAGATTTTAAAAAAAATCTTTAATGGTTAAACTCCTAAAAATTAAATAAATTTATACATTTTAATAAAATGGCGTGGGATCCCCCCTTTGCAGTAAAACCAGCCGGAGCACCAGTTATGTGAGCTGGTAGACCAGGGTGCAGGGGCCAGCTGGCCTGCCAGCCTACATAGCCGTCAGGAGCTTTTGCCCCCCCCCCCCGAGCTTTGGGGAGCCAGGTAATAGAGCCAGGGGTTAATGGCAAGTCACCTGCTTGCTGGCAGGTGACTTGCCAGCCTCTGCTGCCCTGTGAACTAGTATAGGAGTCTCATGGATCTGTTACTATTTCACAAAAGGTTAATTGTAAAAATACACACACACACCAGTGAAGATGTAATTTATTTACAGGTATTTTTCTTCTTTACCACTGATCCAAAACTAATCCTATGTCCCACAACGCGCAAATCACTGACAGCCAGTAGTGATCAGCGGAAGCCGGGTGCAAGGTCAGGGATCAGAGTCACCTGCTCCTCCACCCACCCAACACCGATCACTATCAGCTTCTGCTCACTCACTGTGGCGACTGAGCTGTCAGAGGCACATGGTGAGGGGGCATGGAATGGGCGTTCCCCTGTCTGCTGAAGACCTCAGGAGGCGACTCCCAGCGCTGGATCCCTGACCGAGGTGAGCCTTTTTTTTTCTGTAAACAGGGTAAGACGGGTAAAACTTCAGGCACATGAAATTCACCTGGCTGGCAGGTAACGATTGGAAAGGCACCCACATGAATTTTATGGCTTGGCACTTAAAGGGTTAAACACCTTGCTGCAAGCAGCTATTCTCCAGCTTGTACTAACAGCCTTTATCCACCTTCCTATCATCTACTATAATAAAACACCTTGTTGCCAGGCGCTATTAAAGATATACTAAGGACAAGACTTATTGTTGTCTACACATTGCTGGGCAGGAGGTGGCATTCTTTAAAGTGGCCCTATCACAAGGTTTTTCTGTAGGGATGCTGCCCCCAGGATGGATTAAGTGTGGTGGGGTCCCTAGGCACAAAATCTGGTGGAGACCCCAGATACAGTATTTTTTTTTTTAAATAATGGTCCAGCCAAGTAACTGATTGGTGGTTGTCTGTCACCCGCCTACTTACTGGAACATCAGATCAAGTCCCTTGTGCCACCCTTGTGCAGGTGTGTGCTGCTCGGAAACTTCTGCTTTGCTATTCTTGGCGGCGGAGAGTTGTAATCGTCCAGCTGGTTCAGCAGAAAATGGATCCCTGCATTGGACTGCCAGCGGCTGTGCTTGGTGGCCTATATGCAGTGAGAGGCCGCCGATTGACAGCTCTGTCCCACCCATCACTGTAGCATTGCTGATGGCGGCTTTGCTGCTCTAGACTCTCCGTCCTGCCCTGTGGTGGCTTGGCTTCGGGTTTGCAAAAACAAAAAAAGGCTTGTCCATGTGTCTGGGGGGGGGGGGGGGGGCACTGCCACCGATTGTTGGCCCTATGGCCCGTCAGACCAAAAACTAAAAAGTGTCCTGGACCAGACCATAACCCAAAGTTTGGTGGAGGCCCTCTTTGTTGGGGAAAGTGGTAGATGCGCCCTCCTCATAATTTGACCCTGGCTGGCCCAATAAGAATAGTGGCAAAACACCGCACAGAATCGGAACACCTTTTGTTGTTTGTTTAAAAGGTACATGGGGGAGAAAAGCAGGGACCTTGCATGTAGGGAAACTGTATAGGGAAATGGGCATGTGGGACAAGATTACAGGCACTGGGCATAGGGTTGTTATAATATTTTAGGGCCCCCACTTGTATATTGCCTAGGGCCACACTTTGTATCCATCTGTATGTAATACTCTTTATTTATACAGATTCCACATCACGTAGCCAGCAGCTCTTTATCACATAATAATCACCTTACTACCAGTTATTATTAGCCACCTTCTTCCCATCTATTATCACACTGTTGACTAAGCTACTATAACCCAGTACATCATAATACACTAATTTTATTTACACCTTTGCTCTTCTTTCAAACCCTCATAGTTAGTATGAAGGATTTTCCTTTCCGGCCATATAGGGTCTGACATTCAGCTCACCCTGACTAGGATCAGTTAACCTCAGCACTCCCACCCTGCCTACCCTGCCTAGTTAATTTATCACTACCTCAAAATGTGATCCATATGCTACTGTTGGCCAAGCCTCTGTTATTATTTTAATCTCCCAGTAACAAAATTGAACTTAAACATTTACTACATACCCTTTATAACATGCCAAGATTAACATTTGTTCAGTTGTAAGAGCGTGCAGGACCCATTGATCCACTTTTCTTATGGTTCTGTATTTTTCTTTTTACTGTTCTATTCTGTGCCCACGAAAATGACTAAAAATCAAGAATTAAAAAAAAAATCAAAAAAACGTATTGCTAGCAGCTTTTACCTACCTCACTGCCAGTCATTATTAACCACATTGCTACCAACTCACTGCCAGCAACTATTACCTGCCAAACATTATGAACTAACTCACTGCCAGCAGTTTTTAACCACCTAGTCTTATGGCTTACTACTGTTAACTACATGAATGCCATCTACCATTAATCACTTCACTGCCTAGTGTTACTGTTAAATGGACTGTCCAGGAAAGTGTATAAACTATGATTCATCAGCTCCTCCTCATGGCTGCCCTCTCCCTTAATGCCATTTCTCAGCAGCATCTAAAAGCCAAAAAAGACACTGAGTTGTGGCACTCATAGGGCTCGACTGGTGGTCTATAGCGTGGCCCTGTTGTCTACTGCATGGACAGTGTGAGTCAACGTGTGTTTCTTCTTCCTTATTAACATATATTTAGCACACAACTGCCTGTATGCTTGCCATTGTGACTAGGTGTCTAACAGCCCTTTCACACAGCCAGGGCCACTATCACTGAAGAGAGGCAAAACTCAGGCCCTGGGCCTTGGGGCTCCTGGATGTAAAGGATGGGCCTGGGTGCTCTGGTTATTGTTTGTGCAATGCCCCAGAGTAGCTATCGTGAGAGGGGCCGCACTACACAAATATAGTTTGTTTTTCATATTTCATTAATGACCAGCAATCTATCCTAATTGCCTGGAAGTCTGCACAGGCACATGGGAGCAATGAGTGAGGTAAGAGAACCAGCGACTCTGGGGGGTTAAAATGAAGAAATGTAATTAATTTTTTCCTGAAAATCAGTGGGATGAGTTTTTGTTCCATTCTAGTGCGTTATATCTAACTTGCAAAAGTACTTGGATGCATGTGTTCTTATATTTCATTACTCACCCCAGGCAGCTTATAAAAGAAAGCACGTCTCTGATCTGCATTTATAATTGTGACTAGAAGCTCAACAAATATGGCGCCTGGAAAAGATGCTTGCTAGCCAGGAATTAGCATTTTTTAAAAGCAGATTAAAGTTTTGTGGGCTTTATGCTGACCAGTAGACTGAAATAACCAGACAGGCAGAAGAATATGTGCTTCTCCTAAAATTCAGTCTGTGAATGGCACACAAGGAAGAAACTGAATACCAGTACAAAATTATAGGAGATAAGAAATCAACAACACTCTTCTGAGAGAATGACCTTGATTCAATAAGTTAAAAACAATTCTCATGGTAATAAAAAAAATCGCTATATGAGAAAAAGCATGAGAGTTTCACTGTTACTGAATCACCAGACAGGAAAACAATGAAAGTCAATGGCACTTTTTACTCCTAAAAGACGTAGAGAGAAGAAGAGAGAAGAGAAGTAGAGTACTTTTTACTCCTTTTTACACTGTAGTAAAAAGTGGCAAAAGTGACTTTCATTGTATTCCTATCTGATTCAGTAACAGTGAAATGCTAATGCTTTTCTCATAAAGTGATTTTTTAATACCATTAAATATTTTTTACTGAATCTATGCCAAGAAATCAGTAATCAGCTGTCTAACGGAAAGTTATCCATTTAGACTTGAGAGATCCTTTAAAGAGGAACTATGGTCAAAAACATACTATATAGCAGCAGGGCAGCGCGGGCTGTCTCGCTGCACATCACTGCATACAAAACAATAAAGCGTCTGTCCGGATACTTAACACTTCCAGGTCCTCTTCTATGGTTGCCATGGAGCAGCCTATCAGCTTTCAGGACCAGCACTGACCAGCATGGATAGGCTGCTTGCGGGCCTGTGGGCACATCCCCCCAAACAGCCTATCAGCATTGCCAGCGGGACAGCCTAGCAGCGCTGGCGCTGAAAGCCAATAGGCTACTCCTTGGCTGCCGTAGAAGAGGATCCAGAAGCAGTGAGTATCTGGGCGTGGCCAGTTTATTGTTTTATATGCGACGATACACAGCTTGTGGTTTTCATCTTCTGGTAGGAATAACATCCAGGGTTGCCAGGTTTGAGTGTATCAGGAGATAGAACCTGATTTCCTCTTCTCTTTATTAAAAGAAAGAAACAAGCCTGTTAGCAGGGAAGTGCATAGCCCTGATGGGACCCCAACACTTTTGAAGGAGTTGGGCCCCAACGTAGAGGCAGGGCCCACCCCTCAGAGCAAAGTAGGCGGTATGGAGGCAGCATGGCTAGGTATACTGCAGGTACATACCACAATAGGCGGTAGAGGCAGTGTGCGCTGGGCCCCCTTGTTCCACGGGCCGGGGGCACATGCCTGCATTGCCCCTATGGTATGTACACCCATGCTTGGCTAGATATTTCTTGATGCCAGGTGTATAAGTGACCCCTCCTCCCCCCATCCAGCATATTTATATTGACTTTTATCACAGGGCTGTTTTTTCTCAACAGTCCCAGTTTAAATCCAATGAACCTCCAGCTTATGTTAGGTCATAAATTAATAGTAATTCCTTGCCCAAATAAGAGCTACCATAATTTATAATGCTGTGGTTACACTTGGCTTCATTTTACAAACATTTAATATGTATCCAAACATCAAAATGTTGCCATGATTTAATATTTTAGACCAAAGCTGGTAAAAAAGCTTCCACATTTAATACTTCCTGTCCAGGCAGGATTTGAGCCTACAGGCTTTTGAGTTTGCCTGGACTCTCACTTCAGCTCACTTTTGGGCCAAATCACAGTGTTTATAATAGGCTTCACACCTATTAGGAAGCTTCTTCAGAGTAAATTCTTATTTGTTGTGCCTTTGTAAGTAGCCAATCTCTTTACAAATGCTACAATACTTTGGGAACTTACATAAACGTATTCTCGCCACAGTGGTATAGTTTCGTCAAAACATTTGAATTAGAATTTGCAAGAGGTATTTTTCACCACCATCTATTTTTTTTTTGTTTCAATATTTTTATTGAAATTTCCAACGATACAGATTTGCAAGACATACAGCAGTGTATTGCCATCCCACGCAGGGGAGGTGTATAGAAAATGAAATGGGCTAGCAGCATACATTTTACAGTACAACAGGGTAACCAGATCAGTGTTTTAACAATTCTCACAGTAACTACGAGCATGGAGAGGCACCGGACATACGTTCGGTACTACCAGCGCAGTTTACATTACATCACGACTGTGTCCAGGACCATGCGGATCACGGAGCTCCGCGGTGTCCGTGACCAGCCCCGCCATCCGCACCCCCACGACCGCACGCCCTTGGGCTGCCAGTGGGCTGTCCCACACAGCCGTACGCATGCACAGAAGGAACCGTCAAGAAACCGTCAAAAAACAGGAACCCCACCATCTATTAACCACTTTGCTGCCATCAAACATCTTGCTACCACCCAACATTAGTCACCTCACTATAATTTGCTCCCTGTTACCAGTTATCATTAGCCCCAGGACCAGATTAAGTGTGGTGGAGGCCCCTGGGCAGAAAATCTGGTGGAGGCCCCTGATGCAGGATTTTTTTCTAGTAAAGCAAATTTCCAGGATCTTCACAACCCCTCCATGTGTGGGCAGGGGGGTGCCAATTTGTACACTCTCTGTGCCCGAGGGACAGTGCTGAATTACGGTTAAGGCTTTTTTTTAACCCTCCCTGTCTCAGCACCCTGGGTTATGAAGACACTGGACATACTATTTAAAGTAGTATTGCCAAGTAACACAACAAAAAAGCTTGAATTTGCTTGCACACTAGACAAAATGTCAGATCCAGTCTCCTGTGCCATTCTTGCTATATCATTTCCAGACAGCCTCTGTGATAAACAGGCCACTCGCACGTCATTTGTCACAGCAATGCTATCATGCCCCCTCCATTCGCTGTGATAGAGGAGGCATGCCGGGGCTTGCTCCTCCCCTGTAAAACTGCAAGACCAATCACTGCTCCTTGCTCCAATCACTCTAATGATCACAACACTGCGCGCTATTAGACCAACACACACATGTCAGTAACCAAACGCCACTAAGAGACAAAACACCAGCCAGTTTCTACTATGAGTGGATAAGCTGTGCTCCTGTTTAAAACCACTCTACCTAGGGCTGTACATCTGTGCTGTGTGTGGTGTGTGTGTGGATCCCACATGTAGAAAGATGGGTAGGTAGGTGGCGATAATCAGGTAGGTGAGTGAGCAGGCAGGTAGGTTGGTAGGCAGATAGATGGGTAGGTGCTCAGATAGATGGGTAGGGGGTAGTCATGTAGAGAAGTATGTGTAGTAGTAAGGAATTCCTATTATATAGGAATTTAGGTTAGTTAGGCAGGTGGGTGGGTAGACATGTGGATACACGGGTTAGTAGGTAGGATAGTGGGTAAGTAGGCAGGTGGGTATATAGTTGGGTGAGTAGGTAGAAAGGTGAGCAGTTAGGTGAGTGGGTAGTTAGGTGGGAGTGCAGGTAGGGAGGTGGGCAAGTGGGAATGTAGGTGGGTGGACAACTTCCACCTCAGTTCCAGGGACTGACAATTTTGCCTTTGCACCGGGGCTGCCAGCTGCCACTCCTGATCCTGGGTAGGGAGGCGAGTGGGCAGGTACATATGTAGGTTGGTGGGTCAATAAGCAGTTGGATAGGTAAGTAGTTTGGTCAGCAGGTAGGTAGATAGGTAGGAGGGTGAGTGGGTAGGGGGATAAATTGGTGAGTGGGTCAGTAGACAGGTAGGTGGGTAGGTAGATAGGTAGGTGATGGATCTGGAGAACTGAGGATTCAAATATCCTGGGAATCAATGCACCTCGCCCAGGATAGTACACCAGATCTCTGGACCTAGGGGGGATAACGACCCACTGGAGGAGTCATTGGAAAGGAGAGAACCTCAGGTCTACAACACTGCAAGGGCATGTGGATTTGGGCCAACCGGACTAAGCAGCGGTACCACAACTGCCTGGTACTGTTGCTCACATGTGCCAGGGTGGTGCAATTCTTAGTGCCATATCTCCAGACCTATAGGGGTTAATGACTCACTGTCGTTGAAAAGGGGAGAACCTCAAGCATACTCTTCTGCAAGGACATGTGGATCGGGGGGTCGACCGGACCAAACAATGGCAAAATCCTGGTACTGTTCCTTATGAGCGCCAGAGTATTACACTTTTGAGTGTTGGATCTCCGGACCTAGGGGGACTAACAACCCACTGGATGCATCATTGTAAAGGGCAGAACCTCAGGTATGCATCCCTACAAGGACATGTGAAGCGGGGGCGAACGGACCAAGCAGTGGCACCACAAGTTCCCGGTACCGTATCTCACAGGTGCTGGGGTGGTACAATTCCGAGTGTTAGATCTCAGGATATAGGAGGGCTGTCAGGAACTCACTCACCACGTCCTCGCTCCCGCACCAATCATGTCCCTGTCTCCTTGTCCAATCATGTCCTGTCCCTATAAAGTCTTTCCACGCCATTCACCCAGTGCCTGTGATAGCACCTGGTACCTAGTTTTGACCTCTATGTATTCGTTATTGAACCTATTGCTGACCACCGCCTGAACCGACCATTCTCGATCTGAACCCCTGTTGCCGACCACCGCCTGAACCGACCATTCTCGATCTGAACCCCTGTTGCCGACCACCGCCTGAACCGACCATTCTCGATCTGAACCCCTGTTGCCGACCACCGCCTGAACCGACCATTCTTGATCTGAACCCCAGTTGCCAACCTCCGCTTTGAACCTTGACCTCGAGTTGCCTAATCCTTTGTACCACCACGTTCTCCGTCTTCCCGCTGTCGACCTCTGGCCTGTCTCTGGACTTTCGCTACTAACGCTCTAGTCATTAGGTTCTCCAGACCTCCTACCAATAAGCTCTCATCCTTTGAGCCATTGAAGTCCTGGGGGCAACCGATCCCGGGCAGGCGTATTCTGCGTCCCGGCAAGCGGGGGCTCCTACAGGTGAAGCTGGCTGCAGAGATTGGGGGTTGAGGGCTTATCTGGAGGGCTAGAGTTACCCCGAGCGTGACAAGGGCAATCTTGTCATTGGAACGGGAAGAGCCTCAGGTATACAGCCCTACCAGGGCAAGTGGATTGGGGCCGACCGTACCAAGCAGCGGCACCACAAAATCCTGGTACAGCAACCCTAGCCCCAAAGTTGGTGGAGGCCCTCTTGCAGGGCAAATGGTGGAAGCCCAGGGGTGCGTGCCCCTTGCACCCTGCCTATACTCCAGCTCTGATTAGCCACCTCCTTACCATATATTAACCGCCTTGTTGCAATCGACCATTAAACATTTTGCTACCAGACAATATTAGCCACCTCGTTATCATCTGATTCCCACCTACCAGCAGCTATTAATCACCTTGATGCTAGGCATTAGTAACCACTTTGCTACCATCTATTAACTACTTCACTGCCATCAGCTATTAACTACTAGTCATTATTAACCACCTTGTTACCACCTGTTAACCACTTTGTTGCCAGCAGCTATTTACCAGCTTGCTACCATCTGTAATCATCCACCTCTCTACCATCTATTAACCAGCAGCTTTTAACAACCTTACTACCAACCATTATTAACGACCCCTCCCTATCTATTAACCAATTTACTGCAAGAATAACCACATTGTTATCATATTCTCCTCCCTATCATCTATCAACAACTTTCCTGTCAGCTACTGTCAACCACTTTCACTTTCACAGATCTATTCTTGTTTGATTTTGGTCGATTTAGCGATTTTTCATTTGCAAATAATCTCTGCTCACCATAGAACCGCACTGTGCATACGATGAGAGGAATGTGCACAACAGTTGGGGGTATTAGGGATGCGAAATGTCCCCCCCCCCCCGACTTAAAGCGGACCTTCAGCGTCATTTGAAAAATGTGGGCAATCTGTATTTACAGCCTGGGGGAAACTTCGCTTTAAGTTAGCAGGAGACTGATATACTAGATGGAAAAGGCTGGGCTGTGTCTGCGGGCTACATCTGTGCTGCTGCACTTGCCAACATGGAGAGAGAAGGGGGCAGCAGTGGCATGTCTAGCGTTGCCACCTGGCCGGTATTTATTTTTTACTTTAGTGACCACTGACTTAGCGGTGCTGGTATTTGTTTTTTAAATGGTAATTTTAATTGCAGGTCCACTTTTCTCATCATTAATTACCAGTAAAAAAAAAAATAAAAAATAAAATACCGACCAGGTGGCTACCTTATGGATGTGCTCTGCCAGTTCCCATCTACACATAGTTTGGAGAGGGAGGCTGTTCAGAGAGAAGTAACACAGGGGTGTGCAGAGATGTATATTGTTGTGCAGAATGTAAAAATAAAAAGCAGGCCAGACAGAGACAGCCACAATAGGGGCTTTGAGACTAGTAAAGTACGTCGGGGAGGATGAAAGAGGAGGAAAGGTGAGAGTCCCTGTGAGAAAGGAAGTGAGGAGGGGCGAGGGGGCCTGGGAACTAGAGAGTGACAAGCAGCAGTGCTTCAGCTACACATTAATGCAGCCCAGAGAGAAAGAAAAATAAAGGCAGCTAATAGCCAGACCAGCAGTGTGAAGGGAAGGAAACACAAGTGTGAGAGGGTGGAGAGCCTGTCACCTGAATGCTTTCTCTGTGACCAAATGATGATCACCACTGATACAGCGTCATGCACCAGGCTACATACTAGAAGGATAACTGCCACAGCAGGCAGGGAGCATCAACTATTTAGGATATAAAACTGCTTTCAACCGGACCTTCACCCTGATTTATTGAAAAGCCCAACCCCTTAAAAAACTATTCCCCAGCATCTAAAGTTAATACATTTTACGTTTTTAGTCACTTACTTATTATTCTTTCCCCCACTGGGATGCAACTCTGTTCAGGACTTTAGGACACGGGCGCCGCCATCTTGACTCAGAAGCATCACACTTACTGAGGAGAGGAGAGTTGGATAAAGTACAGGGAGGCGGGTTATAGCTGAGCTTTGCACAGACAGAGCAGAGCTGGCGTCAGGAAAAGGACAGCAATCCCAGAATGCAGAGCAGCACAGTCAGAAGGCACTTCCTGTTTGCAGGCTGCCTGATGTCCCATGAGCCGCCATCTTGAATGTTTAAAGGCTCATAACATGCAGTAGATGCCGGTAGGATGATTTTTAATGTGAGCAATCTGTATGTACAGGGTGTGGGAAACATATAAGATATGTTCTTATTCAGAGTGAAGGACCGCTTTCATATCCACCCATAACACACTTCGCTCTTAAAGCAACACAAAACACTTATCTTCTGGGGACACTCCCTGTATATCGAATCCAGCACCTTGGACTTGTTGCCATTTTGATCACCTCTGGATATATGGACTCTCACAACTCATAGTTGTGTTCACTATTGTGTTCATAGTGTGCCTTTCGGTTTGTCACGAAACCTTCTGATTGTACTGGCTCCGTCTCAATATATTAGCTTCCATAATTTACCAGTCCATGGGATTCCATAACTGGAGTCCCCTTAAAGTTTATTTGTAAAATTATTCTACAATAAAAAAGTGGATTTAAAATTCCTAACAATGATGGTTATTATACCAATTAGGTTGGATCAAAACAATTTAATGTAAGTGACCAGCAATAAAGTGTAACCATTCAATCACTTGTGTGTTTGTAAAAACTGAGCACCCTGTAAAAAAAATATTTTTGTTGATCTTGGTGGAATATAAACAGCATGAATTTCTGAGGCTGGTTTCATACCAGCGCGAGCGCCCCACAGCCTCCTGTGAAAAGCTGCCCATAGAAATCTATGGGCGCTTTCACATATGCTTCGGGCGTTTGTGGAGCGTTCAGAGCGCCCCGCAGATGTGCTGGTGTGAAACCGGTCTGACTATTAAATGCAAATATAGATCCCCCGAAAAAGCTATAGAGGATAAACAAGTCAGGATCATCAACATAACACCTATGTATTTTGAGATACACATACTAACTTCAATTTTAACAGTGTAGTTACTGGTATGTTTTTAAATAATATTAAAATCGCAATATGTCTATTTTCCTAATGCACTTTATCAGAAAGTACAAAACATTTTGTTTGGTAGTTCAGTGGCCTGGCCCTTCCACATACACACAGTGTATTCTGTAAGATGGCTTATGCTGATTTATACAAATTTTAGTTCTGTATGCATCCAGGGCAGGCCTCTGCATTGGGCATACCTGGGCAGGTGCCGGGGTCCCTGCACCTTGGGAGGGCCCACCTCATTCCCTCTACCCTGGGCAGACCCTATGCAGGTTGCAGGACCATGCAATAACCAGGAATAAGGACTGCCAGCCAGGGGCTAATTGGCCATTGGGAGAGCTTTTCTCTTTGTCAGTGCCTCCACTCTTTAGGGTCGATTCAAAGAAACATGTAACAGCTTGGATTTGTGTGCCGATCATCCTATTTTTCACGTCCGCTCGTGCGTTCGTATGAACTTGCGAGTGATTCTATAAGCAAATACGTTTCTATCCTAAAATGTACGTCCGTTCGTATGGCAGTTCGGGAATCAGACCTATGTCAGTTTCCATCCTGAATTTTCCGTTTCATTTCTCAGGTTGCAACATTGGTTTTGCCCTTTTTCCTTTTTTGTCTGGACGTAAATCCTTCTGATCTTGCGGCTGCGCACTACAAACTTACCTCATTAAAGTGCATTCTAAATATTTGGTCTTTTATTTTTCTTTATTTCATTCATTTTGTAGTAACCAACCATTAATGAATGCATTTGCATAAGTAAATCTTACTTTGTTTAATTTTTAGTTAACTTGCATTTTTTACTTGTGGATTTAATTTTAATATTTAGGCTTCAAATGGTACAACTTAAAATTTTGTGTGTGGTTACCCACACCCTCTACATACAGATTGCTCTCAAATATAAAAAAACACCCAGCAACTTCTGCATGTTATGAGCCTAGAAACAGCCAAGATGGCGGCTCAGGTATTATCGGGCAGCCTGCAAACAGAAAGGGCCTTGTGACTGTGTTGCTCTGCATTCTTTGATTTCTGACCTTTCCGTGCCCCCAGCTCTGCTGTGTCTGTGCAAAATACAGCAGTAACCCACATCCTGCACTTTATCCCGCTCTCCTCTCCTCAGTAAGTGTGATGCATCTGACCAAAGATGTGCTTAAATAATTAAACAAAGCAAAGGTAAACAACTACACCAATAAATGCAATCTAAAAATATTATTCTAGTACATCAATTTAAAAATAAATACCAAAGGACATAAGTTTCTTTAATTAACGCAAATATATTGCCAAATAAAGGTTTACATGCAAAGGACTAATTAAGGTCCACATTAAAATGCTTTTATAAGGCATACATGAATCAGGTATGCATTGCTATACAATTTATGGCCTCGGCCATGCTGATACATGCAGTTCATTGGAGCTCAAGACGCGCAGACTCCTCCACATAGCCAAAAAACCTGTTCAAGAACAGCAATCCGACTGCTAAAAGGTGTCGGCAGTGGCTTTCTTTTAAAACGTCTTTAGAGGTTTGAAAACTGTTCTCTGAATCACACCTAAACCCATTCGATTATCCTAAGTTTTACGTTTTGATCCTAAGTTTTAGGATTTGATCCTAAGTTTTAGGATTTGATCCTAAGTTTTACGTTTTGATCCTAAAATTTAGGAACGAACTTGCGATGATCGTAAGAGCATATACGCATTCGAACGTAGGCTCGTGCGAGTCGGAAATGGCCAAAAAAACAGGAAAAAATGACTAACACCCACCCAAACTTACGATTCTCGATCCGAAATCAATTAACTTTTGCTCTTTGAATCGAGGGGTTTGTTTCTTTCCTTCTGTTCATTTCTTTCTTTGCATCTATCCTTTTATCATCTTTTCTTTCTTCCTTCTATTATTTCTGTCAGTCATTCTATATTTTGTTTTGTTCCTTCTGTCACTTACTTTCTTTCCATCTATTCTTTGTCTCTTTCATCTTCTCACTCTGCCTTTCCTTTCTTTCTTTTACTCTCTTTCCTTCTCTTATTTTTTCCCCAATTTTAGCTCTATAAATCCCTGAATTTTTCTGTAATTCCTTTAATGCTTTCTTTGTTGTTTGTCATTTTCTTTCTTTCTATCATTCATTATATGTCTGTTCTTACCTTTTATAATTTTTCTTCCCATCTATTCTTTCTTATTCCTTATATTCTTTTTGGTCATTGCTTTCGTCTTCTTTCTGTCATCCCTTCTATTACTTAATTATTTATTTCTCTTTTTATCTTTCATTCCCTATTTACCATTTCATCTACACGTTCCTTCTGTCATTCCTTCTATTATTGTTTTCTTTCTATTCTTTGCCAGTGTTCACCGTACATGGAACTGTGTGCGTATACCACACTGCAAGGGGCCCACTGAGATGCTATCACCCAAGGGCTCACAGAAACTTTGAGCCAGCCCTGTATGCATCACTATCCTAAAGTGCAAGGGTCTACCAGGTATGTTTCCAACCACAAGAGGGTACACACAAAAGTCCTTTTTAGATCGTCCTTATTTGACCCTGTCAAAAAATAGCTAATTATTGTTCTCCCAGTTTGGTGAAACGGAGCCTTCTTGATTTGCACATGAACTCTGGTAGTCATTAGGGAATGAAGGAGACAAAAAAAATAATAAGAGGGGCCTAACATTAGTGACAATCCAGTGTTTAATGATGTGTTAGAATGCTATAACTCTGTGCAGTTGTTACAGGGTGAGTGGGGATGATTATATCCTGGCATTTGTATGGTAGATGTCTACACATTTTCCTTTTTCTTCAAGGGTATAGCAAAATTTCGGCTCTAGCATTTGATAAATGTGCCGTTATTAATGTAAGACACTGTGGCCAAAGCCAAAAGCCAAGAGCAAAATGTAACCCTGGCAGATATATAATAAACAGCCCAAAGTGGTAACAGATGTATGAAGTTGGTTTACATTTGTAGTGGGTACCTTTTGTATACGAAATCAGACCATTACAAATGCACCATTGACATCCATCACTGCTATTAAGTTTGTAAAATACCCGATTTATAAAGATAAGGCCGTCTCTCACAGGACAATGTTCATGTTGTCTATTGATTTAGAAGACATTTGCAATATGTTCTGCCTTTTTGTTGTTAAGTAAATGTAAGATCAACAACTGCCATACAGACATGAAAGTGTTCGGAATATATCAGTACTTTAAAAAGCCTGAGGTTGAGCCTCTTGTAAGTTTAAGCATGGCTTATCACTACTTTCAATATATTTCATAATTATAGTTGTTGTTTAAAACATATTTATAATTATACCTAGTTATAATATTTAGCTGTACCTATAGGTGGATTAGTATTAATTCCTGAATCCATCATGTCTCTCTCTTTTTGTTGCATGGGCCTCAATTCAATAAGGGTAGAAAAAAATTCTCATGGTAGTAAAAGATTCAATTCATGAGAAAAAAGCCTGAGAATTTCACTGTTGCTGAATCACCAGAAAAAAGAGACAATGAAAGTCAATGGCACTTTTTACTACAGTGTAAAAAGTTCTCTACTTTTCCTTAGTAGTAAAAAGTACCATTGACTTTCATTGTCTATTTTTCTGGTGATTCAGCAACAGTGAAATTCTCAGGCTTTTTTCTCATGAATTGAATTTTTTACTACCATGAGAATTTTTTTCTACCTTTATTGAATCAAGGCCAAGGTATTAAGATGGACCTCAGAACTAACAACTGTGAACCTCTGAAACAGCTCGTTGCCCATTTATCCAGAAGAGTAGATATGCACTGATGCTGGTTGAGAAGGTCTTTCTCATAATCTCTGTTCAAGTTTATCCCAAAGGTGTTAGATGTTAAGGTTAGGTCTTTGTGCAGGCCAATCAGGTTCTTTCACACCAAACTCTGCCAATCATGCTTTTATGGACCTTGCTTTGTGAACCTGGGCACAATCATGCTGGAAAGGAAAAGAGTCGCTAAAGTATTCCCACATCACTGGAAGCATACGATTGTTAAAATGTTCAAGTCTGCGAGGGCAGTCAAAGTGCGAAGAGTAGGAATAGAGAAATGAGGTGAGTATATGCCTCCAGGGGAAACTTTCGAATGATGGGGACTCCTGGGAGTCTGATGTCCTCATCCCTGGGGCATCCTGATTTGGGGTGTTCCAATATGTGGGACCCCTGGGATCGCTGGTTATACTAAAGTAGTTGGCAATCTCATGGCACATTCCCAGGCCGCATCCCCGCTGTACTTCTATCTGAGCTGTGTAGCCAACGGCACATGCTCTATTCAGAACTCCTAGCCATTCTGATGTCATGTTGTCCAAAGGAATCTATGAATGGAGAGTGAATGCTGACTGGCCAGCGACTTGCATATGTGTTGCGGGATTGCCGGTGAGTTACTTGGGTGATCTGTGGGGATACACACAATCATAAAGGACCAACATCCAGAAGAGTGAACAACCTTGGTGTTATTCCTTTTTAAAAGATTTTGGTCCTTTTAATGCCCCTGTCCAGTCAAATAATATAAAAATGTATACTTTGTTCCTTGCAGCTGTTCCATTCTACTCTAGCAGTTTAAATGTTCCCCAGCATGCATGTCTGCCCTCCAATTACCAGCTGCCAGTCATAGTGTTTGCAGCATGCCCAGGACATTCATTACAGATAGATTAAAAGGACTGTCTAGCTTCTTACAGTGGACCAACACCCAGGATTTTCACTTTCCTGGGTGTTGGTCCACTTCCGCGGGGCACCCCGATCAGGGGTCGGACAAACTTGAATATAGGACGGACAAGCTGAGCGTGCCCGCCGCCGCCTCTCTGGGCATGCACCCACGCCGGCCGTTTGTGAATGGCCGGCGCGGGCGCGCTCCCTGTAAGAGGGAAGCGCGCCCGCGCCGGCCATTCACAAACGGCCGGCGTGGGTGCATGCCCAGCTAGAGGGATGCGTGAGAGGCGGATGCGGCCCGCGCATGCGCCGTTGGAACGGGGAGAAGGTAAGGTTCGATCGGGGTACCCCGCAGGGAGGGAGCTGATCGGCCCAGTGGTGGGTGTTGGTCCACTTTAAAACTACTACCAACTCAGTAACAAGCATCTGTGAGGTTCTCACAGTGTACCAAAATGTTATCTGATTATCGATAGTGTTGGGCGAACCCGAACCGCAAAGTTCCTAAACCTGAAAACAGACTAAAGTGTGTAGCAGCAGGAGGCTGCTGTTCAACTTATCTGAGCCCCGCGATCTGGTTGTCGGTCGACGTTCTAAAAGGGTACAGCCAGGGAACTTTCTAGGCTAAATTCCTGACAGGACCGGGAGAGAAAAATTCCCCCCCCCCATGAAACATGGGACATCAGTGACATTGATCAGCCGTACTCTCCAGATGTAATTCTCTGAATCGTCTGCTACCCTGATCACTGAAAGACATCACTGTAATAACCACATTGCCTCCATCTCACCAAATACAATCTGAACAATAAGGAACCGCCACAGCTGTCTGTGCCCCCTTCTTTCTATATTTCCCCCAGACCTATAAGTAGCACAGTTAAAGCAGATTCCCCTAGACCCAGAAATGAATATCCAGAGTTTGAGAAGATCCCCCAGACCCTAAGCAGAAAAGTAAAAGTCCCTTACACAACAATATTAATAGGCAGTGCAAACAGATACCTCCAAACTAAAAACGATTATGCAGATCGCAAGAGGATCTAGTCCCTGGACCTGAGCATTAATATGCAAAAGTCCAGCAGAAGCTGGGTGTGAGTCAGCGACTAGGGAGAGGAGGCAGGGGCTTAAGTGAGGGTTGTGGGTAAACAGCTTGTGCGGGGGGCTATGGTGAGGTGTTTAGTTCAGCAGTTGGGACTGGGGAGCTGGATAAGGGTGCGGATCAGTAACTGGGGAGGGGAGTTAGGGGAGGTTTGTGAGTCAGCAGCAGGGGGGTGGTTAGGTGAGGGCACAGGTCGGCAGCTGGGGACTGGGGTTTAGATTGAATTGTGGGTCGGTGGCTGGGGATGGTGGTAAGGTGAGGGTTTCGGGCCAGCAACTGGATAGGGGGGGTAGGTGAGAGGTTCAGGTCAGCAGCTGAGGAGTAAGAGTTAGGTGAGGGTTGTGGCCTGGGGAGAGGGGTTAGGTGAGGGTGTGCAAGTCAGCAGCTGGGGAGAGGGGGTTACATGATAGCTGGGGGCCAGCAGCTGGGAAGGGGGCAGTAGGTGAGGCGTGCATGGTAGTAGGGAACCCCTAGGTAGCGGGATAGACCAGTCTAATGCTGAGATAGGAGCCTTCAGTAACGGGGTCATACTCAACTGCCCACTTAACCCCTGCCCCCAATGCCAGCTCTGCCCCCAGAGCAGATCCAGAATCTAAAGGGACCTATTGCTTTAAAGTCATCTCTAGAGTCTAAAAAACTCCAGGGGCAGGTTAAAGCTTGCCCATGAGGTATCCTGATTTGGGATGCCCCACTAAGTGAAACCCTGCTGGTCATTCATTTACTTGACTCAGGAATTAATCCCACAGCACATGTGCTGGACTTCGGCAGCATTCCTGGCACTCCTTTAACTGATGCATGCACCCACCTCCAGCATATCTGAATGGCTGGTGAGGGGTGTAGCCAGCGGGAGGTTGGTTCCATTCAGAACTCATTGCGAGGCATCATTATGCACGGCGGTGAGTTTTGAATGCACTACAGCCCACGCATGTGCTGTGGGAGTGTAAAGGGAGGTAATTAAACAGCCAACCTAGGACATTTCATACACAGGGGTATCCCAAATTGTGATGCCCTGTAATGTGGACCAAAAGCCAGGTAAGTAAAAAACCTGGGGTTTGGTCTGCTTTAATGCAGAGCCCCCAAAACACACAGTTGAGGCCACTTATTTGCTCTAGACTCAATCTTTCTGAGCAGGTAGACTGGAAGCTGCAGCACAAAAACATTGTCTGCTGCATTGTATGTATGCAAGTGTGTTCTGCGACTGGAGCAGGTAAGTGACCTGAACTGTGAGATTAGCTATTTATAATGCTAACTCCAAAACTCACAACAGTCCAGGTAATACCCCTCACCCATGGCTGCTGCGGGTGGGGTGGACCAAAACCTGGCATTTTCACTATCCTGGGTTTTGGTCCATTACTCTGGGGCATCCCAATTTTGGATGCCGCACTAAGTGAAACCCCCTAAGTTGCAGATAAAACTTACCCAACCCGCAATCCAACAGTGCATGCACGGGTGTGCAGCCATTCACCACACTCAGCTCCATTTGTCTTCTATTAGCCGAGGTAAAGTCTATTTGGCTAAGGACGGAATGGAGCCAAGCGTGCTGCCAGCCGCATCCCCGCTACCCATAGCCTCAGCTGGCTATTCCTAAATGGAGACGCACCCAGCTAAGAATATAGTGGTGCCTGGCGGCAGCACACACGTGCTCCACTGAATCTAGGGGGGTTTCACACAGAGAGGTATTCCAAATCAGGATGTCCTGAGGAGAGGGAATCCGGCGGTCCTGAAGTCTTTGAGACAATGCTGCTTCTAGTCCACTTTCAATTCAATGCCAGCAATAAAGTAATATTATTGGAAAACGGCCAACAATTTTGTAAAAATTATATGATGGTTTAGTAGATGGTCCTAATGCCAAAGTAAAGTTAACTTGGGGGGCTTGCCAGAACAACCCTAAAAAGGTGAGTGGAGAAGTAAGGACAAAGCATCTCTAACAGACTGTAAAATGAACACTGCCACCCTACAAGCAATCCCTCATTGGAAGGAAACATAGCTAAGATATCATGCAGCCCACTAGGATAATGTTTTGTCTGTGGAGACTGGATTTTGGAGTGTAAGTCCCGTAGTTACAGTTAGATACATACATACTTATATAGGTATATGATATATAGATACCCAGTCTATATTGGTAGCAATTACTCAAAGTATCTTGCCAAATTGACCCTCGGAAAAAACACAAAGTATATACCGTACTCCTTCTAACACATAGCTAATATTTCAGATTTTTTTTTTTTTTTAAATGAGACCCCCTAAATATACATATTCCAAGTTTTTAAGCAAAAGTCAGACCAGCCTTTTGATTCTGATAGGGACCTCCCAGCTGCTATGTGCACAGAGGCCTCCATCTGTCATTCTGGTTGAACCAAAAGACAAAAAAAGTAGTAGCAAATTTCTCCCCTAAAGACCCCCTCTGGCAAAAACTATTTTAGAGGGCTTAACTCTATGCAGATGTTTGCTACAGAACTGCATGGAAGCGGCCATCTTGTCACACATAAGCATGAGGGGAGAGCTGTGCCAGAAGCAGCATACACACCAGACAGAAATGAATGCCTCAAACATGGGCATCTTATGTATTATGTTATAAAAAACACGCACACACTGAATAACCAGCTGCTAGATTGTATGTGTGAGGGGAAAGCTGCAATGATGTTTCTTTATCACTGTTCACTGCAGACTCTGGATTTATCGCACACCATTCAGTCAGTGTAAACATATGTATCTTCTAAAATGTTACAATTCTTGCAGCTGTGCAGCAGAACAATGAGTAATCACACCTACTAGAAATAAAGGAGGATTGCACTAATATGTGAGGCAATTTTGACTGTGGGATTGGGTTTTTATATAAACTGGACTCATGAATGTGACAAGATGGCTGCTCCCATGCAGCTATGCAGCATAGAATCTGCCTGCTATTCCATAACATCTGCATGGGGTTAAGTCCTCTCAAATAGTTTGTCACTGATTGCCAGAGAGAGGCTTTAGGCATTCAATCTCCTGACCTTTTTACTTTCGATCCGCTTTAATAGAGTCGCCATTATTCGAAACTCATTTTACCCAATGTATTATGCTATCTGCATGCTATGCCAACCCCTTATCCTTAATTTCTTCATCTGTACATTTGTTAGAAGGGAAACTACCTTAGCTTTGAAATGGTCAGAGTGACTCTCCATAAACCCAATTCTGTCACATGGCAATAGCCATTCGCATGGTTAGATGAAAACTACAGTTTATTTTTGGTTAAGATTCTAGATTAGGAATTAAGACATTGCAAAACAAGGGCAAGTAGCTGTTACGTGTATGTGACTTTTCTATTTATATTGGCCTGTCTCTATTGGTTTTATGTAGCTGCTCCCAGCTAGGCAAGCACTTGCACCATCTAGTGGTATATAAAGAGAAGCAGCTTGAATGTGCCTAACTAGCAAATGGTGGCCAATGCATGCCAACAGCACTGCCCTCATGCTACATTGTAATACTGCCAGCAGTGACAGACTGGGGCCAAAAAACAGCCCCAGATTTTACCAGCCCCTGGCTGGCCCGAGACATCTTTCCTGAGGCCCCCCAACCATGATGTCGGGCTTTAGCATTTGGGTGGGGTTCCTTGGCTTGTGGGTACAAAGGGCTGGGTACAGGGGTCTGAGAGGCAGGCTAAGGGGGCAGGGATTAATTATGGGCATTAAAAGCAACAGCCCAACTGGCCCCAAACAGTGCGACTCACTGGGCTTTGGTCTTTCTTTGCACATCCTTATTGCCATTTGTCTATATCTGTGGTTGTTGCCTGTGTTTTAAACCTAGCAGAACTTTATTCTATGTATACAGCACGTCCTGCTCCAAAGATAATTCCTTACGTTTGGGTTATACATCCACAAGATGGCGCTGGACTGCAGAGACAGCAAAAAAGTGGCTCCTCCCGGCCCCTTATATACCAGGGTCCTCCCACAAATTCCCCAGATCTTCTCTGCAGTCTGCGCTGCGATGACAAGAAGATGGCTTTCTCTACTCGCAGGTGAGCGGGGTGTATTAGCCTGCGGCCCTGTCGGACTATTCCCACCCCCGTTCCATTCTTTAAATTGCCTCCCAGCCTTGGCTGCGCTGGTTCGGGTGATGGTAGGCAGCACTGCTCCACCGCAATCCCCCACCAAAGGTTAGGCGGTATAGGCACATGGTGAGCCTGATGGGATGTCCCTTCCGCACTATCGCCCCTTGCCCCTGTCCATCGGTGGGCTCCTGTTAGGTGGCTCCTGCCCTCCCTTGTAGTTCTGGGGGGGGGGTGTATTTATACATTCACTCGTTGTATGCTATACTTTGTTTTTTTCAGTGACCGCAATGAATTGGTTGCACTGGTTGCTTTTAAAATTGCTGCCGCGCGCGCTTGTACGGCGTTCCGCGGTCGGTGGCGACATTACCTCAGGCGCTGCTGTGCCATCATTGGTTCTGTTTGTCAGGTGGGCGGCTTTGCGCTCTTCGGGGGGGCGGGCCCTGCGGATGGCGCGTTCTGCATCCGCGGCCCGCCCCTCGAGGTATACTGCGTGTGGGGTGGCCCCTCTGATTGACGATGTCAGGGTATGTGCACCCTGCGCCCGGCAGGCGCTTGCGCTGATATCGGGGTTACCTGTGCCTGGGCTTGCGCCCATGGGCTCACCTACCCCCCCACGTTTACATCTGACCCCCAGTGATCTGAATACTAGTGGGGACTCTCAACCTGATTTGTCATCTAGAGAGAAGCTGATTGCTGGCTCTACGGTGCGTAAGGCCTCTGCTAAGAGGCGGCATTTGGCGCCTGGTGTTAACATATTTCCTATGGATTCTGAAGAAATTTTTGACCTGGCTGGTTATACCCCCCTGGAAGAGGGGGGGTTGTTTTCTGACTCAGAATCATCTGAAGGGCAGCCTAAGGGTTATGCTGACTCTGGCTCCGATCCATGGGCTCCAGATGATACTGACAGGCTTCTGGCTCATATATTTGAAGTACTTGCTATCTCCCCTCCTGCCGCGGCCCCTCGACAGCAGGGGGAGCTGTTTCACACTGCTAAGCCACATTTGGAGTTTCCTGAGCAAACTCACTTTAATAACCTCGTGCTTAAAGAATGGGAGCATCCTAGCAGGCTCCCTGGGGTGCCTAAGAGTTGGGATAGGAGGTATGCCTTTCCTGCTGAAGTGGTTAAACGTTGTTCATCCCCTCCAGAAGTGGATGCACCAATTTTGGGGTTGTCTAACGCTTCTGTCATGCATTCCCCTGACTCTACTACACTGAAGGACGGTGAGAACCGGCGCATTGACCAGCTGGCTTCTCATGCCTTTGCTTGTGTGGGATCTGCGCTGCGCCCGGTTTGTGCCTCTGCCATTACGGCTGTGGCTATTAAGACCCTGCTCAAAAGCATTTTAGATGGGGCTCCTGATGATGCTGCTAGTGATGAGTATAGAGCTCTTATACGTTGTGAGGAATTTGTTACATATGTCCTCTCTGCTTTGGATAATACCATTAGAATGTGCGGCAGGGCTTCTGCCTTGGTGGTGGCTATACGCCACTCGGTTTGGCTGCGCCAGTGGGCAGCTGACAACGCTGCTAAGAAGGCTCTCACTGGGTTTCCCTTTACAGGACTGCGCCTATTTGGGGACCGCCTGGACCTGTTTGCTAAGGGAGGCAAGTTACCCCAGCGCAATAGACAGTCTCGGCCCTTTCGGGGGTCAGGTTCCTTTCTTCCCTCCTACCGTGAGTCCAGAATGGGAAGGGGAGTCTCATTTGCAGGGGCCAGTGGAGATCTCTGGGGCAGGGGAAGAGGACGTGGCCGCCCCGGCCCCTCCCAAGACCAAGTCTTCCCCCAAGCCCTCTTAGGCATGAAGGGGCGCCCTCACTCGTCTGGGTAGGGGAACTGCTTTGGCTCTTTGCTCACGTCTGGAGGCGTCATGTCTCAGACCGGGGGATTCAGGAGGTAGTGTCCTCCGGTTACAAGATAGAGTTTGCAGCCTTTGCAGCTCAAAACCCCCTGTCAGCTCAGGGTCTGATTCTCGCTGTGCAAAACCTTCTGGAGTTGGGTGTCATCTGCCAGGTGCCCTTCCGGGAAAGGGGCGAAGGCTTTTATTCCAACCTTTTCACTGTGCCCAAAAGAGATGGGTCCGTCAGACCCATCCTGGATTTAAAGCTTCTCAACAAATTTGTCAAGTCCAGGCACTTTCGCATGGAGACTCTGCGCTCCGCTGTGACTTCATTACGCCCAGGGGACTTCATGACCTCTATGGACATCAAGGATGCTTACCTTCATATTCCAATCTTTCCAGGTCATCAGAGATTCCTCAGGTTCGCTCTGGAGGATCGGCACTATCAATTTGTGGCGTTGCTTTTCGGCCTCACTTCGGCTCCCAGGGTATTCACCAAGATGCTGGCAGGAGTGATGGCTCTGCTGAGATCTCAGGGCATTCGCATTCTTCCCTATTTGGACGACATTCTCATTACTTCTCAGTCCTTCCAACAGGCAGAGCTGGATACTCAGCGGGTAGTGGCCACTCTGGGGTCATTCGGCTGGGTGATCAACCATGCCAAATCTTCCCTGTCTCTTTCCTTGGTGACGTCATTTCTGGGCATGAATCTGGATACAGCTCAGGCCAGGATTTTTCTTCCTCAGCAGAAGGTGGACAGTCTGCAAGCGCAAGCTCAGTCCCTTCTGTCTTGCCCTCATCCTTCCATCAGGCAGGGAATGCAGCTAGTGGGCCTGATGGTGTCTTGCTTTGAGGCGGTGCCTTATGCCCAGTTTCACATGAGACCTCTTCAACTACATCTCCTGTCAGTATGGGACAAGGACCCTGTGTCCCTGGATCAGGAGTTTGCTCTGTCCCCCCTGGTCAGGCGGTCCCTCTCGTGGTGGCTGGACTCAAGGAACCTGTTGGCGGGCAGATCCTTTCTGGCCCCTTGCTGGTAGAGAGTCACCACAGATGCCAGTCTGATGGGTTGGGGGGGCTTCTGGAACTCTCTGACATTCCAGGGGTTGTAGGGCCCTCAGGAGGCCGACACCCCGATCAACATTCTGGAACTGAGGGCGATCAGGTTGGTCTTAGCCCGCTTGACCCCACACCTTCGGGGTCGGGCTGTTCAGGTCCGCTCGGACAACCGGACGGCGGTGGCCTACATCAATCATCAGGGAGGGACCCGGAGCAAGGGGGCCCTCAAGGAAGTGTCTCTGATCTTGTCCTGGGCGGAGGACAATGTTCCCTGCATCTCAGCCGTGTACATTCCGGGGGCGGAGAATCTGGAGGCAGACCTTCTGAGCAGGGGGTCTTCTCGCCCGGTGGAATGGTCCCTCAGCAACAGAGTGTTTCGCTCCCTGTGTCACCGTTGGGGTCAGCCGGATGTGGACCTGTTTGCGTCCCGTCACAATCACAAGCTTCCAGTCTTTGTGTCTCTGTCCCAGGATCCTCTGGCCTTAGCCATGGATGCTTTAACACTGCCCTGGAAGGGGTTTCAGCTTCTGTATGTCTTTCCCCCGTTTCCCCTGTTGGGCAGGGTTCTGTGCAAAATAGCTCAGGAAGGGTTGCCAGCAATTCTGGTGGCCCCCTGCTGGCCAAGACAAGTGTGGTTCGTAGACATTGTGCAGCTGGCGGTAGATCAGTACGCCCTGCCCAAGGATACAGATCTGCACACTCAGGGGCGGCTACGCCACCCCAATTTACAAACGCTGGCTTTGACGGCCTGGCTGTTGAAACCTTAATCTTGATGGAAAAGGGGCTGCCTGCCTCTGTTGTTAAAACCATGATCAGGGCTAGGAAGAAGTCTTCTTCTTCTATCTACCATAGGGTGTGGCGTACCTACATTGACTGGTGTGAGGCCAAATCTCTTCCCTGTCGGGTGTTCTCTATTCCTAGGATTCTGGAATTTCTTCAACATGGTTTGACTCTGGGGCTTCAACTCAGCACTCTGAAAGGTCATGTTTCTGCCTTGGCTGTTTTCTTCCAGAGATCTTTTGCTCAGCATCATCTGGTCAAGACCTTCTTTCAGGGGGTGACTCATGTGCGTCCCCCTCGTAATCCTATGTTGCCAGTCTGGGACTTGAACTTGGTCCTATCTGCCTTGCAGGGGTCTCCTTTTGAGCCTGTGCAAGACGCTGCTTTGTCCATTCTTACTCTTAAGGTAGTGTTTTTGGTGGCTATCACTTCTATTAGGCGTGTTTCTGAGTTGGCGGCGCTTTCCATCAAGCCCCCTTACTTTGAGAGACACCAGGACAAGGTGGTGTTTTGCTTTAAACCAGATTTTCTGCCTAAAGTTGTGTCTGCGTTTCATCTCAATCAGGACATTGTTCTGCCTTCTTTGTGCCCTAATCCTAGTAGCCCTAAGGAGAGGGCTTTACATTCCTTGGATGTGGTCAGGAACCTGAAGTTCTATTTGGTGGCTACTGAACCCTTCAGGAAGACTGATGCTCTTTTTGTGGTCCCTTCTGGTCCTAAGAAGGGTCTGGCTCCAGGTAAGTCTACTATCAGTAAGTGGATCCGTCAGGCTGTGGTTCAGGCCTATTCTGCTAAGGGGAGGAGCCTCCCTTCCGCCTTACTGCTCATTCTACTCGTGCTATTGGTGCCTCTTGGGCTTTTCAGCACCAGGCTTCTGTTGAACAAGTTTGCAAGGCCGCTACTTGATCTTCTGTTCATACCTTTTCAAAGTTTTACAAGGTTGATGTTAGGGCCTCGGCTGATGCTGCATTTGGCCGCAAAGTTCTGCAGGCGGCAGTGGTTTAATCTGCCCGTTGTTGCTTTTGGGCATCCCACCCTACATTACGGACACTGCTATTGGATGTCCCAAACGTAAGGAATTATCTTTGGAGCAGGACGTGCTGTATTATTAGAATAATACAATTCTGTGATTACTCACCTGTAGAACTGGTATTATACGTATACAGCACGTCCTGCTCCACCCCACCCTTGATATCATTGTTCTTTGTTAAAATTGTTGATTATGGGTTTAATTCTCCCGGCTTCTTGCTAACTGCTTTTCAATACTGGGGAATTTGTGGGAGGTCCCTGGTATATAAGGGGCCAGGAGGAGCCATTTTTTTGCTGTCTCTGCAGTCCAGCGCCATCTTGTGGATGTATAACCCAAACGTAAGGAATTATCTCTGGAGCAGAACGTGCTGTATACGTATAATACCAATTCTACAGGTGAGTAATCACAGAATTGTATTTTTTTGCCTCCATAATCTGTCTTTAAAATATGGCACACATCTGCAGCTTCCACAGACAGCTACAAATGACCTCACCATGAAAATTGCCAAATATGTTCAGATCAGCTAAATTCTGGTTGAATATAACTACCCAGAATCTGAATAGCATTCTAAATAATGCTCATTAATGTATCTGGACATTTGAAATAAACCCCTTTATATCCCTAGTGTATTCTCTTCATATTTGGACAGATAACAGGATAAATAGCCACTCTACTCCGACCAAAACATTTATTTTAGGTTTGGGTAGAGTGGAAAATGGTTAAAACCAAATTGATTTTCAAAGGAATTTCACCCAACAACCAGTGGCGGACTGGGGCCAAAATCACCCTGGGATTTACCAGCACCTATGCCTTTGACCAGGCAGTGGCTCCTCTGCTGCTTCCTGGCAGGTCAACCACTGTGCTCCAATACTGAGGCTATAGCATTAGGGTAAGGACATGGGCTGGGGTTGGTTGGGTGAGGGGATAGAGTGATGAAGGGTATGGGGGGCTGGGATTGGATGGAAGTGTTAATAAAGGTAGCTGCCTAAACTGCCCCAAAGTAGTGTGACCTACCAGGACTAAGGACTGTCAGATTGGCCATTGGGAGAGACTTTCTTTCTTTTTGTCAGTCTTTGTATTTGTTGTTTCTTTCCTTCTATTCTTTTGTTTTTTTTCTTTCTATCTATCATTTGTTCTTTCTGCCATTGCTTTTCTTTCTTATTGCCTTCTATAATATCTGTCAATCCTTGTTTTTTTCCTTCTAGTTGTGTTCTTTCTTTCGTTCCATCTATTCTTTCTGCCATTTCATTTGTTCTTTCTGCCATTGCTTTTCTTTCTTTCTTATTTCCTTCTATAATTTCTGTCAATCCTTGTTTCTTTCCTTCTAGTTTTCCTTCGGAAATCACCCTGCACTGTGTGGTCTTAACCCATACATTTCAATGGGCTGGGATGGTTATACATTCTTGGGCTTTTTTTGGGTTGGTGCATATACCACGGGATCTCTAGGCTCTTTGGAATTGTTTTTGGAAGCAATTTTAGCATTTTTCTTTTGCACTGCAACTTCAATGCAATTCGTGGAATTTAAAAAAAATATTGTGCTGGCATCCCTCTAAATAAAAAAAAAAACGGTGATTACAACAAGTGCTGAATGCCTAGAATCCCCTTTTCACAGCACCTGTGCAGGTGCTATTTTTTTCGTAATGGCTTTGGTGCTTTTTCTGCGCTCCCAGCCGGCACTAGAGGTCACTAGCGCATTTGCTTTAAACAGGCCTGCACTAGCGCCCAACGGACAGCTGGGAGCTAGCGAACGTAGAGCACTGCCTGTCTCCAGGTCAGCTCTGCAGTGTGGATGCTGAGAGCATCTGGCAAGAGATGCTCATCTAGCGCCTGCATAAAAATTATAAATTAGGATCTTTGTTTCTTTTATCTTTTCTTCCGTCTCTCCTTTTTTTCTCCCATTCCTTGTCTCAATCTTTCCAGCTTTTTTGTCATTCTTTTTATTCTTTCTTTGTTCAATCATTCATACATTTATTCTCTTTCTTTGTTTCAGTTATTAAGCTTATATGCTTTTGTTTTTTAATTTTGTTTCTTTCATTTTATTTTTTATATTTCTTTCTTTCCATCTATTCTTTGCTTCTTTCTTTCATCTGTTCCTTATGCTATTCCTTGTCTTTTTATTCTTTCTTTGTTTCTGTCATTCATTCTATGCTTTTGTATTTCTTTATTTCTTTCCAACTATTCTTCCTTTTTTCATTCCTTTTTTCTTTTTTTTTTGCCTTCTAATCTTTTGTTCTTTACACCTCTTTCTGTCATTTTCTCTATTTTGTTGGTCATTCCTTCTCTTTCAGTGCTTCTATTCTTTTTTTCTCCCATTCCTTCGCTCTCTCTTTCCTGATTTTGGTCATTCTTTTTATTCTTTCTTTGTTTCTGTCATTTATTTAGTGCTTTTCTTTCCATCAATGTTTTTCTTTCATCTGTTCATTCTGCCATTCTGTTTCCTTTTTTCTTCTTTACTTCTATAATTTTTTCTGCCATTCCTTTTATTCTTTTGCCCATTGCTTCTTTCTTTTTTCTGTCAGTCCTTCTATTCTTTCTTTAGTTCCTTCCATTTCTTTTTTCATCACATTCCTTCTCTCTTTTTTCTCATTCCTTTTATCATTTCTTTGTTTCTGTCATTCATTCATGCTTTGCTTTTGTTCTTTCTTTCTTTGTTTCTTTCCATTTATTTTTGATATGTCTTCCTGTTTCCTGCTTTCTTTTTTCTGTCTTCTATTCCTTCGTTATTTACTTCTTTTTCTTCCTTTCATTCCTTGTATTATGTTTTTCTTTCTATACTCCGGCAGTAATCACCTTACAGGCAAATTTTTCAGTGTGTATGAGCATTATACTGCACCGAAATGGGCCCACTGAGACTTTATCGCCCAAGGGCCCACATAAACCTGGAGTCGGCCCTGTTAACCAGGTAATTACTATGGTGCAACAAAAGGTTTAGACGGTGTAGTGTAGTGTATATAATCTGATAAATCTCCCCACAATGGATAATGAAATGCTTTTCCTTTTGGCAACTGGTCAGCTGGTTAGCCATCATCACAAGGCGCCATTTTGCAGCTGTGCCCTGGAAGCCAGAAAAGTCAGAATTCAACTCCCTCCAATGCACCACAATTTGGGATTCACAGCCACTCACTATTGCCTGACAACTGGGCCGAAATCTCTTGCTCCAAGGTGAAGGGTGAAATGCTTAGCCTAATGGCGGCCATGTTAAAAAGAAGACTCCAGTTTGTATTCCATACTTTGATATTAAACTTAGTTATATAGATATACATGTGATATATTCTGCACATAAAGCCAACAGACATTTTAGTGTTTAGGAATGTCCTTCTCTGAGTGATTTATCTAGATGTAGGTCACGGGAATCCCTTGAACTTCATTATCAGCAAATGCATAGGAAAATAGTTAACGTAGGAACCACAAGATTTATTGCCAGCTTTATGTGTGAAGGTTTTTAGTTATGTTACAAAGGTGGGGGCTAAATACTCATTTTTTGTGTGTGACATTCTGTATAAATATGCATTGATTTCTGAATAAACTTAGATCAGTCTTTGAACCGTACCTAGTGTACAAGCTCGTGGTTCTTAGTATCTGATCTCAAGCAGCTGCTGACAGAACACTGACAGACCTTGGGCGAGGGAGGCCAGACAACCCTTAGAAACCCCAACAATCAATGGTGGCAGCGGGTGGGATCCGCCGTGCAAGTCTAGGTAGGTGGATTCATATTTTCACTTACCGAGACCTCTGCCATAGGGTGGACCTATTAAGAACCTAGTGGGGTAAATTGGAAGGGTTAGAAACTGTCCCGAGAGACAGATAAGAGAAAAAGGGACTCTGAGAAGTGCCCTAAGAGAAAAAGGGACTCTGAGAAGTGCCCTAAGAGAAAAAGGGACTCTGAGAAGTGCCCTAAGGAAAATAAGAGTAGCGCTACTAGATAAAAGGCTCCCTGACAAGGTGTTCAGTGTTCTGTCCCAAACTTTTGCTTTTTCTTCTCTGTCGCATAGAAGTGTAAGATAATTTGTCTTTGTTGTGTGGGACTGATAGGTGTGAAGGTGAGCACGCCTTAAACCACTGTTACTGATAGGTGTGAAGGTAAGCACGCCTTGAATTACTGTGTAATATGGGAAGAATGATAGCAAATCTAAACCTTTAATAAGGGGAAACTTGTGAGAAATTTGTAATTAGAATATCGAAGTCTGATTATTATGTAGATCCTTGGGTAGCTCCAGTCCATTCCCACAGGTTGGAGATAATGACAAGTTTTACATGGATATAATGATTAAAGGTTTGTTTGGGTGATCAATAGGCGTTCTTATATTATCAAGGAGACCAAAATTGGGATAAAGATTTTATGAAGAAGGGAGGTGAAAACTGGCTAGAATATGCTCCCTATTGGTTTAGAAAGATAACTAAAAGTGCCAAAAGGACATCCAATTCAGGAGACAAAAGAGTCCCCTGGATTTCATGCCCTGGAACACAAGCTAGGAACAAATTTAAAATGTAAACAAAAGTCTAGGCCTAAAACTAAGGTCCCCACTGGCCTTATGTACCACCTAAGAAAAACAGCCTCTATCCCTCTTTTACCAAGGAAGAGATAGAAGTTTTAATAACCCCTGATGTCAGGAAACAAATGGGCAGTGATAGACAGAAGCTGTCTGTTGGTCAGCTTATCAGCTAGGAATAGAGGAACCCAAAGTGTAAAAGGAGCTAGGTGACAGCTGGACTTTTTATGGGGGTCCCGCTGCAAATACTAGGAGCAAATCAGTTGAAAGAGTTAATATAGAAGCCCCTTTTCCAACTGCCGAAAAAGGTCAGGATACTATGAAGAAGAATTAGAAAAGTTTGAGAGTGCTTTTCCACATAAATATTCTCTGTCTACTGCCATAGCTGGTAAACAGAAAGTGAGAGTATCTGTCTCAGATTTCTTTAAAAGATTCATAGATGTATGGGCTACCGCTTCTTATTCAGACCTTCCTGGGTAATCTGAATCCGAGATATGTTTTAACTGTAAAACAACAAATCATAGATGCTTTGATCCACATCAGTTTGGAACATCAGTTTGGAACTGGGATAATGTGAAAATAACTTTAGAGATATTCCATGCTGTGGGGAGCGTCTGGGTTAAAAACACGCAAACTGGCAGGAACGAAATGTGTGTGTGAAGGGGGGGGGGGGGTCACAGATGGAGATGAAAAGTGCAGAAATTTAGTTTTTTTACGAGGGGCTCAGCCCGCGCTACGCTTTGATAATAGAGCAGCATCAGACTGAGTTTTTAAAGGAAACTGACAGTGAAAGAAGCTGCGGGATGATTTTGATCTCCCTAAATTAACCCCTATGATGAGGAAGGAATAATTAACCCTGCAGCCTCTGCACCACATCCAGTCAGCTCTCCCTAGCATGATGTCAAATAACCTGCTTAGCTGGCAGCAACACCGCCCTTACTGATTTCTGACCCCCTCCAGGCTAAACTGGGAATCAGACATAGTTTAAGACTTATTCCAGGGTGTCCTATTAACATCCTGGGCAAGGATCTGCTAGGCAAATCACAATAAAACTTAACAGGAAAGGGGGGTTGTATGCAGACTTTAACCAGATAAGCATATAGAAGGCTTGGATTTCTTGCCTCTTGACGGATGACATGGACATAGATCCGCAGCTGTGGGCTGAGGGCTCACTGGATGTGGGATGTTTTCCCTGCACACCTTAAAAAGCCACATTGAAACTAGGAGATTTGTCCTGAACCCCAGACCCATAAGTGGTCTAGTGACACCAACTGCCCCAATAGTGCCTGATGGTGTCTGTGCCATCTCTTCTCACCTCCATTTCTCATGACACGGGCTGGTAAGCGTCCCAGTGGATGAGGAGACACAACGCACCTTTCAGGTCACTTTGCCCCAGGGCCATGTGTATTGGCTAGTAGTTTTTATTTTTGCAAATAGTCCTCCAAGCCACTCTTAAGGACTGGACACCCGGCCATGGTTCCGTCCTACTGCAGACAGCCTTCGCCTCTGCAGTTTTGCATCGGGAGGCCACCCTGGGGAATGAGAGGAATATTGTCAAATGTCTTTTTGAAAGTGGTCATAAAGTGTCTAAAGAAAAGTTGCAATGGTGTCAGAAAAGGTTGAATACCTGGGATTTGTGCTTTCCCAGGGGATACGAGAAGTGAGCCATGAGAGAGTAGCTGCTGTTGTGGGTCTGCCCCGCCCACTTACCAAGAAGGACACGCTAACCTTCCTTGGTATGATTGGTTACTGCCGGTTCATAATGTGACAGCATATTCAGAGCTCAGATGCATGTTGATAAACCTGACACCCTGAAATGGTTAAATGAAATGGTTAAATGAAATGCTTTTGTGTATTTGAAAAATGCTATGGTGACAGCCCAGGGGTTAGGTTTTCCCGATTATGGCAAGATGTTTCACTGATTTGCCAAGGACAAAATGTAAAACCATGGCAGGTGGTCCGTGCACAAGCGCATGGAGGTGCCCTGTTTTTTTTTTCCTCGAAGGTGTGCCCTAGGCAGGTACAGGTCAGGTGTGTCTCAGAGCCGTGGCCTCGTGTGCAATGGTGGTGGAAATGGCCACACCCTTTACATTGTGACATGTAAATGCCCATGTTAGCACCAGAAATACCCCTCCCTGACTAGACTTTGACTGACTTACAAAAATATGCTAGTACAGAAGGGAAAGGTAAGAGTGCACAAAAACCAGAATGGACTTTTGTGCAAAGAGGGGGAAACTAGTGAAAACTAGGGAAACCGTGCAACAGCTAGTGCACCGCTTTTTATTTCCCAATATCATAGTGCAGGACATAGAGGCTGGAAGACGACATGTAAACATGAGCACCTGACATATCTAACAACCCGATTCACACATCTACAGATTGATTTTGCTCACATGCCTAGATTAGGAAAAGACAGGAGTACCTTTTAGTGGAGTGGATATGTTCTCAAGGTGGGTTGAACTTTGTGTGATGACAAGGGAAGATGCCAGGACTGTGGTAAGTATTCTCACACAAGAAATTATTCCTAGATGGGGATGCCCATTGCAGATAATTTTAAATTGCCTGTCCTTTACCATGAAGGTATGTTAGGATCTAGTAGAAAACCCTCAGGATAGAGTGGAAGTTTCACATCCCCTACCACCCTCAGAGCTTAGGAATAGTTAAAAGAATGAAAACCAAAAAGGAAAAAAAAATCAGAAAAGCCACAGGGGGGGAGGGAACTTATGCTAAATGGAAAAGGGTCCTTCCAGGAGTAGGATTGGCAGTAATTAGGATGATCCCTTCTAAAGTCACTGGGTATTCACCATTTGAGGTTTTAATGGGAAGACCATTACCCACCCCTTGGGTTAGGGTGCCTTCTTATGTTAGAAAGAGGGGACTTAGACCTGATACAGGATATGTGAGGAAGCTGATTAAAACTTTGGATAATGTTAAACCGGACCTTCAGCGTGATTTAATGAAAAGCCCAAACTCTTAAAAAAACAGTTCCCCACCATCTGAAATTAATATATTTTACGTTTTTAGTCACTAACTTATTATTCTTTCCCCCACTGGGCTGCAACTCTGTTCAGGAATTTAGGATACGGGCGCCGCCATCTTGGATGTTTAAAGAAATGTGGCTTGCACCTCTGTCTTGCATTTCTTTTTCTTTACAGGACACCACCCATCCTTTTGAAGTAGGTGACGTGGTCGTGGTCCTGTAGCTGAATCGCAGAAAGAAGCAAGACTACCCTCCAGCCATGGTGATCGCAGTGACCAGAACCACAATCTTGTGAAGAACTGCCAGTCGTGGCTACATGCTTCCAGAGTGAAGAGGATTCCGGAAAAGAAGGGTCAGACACTGCCACCTAGAGCACAGGAAAAGCAGGAAAATGATGACCAATGCGGGGGATCTAGGGTCCCCGAAGAAGGACAAACAGATGAAGAAGCCCCAGCCCTTGACCAGACCTTCTTTGTGGGACTGAAATTGCTAAACTTTTAATAGCTGCCTTTATCCTTTTTATACCAACATATGTGCTTAATTCATGCATTTCCGACCCACATTTGTTAGGCCCCGATGTGAAAAAAAAATAGTTAGAGTAGGTCAGAGAGAGAATGGTAAAGCATGGGATCAGTTCTCAAATCAATTCCAGGTTCAAAGTTGCCCCAATCATCTACTCTATTTCTCTGAGTGTTTCTATTGGTCAGCCATCTTTTAAATAGAGTTTAGCCCTGACCCGTTGCCCGTTATAGCTAGTGCTGCTCAGGGTGTGACTTTATCAGTGCTGTACTTGAGACTGACCCGGCTTGACCTTCGGCTAGTATCTGACTACTCTTCTGCCTCATCCCTGTGAGTAGACGTACTTTCGGACTGATTTCCCGTGAACGACCTTGGCCATAGTTTAACTTAGTGTTCCTTCTATCTCACAGAAGGTTGAAGACTCACAGGGCATTACATACATGCATATGCCTGGAAATCAGGTTATGACAAGTGTTGGATCTGTAGTAAATGAGATTTCTGGTAGAGGAGAAAGATATTTTGCCTTAAAATGGAGAACTTTTGGTAATCTAGGTAACTTTGGAGGAATTTTCAAATGGAGAGATATGGCCATCAATGTTCTTGTAGTCATTTTTGTGGTTATTATGCTTTTCGTTTCCTTCAAACTTATTATGTGCCTGATTGCAAGTTGTAGGACAGGGAGCCAAGCTGCTATATATATGGCTTACCTAGCCCATAGGCACAGAACGTGAATTAAGGAGATCATCCAGAGATGATCTAAGAGGGGATTTGAAGGGTGAAATGCTTAGCCTAATGGCGGCCATGTTAAAAAGAAGACTCCATTTTGTATTCCATACTTTGATATTAAACTTAGTTATATAGATATACATGTGATATATTCTGCACATAAAGCCAACAGACATTTTAGTGTTTAGGAAAGTCCTTCTCTCAGTGATTTATCTAGATGCAGGTCACGGGAATCCCTTGAACTTCATTATCAGCAAATGCATAGGAAAATAGTTAACGTAGGAACCACAAGATTTATTGCCAGCTTTATGTGTGAAGGTTTTTAGTTATGTTACAAAGGTGGGGGCTAAATACTCATTTTTTGTGTGTGACATTCTGTATAAATATGCATTGATTTCTGAATAAACTTAGATCAGTCTTTGAACCGTACCTAGTGTACAAGCTCGTGGTTCTTAGTATCTGATCTCAAGCAGCTGCTGACAGAACACTGACAGACCTTGGGCGAGGGAGGCCAGACAACCCTTAGAAACCCCAACACAAGGGTGTCCTGTATGTGTGGCAGCCACCCAGGAACTTGTCCTGTGGGCTCCAGTTGGAGCATGGAGGATCTGGCCTGGAAGAGGCTGTGGCACCTTCTGAGAAGCCTCCAAACTTTTGAGGACGAGAAGGAGTGGGGAGAAGATAACTGTGTGCAGTCTACCCAATTTTTTTGCAATTATGCCCTGCTCCTGGTCACGTCCCTGCCACACCCCTAACCCCTAGCTCCAAGAGCACCTGGAATTCCATAGTCTCTTTGTACACAGATGTACAGGTGTCAGGCTCACAAATGGCTGAAGGGGGGGCGAGTTAGGTCAATTTTACGTTCCTACAGGCCCAAGACCTCTGGATGACGGAGGGGTCCTGGTCCACAGGGGGCTTAAGGGCCCACTTATTCCCTATCCCAAATGCCCCCTTGTGTGAAATACTCCAGATTTCCTAGTTTACCCACCTCACCAAGGTTCCCACAATGCATGTGCAGACTACGCTGCCATCTCTGGCTTCCCTCTGGTTGATGCACACACCTGCACCAGGGATTTCTGAATGGTTGACACTTTAAAAGGGAAGCAGCCAGCTACTCATGCTCTATTTTGCTATACAAAGTCATTCTGATGTGGCATAGTAAAGCTGAATAGAGCACTGCCCACTGATTGGAAGAGAGCATGTGCATGTGCCATGGGATTACCGGCAAGATAATAATTATTTTATTAGGATGCCCCGCTAGAGAGAGACAAAATCACAAGGATAGTGAAAATCCTGGTGATTGTTCCTCTTTAAACCTCCCTGTTCTGCCACCTGTGAGCTCTTGGGTCTTTATTAAAAGGGGGACCTGGAAATGGCTGCACACCTGTTGCACTGCAACTAACTGTCTCTCTCAAAAAGTCACGCAGGGCGTGCCTTCAGTGGTGAAAATCTGGTAGGCCACCACTGAGCCAACAGTAGCCGGGCCTGAAGATTGAGCAGATGACCCATTTCTGGGTTTCCATAAGAAAATTCACTAGTAGGATGATTTTTAACGTGGACAATCTGTACAGGGGGGGGGGGCATATAAGATAGGCTCCTATTCAGGGTAAAGGTCTGGTTTAAGTATTTTAGCAAGTGTGGATGCTGGGCTTTGGGGTCGCTGTGGAAAATTTGGGTTTAGGTCCACTTTAGGGGTTCTATACAAAGACATACACACTTTGGAGGTATGGTACCGAGCATGAAACACAGGTTTGGGTTAGGTTCTGCACACACAGGCTCCAACAGATCCTTCACTAAAACACATGCAGCTGGTGAAGCAGGTTTAGAGGGGCAGCATTGCAATTTCCAGACTTCAGGCCTCATTCAGGCTATGTTTACACACTTGTGCCATAGTATTAGCTCATAGTACTAAATTACCATGCAGTGCAAAATGACACATATGTGAACGCAGCCTGATTGTTGCTCTGCAGTAGTGGACTAGCATTGTTTTTTAGGGCCTGTTTACATCAGATTTTTTTGCATTTTCACGTTCTATAATGGCACAGTCTCACCTTCAAAAATGTGGGCCTCTATTCAATAAAGGTAGAAAAAAATTCTCATGGTAGTAAAAAATTCAATTCATGAGAAAAAAGCCTGAGAATGTCACTGTTACTGAATCACCAGATAAAAAGATAATGAAAGTCAATGGCAGCTTTTACTACAGTATAGAAAGGAGTAAACAGTTCTATACTTTTCTTATGAGTAAAAAAGTGCCAGCGACTTTAATTGTTTTCTTATCTGGTGATTCAGCAACAGTGACATTCTCAGGCTTTTTCTCATGAATTGAATCTTTTACTACCATGAGATTTTTTTTCTACCTTTATTGAATCGAGGCTGTGATCTTTAAGTTACTCTTAGTGACAGCATTTCCACACCTCAATTGCAGCCCATAGAAGTGTATGGTAGTGCAATGCAAAAGTACATGTGCCGCCATCTTGACTCAGAAGCATCACACATACTGAGGAGAGGAGAGCGGAATAAAGTGCAGGGGGTGGGGTTATAGCTGTGCTTTGCACAGATAGAGCAGAGCTGGGGTCAGGAAAAGGACAGCAATCCCAGAATGCAGAGCGACACAGTCAGAAGACACTTCCTGTTTGCAGCCATCTTGGATGTTTAAAGGGTCATAACATGCAGGTAGAATGATTTTTAATGTGAGCAATCTGTATGTACAGGGTGGAGGAAACATATAAGATAGACTCTTATTCAGGGTGAAGGACCACTTTAAAGGTATGCAGAAACAAATGCAATCATGTCCCAGTCCATAGGCTTGATCCCTCTTCCTGTGGCTACTGCGGAAGCTGCCTGTGCGTTCCTGTTTGGTCCCGGGCAGGCATATGCACGTCCACTGAATGCATGCATATGGACACTCACATGATGTACTCCTTGCAACCAATCAACAAGGGAGCGTTCTCCTTCATGACTGGCAACAGAGATACACATGGAGGCCAGCCTAGGATTTCAGCTGGCAACTCAGCCTGCTGGACTTTGTAGGATCAAGCCTGAAGGCAGGTAAGTGTTTTTTGTGCTTATCTTTACAGGTACTTGAAAACGTAAAGACTAATCACCCAGACTGTGAGTGAGTGTCTCATCATCCAATCACAGCGGCAGCAGCTTGGACACAGGACAAGATGGGACCAGGTTCTCGCTCATGATATTCATCTGTGGTGGCAAGACCAGGTGAGTATTTTTTTTTTCATTGTGTGCTAATGGAGGGGATTTAATTCCAGACTTCGGGTCTCTTTAAAGAGGACCTATCACTTCCCTTGGTGTCTAAAGGACTCCAGGGATGGCCGACTCATTGCCCCTGGGGGCATACCAATTTGGGATACCCCACTGTGGGTGATATGGGGGGTTTCACACAGCGGTGAATCCCGAATTAGGATGCCCTAGGGACAAGGAAGTATCCCCAAGATAGTGAAAAACCTGGTGATAGGTCCACTTTAAAGTTGAAGTACAGTCTTCACTGGAATTTGCTGCCATCTGCTTGGTGCTGATTTGGGCAGTATAAAAACAGCTTACCTTACCGTGGTAGCCACCTGCACCCCTGCCGCACTTCCATGTTCCGAGCTCCTGTCCCAGCCATGACGGAGTGACTAGTCAGCCAATCAGTGTGAAAAATCTCTGATGCTGATGCCACACTGATTGGCTCACGAAGCACAGCCAGGAATGGCAGGTTATGCTGACCTGAAGAAAGGATTCAAGCTTGTCGATTTGCATCTCACAATAAAACACTAGGACTGGCACCCTGAAAATCATCGGATTGGTATCTTTTAAAACTCTAACTCTCACCTACAAAGCTGTCTCCAGCCAAGCCCCTCCCTCATCTCATCTGTAATCCAACAATATCAACCTAGATGCAGCCTCCGCTCTGCTGCCAACCTTCTCCTGTCCTCCACCCTGGTCACCTCCTCTCATGGTCACCTCCAGGACTTCTCATATGCTCCTGAAATCTTCTGGAATGACGTTCCCCACCCAATCTGCCAATCCCCAACCCTCAAAGCTTTTAAAGGTGCCGTTAAAATCCACCTATTCAGACAAGCATACAATCTGGCTTAAAGCGGACCTTCACTCTGAATAAGAGTCTATCTTATATGTTTCCCACACCCTGTACATACAGATTGCTCACATTAAAAATCATGCTGCCTGCATCTACTGCATGTTATGAGCCTTTAAACATCCAAGATGGTGGCTCATGGAACGTCAGGCAGCCTGCAAACAGGAAGTGCCTTCTGACTGTGCTGCTCTGCATTCTGGTATTGCTGACCTATTCCAAGTATGTCACACACCCCGCTTCCAATATTCATGACATGTGGGTTATAACCTGTAGAGGGTGAACTTCTGCAGAGATGACAGGAAAAAAGGAGCCCCTCCCGGTCCATAAATACCTGGGACCTCCCACACATTACCCAGTAATCGCCTCTGCAGGACGGCGAGCAAGAAGATGGCTGTGTTCTTACTTGCAGGTAAGCCGGGTTCACACCCGGCCAACTTTGTCCCTATTTCTGCCCGGACCTTTTTTTTTTTTAATTAATCCCCTATGCCTCCCAGCCTTGGCTGTAGGTCTGGGCGAGGGTAGGCTACACCTCAGCAGGTGCAATTATGGGAGCCATGCTCCCCCGTGAGACCCCATATTAAGGGGTAGGCGGTATCCAGGTTTGGTGATCCTGGATCGGGATGCCCCGTCCCTGTTGTCCCTTTTCTACCATGTAGTATGGGATCCCCCCTCTCCGGGTCTCCCTGTTCCCCTCAACTAGGGGGAGGGGGGCGGCCCCTTTTTCGCTTTTTGCTAATTTTGTCAGTGTGTGTGTGTGCATCTGTAATGTTCACAGTATGCATTGCGGATCTTCCTTGGCCGCACGTTGGGCGGCCATTGCGGCGGGGAGAGCTTCTCCCCCTTCTGTCTGCTTAGGCAGGGCCGGGCGATCGGCGCGCTCGCGGCGGCCCGCCCCCCTGTTCTGGCGCCATTGCGGAGCCCAGCCACTTGCTGGGATCCGCATTCCTCGTCTGATTGGGAAGGGGGCGAGGCCAGGCACGGCACGCGATCCGCGCTGGCCCGCCCTTCTTCTCCCTCTTGTCCCTGTGACTGCGTGGACTGACTCCATTCCTCGGGCTGTGAGTGCCCTGCGGGGCTTTATTTCTACATTGCTTTGCCTGTTATGTGCCCCTTTATTATGCGGTGGGGAGGTTTTCGTGATATATATATATATATATATATATATATATATATATATATATATATATATTAGACATGTTTATATTGCTTGTGTGTGTGGCTTTGCTTGTCATGTGCCTTTCTTATGGGGTCCCTTCTCATTGTGTCTTTCAGGAGGACTCCCTATCTGCATAATAAAAGTGGGTTCTCCCGGTCCTAGGGTCCCTTGGATAAATTGGGGTCTTATAAATTCTCCCACTAGGGACTTAAAGGGGCATCCCGGGTATCTTAATTAGCGTAATTCCCTCTGGTCCTTGCGACTACCATTAAAATCACCATATGGAGGCTTTCCAGGATACCGGGCTCGGGCTCCCTTCAGGGCAATCCCGGCAGTGTGTGGTATCCCTTGCGGGGGATAATGTACTGGTTTGCATACCATGTGCTCAGCAGGCCATAACGCGGCAGTCGGGGTCCCAGGCGTCTGAGTCAGTGCCGCCGGTCTCGTCCCCTACTCCACCCCGCCTGATCCGTACCCCAAGTGACACCGTCATAAGCGGGGAGTTGCAATCTGATGTGTGTGCTAGATTGGCCAACATCGAGAAATTGATTTCTAGCTCTGCGGCCAGAAAGGCCCCGGGTAAGAGGAGACATTTGTCACCGGCCATGCCGGTTCTGGGTTTTGAGGATTATGATTCCCTTGACGGGTCTGACTATTCCCCACACGAGGAGGGGGAATTGTTTGCTGAATCTGATACTGAGGATCAGCAGTTTTTGGATGCTGATGCTGGACAGGAGCATGGGGATGCCGTGGATACCCCCAGGATTCTGGACCATTTATTTGAGGTGCTGGCTATTTCTCCTCCGGCGGAGTCCTCTCCGCAGAAGGGGGAATTTTTTGGGACCTCTAAGCCTCGATTGGAGTTCCCAAATCAGAAGCATTTTGACAATCTGATTCTTAAAGAATGGGAAAGGCCTAGCCAGCTTCCCGGTGTTCCTCAGGGATGAGATAGGAAGTATCCCTTTCCGGTGGACACGGTCAAGCGCTGGTCGTCCCCTCCCGAAGTCGATGTGCCCGTTCTGGAATTGTCCAACACATCTGTTGTGCACCCTCCAGACGCCACCACGCTAAAGGATGGTGAGGACCGACGTATTGATCAAATCGCATGTCATGCCTTTGCCAGCGTAGGTTCGGCCTTGCGGCCTGTTTGTGCTTCGGCGCTCACGGCTGTGGCTACCAGGTCTGTGATTAGGGGCCTGTTGAGTGGTTCCCAGCTTGACCCGGCCAGTGATGAATTTGCAGCACTTTCGCGGTGTGAATTGTTCATGACCTTTGTATTATCAGCCTTGGATGACACAATATGCATGTGTAGCAGAGCCTCGGCGTTGCTTGTGGCTATAGGCCGATCAGTCTGGTTGCGCCAATGGGCGGCTGACACTGCGGCTAAGAAGTCACTTACAGGGCTACCCTTCTTGGTTATGAGGCTTTTTGGAGATAAATTGGATTCGGTAGCGAAAGGAGGAAGGCTACCACAACGCAACCTTTTGGGGGGCAGGCTCCTTTAATCCTTCCTTTCGCGGTGCCAGAGCAGGCAGAGGAGCTACCTACTCTACCTTCAGAGGTGACTACTGGGGCAGAGGCAGAGGACGGGCCCGTCCAGGACCTGCCTGCGGTTTCAAGCCCAAGCCCGCTGCCAAGCCAGCTCAGCATTGAGGGGGCGCCCCCACCCTTGCGGGTGGGGGGACGGCTACGGCACTTCATCCAGGTCTGGGCCCAGGAGGTCACAGACAAATGGATCTTGGAAGTAGTCTCTTCCGGGTACAAACTGGAGTTCGAGTACCGGCTTCCTCCCAGATTCATCTGTTCTCGGGTTCCCTCGGACCCCCGGTCTACGCAGGGGCTCCTGCTGGCAGTGCAAAATCTTCTGGACATGGAAGTCATATGCCCGGTGCCCTTCTCAGAGAGAGGCCGGGGCTACTATTCCAACCTTTTCACGGTACCCAAAAAGGATGGCTCCTTAAGACCCATTCTGGATCTGAAGCTTCTCAACAGGTTCATCAGAACCAAGAAGTTCCGCATGGAGACTCTGCGCTCAGCCATCAATTCTCTTCATCAGGGGGACTTCATGACGTCCATAGACATCAAGGATGCTTATCTCCATGTACCGATCTTCCCAGCACACCAGAGATTTCTCAGGTTTGTGGTGGGAGATCAGCATTTTCAGTTTGTGGCTCTTCCGTTCGGACTGACCCCGGCACCACGGGTGTTCACCAAGGTGCTGGCGGGGATAATGGCCCTTCTCAGAGCCCAGGGGATACGCATTGTGCCGTATCTGGACGACCTTCTCATTACGGCATCCTCTCTCAGACAGGCGGAGCTAGACACCAGGACAGTGGTGACAACGCTGGAGAGGTTCGGCTGGGTGATCAACTACCTTAAGTCTTCTTAAGGGAGATTTCTTTTCTGGGCATGAATCTGGATACCATTCAGACCAGGGTGTTTCTACCTCAGTCGAAGGTGCAGATGATTCTGGACCTGATCCGTCTTCTTCTGTCCAACCCACGGCCGTCTATCCGGCTAGGGATGAGGGTGGTGGGGTTGATGGTGGCTTCCTTCGAGGCAGTTCCCTTTACTCAGTTTCACATGAGATCGCTCCAGCTCCATCTACTGTTGGCTTGGGACAGATGTCCGCTGTCATTGGATCAGTCATTTGGGATGTCTCCCCTGGTTCGGCAGTCCCTTCAGTGGTGGCTGGAACCAATGAATCTTCTGAGGGGCAGGTCTTTTCTGACCCCTTGTTGGGAGACGGTCACCACGGATGCCAGCCTGTCAGGCTGGGGGGGGTTTCTGGAAGGAACATCAGTTCCAGGGGCTGTGGGGTCCTCGGGAGGCTCACACCCCCATCAATGTCTTGGAGCTGAGAGCTATTCGGTTGGTACTGTCTCGCTTGACGCATCACCTCCAGGGTTTACCAGTTCAGATTTGATCGGACAATCGGACTACGGTCGCTTACATCAATCACCAAGGAGGGACTCGCAGCAGGGGTGCCTTCAGGGAAGTTTCTCTGATTCTTGCATGGGTGGAGAGCAATGTCCCATGCATCTCAGCAGTGTACATTCCGGGAGTGGAAAACATGGAGGCGGACTCCCTGAGCAGGGGATCCTCTCGCCGAGGGGAATGGTCTCTCAACCACAAGGTATTCCGGTCCCTCTGTCACAAGTGGGGGTTTCCGGAGGTGGATCTCTTTGCCTCACGTCACAATCACAAGCTCCCAAAGTTTGTGTCTCTGTCTCAGGATCCTCTGGCCCTGGCAGCGGACGCCATGTCTCTTGCCTGGAGGGATCTGGGGTTCCTGTACCTGTTTCCCCCCTTCTCCATGGTAGGCAAGGTGGTGCGCAAGCTGTCCCAAGAGGGTGCGCCAGCAATTCTGGTGGCCCCAAGGTGGCCAAGACAGTTTTGGTTCGCAGACGTCATACTGCTGGCGGTAGATCAGTACAGATTGCCTCTGTTTCCGGATCTGATCACTCAAGGTCAACTTCGTTACCCCAATTTACAAATGCTGGCTTTGACGGCGTGGCTGCTGAAACCTCCATTCTAAAGGAAGAAGGTTTGGCTGATGCTGTGATTCAGACGCTTGTCAGGGCTAGGAAGAGATCTTCCTCTAACATCTACTACAGGACTTGGAGGTCCTATATTGATTGGTGTGAGGCTAGGGCCTTGCCTTGCAGGGTGTTTTCGATTCCTAGAATTTTGGATTTTCTTCAACACGGTCTGGACTTGGGGTTCCAGCTTAGTACCTTGAAAGGGCAGGTCTCTGCCCTGGCGGTTTTTTTTCAAAGGTCCTTTGCTCTTCATCCTTTGGTTAAGACCTTTTTCCAGGGGGTCACTCATGTGCGGCCCCCTCAAAAGCCTTTGTTGCCTGTTTGGGATTTGAATTTGGTTCTGTCGGCCCTCCGGGGGCCTCCCTTTGAGCCGGTGCAGGATATTGCACTTTCTATGCTCACTCAAAAGGTTGCCTTTCTGGTGGCTATTACCTCTGTTAGACGTGTCCTCCTTACTTTGAAAGACACCAGGACAAGGTGGTCTTTCGCTTTAGGACAGATTTCCTTCCTAAGGTGGTTTCTGCCTTCCATCTCAATCAGGATGTGGTTCTCCCTTCCTTATGTCCTAAGCCTAGCAATGACAAGGAGAGGGTCCTGCACTCTTTGGATGTGGTTCGTTGTGTGAAGTACTATTTGGTGGCTACTTCTCCCTTTCGTAAGACGGACACCTTGTTCGTGGTGCCCTCCGGGCCCAGGAAAGGTTTGGCGCCCGCCAAGTCCACCATTAGTAAATGAATATGTCAGGCCATTGTTTGGGCCTATACTGCCAAGGGGAAGGTTCCTCCTTTTCAGATCACTGCTCATTCTACTCGTGCTGTTGGGGCTTCCTGGGCTTTTCAGCACCAGGCCTCTGTTGAACAAGTTTGTAAGGCTGCTACCTGGTCTTCTGTTCATACTTTTTCCAAGTTTTATAAGGTTGATGTGCAGGCCTCAGCAGATGCTGTTTTTGGCCGCAAGGTTCTGCAAGCTGCAGTGGTTTAAATTTGTGCGTTATTGCCTTTTTGGGATCCCCACCCTTGTTGGACACTGCTATTGGATGTTCCATATGTCATGAATAGTGGAAGCGGGGTGTGTGACATACTTGGAATAATACCATTTTGTGATTACTCACCTGTAAAATGGGTATTATAAGTCACACACCCCGCTTCATCCCACCCTTATTGTATTCTGGATCCTTTATATGGTGAACCTTTTATTGTTTATATTTTTTTGTATTTGGCTCTTCCTGGTCCCCTTACTGCTTTACTATACTGAGTAATGTGTGGGAGGTCCCAGGTATTTATGGACCGGGAGGGGCTCCTTTTTTCCTGTCATGTCTGCAGAAGTTATAGCCCATATGTCATGAATAGTGGAAGCGGGGTGTGTGACATACTTATAATACCCATTTTACAGGTGAGTAATCACAAAATGGTATTTTTCCTGACCCCGGCTCTGCTCTGTCTGAGCAAAGCACAGCTATAACCCGCCCCCCTGTACTTTATCCCACTCTCCTCTCATCAGTAATTGTGATGCTTCTAAGTCAAGATGGCGGCGCCCATATCCTAAAGTCCTGAACAGAGTTGCAGCCCAGTGGGGGAAAGAATAAATAAGTGACCAAAAACAGGGGGGAACCCCGATTAGGGGTGTCCCGCTGTGTAAAACCCCCCAGAACCCCGAAAAACTCACCTCACCACGCTCCCACGGACAAGCGGCGGACAAGACAGTGCGCCCGCTGCCGCCTCCCGCACGTCGCTCTGACAGGGCGCGCGCCCCGCGCCGGCCATTCACAAACAGCCGGCGCGGGCGCGCGCACGTCTAGAGGAGCGCGCGGGAGGCGGCGGCGGCTGCCACCGCCGCCGATGAGGTGAGTTTTTTGGGGGTTTTGGGGGGGGGTCCCTCACCGCGGGACATCCCGATCTCGGATGTCCCGCGGTGAGGGAGGTGATCGGCCCGGGAATCTGGGTGGGTGACGGTCCACTTTAAATACACAGTACTAATCTATTGCAGCATTAAACACCTATCTTATGTTACTATTAGTCTCCCAGTGGCTGCTGACGTCTGGCAGGGGAACGGGCTCCCAGCCCTGGAGAGATAAGACTATTTTTAATGGCTAAATCCACCTCAGTACAAGGCTACAGAGCATCAGCAGTAGAGACTGGACTTCCACTTTAAAGTGGACCAAAACCTGTAGTGTGCAGAATCCCCCCCCCCCCCCCCCCCATCCCCTATAACAAGCAGCTTGCAGAATCCCTCCTTCCGCGCAGCCGCCCACACGTGGATGCAATTTATGGATCCAGATCCCAGCCAAGGTAAGGAGTTTTTTTTTTCGTTCTAACCTCCCTCACCCTGTCAAGAACAGAATAGTCAAAACCAGGGTTTTGTTCACTTTCAATCCCATCATTTATTACATATCCCCCATGATCTGTGTGATCTGCAATGCCAGTACTCATTGGCTGAATGAGATGCTCTTTGGGGCAGGGCTAAAGGACTCATGGGCTGGTCGTGGGCTGCTCAGAGCCTGTAAATTCTCAAGCTGATTTTTGGCTCCATTTAATCCTCTGTGCAAGAACAAGGTTTTATCTGCCTTTAGACTTTTAGACTCTAGTGCCTAGCGATGAAGATTTTGGTCGGCTTTACATGTGCTTCCATTGACTTCTAATCTGTCGCATGCAGTGCTTTTCCACAACATTAAGAAGAGGCAGGGTGGATCTGCATCTGTGCGACCCCACCAGGGCCCAGAAGGTCAGGGGGTGCCATTATTGTTGCTCCTCCAACCTAGTTATTACATTTGTGCACACTTGGCATCATTTATCTCTTTTGCTTCAGTTGTCTATCTGCATCTGAGTTAAAGTGAACCAAAACCCAAGATTTTGACTATCCCGGGTTTTGGTCCTTGCCCCCGGGGCAGCCCCATTGGGGATGGCCCACTGTGTGAAACCCACCCGAGGTCGCCTGATCTGACTCACCCTTCCCAGTCCTACAGCACATGCCCAGCCTCTCACCCAATCGGCATGCCCGAGCACACCAGCGGCCGCATCCCCCGCTACCTTTAAAGTGGACCAAAACCCAGGACTTTGACTATTCTGGGTTTTGGTCCTTTCCCCCGGTCGGGGGTGGCCAACTGTGTGAAACCCTCTAGATCGCCTCTTCCCATTCCAATGGTGCATACGTGGCCACTCGTCCAATCAGTGCACTCGGAGCGCACTGGCTGCAGCATCCCCTACTTCACTCTAACAGAGAGCGTGCCCATGCCAGCCACTCACAAATGCCTGGCGCGGGCACATGCCCTGCTAGAGGGATAGCAGGGATGCAGCCGCAGCTCACGCATGCGCTGTTGGACCAGGAAGCAAGGTAAGTCTATGGAGCAACCTGAGGGATTTCACACAGCGGGGCATGCTGATTTTTGATTCCCCCGGGGGGGAGGGAAATAGAAAATAGTTCAATGTATGAGCCATGAAGGGACCCCATTTAATTTTAGCACCAGGTCCCCGTCACGTGTAGTGCGAATTTGTTTAGGCTACAGTTAACAAGGTACCGCTTCGCAAAGCTCTGTGAAAAATAATTAAAAAAATAAAGCCGTATAGCATATGGAGCAATAGATAGCCGACTAGGTCGGCGAGCCCAGGCATCAGTTGCCCGCCTCTTTAGAAAACATCGGCCAATCAAAACACCGCATATCTAAGCAGTCCCGCCTTTCTCCCTCTGTCGGCTCGGGTCCGCAACCCATAGGCTGGAAAGTTGAGGTGACGTCACTGCTGGGCCTGATTTGTGCGTGCGTCCGGAATTGCTGTATGAGGTAAGAGGATGTGCAGTGTGCTGGCGGGTTGCGTGTTGTGTGGACACGAGTGGGCTTCTGTATATAAGCTGGCTCACCGTTTCTGCCCATGTTGCACTTCATGATATAGCGGCGTGTTTAGCCAGCTTCTTATCTACATAAGGAGGGACAGGCGGGTGGCTGCCTGAACTGTAACTGGTAGATACCTATGAAGATGCTGCACATGCTACACGAGCTAGAGACCCTCTAATATACCTCCCAAATGTTCCCAACTGTCCCTCATTTGGAGGGACTGTCCCTGTTTTGACTCCATGGCCTCCTGTCTCTCGTTCTAATGTGTCTCTCTTTGAGGTGGAATATGCAGATCTGTATCAATAAAATCCTTTGCCTATTCAAAGTGTTTGTAATGTAACTGTTACAAACTATTTCCTATATTAAAGTGGACCAACACTATAAGATTCCCGGGCCGATCAGCATCGGGGGTGCCCCCCTGTGTGAAACCCCCCAGAAAGCCCCGAAATCCCTACCTACTCCTCGATCCAGCGACGCATGCGCGAGCTGCCGCCGCCGCGTGCGCACCCGTGCCGGCCGTTTGTGAATGGGTGGCTGGCTGCTATCCCCTAGTAGGGAACATGCCCGTGCCAGGCATTTGTGAACGGCTGGCGTGGGTACGCTCCCTGTTAGAGGGAAGCGGGCGCCAGTGTGCTGGGATTGGAGCGCGCTGATTGGACGAGCGGCTGCGCATGCGTCGTATGACCGAGAAGAGGCGAGTTTGTTCGGGTGACCTGGGGGGTGTCACACAGGGGGGCACGGACCAAAACCCAGGATAGTCAAAATCCTTGGTTTTGGTCCACTTTAAAGACCCTCTGGGAACACATAAAAGGTCTACATGACTTCATATTCTCGGTCTTTTGCATCCCGATCGGGTATGTGTGAAACCCCTGGTAAATCACTGTAAATTTCACCTTTCCTCCGATCCCACAGTGCATGGGAGTGCTGTAACCGCATCTCCTCTAGTCATGCAAGCGAATGGCCAGATATGCATGATAGCAGGGAGTGCAGCCAGTGACATGCTCCCCCTTTAGCTTGCTGCTTTGAGTGGCATTGTGAAAAACTAAGTAGAACATGGCAGGTGATTGGGGGCCCGCACATGCTCTGTGGGAACAAAGGAAAGGTACGTTTATGGGAGATCTTGAGGGATACAGCGTGAAATCCCAGGCAGGAGAAACTAAACCCAGGATAGTAAAAATCACAGGTTTTATTCCTTTTAAAGTGATTCAGCAGCCAAACAAACAAAAAAAACTAAAGGGTACTTACCCTTTGTCCCCCCCCAGCTGATTGGTGCTAGTCCAGTTATCAGTAACTGGCATGAAGGCTGGACACCAGCCTGTGCTTTCTGAGACACTTAAACTCCATTCACTGCCGCTTCCATGCCAGCCCCTTGCATCAGTCACAAGGGCGCAGCCAAGCCCATTCCATTCACTACAATGAATTGCAGTGAATGGAGAGGTTGTGGCACCGCTCCTGTGACTGATGTCGGGCTGTGAACTAAACACGCCATCAATTACAACCTGTGCTGCAGTGCGGGCAAGGATCCAGCAATCATGTGTGTTACTGATAACTGAACTAGCACTGATCAGCTGCAGGGGACAAAAGGTACCCTTTAGTTTTTTTGTTTGGCCGATGAATCACTTTAAAAGGAACACAACTTGTGATTTTTACTATCCTAGGTTCAATCCTCCTGTCTGTTGAATCACTCTAAATACTTACCTCCCCCCCCCACAGCTGCTTCGCCTAGGTTTGGCTCTCTAATGCCTAGTGTGTTGAAGAATTTCTGGCAATCCCAGATGCCCTTGGGCCAGGTAATTCGGAATCCCCAAAAGTTTGGTCAGGGGCACACCTGGATACTGTGGAGCCCTATCTTGGAACTTGCAATGCCATGGAGAATGTGCGGGTGGGGTGTGTGGCTTAGCAGTCATTCAAGTCTACTGGGTGTGAAGGGGCTGTTGTTGATAGCTGCTGTTGGAACTCTCATGAAAAATAAAAGGGTTATTTATAGCTGGAAAAAAATAACCATACCACCTGCAGCCTTGATCACTTAAACCGGACCAACAGCCAGGCCCAGTTGGAAAAGAAAGGTAGCGGCCATGTTGGAGCTTCCTCTTCCAGCATCTCAGTCATGCTGCTGCCTGGATTCAACTGACATAACTGACAATGCTCAGTAACAGGAAGTCCAGCAGCACTTCCTGTTTGCAGGTGGCCTGCAAATGCATGAGCTTTTTTGTTTCTAAAATTTACTATAGCATGAGTTAGAGAAAGGTAAATTATTTTTTTATGTGCAGCAATCTAAATTTCCCTTGAGATGGGTGCCTATGAGCACTGCTTGTTGAGTTGGTCTGGTTTAAGTCATTTTTGACCATTGGCCCGCTTTAAAGGCCTAAGGAATGAACCAGTCCCATTTTTGTGCTGTGCGCTCCAGTGCTAACTTCACACTCCATGGACGACTGCTGTGTGCAAGCTGCTTCCAGTCACAAGGATGTGGTTTCCTCATTTATTGGCATTTAGGGATGCACCAGAGGATCATCCATGGATGAGGAGCAAATCGGCAGCATGCTCAGGATGTGTTGGGTTGTGCTGTCAGCATCCAGTAGCTTACAGAGAAAGAACAAAACCATTTCAGTCTGCAGGGCTCCAGACTCCTTGACTGTGTGGGTTACAAGGCAATTAAAGCTTTTTGAAATGTACAATATCTCAACAAAAAAACAAAAGTTTTGTAATAAATCTCTCCTCTCTGGACACTGAAGCGCAATTGCTCATGTATTGTAATTACAAATATGTGAAATGGAAACTTGACTTTCCTGCAGACCTGAGATCAGGGGGTGGTAGAGGGCACCTGTCACCTGCAGGACTGATCGCCCTCCTGCAACCCACAATATGTGAACCCAGAAGCCGCACCTGATTATTTTCTCTTGTGGCCTCCAATGATGTCATTGCCACACCAATGTAATGACTGATTGCCTGACATCTTACAGAGAGGGACAACAAAGGAAAACAGTGTTCCAGGACTATTTGAAAAGCAAAAAGGGAGAAGAAGGGAGAATCGGCAGGGGTTTTGGCCAAATTTATTTCACAAGTTCAGTGGGTTTTGGTCCGCTTTAACCCATTTCCCCCCCCCACATTAAGATCTGGGATTACTGTGTGTCCCCGAAAATTAGCCATAGTGTGATTTTTCACCATTTTCACAAATGCTTTAAAATATAAGCCCTACCCTAAAAATAAAGGCCAAGTCACAGAGGGACAGGGGCGGCTGTGGAGGGATGGGGGTTGCTGCGCTGCTACCGCCTACACGATAAGTTTTACAGTAAAAAGAAAAAGTCGCCCACGCAGAGCAGCATCCTCAGCACTATGTGCACTCCTGTCGGCCCCTTCAATACAATGGGTGGGCGAGGATAGAGCTTGGCATAAGGCTCTGTGCAAAGATGGCTGTGCACAGTACCAGAAGCAGCAGGACAACGGGCTGGAGGGAGGCAGGGCAGGGAGGGTCTGGGGTGATCCAAAATGAATGAAGGTAATGAAGATGGTGCTGTGTTACAGGGTCAGTGCTGTCAAAGCAACTTCATTTCATAATTTGAGCAACTCGTATAATGCCGAACTCCAGGGACAGGGCTGTTGTGGTTAGAAAGGAGTGGTCTCACAGGTGACTGGCCACCCTTACTGTATCCATCCCTCGTTCCTGCCCATACGCTCAAGGTAGATGCTGGGCTTGATCCACCCCTACAAACTTGCGTTGCACTGATGGGGCTGACATATACTGCTGTGTAGTATTAGTATGAGGTAGGATAATCTTTTCACTTATTGAGGCACACATTTTAACTCATGGGGCGGTGACAAATTGTATTATAGTCTAGCTAACGAACGTGGGCACAATTATATTACTATTTGTATTCATATAAGTACATCCCCTGAAAATAAGCCCTACCACCTTTTCAGAGCAAAAATTAAAAAAAAAACGCTATACTCACCTTTTATCTCGTGCAGGCTACCGCTGCTGGTCTGGGGTATAAATGCTTACTAGATCGCCTGATTCGAGTCCCGCGCTGGGCACTGGTCCTCCACTGGAATCGACTCAGAACCACCGCTGTTCAGAGGAGACTACGGTGCTCCTCATTATAGGAACTTTGGCATGCCCCTCTCTATTGAAGTGATTGATCCACTTTAAAGTGGACCAAAACTCAGGATTTTGACTATCCTGGGTTTTGGTCCTTTCCCCCGGGCCACCCCGATCGGGTGCGCAGGTGGCCGCATCCCCTGCTACCCTCTAACAGGGAGCGTGCCCACCCCAGGCATTTGTGAGGGATAGCGGGGATGCGGCCGCGGCTCAGGGATGCACCGTTGGACCGGGAAGCAAGGTAAGTGTATGGGGCGACCTGTGGGGTTTCACACAGTGGGGCATCCCGATTTTGGATGGCCGGGGGGGAAAGGAATTTATTCACTCGCAGTGGGTTTTGGTCCACTTTTAAGGCTATGCCTGGGCCAAAATAAAATACCTACTACTTTACCCTGCAGCTGCTTTGCTGAGGTCTAATACCTGTTCCCAAGATTATGATTTGCAAGCAAATTGGTGGACAAGGCTCCCTAATACCTAACCTTTGTTACAAAGACTTGAGCTAACTGGGCTCCATTCACTATCTCGTGGAGGAGGGGTTTGTCACTGCCTGTCTGTATCAAGGCAGTGGGGGTGCACCTATATATTCTAGGACCCAATTCCAGGACTGATTCACTATTAGACTGGTCTTGTGAAGCAGCTGTGGGGGAGAAGAGGTAGGAGGTTATCAGTTTTTAGTTTTGCCTCCTTCGCAGCAAGGTCTAGTCAAACTGGAAAATTCTGGTTGCGTTTGATACATTCTCTTACTATTTAGCTATTTTTTTAGTAAAGTATTGACTATTAGAAAAAGTTACAATTGCTGTATACTGTATACCGGTATACTTTTATTTTTTTAGTGAACAGATTAACGATAAGGTTTACTTTAGCCATTGACTTCTCTTTATATTAAAAGGGGTCTATGGATGCATTTGCAACAACATTAATGATCTATTTATGAAAGGCAGGGGACACAGCTGGAAAATAGATGGATGTATTAAAAGTTTTATATCAATGGAATATCTGCGCCAGTGGTGAAATAAATACTAGCGCATGGTTTCCTATCTATAAGTATTTGGAACAGACTACAACTTAATAAGTAACTTACATTTGGTGTGCATCATGGCAGCTCTGCAGCTTGTTTCATATTCATTCAGTTCAAGTAAGAGGAGTATGTTACAGGTCCATGTGAATGTGGGCTGCCTCTGCCTTTATTAACCCCTCGGTTCCTCTATTCTGTCAGGTGAAAACACCCGGTGCTGCAACTGTGAGATAAGCCTTGTAGAGGGCGTTTTATTCCAGCATGCACTTTTGTTAGCACCCAACACTGTTTGCATCTGTAGGCATTCCGCTGATAAGTGTTCCCATCACACAGCATTTTTTTCATCTTCATGATATTGTGACATTAACTTAAGCTTGTATTTTTCACTCTAGAAAATGTCGGACGATTTGAAGAAAAGATTAGAATTTCCAAACTCACTTATACAGACGCAGGTATGGTTGTAAGCTATTTATTTGTTCACTGTTTCACCCTCATTCAACTGTGATGATAATTCTGCAAAGGCAAATGTAGCTCATTGTTGCTACTTTCCTGCAAATTTCTTGGGCAGGTTAGCTGGATGATATAGGCTGAAGCACAGCTTTTGACTTCTTTCTCAGCTCCTCTTTTCAAATCGCCCAACAGCAAGGGCATAAACATACCCTTTACATACCCTTTACACTGCTTAAACCTTCAGCATCATTTAGTGAAAAGCCCAAACCCTTAAAAAAACTATTCCCCGGCATCTAAAATGAATATATTTTTAATCACTTGTTATTCTTTCCCCCACCACGCTGCAATTCTGTTCAGGACTGTAGGATACGGGCACCGCCATCTTGACCCAACAGCATCACATACTGAGGAGAGGAGAGCGGGAAAAGTATAGGGGGTGGGGTTATAGCTGTGCTTTGCACAGACAGAGCAGAGCTGGGGTCAGGAAAAGGACAGCAATCCTAGAATGCAGAGCAGTACAGTCAGAAGACACAGGCTGCCTGATGCTCCATGAGCCGCCATCTTGGATGTTTAAAGGCTTATAACATGCCGTAGATGCAGGTAGGATGATATTCTTAGTATACAGTACGTCCTGCTCCAGATATAGTACTTACACTTGGGTTATCCTCCGCCAGATGGCACTGCAATGCAGAGACATGCAAAACAGGCTCCTCCCGGCCCCTCAAATACCCGGGATCTCCCACAAATCCCCAGATTTCTCTGCAGTGCTTACTGCGAAGACATGAAGTATCACTCTCTCGCAGGTGAGCGGGGCTTTTAAGCCTGCGGCCCTGTTGGACTATTCCCACCCGTTCCTCGTGTGATGTGCCTCCCAGCTTGGGCTGCGCGGGTCGGGTGAAGGTAGGCAGCACCATGCGTGCTTATGGAGCCACGCTCCACCGCAGTCCCCCACCGGTAGGCGGTATAGGCTGTCTTGTCTTTTTTACTATTGCAAATGCCGCCGCCGCCGCGCGCGTCTTTTCCTTCATTTGGATGTTCCGCGCCGGGCGGCGGCTTTACCTCAGACGCTTCTGCGTTATCATTGGCTGCTTGCCTGTGGGCTTCGCGCTGTTTGGGGGGGGGGGGGGGGTCAGGGCCTGGCTTGGCGCGCCCTGCGTCACGGCCCGCTCTGGCCCGCCCTTCGAGGTACTCTCGCCGCCATTTTGTCAGCGCGCGTGTGTGGCGGTTATACTTACCGCGGTCCTTAAGTGCCCTCGCGGGCGGTTTTATACTCATTGTAGTGTGTTTGATTCTGACACCCCTTCTTCCCACTGTGTCTTTCAGACGGGTGAAGCCATTGACTTCTCCCGGCCCGGTGTAATTGATAATTGGGCCTTGTATAATTACTCCCACTTCCATAGTGGGTCATTGGGGCATCCAGGGTTGCTTATAGCGTAAATCCCTACTGGCATATTGTGCCTAATATTCACCATATGGAGGCATCCCAGGAACCGGGGTCCCTTTGGGACAAGCCCGGCTGTGTGTAGCGTGTGGGCAGCTTTGTGCTGGCGCTGACAAGGCACGGGTCTGTGTACCCTGTGCTGAGCAGGTGCTTGCATTGCAATCTGGCCTGCCAGTGGCTGCGCCTCGTTTCACTTCACCTACTCCTCCAAGCTTAAATCTCACTCCTGTTGAGTTACATACTAGTGGGGATTCTCAGCCTGAGGTGTCTTCTGTTGAACAGATTATTGCGAGGTCTTCAGAGCGTAAGGGCCCTGGTAAGAAGCGGCACTTGACGCCTAATGTTACTGTTTTCCCTATGGGAACTGAGGAGTTTATGAATCTGTGTGGCTATACCCCGTCTGATGAAGGGGAGCTCCTTTCTGATTCAGGCTCATCTGATGAGAGACCAAGGGGTCATGACGATTCTGGCTCTGACCCCTGGGCCCCGGATGACACTGACAGATTATTGACCCAGACCTTGAGGTTCTGTCTATCTCTCTCTCCCTGTTGAGGCTCCCAGGCAAAAAAGGGGAGCTTTTCCATACAGCAAAATCACGTTTGGAGATTCCAGGGCAGGCACATTTCCATAACCTTGTGCTCAAGGAATGGGAGTGCCCCAGTAAACTTCCCGGGGCTCCAAAGATTTGGGATAGGAAGTATCCCTTTCCTGCTGAGGTGGGTAAAGGTTGGTCATCCCCCCCCTCGAGGTGGATGCCCCGATCCTAGGGCTATCTAACACCTCTGTCATGCATTCCCCTGATTCTACTACCCTGCGGGATGCTGAGGACCGGCGCATTGACCAGCTGGCCTCCCACGCCTTTACATGTGCGGGGACGGCGCTGTGCCCGGTCTGTGCCTCTGCTATTACTGCTGTGGCCACTAGAACCCTTATCAGAAATATGCTTGATAGTGCCCCTGATGATTTGCCTTGTGAGGTGTTTATTGCACTCTCTAGTTGATGTTTTGTGTAAATTTTGTCCTGTCAGCATTGGATGACACCATCAGAATGTGTGCCAGAACTTCTGTCCTCGTGGTGCTGCCGATCCCCCTCCAAGATTCATCAGGCCCCGGATTCCTCAGGACCCTGTGTCAGCTCAGGAGCTAGTGCAAGCGGTGCAAGGCCTCCTGGAGCTGGGGGTCATCTGCCAGGTGCCTTTAAGAAAAAAAGGCAAGGGTTTTTATTCCAACCTAGTCACAGTACCCAAAAAGGATGGTTCTGTCAGGTTCATCCTGGACTTAAAGATTCTTAACAAGTTTTTGTCAAGGGCAGGTGCTTTCGCATGAAGACTCTGCGCTCTGCCATCTGTCCCCTGCGCCAAGGGGATTTCATGGCTTCGGTGGGCATCAAAGATGCTTACCTTCATATTCCTGTGTTCCCAGGTCATCAAAAGTCCCTCAGGTTCACTCTGATGGATCAACATTACCAATTTGTGGCCTTGCCCTGCGGCCTCACTTCAGCTCCCAGGGTGTTCACCAAGGTGCTGGCTGGCGTGATGTCTCTACTCAGATGTTAGGGTGTCAGCGTGCTTCCCTATCTGGATGACATCCTCATCACTTCCACAGTCTCTACATCAGGCAGAGTTGGATATTCAGCTGGTGGTGCCCATTCTGGAGTCATTTGGAAGGGTGATCAACCACCCCAAGTCCTCACTGTCCCCTTCCTTGGTAACTCCATTCCTAGGAATGAATCTGGATACAGTTCAGGCAAGGATCTTCCTTCCTCAGCAGAAGGTGGACAATCTGATTGCACAGGCTCAGTCCCTCCTTGCTTGTCCCCATCCCTCCATCAGGCAGGGGATGCAGCTGGTGGGCCTGATGGCGGCGTCCTTCGAAACGGTCCCTTATGCTCAGTTCCAATTGAGGCCTCTGCAACTTCACCTATTGTCTGTATGGGACAAGGACCCAGCGTCCCTGGACAGGGTCTGTGTGCTCTCCCCCCTGGTCAGGAGGTCCCTCTTGTGGTGGATGGACTCAAGGAACCTGTTGGGGGGCAGATCCTTTCTTGCCCCTTCCTGGAAGACGGTCACCACGGATGCCAGTCTGTCAGGTTGGGGGGGTTTCTGGAAGTCCCTGCGGTTCCAGGGGAGGTGGGGCTCTCAGGAGGCCCACACACCTATCAACGTCTTGGAGCTGAGGACGATCAGGTTGGTTCTGGCTCAGTTGACTCATCACCTTCGGGGCCTGCCTGTTCAGGTGCGCTCGGCCAACCAGACGGCAGTTGCCTACATCAATCATCAGGGAGGGACCCGGAGCAAGAGGGCCCTCCAGGAAGTGTCTCTGATCCTGACCTGGGTGGAGGCCAATGTTCCCTGCATATCAGCGGTGTACATTCCGGGGGTGAAAAATCTGCTGGCAGATCCTCTGAGCAGGGGGACCTCTCGCTAGGGAGCATGGTCCCTCTGCAACAGGGTGTTCCAATCTCTGTACCACCGTTGGGGCCAACCAGATGTGGATCTGTTTGCGTCCCGTCACAATCACTAGCTCCCGGCCTTTGTCTCCCTGTCCCAGGATCCTCTGGCCTTGGCCATGGATGCCCTAGCAATGTCATGGCAGGACTTCTCCTCCATTCCCCCTGCTGGGCAGGGTTCTGCGCAAGATTGCTCTGGAAGGGGTGCCAGCAATTCTGGTGGCCCCCAGGTGGGGAGTGTGGAGAGTGTGGTTCGCAGACGTGGTGCAGATGGCAGTAGACCAGTACCTTCTGCCAAGGGTGCCAGATCTGCTCTCTCAGGGCCCCTTACGCCATCCGAATTTACAAACTCTGGCCTTGATGGCCTGGCTGCTGAAACCTCCATCTTGATGGAAAAAGGCTTGTCCGCCTCGGTGGTTGATACCATGGTGAAGGCTAGGAAGAAAACTTCTTCTTCCATCTGTTACAGGGTATGGCGTACCTACTTTGACTGGTGTGAGTCTAGGTATCTTCCCTGTCGGGTGTTTTCAGTCCCCAGGGTTCTGGAGTTCTTACAGCATGGGTTGGAGTCGGGACTCCAACTCAGTACTCTGAACGGTCAGGTTTTCTGCCCTGTCTGTCTTCTTTCAGAAGTCTTTTGCTCAGCATTCTTTGATTAAGATCTTTTTTCCAGGGGGTCGCTCATGTGCATCCCCCACATAAACCTGTGGTCCCTGTTTAGGATTTGAACTTGGTTTTGTCTGCCTTGCAGGGTGCTCCTTGTGAACCTATGCAGGATGCTGCTCTGGCTGTTCTTACCCTCAAGGTTGTCTTCTGGTAGCCATTACTTCGGTTAGGCGTGTGTCTGAGTTGGCGGCTCTTTCTATTCAGCCCCCATACCTTGGGAAGACACCAGGACAAGGTGGTGTTCTGCTTTAAGCCAGGTTTTCTACCTGAGGTAGTGTCAGGTAGCAAATGGATCCGTCAGGCCGTGATTCGGGCCTATTTTTGCTAAGGGGAAGGGTCCTCCTTTTCGCCTTACTACTCATTCTATGCGTGCTATTGGTGCCTCTTGGGCCTTCCAGCACCAGGCTTCTGTTGAGCAAGTTTGCAAGGCCGCTACTTGGTCTTCTGTTTATACCTTTTCAAAGTTTTACAAGGTTGATGTTAGGGCCTCAGCTGATGCTGTTTTTGGCCAAAAGGTTTTGCAGGTAACAGTGGTTTTAACTGTCTGCGGTTGCCTTTTTTGTTGGGGATCCCACCCTATTTTATGGACACTGCTATTGGATGTCCCAAGTGTAAGTAATCTATCTGGAGCAGGACGTACTGTATACTAAGAATAATACAATTCTGTGAAATACCTGTAGAATTGGTATTATAAGTATACAGTACGTCCTGCTCCACCCCACCCTGGTTTTTGCTTTTTTCTGGATCCCCTGTTTGGTGATTGTTATCATTGTTATAGTTACCAGTTTGGGTGGTTAATTTCTCCCGGCTTCTCGTTCACTGCTTTTCAATGCTGGGGATTTGTGGGAGGTCCCTGGGTATTTGAGGGGCCGGGAGGAGCCTGTTTTGCATGTCTCTGCAGTGCAGCGCCATCTGGCGGAGGATAACCCCAAGTGTAAGTATTATATCTGGAGCAGGACGTACTGTATACTTATAATACCAATTCTACAGGTGAGTATTTCACAGAATTGTATTTTTTAATGTGAACAATCTGTATGTACAGGGTGTGGGAAACATATAAGATAAGCTCTTATTTAGGGTGAAGGTCGGCTTTAACAATAATACCTTAGAAGCGAGGCTTAGGTATTTATGCTACAAACATAACGCTCTACCCACCCCTCCCTCTGTGTTAAGTCCCACTTGGGCAAAACCATAAAGAAGCATTCACCACACTTCCTGGACAAGGTCACTGTCTGTGGTGTCACAGCTATAACCCCGCCCCTTGCACTTTTGCCCCCTCTTCCCAGTATGTGATACTTCTGAGGCAAGATGGCGGTGCCCGTATCCTAGAGTCCTGAACAGAGTTGAAGCCCAGCGGGGGAAAGAATAATGAAAGTAAGTGACTAAAAACTTAAAATATATTAATTTTAGATGCTGGGGAATCGTTTTTAAAGGGTTTGGGCTTTTCATTAAAATATGCTGAAGGTCCAGTTTAAAGTGGACCAACACCCAGGATTTTGACTATCCTGGGTGTTGGTCCACTTAGGTGGGGCACCCCGATCGGGGGTGCCCCGCTGTGTGAAACCCCCCCGATCGCCGCAAAAACTCACCTCTCCCCGCTCCCACGTGACCTCGTCCGGCCAATGACAGCGCTCAGAGCCGCTCTGGTATGCGCGTCCAAAGCCGCTTGGACGCGCATACCAGAGCGCTGTCATTGGCTGCGTCTCTCGCTTGCCTCTAACAGGGAGCGCGCCTGCGCCGGCCATTCACAAAGCGGCCGGCGCGGGAGCGCGCCCTGCTAGAGGGAAGCGAGAGACGCGGCCGCACTTCGCGCATGCGCCATTGGATCGCCGGTAAGGTAAGGATTGTGGGCCTCCTGGGGGGTTCCTCTCCGCGGGACATCCCGATTTCGGATGCCCCCCGGGGAGGGATCTGATCGGTCCAGGAATCTTATAGATTCCCGGGCCGATCCCCCCTGGGTGTTGGTCCACTTTAAGGCCAGCAGCAACTCTTTCAACTTCCAGTAAGCCAGTAACAGCACATCTTAACCACTCTGCTGCTACAGCTGCCTGGCATGACCTGATTTACAGTCTACCTTTCCTGACTAATAAATAATGTAAGTACATCTAACTATTTCAACAAGAAATAATATTTACATTAATATAACTAAAATAAGCTACACAGAAGATATGAAAGCTAGTAAATATACAGTTCCTTGTGCTGCAAGTCTACTTCACAGGCACATAAGAAAACCTCTAGACACTAGCGATATTAAATAATCATAAAGTACTGATTCTTGTGTACTGTGCATACTCTGTCTTATTATATAGATAATTGTTGATGATGCAGTTATTGCGCACCTGCCCATAGGACACACCAAGGATTTGGAGGAGGAAAATAAGAAAAAAATATTTTGAACCAAATGTTGTGCTAAAACATTATCCCCCCAAGAACCAAATAATAGGCAAGGTGCAGAATCCCCCACTTACAGGCAGAGTGACATTCTCCCCCCTATTCCCATAGGCAGCGTGCCATTCCCCCCTCCCATTCCCATAGGCAGTGTGGCATTGCCTCCTCCCATTCCCATAGGCAGCGTGCCATTCCCCCCTCCCATTCCCATAAGCAGTGTGGCATTGCCTCCTCCCATTCCCCATAGGCACTGTGGCATTTCCCCCATCCCACCCATTCTCCATAGGCAGTATGGCATTCCCCCATCCCATTCCCCATAGGCTGTGTGGCATCCCCCCTCCCATTCCCCATAAAGGAAGTGTAACATCCCCCCTCCCATTCCCATAGGCAGTGTGGCATCCCCCTTCCCATTCCCCATATAGGCAGTGTAACATCCCCCCTCTTATTCCCCATATAGGCAGTGTGGCATCCCCCCTTCTATTCCCATAGGCAGTGTGGCATTCCCCCCTCCCATTCCCCATAGGCAGAAGAAAAAAAAAGTTAACTCACATTTCCATCGCTCCCGTGCTGCTGGTCAGGCTGCTACAACCAGGAGGCCAGAAGATGGAGAAGAGCTGCCCGGTGCTCCTGCCGTTTGCACTCTCCCCGGCACATCGTGCCTGCCTACACACACAGAGCAAGAAGCCGGGTGCTTGCTCTATGTGTACAGCTGTGGCAGCACCGGGGACATGGGGCAGGGATCCGTTTCTCTGCCTGCCCTCCTGCCACTCCTTTGGCTTCTGGCCTCCTGTGGCTGTGGTGGCCCAGCCAGCAGCGCAGGAGAGATTGATATGTTTGTTTCCTTTTTTTTTCCTTTTTTTTTTTGTTTTTTTATAAAGATCACCTGACATTTTTCCCCCGGCTTTTGGGGAAAAATAAGTGGGTCTTATATGGCAAAAAATAAATATTCTCTGTTCTGGACTATGAGTCTCTTAAGGTAAGAAGTGTTTTGTGAATTTGACTCTGGCCCTTTTCACAGGCTGTTGCTCATCTGGTTGCTTCTGTGCTGAAAGAAAATGCTTCTTTTGGAATTATCAAGCAGTCTTCAAACCAGGTAAGGTTGATCTCAATTGACAATGATCAAGAACCACATTTCCTGTTTGCTTAATAACACTTTAACAAAGCGGCTGCTGGTGTAGGTGTCATTTTATAATGCCAGCATGCACTAAATCGTCATGGCTACAGAGCAGTTCTGTGCTGCACCTAGGGATCAACAAAATTCCTGCCAATATGTGAATGTACATAACTTTGGTGTTTGCTGTGGCACTAACAATTTTCCAAGGACAGCCGGCTGATCGTGGTGGCCAATCACAGTGCTGGATTTCTCCAGGAGAATGAGGGGAAAAGTAAGATATTCTAAGCATACAGCACGTCCTGCTCCAGTCATATTCATAACGTATGGGTATACCTCCGCCTTCAGCGCCGTGCACTGCAGATCATGAAGAAAACAAGCTCCTCCCGGCCCTACATACACCGGAGGACCTCCCACAATCCCCAGATTTCTCTGCAGTGCTGAAACTGCGAAGACATGAAGTATCACGCTCTAGCAGGCGAGCGGCGCTTGACAGCCCGAGGCCCTGCGGGACTATTCCCACCCGTCCTTTTTTTCAGATCACATTGCCTCCCAGCCTGGGCTGCGTGGGTCGGGTGAAGGTAGGCAGCACCTGGTGTGCTTACGGAGCTAGACTCCACCGCAATTCCCCAACCATGGGGTAGGCGGTTTAGGCTGATGGTGAGCCTCCAAGGGATGCCCCTCCTGCATTATTGTCCCGTACCCCGCTTAGTGCTGGTCCCTTTTATCGGGTCGCCATTTTCCTTCTTTTCCCCGTCCACTTTGGGGGAAAAGAAAGGGGGGGGGGGGGAGGGTACGCGTGTGGCGGTCCCTGTGTACCGGTGTGTCACGCTCGTGGCTTCTATTCTGCCCTTTATTAGAACAGAGATGTCAGAGCCGCGCTGTTTGCTCTTTATCTCGGCTGCCGCTGTGTGTTTTTTACACACATAACATTGTTGCCGCGATGCCCACGCTTTTTTGTCGGTGTCCGCTCTATGGTACGTTAGGCCTGCTGGTTGCATCCTTGCCTTGTTTTTTACCTCAGAGCTTCGCGCTCTTTGGAATGGGCGGGGCCTTAGTTCGCCGCGCTTGACGTCACGGATACTTAGCCCGCCCTTTGAGCTTCCCAGGGCGCCATTTTGGTTAGCTTCACGCGCACGCGTCGTGGCGGTCTCCTCCTCCACTTGAGCTGTAAGTGCCCTTGCGGGCGAATCCCTCTGATTATTGTCTGTCCATCTGCGCATGTTCCTGACATCTCTTTCCCATTGTGTCTTTCAGACGCTGAGTTCCCGGTGGCCTCTCCCGGCCTCATATCCATATATATCTATATACCTATTCATATATTTACAATATACGTGTCACGCTCGGGGTAACTCCATCCCTCTTAATAAGCTCACAACCCCCAATCTCCACAGCCAGCTTCACCTGTAGGAGCCCCCGCTTGCCGGGACGCAAGATACGCCTACCCGGGATCGGTTGCCCCCAGGACTTAATGGCTCAAAGGATGTAAGCTTATATGTGGGAGGACTGGAGAACCAATAGCAAGAGCGTGAGTGACGGAAGTCCAGAGACAGGCAATAGGTCGATAACGGGAAGGCAGAGATCGTAGCGGCACCAGGGGTCAGGCAAGACGTAGTCGGGGTTCAGGCAGAGGTCAGCAACTGGGGATCAGGATCTAGAAGCGTCAGTTCAGGCAGGGGTCGGCAACAGGGCTTCAGATCGAGAGGCGTCAGCAAGGCAGAGGTTGGCAACTGGAAATCAATCGAGCTTCAATGCACAAGACAAGCTTGGTACTAGGCACTATAACAGGCACTGACACACTGCAGTGGCAATCCCTTTATAGGGGTAGACCCAGCTGGATTGGACAGGGAGGCAGTGGCTGTGATTGGTGCACTTTGAATCTGTGAGCTGATTTGTGCATTTCGGCCCTGTGGTCTGATTGGTGCACTCAGAGAGCTCTGGGCTGATTGCCCCAGCTGAACTCCACAGGCTGCTCAGAGCTGCACCTCCTAGGTTTCGCTCTTTTAAACAGCCTCCAGTGGCCATTCTGTGTATTGCACCACCGGAGTACATGAGCTGACTGTACACGCGTGCAAGCACAAGTTGAATGACAGTGGGCAAGGGAGGAGGGCTTGCTTGGAGACACATGCGCCGCTGGGGATGGCACCCGAGGCAGAAGCGCCTGCTGGGCAGGAGGATCCCCAGCCAGTTGCCTAGGGACACCACGGGCACGGGCTGAAGACGAGTCATTCATGACAATACGTATACATTAATATACTCATACATATAAGGAGCGGGCCTTCCCAAAATCTCCCACATTGATCAGCGGGTAGTTGGGGCATCCAGGGTTGCTTACTGCATAAATCCCTATTGATATCCTATCTTCAAACAATCACCATATGGAGGCATCTCAGGATTGTATTACCGGGGTCCCCCTGGGACAGGACCGGCTGTGTATATCGTGCGGTCTCCCCCATGCTGAGGCGGACAGGGCACGGGTCTGCGCGTCATGTTCTGAACAGACGCTGGAATTGCGAGCGACGCTTGCGGTTGTACCTCGCTCCTTCTCTCCCCTTTCCCCTTCCCCAAACCTTGCTCCTGTTGAGTCGTGTACAAGTGACGAGTTACAAATAGATACCTCTCATAGACGGCCCACGCTTGTCCAGATTGTTGAAGGTTTGTCCGGCCGGATGGGTCCAGATAGACAACGGCCTTGGACTCCCGCGGCTTCGGCCTGTGCTATGGACTCAGAGGAGTCCTTTTCTACACGTGCTAGCGCCACGTCGGAAGAAGGGGACCTGTTCTCTGACCTAGGTTCCTCTGACGAGAGACCGAGGGGTCAGGATGATGCTGGTCAAGACGACTGGGACCAGCTTGATATTGGCGGGATGTTACTTAATGTATTGTCCATTTCGCCTCCCGGTGCGGTCTCCAGGCCGAGAGGGGGGCGCTTTCATACTGCGCCTGCGCGCTTGGAATTTCTCGAGCAGGCTCACTTCCATGCTCTTGTACTTAAAGAGTTGGAATGTCCCGCTGCTCTTCAAAAGCCCCCGGAGGACTGGGTTTGGAAATACCCTTTCCCCCCCGAGATGGTAGATATTTGGTCCTCGCCCCCACTAGTGGAAGCGCCGATTATTGGGGTTCCTAACCCCCCCTTCCTTACAGCTCCGGCTTACAGCTCCCTGCGGGACGCCGAGGATCGGCGCATTGATAGACTTGCTTCCCACGCCTTTGCCTGTGCTGGCACGGCGCTGCGCCCTGTCTGTGCCGCGGCTATCATGGCAGTGGCCGCTAAGACCACAGACAACTTGAAATGTTTCCGCACTCCGGTAGGAAAAGGGTGCTCGATCCTGGGCTGTCCCAAGCCCCACAATGGCATATGGAAAGAAAGGAGAGTGGATCCGCACTTCCTTAAAAGATCACTTCTTTATTGAATCCAGATAAAATCATTATAAGCGTCTCCCACACATGGTGCAGACTGCCACAGCAATAAAACCATGAGATGACACGGGTCAAAGGATATAGAGGGGTCCTGACGCGTTTCGGGTCCTTCACTGACCCTTAGTCATAGTTGATTCACTGACTAAGGGTCAGTGAAGGACCCAAAACGCGTCAGGACCCCTCTATATCCTTTGACCCGTGTCATCTCATGATTTTATTGCTGTGGCAGTCTGCACCATGTGTGGGAGACGTTTATAATGATTTTATCTGGATTCAATAAAGAAGTGATCTTTTAAGGAAGTGCGGATCCACTCTCCTTTCTTCCCAGTGGCCGCTAAGACTCTTATAAGAAAGATGCTGGAGCATCAGCCTGAAGATTTACCCTGGGAGGTGTTTTACACTCTCTCTAGCTGCGATATTTTTGTTAAGTTTATCCTTTTGGCTCTGGATGACACCATCAAAATGTGTGCGAGGACTTCTGCCCAAGTGGTAGCTATATACGTCGCCTGCTCTGGCTTCGTCAGTGGGGGGCAGACGATGACGCTAAAAGGACCTTGACGAGGCTTCGCCTGTTTGGGGCCCGTCTGGACTTATTTGAGAAACAGGACAGTCCACCCAGTCAGAGGCGGCCGTTGCACCCCCCGCGGAGCAGGGATACCCCTCCTCCTCCATATCATACTGTTAAGCAGGAACTGGGGATGCCCCCTGCAGGGTCTGGTTCGGTATCCTGTCCCAGGAGTGACGTTCAATGCCCGGGGCCCTCCGGTCGGGCTAAGCCCTTTTCCTTCCCTGAAAACCCTCATGCATGATGGGACGCCCTCACCCACCTGGGTGAGGGGATGACCACAGCACCTTACTCCTATCAGGAGGCATACTGCCCCGTTCTAGTGGCTTTAGGAGATAGTTCCTCCAGATATGGAATAGTGTTTGCTGGGTGGTCCTTCCCTGAATCGGTCAGGAGGACTATGGTTCCATGCCTTTCTTCAGGTATGGGTGCAGGCTTAACTGGGCCTGTCAGGTATGGCTTCCTTGCAGAACGCCATTATTATATAGGAACTGGGGCCCCTGAGCGGGTCTGTCCCCTCCTCCCTTCAAGGATGAGGGAGTCTATCTGCCTAACCCCTAGGGGGGGTGTGGCATCTGTATCCATAAGCATTCAGCCTGACACCCTTGACAGGGCTGTCTGTGCCCCATGCTCCAGGGGTCCTCTGGCCGCTGGTGGCATGTTCAGATTTTATTCTAGACTTTAAGGAGTCTTCTGGATATTGAGCCCACTACTGCTGAGTATTGGTGATCACTGACTCCGTAGGAGCTTAGAAGGAGCCCCCTGTTGCGCCCTTGTACGCGCTAGGCTCTAGAAGGTTGTGATGTCTCACTCGGCACCAGGGGGCATCTACCAGGGGACCTATCAGGCCCTCCTGTTCCTTCACAAAAGCAGTTGTGGGATGGAACTTGGCAAAACCTGGGCTCCACTCTGCGCCATCCTCTAGTCCCTGGGTGTGCCTGGATTAGGCTTCACCTAGCGTCTTTCTTCCTTGGCTATAAGAATTTTACCGGTATGAGGCCTCTGGTCCTCCGTCCTGTATAGTTATCTCTCCAGACAGAATTGCTTCTGGTGCGCTATTTGGCGGAAGGTCCTTTGACATCACTTGCCTCTGTGATCCTTGGGCTCTGAGGCGCCTTAGCCATTAGATCTGGATGAGGGGTTTGCACCCTGGGTCTTGGTCTGCTTACCTTACTCCTAGTGGAGGCGGCTATTCTTCTACTGGTTATTCGAGAGTACTGTGGGGGAGCATTCCATACCTTTTTGTTTTTACCGGTTTGGTTACCATGGTACCTAATCTGGCAGGATGACCAAGGGAGCTTATTCTTCTGAAACCCCAAGGGGTTTCCTAGGAAGGGAACTTGAAGGTTCTGGTTCCTAGGTGAATTTTTGGTCATAATGAGCATTTAGTGGGTCCTAGTTGGGGACTACTCCTTCTTAGTACCTGTCCATTGGGGGACATTTTGTCCATGATAGGACAGTGATTCTCCTTGTTCCTGTGGAAATTCTTGGGCCTGGATCTATTCCAGGGGAACCCTGATTCTTGGGGGACTTGATATTCCTTGTCCTTCCTGTAGTATCCCTCCAGTGGGAGGTTCTCTGTTGACCTCTGTGCTCACACTGGCAGGGTTCGGTGGGACTCCGTCTCTATCACAGGGGTTTACCCCTGTTATTGGCCAGATTGGTCTGCCCTGGTTGGGGTTAGTGGTTCTGGCTGGATAGTGTACTTGATAGATGTTATACCCTTGCCCTACCGGGCGTGGGGAGAGCTTGCATTAGTCCCTGATGGCAAGCAGCACCTTATGCTAGGGGCCTGGGTGGCCCAGTGGGGTGTTGGTTCTCAGGGAGGTCTGCTGAGAACAGTAGGACTGTATTTTCCCTCATGAGGACTATTTTCTTAAGTAGTAAGGTGCCTTTACTTTAGGCCTACTTTAGCGTTGGCAGGATCTTGTGCTTATCCTGTTGGAAATGACAGATCTCGGGGTGTCTTGTTCCTTGGAGACTCTGGACTTGTTCTTCCTCTTTATTTTCTTCCTTCTGCCACACTAGGTTAGGTTAGGTTGTACCCATGCTTTTCGCTGGGTCTAAGCTCCTTCCCTTGCGGGACGATATCTGCTCCTGGCATTAGGGTCCTATAAGCAGTGTTTGGTGTTGGCTCACGACTTGACTCGGTCTAGGGTTGGGGCCTGCCCTGTTCTTCTATTGCAAGACCTGATCCAATCTTTTGTTTGCATTCTTCAGGGCCTGCTCAGGTGCATTCCTTGGGGATTCCTAGTTCCCCTTTTTAGGGGATGACTTATTCTGATGCCCTACTAAGGGTTCCCATGGGTCTTAGTCAGGTCCTTGTTTGACCTGCTCCTTCCATCTTGTTGCTCTTCTGGGGAGGTTTCTCCAGTCAGAGTGCCATAAGGAACGGCACTATTGGCGGTCCTAGTCATTATATATATATTTATATATATATTTGTAAATATATCCATACCTTGTGTATAGCTGTATGCCATGAGGTGAGGGTACCCACCTTACACCAAGTTGGATCCAGGCGATAGTTCGTTCCCTTCTGCCTTGGCCGGATCCTCTGGTCTCTGGGCTATTGTCTAATTACTATGAGATAAAAGGGATCTGTGCCCCTCTACTGGGTTAGAGATCTGCCGGAACTGTCTTGTCCCTTATAGGGATCTTGTCTTTTGGGGCCTACCGGTGTCCCCTTCTTGAAGTACCGGATTGATTGCTTCCATGGGCTAAGGGCCCTCTGGTCTGGTCCTATTCTGTTGGTCGCCCTTCCGGACCTGTAGTACTCTTTCGGCTTCTGCTGAGTATTGTTATTAGCACTACTGCTGGTTCCGTCTGGACATGTATTCCCCGTTGGGAAAAGTTTTGAGTTGCCATGGCTATCCTCTCTTGTAGTAGCATGGTTAGGCAGTTACCTTGGCCTATTCTTTTAAGGGAAGATTCCTCCTCCCTATTGTTTTTCGTTCTCTTACTATTAGTGCTTGGCTTAGCCTTTAGCACTATGTTCTGGTGAACAAGCTGGCTAGTCCGCTGCTTGTGTTCAGTTCTCCCTTTACAAGGTTCAAAGGTTGAGGTTAGAGCATCGCTCTTTTTGTTAATAGCATGGTCAGGGGTGACAGCGCTTTACTGTTGGCTGTGCCTTCTCACGGGGATCCCACCCTATTTATGGACACTGCTATTGGATGTCCCATACGTTATAAATATGTCTGGAGCAGGACGTGCTGTATGCTTAGAATAATACAATTCTGTGAGAATCTCACCTGTAGAATTGGTATTATATGCATACAGCACATCCTGCTCCACCCCACCCTGGTTTCACTTGTTCTGGATCCCCTGTATGGTGATTGTAATCACTTGGCGTTATTGCCAGATATTCTGGGTGGTTTGTTTCTCCTGGCTTCTCTTCTCACTGCTTTTCAATGCTGGGGATTGTGGGAGGTCCTCCGGTGTATGTAGGGCCGGGAGGAGCTTGTTTTCTTCATGATCTGCAGTGCACGGCGCTGAAGGCGGAGGTATACCCATACGTTATGAATATGTCTGGAGCAGGACGTGCTGTATGCATATAATACCAATTCTACAGGTGAGATTCTCACAGAATTGTATTTTCTCCCATTCTGTGCCGTTAATGCGCAGGGGGCATCCACAATCAGGATGCCTCCCTGTGCCTGGAACAACACCCATTTTGTGAAAAATGGGTGTTGTTCTGGTTGAACAAGTAGAGTCCTGTGCTTGTCATCTCTTTAAGTGATCAAAATTCAAATCAGCTCTGTGAAACCTGTGTACTCTCCCTCGCCCAGCCATACAAATAGCTGGGTACGCGGGAGCACGCACTCCAAAGATGAGCCAGGGACGAGCCCAGCCAACTGGCACACGTCGGAGCAGCAGTCTTGAGATCAGTCAATCAGCGATCTTAAAATGGCCAGGGGGCGTGGCTGGCCTCAATAGGGGAAAATGAAAAAAAAAAAAAACAGCCGCCAAGCCGTCTGCATCAGCTGAGGTACTACGCTTTAATACTTGTATTGTTGTAATGTACAACACTTGAATTTACATTGTGTCCATTTCCATGACTCCTTGTAATAATTATGACATTATAAATAAAGATTTGAATAAAAAGTATGACTGTTTTGTTTCAGAGGGGTTAAAATCTAGTACCTCGGCTGTCATACTACTACAAAATCAGTTGTGAATTGCTAATGTATCGGTGGTTTAGTGGGGTTGGTCTCATTAATGCTCACTAAGAGGTGGTCAGAAGACATAATTCTAAATAAGAGGTCTCTTACCGAAGCTATAAAGAATCAAGCAAATGGCAAAACATGCCAACTGATGCCAGGAATGATACATGTTGAAATGCTAGACCTGCAAGAAAAAGATGGGCTTACATTTATCCACCTGAAGGTTTTTCATAGTTCCTTTGGATTCTAAATATTTTTTTCTCATTCTACTTGCACTTCACTTCTGAGGGTTTTTTTTGCCCTTGTAACACGTCTTTCCTTCTTTACAAAATAGTATGAAACTCCATCATTTCGTTAATTATCACGGTTCACTTTTCATTCATCTGCCCATTAACTCTAGGTATCATTACACCAATCCTAAGTATATTGTAAGAAAAGGATCTGTACTAGACATGTGGCAGCTTTTTTAAAATACCACTTTTGTAGGTATGTAGGTAAACTCCGCCAGATGGTGCTGGACTGCAGAGACATCGAAAATAGGCTCCTCCCGGCCCCTCAAATACCCAGGGACCTCCCACAAATCCCCAGAATTTCTCTGCAGTCTGGCTGCGAAGGACGATAAATTGGCTCTCTACTCGCAGGTGAGCGGGGTATTAACCTGCGGCCCTGTAGGACTATTCCCACCCGTTCCACTAGTAATATGCCTCCCAGCCTTGGCTGCGCTGGTTGGGTGAAGGTAGGCAGCACCGCCGTTGGTGCTTAGGTGCGCTGCTCCACCACAATCCCCCACCAAAGGGTAGGCGGTTCAGGCCTCTATGGGATGCCCCTCCTGCACTATTGCCTCTTGTCCCTGCCTATCGGTGGGCCCTATTTAAGTGGCCGCCGTACTCCCTCATCCTCCTTGTAGTCTTCGGGGGAAAAGAGGGGGGGGGTGTATGTGTATGCGTATAGATAGGTATATATATATATATATATATATATTGCATTTGTGCCAGTTTTTTACATGCTTTATTCCTGTGTCAGCCACCGCACTGACTTGTCTTTACTGTATTTTAAATTTGCCGCCGCCAAGCGCGGAGCCAAGTCAGCGCGCGGCGGCGGCAAATTTAAAATACAGTAAAGACAAGTCAGTGCGGTGGCTGACTCAGGCGCTGGCGCGCCTCCTTTGGCTGCTTGCCGGGCCGGCTTCGCGCTCTTCGGGGGAGGGGGCGGGGCTCGTCTTTGGCGCGTTCCGCGTTATCGCTGTTACTGGCCCGCCCCTCGAGGTATACCGACGCCATCTTCCCTGTCTGGATGGCCTATGCGCAACAGTCTCCTACCTACCCCGGTCCGTAAGTGCCCTCGCGGGTGGCCTTATTTACTTCACTTGGGTTACGATGTACTTAAGGTCTTGTATGCTTATGTCTTTCAGGCGGGACGAACCTTTCCTGGCTTCTCCCAGCCCTTTTGTAGTATATTACTTATAGGCCTTGTCAAAAATCTATACCCCCACTTCCCTAGCGGGTTAGGGGCATCCAGGGTTGCTATATAGCGTTATTCCTTATCGGCGTATAGCGCCGCTGAAAAATCACCATATGGAGGCATCCCAGGAGAATGTGACCGGGGTCCCTTCGGGACAAGACCGGCTGTGTGTAGCGTGTGGGCAGCCTCATGCTGACAAGGCGCGGGTCTGCGTACCCTGTGCTGAGCGGGTGCTTGCACTGCAATCTGGCCTGCCAGTGGCTGCACCTCGTTTCACTTCGCCTACTCCCCCAAGCTTAAACCTCATTCCTACTGAGTTGCATACTAGTGGGGACTCTCAGCCTGAGGTGTCTTCTAGACTGGCTACTGTTGAACAGATTATTGCGAAGTCCTTAGCGCGTAAGGCCCCTGCTAAGAAGCAGCATTTAGCGCCTAATGTGGGGAGCTCTTTTCTGACTTAGGCTCATCTGATGAGATACCAAGGGGTCATGATGATTCTGGCTCTGACCCCTGGGCCCCGGATGACACTGACAGATTATTGACCCAGATTTTTGAGGTTCTGTCTATCTCTCTCCCTGTGGAGGTCCCCAGGCAAAGAGGGGAGCTTTTCCATACAGCAAAATCGCGTCTGGAATTTCCAGAACAGACACATTTCCATAACCTTGTGCTCAAGGAATGGGAGCGCCCCAGTAAACTTCCCGGGGCTCCAAAAAGTTGGGATAGGAAGTATCCCTTTCCTGCTGAGGTAGTTAAATGTTGGTCATCCCCCCCCCCCCCCGAGGTGGATGCCCCGATCCTAGGGCTATCTAACACCTCTGTCATGCATTCCCCTGATTCTACTACCCTGCGGGATGCTGAAGACCGACGTATTGATCAGCTGGCATCCCACGCCTTTGCATGTGCGGAGACGGCGCTGCACCCGGTCTGTGCCTCTGCCATTACTGCTGTGGCCACTAGAACCCTTATCAGAAATATGCTTGATTGTGCCCCCGATGATTTGCCTTGTGAGGTGTTTAATGCACTCTCCAGTTGTGATGTTTTTGTAAATTTTGTCCTATCAGCATTGGATGACACCATCAGAATGTGTGCCAGAACTTCTGCCCTCGTGGTGGCTATACGCCGCTCGGTTTGGCTGCGCCAGTGGGCTGCTGACAACGCTGCCAAGAAGGCCCTCACTGGATTTCCCTTTAAAGGACTGCGTCTGTTTGTAGACCGCCTGGACCTCTTTGCTAAGGGAGGCAGGTTACCCCAGCGCAGGCGGCAACCTCGGCCCTTTCTGCCATCAGTTCCCTGCGCCAAGGGGATTTCATGACGTCTGTGGACATCAAAGATGCTTACCTTCATATTCCTGTGTTCCCAGGTCATCAAAGGTTCCTCAGGTTCGCTCTGATGGATCAACACTACCAATTTGTGGCCTTGCCCTTCGGCCTCACTTCAGCTCCCAGGGTGTTCACCAAGGTGCTAGCTGGCTCAGATGTCAGGGCGTCCGCGTGCTTCCCTATCTGGACGACATACTCATCACTTCCCAGTCTCTACATCAGGCAGAGTTGGATACTCAGCTGGTGGTGTCCACTCTGGAGTCATTTGGATGGGTGATCAACCACCCCAAGTCCTCACTGTCCCCTTCCTTGGTAACTCCATTCCTAGGAATGAATCTGGATACAGTTCAGGCAAGGATCTTTCTTCCTCAGCAGAAGGTGGACAGTCTGATTGCACAGGCTCAGTCCCTCCTAGCTTGTCCCCATCCCTCCATCAGGCAGGGGATGCAGCTGGTGGGCCTGATGGTGGCGTGCTTCGAAGCGGTCACTTATGCTCAGTTCCACTTGAGGCCTCTGCAACTTCACCTATTGTCTGTATGTCACAGGGTCTGTGTGCTCTCCCCCCTGGTCAGGAGGTCCCTCTTGTGGTGGATGAACTCAAGGAACCTGTTGGGGGACAGATCCTTTCTTGCCCCTTCCTGGGAGACGGTCACCACAGATGCCAGTCTGTCAGGTTGGGGGGGTTTCTGGAAGTCCCTGCAGTTCCAGGGGAGGTGGGGCCCTCAGGAGGCCCACACACCTATCAATGTCTTGGAGCTGCGAGCAATCAGGTTAGTTCTGGCTCACTTGACTACTCATCTTTAGGGTCTGCCTATTCAGGTGCGCTCGGACAACCAGACGGCAGTTGCCTACATAAATCATCAGGGAGGGACCCGGAGCAAGGGGGCCCTCCAGGAAGCGTCTCTGATCCTGACTTGGGCGGAGGCCAATGTCCCCTGCATTTCAGCTGTGTACATCCCGGGGGTGGAAAATCACCTGGCGGACTCTGAGCAGGGGGACCTCTCGCCAGGGAGAATGGTCCCTATGCAGCAGGGTGTTTCAATCTCTGTGTCACCGTTGGGGCCAACCAGATGTGGATCTGTTTGCGTCCCGCCACAATCACAAGCTTCCAGCTTTTGTCTCTCTGTCCAGGGATCCTCTGGCCCTGACCTCGGATGCGCTAGCAATGTCATGGCAGGACTTTCAGTTCCTGTATGTCTTCCCCCCAATTCCCCTGCTGGGCAGGGTTCTGCGCAAGATTGCTCTGGAAGGGGTGCCAGCAATTCTGGTGGCCCCCAGGTGGCCAAGAAGAGACGTGGTACAGCTGGCAGTAGATCAGTACACTCTGCCCTTGGTGCCAGATCTGATCACGCAGGGCTCACTACGCCATCCCAATTTACAAACTCTGGCTTTAACGGCTTGGCTGCTGAAACCTCCATCTTGATGGAGAAGGGGCTGTCTTCCTCGGTTGTGGATTGGAAAAAGTCTTCTTCTTCCATTTATTACAGGGTTTGGCGTGCCTACATTGACTGGTGTGAGTCTAAGTCTCTTCCCTGTCGTGTGTTCTCTATTCCCAGGATTCTGGAGTTCCTGCAGCATGGGTTGGAGATGGGGCTCCAACTCAGTACTCTGAAGGGTCAGGTTTCTGCCCTGGCTATTTTTTTCCAGAAGTCCTTTGCTCAGCACCCTCTGATCAGGACCTTTTTCCAGGGGGTCACTCATGTGCGTCCCCCACGTAAGCCTATGGTGCCTGTTTGGGATTTGAACTTGGTTCTGTCAGCCTTGCAGGGTGCTCCCTTTGAACCTGTGCAGGATGCTGCCTTGGCTATTCTTGCGCTCAAGGTTGTGTTTCTGGTGGCTATCACTTCTGTCAGGCGTGGGTCTGAGTTGGCGGCACTTTCCATTCAGCTCCCCTACTATGAGAGACACCAGGGCAAGGTGGTGTTTCATTTCAAACCTGATTTTCTGCCTAAGGTAGTGTCTGCCTTTCATTTGAATCAGGATATTGTTCTTCCTTCTGTGTGCCCTAATCCTAGCAATGCTAAGGAGAGGGTTTTGCACTCTTTGGATGTGGTTTGGATGTGGTTAGGTGTCTGAAGTACTATCTGGTGGCTACTGCACCTTTCAGGAAAACTGATGCTCTTTTTGTGGTCCCTTCTGGTCCTAGGAAGGGTTTGGCTCCTGCCAAGTCTACTACCAGCAAGTGGATTCGTCGGGCTGTGATTCAGGCCTACTCTGCTAAGGGGAAGAATCCTCCTTTCTGCCTTACTGCTCATTCCACTCGTGCTATTGGTGCCTCTTGGGGTTTTCAGCACCAGGCTTCTGTTGAACAAGTTTGCAAGGCAGCTACTTGGTCTTCTGTTCATACCTTTTCAAAGTTTTACAAGGTTGATGTTAGGGCCTCAGCTGATACTGTTTTTGGTCGCAAGGTTTTGCAGGCGGCAGTGGTCTAAACTGCCTGCTGCTAGTTTTTTCTTGGGGATCCCACCCTACTTTATGGACACTGCTATTTGATGTCCCAACTGTAAGTATTAGATTTGGAGCAGGACGTACTGTATACTAAGAATAATACAATTCTGTGATTACTCACCTGTAGAATTGGTATTATGAGTATACAGTACGTCCTGCTCCAACCCACCCTTGGTTTGCATTTTCTTGGATCCCCTGTATGGTGATTATCATTGTTATAGTTGATAGTTTGGATTGTTTAATGCTCCCGGCTTCTCCTTAACTGATTCTCAATGCTGGGGATTTGTGGGAGGTCCCTGGGTATTTGAGGGGCCGGGAGGAGCCTATTTTCGATGTCTCTGCAGTTCAGCGCCATCTGGCGGAGTATATCCCAACTGTAAGTATTAGATTTGGAGCAGGACGTACTGTATACTCATAATACCAATTCTACAGGTGAGTAATCACAGAATTGTATTTTATTTTTAGTTCTAATAATTCTTTTCAACCTTTTCATTCTGTGCCATTAAAAGCATTTGCATTTCATTCATTGTGCTTTGTTCTTTCTGATAATCTAGACTAATGTGTCTAGACCAAAATGTATCCACTGCTTACAGAACCATTCCTGCCCACAAAGGCTCTGGTGTTTATGCTTGCTCCATGCTATATTGCATATTAGGAGCTAGGGTCCCTAGAAGGGGCCTAATCATTTGGCTGGCTGTCACTGATCAACCTCACCAACGAACACATTTGCAGCCTCTTTTAAACTCCTGGGCCTCTAATGTTTCACTTTAAAGTGATCCTATACCCAGAAAGGAAGTTTGTTGTCACCTTCCATCCCTAGCCCAGTTCCCCAAAACAGCCTGTGTTTATTTTATTTATTTGTTATTTGTTTTACTAAAGCCTTTGCCCAACATTTATAAAAACAGAGGCAACATGATGTCTGAATGGCAGCCATATTCTAATTACCATATTTTTCATCCTATAAGATGCATCTGCCCATAGGATAGCCCCCTCCCCCCTTCCAATAGGGGTAGAAAAGTCAAAAAGAGGCTTAAACCGGAGCAATAGCCTTGCACAGAAAAGAAAACTTCCCAAAACTCACTTGCCCCATCTGCATGCATGATTCTGTCATTGTCAGCATTTGCTCCTTCATCCACTCAGAACTAAAACACAGCCTTACTGATTTTCTAATGGTCCCTGCCATTTTGGAGCATCCTTTCCCAGCATCCCACTCATGGTGCGGCCTGGATTCAACTGACATAACTGACAATGCACAGTTACAGGAAACCCACAATAGGTTCAACTAGTCAATGTTGTCTAGGTGACTAGTCAGTTAGTCAAGGTTGTCGCACTCCAACAACATTGGGCCTGATATGATTAAAGTTCCCTGTTTTCACAGAATGTTTCAAAATACTGTGTCCCACAGTGTCCAGCTTTAACAGTTTTCACACAACAAACTTGGTTTATTTTTGCAGACTCCGGCATTAAATGTTCTCTGGGAAAAGTGCTGCTGTGATGATGTGTTTGTGAGGACAGCATGTTGTGATGCCCTCATTATGCTTGTAGAGCAAAAAGATGCAGACTTCACATATGTCTTTAATGGCATTCTGAACCTCTTCCCTTCTGCCAAGTAAGTGTGAAATATTAATCTGTTATGTATTGCTTTAAAATCACAAATGAGTTACTACAGCATCTCTCCAAAATTAAAAAAGGCAGAATTTCATGTATCTCAGTTTGAGATCCTGTGATGTAGACCAATGGTTCTCAAACTTTCTACGCCATGTACCCCCAGGGGGGTGATCAGTTATAAAATATATCAGTGATAAAATATATCAGTTTCACCTCTAGAATATGTACCAGACCAGTCAGACAGTACTACCACCACAGGGAATATTAGAGTTACCCATAACTCCTTGCAGTGGATGGAGCCTGTAAACTGAAATGCTTTTCTGAAAGGCCAAACCAGGCAGGTAAAATTGGCTCACATTTGTCGCCGTCAGCTGTTCTATCCTACTCTGGCAGCATAAAACTTACCAGGTCCTGTGAGTGAGGTGCCAACCCCCTATCAGGATGATGGTGCAGCTGTAGGGGAACAATTTTATCTACTTTATGTACTTGGATAGACCCTTTAATAAAATCATATTTCTTTCTATTTCTAGTCACTTTCACAGCTACGTGAGATAATGCTGCTTTTATAGTTCCCATGATGGAACCACTAAACTCCAGTTTGGGGACTTGGGGCATATGGATGCTGCACAGCTGCATTTAATCTTCTAGTTCCTAAGCTGACATATAAATATGTCTCTGGTACACACAAAATGTGGTTACATGTTGTACTATTTCAAAGTAGAATTGGAAATGACAAGAACTTGTCGTGTATATACATATTCTAAGCAGACAGCACGTCCTGCTCCAGACATAGTCCTTACATGTGGGTATACCTCCGCCTTCAGCGCCGTGCACTGCAGAATCATGAAGAAAACAAGCTCCTCCCGGCCCTACATATACCGAGGGACCTCCCACAAATCCCCAGATTTCTCTGCAGTGCTAGAACTGCGAAGACATGAAGTATCACGCTCTCGCAGTCCCTTCGGGACTATTTGCACCCGTCCTCTTTGTGAGTAACATGCCTCCCAGCCTGGGCTGTGTTGGTCGGGTGAAGGTAGGCAGAACCTAGTGTGCTTACGGAGCCATGCTCCACCGCAATCCCCATCCATGGGGTAGGCGGTTTAGGCTAATGGTGAGCCTCATAGTGGATGCCCCTCCCGCACCTTGCCCCACGCCCCATGTAGCGGTGAACCACGAGTGCTGGGTCACCTTCTTCCTTAGTTCCCCCCGTTAGTGGGGGGAAAAAGAGGGGGGGGGGTTGTGTACGTTGGCCTAATCTTGCCATATCACACGCCTTGCTTTAGCCCTATCGGTTTCCGGGGGTCAGAGCCGCGCTTTAAACTTTATTTTTATGTTGCCCGCTGCGCTTTTAAAAAGATGTGTCTTGGCGAGTCAGGCGGCTTTGTCTTGCGACGCCATGGCGTTTATTTCTGTTCTTTGCCTGTCCTGTAACGCGCTTAGACCTTCACGCTCTCCGGGGAGGGCGTGGTCTTGTTTGGCGCGTTCCGCGTCACCTACAGCTCTGGCCCGCCCTTCGAGGTTCGCTGGCGCCATTTTGTCGGTCTTCCCGCGCGCGCGTGGTCACGATCCTCCTTCTCCCTGAGTTGCTGTAAGTGCCCTCACGGGCGTTCCTTTTCTTCTCCTTCTTGTGCTGCGCATGGTTCTGACACCCTCTCTTCTCCTTATGTCTTTCAGACGACAAGCTTCCAGTGGCTTCTCCCGGCCTGATATATTTATATCTCACGGGGTTATATTTAGATTCTCCCACATTCCCAGCGGGTATTGGGGCATCCAGGGTTGCTTACAGCATAAATCCCTACTGGCATATTCCTAGATTAATCACCACATGGAGGCATCTCAGAATTTGGTGTCCGGGGTCCCGCGGGGACAAGACCGGCTGTGTACCATGTGTAGACAACCCCACGCTGACGCTGACAGAGCACGGGTCTGCAGACCGTGTGCTGAGCAAGCGCTGGCCCTGCAATCAGGTCTACCAGTAGCTGCACCTCGTTTCAATACACCTGTCTCCCCGAACTTAAATCTCACTCCCGATGAGTCGCACTCAAGCGGGGATGACCAGCAAGTGGTGCCGCGCAAGCTTCCCACCGCGGAGCAGATTATGTCAGGCTTGGCCGAGCGCTTGGGCGCCGGGAAGAAACGATCCCTGACGCCACCTAGCTATAGGTTTTCCACTGAAACCGAAGACCCTGCCACTATGCAGGATCTTGATCAGTCCGAGGATGGTGAACTGTTCTCAGGGTCCAGTACCCCAGACGAGTTGTCTTGGAACCGTGACGGTTCTGGCCCGGAGTCCTGGGGCCTGTGTGAAACTGACTTAAGAGTTACTCATTAAAATTTTTGAAGTGCTGTCCATCTCTCCCCCGGGAGAGTCTCCTAAGCCCAAGAGGGAAAGTTTCCACACGGCGCCGCCGCGCCTGGAATTTTTGGAGCAGGATCATTTCCAGTATCTTATATCTAAGGAATGGGAATCTCCTTGTAAACTTACAGGGGTTCCGGGGGTTTGGGACTGGAAGTACCCCTTTCCCCAGGATTTGGTTGAACGATGGTCAATTCCCCCAGAGGTGGATGCTCCAATCATTGGGGTTGTTAACCCTCCTTTCATGGCGGCCTCCCCTTCTCGTACCCTTCGGGATGCTGAGGACCGGCGCATGGACAGTTTGGCCTCCCATGCCTTCCCTTGTGTAGGGACGGCTCTGCGTCCGGTCTGTGCTGCGGCTGTTACCTCGGTGGCCGCCAGGACACTGTTCAGGAAAATAATTGACCAGCAGCCGGAGGATCTCCCTTGTGAGGTCTTCAATGCACTGTCAGATTGTGACGTTTTTGTGAGATTTATCCTCTCAGCTATGGATGATACCATTAAAATGTGTGCTAGAACCTCGGTCCTTGTGGTGGCTATTCGTCGCCTGCTTTGGCTGCGACAGTGGGGGGCTGACAATGATACTAAAAAGGTTCTTACTGGTATTCCCTTTAGAGGACGTCGCTTATTCGGGGCCAGGTTGGACCTTTTTGGCAAAAAGGGTAAGGCGCCCTCGCGCAGACGGTCGGCCAGGCAACCCAGGGGCAGGGACTCCCCGCCCCCTCCTTATGTTTCTGTTAAACGAGAGCCAGAAGTGTGCTTCCAACTTTTTGGAGTGGAAGCTCGTTCCAGGGGAGGCAGGCAACGCCCTGGGACCTCTGGCAGGTCAAAACCAAAGTCTGCCAAAACCTCACAAGCATGAAGGGGCGCCGGCCGGCGGGTGGGGGAACTGCCACAGCACTTGGCTCTCATGGCAGGATGCCATGCTTCGTTCAGGCGATTTCAGGTGATGGGCTACCTGGATGCGGTTTTTAAAAGAATGGAGTGTTCTAGGCAGTTCCCTTCAGAATTAGTCAGGGGTATTCTAGTCCCTGTTGTTTCCCTTAGTGATTTGACACAGGTGGAGTTTGGCCTGAAGGGTCTGGGCCTTCTTTTAGGCTGGCCTTGGCTGATAATTGCATTCACTTGGCTTTTCCCCTGGGAAAAGCCGAGTGAATGCATCTAGGTTCCACGGGCTCTGCCTACTTGGTATCCATCTGTTGGGCCGCAGACGTTCTTGTCAAGCGAACACCTTGATGCCGGTGAGGATCCTTTTCCTCTTCGGTCCCTTGTTCCCTCTGGACGCCTAGTCCTTTTTTCCAGCCGGTGTTACAGGACCATTCTTTATATTAGGGTCTTGTCTGGGGTCCCTCCCCTGCTCCCAGATGGCTCGCCAAGGCGAGCATGGGAGCACTTTCATGCTCATTCACCGGTGCTGTCCGCACTAGTTTCTACTTTGACTTGGGGCTCTCTTGGGGTCTTTTGGATTGGTGCTTAGGCACTTCTATTACTGGGTGTAATCTGATTCATTCTCTCCCTAAGGGGAGGCACTTAGATGGGTCCAGGTTCAACCTTCCCTTCTGATTTGGGTGCCTTGGTATGGAAGGGGCCTTGCCCTCTGTGTAGTCTCATTACATTCACCTTGCGGCTGATGGGCCTATTGCTGGCGGCCGAAGCTGTTCCTTTCCCCAGATGCCCCTGGGGCCGGCGGCTCCTTGAGTTACTTGTCCTGGATGGGGTTCCAACACCCCTGGAAATAGATCAGTACGTTCCCCCTGTTTTTATTGGGGTTCCCTTCTGGTTGGTCTACTCATGGAAGTTGTTGATGGACATCGCTTCCTTCCTGCTATCCCTGTAGATGGTCGCCATGGGGACCAAGTCTGGCAGGGTCACTAAAAGGGTTCTATTCCTTATGAAATTCCCTGTGGTACATAAGGGGGGCCCCTTCGGGGGGCCCATTTTCATACCATTGGTAGGTCATCACATTGTGCCTTGTTGGGCCCTAGCTTGCTGGCCTGTTTCCCTTAGGCCTTGTCTCTCGGGGACTCTTGGTCTGTCTGGTCAGTGGCCTGTCCCAGCTTTTATCTGAGGAGGTCTCGGAGCAGGTTGACCCTTCTTGTAGGGTCTGGTTCTGATCTAGTGGAGGTTTTTACACTCCTTGCGCTTCATAGGTATTGGCTCGTTGGCTGTCCCACTGTGCTGGGAGAGCCTTCCCTAGTGTCTCAATGAGCCTACTGGTTGGGGCTGTGGCCGGGACTGGACAGAGACTCTGTCCTGGTTAAGGTCCTAATTTGTTGCCCTGGGTGATGGTCCCAGGACTCTCTGGCCTTGGTCATGGTGACCTAGTCTGGCCTTTTGTCCGGGTATTCTACCCTTTGTCTGACCCTTCTTACACCCCACTAGGTGGGGTTCTGCACAGGCTTGCTGTGGCAAGGGTGAACTGTTGCAAGGGTGAACTGTTGCCCTGTGTGGTTTGGTTCGCATTTCTGCTGGAGACAGTTGTACTGTGTGCCCTCTCATGTGGGCTGTTATGCCTAGTTAGGCTCCTGACTACGTCATTTCCTTCACAGGGCTTGGAAGATCGTTTTTGGAGGGTTGGGTCTAGATCCCTCCCTTTTTTATTCTTCTCCTTTTTCTACCAGCTATGTTGGGAGTTGGCGCCCTAGTTGGATGGCTGGGACTAGCCCTCTATTTCCTATGGAATGAGGTTTACCCATGGGTACTAGAGTTCTTATGGCATGGCTGGAGTTGGTCCCCCAACTCAGTTCCTTGAGAGGTTCCAGGGCTCGCCCTGTTTGTCCTCGGTTGAGACTAGTTTAAAGCTTCGGCGTTGAGCATTCCTCTGGGGTGGCTCAGGCGCATTCCCCAGAGAAGTCTAAGCTCCCTTGGGGGGGGGTTGCTTATCCTGTTGCCCTGGGGGTTTCCCTGGGTCTTATTCAGGTTCTTGTCTGAACTGTTCCCTGCCTCAGACGACTCTTTCGTGGCGGGTGCCTCAGTCTGGGACGTGCCATAGGAGACAGCTTTCTTAGCCTAGTCCTTTTTATATTATTTACAGCTCTTTATATCTGTACACCGTTGGTGAGGATGTGTCCGCCTTGCACCAAGCTTGAGTCCAGGCGGAGGGTTGTTATTCTTTTCTATTCCAGAACTATGGTCTTTGGACTGGTGTTCTGCTTACTTTGAGCTTAAAAGGGATCTGTATCCCTCAATAGGCGTTGGGAACCTCTGGACTGCTTCCTGTCCAGGGTTGGGGCGATGCCCGTTGGGCTTCTAGACGTCCCCATCCTTCTTGCAGCAGGATCTGGTTACTCCCATGAGTATGGGAGCCTGTTGGACTGGTCTTGCTTGGCCGGTTGTCCTTCTGAGCTCTTGATTATCAGTTTGGCTCTTGAGGAGCCTTGTTAGCTCGTGTTCAGTATTACGTTGGTCTCGCCGAGACCAGGGTTCGTATTCCCTGACGGGAAAGGTTCTATGGTTGCCATGGCTACTCTGTTATCGTTAGTAGCATGGTTAGGCTGTTACTCTGGCCTGTTTGTTAAGGGAGATTCATTCTTCTCTCTTGGTTTGGAATTCTTCTACCGGTGCTTGGTTTGGGCCTTATGCACTTGGTTGTTGAGCAGGTTGACTAGTTCTGTGCTCGTGTTTCATTAGCCTTGTAAGGCTTCATAAGTTAAGTAAGAGCTTTTCTCTAGTTGCTCCTGGTAGCAAGGTTACAGGCGATAGCGCTGTTTTGGTTGGCTGTGCCTTTTTTTCATGGGATCCCACCCTACTTATGGACACTGCTATTGGATGTCCCACATGTAAGGACTATGTCTGGAGCAGGACGTGCTGTCTGCTTAGAATAATACAACTCTGTGAAGTACTCACCTGTAGAGTTGGTATTATATGCAGACAGCACGTCCTGCTCCACCCCACCCTGATTCACTTTGTTCTGGATCCCCTGTGTGGTGACTATCTTGGATATTATTGCCAGTCTCTGGGTGGTTGTTTTCCTCCTGGCTTCTTCTCTCACTGCTTGTTAATGCTGGGGATTTGTGGGAGGTCCCTCGGTATATGTAGGGCCGGGAGGAGCTTGTTTTCTTCATGATTCTGCAGTGCACGGCGCTGAAGGCGGAGGTATACCCACATGTAAGGACTATGTCTGGAGCAGGACGTGCTGTCTGCATATAATACCAACTCTACAGGTGAGTACTTCACAGAGTTGTATTTTTTTATAGTCCCTGCTGCTCTAAAAAAAAAAACAGAAGGCACCGGCTGCCCTCAGGCTCTCTTGAGTTTCAGCACTGTTGGCACTGATGTCAACAGCATGCTTCTCCCCTGGCCTCAGTGTAGGTCTCTGCTGCCGGTCACATGGGAGACCCCATACAAGGGGTTAGCCGGGATCCGGGTTGGTGATCCCGGTTTGGGATGCCCTGTCTCCATTTAATTCCCTTACACCTTATGGTGAGGGATTCTCCCCCTTCTGGGTCCCCTCTGTTAACCCTCCAGCGGGGGGGATGGCATAGTTCTTCTATCTTTCACTTTTGATATGTGTGTGCTTTGCGCTCTGCCTGCGGTCTGGGGAGCTTCTTCCCCTCAGGCTGATTCTGTGAGGGGGCGGGGCCGGGCGCTCGTGCGTTGCCGCGGCCCGCCCCTTCTGTTTTTTGGCGCCATTGAGGGCCCATCCCATTGCTGGGAACCGCATTACTGGATTCGGAGGGAAGGGGGCGGGGCCGGGCGCGGCGCGGCGTGCGATCCACGCTGGCACGCCCCTTCTTCTCCCTCCCTCTCTCTCTCTCAGGCGCTGCTGGCTGAATAGGACGCCATTTTCTGTGGTGTGTACGTGCCCTGCTGGGCTCCCCCCTCTTCTTACTATGCTTGACTAATATGCCTCAGTCGCCACTTGGGGCTGCGCTGACCTCTCTGCTATTGTGTTATTATGACATGTATTTATTATGCAGTTGCTGTGTGTGTGCATGTGCTTATGGCCCATATCTTGTGTCTTTCAGGACTGCTCCCTGTGCCTTGCTTAAAAGGGGGTTCTCCCGGTCCTAGGGTCCCTAGCTGTAATTTGGGGCACTTATAAATCCTCCCACTCGGGACTTAAAGGGGCATCCCGGGTTGCTTACCTGCGTAATTCCCTCTGGTCATTGCGACTACCTTAAAATCACCATATGGAGGCTCCACAGGATACCGGGCTCGGGCTCCCTTCAGGACAATCCCGGCTATGTGTGGGTTGTGGGGTACCCCTTACGGGGAAGAATGTATTAATTTGCATACCATGTGCGCAACAGGCCATAACGCGGCAGTCGGGATCCCAGGCGTCTGGGTCCGTGCCTCCCGCCTCATCTCCTACCCCACCCCGTATCATCCGTACCCCAAGTGACACTGTCATTAGTGGGGAGTCACACTCGGATCTATGTGCTAGGCTGGCCAACCTCGAGAAAATTATTTCTAGCTCAGTGGGCAGAAAGGCCCCTGCTAAGAAAAGGCATCTGTCACCGGCTACGACGGTAATTGATTTTGATGATTATGTCTCCCCTGACTGGGCTGATTATTCCCCGCTCGAGGAGGGGGAATTGTTTGAGGAATCTGAGACTGAGGAACTGCAGTTCTTTGATTCTGATGCCAGGCAGGCGCTGGGGGATGCTGTGGATACTCCCAAGGTCCTGACCCATCTATCAGAGGTTGTGGGTATTTCCCCACCAGCGGAGGCCCCTCTGAAGAAGGGGGAATTCTTTGGGTTCTCTAAGCCCCGCTTGGACTTTCCAAATCAGGATCATTTTGTCAGCATGATTATTAAAGAATGGGAGAAGCCGAGTCGCCTTCATGGTGTTCCTCAGGGATGGGATAGGAAGTATCCCTTTCCGGTGGACGCGGTGAAGCGCTGGTCTTCCCCTCCCGAGGTTGATGCGCCCATCTTAGTATTGTCCAACACCTCCGTTGTACATACTCCTGACGCCACTACCCTTAAGGACGGCGAGGACAAGCGCATTGATCAGATGGCTTGTCATGCCTTTGCCAGTGTGGGTTCAGCCTTGCGGCCTGTCTGTTCATCGGCACTCATGGCTGTGGCTACCAGGTCGGAGATCAGGGACATGTTAAATGGGTCCCAGCTCAACCCGCACAGCGTTGAATTCACAGCCCTTAAGAGGCGTGAATTGTTAATGAATTTTGTTTTGTCGGCTATGGACGACACTATTACCATGTGTAGTAGAACTTCGGCTCTGTTGGTGGCCATGCGCCGATCGGTCTGGCTGCGCCAGTGGGCGGCTGACATTGCGGCCAAGAAATCACTTACAGCTCTGCCCTTCCTGGGGACGCGGCTGTTTGGTGACAAATTGGATTCTGTGGCGAAAGGTGGAAAGCTACCTCAGCGTAAGAAGCAGCGTCGCTCCTTTCGGGGGGCAAGCTCCTTCAATCCTTCCTTTCACGGTGCCAGAGGGGGCAGAGGTCTTGCCTACTCTGGTGTCAGAGGGGGTTCCTGGAACAGAGGCAGAGGACGTGCCCGCCCAGCCTCTACCTGGGGTTCCAAGCCAGCTCAGCAATGAGGAGGCACCCTCACCCTTATGGGTGGGGGGACGGCTGCGGCTCTATTCTAAGTATGTCACACACCCCGCTTCAAGACATTCATTACATGGGGTATACTGACCTGTAGATGGCGATCTTGCAGAGATAACAAAAAAAGGAAGGACCCTCCCGGCCCATAAATACCTGGGACCTCCCACTCATTCCCCAGTATTTCATCTCTGCAGTGGCGCGCAAGTCAGAAGATGATGTCTCCTCCTTGCAGGTAGCCGGGATGGCTCCCGGCCTTCTTTTCCTCTATTCCTGCCCGGATCCCCTTATTTAAATTCCTGCCTCCCAGCCTAGGCTGCTGGTCCGGGCAAAGGTAGTTGGCACCCCTGCTGCTTAGGAGCCGTGAGACCTCATAACAAGGGGTAGGTGGCTATCCGGGTTGGTGATCCCGGTTTGGGATGCCCCGTCCCTTGGCCCTACCCTGGCATGGATTCCCCCTCTCCCAGGTACCCTTAGAGGGGGGGGGGGGTGTGGGCCGGGTCCCTTATGGATTTCCCCTATTTTTTTTGTGCATGTGTGTGTGAGAGTTTGCTTCACTGTGTGTGTGTGTCTTTTACTTTTGCCGGCGGTGCCGGGCGCCGGCGTGCTGCTAATGGCGGCGGTTAGCCCATGAGGTCCTCTCCTCTGGGCAGGGGGGGCGGGGCCGGGCGCTCGCTCGCCCACGGCCCGCCCCCGTGCTGCGTGCGTGTTTGTCATTTCTCGGCTTCTGGCCGGGAGAGACGGCGAACCGCGCCGGCCGGCCCGCCCTCCCTCCTCCTACTGCACATTGCGGTCTTCATTGTGCCTGGACGTGCGGTTCTGTGGGTCTGGTGAGTGGCCTGATGGCCATCAGCTTCAGCTGTCTTTTAACCCTTTATACTTGCATGGTCAGAGCGTGTGCTTGTCTTTGTGTTCCAGGTGGACCATTCAGCATATTAAAGGGGGGTTCTCCCGGTCCAAGGGGAGCTTAAAATCCTCCCACTTGGGACTTAAAGCGGCATCCCGGGTTGCATTATTGCGTAATTCCCAAAAAGAGCATTGTACACACATATTTGTACATATATTATATAAAAAATCACCATATGGAGGCTTCCCCGGATACTGGGCTTGTGCCCCCCTCGGGGTAATCCAGGCTGTGTTTGGGGTGTGGGGTATCCCTTTTGGGGGATGATGTATTTCTATGTGTACCCTGTGCACAGCAGTCTATTACGCGGCAGACCGGATCTCAGGCGTCTGGTTCTGCTCCGCCAGTCTCCTCCCCGTCTCCCCCTCGCTTGACACGTGCTTGTGATGTGGTCGTTAGTGGGGAGTTGCAATCTGAGGTGTGTGCCAGATTGGCCAATCTTGAAAAATTGTTTTCCAGTGCCGTCGCAAAGAGAAAACATTTGTATTCGGCTGCGCAGGCCTTTGAGAGGGAGGACTTTGACTCCCTAGATTGGTCTGATTGTTCCCCCGCGTGAGGAAGGGGAGCTGTATGAGGAGTCTGGGGACTCCGATCAGCAGTTTGTGGGTGCTGATACCGAGCAGGGCCAGATGGATTCCTCGGATACCTCTAGGGTCCTGGCTCATATGTTTGAGGTCCTGTCTATTTCTCCCCCCGGGGCTCCTCCACTGAAGGGGGGGTTCTTTGAAGTGACGAAGCCCCGTTTGGAATTTCCTTATCAAAAGCATTTTGATGGTATCATTCGCAAGGAATGGGAGAGGCCGACGCGGCTTCCGGGTGTCCCACCGGGTTGGGACAAGAAATATCCCTTTCCGGCGGACGCAGTGAAGCACTGGTCGTCTCCCCCCGAGGTGGATGCTCCTATTTTGGGGTTGTCCAGCTCCTCAGTCCTCCATTCTCCGGAGTGCACTACCCTCAAGGATGGTGAGGATAAACGCATTGACCAGATGGCTTGTCATGGTTTTGCTAGTATTGGATCGGCCTTGCGGCCGTTTGTGCTTCTGCGCTCTTATTGGTAGCAGCCAGGTCGGTTGTTAGAGGATTATTGACCTCTTCCGGGCTTGACCCGGTTAGGGAGGAATTTGCCGACCTTAAACGCTGTGAGTTATTTTTGTCCTTTGTGCTGTCCGCCCTGGATGACACTTTGGGGATGTGTAGCAGAGCTACGGCCCTGCTTGTGGCTATCCGCCGGTCGGTTTGGTTACGTCAGTGGGCGGCTGATTTTGTGTCCAAAAAGTCGCTCACGGCCCTTCCCTTCGTGGGACTGCGGCTCTTTGGAAAAAAATTGGATTCGGTGGCAAAGGGAGGTAGGTTACCTCAGCATAAGAAGCAGCGTCGCCATTTTCGGGGGGCGGCTTCCTTCTCTCAGTCCTTTCGTGGGGCTAGAGTTGGCAGAGTTTTGGCCTTCCCTTCGTCCAGAGGTGGTTCCTGGCCTAGGGGCAGGGGTCGGGCCCGTCCAGGACACAGTTGGGGCTCCAAGCCTAGAGCCGCTGCCAAGTCGGCTCAGCAATGAGGGGGCGCCCTTACCCTTGCGGGTGGGGGGACGGTTGCAACTCTTCTCCCAGGTCTGGGTCCAAGACGTCTCGGACAGGTGGATTCAGGAAGTGGTGTCTTCCGGTTACAAGCTGGAGTTCGAGTTCCAGCCCCCTCCCAGATTCTTCAGGTCTCGGGTGCCGTCAGATCCTCTAGCCACCCAGGGGCTTCGGGCGGCAGTAGCAAGTCTCGTGGACATGGCTGTCATCTGTCCGGTGCCCCTCTCAGACCGGGGCCTGGGCTTCTATTCCAATTTGTTCACGGTGCCCAAAAATGACGGTTCCGTTCGTCCTATTCTGGATTAGAAGTTGCTCAACGGGTTTGTCCGTCCCCGGAAGTTCCATATGGAAACTCTGCGCTCTGCCATCCATTCACTTCGTCAGGGGGACTTCATGACGGCAATAGACATCAAGGATGCTTACCTGCATATTCCAATATATTCTAAGTATACAGTACGTCCTGCTCCAGATATAAAACTTACACTTGGGTAATCCTCCGCCAGATGGCGCTGCACTGCAGAGACATGCAAAACAGGCTCCTCCCGGCCCTCAAATACCCGGGGACCTCCCACAAATCCACAGATTTCTCTGCAGTGCCGACTGCGAAGACATGAAGTATCACTCTCTCGCAGGTGAGCGGGGCTATTACAGCCTGCGGCCCTGTTGGACTACTCCCACCCATCCTCCTTGTGATGTGCCTCCCAGCTTGGGCTGCGCTGGTCGGGTGAAGGTAGGCAGCACCATGTGTGCTTATGGAGCCATGCTCCACCGCAGTCCCCCACCAAAGGGTAGGCGGTTTAGGCTGATAGTGAGCCTTCAGGGGATGCTCCTCCCGCATCGTTGCCCCGTGTAGCGGTGGACCCTGTCCAAAGGGTCGCCATCCTCCCTCGTTCCCCCCTTAGCCCGGGGGGAAAGAAAGGGGGGGGGGGGAGGGGTGTGTGCGTATGGCGGCCTCAGTGTATCCTATTACACGCTTATGGCCTTAGTATTGCCCTTGACTGGGAATGGGTGTCAGCCGCGCTGTTTGCCCTTTTATTTTGTATTGATAGCCGCCGCGTTTTTCCTGTATTGACTGTGTCATTCCCCTGCTGTCTAACTTGACTACGGGTTTTGGAGCTTCGCGCTCTCCGGGGGGGGGGGGCGGGGCCCTGGCTTGGCGCGCTCCGAGTCACGGCCAGCTCTGGCCCGCCCTTCGAGGTTCACTTGGTGAAGACCATCCCCCCCCTCGGTCTGTAAGTGTCCTCGCGGGCGATTTTCATTATCTCTTTTTCTTGCGCATGGCTCTGACATCTTTGTTCCCTTTATGTCTTTCAGACCGCGGAATCCGGTGGCTTCCCCCGGCCCGGTGTAGCTCCCGATTGGGCCTATTAAAATTACTCCTACTTCGCCGCGGGTTATTGGGGCATCCAGGGTAGCTTATAGCGTCAATCCCTACTGGCCTATTGTGTCGATTAATCACCATATGGAGGCATCCCAGGATAATGCGACCGGGGTTCCTTCGGGACAAGCCCGGCTGTGTGTAGCTTGTGGGGTCTTACCTAGCAGCGGTGACAATGCACGGGTCTGTGTTCCTTGTGCACAGCAGGCGCTATCGGTTCTTCCCGCCTCTTCTGTGGCTGGGCCTGCACCTCGCCTCACTTCACCTACTCCCCCAAGCCTGAGTCTTAACCCCCAATACAAGCGGGTATTCTCATCCTGATATGGCTACCAGACTGGCCAGTGTTGAAAAATTGCTTGCTAATTCATTAGCGCGTAAGGCCACAGCAAAGAAGCGGCATTTAACCCCTGACTCTGCTCTTTTCCCTACGGAATCTGATGAGTTGTTGCATCCTTATGGCCATACCCCCTCGGACGAAGGGGAGCTGTTCTCTGACTCAGGTTCAGGTTCAGGGTCATGACGAGTCTGGTTCCGAGCACTGGACCCCGGATGATACTGACAGGCTGCTGGTTCAGATTTTTGAGGTTTTGTCCATTTCTCCCCGTTGCGGCTCCCAGGCAAAGGGGTGAGCTCTTTCATACTGCTAAGGCTCGTTTGGAATTTCCCGAGCAAACCCATTTCAATAACCTCGTGCTTAAAGAATGGGAACATCCCAGTAGACTCCCTGGGATCCCTAAGAGTTTGGACAGGAAGTATCCCTTCCCTGCTGACATGGTAAAGTGCTGGTCATCGCCCCCCGAGGTCGATGCTCCTATTCTAGGGTTGTCCAACACCTCTATTATGCACTCCCCTGACACTACTACGCTGCGGGATTCTGAGGACCGGCGTATTGACCAATTGGCATGCCATGCCTTTGCATTTGGGGGGGTGGCTCTGCGCCCGGTTTGTGCCTTAGCCATTACGGCAGTGGCGCTCAGGGCCATGGTCAGGAATGCACTCGATGGCCCAGATGAGCTGCCACCTGATACTATCAATGCACTGTCTAACTGTGATGTGTTTGTGAACTTTATCCTGTCTGCATCGGATGATGCTATTAGGATGTGTGCCAGATCTTCTGCCCTGGCGGTAGCTATACGCTGTGCGGTTTGGTTGCGCCAGTGGGCTGCTGACAATGCTGCTAAGAAGGCCCTTACTGGAATTCCATTTAAGGGGCTGCGCCTGCTTGGGGACCGTCTAGACCTCTTCGCCAAAGGAGGTAAGTTACCCCAGCGCAGGCGACAGACTCGGCCCTTTCGGGGCCAGGGCACCCTTTCAATCCCCTACCGTGGGGCTAAACAGGAGAAAGGGATGTCCTTCGCTGGCTCCCGCGCAGATTCTTGGCACAGGAACAGAGGACGCCGTCCTGGTTCCTCCTGGGGGTCCAAGCCCAAAGCCCCTCCCAAGACCCCCCAGGCATGAAGGGGCGCCCTCGCCCGTCAGGGTGGGGGGACGTCTGCAGCACTTCGAGCATGTCTGGAGGCGCCATGCAGCACTTCGAGCATGTCTGGAGGCGCCATGTCCCAGATCGGTGGATTCAGGAGGTAGTGTCCTCCGGCTACAAGATAGAATTTGCTGTGCGTCCCCCCACCAGATTAATTGGGTCCCGGATTCCACAGGACCCTGCTTCAGCTCAGGTCTTGTTGCTGGCCGTACAGGGTCTCCTGGATCTAGGGGTCATTTGCAGGGTCCCCTTAGGATACAGGGGCATGGGGTTCTATTCCAACCTTTTCACAGTACCCAAGAAGGATGGGTCAGTCAGGCCCATTCTGGATTTAAAATCCTCAACAAGTTTGTCAAGAACAGGCGCTTTCACATGGAAACTCTGCGCTCGGCCATCGGCTCTCTGCGCCCAGGGGACTTTATGACGTCCGTGGACATCAAAGATGCTTACCTTCACGTCCCGGTGTTTCCAGGACACCAAAGGTTTCTCATATTTGCACTGAAAGATCAGCATTACCAATTTGTGGTCTTGCCATTCGGCCTCACTTCGGCTCCCAGGGTGTTCACCAAGGTGCTGGCAGGGGTGATGTCCCTGATAAGGTCAAGGGGCATACGCGTGCTACCCTACCTGGACACTCGGCTGGTAGTGTCCACCCTGGAGTCCTTCGGATGGGTGATCAATTACCCCAAGTCCTTTCTGTCCCCTTCCTCGTTGACTCCGTTCCTGGGAATGATTCTGGATATGGTTCAGTCACGGATATTCCTTCCTCAACAGAAGGTGGAAGCTCTGACTGCGCAGGCGAGGTTCCTGCTCTTGTGCCTCCAGCCCTCCATCAGGCAGGGAATGCAGCTGGTGGGCCTGATGGTGGCGAGCTTCGAGGGGGTGCCCTTTGCTCAGTTCCATTTGAGACCTCTGCAGCTTCACCTTCTGTCAGTATGGGACAAGAACCCAGCGTCCTTGGACGGGGTCTGTGTGCTTCCCCTCTCAGTCAGACAGTCCCTTGCGTGGTGGCTGGGCCACAGGAACTTGATAAGTTGCAGGTCCTTTCTGGCCCCCTCCTGGGAGACTGTCACAACGGATGCCAGTCTGTCAGGTTGGGGGGGATTCTGGAAGTCCCTGCGCTTCCAGGGGAGGTGGGGCCCTCAGGAGGCCCATTTACCCATCAACATTCTGGAATTACGGGCAGTCAGGTTGGTACTGGAGCGGTTGACCCACCACCTGAAGGGTCTGTCGGTACAGGTGCGCTCAGACAACAGAACGGCAGTTGCCTACATCAACCATCAGGGAGGGACCCAGAGCAAGGGTGCCCTCCAGGAGGTGTCTCAGATTCTGACATGGGTGGAGGCCAATGTCCAATGCAGATGCTCTGAGCAGGGGGACGTCCCGTCAGGGGGAGTGGTCCCTCTGCAACAGGGTATTCCAGTCCCTGTGTCACCGTTGGGGTCCCCGGCCATCGTATCCCTGTCTCAGGATCCTCTGGCCTTGGCCATGGTCATTGGTCATGGAAGGAGTTTCGGCTCCTGTATGTATTTCCACCATTCCCCCTTCTGGGAAGGGTTCTGCGCAAGATTGCTCTGGAAGGGGTCCCTGTAATTCTAGTGGCCCCCAGGTGGCCAAGAAGAGTGTGGTTCGCAGACGTGGTACAAATGGCAGTAGACCAGTACGACCTGCCAGGGGCACCAGATCTGCTCACTCAGGGCTCCTTACGCCATCCCAATTTACAAACTCTGGCTTCGACGGCCTGGCTGCTGAAACCTCCATTTGATGGAGAAAGGTTTGTCTGCCTCTGTGGTAGGTACTATGGTGTAGGCTAGGAAGAAGACTTCTTCTGCCATCTATTATAGAGTGTGGCGTACCTTCATCTAGGTCTCTTCCCTGTAGGGAGTTTTCAGTCCCTAGGGTTTTGGAGTTCTTACAGCATGGTTTGGAGTTAGGTCTAAAACTCAGTACTCTGAAGGGTCAGGTTTCTGCCCTGTCCGTCTTCTTTCAGAAGTCCTAGGCTCAGCACCATTTGGTTAAGACCTTCTTTCAGGGGGTCACTCATGTGCGTCCCCCTCGTAAACCTATGGTCCCTGTTTGGGACTTAAACTTGGTTTTATCTGCCTTGCAGGGTGCTCCCTTTGAGCCTATTCATGATGTTGCTCTGGCTGTTCTTACTCTCAAAGTTGTCTTTTTGGTAGCTATTACTTCGGTTAGGCGTGTGTCTGAGCTGGCTGCTCTGTCTATTCAGCCTCCGTACTATGAGAGACACCAGGACAAGGTGGTGTCTGCCTTTCATTTGAATCAGGATATCGTTCTTCCTTCATTGTGTCCCAATCCCAGCAACGATAAGGAAAGGGTTCTGCATTCCTTGGATGTGGTTAGGTGTTTGAAGTATTACCTGGTTGTCACTGCGGCTTTCAGGAAGACTGATGCTCTCTTCGTTGTGCCTTCCGGGCCTAGGAAGGGCTTGGCTCCCGCCAAGTCTACTATTAGCAAATGGATTCGTCAGGCTGTGATTCAGGCCTATTCTGCCAAGGGGAAGGTACCTCCCTTCCGCCTTACTGCTCATTCTACTTGTGCTATTGGCGCCTCTTGGGCCTTCCAGCACCAGGCTTCTGTTGAACAAGTTTGCAAGGCCGCTACTTGGTCTTCTGTTCATACCTTTTCAAAGTTTTACAAGGTTGATGTTAGGGCCTCAGCTGACGCTGTGTTTGGTCGCAAGGTTTTGCAGGCGGCAGTGGTTTAAACTGCCTGCTGTTGCCTTTTTGTTGGGGATCCCACCCTACTTTATGGACACTGCTATTGGATGTCCCAAGTGTAAGTATTATATCTGGAGCAGGACGTACTGTATACTTAGAATAATACAATTCTGTGAAATACTCACCTGTAGAATTGGTATTATACGTATACAGTACGTCCTGCTCCACCCCACCCTGGTTTTTGCATTGTTCTGGATCCCCTGTATGGTGATTGTTATCTTGTTGTTATTACCAGTTTTTGGTGGTTAAATTCTCCCGGCTTCTTGTTCACTGCTCTTCAATGCTGGGGATTTGTGGGTCCCCGGGTATTTGAGAGCCGGGAGGAGCCTGTTTTGCATGTCTCTACAGTGCAGCGCCATCTGGCGGAGGATTACCCAAGTGTAAGTATTATATCTGGAGCAGGACGTACTGTATACGTATAATACCAATTCTACAGGTGAGTATTTCACAGAATTGTATTTTCTGGCACACCAGATTCCTCAGGTTTGTCGTGGACAATCGGCATTTTCAGTTTGTGGCTCTTCCGTTTGGCCTTACCTCGGCTCCAAGGGTTTTTACCAAGGTGTTGGCAGGAGTGATGGCCATCCTCAGAGCCAGGGGTATCCGCATCGTGCCCTATCTGGACGATCTTCTCATCATGGTGTCTTCCCTAAGTCAGGCGCAGCTGGATACCAGGACTGTGGTGTCCACTCTGGAGAGTTTCGGTTGGGTGATCAACTATCCCAAGTCCTGCCTCACTCCCTCCAGGGTGGTGGAGTTCCTGGGAATGTCGCTGGATACTTCTCAGGCCAGGGTGTTTCTCCCCCGAGCCAAGGTTTTTCTGATTCAGGAATTGACTCAGCGTCTCCTATCCATCCCCCGCTTGTCCATCCGTCTAGGGATGCGACTGGTGGGATTGATGGTGGCGTCGTTCAAGGTGGTTCCCTTTGCCCAGTTTCACACACAGCTGCTCCAGCTCCATCTCTTGGCGGCCTGGGACGGGTCCCCGTTGTCATTGGATCAGTCCTTTCTGATGTCCCCCTGGGTGCGGCGTTCCCTTCGGTGATGGCTGAAACCGAGCAATCTGAGGGGCAGGTCCTTTCTGACCCCTCGTTGGGAGACGGTCACCACGGATGCCAGCCTGTCAGGTTGGGGGGGATTTTGGAAGGATCTTCAGTTTCAGGGGCTGTGGGGGCCTCAGGAGGCTCACGACCCCATCAATGTTCTGGAGCTGAGAGCCATCAGGTTAGTTCTGGCTCGCTTGACTCCTCAGTTACGGGGACTACCGGTTCAGGTTGGGTCGGACAATCGGACGGCGGTCACCTACATCAATCACCAGGGAGGGACTCGCAGCAGGAGTGCCCTCAGGAAAGTGTCTCTGCTGACATGGGCGGAGAGCAATGTTCCATCTTGGCAGTGTACATTCCGGGAGTGGAGAACACGGAGGCGGACTCCCTGAGCAGGGGATTCTCTCGCCAAGGGGAATGGTCTCTCAACCACAGGGTATTTCGGTCCCTGTGTCACAAGTGGGGGACTCCGGAGGTGGATCTCTTTGCCTCTCGGCACAATCACAACCTCCCAACCTTTGTATCTCTGTCTCAGGATCCTCTGGCCCTGGCAGTGGATGCCTTGTCCCTTGCTTGGAGGGATCTGAGGTTTCTGTACCTGTTTCCCCCCTTCTCCATGGTAGGCAAGGTAGTGCGCAAGCTGGCTCTAGAGGGGGCACCAGCAATTCTGGTGGCCCCAAGGTGGCCAAGACAGGTTTGGTTCGCAGACGTCGTAAGATTGCCGGTAGATCAGTACAGGCTGCCCCTGTTTCCGGATCTGATCTCACGGGGTCAACTACATTACCCCAATTTACAAACGCTTGCTTTGACGGTGTGGCTGCTGAAACCTTCATCCTGAGGGAGGAAGGTTTGTCTGAGGCGGTTATTCAAACCTTGATTAGAGCTAGGAAGAGGTCTTCCTCTAACATTTACTATAGAACTTGGCGGTCCTATATTGACTGGTGTGAGGCTAGGGCCTTACCTTGCAGGGTGTTTTCGATTCCTAGGATTTTGGAGTTTCTACAACACGGTGTGGATCTGGGGTTCCAGCTCAGTACATTGAAGGGTCAGGTTTCTGCCCTGGCTGTCTTTTTTCAAAGGTCTTTTGCTTTGCATCATCTGGTCAAGACCTTTTTCCAAGGGGTCACTCATGTTCGGCCCCCTAGAAAGTCTTTGGTTCCCGTTTGGGACCTAAATTTGGTTCTCTCTGCCCTCCAGGGGCCTCCTTTTGAGCCGATGCAGGATGTGGCTCTTTCTGTGCTCACTCAAAAGGTTGCCTTTTTGGTGGCTATTACCTCTGTTCGGCGTGTCTCTGAGTTGGCGGTTCCTTACTTTGAGAGACACCAGGTGGTTTTTCGTTTTAAACCAGATTTCCTTCCTAAGGTGGTTTCTGCCTTCCATCTCAATTAGGATGTAGCTCTCCCTTCCTTGTGTCCTAAGCCTAGCAATGACAAGGAGAGGGTTTTGCACTATTTGGATGTGGTTCGTTGTGTGAAGTATTATTTGGTTGCTACTTCCTCTTTTCGTAAGACGGACGCCTTGTTCGTGGTGCCTTCTGGGCCCAGGAAAGGTTTGGCACCAGCCAAGTCTACCATTAGTAAATGGATACGCCAGGCCATTGTTGGGCCCTATTCTGCTAAGGAGAGGGTTCCTCCTTTTAAGGTCACTGCTCATTCTACTCGTGCTGTTGGGGCTTCCTGGGCCTTTCAGCACCAGGCTTCCGTTGAACAAGTTTGTAAGGCTGCTACTTGGTCTTCCATTCATACTTTTTCAAAGTTTTATAAGGTTGATGTGTGGGCCTCAAGGTTCTGCAAGCTGCAGTGGTTTAAATAGTGGAAGCGGGGTGTGTGACATACTTGGAATAATACCATTTTGTGATTACTCACCTGTAAAATGAGTATTATAAGTATGTCACACACCCCGCTTCATCCCGCCCTTTGGTATTCTGGATCCTTTATATGATGAACCTTTTATTGTTAAGAATTTTTTTTTTTTTTTTTATTGGCTCTTCCTGGTCCCCTTACTGCTGTCATATACTGGGGAATGTGTGGGAGGTCCCAGGTATTTATGGACCGGGAGGGGCTTCTTTTTTGCTTTCATCTCTGCAGAAGTTCGGCCTCTACTGGACCATAACCCATATGTCATGAATAGTGGAAGCGGGGTGTGTGACATACTTATAATACCCATTTTACAGGTGAGTAATCACAAAATGGTATTTTTATACTTTTTCATACATTTGCGCTTCTATACTACTATCTGTTTCTTCTGCTGTTTGCATTATTAGTTACATTTGATGTACTACTAAAGTCCCTTTGTAATCTTGTGGGAGGTATGGTAAGTACTTTATTTTTCGCCCTATAAGACGCTCTATTTTTCCCCAAAAGTGGAGGGAAAATGTCAGTGTGACATATTGGGCGAATGTAAATTAAAAAAAAAGTAAACTTAGACGAGTCTTGTGCCCGCTGTCCCCTCTCTGGCTTTTGGCGCCAGCGTCCACTGACAGCCGAGTGTTTGTGTTAGCGCGTTCTGGCCCAAGAGGCAGTGGCGGTGCCAGAAGCCAGAGCAGGGACAGACAACATTCCTGCCCTGGCTTCCTGCGCCGCCACCGGCTCTTGGGCCACTGCATGCTGACAGGTGAGTATTTGTGGTGGCACATGAAACCAGAGCGGGGACAGACAGTGTCCGATTTTGGTAAAGCCGAGTAAACCGTATCAAGCAATCCCGGCGTTGCAGTAACGTCAGGCAGGCGAGGTATGATTCTTCAAAGATATACTGAAATACATTATTTAACCCTCCTGTGATTTGCAAAATTATCTGAGCAAAATCCTCAGAGCCAGGTTAGAGTAGCAGGGCAGGGGTGTCACATTTTGTATTGGCTATTCTTAATCAAAGATTGAATGGGTGGGGGATTCTTGCTCAGAACATCAATGAATGTTGGTATTTTGTGGCCCTGTCATGCACTTGAAATGAATTTGGATTAATTTCATTTGTATTTCCTACAGAAATGTACAGGGATTGGTTAAATGCATTTGGCGTCTCCTTCATATAGAAGCTAATAATGTAGAGAAAGGAGAATTCTCACACACAACCACTTACAAGATCTGGTAAGTGTGTATTGATGTTTGTTGAGGTGTGTTGGTGCTTTGTTTTTTGGTTGGTCAAGGGATTGTCTGGCCAAAAATAAAAGGAAACAACTAGACTCACCATTTGTCCAACAACGCTCCACCGCCCAGACCCGCTGGTGTGAGAACAGTGAATGAGTGTCCCATGTGTCTTCTCCGTAATGGAGTGGCCGTGCTACCGGGCCTAGGACTAGAGAGGACTGACTGGACATGCATTCTCCTCTCTCAATATCTTTTACACCAGCGAGTGGTGACGCTACCCTGAATAAAAATTAGTATAGCCGTTTTTTAATTTGTGGCAGGAAATCCCTTGAACTATTTTGTTTTAACCTGCATGCTATTTTTAGACCTCCATATATTTGTGTAAGATTTGTGTTTTAGTCTTACTATCTAAGTGTTTTTTCCTTTTTTGACCCTAACTTTAGTTGCAGTAGACTCTTTATAACCTATTTATGTGTGTTGTTTAATTACACAGTAATTTTTTTTTCACTCCATAAGATGTACCCCCAAAAATAGCTGTGGGAAAATGGCCTTGCGTGTTATGTAACATATGTAAAAAAGAAAAAAAACCTTACACTACTGGTGTTCCTGTGTCTTCTGTAGCAGCCCCGGCTTCCTTCCTTTGCTTTGATGGGTGGGCGTGGTTATGTTTGAGTGTCATGGCCTACGTGCAGGCGGGCGTGACATATGAACAGTTGGCATCCAATCACAGGCCCTGCCCGTCCAATAAATAGGCCTTGCCCACCCACCGAAGCAAGGAAATCAGCCAGTAGGTGTATGTGTGTATCTGTCTCTGTGTCTGTGTGTGTGTGCACACATCTGTCTCTGTCTGTGTGTGTGTTTGTGCATGGAGCGCTGGGCTTTGCATGACTGGGAGGCAGCAAGTGTAAGTTTCTTGCCGGGTGTCCTCCGTTGCACTCCCTCCTTACACACATGATTGGAGAGAGGATGCCGCACACTGGCTGCAATGAGGGATGCTGCCCTCCAGCTGCAATGAGGGATGCTTCTCACTGGCTATAATGAGGGATACTGCACACTGCTTGTAATATGGAGTGCTGCACACTGCCTTTAATGAAGGATGCAGCTCACTGGCTGAGTGCATCTTATGGTCAGGTGCGTCTTAGATTCATGCAATGCAAGCTGCAGTGGTTTAATTTGTGCACTATTGCCTGTTGGGATCCCCACCCTTTTTAGACACTGCTATTGGATGTCCCACGTGTAATTAATCTTTCCGAAGCAGGGTGTGAGGCATACTTGGAATAATACCATTTTGCGATTACTCACCTGTAAAATGGGTATTATAAGTATGTCGCACACCCTGTATCTTGGATCCTCTATATGGTGAAACTTTTTTCTCATGGATTTTATTGGCTCTTCCTGGTCTCCTTACTGCTTTCTTATACTGGGGAATGTGTGGGAGGTCCCAAGTATTTTTGGACCGGGAGGGGCTTCTTTTTCTAGTCATCTCTGCAGAAGTTGCCCTCTACTGGACCATAACCCACGTGTAATTAATCTTTCCGAAGCAGGGTGTGAGACATACTTATAATACCCATTTTACAGGTGAGTAATCACAAAATGGTATTTTCTTGGTCATAATGTAGTTTCATTTCCTGGATACTTGTAATAATTTTTTCATCCCTCACCAGATTATAAAAGATTTCAAGGCTCCAAAGTGCATGAAAAAAAATCCACATTAAGCAGTATTTCTTAAAGTAGACCAAAACCCACAGAGATCGACTGGGAATCTATAAGTTTCCAGTGCTGCTTGATTCCCTCCCACTGGGCCATCCAAAATCGGGATCCCCCACTGTGTGAAACGCCCCAGGTTGCCCAGAAACCTCACCTTCTTTCCCCGTCCAACGGTGCATGCGTGAGCAGCGGCCGCATCCCTGCTATCCCTTTAGCAGGGCGTGTGCCTGCGCCAGGCATTTGTGGATGGCCAGTGTGGGCACGCTCCCTGTTAGAAGGTAGCGGGGTATGCAGCCGCCAGTGTGCCCTAGGATCCGCTCGCCTTACACGAAGGCACTGAATGGACATGGGCTGTAGGACTGGGCAAAGGTGAGTTTGTTCAGGCGACCTGGGGGGTTTCACACAGCGGGGCATCCCCAAGGGCCAAAACCCAGGACAGTCAAAATCCTGGGTTTTGGTTCACTTTAAAAAGTGCTTATTTTCCCAGCATCATTACTGTCCACTTACTCGCAGAGTGTAGGCTCATATTTGTGCTTGGCTTTCTGTTATACTCCAGCCATGAGTAACCACAGATTACGTAAAAACTTTCAGACTGGTATGCTGGTAAGCATTTTGGCATTTATGGTGAAGGGAACCACCATAACTTCATGCACAGTGAAGATGAGATATAATTAAACGTGCAGATTTCTACAAAAGTTCTTTTTACAAAAAGTGTTTTTTACTGGAAGTTCTATAAAAGGTGTTTTAGTACACACTTTTTTTATTCCATGAAACCGTGAGCGGAGAAGGTCCGGGTGGAGTGCTGTCGTGGGGGGTGGATAGTTAGAAATCAGCACACTGGGGGAGGGGCTATAGATTTCGCAGGCAAAACTAAAAAAGTCTGCTTGCTGCCCACCCCAAAAATCCTATTGGGGACTGGGAAAAAACAGGAGCTTTTTTGCCACAAAACCTACAGCTCTGGCCTGCGGCACACAGATTTTACCCCCCCCCCCCCAAGGTGGATAGATAGGGCTTGGGGGAGAGGGATGAATGGGAGAGAAGCTGTAAGGTAGAGAGATGAATATACACAACAGGAAGGGCATGAAGGTATGGAGAGAGAGCTGGGAAAGATATGGATAGGCAGAACTAGAAGGTCGGGAATGAATGGGCAGGGCTGGGGGGTAGATGGCCTGAGCTTGAAGAAAGAATAGTGGATTGGCAAAGCTGGAATGCCGGAGATTGGATTGGCAAAGCTAGGAGGACAGGAATGGATGGGGCAGAGAGACTGGGCTGGATGGGGAAGAGATGAGGGGACAGGAAAAACGTAAAATATATCAATTTTAGATGCTGGTGAATAGTTTTCTAAGGGTTTTGGCTTTTTATTAAATTATGCTGAAGGTCTGGTTTAAACATTTCACTTGGGCTACAGGAACGTCCCGTCTTCTGGCTCTATTGCACCCAGGCTGACTATTCAGACCAAAGAGCACTCAGTGTGGTTCAGTCAGTGCCCCCCTCCCGTTCCAATTAACAAGAAAGTCTACTTTCCCAGAGCATCCCTTGGCCAATTCTCCTGACTTGGGAATCAAGTGTCGATAAGGGATTTGCCCTCAGAGGTGGTACTTGAACCAGATGCCTGAGAGTAAGGGAGGTTCACAGAGGGGTTATCTTTGCTGTTTCAGACTGGAGCAAAGACATTATCAGGACACAGACATAATGGCCTATGGTCTTCAAGGCCATGCATTTACCACAGCTTGAAACCACAGTCAATTCTATTCAGCTTTATGCTGATTACTCCTGTATAGAAAGCAGGTGAAATGAATGGAAGACTAGCTCCAGCACATCCTGTGGCATTTAAAACCTTAGCATGATGGTACAAATTTGTTCCTATTTATTGCTCAAAGCTTGAAGATACGCTAAGTATGTGTTCAGTCTGTTATGGGTGCAGATTTGGTGCAACATAGCACAGCAGAAGTACAGTTTTACACACTTGAAAACTGTCATTACTCTGTTGTTCTGATTGGCCGAGCAAGATAAGCCCTGACTTGCCAACTGCTGCTACTCCAGCCATTCGGTATCTTACCATAGAAGGCACTGTTTGTCACTTTGTGGCTATCTTGTACTTGATAAAAGGCCAGCCCCATCACCTACCTGCCTTCTTGCTTTCTAATGGAAAGTGACATTTTCATGGTTTAGCCTCGCAGTCCTTGACCAGGGGATATCAAGAGTACAGACAGAGCTGCCTTCCTTTCTGCTTCAAAAGGAAAGCCTACTTTTGAGGACTTTTCCCGGCAGACCTCAAATCAGATGTGCAAGAGTACACAAGACCCCTCACTTACCTCAATACGACGCTCTCCCATTGGCTTCAATGGGCACTTTTGTACACAAGAAATTTCCATGCACGGAGGCACCCATTGGAATCCACGCCCATCAGCCCAGCCTGCTTCTCAAGCCGGTGCTGCGGGTGAGAGATTGGACTTGAGAACTTTTTCTTCACTACTGCTGCTGCTGCATACAAACTGCCTGCCATTCTCACTGTGGTCAGAGACAGCTGTGCGACCACGGTGTTTGCCGTGCTTACTCACACTGAGAACACCAAGGTATGAGGTGGCTGTAAGACCACTTTTTTGTGGTTCTTGTTAGGTCTTTCAACACACTCTAGTGGTGGACAATCAGGGGAGAACATTCATGCAAGATGTTGCATACGCTCATCGTTCCCGGAGTGTACAAAATCCTTTTGGTACTTACATTTGTTATTTTCAGCATTTCATGGTGTTACACAAGTACCCTTGGAGCTGTTGACTTTGACAGTTGGCACTCTAGCAACAATTTATTCTGCCCATCAGATTTTGGAGCTAACAACCTTATCAGGGTATACTACATTGCATTGTCCAAAAACTGGGTAGCTCCTTTGTTCTGAAAAATTATTCCTTCGGGAGATGTTCTTCCCTTGTATCCTTAATGAGGAGGTTGAGAGTTTTTTCTTCTTGTGTCCAATTGCTACTCACAACAAGGAGTGATGTCTACATGCTTTTGAATAGATCTTATCTTTGAGGTCTGCCTTGCAGCCTGGCGGCAACCTATTCTACAGTTAGCTGGTAGGTAAACTAATGGTGCTGAAGACGTTGGGTTTTAAATGTAGGAAGACTCTATTTTGGATCACTACTTATGCCACTAGGGTGGGTTAGATAACCCCAGATTGTTCAATACATACACCTAAACTGGTGAACATGTTCATCATGACAATAGCAATGCTGGTAAATAACACTATCGTCCTGACACGCAGTGTCTTCCTCCTCCCCTTTTTCTATAGGAACAGTGCAAAATCCACCATGTTTCTTATTCTGATGAAATACCTTATGTTTTCTCAACAATTTCCAGTAGTTAGTGTCCTTTCCTTGTGAAAGGCAGCGATAGTAGCACTGCCTGATGCACGTGCCCTCTTGTGGTCGGAGACAGTAGCATGCCTGGGGCAGTCAGTCATCTGACCACATTTGTGCATGGATGTGGAGGAGTGGAATGAATAGGGAGGCAAACTTTTGTAGACCTGATACAGAATATACAGTGTGCTGCAAAAAGGATAGGCACATGCACAGATGAGCTGCGTGCTGCCTTCATATTGCCTTAATATATACCCCTTTAAAGGAGCACTATCGCAAAATTGTGTAATATTAAAAATCCATATAAACATGTTGGCTAATGAGAGGAGGGGGGGGGGGGGTCACTTATACACCCAAACTAAATAAAACTCCCACAAGCTTGTGGTTTTCCTCTCCTTGTAGGAATAAAATCGATGGGTGACAGAGCCTGTCATCCCAGATGTCCTTTTCTTCCATTAAAAGAAAGAAAAGCAATCCTGGCTGGATATCTCTTGATGCCAGGTGTATAAGTGACCCGTCATCCTGCCATCCAACATATTTATATGGATTTTTATCATTAGGCCATTTTTCGCAATAGTGCTCCTTTAATGACTTTTGCAGTGTTGGTGAAGTAGCTTTAAAACCATTACAATAGTACCCCTTACTCTAACCAGATGCTTAGATTTAGCCCCTTTCCTGTAGCCCAGACCCTGTATTTTACCACCTTTTTATAGCATTGAGAGGTAGACCTATCCTCAACCCTCTTGCATCAGACTGTATGTAACACTCTATTGCCTGTGTGGGGGGAGTATAGCTGCTTTCCGCTTTGCTTGTCTGTCTTTTCTGCTTCTTTGTATAGGTCCACCATTCAGTGATAAAAAGGTGGTCACAATCCAGGTGCTGGGCTATAGAAAAGGGGTTAGTTCTCACCAACTACAACTTTAATCAGCAGTTCACCAGGAAAAATCCCCTGCATAGCAAGTAAGCAAATAATCATGGTTTTTACACTTAGTTTGGGCTATTTCAGGTAGTTTCTGATAATTTTTCATAATTTATTTACATAAATGTATTGTTTCTGTCATCATTTCCTGTGCTAAAAAGCTGTTGCCTTTTTAACTTTCAGGAACCCTCCTCATCCATTTATCAGTATGCTAGAGAACAGACCCAACTGTTGGCCTGCCCTCCTGCAGCTGATGTCTACCGTCTCTTCACATTGCCTTGATCGGTAAGTCACCATGACCGTATTTTTCGCCCTATAAGACGCACCTGCCCATAAGACGCACATAGGATTTGGGGGAGAAAAATAAGAAAAAAAAATATTTTAAACCAAAAACGCACCATTACAGACAGTGTGGCATTCCCCTTTCCCATTGGCCGTGTGGGATGCCCCCATTCCATAGACAGTGTAGCATGCCCCCATCCCATTCCCTGTATACCCAGTGTGGCATCCCCCTCCTATTCCCTATATAGGCAGTGTGGCATTCTCCCCCCTCCCAATCCCATATAGGCAGTGTACACCCCATTATTATAAGCAGTGTGGCATTCCCCCCTCCTATTCTCCATATAGGCAGTGTGCCCCCCCCATTCCCATTGGCTGTGTGGCATCCCCCTCTCCCCCCATAGGCTGTGTGGCATCCCCCTCTCCCCCCATAGGCTGTGTGGCATCCCCCTCTCCCCCCATAGGCTGTGTGGCATCCCCCTCTCCCCCCATAGGCTGTGTGGCATTCCCCCTCCCCCCCCATTAGTATAGGCTGTGTGGCATCCCCTCTCCCCCCATTTGTATAGGCTGTGTGGCATCCCCCTCTCCCCTCATAGGCTGTGTGGCATCCCCTCTCCCCCAATTTGTATAGGCTGTGTGGCATCCCCCTCTCCCCCCATAGGCTGTGTGGCTTCCCCCCCTCCCCCCATAGGCTGTGTGGCATCCCTCTCTCCCCCATAGGCTGTGTGGCATTCCCCCTCCCCCCCCATTAGTATAGGCTGTGTGGCATCCCCCTCTCCCCCATAGGCTGTGTGGCATCCCCCTCTCCCCAGTCGGCTTAAGTAAAAAAAAAAAAGTTAAACTCACCTCTCCACTGACACCGCTCCACTGAGCGGTCGACTCCGTGAATGGGGTGGGCGTGGCCTGCGCCGCGTCGGCACAGGCCACGCCCACCCCATTCACGGAGCTGGCCGTAAGAAGCAGCGGCGGGGGCTCCTTCCCGGCCCCGCCGCTGCGATCGCTGTCTTTTACAGGCAGCAATGACAGCGGCGGGGCCAGAGACAGCGCCCTTGCCGCTCCTCCGCCTGCTGCTTCTTCCTGGGCACATGTGAGCACCCAGGTCAGGGCAGCAGGTGCAGGCCGCGCACACCCGCTGCCCTGACCTGGGTGCTCGCATGTGCCCCAGGCGGAAGAGGCAGCAGATGGAGGAGCGGCGGGGGCGCTGTCTCTGGCCCCGCCACTGTCATCGCTGCCTGTAAAAGACAGCGATCGCAGCGGCGGGGCCAAGACAGAGCCCCCGACGCTCCTCTGGGCTCCCGCAGTGTAACAGGCAAAGCGGGAGCGCCGGAAACGGGTGAGTTTTTTTTTATTTTTTTTTTTTTTTACATTCGCCCGATAAGGCGCACGGACATTTTTCTACCACTTTTGGGGAAAAATAAGTGCGTCTTATAGGGCGAAAATTACGGTACTTTCCAATAATCATATTTAAAGCATTAATTTAATTCCCAAACTGTACATTATAATGTCATCATCATTTTTCTCACATGTGTGTCATCTCAGGTGAAAAAAATGTATCCATCACTTGTTATTGAATTTAATAAAAAAAACATTAATTAATTGAATTTAGGCTATGTTTATGACATTTCCTAGCTATAGACTCATTTCCCAATTAAATGTAGATTTGAAATTGGCTTCCAACATCCTGGCTAACAGAGACGTGCCAAATAAAACCATCAATATTTTAACCGGTATACACTTTGCACAGCAGCAACTTTTATCCATTGATGCCAAAAAGACTTCTGATAGAGTTAATTGCCATTTAACAAAACTATGAAATGCATTATGTCTTTGCTTGTATTTACACTATATCCAGTCCAGGTCGTCCCAGAAGTAATTACATATAGGTATTCCACCGCTAGGTGGCGCTCGACTGCAAGATCAAAAGCTGTCGCTCCTCCCAGCCCCCTTTAAAAACAGGTGTCTCACTATGATTCCCCAGTGTTCATCTTGCAGTCTGCTGCTGAAGATCGTTAGATACTCTCTCCTGGATACTGCAGCTGAGCCGGACCTCCTAGCCCGTCGGCCGCTGCGACCTTATGTCCACTGATCCCGTGGACCCACTATTGCCTCAGCAGACCCTGACTAAAGGGTAGCCAGCCATAGGCTGATGGTGAGCCTATGGGGGGGGGGGGACCACTCATGGCCACGGGTTTTCATTCCCTCCCTGCCCCACAAGCTTTATTATGTGTTGTGCTTGGTGGACTTTTACTTTACTGCACTGACATCTTGTGACTCTGCGGAGTCCCTTAATGAGCTGGATATGCACTGTGTTTTGGCTACTTACCTCCCTCGAGGCTCCTGCTCCTCTCTCCCCTCCGTCTTGGCTGCTACACAGTGAGGGGGGGGGGGGGGCGGCGCTGCTCGGCGGAGGTGCTTTTCTGTTTGAGGCCGCAGCCTCTGCTGCGGTGGTGCGCGCGCGCGCGCTCTCTCGTCGCACGGCTGGTGTGGGGGCCCCTCCTTGGGCTGCCCTGCGTCTCCTGGCTCTGGGCTTCTCCCTCCATCTTGGGGGCCGGCGCTCTTTTCGCGTCACTGCTGTGCGGCCCGCCCCTCAAGGAACGCGTTGGTATGCCTGATCTGCGCCATCTTGTCTGCCTTTTTTCCCCTGCACGCTGTCTGGTTGCCCTCCGAGCTGCCATCGCTGTCGTGAGTCCCTCTTGTTAAACATCTTATGTTGGTGTTGTATTGTGCATGTGCTGTGGGATACTTATGGCTTTTTCTGCTTGTGTCTTCTAGGTGGGCCCCCTTGATAGATTAAGGGTTGTGGTTCCTCCCGGTCACCGACCCCCCCGCCCTCTCCCTAGTAAGAGGGATCACAAAAGAGGGACTAATTCTGAGGGTTTATTAGGTTTGGGCCGTAAGTGCCTTGTAACCTGCATACCAATTACTCTAATCACCATAATGGAGGCATCTGGGGATAGTGAGCTAGGGGCCCCATCTGGGCGGGTGAAGCTCTGCCCCATGTGCAGTGCCAGCCCTCTGGGCGGACTGAGCACTGTTTGTGTCACTTGCGCCAGGAGCGTCTTTTTGGAGCATGACCGGGCGGGCGTATCTGCCCCTAGCCCTTTATTGCCTGCGGCCTCTCCAGCACCCCCGCTGCTGCACTCAGCCCCCAGCGAGGGGGAAGCCAGCAAGGGGTCCCAAGTTGATTTGGCATACTGGGTGGCCAGCCTTAAGAGACAGATCTCTCGCACGGCTCCTAGGAAGGCCATGAGTAAGAAGCGGCACATCGAGCCCGTTTGCTCGGATAATTATGATGATCTTTTTGGAGGTCTGGGCTCCATGGAGGAAGGCGAGTTGCATGAGGACTCCTTTTCCACAGTGGATTATTCTGCTGGCTATGACAGGAGGCTCTTCCTCGGGTGAGGATATGTGGCTCCCTGATGATACAGAGAAGTTGCTGGCTTCAGTATTTGAGACGTTGCATATTGTCCCTCCTAAAGCAGGGTGATTTATTTCGGCCTGAGAGACAGAGACTTGTCTTTCCTGAGCAGGCCCATTTTTCTAATATGATCTTCAAGGAGTGGGAAAGGCCTAACAAGCTACCGTCAGTGCCTAAGGGCCTGGACAGGTGGTATCCCTTCCCTGAGGAGCTGGTCCGCCTATGGTCCTGTCCCCCCGAAGTGGATTGCCCTGTGTCGGGGTTATCTAACACTACGGTTATGCCGTCACCCGATACTGCTTCCTTGCATGATCCAGCTGACAGGCGTATGGATCAGTTAGTTTGTCATGTATTCACCTTTGCTGGTGCTTGGTTTCGCCCTGTGTGTGCCGCGGCTATTGTCTCCTTAGCCATCAGAAAGAAGGTGAGACGTCTTGTGGATATTGCTAAGTCTCGCAAGCGGGCGGAGGAGTATAAAGACCTCAAAGCTTGCATGGATTTTATTGCCTTTGTTGTCTCTGCCATGGACGATGGTGTCCGGCTCGGTGCCAGGGTTTCGGCCCTGCTTGTTGCACTTCGTTGCTTGCTTTGGTTGCTGCAATGGTCGGCTGATGCTGCGGCCAATAAGTCGCTCACTAGTATCCCCTTCGTGGGGCACAGGTTGTTCGGGGAGCGTCTGGACCTCCTGATCAAGGATGGTAAACTCCTGCGCGGCCCTTTCGGGGTTCCTCTGCCTATCGCTCCTTTCGTGGAGGAAGAGGTGCTTCATTTTCAGGTGGCCGCAGAGATTCCTGGGGACGAGGTAGGTCCCGCGGCCGATCCAATCCCTCCTTGGGATCCAGATCCAAGCCCCCTGCCAAGGCTACTCAGGCATGAGGAGGCGCCTTCACCCATCCGGGTGGGGGGACGGCTTCTGTTATTTGCTCATATCTGGAGACAGCGTGTCTCGGATCGGTGGATTCAGGAGGTGGTGTCCTCCGGTTACAAAATAGAGCTGGCAGTCAGGCATCCCTCAAGATTTCTTCAGTCTCGCATATCCCAGAACCCAGTGACGGCACAGGGCCTGAGAATGGCCATGCAGCACCTCCTGCGGTTAGGTGTGATTTGCCCTGTACCTCGTCAGGAGCAGGGTCAAGGTTTTTATTCCAACCTGTTCACGGTTCCCAAAAAGGACGGAACATTGAGACCTATCCTGGACCTGAAGGGTCTCAACAGGTTTGTAAGAGTCAGGCATTACGGTCAGCGGTGAGCTCGCTTCGGCCCGGCGACTTCATGACCACGGTGGACATCAGGGATGCCTATTTGCACATATTCCAGGGATATCGGAGGTTCCTGAGATTTGCTCTGGAGGACCAGCATTACCATTTTGTGGCCCTGCCATTCGGGATGTCCTCAGCCCCCTCAGGTTTTCACCAAGGTGCTGGCTGGCATCATGGCTATTCTGAGGAATCAGGGCGTTCGTGTGCTTCCTTATCTGGACAATTTACTGATTGCGGCTTAGTCCTTTCAGCAGGCCGAGAGTGACACCCGGTCGGTGTTATCCACTCTCGAGGAGTTCGGATGGGCAATCAATTACCCCAAGTCTTTGATCACTCCCTCAACGGTGAGGTCCTTCCTGGGCATGATGTTAAACACCTCTCAGGTCAAGGTATTCCTGCCACAGCAGAAGGGGGTGGGGCTTCAGACGCAGGTGCAAGCCTTGCTGTCTTGTCAGCGACCTTCGATCCATCTGGAGATGAAGCTGGTGGGCCTGATGGTGTCATGCTTCGAGGCAGTGACCTTCGCCCAGTTCCACATGAGACCTCTTCAAATGAACCTGTTGACTGGCTGGGACTGAATGCAGGAGTCGCTGGAACAGGAATTTTCTCTGTCTCCTCTGGCCAGACAGTCCCTCTTGTGGTAGCTGGACCCCGGAAACCTGTTGGTGGGCAAGACTCCCCGGTGGGAGATAGTTACCACAGATGCCAGTCTGACCGGCTGGGGAGGCGTTTGGCAGACGCAGAAGATCCAGGGTCAGTGGGGTCCGCAGGAGAATCACTTGCCCATAAATCTCCTGGAATTGAGAGCGATCCGGTTGGTGCTTCTACACTTGACATTTAAGGGGTCGTGTGCTCCATGTTCACTCGGACAATCAGACGGCTGTCGCCTACATCAATCACCAGGGCGGGACTCGGAGCAAGCGAGCCCTCAAGGAGGTGACCCAGATTCTGACTTGGGAAGAGGAGAATGTTCCCTGCATCTCGGCGGTTTACATCCCCGGGGTAGAGAACCAGGAGGCAGACTCCCTGAGCAGGGGGGGCCTCTCGTCTGGGGGAATGGTCTCTCAGCAACTAGATCTTTCACGCTCGGTGTCTCTGCTGGGTTCAGCCGGATGTGGACCTGTTTGCATCCAGACACAGTCACAAGCTCCCAAGGTTCTTCTCCCTGTCAAGAGATTTTCTGGCCTTTGCCACAGACGCTCTGGCAATTCCTTGGATGGAGTTCAGGCTCCTTTATGCATTTCCTCCATTTCCACTCCTGGGCCGAGTGCTGCGCATGATAGCCCAGGAAGGGGTACAAACCATCCTGGTGACTCCTCGCTGGCCGAGAAGGAGTTGGTTTGTGGACATAATTCAGATGTCAGTGGATTGTTACATCATGCCCGACGACCCAGGGCTTCTCACACAGGGGTCACTGCGCCACCCCAATTTACAGACACTGGCTTTGACGGCCTGGCTATTGAATCCTCAATCCTGATGGCAATGGGCCTGTCTGCCACGGTTGTGCGTACCATGATTCAGGCATGGAAGAAGTCTTCTTCCATGATATATTACAGAGTTTGGCATGCCTACATTGCTTGGTGTGAATCCAAGAGTCTCCCTTGTCGCACCTTCTCTATCTCTAGGATCTTGGAGTTTTTACAACACGGTTTAGATTTGGGTCTCCAGCTGAGCACCCTCAAGGGCCAGGTCTCTGCCTTGGCTATCTTTTTCCAGAGATTCTTTGCCAATCATAGATTGATCAAGACCTTTTTCCAGGGTGTTAGCCACGTACGTCCACCGCGTAATCCTGTATTACCGGTGTGGGACTTGAATTTGGTGCTTTCTGCTCTCCAGCGATGCTGCTTTGCCTATTTTGCCCCTCAAGGTGGTCTTTTTGGTAGCGATAACCTCGGTGCGTCGCATGTCTGAGCTGGCTGCGCTTTGTATGAAGCCTCCTTATTTTGAGCTACATAAGGATAAGGTGGTTTTTCGTTTTAAGGGCTGCCTACGAGGGAGAGAGGTCGGGTGCTGCTACTAAGCACAGGGGCAGCCACCTCCTTCCAGCTGCACGATCTGCTCTTTAGGGAGGCTGTGATGTTGCCCCCTCTTGTCCGACAGCGGCTGTAACCCCATCTGCTGCTGATCAGGTGACTGAACATATGGCACTAGGATTGCCTTTGATGCTGATGAGGACATCGGGACTGCAAGGGGTCTCTGAGCCTAGCATTACACTGCCATTTTCTAATGACTACAGGGACATTCAGAATAATGATGACATCATAGTGGCACCCAAGTGAAGGTGCATACGATTGTATTGATGAATTGAGGTGCAGAGGAAGCCCTGTCTGTGGGCGAAACTAGTCCACCTCGCTTTTCTATTGTGGAACCTTGAATGATTTCATATTGATCATATTGTGATCTATATTATGCAAACAGTATGTATATGCCATAACACTATTCTGTGTCGCTTGCTGTTCAATACTGATTATGTCCACTGTCTGTGAGGGCTGGATCAATCATGTTATAGTCTATTGTATGTAATTTTTAACTATGGGCCTTTGAAACCCATGATAACGATCTGATATTATTGTATATGTGGTAGTAGGGGTAGGCCATCTTGCCCCTCCTGTTACCTTTTAACTATCTGTTTTAGTAACTGCCAAAATAGCAGAAATAAAGTCTTTTTTCATGAAATACCTTGAATGGTTGAATCAATTTGTACTAATGGCGTGGTCACACATGGAGGTTGCAGTTGTGTGGGTTTGACCTATACCCAACTTTCCTTTTCCTTTTTCGTTTTAAACCTGATTTTTTACCTAAGGTTATTTCTCCCTTTCACCTTAATGAGGAAGTGGTCTTGCCTTGCTTGTGTCCAGCACCGACTAATTCTAAGGAAAGGACCCTCCATGCCTTGGATGTGGTCAGAGCCTTTAAGTATTACCTGGTGGCGACTGAATCCTTCAGGAAATCGGATTTGCTCTTTGTCCTAACAGAGGGCTCTAGGAAAGGTTTGCCACTGGCCAAGTCCACTCTCAGTAAGTGGATCAGACAGGCGGTGGTGCAAGCATATTCTGCCAAGGGGAAGGAACCCCCTATTCGGTTCACAGCTCATTCTACCAGAGCTATTGGTGCCTCCTGGGCTTTTCAGCACCAGGCGTCTGTTGAACAGGTTTGTAAGGCCGCCACTTGGTCTTCTGTTCATACCTTTACCAAGTTGTACAAGGTTGATGTTAGGGCCTCAGCTGATGCTGTCTTTGTCCGAAAAGTGGTTCAGGCGGTAGTGAAATGAACTACATGCTGTTCCGCACTGGGGATCCCGCCCTAATGGACACTGCTTTTGGATGTCTCATATGTAATTACTTCTGGGACGACCTGGACTGGATATAGTGAAAAATACAATTCTGTGAAACTCACCTGTAGAATTGTTTTTTTCCCACCCCGCCCTTTGTTCATTATCTCTGTTTGCCTTTTATGGTGATTACCATTTTTGTATTGGACCGTTGTCCTTCAGGTTTTTGTTGGAGAGAGTACATGGTGAAGCTATGTGACGTAACATGGTTTCTTGGCCTCCCGGCCTGTCTCTTTTTCTTACTGCTTTTTAACCACTGGGGAATCATTGTGAGACACCTGTTTTTATAGGGGGCCGGGAGGAGCGACAGCTTTTGATCTTGCAGTCGAGTGCCACCTAGCGGTGGAATACCCATATGTAATTACTTCTGGGATGACCTGGACTGGATATATTCAAAAACAATTCTACAGGTGAGTTTCACAGAATTGTATTTTTTCTGCCAGGATTAGAATAAATGGCAGCTTATCAGACTCCTTACACTTAATACCCACATGTGGCAGGACTGCCCTCGTTCCCAGTTGAACTGACTCTGATACCTTTCCTCAGAACAATTCGATTGAAACTAACCATTGATGCTGTCACAACCTGCATAATTACCCAAAAAGTAGCGCATATGCTGATCTACTCCTCTTTGTTACCAACCCTACAGTAGCCCCTATGCTAACTAACCTTTCCATGGTCCCACAATGCATGTGTGGGCTCTCATTCAATCAGAGGTGTTTGCCATGTCTGTGTAAATTACAATACAATGGAGAGCGAGAGCCGCTGCATCTTTAGGCTGTACCCTCTCCCCCAGCCATTTAGATAGGCTTCAATGGGGAGCGAGAGTGCTCCCGCCTCCTGGCAAGTGGCTCTGATTGGACAAGAGCCCACGCATGCGCCATAGGACCCGGAAGAGGTGAGTTGTACTGAGCAATCTGGGGGTTCACACAGCGGGGCATCCAAAATCAGAAAGCCCATGGGCACAAACAAGACCTGGGATAGTCAAAATCCAGAGATTTTTTACACAGTCTTGAGGCCCTCCTTAAGCTCAGTGTAATCTTCACCTTGAATAGGATTATTTAGGACCTAAAGAATTAGGATCTTCACATATTTACTTGGCTGGGCAGAATGGATATCATTAAGATGAAATTGGAAGGTGACCACCACCAGCAATCGAGCTGCATTTTCTGCATGAGCTCTTAGAAAAATGCTGCTGTTTCAAAGTGGACCAAACCCCCTCCCCATTTGGCCCATTTGCATGGGACATTTGCATTTGGGATGGAGTGGATGATTTGGCAACAGAGCCCAGCATAGGGAGTGGTTAACAGCATCCGGATGTGGTTAACCGCATCTTCAGTTTCCCTGTCTGACGCATGTTTCTGCCCCCAGCTGAGTGCGACTAGCAATCCATCTTTGGCCATGAAAAAAATGTAAGGTATGTTAGAGGCCATGGTAAAGTGTTAAATTTACAATGTTTAAACTAATAGTTTGGTATAAGAACAAATAATTTGTTGAACATTTGTTTTTCTTTGTCTTTCAGAGGTTGTTCCTCTTATGTTTCTATATTGACACCTTTTCTGAGGTATCTGTATTGTGAGCCATCACAACTTCAAGAGTATTGTGCCTTTCGAATGGGGATCAGGAAGACCCTACTCCATTTAAATAGTTGTAGTAACACCCAGGAGCCACCAGCAGGAAAACAGCAAATCCTTTGCCTGTTATCAGATATGATAAGTTACTTACAAGTAAGACATTTTTTTTACAATTAAATTATCATTATTTAATGTTAGGCGACAAAACAAAATATGTTAATATAATGTATATAATAATTATGATAAAATATATACCCAACATCTCATATTGTTGAATGGCCTCCAGATTTTAACATTAACAAAATAATTAAACAAAAGAGACCAAATATAAGTTCCATTACTATCTCAAGAGCAAAAAGAAAACATGCTATAGGAGCTCCCTAAATTACATCCCATGCAGTTAGTGCAGGCCCACTAACATTGTGTGGGGCCCAGTTAGGCCTCTTAAATATTTTTTGGCTGCTCACCACCCCTCGGGCCATCACAAGATAGACCCGCCAGCACTGGAATGCTTGGATTTTCTAAAGTTTCCCCCTCCCCTGCCCTGCAGCACTAGGGAAGGATGGCGGGGTGGGGTGCTGACTTTTAAAAGGCTGTGTTGGGTGAAATGGCCCTTTAAGCCTCTTTGTAAGTTACCAAGTTAAGACAACCTTGTTTTGGCTGCTACTATAGTTCATTCTAGAGTCAAAATTAAATAATGAAAGTGATATTAAAGGCAAAGGCAATTGTTACACCCAGCGACGGATTATGTGTGGTTGCAATGAGCAACAGCCAGCAGGTATGTTGCGGACAGGGCTGCATTTAAAGAACAAAACCCAGGATATTCCAAGTGTGGCATACACTCCGCTTCAACTCTTCATGACATTTGGGTTATTCTCCAGTAGAGAGCGAACTTCTGCAGAGATGAATGCAAAAAAGGAGCTCCTCCCAGTCCATAAATACCTGGGACCTTCCACCAATTCCCCAGTTTCTTCTCTGCAGGAAGGCGAGCAAGACAGAAGATGAAGACTTCTCTTCCTTGCAGGTAACCCAGGCTCACGCCCGGCCATTTTAGTCCCTATTGCTGCCAGAACCTTTCCTAAATTATCCCTATTTGAGCCTCCCAACCTTGGCTGCGGGTCCTGGTGAGGATAGGTAGCACCTTATGGGTGTGCAAGGAGCATTGCTCCACCGTGACACCCTATTACAAGGGGTAGGCGGTTGCCCGGGTTTGGTGATCCCGGTGTGGGATGCCCTTTCATTCCTATGACCAGATTCTGGCTGGGATTCCCCCCTTCCGGGTCCCTTACTTCCCTCTAGGAGGGGGGGCTGGCTGGCCTTTATACTCGGTTGTTTTTTTGGTCTTATGTGTGTGTGTGACACTGTGTGTGTGTGTGTGTGAGTGTTTTCACTTGTGTCTTTACTGTGACAGGTGTTTGCTTGTACTTGGGGCCTTAACTGTACTGGCCTCCTTCGTTCAGCCTGGAGAGCTTCTCCCCCTCAGGCGTTGTTCAGGGAGGGGGCGGGGCCGGGCTCTCGCCGCGGTAGCCCCGCCTCCTCGTTTGGCGTAATGCTCCGGGCCAGCCCATGGCTGGGATCCACGTTGCTGGGAGGGGGGCGGGGCCTGGCGAGTGCGCGTTCTGCGCTGGGCCGCCCCCCTCCTCTTCCTCCTTTTCTCATGAGGCTCTTCTCCGGGGGCCATCTTGGTGCTGCTGTGGCTGATCCTGCGTGCTCCTGGCCGGTAAGGGCCTGTTGGCCACTTCCTTAGCTTATGCGGGGGCCCCTCTTTAGCAGGGGGGCTTCCTTTTCTCTCGCATGTTTAGATTTATATGGATATATGTGAAAAAAAAAAAATATATATATATATATATATACACACACACTTTGAGGCGATTGTGACTTATGTTGCCTTCATTGTGTGTTATAGATTGCATCGTATATGTGCATGATAAGGGGATCCTAGTCCTGGGGTCCCTAGTCTTAAAATAGATCACCACAAATCCTCCCACTGGGACTTTTAAGGGGCATCCCGGGTTGCTTATTGCTTAAATTCCCTGCGGTCTTGCGACTGACCACAAGAATCACCATATGGAGGCTCCGCAAGATACCGGGCTCGGGCTCCCTCTGGGACAATCCCGGCCATGTGTGGGTTGTGGGGCATCCCTTACGGGTGAGAATGTGCATATTTGTATACCATGTGCACAAAAGGCCATATCGCGGCAGTCATTTGTCGTCGGTCCAGGCGACTTGGGATATTGATGATGATTCATTCGATATGTCGGATTATTCCCTGTTAGGGGAGGGGAAATTGTATGAGGAGTCAGAGGCTGACGATGTACCGTTTGGCAAGGCTGATGTTGGACAGGCGCTGGGGGATGCTGTTGACACGGCCACGGTTTTGTCACATCTCTTGGAGGTTTTGGATATTGCGCTGCCTGAGGCGCCCCCTCTCAAGAAGGGGGAATTTTTTGGGGCCCACAAGCCTCGTTTGGAGTTCCCTACCCGGGGTCATTTTGATGCACTGATCCTTAGGGAATGGGAGAAACCTAGTCGGCTTCCGGGTGTTCCTCAGGGATGGGATAAGAAGTATCCTTTCCCGGTGGAAGCAGTTAAGCGCTGGGCTTCTCCTCCCGAGGTCGATGCACCAGTTTTGGGGTTGACCAACTCCTCCGTGCTTTACACCCCAGACGCCACTTCCCTAAAGGATGGTGAAGATAGGCGCCTTGATCAGATGGCATGCCATGCCTTTGCCAGTGTTGGTTCGGCCTTGCGGCCTGTTTGTGCATCTGCGCTAGTGTCGGTGGGTGCTAGGTCTCTGATTAGGGACTGGTTAAATGACGCTCACCTTGATCCGGCCAGCGCTGAGTTCACTACGCTGAAAAGATTTGAATTGTTCATGGATTTTGTCTTGGCTGCTATGGAAGACACTATTGTTATGTGTAGTAGGACTTCAGCCTTATTGGTGGCCATGCGCCGATCAGTATGACTCCGTCAGTGGACGGCGGACTTTGCGGTCAAGAAATCGCTCACAGCTCTTCCCTTCTTGGGTACGCGGCTGTTTGGAGATACGTTGGATGCTGTGGCAAAGGGAGGTAAGTTACCTCAGCGGAAGAAACAGCGCCGTCCCTTTCGGGGGGCAGGCTCTTTCAATCCTTCCTTTCGGGGTGCCAGAGCTGGTAGAGGTTTGGCCTTCCCGGGGGTCAGAGGCTCTTCCTGGAACAGGGGCAGAGGTCGGGCCCGTCCCACTTCTGCCTGGGGTTCCAAGCCCAAGCTTGCAGTTAAACCAGCTCAGCAATGAAGGGGCGCCCTCACCCGCACGGGTGGGGGGACGCCTGCGGCTCTTCTTCCAGGTCTGGGCCCGGAAGGTCACAGACAATTGGATCTTGGAGGTGGTCCCCTCCGGGTACAAACTGGAGTTCGAGTACTGGCCTCCTCCAAGATTTTTAAGGTCTCGGGTGCCCTTGGACTCTCAGGCTGCACAGGGGCTCAGCAGTAAGAAACCTTCTGGACATGGGAGTTGTATGCCCCGTGCCTCCGTCGGAGAGAGGCAGGGGTTTCTACTCCAATCTTTTCACGGTTCCCAAGAAAGAAGGTTCTGTAAGACCCATTCTGGACCTCAAGGTCCTCAACATATTCATCAGAACCAAGAAGTTCCACATGGAGACTCTGCGCTCGGCCATCAATTCCCTTCGTCAAGGGGATTTCATGACATCCATAGACCTCAAGGATGCATATTTGCATGTTCCAATTTTTCCAGCGCATCAGAGATTCCTCAGGTTCGAGGTGGACGATCAACATTTTCAGTTTGTAGCCCTTCCCTTCAGGTTGACCTCGGCGCCGAGGGTCTTCACCAAGGTTCTGGCGGGCATAATGGCCTTATTCAGAACTCAGGGAATTTGCATTGTGCCGTATCTGGATGACCTATTGATTTCAGCTTCTTCCCTCCGTCAGGCGGAGCTGGACACCCACCAGGTGGTCTCGAACCTGGAGAGGTTCGGGTGGGTGATCAACCGCCCCAAGTCCTCTCTCTCGCCATCACGGGTGATTTCATTCCTGGGCATGAATCTGGATACCATTCAGGCCAGAGTGTTTCTACCCCAGACCAAGATGCAGGGGATTCAGGATCTGATCCGCCTTCTTCTGGCCAATCCTTGCCCCTCTATCTGATAGGGGATGAAACTGGTGGGATTGATGGTGGCCTCCTTCGAGGCGGTCCCGTTTGCGCAGTTTCACATGAGATCTCTTCAACTTCATCTATTGACGCATTGGGACAGGTGTCCGCTGTCATTGGATCAACCGATGTCTCCCAGGGTTCGGCAGTCCCTTCGGGGGTGGCTGGAGTCGAGAAACCTGTTGAGGGGCAGATCCTTTCTGGTTCCTCGCTGGGAGACGGTTACCACGGATGCCAGCCTGTCGGGCTGGGGAGGTTTCTGGAAAAGTCATCAGTTCAGCGGGGTGTGGGGTCCTCAGGAGGCTCACAACCCCATCAATGTCTTAGAGCTCAGAGCCATCCGGCTTGTCCTGTCACACTTCCAGGGACGTCGCACTTACAGGGTCTTCCGGTTCCGATTCGTTCAGACAATCGGACGGCGGTAGCCTACATCAATTACCAAGGAGGGACTCGCAGCAGGAGTGCCCTCAGGGAAGTCTCTCTGATCCTGCATTGGGCGGAGAGCAGTGTTCCTTGCATTTCGGCAATCTACATTCCGGGAGTGGAGAACACGGAGGCGGACTCCCTGAGCAGGGGGTTCTCTCGCCAAGGAGAGTGGTCTCTCAGTCCCGGGGTTTTCCGGTTTCTTTGTCGCCAGTGGGGGACTCCGGAGGTGGATCTCTTTGCCACACGGCACAATCACAAACTCCCGGCCCTTGTGTCTCTATCTCAGGATCCTCTAGCTCTGGCAGTGGATGCCTTGTCCCTTGCTTGGAAGGATCTGGGGTTTCTGTACCTGTTTCCTCCCTTCTCCATGCTGGGCAAGGTAGTTTGCAAACTGGCTCTGGAAGGGGCACCAGCAATTCTGGTGGCTCCAAGGTGGCCAAGAAGGGTTTGGTACGCAGACGTTGTAAGGCTGGCGGTAGATCAGTACCGGCTTCCCATGTTTCCGGATCTGTTATCTCAGGGTCAACTACTTTATCCCAATTTACCAATGCTGGCTTTGACGGCTTGGCTGCTGAAACCTTCATTCTGAAGGAGGAAGGTTTGTCTGAGGCTGTTGTTCAGACTTTGATTAGAGCTAGGAAGCGGTCCTCTTCTGGCGTTTACTATAGGACTTGGCGGTCCTATATTGACTGGTGTGAGGCTAGGGCCTTGCCTTGCAGGGTGTTTTCGATCCCTAGGATTTTTGAGTTTCTTCAGCACGGTCTGGATCTTGGGTTCCAGCTTAGTACCTTGAAGGGGCAGGTCTCTGCTCTGTCTGTTTTCTTCCAAAGATCTTTTGCCTTACACCCGCTGGTTAGGACTTTTTTTCCAGTGTAACTCATGTTCGACCCCTTGGAAGGCTATGGTTCCTGTTTGGGATTTGAATTCGGTTCTTTCGGCTCTCCAGGGTCCTCCTTTTGAGCCGTTACAAGATATTGCTCTTTCTGTTTTCACTCAAAAGGTTGCCTTCTTGGTGGCTATTACCTCTGTTCGGCGTGTCTCTGAGTTGGCGGCTCTTTCGATTCAGGCCCCTTACTTTGAAAGACAGATTTCCTTCCTAAGGTGGTTTCTGCTTTCCATCTCAATCAGGATATTGTTCTCCATTCCTTGTGTCCTAAGCCTAGCAATGACAAGGAGAGGGTTTTGCACAATTTGGATGTGGTTCGCTGTGTTAAGTTCTATTTGGTGACTACTTCTTCTTTCCGCAAGACGGATGCCTTTTTCGTGGTGCCTTGCGGGCCCAGGAAAGGTTTGGCGCCCGCCAAGTCTACCATTAGCAAATGGATTCATCAGGCCATTGTTGGGGCCTATTCTGCTAAGGGGAGGACTCCCCCTTTTAGGGTTACTGCGCATTCTACTCGTGCTGTTGGTGCGTCCTGGGCTTTTCAGCACCAGGCTTCTGTTGAACAAGTTTGTAAGGCTGCTACTTGGTCTTCCGTTCATACTTTTTCCAAGTTTTACAAGGTTGATGTGCGGGTTTCAGCGGATGCCGTTTTTGGCTGCAAGGTTCTGCAAGCTGCATTCTTTACTGTTTATGGTTCCCTCCCATGACGGACACTGCTATTGGATGTCCCAAATGTCATGAAGAGTTGAAGCGGAGTGTATGTCACACTTGGAATAATACTGTTTTGTGAGTACTCACCTTTAAAACGGATATTATAAGTGTGACATACACTCCACTTCACCCCACTCTTTTGGTACTTTGGATCCTTTATATGGTGAACCTTTGTTTCTTGGTTGTTAGTATTGTTATATTTTTTTCTTCCTGGTCCCCTTACTGCTATTTTACACTGGGGAATTGGTGGAAGGTCCCAGGTATTTATGGACTGGGGAGGAGCTCCTTTTTTGCATTCATCTCTGCAGAAGTTCGCCCTCTACTGGAGAATAACCCAAATGTCATGAAGAGTTGAAGGTGAGTACTCACAAAAACCATCCTGGGTTTTTCTCCTCTTTTCCCTTTGTTTCTGCATCCCAATTTGGGATTCCCTGCTTTGTGAAACCCCTAGGTTTTGCTGAATTTCTTACCTGATTGGTGGTCCCATGTTATATGTACATGCCCACATCCCTTTGGTGCAAAGGGATGCTCCACAGCATTCAGCATCCTTTCCAGTTCCTCCACCCTGTGTGCACCCACCGGCAGCCATTTTAAGGATACCTGGCACAAAGAAACCAAAATCAGAACAGGTAGGTACCCTAATTAATAGTAATTGGGAATTGGTCACTAGGGACCAAGAAAAGGAGGTGCTGCTAAATGGATTCTTTAGCTCTGTATACACAAATGAGGCACAAGGTACCGATTTAGGCATTGCCACTGCAAACAGTACCCCAAGCATAATTCTTAACTGGCTAAACATGGATACCATCCAAGAAAGACTCAATAATTTCAATGATTTAAATGTGAATAAGACTTCAGGACCAGATGCACATCACCCAATAGTTCTAAAAGAACTCAGCTCAGTTATTTCAGCACCCCTGCTTTTGATCTTTAAAGACTCACTAACAACTGGTATAGTACAAAGGGACTGGCACAAGGCAAAAGTGATGCCCATTTTTAAAAAGGGTTCTAGGTCTTCTCTGGGTAACCTGTAAGCTTAACATCCAACAATTGCTTCAGGGACTCCTAAGAGACTACATACAAGATTATGTAACTATGCATAATATTATAAAAATAAATAAAATAAATATATTATATAAAAGTGACAGCCATCACAGTTTTACTAAGGGCATAAGCTGACAGACTAACTTGATTGGAATCTATGAGGAGGTGAGTAGAAGCCTGGATAGGGGCGGCTATAGATATAGTTTTTCTGGATTTTGCAAAAGCATTTGACACTGTCCCCTATAGACTCTTATTGGGGGAATTGAGGTCTTCAGGGTTAGAAAATACAGTTTGTGAGTGGATTGAAAACTGGCTGAAGAATCATGTGCAGAGAGTTGCAGTAAATGATACCTACTGAATGTTCACTGGTTGTAAGCAGTTTATGCCCACTGTTCAGTGATTTGCCCTCTATTATTCAATCTGTTTATAAATGATATAGAAAATGGTCTTAAGAGCACTGTCTGTATTTTTTGCGGATGACACCAAGATATGTAGCACAGTGCAGTCTATTGAAGATGACTGGGCTGACTTGGGCACTTTGAGTGTCTGGGCATCCACTTGGCATATGAAGTTTAATGTAGATAAGTGTAAAGTGATGCACTTGTGGTCTAATAACCTGAAGGCCACATATGTCCTTGGGGGAGTAAATAGAGAGACACTAGTTGCGAGGGATCTTGGCGTACTGGTAGACCACAGACTAAATAAAAGTATGCCATGCCAAGTAGCTGCTTCTAAGGTGACCAAGAGATTATCATGCATTAAAAGAGGCATGGAATCACAAGACAGAGATAAAATAATGCCTCTATACAAGGCACTGGTGTGCCCTCACATGCAATATGCCGTCCAGTTCTGGGCACCCGTTCATAGAAAGAATGCCCTGATTTTGGAAAGGGTGAAGAGGAGAGTCACCAAACTTATAAGGGGAATGAAGGATCTTAGGTATGAAGAAATATTACGAGAACTGGCCTTTACAAAAAATATGGGGTCTAAAGACAAGGGGACACTCTCTTTGACTGGAAAAAAAGAAATGCAGTCTCCGAAGGCGACAATTATTTTTTACCATAAGAACTATAAATCTATGGAATAGCCTCCCACAGAAGCCTGTCACAGTAGCAACAGCTTTATAACTTTCCCCAACCCCATCCCTTGATTGAACTTGATGGACATATGTCTTTTTTTCCCTGTGTCCTGTTCAGGTCGCTCCACTTCTTACATGTGGGTAATCCGCCACCAGGTGGCGCAGTGACTGCAAGATAAAAATCGTAGCTCCTCCCGGCTCCATATAAGGCAGATGTCTCCCAAAAATCCCCTGAATTCATCTTACAATCTCACTGTGAGAATCGTGGTTACTACTCTCTGTGGATATCGCAGGCGAGCGGGGCATCCTAAGCCTGGCGCCACTGCATCCCTATTCCTGCCTTCTTCCGTGGACCCATTCTGCCTCCCAGCCTTGGCCACGGAACAGGTGACGACGGTAGGGGAACGCAGAGGGTCAGGTGTTCGGCAGAGCTATGCTCTGGGCCGCAGACCCTCTCCTGAAGGGTAGCCGGCCATAGGCAATGGTGAGCCTATATGGGGGGGGGGGGGGCACCTAGGGACCCTTTCATTCCCTCATGTCACCCACCAGCTTTTTTTTTTGCCATCTGTGTGTGTGTCTTACTGGGTTTTATTCACCTCCCTCGTTCCTGGCCTTCTCCCCTCCCCTCCTGCTGTCAGGGCTCTGTGAGGGAGGGGGGGGGGGCGAGGGCCCCCAGCGGGAGCGGACGGGTCGCTGCTCCGTGCGGGCGCCTGCCTCGCTTGTGCGGGCGCGAGCGAGCACTCCGCGGTGGAGAGGGGCCTCTTCTGGGCCGTATCTCCCACATGTGTGGTCTGGGCGCCATTTCTTCTTCTCTAGCGCCCTGGTTTCGCACTCTACGGAGGGGGGCGGGGCCGTGCGACCATGCGTTCCGCATCATTGCTGCGCGGCCCGCCCCTCAATGGTGCGCGTAAATGCCCCCATTCTTCACTCGCAGCTCTTGGGCAGAGCGCGCCGGTCTCCTTCCCTCCTGTCTGCGCATTTGGAGGTAATTCCTCTATAATTGGCTGCACTGTCTTTCCAGGAACAGGCGCTTTACTCGACTCCTCTGTCTCCGCTGCGGTCCGTGAGTCTTGGTTTTTTGTCCCTTCCTTGCATGGGCTGTGGGATGCGCATGGTTTTCTCTTGTGTCTTCCAGATGGGTCCCATATATGCTGCTCAGAATTGTGGTTCCTCCCAGTCTCCAACCACCCCCCCTCCCCCCCTCTCCACATTCTCTAATTAAAGGGATTAATAAGAGGGATTAAATTGGGGATTGTCCGGGTTTGGGCCGTCTGTGCCTTGTAACCCGATTTGATTTTGGCTATAATCCCCATAATGGAGGCTTCTGGGGATAGCGAGCTAGGGGCCCCCTCAGGGCGGGTTAAGCTCTGTCTCATGTGTGGTACATGCCCTTTGAGCGGTCTCAGCACAGTTTGTGTTCCTTGCGCCAAGAGCGTTCTTCTGGGCTGGGGCGTTTCTGCCCCCAGCCCTACCTTACCTGCAGCCTCGCCTACACCCCTGCGCCTGCATTTAGCTCCCAGTGAGGGGGAAGCCAGCAGGGGGTCTCAAATGGATTTGGCGCTCCAGGTGGCCAGCCTGGAGAGACAATTATCTTGCTCGGCTGCCGGCAAGGCCACGAGTAAGAAGCGGCATATTTAGCCGGGGCTATTCGCTTTTTGCTGATGATGATGATAATGTGTTTGGTGGTCGGGACTCCATGGAGGAGGGTGAGTTGTTTCAGGACTCCTCCTCCTCAGGGGAGCGACCTGGTGGCTATGACAGCGACCCTGGGTCTTCCTCGGATGAGGATATGTGGCTCCCTGATGACACGGAGAAGTTGCTATTTTCTGTGTTTGAGACCTTGCACATTGTTCCTCCGAAGGCGGCCAAAAAGAAGCAGGGGGATTTATTCCGACCTGAGAGACAGCGACTTGTCTTTCCTGAACAGGGCCATTTTTCCAAAATGGTTTTTAAGGAATGGGAAAGGCCTAATAAATTGCCGTCGGTGCCTAAGGGTCTGGACAGACGGTATCCTTTCTCTGAGGAGTTGGTTTGCCTCTGGTCCCGTCCCCCAGAGGTGGATGCCCCTGTGCTGGGGCTATCCAATACCACTGTTATGCCGTCACCCGATACGGCTTCCTTGCGTGACCCTGCTGACCGGCGCATGGATCAGCTGGCTTGTCACGCCTTCACCTTTGTGGGTGCTGGCCTTCGTCCTGTCTGCGCTGTGCCCATTGTCTCCTTAGCCATCAGAAAGAAGGTGAGACGTCTTGTTGATCTCGCTATTCTGTCCCCACATGAAGGCGATTGAAGGTGTAACTGATGTGACTGTGTGACTCTCCTACCTTCGTATCCAAGCAGTGGGGCAGACCAGACCGGTAGGAGCTCAGGCTGATGGAGTCAGAAGTAGACAGAAGTAGATTTCAACCAGTGAGGGTTTATTCCATCCAAATACAGCAACAAGCAGTGATATAATACTGTAGAGGTAGTAGTGATATTGATGCTGTCCTGTAAGAGTCTTTCCTGAGGCTACTGCTGGTCAAAAACTGATGCCTTCACAAGCCCAAGAGATGAAGTCCAGTCACACAGCTATGCAGAGTAAAACTAAAATGGCTGCAGCAAGTCACATGGACCTGGGCTGTATAAAACCACACCCAGCATACAAAATCAGGAAATAGCGAGGCATGCAGCATATGTTTCTGGCCAGCAGACGGCGGCAGAACAACACTGCATAAAACAATATGGGGAAGATATCTGATAATGAATAGGACAGTTAAATAAATGTGAGGAGAACAGCACACTGCCCGTCTGAAATTGCCTTTGGTGATTTCACTATGGCTAATGTCCAAAAACAAATATATATAAAAACCTGTAAAAAAAAAAAGACATATTAGAATATGACAGTTAACGTTACAACACATTCCTGTTCATCCTTCAGGGACGTTTTCAATGGGTAGTATCAGAATAAGTTCGTTAATCGGCCTTAATCTTCAACTCCACCTTCCGGACCCTGCCATCTTTGCTAGGGAAGACCTTTGTAACTAGTCCCATAGGCCAGTCGATCCGTCTGGTTTGTTGTTCCTTTAAGTTTTGTTTGTGATGTCGGATTAGCAAGACAGTGATATGATGTTTGCTGGGAATGATGAGAGGATTTTGTTCTGCGACTCCTAGTTGGGCTTGATTCAAACGACCGCCAACTCTCAGCAAGCCAGAACCATCCATAACTGGATTTAAATGAGGGCCTTTTATTGGAATCTGCTGTTTGTTGAATGAGCACTTCCATTCTACGTTGAATTCTTCCTGCTGGAGGTGACGTATTATGAGAGACTCGCTATGAGAGATGTCTTCAGCAGAGAAGGGTTTATGGCAGACATGCCAACCATGACAATCTTTATCTTTTTGAGTACCGTTATAACACCTTGCAATGTGCACCAACCTTGCGATTGTCTTGACGAGTCTCATCCAACCGGAGAAACGTTCAAGGTGTTGACAACCGAGGCTGGAGGTTTGTTTTGTTTCGGTGACTAGTGCACTAACTTCAGCATGGATTTCTGGATCATTATCTGGATCCTGGATGCTGAAATCTTCCCGTTCACATTCGACCGTCTGTCTCAGCAGAAACTCCGGGCCTGTAAGCCAAGAAGAGTTAATAAAGGAACCCACAGAAATAGGCCTGGTGGCGTGATCTGCTGGATTAAGTTCGGATGGTACATAGTGCCACTGTTCAGGTTTGGAAGACCTTCTTATTCTCTCTATGCGGTTACTAACATACACATAAAATCGTTTAGTCCGATTGTAGATGTAACCTAAAACGACTTTACTGTCCGTGTAATACTGGACCATTTCTATGTCGATACCCAATTCTTGTTGTATGAAGTCTGCAATCTCCACTGCTAACACAGACCCACAGAGTTCAAGTCTAGGGATAATATGATCAGGCTTGGGGGCTAGCTTAGCCTTACCAAAGACGAAAACGTGATTTTGATTGTTGGGTGGTTCCGTCACCTTCAGATAGGCAACCGCTTCTGTAGAGGCGTCTGAGAACACATGGAGATCCTTCTTCACACAAGAAGCAAATGAGGTTTTAACAAAGCATCTTGCGATGTGGATTTCATCAAAAACACATAAGCATTGTTTCCAAGCTTCCCATTTGTGCTCCTTATCAGAAGGAAGTGGGGTATCCCAATCCTTGACGGTTTCAGAAAGCTGTCTCAGTAGGGATTTACCTTGTATAGTGACGGGTGCTACAAATCCCAGCGGATCAAATAGGCTGTTCACCACTGATAAGATACCACGTTTTGTAAATGGTTTGTCTGCACAACTTATTTGAAAGCCAAAGGAGTTGGTTGAGAGATCCCATCGGAGGCCCAAACTTCTCTGTACAGGAGGACTGTCTAATCCTAGGTTAAAGTGGACCAACACCCAGGCCGATCAGATCCCTCTCCACAGGGCATCCGAAATCGGGATGTCCCGGATGTCCCGCGGGGTGAAACCCCCCAGGAAGCCCACAAGCCTTACCTTCTTCCTGTTCCAGTGCGGGCCGCCGCCGCCGCCCGCGCGTCCCTCTAGCAGGGCGAGCACCTGCGCTGGCCGTTTGTGAATGGCCGGCGGGGGCGCGCTCCCTGTAAGAGTGACGCGAGGGAGGCGGCGGCGGGCACGCTCCCTTGTCCGTCGGCGGTGATTCACTGGAGCGGTCACGTGGGAGTGGGGTCAGGTGGGTTTTCGGGGCTTTCTGGGGGGTTTCACACAGCGGGGCACCCCCGATCGGGGTGCCCCACCGAAGTGGACCAAAACCCAGGATAGTCAAAGTCCTGGGTGTTGGTCCACTTTAATGTCCTTGAATCCAGGTGCATGATCACCTGACTCGAAGGCTCTCATTACAGCCAGGCTATTTGAAGCAATTTTGTGTAATATTTTATCCATAAAGGCAACAATGTGTTCTCTCATTTCAGGCTTGTTGTTGATGGTACTCAGTAGAGAGGTAAATCTAGACAGAGCTTGTTCCAGATTGTTTGGCAGTCTTGGCCTGGTAGCTCGGAAGCTCTTAAAGAACTCGCTGTCCATTATCTTGACAAATTCTCTATCCTCTACCGACAAGGCTACCTTGTCATCATCCTTGGTTGTGTGAAAGACTGATCTTCCCAAGTTATTGGTGAAGAGGGGAGAATTTATGTCAGGTGGCTGTATTAGGTCTGGAGATTTCTCTTTCACCTCATAGTGATGAGGATATGGCTTAATGCAAGTTGTGCGCCCATCTCCACGCACGTATGTCTTGAATGAGTCAATTCCTGGTTGATCCAGGCATACGTTTCCTATGACTACCCATCCCAAGTCCAGCCTCTGGGCATATGGTGCATAGTCGGGACCATTACACTGTTGACGCACCTTGTGTACCCTTAGATTGTCTCTGCCAAGCAGGAGTAGAATCTCTGCGTTATCTATAGGTGGGATAACACCGGCTAGGTGCCTTAGGTGTGGTTGGTGAAATGCCGCCTCTGGGGTAGGAATCTCATTCCTATGGTTGGGTATTTGGTTGCATTCGATCAGCGTTGGTAGGGGTATTGATATTGGGGGGCAATGTATCCCCATTGATAGGAGAAGCGATGAATCCTTGTGCTCTTCTGCCACTAGTCTCTATGCGGCCAGAGCAGGTGTTTAAGGTATAGGGTTGTGATGGTCCTTTGATTCCAAAGGCTTCAAAGAATTTTGGTCCTGCTAGGGACCGGTTACCTTGGTCGTCGATGATTGCATACAATTTTGCCTCCTTTTCTGGTTGTCCTTCTGGGTAGACCTTGATTAGGCATATTCGGGCACAACATTTCTCGCTTTGGCCCTCATCACATACGTCCAAGCATGAGCAGGAAATAGCTGTGGTGGTATTAGCTTGATCCTGAGGCTCCCCGCCATGACTTGGAGCAGGACTAGCGGTGACTGCAGCTGGTGAATCTCTGGCAAGTGGGGTTGGGTGCATAGCTGAGGCATGTTTTTCGCTCTGACACACCTCGCACCTGATGGCAGATTTACAATCCTTTGCCATGTGCTCTGATGAAGCGCAGCATCTGAAACATACCCCAAGCTCGGTGAGGACCTTCTTGCGCCCTTGTATGGTTTTGGATCTAAACCCTCTGCATTTGTTCAGTGAGTGTGTTTTTTTATGAATGGGGCACTCACGATTAAAAGTCTTGTCACCTGATGAACTAGTGTATTGTTTTCCTGTGGGCACTGTAGGTGATGGTAGGTTAGTCTTTCTAACGCTAACACTGGTCTTAAAGTCTCTTTGTTTATGCATGGCGTTTTCATACCTTGATGATGATGTCGCTGAGGCTGTAGTGTTGAACTCCAGGAAGTCGAGGCTAGGGTCATTCCTCATCTGGGCCTGTTCATTACCTGCAGAAATGAATAAATGGGGGAAAGGTAAGGTCATGCGCTCTTTTGTACCTTGAGACTGATGTTTGCCCACTTCTCTTGCAGACTGTATAGTAACTTCACAACAATTGGATTTACTTCATGGGCTGGTGCGATCGAATGGATTGTCTATTTCCTGTAGTGGCAAGCAGACTGGATCAAGACCTTGGCTCAATGCTTGCTCAAGTAGTCTTACTTTAGCTAATGCAATTTCCTCTTTCATCTCTGCCCTCGCTAGAGCTTTTTTTTCAATGTAGGACCGTCTCACTTTGGATTGCTCTGCACTTATGCGGGCCTCTAGTAATCTGTCGCTCAGGGCGGAGCTTCTTGAGCAAGATGATCTATAAGACCTAGAGGAATGTTTAGATGAACTTGGATCTGTGTGATCTGGTTTCTTGCAATTGAGTGATACGGAGTTCCACTTTATCTTTAACATCCTGCACCATGGTGTCTCTTTCTCTGTGTTCTGATTCTGCCTTGCTCAGTTCTGATTGGGCTTCATCAACATTAGAGTCTCTTAGAAAGGTTATATACCTTGTGGTCAGTCCCTTGTATCTTTCATAAGCTGTGTTTAGCCGTTCAATAACAACTCGTAAGCTTGACATGAGGGAGGAAACACGTTTCCATTGCTCTTCCAGGTTATCATATAGCTCATCTTTCATGGTATGATTGTTTTCAATTATCTTTATGGTTGGTTTAAGAGAGCGTTTTGGTCGGACATCTTGGTCTGCTGAAAGCATGGTTTCTGCTTCCTGCTGTTCATGATGATCAGTATTTGATTGCATTTGCTCTGTTTCATCACTGGGGAACTGTGCAAGGTCTTTTTTTGGCCGTTTTGATATAAGGTGCGCTGTCCCTTTAAGAAAATAAACCTTTGAATTGGGGGTTGAAACTCGCAGCACAGCTCTGATAGGGCACCTTGATATGATTCCTAAGGTGTTTAAAGTGGACTGTCACCCACCCCTGATCGGCCCGGGAATCTATAAGATTCCCGGGCCGATCACCTCCCTCACCGCGGGACATCCGAGATCGGGATGTCCCGCGGTGAGGGACCCCCCCCAAAACCCCCCAAAAAATCACCTCATCGGCGGCAGCCGTCGCCGCCTCCCGCGCGCTCCTCTAGACGTGCCCGCGCCGGCCATTCACAAACGGCCTGCGCGGGCACGTCTAGAGGAGTGCGCGGGAGGCGGCGGTGGCTGCCGCCGCCGCCGCCGCCGATGAGGTGAGTTTTTTTGGGGGCGCGCGCCCTGTCAGAGCGACGTGCGGGAGGCGGCGGCGGGCGCACTGTCTTGTCCGCCGCTTGTCCGTGGCTACGTGGGAGCGTGGTGAGGTGAGTTTTTCGGGGTTCTGGGGGGTTTTACACAGCGGGACACCCCCTTGAAGGTGTAACTAATGTGACTGTGTGACTCTCCTACCTTCGTATCCAAGCAGTGGAGCAGACCGGACCGACAGGAGCTCAGGCTGATGGGAGTCAGAAGTAGACAGAAGTAGATTTCAACCAGTGAGGGTTTATTCCATCCAAATACAGCAACAAGCAGTGATATAATACTGTAGAGGCAGTAGTGATATTGATGCTGTCCTGTAAGAGTCTTTCCTGAGGCTACTGCTGGTCAAAAACTGATGCCTTCACAAGCCCAAGAGATGAAGTCCAGTCACACAGCTATGCAGATTAAAACTAAAATGGCTGCAGCAAGTCACATTGACCTGGGCTGTATAAAACCACACCCAGCATACAAAACTAATCAGGAAATAGCGAGGCATGCAGCATACGATTCTGGCCAGCAGACGGCGGCAGAACAACACTGCATAACACAATATGGGGAAGATAACTGATAATGAATAGGACAGTTAAATAAACGTGAGGAGAACAGCACACTCGCCAGATCTCGCAAGCGGGCGGAGGAGTATAAGGACCTTCTAGCCTGCATAGACTTGGCGGCAGGGCTTCGGCTCTGCTGGTTGCGCTTCGTCGCTCTATCTGGCTGCGGCAGTGGTCAGCCGACGCTGCTGCCAAGAAATCACTAGTATCCCCTTCTTGGGGCTTCTGTTATTCGGGGAGCATCTGGACCTCCTGACTAAGGATAGTCCAGATGCTACGGGGTCGTGCGGTCCAGGTCCGCTCAGACAATAAGACGGCTGTCGCCTAGATCAATCACTAGGGCGGGACTTGGAGCAAGCGAGCCCTCAAGGAGGTGACCCAGGTCCTGAGTTGGGTGGAGGAGAATGTATATTATGTATATCATATATGAGGATGAGATGAGGATGGTAAAGGCTGTGGGGGGGGGGCATTTAGGAAAAGGAAGATGCAGACAAACACACAAAGGGTGGATATAGGAAAGAGGGGAGGGGTAGGCTGAGACAGAGGAGACAGAAAGTTTTATTTTTACCTGCTCTGCACTTGCTGAGTTTTCACTCCACAATGCTTTACCTTGCCAGGAACATGCAAGGAGTGCTGCAGATAAATCTCGCGCATGCGCCGTTGAAGCCTGGACAGGTGAGTTTTATGGGCTAACAGGGGGGTTCCATAGATAGACGCAGAACAAAACCCTGGAAAGTCAAATTACTGGGTTGTGTTCCTCTTTAAACAGTGCAGCTTTAGAAGGGTTAATGTTTCCTAGAGTGGTTGGGATGCTGGGTAAATTGAGATTATCTAGCAGAGCAATCAAATACATTACATATTAGCCTGTTGACTGGTTGCCAAATATCTTTGGTCACTTTGCTCGAATGAAAACTGCAAGAAACAACTTACAACATTGTAGCATTAGATTAAAGCCTGAACTGATCACAATAAAAAATAGCCAAATCAGCTTATGATGGTGCATCAATTTTTATTGTTTTTTAAATTGCAAATTTTATTGAGCAAGTGTGATACGTAAATTAGTACCACCATGTAATCATCAAGCTGCTACAGCCATGTCATGGAATGTACATTGGAGGCCAGCCTGAATTGTAAAGTTCATAGAGCTTTAGGATGTCCTCTATATCAAACATTTTTCAAATAGTATTAGATTACAAATCTTCCTAAAATATGAAGAACCGTATTGTGTATTCTAGCTACACATGTCCTTCTGTTTAAAATATTGTCATTCTTTAAACAGCTTTCAGACTGGGCTCAAATCACAGAAGTGACTATGTACTTTAGAGATGTGTGTACCAGCTTTCAACAGCATCCTGATATCTATAGAAAAGAGCTTATTCTTTTATCTCTTCAAGTCTTGTGTTCATGTGAGATCAGCTTGAAAATTACAGGAGACTGCTCCACCCTCTTGCACATGCTGGAACAAAATCTAGACCTGCTAAAAGAAGTAAGTCATCATGAAGCTATTTGTCCATCTCCAAAAGATTTGAAAACGTGTGTTTATCATGTTGTAGCGATCACTGTTTTCTCCTGTTACCCTTTTATATAAGATGATAAAATATTTTCTTCTGTCTTCCAGAGCTTCCCTAAAGAGCAGACTTTAGCAGGACTGAGTTTGCTTTTACTACAGGCCCCTGTCGGTCAGCAAAAACAAATGCTGCAGCTTGGTATGATTTTTCTTTTCTATTATTTAACATGGTGGCAAAAGCAATTAAAAAACTCACTTACCTTCCTTTTCTTTATAGAAATTGTAATTTCCATGGCTTACACACAGTCATATTGTTGAATTTTCAATGTCCACTCCTCTCCAAGTTGTCACAATTCTCAAACTCATTGGCTAACATGTGGCCTAATATAGGCCTGCAGGATAAAAAGGTGTGGCTCCTCCCTGCCTGCGTACATTTACATCTGGCTGCAGACTCCTACTCTAGGTCCTTCTTGAGGTTGGATTGAGACTGTGAAGATGTGTGCTGAGATTTTATTTATATTTTTTTTAAATTGATATTAATATTGTTATTATATTTCTAGTTTATAGTTTATAGAGGAAAAATAGAAACATAGAAGGTTGATTGCAGAAGGAGAGCATACGCTCCATCTAGTCTGCCCTTATGTGTATACTGTATGTACTCTTTATCTTAGGATAGATGTATGCTTATCCCAGGCATGTTTAAATTCAGTGACTGTTTTCAACTACCTCTGCTGGAAGTTTGTTCCAAGCATCTACTACTCTCTCTGTAAAATAATATTTTCTAACATTGCTCCTGATCTTCCCTCCGACTAGCTTCAGGTTGTGCCCCCTTGTTCTATCATTAAGTTTCTTCTTAAAAACACTTCCCTCCTGAACCTTATTCAATCATTTTACATATTCAACCCTTTAAATGCCAGCCACGTAAAATTTACGTGGTTGCCTCTCCGTCACTTAAGTGCCAGCCACGTAAAATTTACGTGCCTGGCATTTACCCCTGCTAGTGGGCAAAAAAAAAAAAAAAAAAAATTACTCACCTGACCCCTCGTTGGATCCGGCCGGGTCTCCTCTTTAATTTGGTGCCATCCGATCCCCCGTGGGGGGTCGGATGGCTCCAGGAGAGCCCCCGGAATAGGCCGCCCCCCCCCCCCCGCTTCTGCAGCAGCAGCTGCTAACTGTAAAAAAATAAAAAAATAAAAATGACATTCACTTACCTGTGTGTGCGCTGGCTCCCGCTGTCCCTCCTCTTCACCTGGGGGGCCTCCGATCACCCCCCAGGACTTACCGATCTTCAGGAGAGAGCCCGGAAGGCTCTCTCCTCTCTCCTCTTCGATGGCGGCCGCCATCTTGCCGCTAAGCCCCGCCCCCTTGACGTCATCCCAGTCCCGATCACCGATCACCGGCTTCAGCGTTCTCAGCTGTCAGATGCCGGTGATCGGCAACGGGGAAGGAGGTGGCAGGAAGGAGATCCTCTGATCTCCTGCCTCCCCCTTCTCTGATGCCGATCACCGGCATCTGTCAGCAGAGCGGCGCGGGACAAAGGAGCTTACAATCGGAGGTAAGTATAGTTTTTTTTTTTTTTTTTAATAAAATACTTTTGTGTGGCGTTTTTTTTCATTTAACCCTTTGTGAACTGGTAAGGGGTCCATGAGACCCCTTATACCAGTTCACAAGGCTCTGGGTATGGCAAGTCACCTGCAGCTAGTGGGTGGCTTGCCATTAACCCCCAGCCCCCCATTACCTGCCTCCCCAACGGCCAGGGGGGGGCAGAAGGGCCCGGGCCACTTAGTGGCTATGTGGGCTAGTAGCCTGCAGGGCCAGGGGCCACCAACGCTGGCCCCTGCGCCCTGTTCTACAAGCCCCCATAGCTGGCCCGGGTCGGTAATGCTGGGTAGGGGGGACCCTACGTCATTTTTTTTTGGGGATTTTTAAGGGTTTTTAACCCTTAAAATTCCCAAAAAAAATGGGGTCTCCCCCCCTAGGAGGGGGAACCCTATGTCATTTTTTTTTTAATTAACCCTTTTGTTTTCTGTCATCCAGCAGCTATAAAAGGCTGAAAGAGTGCTCCACTATGGATGGGAGGTAAGTATTAAAAAAAAAAAAATAATAAAATATTTTTTCTCTTTGTGTGTCTGTGTTTTATTTTTACATTTAACCCCTTGTGAACTGGTAAGGGGTCCATGACCCCTATACCAGTTCACAAGGCTGGGGGAGGTGGCAAGTCACCTGCGCTAGCCGGTGACTTGCCATTAACCCCCGGCACCCCCATTACCTGCCTCCCCAAAGCCCAGGGGGGGGCAGAAGAGCCCGGGCCCACTGGCTATGCGGGCTTGTAGCCTGCAGGGCCAGGGGCCACAAAAGCTGGCCCCTGCGCTCCGTTCCTACAAGCCCTACATAGCTGGTCCCGGGCTGGTTACTTTGGGTAAGGGGGGGCCCATGTCATTTTTTTTTATTTTTAAGGATTTTTAACCCTTAAAAATCCCCCCAAAAAATGGGCCCCCCCTCCCGGGAGGGGGGACCCTATGTCATTTTTTTTTCTCGATTTAACCCTTTGTAGTGTGGATGGTAGTTGTATTTTATTTGTAAATGTTAAAAATTACTTGTTTCAGTTAGGGGGGTCTCCTGGGCAAGAATGGGGGGGCTACCGATAAATATGTGGTACCGTTCTAATCGGTAGAAATGGGGCTTTCACATGCAATATGGTTTTCTTTAATAAAATAAATTTTTTATGTAAAATAAAGGAGGCAATTTTCTAAAAAAAATTTTTATTTATTTTTTTTTTTTTTACTTAATAATAAATAAAATTAATAATAAATAAAATTTACAAACAAGACATTTCATGTTAAAGCCTAAACTCTGCTGCAAAAAATATATATATAATTTTCCTGAAAATTCCAGCAAAAATGACGCAAAACATGGCGCAAAATGGGGAAAAATGACCTGTCAACAGAGGGTGACAAAATCTCAAGTAAGCTGGCAATTAAAAGGGTTAATAGTACCTCTGCATGTTGGGTATTGTTCTGTTCGGGGGACCTTGCGCTTTCAGACTTAGCTTGTTTTTTCTGGTTTGCATATTTACATTTTAGTAAAAGGTGTTTTTTATTCTGCTTTTTTATACATTTTTTAGGGAAACTCTGCGCAACCAAAGAGTTCTTTGAGGGATTAATTCCAGAAAGATGAGCCCACTACAACAAGCTGGGTACGCTTAGAAAGCTTAACATGTGTACTTTCAGGGAATATATGGTTTATGGGGGATATTCCAAATGTAAAGGGTTGTTTTGGTTGAAAAATCGCAAGGTGCGCACTTTGTCTGCAGAGCTGAAATTTTCAAGAAAAATTACCGTTACGCACATGCTTTACTTTGGGGTGTTTGGCAACTCTTTCCTTGACAGAACCCATGCATGTTGGGTATCGTTCTGTTCGGGGGATGTTGCTTTTTCAGATCATACTTGTTTTTTCTTGTTTGTATATAGTTTTTTTTAGGAAAATGTGGCTTTGATTCTGCTTTTTTATCCTTTTTTTAGGGAAACTCTTTGCAACCAAAGAATACATTGAGGGATTACTTCTAGAAAACTGTGGCCACATCAACAAGCCTGGTACAAATAGAAAGCCTGAGGTGTGTACTTCCAGAGAATATATAGTTTGTGGGGGGTATTTCAAATGTAAAGGGTTGTTTTTCTGGAAAAACTGCAAGGTGCGCATAGCGCATATCACAGTTGTATTTTTTCAGAAAATCCCCTAAAGCTCTGTTTCAGTTTGGGGGAGTCTCCTGGGCAGGAAAAGGTGTCTACCTATACATATGTGGTACCGCTGTAACTGTGAGAAATTGGGGTTTCACACGCAATAAGATTTTATTGACAAACTTACATTTTTTATTACAAAAAAACACTACAAATTGTAAAAAATTGATTTTTTTAAATTTTTTTGCACATATTTCGCCAAAAAATATTGAGAATACACCTAAAAAATGACAAACAAGACATTTCATGTTAAAGCTCAGACTCTGCTGAAAAAAACAATATATCATTTTCCTGGGAAATCCCTGGAAATCCCTTAAAAAATCACATTTGAACATGGGGAGTGCAAAATAGTGCAAAATGGTCTGGCAACAGAGTGTGACAAAAACTCCAGGTAGGCTGGCACTTAAAGGGTTAAAGGTCTCAATCATGTCCCCTCTCTCTCTTCTTTCCTCCAGGCTGTACAAATTAAGTTCTTTAAGTCTCTCCTGATAAGTTTAAAGTTTCTACTATTTTTGTTGCCCACCTTTGGACCCGTTCTGTTTGAATAATGTATTTTTGCAGGTAAGGTCTCTAGAACTGCACACAGTATTCTAGATGTGGCTTCACCAGGGCTCTATACAGCGGCATCACAACCTCCCTCTTCCTACTGGCGATGCCTTGAGCTATGCAGCCGAGCATCCTGCTTGCTTTTCCCACTGCCTAACTACACTGACCACTCAATTTTGCAGCTTTCATTAATCAGTATCCCTAAATCTCTCTCCTGGCTAACACAGTACTGCCCATACGGTAGATTCCTTCAACCCAAGTGCATGATTTTACATTGAGACATTAAACTCCAGTTTCCACAGTTTTGACAATTTATCTAATAAAGCTAAATCATTTTCCATGTTGCAGACACCTCCAGGAGTATCCAGTATCCAGTTTATATCAGCAGCAAACATGCAAACCTTTCCTATCAAGCCTTCTCCCCTGTCACTTACAAACATATTAAAAAGAATGGGGCCCAGGACAGTGCCTTGCGGCACACCACTTGTGACTCGCCTTTGTTCAGATTGCACACCATTAAGAACATTCTGATACCGATCCTTCAGCCAGCTGGAAATCCACTGAACTATTCAGGGATTCAGTCTTAACTTCAATAACTTCTATGAGCTCTTTATGTGGTACAGTTGTCAAAGGCTTTTCTTAAATCCAGATAGGCAATGTCCACAGCACCACCTTCATCTAACACTTTAGTGACATTGTCAAAGAAATCAATTAGCTTGGTCTGACATGATCTGCCCTCAGTAAAGCCGGGCTGTTTTTGGTCCAACGGGTTGTTAATATTTAGATGGGAAATTATCTGTTTTTTTAAGAGAGTTTCCAGTAGTTTGACCACTATAGATGTTAAACTAACTGGCCTGTAATTACTGGCTTCTTCTCTACTCTCCTTCATATGGATTGGTATGATATTGGACATTCTCCAATCATATGGTTTAGTAAATCAGTCAGAGGGGCCGCAATCACAAATCAGTGTTCCCTTGAACTCTGGGGTGGACTCCATCTGGACCCATTGCTTTACTTACCTTTAGATGTTCCAGCTCAGCTAAGACATCAGCCTCCAAAAACTCTGGGCCCTCCCAGCTAGTTGCTATGCTATGGCCATACCTGCTACGTGTTTGACAACCACTATCTGAAAATACTGAACAAAAGTAGCTTTTCACATGGTCAGCCGCAGCCTTATCTCCATCAATATAATTTATTTCCCCTATTTTTAAAACTGCACCGCTTTTCTTCTTTCTGTCACCAATATATCGGAAAAAGGTTTTATCTCCCCTCTTCACAGATTTACTCCTTTTGCCCTTTAGAAACATTTATAATCAGTTTTGCTTCCCTCTGTTTAATTGTATACACCTCTCTGTCAGATACACTTCCACTTCCTTTTTTTACAGGTGCTTTAAAGAGGAGCAACACACAGGAATTTCACTTTCCTGTGTGTTGTTCCTCTGTGCGGCGGCATCTCAAATTTGGATGCACCGCTGTCTGTACTCACCCAGGTTGCCCCGTTTCACTCCCTTCTGGTGAGACTTGGGCGAGAGCGAGTGCGCTGATTGGCTTAGAGACAATGAGAGTGTTCAACTAATCAGCGAGCTTGGTGTCACCTGGCTCCCTTCGGCACCACCCGCCGCATCTCCCACCTTGAAGCCGTGGCGTGTCCCCACCGCCCATTCAGAAAGACTGGGTGCACGCACGGCTAGAGGAAAGGTCTCCGATGTTCCTCTTTAACCCTGTCAGTTGCCTTATTTCAGTTGGACCCACATGGATGACTTTGAAGTTAGTTAAACTAATCTTGTCAGACCAGAGCTTAAATGTTAAAGGTTTCTTCAATGGTGGCACAGTCAAGGTGCAGACAGGTTTTTAGGTGGCTAGCATTCCAAGGATCTGTGGCATACCTTCTAAAGGTAACCCAGATTGCAGGGGCGGTGACCCTGCGGAATAGGCCTTAGGGCTTTAGAACCGCAATCCCCCACCAAAGGGTAGGTGGTATAGGCCAATGGTGAGCCTTATGGGATGCCCCTCCCGCGCTATGCCCCTCGGCCCCCTGTCCCATCGGTCGGCTCCTGTTAGGCTAGCCGCTGCCTTCCCTTGCTCTCCCTGGTAGTTCTGGGGGGGGGGGGGTTGTATGTTGTAATTATATGCCATTGTCTTATGTGTCCCCACATAAGGAGCTCATAGATAAGTTATTGAAGATAGGACTCAATCCCTGGATAGTTCAGTGGATTTCCAGTTGGCTGAGGGATCGGTATCAGAGCATTGTTGTAAATGGTGTGCAATCTGAACAAAGACGAGTCACAAGTGGTGTGCCGCAAGGCTCTGTCCTGGGCCCCATTCTTTTTAATATATTTGTAAGTGACATAGGAGAAGGCTTGGTAGGTTCGGCTGTGTACTGTGTGTGGGGTGTCCCCTATAAGTGACGATGTTAGGGTTTGTGTACCCTGCGCCCAGCAGACACTTGCGCTGCAGTCTGGGTTACCTGTGCCTGGGCCTGCGCCCCCTCTGGCTTCGCCTCCCACCCCACGCTTACATTTGACTCCCAGTGATGTGCGCACCAGTGGGGAGTCTCAACCTGATTTGGCTACTCGGGTGGCCAGCATTGAAAGGCTTATTGAAAGGTCTGGCCAGCGTAAGGCTCCTGCTAAACGGAAGCGTTTGGCACCCGGAGTTACCCTCTTTCCTATGGAGGCTGATGAATTTTTTGACCTTGCCGGTTATACCCCCCCTAGAGAAGGGGGAATTGTTTTCTGATTCAGAATCATCTGAGGAACAGCCTAGGGGTTATGATACCGGTTCTGGGTCTGACCCGTGGTCCTCAGGTGACACTGACAGGCTCTTGGCTCATATATTTGAAGTGCTCTGTATTTCCCCTCCTGCTGTGGCTCCTCAGCAGCAGGGGGAGCTGTTTCATACCGTTAACCACGCTTGGAGTTTCCTGAACAAGCTCACTTTAATAATCTGGTGCTCAAAGAGTGGGAACGGCTTCCCGGGGTACCTAAGGGTTGGGATAAGAGGTATCCCTTCCCCGCTGAGGTGGTTAAATGTTGGTCATGTTCTCCAGAAGTGGATGCTCCAGTTTTGGGGTTGTCTAACACATCCGTCATGCATTCCCCTGACTCTACTACCCTGAGGGATGCGGAGGACAGGCGCATGGACCAGCTGGCTTCCCATTCCTTTGCCGTTGTTGGGACCGCGCTGCGTCCGATCTGTGCCTCTGCCATTACAGCTGTTACTATCAAAAGCCTGCTCAAGGGTGTCTTAGATGGAGCCCCTGAGGATGCGAGTGATGAAGAGTATTCTGCTCTTATGCGTTGTGAGGAATTTGTTGCATATGTTCTTTCTGCCCTGGATAATACCATTAAAATGTGTGGCAGGGCTTCTCCTTGATGGTGGCTATATGCCGCACGGTCTGGCTGCGCCAGTGGGCAGCTGACAACGCTGCTAAGAAGGCTCTCGTTGGGTTTCCCTTTAAGGGGCTGCGCCTCTTTGGGGAATGTCTGGACTTTTTTCCCAAGGGAGGCAAGTTACCTCAGCGTAAAAGGCAGCCCCGGCCCTTTCGGGGTTCGGGTGCCTTTTCTCCCTCCTTCCGTGGACCCAGAATTGGACGAGGAGCTTCCTCTGCTGGGGTCCGTGGAGATTTTTGGGGCTGGGGCAGAGGACGTGGCCGCCCTGGTCCCTCCTGGGGTTCCAAGCTTGAGTCCTCCCCCAAGCCCCCTCAGGCATGATGGGGCACTCTCACCCATCCGGGTGGGGGGACGGCTTCAGCTCTTTGCTCATGTCTGGAGGCGACATGTCTCAGACCGGTGGAGATTCAGCACTACCAATTTGTGGCCCTGCCCTTCGGCCTCACCTTGGCTCCCAGGGTATTTACCAAGGTGCTGGCAGGGGTGATGGCTCTGCTGAGGTCTCAGGGCATTCGCATTCTTCCCTACTTGGACGACATTCTCATCACTTCTCAGTCCTTCCAACAGGCAGAGCTGGATACCCAGCGGGTGGTGTCCACCCTGGTGTCATTCGGCTGGGTGATCAACCACCCCAAATCTTCCCTGTCTCCTTCCATGGTGAGGTCCTTTCTGGGCATGACTCTGGATACATCTCAGGTCAAGATCTTTCTTCCTCAGCAGAGGGTGGACAGTCTGCAAGTGCAAGCTCAGCTCCTTCTGTCTTGTCCTCATCCGTCCATCAGGCAGGGAATGCAGCTGGTGGGCCTGATGGTGGCCTGCTTGGAGGCGGTTCCATATGCTCAGTTTCACATGAGGCCTCTTCAGCTTCATCTCTTGTCAGTTTGGGATCGGGACCCTGTGTCCCTGGATCAGGTGTTTGTTCTGTCCCCTCTGGCCCGGCGGTCTCTATCGTGGTGGCTGGACTCAAGGAACCTGCTGGGGGGCAGATCCTTTCTGGCCCCCTGCTGGGAGACTGTCACCATGGATGCCAGTCTGACCGGTTGGGGGGGCTTTTGGAAGTCTCTGCAATTCCAGGGTCAGTGGGGCCCTCAGGAGGCCCACACCCCTATCAACATTCTGGAGTTTAGGGCGATCAGGTTGGTTCTCGCCCACTTAACTCTTCACCTTCAGGGTCGGGCTGTTCAGGTCCACTCGGACAACCAGATGGCGGTTGCCTACATCAATAATCGGGGAGGGACCCAGAGCAAGAGGGCCCTCAAGGAAGTGATACTGTCCTGGGCGGAGGACAATGTTCTTGGCGGTGGAGAATCTGGGGGCAGACTTTCTGAGCAGGGGGACCTCTCGTCTGGGAGAATGGTCCCTCAGCAACAGGGTGTTTTGCTACCTGTGTCACCTTTGGGGTCAGCCAGGTGTGGATCTGTTTGCGTCCCGTCACAATCACAAGCTTCCAGTCTTTGTCTCTCTGTCCCAGGACCCTCTGGCCTTAGCCATGGATGCCTTGGCAATGTCTTGGAAGAGCTTTCAGCTCCTGTTTGTATTTCCTCAGTTTCCTCTACTGGGCAGGGTGCTGCGCAAGATTGCTCAGGAAGGGGTGCCAGCCATCCTCGTGGCTTTTTTTTTAATGGTCCAGTTCACATATAAACCAAGGGTCCTCTGTTTTTAACCAAGTTTAGAGATTATAGGCTGGCCTGCAAGCTAACAGGGTTGAGTGCTGTGGCTCCTTTAAGACTTGTGTATTCTAATTGCCCTGCTAACGTGCACCTCCCAGGTTAGTTATAAAATGGTCTGAGCGGCTGCCACCCCCCCTTTGTTTCTTTTGAATTTGTGCAAGCACATGGTGTGTGGGGTCTAGGCTGTATTGCAAGGTCTTTGACCCTTCCACCCCATGGCTTCCACTTGAGAGGTTTAGGGCAACCTCAGGTAAGCCTGCTCCCAATTTATCTATTGCATTGTATGTCCCAAATGGGGCTCTCAGAGATTAAAGTTAGGACTGCACCCCACAGAGGCACTTTGGCGTAGTGGTGCAGCTTAAGCATACTTCTGCAGATGTGTGTGACCGAGTCCTCTGTTTTTAACCAAGTTTAGAGACAGATTATAGGCTGGCCTGCAAGCTAACAGGGTTGAGGGCTGTGGCTCCTTTAAGTTTTGGGTATATATGCGAACTGGCCCATTAAAAGTAAGGAGCAGCATTTTCCCTTGCGTTATGACTGCGTTTTACAACACAACACAAGTGGATAGGTGTGAATAGAGCCTTACAGCTGGCAGAGAAGGCAGCAGCACTTTGGGTGGCAGTGAATCACTTGGTGTGAAGGAGTCGTAAGGCCAATACCCTGATCAGAGAAAGGTTATGGATTTTTCTCCAATTTCTTTGTGATTCCCAGTAAGGATGGCACTATGCGACCCATTCTGGATCTTAACTCTCTCAACAGGTTTGTATGTTTAAAAATATTCATAGTGGAATCCTTAAAGTGGACCAACACCCAGGATTTTGACTATCCTGGGTTTTGGTCCACTTCAGCGGGACACCCCGATCGGGGGTGCCCCGCTGTGTGAAACCCCCATAAACCCCGAAAAACTCACCTTTCCTCGCTCCCACGTGACCGCCGCTGCCAATCCCCGCCGACGGACAAGCGGGAGGCAGCGACGGGCAAGAGAGCGCGCCTGCCGCCGCCTCCCGCGCGTCACTCTTACAGGGCCCGCGCCGTCCATTCACAAACGGCCGGCGCGGGTGCGCGTCCTGCTGGAACGAGGATCAGGTAGGGATTTAGGGGTTTCTGGGGGGTTTCACACAGCGGGTCACCCCCGGGGTCTGATCGGTCCGGGAATCGGGCCGATCATGGGAGGGTGTTGGTCCACTTTAAGATCCACTACAGCACCGCTGGAGCAGGGGGGCTTCATAGCCACGGTGTACTTTAGGGATGCCTACCTGCATGTCGCGATTTTTGCAGCCACCCCAGTTTGCAGCTCTGCCTTTTTGTCTGGCCTCCATCCAACAGAGTTTCTGGGGGGCCTCATGGCCCTCCTAGGGAGTCTGAGGATATGAAACCCCCTGTATGTGCACAATCTGCTGATCCAGTCTAAGGCTGTACAGGAGGTCCTAAAAGTTGTCAACACATTGCTCCCATGTACTCTCATGGTTCCCTCATGGGTTAGCTGTTTTCTGGCTTCATGACTCCGGACACCGAGCAGGCCAGAGTTTTTCTACCAGTGGTAGGGCTTTATTACCAGAGACAAGCCTAACTATTTGATAAGGCATGCATCTGCTGGGCCTAATGGTAGCTTCCATGGAGACCTTTATTGTTCCACACAAGGCCTCTGCAGACCAAGCTACTCTTGGTCTGGGACAGATTGAGTCTCTAGATCTTCATTTTAACTTATTAAATCCAATGAAAGATGTATTGTTAATGTGGTTTAACCCCTATCCCTTCAGATAGGCTGGTTCTTTCTTCCAATGCAATAGAGCATACTGATCACGGATGCCAGTTAAACATGGTGGGGGGGTGACGGGGTCCCAGACTGTCCAAGCACACTGGGATCAGCAGGAATGGCAGCTGGCCTTCCCCCTGGGGCATCCTATATTGGAATTTCTCACTGTGTGAACCCCCCCCCCCCCATTCTAAGTGTGCCATACACTCCACTTCGATCTTCATGACATGTGGGTAATCTCCAGTATAGGGGGCGAACTTTTGCAGAGATGAATATGCAAAAAAGAAAGCCCCTCCCGGTCCATATATACCTGGGACCTCCCACCAATTTCCCTAGTTCCTTCTCTGCAGGGAAGGCGACAAGACAGAAGATGAAGACTTCTTTACTTACAGGTAAGCCAGCCGCACCCGGCCGTTTATTGTCCCTATTGCTGCCAGGACCCTTTCTAAATTGCCCCTATTTGAGCCTCCCAGCTTAGGCTGCGGGTCCTGGTAAGGGAAGGAGCACCCTATGGGTGCGGAGGGAGCCTTTGCTCCACCGTGAGACCTCATTCTGGGGTAGGCGGTTGCCCAGGTTTTGGTGAGGGATGCCCCGTCCCTCCATGCTTATGGCCGGATTCTGGCGGGGTTCCCCCCCTTCCGGGTCCCTTAATTCCCTCCGGGGGGGGGGGTTGACTGGCCGTCATTTTCGGTTTTCATTCACCTATGCCCCTGTGTGTGTGTGTTTGTGTGTTTCACTGTGTGTTGGATTGACACTGAGGGCCATAGTTGTCAGGGGCTGCCTATCAGGTGTCTTTGATTTAGCCTGGGGAGCTTCTCCCCCTCAGGCTGTGTTCAGGGAGGGTAGCCCCGCCCCCTTATTTGGCGCGATTCTGCGGCCCGAGCTTGGGGATCCGCGTTGCTGGGAGGGGGGGCGTGGCCTGGTGAGCACGCATTCTGCGCTGGCCCGCCCTCCTCCTCCTTCTCTTTCTGCATGAGGCATCTCTCTGGGGCCATTTTGGATGCTGCTGTTGAGCTGCGCTCCTGGTGGTAAGGGCCTGAGGGCCACTTCCTTAGCTTATGTGGGGGGCCCCTCTCTAGCGGGAGGCCCCCACTGGTTTGTGGACATGTGTGTGTGTCTACTTGTTTCCGGGTGTCTGGAGCTGGTATATATGCGTGTATATATATATATGTGTGTATAGATATTTATATATAATTATGTATATATATATATTTCTGGGGATACACTTATGTTGCCTGTTTGTGTGTTACAGATTGCATGGTATTTGTGCATATTAAGGGGTTCCTCCTGGTCCTGGGGTCCCTAGTGTAAAATTGATCACCTCAAATCCTCCCACTGGGACTTTTAAGGGGCATCCCGGGTTGCTTTTGCCCTACGGTCGTGCGGCTGACCGCAAAATCACCATATGGAGGCTCTGCAGGATACTGGGCTCGGGCTCCCTCTGGGTCAATCCCGGCCATGTGTGGGGTATCCCTTACGGGGGAGAATGTGCTGATCTGTGTTCCATGTGCACAAAAGGCCGTAACGCGGCAGTCTGGTACCCAGCCTTCTGGGTCAGCTCCTCCCGCTTCATCGCCTTGCCCTCCCCGCCTTATCTGTACCCCAAGTGACGTTGGCGCCAGGGGGGAGTCGCATTCTGATGTTTGTGCTAGGTTGGCCAGCATCGAGAAATGTATTACTAGCACGGTGGGCAAGAAGGTCCAGGCTAAAAAGAGACATTTGTCGTCGGCCCAGCTCTTGTTGGATGTGGACGACGATTCCATTGATTTGTCAGATTATTCCCCGTTAGAGGAGGGGGAATTGTATGAGGAAACAGAGGCTGATTATGTTCAGTCTGGTGATGCCGATGTCGGGCAGGCACTGGGGATGCCGTAGACACGGCCACTGTTTTGTCACATCTATTGGAGGTGTTGGATATTGACCCACCTGAGGCGCCTCCTCTCAAGAAGGGGGAATTTTTTGGGGTCCGCAAGCCCCGTCTGGAATTTCCTACCCAGGGTCACTTTGATGCGCTGATCCTTAGAGAATGGGAGAGGCCCAGTCGGCTTCCTAGTGCTCCTCAGGGATGGGATAAGAAGTATCCTTTCCCGGTGGAGGCGGTTAAGCGCTGGTCTTCTGTGCTGAACACCCCTGACGCCACTTCACTTAAGGATGGTGAGGATAAGTTTGATCAGATGGCGTGCCACGCATTTGCCAGCGTGGGCTCGGCCCTGCGGCCTGTTTGTGCATCTGCCCTAGTGTTGCTTGCTACCAGATCTCTTATCAGGGACTGGCTGAATGACGCTCAGTTTGATCCGGCTAGCGCTGAGTACGCTACCCTTAAGAGATGTGAATTGTTCATGGATTTTGTCTTGGCTGCTATGGAAGATTCTATTGTCGTGTGTAGTAGGACTTCAGCCTTATTGGTGGCTATGCGCAGATCGGTCTGGCTCCGCCAGTGGACGGCGGATTTTGGGGCCAAGAAGTCGCTTACAGCGATTCCCTTCTTGGGTACGGGGCTGTTTGGAGATAAATTGGATGCTGTTGCTAAGGGAGGTAAGTTACCTCAGCGGAGGAAACAGCGGCGTCCCTTTCGGGGGGCAGGCTCGTTCACTCCTTCTTTTCAAGGGGCCAGAGCGACTAGGGGTTTGGCCTTCTCGGGGGTCAGGGTCTCGTCCTGGAACAGGGGCAGAGGTCGGGCACGTCCCGCTGCTGCCTGGGGTTCCAAGCCCAAGCCTGCCGTTAAACCGGCTCAGCAATGAAGGGGCGCCCTCACCCACAAGGGTGGGGGGACGGCTGCGGCTCTTCTTCCAGGTCTGGGCCCGGGAGGTCACGGACAATAGGATCTTGGAAGTGGTCTCCTCCGGGTACAAACTGAAGTTCGAGTACTGGCCGCCTCCAAGATTCTTAAGGTCTCAGGTGCCCTCGGACCCTCAGGCTGCACAGGGGCTCCTGTTAGCAGTGAAAAACCTTCTGGACATGGGAGTTATATGCCCGGTGCCTCCGTTGGAGAGAGGCAGGGGTTATTACTCCAACCTTTTCACGGTTCCCAAAAAGGAGGGTTCGGTGATACCCATTCTAGATCTCAAGGTTCTCAACAGGTTTATCAGAGCCAAAAAGTTCTGCAGGGAGACTCTGCACTCGGCTATCAATTCCCTTCGCCAAGAGGATTTTATGACATCCATAGACATCAAGGATGCGTATCTGTATGTTCAGATTTTTCCGGCACATCAGAGATTCCTCCGGTTTGCGGTGGAGGATCAACATTTTCAGTTCGTAGCCCTTCCCTTCGGACTGACCTCGGCGCCGAGGGTCTTCACCAAGGTCTTGGCGGGGATAATGGCTCTGCTCAGAGCTCAGGGCATTCGCATTGTGCCTTATCTGGACGACCTGTTGATCTCAGCTTCTTCCCTCCGTCAGGCGGAGCTGGACACCCACCAGATGGTGTCGACCCTGGAGAGGTTCGGGTGGGTGATCAACCGCCCCAAGTCTTCTCTCTCTCCGTCACGAGTGATTTCATTTCTGGGCATGAATCTGGATACCATTCAGGCCAGAGTGTTTCTGCCCCAGACCAAGGTGCAGGGGATTCAGGGTCTGATCCGCCTTCTTCTGGCCAATCCTTGTCCCTCTATCCGACAGGGGATGAAACTGGTTGGATTGATGGTGTCCTCCTTCGAGGCAGTACCATTTGCACAGTTTCACATGAGATCTCTTCAACTTCACCTATTGACGCATTGGGTACAGGTGTCCGCAGTCATTGGATCAACCTTTCAGGATGTCTCCCAGGGTTCGGCAGTCCCTTCGGGGGTGGCTGGAATCGAGCAACCTGTTGAAGGGCAGATCCTTTCTGGTTCCTTGTTGGGAGACGGTCACCACGGATGCCAGCCTGTCGGGCTGGGGAGGTTATTGGAAAAGTCATCAGTTCAGCGGGGTGTGAGGTCCTCAGGAGGCTCACACCCCCATCAATGTCTTGGAGCTCAGAGCCATCCGACTGGTTCTGGCTCGGCTGACCTCACATTTACAGGGTCTACCGGTTCAGGTACGTTCAGACAACCGAACGGCGGTAGGTAACATCAATCACCAAGGAGGGACTCGCAGCAGGAGTGCCCTCGGGGAAGTCTTTCTGATCCTGCACTGGGCGAAGAGCAGTGTTCCTTGCATTTCGGCAGTCTACATTCCGGGAGTGGAGAACACGGAGGCGGATTCCCTGAGCAGGGAGAGTGGTCTCTCAACCCCGAGTTTTTTCTGGATCTTTGCCGCAAGTGGGGGACTCCGGAGGTGGATCTCTTTGCCTCGAGGCACAATCACAAACTTCCGACCTTTGTGTCTCTTTTTCAGGATCCGCTATCTCTGGCAGTGGATACCTTGTCCCTTGCTTGGAAGGATCTGGGTTTTCTGTACCTGTTTCCGCCCGTCTCCATGCTGGGCAAGGTTGTTCGCAAACTGGTTCTAGAAGGGGCACCAGCAATTCTGGTGGCTCCAAGGTGGCCAAGAAGGGTTTGGTAAGCAGACGTTGTGCGGCTGGCCGTAGATCAGTACTGGCTTCCCATGTTGCTGGATCTGTTATCTCAGGGTCAACTACTTTACCCCAATTTACAAACTCTGGCTTTGACGGCTTTGCTGCTGAAACCTCCATTCTGAAGGAGGAAGGTTTGTCTGCAGCTGTTGTTCAGACCTTGATTAGGGCTAGGAAGCGGTCCTCTTCTGGCATTTACTATAGGACTTGGAGGTCCTTGTCAGGGACCGCTGGACACCCTTCTTTCGTGAGCCAACAATCCCCAATCTCCACCGCCTCTTGTGCCTATAGACAAGCCCCCGCTTGCTGGAGACACGGGTTATGCCTCTCCAGACTCGGTTGCCCCCAGGTCTTACTGGCGCAAAGATTGCTGGCTTACGATAAAGACGGATGAACTGCGGGGAATCCCAAATCAGGAGTTCATGCACCAAAGTCTGTAAACGTCAAAACCAAAGGGCAAGGCAAAGAGTAGTCGGGACTGGCAAGGGTCAAGGCCGGGTGATCACAGAAGCGCGGTATCCAAGGGGTTAAGCAGAAACGAAGTCAGACAGGCAGGAGGTCGGTTCGGGCAGCGAGCAGGAGTAGTCAAGGACGAAGCCGGATCAAACACACTAAGACGAGATTCAGAAGCACACCCAAGCTAGTAAATGGCTATAACAGGCACTGGTGGTTCGGGCGGGAAAATATTTAAATGGTGACTGACCAATGGGAAGGGGAATGTGCTGATTGGTGCAACACACGATCTCACCCCTGATAGGAGAAACTCCAGGGACTGGACCGCCCTGGCCAGTCAGGCTGTCCATTCCCTGACCTTCCCAGAGCAGATGATTCCTGGGTCAGGATTGGTCCTTTTAAATCTGCCCCCGGCGAATGCGCTGGGAGCAGCGCCGCCGGGGGACATAAAGGGAGCGTGCTAGCACGCGGGCACGTGCACGGCCGTCGGCTGCCGGTGCGCCCGACGCTTGCAGGGTGTTTTCGATTCCTAGGATTTTGGAGTTTCTTCAGCATAATCTGGATCTCTGGTTCCAGCTTAGTACTTTGAAAGGACAGGTTTCTGCTCTGTCGGTTTTCTTCCAGAGGTCTTTTGCCTTACACCCGCTGGTTAAGACCTTTTTCCAAGGGGTCGCGCATGTGCGGCCCCCTCGGAAGGCTGTGGTTCCCGTTTGGGATTTGAATTTGGTTCTTTCGGCTCTCCAGGGTCCTCCTTTTGAGCCGCTACAGGATATTGCTCTTTCGGTTCTCACTCAGAAGGTTGCTTTCTTGGTGGCTATTACCTCTGTTCGGTGTGTCTCTGAGTTGGCGGCTCTGTCGGTTCAGGACCCTTACTTTGAGAGACACCAGGATAAGGTGGTTTTTCGTTTTAAGCCAGATTTCCTTCCTAAGGTGGTGTCTGCTTTCCACCTCAATCAGGATATTGTTCTCCCTTCCTTGTGTCCTAAGACTAAAAATGACAAGGAGAGGGTTCTGCACAAATTGGATGTTGTTCGCTGTGTGAAGTACTATTTGGTGACTACTTCTTCCTTCCGCAAGACGGACGCCTTTTTCGTGGTGCCCTGCGGGCCCAGGTAAGGTTTGGTGCCTGCTAAGTCTACGATTAGCAAATGGATTCATCAGGCCATTGTTGGGGCCTATTCTGCTAAGGGGAGGACTCCCCCTTTTAGGGTCACTGCACACTCTACTCGTGCTGTTGGTGCATCCTGGGCTTTTCAGCACCAGGCTTCTGTTGAACAAGTTTGTAAGGCTGCTACTTGGTCTTCCGTTCATACTTTTTCCACGTTTTACAAGGTTGATGTGCAGGCTTCAGCGGATGCTGTTTTTGGCCGCAAGGTTCTGCAAGCTGCAGTGGTTTGAGTTGGTACATTCTTTACTGTTTCTGGTTCCCACCCATGACGGACACTGCTATTGGATGTTCCACATGTCATGAAGATCGAAGTGGAGTGTATGGCACACTTAGAATAATACAGTTTTGTGAGTAAACGGGTATTATGAGTGTGCCATACACTCTACTTTGCCCCACCCCCTTTTTTTCAGGTATTCTGGAGCTTTTATATGGTGAACCATTGGTTTTGATTGTTAAGGTTATAATTTTTTCTTCCTGGTCCCCTTACTGCTTTTTTACACTGGGAAATTGGTGGGAGGTCCCAGGTATATATGGACCGGGAGGGGCTTTCTTTTTTGCATAGTCATCTCTGCAGAAGCTCGCCCTCTACTGGAGATTACCCACATGTCATGAAGATTGAAGTGGAGTGTATGGCACACTCATAATACCCGTTTTAAAGGGGAGTACTCACAAAACGGTATTTTCCCTGTCACTGCAAAACTCAAACAACGGCAGCTGCATCTTCAGCATCTCTGGGCTCAGAGCACTTTAGACATTGTACCAACCTATTGAGGGGTCTGTCTGTCAGAATTCAGGCAGATAGTTTAACAGCAGTTGCCTATGTCAACGATGGGGGGCACCAGGATCAGACTCGCACTCAAGGAGGTGAGTTGAGATCATGCGATGGCCAGAGTTATACATCCCATCTTGGCGAATCATATTCCTGGAGTGGACAATGTTTAGGCAGAGAGAGGCTGGATCAGGGGGCATGGTCTCTCCTTAAAGATATATTCCACACTTTGTGTGACCGTTGGGGAACACCTGACATAGATGTTTTCGCATCAAGTCACAACTGGAAGGTCAAGCAGACAGACCTGCTGGCAGTAGTGGTAGATGCCCTAACTCTTCCCTGGTCAGGGTTCAGCCTGGTGTACACCTTCCCTCAGCTGCCACTTCCGGGGGGCTTGTTTACAAATATAAGTCGCAAACAAATTCCGACCATGTGCGTAGCTCCACACTGGCCTAAATGCTCTTGGTTTGCAGATTTGGTAAGAATAGTGGAAGGGGCCCCATGGTGCCTGCCAGAGCGTCCGAACCTGCTCATACAGTGTCCTCTTCAGCACGCAAATTCTTGAATGCTAGTTTTAAATGCCTGGCTGATAAAACCTGCATCCTGGGGGACAAGGGGTTACCTGCTCATTCGAAATTCAGACGTGGAAGGAGTCTTTTCTATTACAGAGTTTGGAGAGCCATAGTCGCATGGTATAATAGCCAGGATATTGGATTTTTTTTGCAAAAGGTTTTCGAACAATGGTTCATTACGCTTAAGGAACAGGTTTCATGTTTGTCCATTTTCTTTCAGAGATCTATGGCAGAGGAAATGGTGGTCAAGACGTTCATGCAAAGAGTTACCCATGTTCGTCCACCCATAAAGCCCTTGTTTCTTCCCTGGGAGCTTAATCTAGTCTTAATCTAGGGACTGGAATATCCCAAGTGCATCAACATGCAAGCGCAGGAATGTATTAGAGACCAACTACAGGGGATAACATTCTGGACTTAGTTATGACCAATGGTCTGGTGTCTGAGGTCAGGGTAAAAGAAAATCTGGGGTCCGGTGACCATCAATGCTTATGGTTCAGGATAAATCCCACACCAGAACCAATGTGCTAGACTTTAGGAAAACAAACTTTAGGGAAATAGTAGACGTTATGGAAAAAGAATTAGGTGACTGGAGCAGATTAGCAGAAGTGGGTGCCCAGTGGTCACTATTAAAAATGGCCATCTTAAAGGCAAATATGTGAAACAAACTAGCAAAAAAAGTCAGCACCATAGTAAAAGAAAAGAAGTCTGCCTATAAGAAGTATAAAGAAAGTGGAAGTGTAGCTAACAGAGATGGGTATAAAGTTAAACAGAAGGAAGCAAAACTGATTATAAATGCTGCTAAAGGGCAAAAGGAGGAAAAAATGGACAAATCTGTGAAGTGGGAGATAAAATCTTTTTCCAATATTTTGGTGACAGAAATAAGAAAAAAAGTGCAGTATCAAAAATTAGAAATAGGTAAAATAATTATATTGACGGAGATAAGGCTGTGGCCGACAATCTGAATAGCTACTTTTGTTCAGTATTTTCAGATAGTAGCGGGCATGGCCATAACACAGCATCCAGCTGGGAGGGCATAGCTCAGAAGTTTTTAGAGGCTGGTGTCTTAGCTGAGCTGGCACATCTAAAGGTAATTAGGGCAATGGGTCAAGATGGAATCCACCCCAGTGTTCTAAGGGAACTCAGTAAATCAGTAAGAGGGGCTGCAATCACAAATCTAAACCATTCCCTTTCAACTGGTGAGGCTCCAGATCATTGGAGAATGGCCAATATCATACCAATCCATAAGAAGGAGAGTAGAGAAGAAGCCAGTAATTACAGGCCAGTTAGTTTTACATCTATAATGGTAAAACAAATGGAAACTCTCTTAAATACAGATGAGGGTGGTGCTGTGGATATCACCTATCTGGATTTTATCAAAGCCTTTGACCCTATACCACATAAAGAATGAATAGATAAGTTATTGAATTTAGAACTCAATCCCTGGATAGTTCAGTGGATTTCCAGCTGGTTGAAGGATCGGTATCAGAGTGTTGTTGTTAATGGCGTGCAATCTTAACAAAGGTGAGTTACAAGTGGTGTGCTACAAGGTTCTGTCCTGGACCCCATTTTTTTTAAATATGTTTGTAAGTGACATAGGAGAAGGCTTGGTAGGAAAGGTTTGCCTGTTTGCTGATGACACAAATGTTAGTAATATGGTGAATACTCCTGTAAGTGTCTCAACATGGAAAATGCTTTAGCTTTACTGGATAAATGGTCAAAACTGGAGTACTCTGAGTACTGTATGGGCAGTACTGTATTAGCCAGGACTTCGGAGGAGAGATATTGATTACTGATAGCTGCAAGATGAGTGGACAGTGTAGCCAGGCAGTGGGAAAAACAAGCAAGATGCTCGGCTGCATAGCTTGAGGCATCACCAGTAGGAAGAGGGAGGTTGTGATGCCACTGTATAGAGCCCTGGTGAGGCCACAGCTAGAATACTGTGTGCAGCTCTGTAGACCTTACTTGCAAAAAGACATTATTCAAACAGAACGGGTCCAAAGGTGTTCAACAAAAATGGTACAAGGACTTAAACTTAAAACTTAAAATCAGGAGAGACTTAAAGAATTTTGTACAGTTTAGAGGAAAGAGGGGACATGATTGAAACCTTTCAATATGTGAAATGATTGAATAAGGTTCAGGACGGAAGTGTTTTTAAAAAGAAACTTAATAATAGAACAAGGGGGCACAACCTGAAGCTAGTCGGAGGGAAGATCAGTTAGAAAATATTATTTTACAGAAAGAGTAGTAGATGCTTGGGACAAACCTCCAGCAGAAGTAGTTGAAAAGTACATACAGTATACACATAAGGGCAGACTAGATGGAACGTATGGCCTCCTTCTGCCGTCAACCTTCTATGTTTCTATGTCTTTTTTTTTTTCTTTTATTACATGAGCTGTAATGCTAATAGGAAGGGGTCAGGGCAGGGGATGGTCTGGCGTGGCCCTTTAACCCTCATTTAAGGACTGTTCTGTGAAGACAAAAAAAGGAATTATTACTTTAAGTTTACTAAAATTCCTTTATTTTTCAAAACGAATTGCGTCTCATTTAAAAGCTAAAACATGATGAGTATGTGCATTGTACACATAGTAGTCTATTTTTGTTTTCTAATCTATGCTGGAGCATGATGGCAGGAATTAGGCACCACTTTCTCTTTTCACCAGTGTTTATATATTGTTTATACCAGTGCTAATATTAATCTGATATTTGCTCCTATCAAGAGTGGTATTTGTAGTAATTTTCATTTTTTTCTTTAGCCCTAAAGATTTTGGAAGGTTCAGATGAAAAGAAAATTCCACCTATTGCAAATGTACTGGTCATGCCATTGCTGCAGGCGTTGTCCTCCTCAGCTTTGGCAGACTGCTTCAGTGAAAAGGATGAAGGAGCATCTTTGCAGCAGCTGGCCCTAATTATTTTACAGAAAATACAGGATGTAGACAACAGGATAATGGAAACCAAGGAATTGGTAGTTGAACACTTTACAAACTACAATAGCAGCACGTCTAAAATATAGTGAAACACAAAACTCTCCTTACTGTCCTTTGGGGGTCCACAAATATTCAGATAAAAATATGATATATATCTGTGCAAATATACCATCTACCCTATCAGAATAAATCTCTGCAGACCTTTGACTGGGCAGCCTAAACATACTGTTTCTATTTTCTCTTGAAACTGTCCGTCAGTCTTCCACGTCACATGGCTGCTGGTGACCAATTAGGTTTGCTGGCTGGGCATGTAGGTGCGACTTAGTGGTCCATAAATGTATTCACTCAAGTCCTGTCCAAATAGGGAAAGTGCCTTCCTTTCCTTAATAAAAAAATGACATAAGTTCTTATTTGCCTCCTCCTTGTTAGGTGGGCCTGCTGGCATTTACACAGACATGGAGGGTTTATGTATGAAAATTCTGGGTAAGAAAACATTTGAAATCGAAGCTTTGGGGTACTATATTTGCTTAAATTGCTTTATTCTAAGTGTGCCATACACTCCACTTCGAACATCATGACATCTGGGTTATATCCTCTAGAGGGCGTACTTTCGCAGAGATGAAATGCAAAAGGCAGCCCCTCCTGGCCCATATATCCTAGGAACCTCCCACCAATTCCCCAGTTACTTCTCTGCGAGCGGACGAGACAGAAGATGAAGACTTCTTTCTTGCAAGTATGCCGGGCTGATGCCCGGCGCCCCATTTTTTGTCCCTATTGCTGCCAGGATTTTTACCAAATTGTCCCTAGTGAGCCTCCCAGCTTTGGCTGTGAGTCCTGGCAAGGGTAGGAGCACCCTGTGGGTGCTTTGGGAGTCTTAATACACAGTGAGTCCTCAATTGGGGCAGGCGGTGTCACCAGGTTACGGGGATCCTGGTGTGGGATGCCCTTAGTCCCTGCCTTATGCGGCCTTATTTCGTCCGGGGCCTCCCTGGGTTCCCCCTCCGAGTCCCTTACTCCCCTGGGGGGGGGGGGGGGCTGGCGTGTCCCGGGCTGGCTTTGTTCCTTTATTTTTTGTGTTATGTGTGTGTGGATGTCTGTGTGTTCGGTGCTTCACACTTTAGTTGCTGTGGTCATTTGGAAGTAATCCCTGTTGCATTGGGCTCTTTTTCTGTCAGCCTGAGTGAATCACTTAGGCTGTGGTGTGTGTAAAAGGGGGCGGGGCTGGCGCTCGGTAGCCCTGCCCCCTCGGCGTGATTGGAGGGCCCTAGCTTGCCTTGCTCCGCACTGCAGGGAGGGGGACGTGGCCTAAAAAAGGCGCCTTCGGCACTGGCTCGCCCCCCTTCTTCTTCCTGGTCCTGGCTTCTCATGCTTCAGGGGCCATATTGGATGTTATCTGCGCTGCTGTGCTGCTTGCAGGGGTCAGGTAGGGGCCTGATGGCCTTTTGTTTTTTATTGTTTAGGGGTCACTCTCTGGTGGAGTGGGCCCCTGGTGGTGCATGTATGTGAGTTTAGGACTATATACTGTATATAGCTGTATATATGGGGTTGCTTGTATTTTTATTAATGCAGATGCTTCATTGTAATTGTATGCTTTTGTGTGTTGCAGATTGCTTCAGATTGTGCTTATTAAGGGGTTCCTCCTGGTCCTGGGGTCCCTAGTTTAAAGTTGGTCTCCTCTAAAATCCTCCCACTGGGACTTTTAAGGGGCATCCCAGGTTGCTTTAGCGTAATTCCCTTCGGTTTTGCGACTGACCAATAAAAAATCACCATATGGAGGCTCCGCAGGATACTGGATTCGGGTCCTCATTGGGCCCAGTCCGCCCATGCGTGGGGTGTGGGGCATCCCTTACGGGAGAGGATGTACCAATCTATACTCCATGCGCTCATAAGGCCATAACGCGGAAGTCTGGGTCCCAGCCTTCTGGGTCGGCTCTTCCTGCTTCATCGCCTTCCCCTCCCCGTTTGTTACGTACCCCGAGTGACGTTGCTGCCAGCGGGGAGTCGCAATCAGATGTATGCGCCAGGTTGGCGAGCATTGAAAAGTTTATTGTTAGCACGGTGGGCAAGAAGGCCCAAGCTAAAAAGAGGCATTTGTCATCGGCCCAGCCTGTGTGGGACACAGATGTCGATTATATGGATTTGTCAGATTATTCCCCTTTAGAGGAGGGGGAAGTGTATGAGGAGACAGAATCTGATTTTGTGCAGTCTGGTGAGACTTTTGGTGGGCAGACGCCGGGGTATGCCATAGATACGGCTGCTGTGTTGACGCATATGTTGGAGGTGTTGGATATTGTTCCCCCTGAGGCGCCTCCCTTGAAGAAGGGGGAATTTTTTGGGGTCCGCAAGCCCCGTCTAGAGTTTCCTACGCAGGATCATTTTGATGTACTGATCCAGAAGGAATGGGAGAGGCCCTGTCGGCTGCCAGGTGCTCCCCAGGGATGGGACAAGAGGTATCCCTTCCCGGTGGAGGCGGTCAAGCGATGGTCTTCTCCCCCTGAGGTCGACGCGCCTGTCTTGGGCTTGACCAATTCTTCCGTATTGAACACCCCGGACGCTACCTCCCTTAAGGGTGGCGAGGATAGGCGCCTGGATCAGATGGCCTGTCATGCGTTTGCTTGTGTGGGATCGGCCCTGCGGCCGGCTTGTTCATCGGCTCTAGTGTCGCTTGCTATCAGGTCTCTTATCAGGGACTGGCTTAATGACGGTCTGTTTGATCCGGCTAGCGCTGAGTTTGCTACTCTTAAGAGGTGTGAATTATTCATGGATTTTGTGTTGTCTGCTATGGAGGATTCTATTGTCATGTGTAGCAGGACTTCGGCCCTATTGGTGGCCATGCGCAGGTTGGTCTGGCTGCATCAGTGGACAGCGGATTTTGGGGCTAAGAAGTCCCTTACAACTCTTCTCTTCTTGGGTACGCGGCTGTTTGGTGGTAAATTGGATGCTGTTGCTAAGGGAGGTAAGTTTCCTCAGCGAAGGAAACAGCGTCCTCCCTTTCGGGGGGCGGTTCTTTCACTCCGTCCTTTCGTGGAGCCAGAGCAACTAGGGGTTTGGCCCGTCTCTGGTGTCAGGGGCTCGTCCTGGAACAGGGGCAGAGGTCGGGCGCGCCCGCCGGCTGCCTGGGGTTCCAAGCCTAAGCCCGCCTGTAAGCCGGCTCAGCAATGAAGGGGCACCCTCACCCGCACGGGTGGGGGGGCGGCTGCGGCTCTTCTTCCAGGTCTGGGCCAGGGAGGTCACAGACAATTGGATCCTGGAGGTGGTGTCGTCCGGGTACAAACTGGAGTTCGAGTACTGGCCGCCTCCAAGGTTCTTGAGGTCGCGGGTGCCCTCGGACCCTCAGGCTGCACAGGGGCTCCTGTTAGCAATAAGAAATCTTCTGGACATGGGAGTTATTTGCCCGGTGCCTCTGTCGCAGAGAGGCAGGGGTTACTACTCCAACCTTTTCACGGTACCCAAAAAGGAGGGTTCGATGAGACCCATTCTAGATCTACATAGTAACATAGTATGTAAGGCTGAATAAAGACTTTAGTCCATCCAGTTCAGCCTGTTTAACTCCTTCCAGTGGTCTAGTAGCCATAGCTGGAAATGTTATTACATGCCAGGAAGGCATCAAGACCACTTTTGAATGTTTTTACTGTATCCATCATTACTACCTCCTCTGGCAGCGAGGTTCTCAAGGTTCTGAACAGGTTTATCAGAGCCAAAAATTTCTGCATGGAGACTCGCGCTCCGCTATCAATTCCCTTCACCAGGGGGATTTCATGACGTCCATAGACATCAAGGATGCGTATTTGCATATTCCCGTTTTTCCAGCGCATCAGAGGTTCCTCCGGTTTACGGTGGAGGATCAACATTTTCAGTTTGTAGCTCTTCCCTTCGGGCTGACCTCGGCACCGCGGGTCTTCACCAAGGTCTTGGCGGGGATAATGGCCCTGCTCAGAGCTCAGGGCATTCGCATTGTGCCTTATCTGGACGACCTGTTGATCTCAGCTTCTTCCCTCAGTCAGGCGGAGCTGGACACCCACCAGGTGGTGTCGACTCTGGAGAGGTTCGGGTGGGTGATCAACCGCCCCAAGTCCTCTCTTTCTCCATCACGCGTGATTTCCTTTCTGGGCATGAATCTGGATACCATTCAGGCCAAAGTGTTTCTGCCCCAGACCAAGGTGCAGGGGATTCGGGGTCTGATCCCTCTTCTTCTGGCCAATCCTTGTCCCTCTATCCGACAGGGGATGAAACTGGTGGGCTTGATGGTGTCCTCCTTCGAGGCGGTACCATTTGCACAGTTTCACATGAGATTGCTTCAACTTCACCTATTGACGTATTGGGGCAGGTGTCCCCAGTCTTTGGATCAATCTTTCAGGATGTTTCCCAGGGTTCTGCAGTCACTTTCCCACGGTGGTGGCTGGAGTCGAGCAACCTGTTGAAGGACAGGTCCTTTCTGGTCCTTTGTTGGGAGACAGTTACCATGGATGCCAGCCTGTCGGGCTGGGGAGGTTTTTGGAAAAGTCATCAGTTCAGTGGGGTGTGGAGCCCTCAGGAGGCTCACAACCCCATCAATGTCTTGGAGCTCAGGGCCATCCGGCTTGTTCTGCAACGGCTGACGTCGCAGTTACGGGGTCTGCCGGTTCAGGTTCGGTCAGACAATCGAACGGCGGTGGCCTACATCAATCACCAAGGAGGGACTCGCAGCATGGGTGCCCTCAAGGAAGTCTCCCTGATTCTGCACTGGGCGGAGAACTTTGTTCCTTGCATTTCTGCAGTTTACATTCCGGGAGTGGAAAACACGGAGGCGGATTCCCTGAGCAGGGGATCTTCTCGCCAAGGAGAGTGGTCTCTCCACCCCGAGGTTTTTCTGGATCTTTGTTTTCTATTCCTAGGATTCTGGAGTTTCTTCAGCATAATCTGGATCTTGGTTTCCAGCTTAGTACCTTGAAAGGACAGGTTTCAGCTTTGTCGGTTTTTCCCAGAAGTCTTTTGCCTTGCACCCGCTGGTTAAGCCCTTTTTCCAAGGAGTCGCGCATGTGCGGCCTCCTAGGAAGGCAGTAGTTCCTGTTTGGGATTTGAATTTGGTTCAGGATACTGCTCTTTCTATTCTCACTCAGAAGGTTGCCTTTTTGGTGGCTATTACCTCTGTTCGGCGTGTCTCTGAGTTGGCCGCTCTGTCGATTCAGGCCCCTTATTTTGAGAGACATCAGGATAAGGTGGTTTTTTGCTTTAAGCCAGATTTTCTTCCTAAAGTGGTATCTGCCTTTCATATCAATCAGGATATTGTTCTCCCTTCCTTATGTCCTAAGCCTAGCAATGACAAGAAGAGGGTTCTGCACAATTTGGATGTTGTTCACTGTGTTAAGTACTACTTGGTCACTACTTCTTCTTTCCGCAAGACGGATGCCTTTTTCGTGGTGCCCTGCGGGCCCAGGAAAGGTTTGGCGCCGCCAAGTCTACCATTAGCAAATGGATTCGTCAGGCCATTGTTGGTGCCTACTTTGCTAAGGGGAGGACTCCTCCTTTTAGGGTCACTGCGCACTCTACTCGTGCTGTTGGTGCATCCTGGGTTTTTCAGCACCAGGCTTCTGTTGAACAAGTTTGTAAGGTTGCTACTTGGTCTTCCGTTCATACTATTCTAAACATACAGCACGTCCTGCTCCAGATGTAGTAATTACATGTGGGGCAATCCTCCGCCTCAGGCGCTGTTCACTGCAGACATGTAGAAAACAGGCTCCTCCCGGCCCTACATATACCGAGGGACCTCCCACAAATCCCCAGATTTCTCTGCAGTGCTGACTGCGAAGACATGAAGTATCACGCTCTCGCAGGCGAGCGGGGCTTTACAGCCTGAGGCCCTGCGGGACTATTTCCACCCGTCCTCATTATGAAAATAATTGCCTCCCAGCCTGGGCTGCGTTGGTCGGGTGAAGGTAGGCAGCACCTAGTGTGCTTACGGAGCTAGGCTCCACCGCAATTCCCCACCATAGGGTAGGCGGTCAAGGCTAATGGTGAGCCTTCAGTGGATGCCCCTCCCGCATCAGTGCCCCCACGACCCGTGTAGCGGTGAACCCCGAGTGTCGGGTCACCTTCCTCCCTAGTTCCCCCCGTTAGTGGGGGGGAAAAAGAGGGGGGGGTTGTGTGTACGATGGCCTAACCTTGCCCTATTTACACTTGTAAGCTTATAACCCTTAACGGTTACTGGGTGTCAGAGACGCACTTCACATTGATGTTAACGTTAGCCGCAGCGACTTTACTGTATATTACTTGGCGCGTACGGCGGCTCTGTCCGCGGACGCTACGGCGTTTATTCCCATATTCTATCCTGTCATGTTCAGTCTCTGAGGTAATTCACTCGGTCTGTTTCAGTTACTAACTACTGTTTTTCTGATTGGCTACGCGCTTCGAGCTTCGCGCTCTCCGGGGGGGGGGGGGGGGGGGCGTGGTTTGGTTGGCGCGTTCCACATCATCTTCAGCTCTGGCCCGCCCTTCGAGGTTCGCTTGGCGCCATTTCTTTCTCACGTGCGCGTGGTGAAGACTGTCCTCCCCTCGCTGTTCTGTAAGTGCCCTCACGGGCGATTTTTTTCTTTAGCTTTTGCTCCTTCTCGCTTGGCTCTGACATCCCTGTTCCCCTTGTGTCTTTCAGACCGTGGACTTCGGTGGCTTCTCCCGGTCCGGTGTAGCGCCCGGTCCAGACCATTAAAAAATCAATCCCACTTCCCAGCGGGTCATTGGGGCATCCAGGGTTGCTTTACAGCGTCAATCCCTACTGGCATATTGTACCTAATAATCACCATATGGAGGCATCTCAGGATATTGTGAACGGGGTTCCTTCGGGACAAGCCCGTCTGTGTGTAGCTTGTGGGGTCTTACCTAGCAGCGGTGACAATGCACGGGTCTGCGTCCCTTGTGCGCAGCAGGCGCTAGCCGGTCTTCCCACCTCTTTCGAGGCTGGGCCCGCACCTCGCCTCGCTTCACCTACTCCCCCAAGTCTGAGCCTAACCCCCAATACCAGTGGGGATTCTCAGGCTGATTTTGCCACTAGATTGGCTAGTGTGGAAAACTTAATTGCTGGCTCCTTGGCGCGCAAGGCCACTGCCAAGAGGCGTCATCTGAATCCTGAATCTACTATCTTTCCTATAGAATCTGATGATTTACTGCTTTCTTATGCACATCCCCCCTCGGAGGAAGGGGAACTGTTCTCTGACTCAGGGTCATACGACGACGAGTCCAGGGGACAGGAGGAGTCTGGTTCTGACCATTGGTCCTCGGATGACATTGATAGACTGTTGACCCAGATCTTTGACGTATTGTCCCTCTCTCCCCCTGCCGCGGCTCCCCGGCAAAGGGGTGATCTGTTTCACACCGCTAGAGCGCGGTTGGAATTTCCCGAACAAACTCATTTTAATAGCCTCGTGCTGAAAGAATGGGAACATCCCAGCAAACTTCATAGGGTACCTAAAAGTGTGGATAAGAAATATCCCTTTCCTGCTGACCTGGTCAAGTGTTGGACATCGCCACCAGAGGTCCATGCCCCAATTCTAAGTCTGTCCAACACCTCTATTATGCACTCCCCCAACACTACTACGCTGCGGGATTTGGAGGATCGGCATGTGGACCAGCTGGCATGTCATGCCTTTGCATTTGGGGGTGCGGCGCTTCGCCCAGTTTGCACCTTAGCCATCACGGCGGTGGCGCTCAGGACGGTGGTTAAGACTGCTCTTGAAGGGGCGGATGACTTGCCCTCTGATGCTGCCAATGCTCTGGCCACCTGTGAAACTTTTGTTAACTATATCCTATCTGCATCGGACGATGCTATTAAGCTGAGTGCTAGATCTTCTGCTCTGGTGGTAGCCATACGCCGAGCGGTCTGGATGCCCCAGTGGGCCGCTGATAACGTCGCCAAGAAGGCCCTTACGGGGCTTCCATTTAAGGGTCTGCATCTGTTTGGAGAAAGGTTAGATATCTTTGCCAAGGGTGGCAAGTTTCCCCGGCGCAAGAGTCAGATTCGGCCCTTTCGTGGCCCAAGCTTGCACTCGACCGCCTACCGTGCGGCTAAGCAAGGCAGAGGAGTTTCCTTCGCTGGGTCTCGCACAGATTCCTGGAACAAGAACAGAGGACGCCGTCCCAGTTCCTCCTGGGGGCCCAAGCCCAAAGCCCCTCCCAAGACCCCCCAGGCATGAAGGGGCGCCCTCGCCCGTCAGGGTGGGGGGACGTCTACAGCACTTCGAGCATGTCTGGAGACGCCACGTCCCAGACCGGTGGATTCAGGAGGTAGTGTCCTCCGGTTACAAGATAGAGTTTGCTGTACTGCCCCCTACCAGGTTAGTCGGGTCCCGAATCCCACAGGATCCGGCCTCAGCTCAAGTCTTGATGCTAGCGGTGCAGGACCTTCTAGACCTCGGGGTCATTTGCAAGGTCCCCTTAAAAGACAGGGGCGTGGGGTTTTATTCCAACCTGTTCACGGTGCCCAAAAAGGACGGGTCAGTCAGACCCATTTTGGATTTAAAAATCTTAAACAAATTTGTCAGAAACAAACATTTTCATATGGAAACTCTGCGCTCGGCCATTGCCTCGCTGCGCCAAGGGGACTTCATCACATCTGTGGACATCAAGGACGCTTACCTGCACGTTCCGGTCTTCCCAGGGCATCAAAGGTTTCTCAGATTTGCGCTGCTGGATCAGCATTACCAGTTTGTGGCTCTGCCATTCGGACTTACGTCAGCCCCCAGGGTATTCACCAAGGTGCTGGCAGGAGTAATGCAGAGCTGGACACGCGGTTGGTGGTGACCACCCTGGAGTCCTTCGGCTGGGTGATCAATTACCCAAAGTCCTCTCTGTCCCCCTCCTCAGTGACCCCGTTTTTGGGGATGATTCTGGATTCAGTTCAGTCAAGGATATTCCTTCCTTCACAGAAGGTGGAAGCTCTGACAACGCAGGTGAGATCCCTGCTCTCGAGCCCTCATCCCTCCATCCGGCAGGGAATGCAGTTGGTGGGCTCGATGGTGGCAAGCTTCGAGGCGGTGCCCTTTGCACAATTCCATTTGAGTACTCTGCAGCTTCACCTTCTGTCAGTTTGGAACAAGGACCCAGCGTCCTTGGACGAGATCTGGGTGCTTCCCTCCTCGGTCAGACAATCCCTTGCGTGGTGGCTGGACCACGGGAACTTGACAAGGGGCAGATCCTTCCTGGCTCCCTCCTGGGAGACGGTCACAACGGATGCCAGTCTCTTGGGCTGGGGGGGATTCTGGAAGTCCCTGCGTTTCCAGGGGAGGTGGGGCCCTCAGGAGGCCCATCTACCCATCAATGTTCTGGAGCTCAGGGCGGTCAGATTGGTGCTGGAACAATTGACCCAGCACCTGAAGGGTCTGGCGATTCAGGTACGCTCAGACAACAGGACGGCAGTAGCCTACATCAATCATCAGGGAGGAACCCGGAGCAAGGGTGCTCTCCAGGAGGTGTCTCTGATTCTAACATGGGCAGAGACCAATGTTCAATGCATCTTGGCTGTGTACATTCCGGGGGCGGAAAATCTGCTAGCAGATGCTCTGAGCAGGGGGTCGTCCCGTCAGGGGGAGTGGTCCCTCTCCAACACGGTATTTCAGTCCCTGTGTCACCGTTGGGGTCTCCCAGACGTTGATCTGTTTGCGTCCCGTCACAATCACAAGCTCCGGAGCTTTGTATCCCTGTCTCAGGATCCTCTGGCTCTGGCCTCGGATGCTCTGTCAATGTCTTGGAAGGAGTTTCGGCTCCTGTATGCGTTTCCACCAATTCCCCTTCTGGGCAGAGTGCTACGCAAATCACTCTGGAAGGGGTACCCACGATTCTGGTGGCCCCAAGGTGGCCAAGAAGAGTGTGGTTCGCAGACGTGGTTCAAATGGCAGTAGATCAGTACGATCTACCAAGGATACCAGACCTTCTAACTCGGGGGTCTCTACGCCATCCCAATTTACTAACTCTGGCTTTGACGGCTCGGCTATTGAAACCACCATCTTAAAGGAAAAGGGGTTGTCCGCTTCTTTAGTGGCTACCATGGTGCAAGCCAGGAAGAAGACTTCTTCTGCTATATATTATAGGGTATGGCGTGCCTACATTGACTGGTGTGAATCCAGGTCTCTTCCCTGCCGGGAATTCTTAGTCTCCAGGGTGCTGGAGTTTTTACAACATGGTCTAGACTTAGGTCTTAAGCTTAGTACTGTGAAGGGCCAGGTTTTGGCCCTGTCTATCTTCTTTCAGAAGACCTTTGCCCAGCACTCTCTTATCAAGACCTTCTTTCAGGGGGTCACTCATGTGCGTCCCCCTCGGAAGCCTATGGTTCCTGTTTGGGATCTGAATTTGGTTTTGTCGGCCCTGCAGGGTCCTCCTTTTGAGCCTATTCATGAAGCAGCTCTTGCTGTTCTTACGCTCAAGGTGGTCTTTCTGGTAGCTATTACCTCAGTTAGACGTGTGTCTGAATTGGCTGCCTTGTCTATTCAGCCCCTCTACTTTGAGAGACACCGGGATAAGGTGGTGTTTCGCTTCAAGCCAGACTTTCTGCCTAAGGTTGTGTCTGCATTCCATTTGAATCAAGATATTGTACTTCCTTCCTTGTGCCCTAATCCTAGTAACCCTAAGGAGAGGGTTTTGCATTCCCTGGATGTGGTTAGGTGTGTCAAGTTTTACCTGGTTACCACTCAGGCCTTTAGGAAGACGGATGCTCTCTTCGTTGTGCCTTATGGGCCTAGGAAAGGTTTGGCTCCCGCCAAGTCTACCATCAGCAAATGGATTCGTCAGGCTGTGGTTCAAGCCTATACTACTAAGGGGAAGACTCCCCCCTTTCGTCTTACTGCTCATTCCACTAGAGCTGTTTGTAAGGCCGCTACTTGGTCTTCTGTTCACACCTTTACAAAGTTTTACAAGGTTGATGTTAAGGCCTCAGCTGACGCTGTGTTTGGCCGCAAGGTTTTGCAGGCAGCAGTAGTTTACACTGCTTGCTGTTGCCTTCTGTTGGGGATCCCACCCTTCTTTACGGACACTGCTTTTGGATGTCCCACATGTAAGGATTATGTCTGGAGCAGGACGTGCTGCCTGCTTAGAATAATACAACTCTGTGAAATACTCACCTGTAGAGTCGGTATTATACGCAGACAGCACGTCCTGCTCCACCCCACCCTGATTTCACTTTGTTCTGGATCCCCTGTTTGGTGATTGTTATCCTTGATTGCCAGTTTTGGGTGGTTGTTTCTCCTGGCCTCTCATTCTCACTGCTTTTTAATGCTGGGGATTTGTGGGAGGTCCTCCGGTATATGTAGGGCCGGGAGGAGCTTGTTTTCTTCATGTTCTGCAGTGCACGGCGCTGAAGGCGGAGGTATACCCACATGTAATGTCTGGAGCAGGACGTGCTGTCTGCGTATAATACCAACTCTACAGGTGAGTATTTCACAGCGTTGTATTTTTTCAGGTATTCTGGAGTTTTTATATGGTGAACCATTGGGTGGTGTTATTGTTATAATTGGTTTTTCCTGGTCCTTACTGCTTTTATACACTGGGGAGTTGGTAGGAGTTTCCTAGGTTATATGGGCCAGGAGGGGCTGCCTTTTTGCATTTCATCTCTGCGAAAGTACGCCCTCTAGAGGATATAACCCAGATGTCATGATGTTCGAAGTGGAGTGTATGGCACACTCATAATACCCGTTTTAAAGGTGAGTACTTCACAAAACGGTATTTTTTCCATCCAGGGTCATGTCCAAACCACACAATAGGGTGGCACTCTCAACTGAAAAGTAAAACAAGATTTGAGGCTGAGGAAGTGGGTGGCGTGCCTACGGAACACGTGGCTCCTGGTGTGGTAGGCGGTGGGGAGACCTGATATACTTTAGTTCCATATTGTGACTTATGTGACATATTGTGATGCATACTATAGCATATTATTGGGTGATTAATTTGGGTGGATTATGTTGATGTTGTTGATATTTTGGTTTGAGTTGTATCAGTGGTCAGATTGAGGTGGTAAGGAAATATGTTAGAGTTTGTTTTTGATCAGCATTTTCTTAGGATCCGGATCATAGGCAGGATTTGCACATTTTAATTGCCACTATTTGGTTTTTTAATGAGGTGTGTGTGTATATATATATATATATATATATATATATATGGATTAATTTATTGGTAGTATTTGTGATGGTACTCTCCTCATCGCCTACACACCCGTTTATGTTGGTTTGTCTTGTTTGATGTATGTCTTTTAATTGGTTTTAGCATTATTAGGTATAATATGTAGTGATCTTTATTTGTTGAATACTAAATAATATTTTGTATTACTTTTGAGTTGAGAGTGCCTCCCTATTGTGTGGTTTGGACTTGAACCTTCTGAGGGTAGGCTGTAGGATCTGGGGGCCATATCCCTGTGTCCTTTCAGAAGCATGGCTTGGGGTTTAAGACAAGTCTCTTAAGGGCCCCCAAGAAGGATGGCTCTGCCTGCCGTTTTCCTAATCTCAAGAAATATTTTCACACCGAAGGTCCAGCCTAGCTTTACTGGAATACGGTGAGTTTTAGCTTTAGTGGGCATCAAGGCAGCTTGCCTGCATGTTCTAATTTACCCAGTTCTTCCACTTTGCGGTCATGAAACACCACTTTCAGTTTATGTCTTTGCCCTTCTGGTAGACCACAGTACACAGGGGTGTTCACCAAGGTGATGTTCATTGTGCTGGTAATCCTGAAAAAAAGTTAATCATATCTATTGACCCCTTAGGTGAGAAGGGTATCCTGTCCACCTTGGAACAGTCATGGTGAATGATCATTTAACACAAGTTTTTCTGACAACCTCCTGGATTAAGTTCCAGGGGCAGCTATTGTTTTCCTCCCCAAAAATAAGAAAAGTAGATAGATAGCTCTATGGAGTTAGTGCCGTATCACCAGGTTTAAAGTAGACCCTTTCTAATTTGAAATCTGGTGAAGTACAGGTTAACCCCTGAGAAGGTTCTGCAAATTGGCTCCCCCAGATATTTCAATATCTTCAGGTCTGCTGAACTGCACAAACCGAAATAATTTGTTTAGCTATTTTATTTAACAATAATCACATGCAGTCCCTCCACCCTTATGCTATTAACCCAAAAGGTAAAGTATTTAACAGATAATAATGTATCGTGATTGAATTTCTTTCTTTTTCAGAATGCAGTGGTGTTGCCTTTTCCGGTAGCAAGTTGGCACTATACAATGACTGTTGCTTTGAATATGTTAAAGAAATTTCAGGGTGATACTAGTGCTACAGGTGACTGGTTAACCTCTGTGTCTTCAGTATTGCCATTTACCTCTTGTGTCCCGGCACAAGTATCACTGCTTCTGGGATATCTTCTGATTCATGAATCAGGACACAATTTAAGAAACGCTCTTAAAGTCACCAGTGAAGTGGCAAAGGCTGATTCCTCTCAGGTACATTCTCTATTTTTTTTTGCTGAATAAATATCTGATCTGCTTTTATGTTTTATGAACTGCAGCCAGAGACCAGAAGATGCCTTTCTAGAGCACATTTTCCTATTGCCATACCATAGCCTCACAGAAAAGGTTTTAGATCTCTGTGTGACGATTCTTGCTTTAGTGCACTCTTTCACTACTGCCTCCCCTCCCAACTTATGTTTGCTCTACCTGGAATCCTAAATGGCATTGGTAGACTAAATGTAAAATGAAAGTAATTGGCTGTTTGGATTGTAATGTATAGATTTATTCTAAGTATGTCACACACCCCGCTTCAAGATATCCATAACATGTGGGTAATACCGACCTGAAGGGGCGTTCCTGCAGAGATGATAGCAAAAAAGAATGCCCCTCCCTGATCCATAAATACCTGGGACCTCCCACTCATCACCCAGTTTTCCATCTCTGCAGACGGCGAGCAAGTCAGAAGATGATGGCTCCTCCTTGCACAGGGGGATTTCAGGTAGCCGGGATGACTCCCGGCCCGCTATTCATTTATTTCCGTTTGGACCTTTTTTCCCCAGAACTCCATATGCCTCCCAGCCTCGGCTGAGGGTCCAGGCGAGGGTATATCGGCACCTTAGGTGCTCAGGAGCTATGCTCCACTGTGAGACCCTATATGAGAGGGTAGGCGGTTACTCCGGGTTGGTGACCCCGGTTTGGGATGCCCTGTCCCTTACTTAACATCCAATGGCCCTCCCAGGATCCCCTTTCCATAGGTGGGGTTGGGGAGTGTGGGTCCCTTCTTAATTAATTCTTTTCACAGGACAGCATACTTTTGAGGGTGTGTGTGTGTGTGAGTGTAGTGTCTCTTTAAATGTATTCACCGCCGCAGCCGTTTTACAGGGCCTGTGCGGTGCTGACCTGTCTTTCTTCCCCCCATCTTCCCTCAGCTGGTGTTCACTTTTATTAATGGCGGAGGTATTTACCTCACGCCATGATACTGTGCTTCTAGGGGGGGAGGGGGACCGGACCGTCGGGGCGGGACCGGACCGTCGGCCGGGGCTCGTCCCTCCCGTTTTCACATGTGTAATATGTGTGTGTGTTTATGTGAATGTTTATTATACTAGCCGGGCCGGCGACCGCTCTTTACTCTGCGGCGCCGGCCGGCTCTGGGCGCCATTTTCTTTTGGGGAGATTCTCCTCACGCTGACTGGGGGGGGCGGGGCCGGTGTGGCGGCGCGTCACCGCTGCCCACCCCCATCCTTCTCTGGCGCCGCTGCGGAGCTCTGGCTGTGTGGAGAGGGGAAGGGGGGCGTTGCCCGGCGTCCCGCGCTGACCACGCCCCCCTTCTCCCTTTCTGGCTGCAGCTCAGGTGGATTCTGGCTGGGGTCGGTCCTCACGGTCGCCATTACTTTCTGTCGGTTATGTAAGTGGCCTCCGGCCATTCCCCTTTTCTCATCCTCTGTATGTTAGATTTTCTATGTCTTCATTAGCCTTATTAGCCCTTCTGTTCTGTCTTTCAGATGGTGGTTCAGGAGGTTCGCCAGTAGCATTTAGGGGGTCCCTCCCGATCCTTTATCACTGGGTTCATTATTGTTATAAATCCTCCCACTCGGGACATTAAAGGGGCATCCCGGGTTGTCCAGCGGCGTAATTCCCTGGGTCATAGCGACTATTCCTATAAAAAGTTCACCTTATGGAGGCATCCCCGGATACTGGGCTCGGGGCCCCTTCGGGGCATCCCCGAAAGTGTATGTTGTGTGGGGTATCCATTTCTGGGGACGATGTACTTCTGTGTATACCATGTGCACAGCAGACCATCACGCGGCAGTCCGAACCACAGGCGTCTGGGTCAGCACCGCCGGTCGCTTCATCTCCCCCTCCCGCCTTGACACGCACCCCGTGTGACGTCGTCATGGGCAGGGAGCTGCAATCTGAGATGTGCGCCAGATTGGCTAACCTTGAAAAAATTATCTCCAGCTCGGTCGCCCGTAAGGCTCCGACTAAGAGAAAGCATTTGTCGCCGGCTCCGCTGGTGGAGGACCAGGAGGATGTTAATAATCTGGATTGGTATGATTATTCCCAGCTAGAGGAAGGGGAAGTTTATGAGGATTCTGATTTTTCGGACGATGAGCAGTCCTTTGGCGCTGAAGCCGAGCTGGGTGACTTGGGGAGATCCTCTGATACTCCCCACGCTCTGGCTCTGATGTTAGAGGTACTGAATATTTCCCCTCCTGAGGAGGTGTCACAGCAGAAGGGTGAATTGTTTGAGGAATCCAGGCCACGCTTGGAATTCCCTACACAAAGGCATTTTGACAAAATTATTGCCAAGGAATGGGACAGGCCGGCTCGGCTCCCTGGCATCCCTCAGGGATGGGATAGGAAATATCCCTTCCCTTCGGAGGCGGTTAAGCGCTGGGCATCTCCCCCGAGGTGGATGCGCCGGTTTTGGGGTTGTCCAATTCCTCGGTTTTAAATAGACCTGATTGTTCCATTCTCAAGGATGGAGAGGATAAACGTATTGACCAGATGGCTTGTCATGGTTTTGCTAGCGTTGGGTCAGCCATGCGGCCCGTTTGCGCATCGGCACTAATGGTGTTGGCTGCCAGGTCCGTGGTTAGGGACCTGTTGACTTCTTCCGGGCTGCGTCCTGGTAGTGCTGAGTTCCTTAGCCTTAAACGGTGTGAGTTGTTTTTATCTTTTGTGTTGACAGCCTTGGATGACACTTTGATGATGTGTGGTAGAACGTCGGCGCTGCTGGTCACTATTCGGCGCTCGGTGTGGCTGCGCCAGTGGGCGGCAGATTTTATGTCCAAGAAGTCACTAACGGCTCTACCCTTTGTTGGATTACGGCTTTTTGGAGAGACATTGGACTCTGTTACCAAGGGTCGTAGGTTACCTCAACGCAAGAAACAACGCCGTCCCTTTCGGGGGGCGCCTTCCTTTACCTCCTCCTTTCGTGGGGCCAGATCTGGCAGGGGATTTGCATTCCCCTCTTCCAGAGGAGATTCTGGGAGCAGGGGCAGAGGACGTGCCCGTCCAGGATTCAGTTGGGGATCTAAGCCCAAGCCGGCTGCCAAGCCGGCTCAGCAATGAGGGGGCGCCCTCACCCTTGCGGGTGGGGGGGCGGCTGCGACTCTTCTCCCAGGTCTGGGATCAAGAGGTCTCGGACCGATGGATCCGGGAAGTGGTGTCTTCCGGTTACAAGCTGGAGTTCGAGCTCCGCCCCCCTTCCAGATTTTTCAGGTCTCGGATGCCTTCGGAACCTCTAGCGGCGCAGGGGCTCCTTTTGGCAGTGCAGAACCTTCTGGACATGGCTGTCATTTGCCCAGTGCCCCCTTCGGATCAGGGCAGGGGTTTTTATTCCAATCTGTTCACGGTACCCAAGAAGGACGGATCGGTCCGACCCATCTTGGATCTGAAGTTTCTCAACAGGTTCATCCGGCCACGGAAATTCCGCATGGAAACGCTGCGTTCGGCCATTCACTCTCTTCGTCAGGGAGACTTTCTGACGTCCATAGACATCAAGGATGCTTATTTACACGTTCCAATCTTTCCAGCACACCAGAGGTTTCTCAGGTTCGTGGTGGAGGATCGCCATTTTCAGTTTGTGGCACTCCCCTTCGGTCTCACCTCGGCTCCTCGGGTGTTCACCAAGGTGCTAGCGGGAGTGATTGCTCTGCTGAGGGTTCAGGGTATCCGCATTGTGCCCTATTTGGACGATCTTCTGATCATGGCCTCCTCTTTCAACCAAGCGGAGTTGGACACCAGAGTGGTGGTGTCCACCCTGGAGAGGTTCGGTTGGGTGGTCAACCACCCCAAGTCTTCTCTTTCTCCGTCCAGAGTAGTGACTTTTCTGGGAATGTCTCTGGACACTTCGCAGGCCAGGGTGTTTCTGCCCCAGGCCAAGATTCTTTTGATTCAGGATTTAGTTCGGCTTCTCTTGTCGGTCCCTCGTCCGGCCATCCGGCTAGGGATGAGGCTGGTGGGGTTAATGGTGGCCTCATTCGAGGCAGTTCCCTTTGCGCAGTTTCATACAAGGACGCTTCAGCTTCATCTGTTGAAGGTTTGGGACAAGTCCCCTCTATCGTTGGATCAGTCCTTCCTGATGACTCCCCGAGTTCGTCGATCCCTGCAATGGTGGCTGGGGTCGGTCAATCTGTTGAAGGGCAGATCTTTTCTGGCCCCGTGTTGGGAAACAGTCACCACGGATGCCAGTCTGTCAGGTTGGGGGGGTGTTTGGAAGGACCTCCAGTTCCAGGGTCTGTGGGGCCCGCAGGAGGCTCACGAGCCCATCAATGTTCTGGAATTGAGAGCTATCAGGTTGGTTCTGTTTCGCTTGACTCATCAGTTGCGGGGCCTGCCAGTTCAGGTTCGGTCGGACAACCGGACGGCGGTTGCTTACATCAATCACCAGGGGGGGACTCGCAGCAGGAGTGCCCTCAGGGAAGTGTCTTTGATTCTGGACTGGGCGGAGAGCCACGTCCCGTGTATCTCAGCAGTCTACATTCCGGGAGTGGAGAACACGGAGGCGGTCTCGCTGAGCAGGGCCTCCTCTCGTCAGGGGGAGTGGTCTCTCAGTCCCAAGGTGTTTCGCTCGATCTGTCTCAGGTGGGGGTTCCCAGCGGTGGACCTCTTTGCCTCTCGTCACAATCACAAGCTTCCAGTCTTTGTGTCTCTCTCGCAGGATCCTCTGGCTCTGGCAGTGGATGCCATGTCTCTGAACTGGAGGGATCTGGGGTTTCTTTACCTGTTCCCTCCGTTTCCAATGGTAGCCAGAGTGGTGCGCAAGTTGGCCCTGGAGGGCGCGTCAGCGATTCTGGTGGCACCAAGGTGGCCAAGGCAGGTTTGGTTCGCAGACCTAGTAAGACTGGCAGAGGATCAGTTTGTTCTGCCTCTACTGCCGGACCTGCTTACTCAGGGTCGGCTGCGCTATCCCAATATACCTTCGCTGGCTTTGACGGCGTGGCTGCTGAAACCGCCATCTTGAAGGAGGAGGGTCTTTCTGACGCGGTGGTTCAGACTCTTATTAGCGCCAGGAAGCGCTCTTCCTCTACTATTTACTATAGGACTTGGAGGTCCTATATTGATTGGTGTGAAAGTAGGTCTTTCTCTTGTCGGGAGTTCTCCATTTCCAGAATTCTGGAGTTTCTTCAACATGGTCTGGATCTGGGGCTTCAACTTAGTACCTTGAAGGGGCAGGTTTCTGCCCTGGCGGTGTTCTTTCAAAGATCCTTTGCACTTCATCCCTTAGTCAAGACCTTTTTCCAAGGAGTTACGCATGTACGGCCTCCTAGGAAGCCTTTTGTTCCAGTTTGGGATTTGAACCTGGTTCTTTCTGCTCTTCAGGGTCCTCCGTTTGAGCCCTTGAATGAGGTTGCTTTGTCTTCTCTTACTCAAAAGGTGGCCTTTTTGGTGGCTATCACTTCGGTTAGGCGTGTTTCTGAGTTGGCAGCTTTATCTATTAAAGCTCCGTACTTTGAGAGGCACCAGGACAAGGTTGTCTTTCGTTTCAAGCCGGATTTTCTTCCTAAGGTGGTCTCTGCCTTTCATCTGAATCAGGACATTGTTCTGCCTTCTCTATGTCCTAATCCCAGCAATGACAAGGAAAGGGCGCTGCATTCCTTGGATGTGGTTCGTGTTGTGAAATATTATCTGGTGGTTACGTCTTCCTTTCGTAAGACTGATGCATTTTTGTGGTGCCCTTTGGACCTAGGAAAGGTTTGGCTCCTGCCAAATCTTCCATTAGTAAATGGATTCGTCAGGCCATCATTGGGGCCTATTCTGCCAAGGGGAGGAGTCCCCCTTTTCGTGTTACTGCTCATTCTACTCGTGCGGTTGGAGCGTCCTGGGCTTTCCAGCACCAGGCCTCTGTTGAGCAAGTTTGTAAGGCCGCTACTTGGTCCTCTGTTCACACTTTTTCCAAGTTTTACAAGGTTGATGTTCGGGCCTCAGCGGATGCTGTTTTTGGCCGCAAAGTTCTGCAAGCTGTTGTGGTTTAAGTTGTGCATTGTTGCCTTGTTTTGGATCCCCGCCCTTTTTATGGACACTGCTATTGGATGTCCCACATGTTATGGATATCTTGAAGCGGGGTGTGTGACATACTTAGAATAATACCATTTTGTGAAATACTCACCTGTAAAATGGGTATTATAAGTATGTCCTTCTTGTATTCTGGATCCTTTATTTTGTGAACTTTGCGTTGTTATGACCTATATTTGCCTCTTCCTGGTCCCTTACCTTACTGCTTCTATATACTGGGTGATGAGTGGGAGGTCCCAGGTATTTATGGATCAGGGAGGGGCTTTCTTTTTTGCTATCATCTCTGCAGGAACGCCCCTTCAGGTCGGTATTACCCACATGTTATGGATATCTTGAAGCGGGGTGTGTGACATACTTATAATACCCATTTTACAGGGGAGTATTTCACAAAATGGTATTTTTCCCCTGAGCTCAGTTGTTTACCAGGTTTCCCTGGGGCTAACTGGGGAATCTTGCACTTCTCCCTGCCAACTAGCCGCTTCTACCATGATAATGAATTGACGGCGCAGACAGCTTGTATCTGCATGAAAATGCTGCTCATTCAGTATCAAAGCAGAGGCAGCAGGCTGGCAGGAAGGTGTCCGAACCTCGATGGGGATGTTAATGTGTCTGCTGGCACCTGTAGTTAATTCAGGGCTACATACAGATTCATTGCTTCTTGCTGGGCAGGACTGTGTGTGATTGGCCCGGGGGTGGGGTGATCGAAGATCGCGATTGTCTCCCTGGCTGTCGGGTCTTACCCCGGCACCCCCTTTTGGTCTATTTCTGCCCGTTTTTTGATTGTTTGTACCTTTTTGGTGGAATGGAAGCCTCACTGGGCGATTGGTAGACGGCACTATAGGTGCCTAGGAGCTTATCTCCTCCGCTCGACCCCCTCTTTTGGGGGCAATGCGGCTATCCGGCATGGTGATCCGGAAGTGGGATGCCCCTGTCCCGAGGGTCCCCTTAGCCCCTTACTCTCCCGTTGCGGTCCCTTCTCCCTTCACTATGGGGGGGGGGTAGAGGGATGTGTATTGTGTGTATGGTTTACTGTATGTTCATGTGTTTTGCTTATTTCTACGTTGTCAGGCTGCACCGCAAGTGAGTGTGCATATGGCCTGACTTTGATTCCTCCTTATATGGCAGTCTCTGTTTTGCGGGCTGCTGCTGGCCTGTAGGGCTAGAGCTTTGGGTCAGCTTTAGGGGTGACCGGGGCGGGCTGTACGGTGTCAGGCTTGCTTATGGCTGCCTGCGCTTTTCTCGCTTTATCCAGCTCCCCTCCCCCCTCCGCTTATCTCCTTTGTTTTAATCGGCCACTCCCGCCTTCGCTGACATTTGCTGCCTGTCTTCCACCACCTCTTTGGTCGGTTGCTGGGCTTTTGTAAGCCTTACTGGGGCAGGTAAGCGGCCTCACCTGGTGGGGCCGTCTATATTTTTATGGGTTTGACTGTTTATTTAAAAAGTAATATATTTAATGGAAAAATACATTTACATTTATTATATATAAGGAGGAAAATCAGAGGCCAGTTTTCTTGCCTCTTCAAAGCACTTAGTGCTGTGTATGTATGTTATATTGCATGTTGCCATTGGTTTCTGGGGGTTTTACTGTTGGTTTGTTTCTTCCCCACAGATCCTGGGATTCCCTCAATTAGTAGCCTCCCGGTTCTATATTTGCCTGGCTAGTCTCTTTTTCTCCTAAATTGGGACATATTTTTATATTTATATATATATACTTGTAAAAAAATTTTTTTTTTTATATACTATTATTTTTTAAGGGGGACCTTTATTATCATTAATTAAATCCTCCCTCCCGGGACATTAACATAAAGGGGCATCCTGGGTTGGCTTATGCCTTAAACCCTAAATTTTGCGAATACCATAAATCACCATATGGAGACTTCCGATATTACCGGAAATGGTTCTTCTGGGCCATCTAGGGTGTGCAGAGGCTGTGGGACTCCGCTCCCAGCTGATGATGTTTTTGTATGCATTCCTTGTGCAAACCAGAGTATTGCGCGTCAGTCCGTTGCTCCGGCTGCTGGCCCTTCGCAACTCCCATCATCCCCTACCCCTCCCTCCCTATTCCGGACCCCGCGTGACATTGTCAAGAGTGGGGATTCGCAATCCGAGGTGGTGGCACGGTTGGCCAACCTCGAGAAAATAGTTTCCGTTAAAGCAGGGTTAAAGGCCACTGCGAAATGGAAGCACCTGACTCCTGTACCTCCGGCTTCACAGGATGATGTATGTGAGCCTGTGGTTTGGTCCGATTGCTCCCTGGACGAGGAGGGAGAATTTTCGGTGGAGTCAGATGAGCCTGCAGATCAGCTTGAGGTTGATGCTATTGGCGATTTGTTTGCGGGGGGTTTTCGTGACACCCCCTCCATTCTTGCTCAAATGTTTGAAATTTTCCACCTGAGGCTGTCACCCTGCCAAAGGGTCAGTTGTTTAATGTCCCTCAGCCGCCTTTGGTTTTTCCCAGACAACACCACTTTGAGAAAATTGTGCTCAAGGAATGGGAACATCCCACGCGGTTAACTGGAATTCCTTCCAGTTGGGAGAAACGTTATCCCTTTCCGCCAGAATTGGTGAAGCTTTGGTCGGTTTCTCCTGACGTCATTACCCCTGTACTAGGGCTCTCCAGCACGGCTATGGTGCAGTCTGCTGAGACTACTGCCCTTAAGGATGGTGAGGATCGTCGGAGTGACCAGTACGCTCGCCATGGTTTTAGTTACGCCGGGTCAGCGATGCGCCCGGTGTGTGCTTCAGCGCTTCTTCTATTGGCGGTTAGATCTGTAATTCAGGGTCTGTGTGTGGATCTTGATCCCACTTGCAAGGAGCTTATTGCTCTCAGGCAGTGTGAGTCTTTTGTTTCCTATGTTCTGTCCGCTCAGGACGATGCGCTGGCTATGAGTAGCAAGACAGCTGCAATGCTGGTGGCTATTCGTCGGGCAGTATGGCTGCGCCAGTGGTCGGCGGACGCAGCTTCTAAAAAGGTGCTCACAGCTCTCCCCTTTTTGGGGTTGCGGCTGTTTGGTGATAAAATTGATTCAGTTGCCAAAGGTGGTAAAATGCCCCAACGTAAGAAGCCTCGTCGTCCCTTTCGGGGGGCAAGTTCTGGTAGACCTTCCTTTCGGGGATTCAGAGCGGGTAGGGGGGCTTCCTTTCCCGCTACTAGAGGTGCAGGTTGGACTCGGGGGAAGGGCCGTGGCCGTCCCACTCAGTCCTGGGGCACCAAGCCCAAACCTGCTGATATGCCCGCTCAGCAGTGAGGGGCTGCCCTCACCCGTGCGAGTGGGGGGACGATTGTGACACTTCTCCCTGGTTTGGAACCAGAAGGTTCCGGACAGATGGATCCGGGAGATAGTGTCGTCCGGTTACAAACTGGAATTCGAGTCTCGCCCTCCTTCACGGTTCTTTCGGTCTCGGGTGCCCATCGATCCTTTGGCCGCACAGGGGCTCCTGGCGTCGGTAAAGAATCTGTTAGAGATGGCGGTCATCCGGCCGGTACCGCGCTTAGAGAGGGGCCTCGGTTTCTACTCCAATCTTTTCGCAGTCCCCAAGAAGGACGGGTCTGTTTGTCCCGTCCTGGACCTGAAATTTCAGGTTCATCCGTTTTCGGAAGTTTCGCATGGAAACTTTGCGTACGGCCGTCGGTTCCCTTCGGCAGGGGGACTTCATGACGTCCATAGACATCAAGGATGCTTATCTTCATGTTCCCATCTGCCACGCTCATCAACGTTTTCTTCGATTCGTGATGGAAGATCAGCATTTTCAATTCGTGGCACTTCCGTTTGGCCTTACCTCGGCTCCAAGAGTGTTCACCAAGGTGCTGGCAGGGGTGATGGCCATTTTCAGATCTCGGGGCATTCGTGTCGTACCCTATTTGGACGACCTTCTCATCATGGCTCCGTCACTCAATCTGAGACAGACACCAGGATGGTGGTCTCCACGCTGGAAAGCTTTGGTTGGGTGATCAACTTCTCCAAGTCCTCCCTCGCTCCGGCCAGGGTGGTGTCCTTTCTGGGGATGCAGTTGGACTCTCATCAACACAGAGTGTTTCTCCCCCAGTCCAAAATGCATCTGATTCAGGAGTTGGCTCGGGTCCTACTTTCCAATCCTCGGCCGCCCATCCGTCTGGGGATGAGGCTGGTAGGGTTGATGGTTGCCTCCTTCGAGGCAGTTCCTTTTGCTCAATTTCACACAAGGACGCTTCAGCTTTATCTGTTGGCGTCTTGGGACCGGCAGCCTCGGTCGCTGGATCAGCCCTTCCAGTTGTCCTCCCGGGTCCGGCAGTCCCTCCAGTGGTGGTTGGTCTCGACCAATCTCGTGAAGGGCAGGTCTTTCCTGACCCCTCTTTGGGAAATTGTCACCACGGATGCCAGTCTGTCGGGATGGGGCGGATTCTGGAAGGAGCTGCAGTTCCAGGGGCAGTGGGGGCCGCAAGAGGCCCACTTACCCATCAATATTCTGGAACTGAGAGCCATCCGTCGGGTTCTTGCTCTCCTGACTCAACACGTTCTGGGCCTTCCGGTCCAGGTGCGTTCAGACAATCGAACAGCGGTTGCTTACATCAATCATCAGGGAGGGACTCGCAGTCTGAGTGCTCTCAGAGAGGTGTTCCTGATCCTGACCTGGGCAGAGGCTTATGTTCCTTGTCTCTCGGTGGTATACATTCCAGGAGTGGAGAACCAGGAAGCGGACCGGTTGAGCAGGAGCTCTCCCCTTCTGGGAGAATGGGCTCTCCATCCTCAGGTTTTTCGCTCACTGTGTCTCCGATGGGGGACACCGGAGGTGGACCTGTTTGCCTCTCGTCACAATCACAGGCTCCCGAACTTCGTGTCGCTCTCCCGGGATCCTCTGGCTCTGGCAGTGGACGCCATGTCCCTGAGCTGGGATTTCTATACCTGTTTCCTCCGATACCCATGCTGGGCAGGGTGGTTTGGAAGTTGGCTCTGGAAAGGGTGTCCGCCGTTCTCGTGGCCCCAAGGTGGCCAAGGCGAGTGTGGTTCGCAGACATCATTCGGCTGGCAGTGGACCAGTTCGTTCTGTCTCTTCGGCCCGATCTGCTCACTCAGGGTCGGTTGTGTTACCCCAATTTACCAGCGCTGGTTTTTACGGCCTGGCTGCTGAAACCTCCATCTTGAAGGAGGAGGGTCTTTCTGACTCAGTCGTTAAGACTTTGATCAGTGCCCGGAAGAGGTCTTTTTCTATCATCTATTATAGGACTTGGAAGGCCTATATCGCTTGGTGTGAGATTAGATCCTTTCCTTGTAGGGTCTTCTCGGTCTCCAGGATTCTGGAGTTTTTACAATCTGGGCTGGACTCTGGTCTTCAGCTAAGTACTTTGAAAGGGCAACTTTCTGCCTTTATCTATCTTTTTTCAGAAGCGTTTTGCGCTTCATTCTTTAGTTAAAACTTTTTTCCAGGGGGTTACGCATGTGCGGCCTCCCAGGAAACCATTACGCCCGGTTTGGGATTTGAATTTGGTTCTTTCTGCTCTACAGGCTCCTCCTTTTGAGCCTCTGCAAGATATTGCTTTGTCTACCCTGACTCAGAAGATTGTCTTCTTGGTAGCTATCACTTCGGTCCGGCGTGTCTCAGAGTTGGCGGCCTTGTCTATCCAGGCGCCCTACTTTGAGAGGCATCAGGATAAAGTGGTCTTTCGGTTCAAGCCAGACTTTCTTCCTAAGGTTGTTTCTGCTTTTCATTTGAATCAGGATATTGTTCTTCCCTCCTTGTGTCCTAATCCTAAGAATGACAAAGAGAGGGTTTTGCATTGTTTGGATGTAGTACGCTGTGTTAAGTACTACTTGATTATCACGTCTCCTTTTCGTAAGACGGATGCCTTTTTTGTTATGCCCTGTGGGCCTAAGAAGGGTTTGGCACCAGCCAAATCTGCCATTAGCAAATGGATACGTCAGGCCGTTACTGCGGCCTATTCTGCTAAGGGGAAAGTCCCCCCTTTTCGTATCACTGCTCATTCTACTCGCGCCGTTGGAGCGTCTTGGGCTTTTCAGCACCAAGCTTCTGTTGAACAAGTTTGTAAGGCCGCCACTTGGTCTTCTGTTCATACTTTTTCTAAGTTTTACAAGGTTGATGTGCGAGCCTCAGTGGATGCTGTTTTTGGCCGCAAAGTTCTGCAGACTGCAGTCATTTAAGTTATGCTTCACCTGGCCTTGAGTTGCCCATCCTTTGTGGACACTGCTTTTGGATGTCCCAATCGTGAAGAATTAAAGGTGAAGCGGGGTGTGTGGCACACCAAGAATTATACCATTTTGTGAGTACTCACCTGAAAAATGGATATTGTTGGTGTGCCACACACCCCGCTTCACTCCCACCCTTTTCGGTATTCCGAATCCTTTATATGGTGAAGCTTTTATTTTTATTGATATTGATTTATTTGGAGGTTACCGTTAAAATACTGGTACCTTGTCTTTCTGCTTTTTAATACACTGGTGATAAATGGGAGGTACCAGGTATATATAGGCCGGAAGGGGGCTCGTTACAAGACTTCCTCTCTGCACAGCGTCACCTGGCGGTGAGTAACCCAATCGTGAAGAATTAAAGGTGAAGCGGGGTGTGTGGCACACCAACAATATCCATTTTTCAGGTGAGTACTCACAAAATGGTATTTTCCTGGCTCCCCCAGTACTGCCCCTTTCTCTCCAGCACAAAGAGCGCTGTGTGCTCAGCCTGGGAATCTTGCACATGTGCGTTCACTGATCCATGCCAGGCAAACAGATGTCTGCAACGGAACGGACTGCATCAGATCGCCAATCGGTTATGGGCTATGCTGAATCTGCAGCCCATAGCCCGGAAGCAAGGATTATAGCCTTCTCATTAGTGGCTAATACATTAGGTATTTAAGATATGCAATACAGCATGGGGCAGGTTTTTGCAGCCACATGTTTATGTTTATTATGTTTATTAGAGTGTTGGTCCACTTTAACTAAATGTATCATCATGGGGTGGGGCTGCTTGGCCAGGGAGCAGTATGGCCAACTGCATCCAGCATAGAGCAAAACATTTCAAAGAAAACAGTCTCTCAACAAGATCTTCATCATCAAAGTTTAATGAGGGGCCTAAGGGATGCCTCATTCAACACCATTTGTTCTTGAGTTCATTGGCATTTCTGTAAGTGCAATACTTTTATTTAAATTAAACTGTCATAAACGGTATTACACTGTGTATATGTTCTTTTATTTTTGTGGCTGTGGCTTTTTGTGAACCATATCCTTTTGAAAAGTTGGACCTTTAAAGTGGAAGTTTAGTCAAAAAGTGCCGCCCCACCTTAACAAATACACGGATGCTGAGGCAGGACAGGGGGTTAGAGAGAAAAAGATTCTTTACCTTCTCCTTGGGCCAGCGCTCCACTGCAGAGAAAGCACAAAGCTGCATCCCCTGGGTCCGCGCGCACTTCCGGCGCCCATTAACTTGAATACACGAAAGGAAGCGTGTACGGAGCCGGGGGATGTGGCTCTGTGTTTAAATGCAAGAAGGCGGTGCAAGAAGGCTAACCCCCGTCCCGTCCTGCCTCAAGGGTAGGGTGGCAGGGCGGACCACTCTTTGACTAAACTTCCGCTTTAAAGAGAACAATAAGTGTAATTAATATAAGCTATTTACACTGCGCAGTCTGGTAGGAGTTTGACCACACTTGACAGTGACAGTGATGTGTTAGCTGAGTTTCACATTGGGAGTGGGTATTACATAAAAGGTTTCCAACTCTTTGATGATAAGGATCTTGTTGAGAGACTGTAGATTATTTATAATTTTGTTTGCATCTGGTTTATGTTGTTATGAATATTGGGCAATGGCCTTAATAATAATAAAAAAAAAAAGACGTGCTATTTTGGGGATAGATGGTGATGACATAAATGTCCTATATATGTCCAGGTATACTTTAAAGAGACCCTATATAGGATTACCTTAAAGCACAGCTGACATGCATCTTATTCTAAGCATACAGCACGTCCTGCTCCAGATATAGTAATTACATGTGGGTAATCCTCCGCCTGAGGGCGCTGTTTACTGCAGACATGTAGAAAACAGGCTCCTCCCGGCCCTACATATACCGAGGGACCTCCCACAAATCCCCAGATTTCTCTGCAGTGCTGAACTGTGAAGACATGAAGTATCACGCTCTCGCAGGCGAGCGGGGCTTTACAGCCCGAGGCCCTGCGGGACTATTTCCACCCGTCCTCTTTGTGAAGAATATGCCTCCCAGCCTGGGCTGCGTTGGTCGGGTGAGGGTAGGCAGCACCTAGTGTGCTTACGGAGCTAGACTCCACCACAATCCCCCACCATAGGGTAGGCGGTCAAGGCTAATGGTGAGCCTTCAGTGGATGCCCCTCCCGCGTCAGTGCCCCACGCCCCGTGTAGCGGTGACCCCGAGTGTTGGGTCACCTTCCTCCCTAGTTCCCCCCGTTAGTGGGGGGAAAAAGAGGAGGGGGTTGTGTGTACGATGGCCTAACCTTGCCCTATTACACTTGTAAGCTTATAGCCCTTAACGGTTACCGGGGGTCAGAGCCGCACTTCAAACATTGAGGTTAACGTTAGCCGCAGCGCCTTTAATGTATTTTACTTGGCGCGTACGGCGGCTCTGTTCGCGGACGCTACGGCGTTTATTCCTGTCTATCCTGTTCATGTTTAATCTCTGAGGTAATTCACTCGCTCTGAGTTTCAATTCCTAACTACTGTTTTCTGTCTGGCTACGTGCTTAGAGCTTCGCGCTCTCCGGGGGGGGGGGCGTGGTCTGGTTTGGCGCGTTCTGAGTCATCTGCAGCTCTGGCCCGCCCTTCGAGGTTCGCTTGGCGCCATTTTGTCGGTCTTCCCGCGCGCGCGTGGTCACGATCCTTTTCCTCCCTTGGTCCTGTAAGTGCCCTCGCAAGCGTTTCGTTTTATGTTTCTTTGTGTGCTGCGCATGGCTCTGACACCCATTCTTCTCCTTATGTCTTTCAGACGCCAAGATTCCGGTGGCTTCTCCCGGCCTGATATATATCCTTAACGGGTTCACATTAAAATTCTCCCACATTCCTAGCGGGTATTGGGGCATCCAGGGTTGCTTATAGCATAAATCCCTGCTGGCATATTGCTTAGATAATCACCATATGGAGGCATCTCAGAATTATGTGTCCGGGGTCCCGCGGGGACAAGACCGGCTGTGTACTGCGTGTGGACAACCATGCTGATGCTGACAGAGCACGGGTCTGCGAAGTACTGGCCCTGCAATCAGGTTTACCAGTGGCTGCACCTCGCTTCAATACACCTGTCTCCCCGTGCTTAAATCTCACTCCTGATGAGTCGCACTCGAGCGGGGATGACCAGCAGGTGGTGCCGCGCAGGCTACCCACGGCGGAGCAGGTGATGTCTGGTTTTTGCGGAGCGCTTGGGCTCTGGAAAGAAGCGGTCCCTGACGCCTCCTGGTTCTATGTTTCCCGCTGAAACTGAAGAGTCTGCTGCTATGCAGGACCTTGATCCTCAGGTTCCAGTTCCTCAGACGAGATACCTTGGAGCCGTGACAATTCTGGCCCTGGTTCCTGGGGCCTGTGTGACACTGATGAATTACTTATTAAGATCTTTGAAGTACTATCCATCTCTCCTCCGGGAGAGTCTCCCAAGCCCAAGGGGAGAGTTTCCACACGGCGACGCCGCGCTTGGAATTTCTGGAACAGGATCATTTCCAGGCTCTTATATCTAAGGAATGGGAATCACCTTGTAAACTTACAGGGGTTCCGGGGGTCTGGGATTGGAAGTACCCTTTTCCCCCTGATGTGGTTGACTGCTGGTCAGTCCCTCCCGAGGTGGATGCACCTATTATTGGGGTTGCTAACCCCCCCTTCATGACAGCTCCTACTTATCGTACCCTTCGGGATGCTGAGGACCGGCGCATTGACAGACTGGCTTCCCACGCCTTTTCGTGTGCAGGGACGGCTCTGCGCCCGGTCTGTGCCGCGGCCGTCACTGCGGTGGCCGCCAGGACCCTTCTTAGGAAGATACTTGACCACCAGCCGGAGGATCTCCCTTGGGAGGTCTTTAATGCACTGTCTGATTGTGATGTTTTTGTGAGGTTTATTCTCTCAGCGATGGATGACACTATTAAGATGTGCGCTAGAACCTCTGTTCTTGTGGTGGCTATTCGCCGCCTGCTTTGGCTGCGACAGTGGGGGGCTGACAATGATACTAAAAAGGCGCTTACTGGCCTTCCTTTTAGAGGACGACGCTTATTTGGGGCCCGGTTGGACCTTTTTGGAAAAAAGGGTAAGGCACCCTCGAGCAGAAGGCCGTCTCGGCCTCCCAGGGGCAGGGACACCCCTCCCCCTCCCTACGTTAGTGTCAAGCGCGAACCAGAAGTGTGCTTCCAACTTTTTGGAGTGGAGGCCCGCCCCAGGGGGGGCAGGCAACGCCCTGGGACCTCCGGCAGGGCGAAGTCCAAATCTGCCAAAGCCGCACAAGCATGAAGGGACCCCCTCGCCCTGTTGGGCGAGGGGACTGCCGCAGCACTTGGCTCTTATCGCAGGGAGCCATGCTTCTTTCAGGTTGTTACAGCAGGTAGTCCCCCTGGATGCAGAATGGAGTTTGCTGGGCGGTCCCTTTCTGAGGTTGTCAGGGTTCTTCTAGTCCCTGTTTTTCCCTTCGGAAGTTAAGGCAGGCCGAGTTTGGCGTGCAGGGTCTGGGCTCTATTACAGGTTGGCCCTTGACTTGTGATTGCATCCACATTACCTTTTCCCTCTGGGATGAAGCAGTCTGACCCGAGCTGGCATTCTGGGCCTAGCATTTATACTTTCACAGGCAGTTCCTATATGGTATCTACCATGGGCCACAGGCGCTCTTGTCCAGTGGACCTCTTGATGCCTGTGAGGATCTATAATCCTTTTTTAGGCCCCTGTGCCTTCAGGGCACCTAGGCAATTGCCAGCCAGTGTTGAAGGACCAACTCTGCGGATTGGGGTCTTGTTTTTGGTTCCTCTCCTGCTCCCAGGCGGCTCACCAAGGCGAGTATGGGAGTGGTGTCTTGGACGTGCCCGTGTGGCATCCGTGCTAGGTTCTACTTGATTGTCCTTCTTTGCTTCCAATTTTTGCGTCAGGCCGTGTTGGCTATTGACTTGTGGCTCCTTGGGAGTCCTTGGGATTGGTGCTCAGGCACATCACTTACTTAGTGTCCCCTGGTTCAGGTATCTCCCTACGGGGGTGGCATTTAGATTGGTTCATGTTAGAACCTTCCTTCTGCTATGTGTGGACTTATTATGGAAAGGGCCTTGCTCTCTTTGATGTCACACTGCCTTCACCTTGCAGCTGGTGGGCCTGTTGGTGGCGGCCCAGATGCTGTCCTTTATTCTCAGAAGCCCTTGGGCCCTGCGACACCTTAGGTTACTTATCCTGGACAGGGTTCCAGCACCCCTGGAACTAGGTCAGTACGCTCCTCCTTGTTACGGGGGTTCCTTTTGATGTTGTAAATTCAAGGAAGATGTCTGGGACCATCCCTTTCCTTCTTGCTTCTCCCTGTAGATGGTCACCATGGGTACCAAGTCTTGCAGGTTGACTGGGAGGTTCTATTTCTTCTGAATTCCCCCGTGGTTCCTAAGGGGGGCCCCTTAGGGGGTCCATTTTCATACTGTTTTTCGGTTGACACATTGAGCCTTTGGTGGGCTCTAATTTGCTGGACTGCTCCTCTTCAGGACTTGTCCTTTTTGGGGACTCTCGGTCAGTCTGAGGACAGTGGCCTGTCCTTTCTTATCTGTGAAGGTCTCGGAACAGGTTGACCCTTCAAGAAGGTTCTGGTTCTGATCTAAGTGGGGGTTTACACTCCTTGCACTTCATTGGTATTAGCTTCGATGGCTGTCCTACTGTGGCAGGAGGTTCTATTCTAGTGTCTCACTGAGTCCCTACTGGTGTGGCCCTGCGGGGCCCCGTTGCTATTACAGGGACTCTGCCCTGGGTTATTGTCCCAGAACTCTCTGGCCTTGGTCATGGGGGCCTAGTATTGCTTTCTGTCAGGACATTATATTCTATATGTCTTAACTTCTTTCACCCTGCTAGGCGGGGTTCTGCACAAGATTGCTGTAGAAAGGGAGAACCGTTATGCTGGGGGCCCTGGGTGGCCCAGTGGGGTGTGGTTCGCAGATTTTCTGCTGAAGACAGTCGTACTGTATGCTCTCTCACGAGGGCTGTTCTGCCTATTCAGGCTCCTTACTACGTTGCCCCTATCTACAGGCCTTTTAGGCGATTGGACGGTTTGATCTTCACCCTATTGGAGATGGGTATCTCTGGGTGTCTTTTCTCTATTGGAGGGCTAGGCCTAGCTCCCTCCTCTTCTTCTCCCTTTTCTGCTGGCTATGTTGGGGTATGTTGTTCTAGCTTGCTTTGCTTGGACTAGCTCTCTCTCCTGCGGGATGTTCCCCGTTCCCTGGGTCCTAGAGTTATTACAGCACGGTTGAAGTTGGCTCCCCAACTCAGTTCTCTGAAGGTTTTCAGGGCTCGCCCTGTTCGCCTACTGCAGAAGTCTAGTTCAATCTTCTGTGTTGAGCATTCCTCAGGGGTTGCTCAGGTGCATTCCCCAGGGAATTCTATGCTCCCTTTTGGGGGGATTACTTATCCTGATGCCCTGCTAAGGGTTCCCTTGGGTCTTATTCATGTTCTTGTCTGAACTGTTCCTTCCCTCATGTCGCTCTTCTGGGGCGGTTGCTTCAGTCAGAAGTGTGCCATAAATGATGGCTCTGTTAGCGGTCCTAGTCATTATATATATATATGTTTATATATCTGTACACCATGAGGTGGGGGTGTTCCGCCTTAAGTTTGGGTCCAGGCGCTGTTTTTATTCTCCTTTATTCCAGACCCTCCGGCCTCTGGGCTATTGTCTTGATTACTCTGAGCTAAAGGGATCTGTATCCCTCAACAGGTGTTGGAGATTTCCTGGACTGTCTCTTGTCCCTGGTAGGGATTATGCCCTTTGGGGCTTATAGGTGTCTCCATCCTTATGTACCGGATCTGATTGCTACCACGGGTGTAGGTGCCCTTTGGATTGGTCTTACTCGGTTGGTCGAGTCTTAGCGTTGTTTTTCAGTATTCCTGCCGGTCTCGCCTGAGACCAGGGTTCATATTCCCCGATGGGGAGAGTTCTAAGGTTGCCATGGCTACCCTTTTTTTGCAGTAGCATGGTTAGGCTGTTACTCTGGCCTACTGTTTTAGGGGCAGATTCTTCTTCCTTCTTGGTTTTTGTTCTCTTTCTACTTGTGCTTGGCTTGGGCCTTTCAGCACTAGGTTCTGTTGAGCAAGCTGGCTAGTCCGCTGCTTGTGTTCAGTTCTTCCTTTACAAGGTTTTCAAAGGTTGAGGTTCGAGCATGTGCTCATGTTGCTCTTGGTAGCAAGGTTGCGGGTGACAGCGCTTTTACTGTTGGCTGTGCCTTTTCTCATGGGGATCCCACCCTACTTTATGGACACTGCTATTGGATGTCCCACATGTAATTACTATATCTGGAGCAGGACGTGCTCTATGCTTAGAATAATACAGTTCTGTGAAATACTCAGCTGTAGAATTGGTATTATACGCATACAGCACGTCCTGCTCCACCCCACCCTGGTTTCACTTTGTTCTGGATCCCCTGTATGGTGATTGTTATCATTGATATTATTGCCAGTTTCTGGGTGGTTGGGTTTTCCCGGCTTCTCTTTCTCACTGCTTTTCAATGCTGGGGATTTGTGGGAGGTCCCTCGGTATATGTAGGGCCGGGAGGAGCCTGTTTTCTACATGTCTGCACTGAACAGCGCCCTCAGGCGGAGGATTACCCACATGTAATTACTATATCTGGAGCAGGACGTGCTGTATGCGTATAATACCAATTCTACAGGTGAGTATTTCACAGAATTGTATTTTTAACATTATGGGGAAGAAGAGTATGAAAGTACTGTCTACAACTGTTTAGCGTCTCTGTGCAACCAGTTTTCACCACACAAGGGGGTCCGCCTAACGCATTCACCTTTTTGCCACAACAGAGGGTTATTAATAGTCATTGTCATGTGGGAAGAATTGAAATTGGGGCTGTCCTGGGCAAAATAATTCAGTGTTCGCTTTTGTCCCGGGCAAAATAGTTCTGGGGCTGTCCCAAGCAACAAAAATGGTTAATTTGTATTGTGAAAATCAGTTTGACACCCCTGCATTAAATATGCAGCACGTCCTGCTCCAGATAATGATTCATAACATCTGGGTTATACCTCCACAAGAGGGCGCTTTACTGCAGAGATGGCAAAAAGAGGCCCCTCCCGGTCCATATATACCCAGGACCTCCCACTAATTCCCCAGTTTCTTCTCTGCAGTGGGCTGCGAAGGACAAGATGATGGCTTCTCTTCTTGCAGGTGAGCTGGGCTTACAGCCCATGATCCACCCGTTCCACTTTAATACCCACCCGTTCCACTTTAATACTATTCCTCCCAGCCTTGGCTGCGTGGTCGGGTGATGGTAGGCAGCATCTATTAGGGATGCTTTATTAGGAGCTTGCTCCACCGCAAATCCCCCATCAAAGGGTAGGCGGTCCAGGTATGGTGAACCTGAGTTGGGATGCCCCGTCCGCTTGCCCTCCTTTACATGTCACAAATGTACTTATGGGAATTTTACTTCCCCCTCCTCCCACTATCCTGAGTCGTCGGGGGGGGGGGGGGGGGGAGATTGTCTGTGCATGTAAGTGCTTGACTTTTAACACCAATGTTTTATATTGTGATTGTGTACTTATACTTGCGCTGGCACTACAGCTCAGCGCTTCTCCTCTCCCCTTTTGCTTTTTTGAATTTCCCGCCGCTGACTCGTGCTCCCTGCGGCGTCCGTGGTCAGCGGTGACGTCACTCCGGGTTCTACTGGGCTCTGATTGGCTGCGGGGTGGCTTGCTGTCGACCTCTCCCCGCGCTTCCTGGAGGGGGCGGGGCTTAGCGCTTGGCACGCTCCGCACTCTCCTCATGCGGCCCGCCCCTTCTGAGCCCTCCAGCGCCATCTTGCCTGCTTCTCCTGGTCGATTGCAAGCTCTTCGGCGGTCCGTGAGTGCCCATGCGGGCCTTGATTTACTTTTTTTATTGTAGTTTATCCATCTATTGTTTATACTATCTGATGGGGTGTATTGTTTTATGTCTTTCAGGCGGGAAAACTGGTTAGAGGTTTCTCCCTGTCCTGTGTCCTCTATTAGCTATAACTGACATTATTAGAGGCCTGATTATTTAAATCCTCCCACTATTCTAGCGGACATTTGGGGCATCCTGGGTAGCTGTGTAGCGTAATTCCTATTGGCCAGTTGTGCCACAAAAATCACCATATGGAGGCTTCACAGGATATTGGGCTCGGGGTCCCATTGGGACAAGCCCGGCTGTGTGTGGGGCATCCCTTGTGAGCGATAATGTGCAGGTTTGTGTACCCTGCTCCCAACAGGCGCTTGCACGGCATTCTGGGCTATCTGCCTCTGGGCCTGTGCCCACCATGTCTTCTCCCACGCCCCCTCGGTTGATCGTGACCCCCAGTGAGATTAACACTACTGGGGAGTCTCAGCCTGATGTGTCTTCCAGGCTGGCCAACATTGAGAGGTTGATTGCTAGCTCTGTGGCCCGTAAGGCCCCAGCTAAAAGACGGCACTTGGCGCCTGCTGCGTCTGCTTTCCCTATGGAGACGGAAGATTTCCTTGATTTGTCTGACTGTACCTCACTTGAGGAAGGGGAATTATTTTCAGATTCGGAATTTCCCAATGATCAGCATTTCCCTGGCGCTGATGCCGGCTCAGAGCATTGAAATGCTGATGACACCCATAGACTTTTGACTCAAATCTTTGAAGTACTTTCCATTTCCCTCCCTGCTGCGGCACCCAGGCAACAGGGGGAATTGTTTGTTACTACAAAGCCACGTTTGGAATTTCAAGAACAGGCACATTTCCATAATCTGGTTCACAAGGAATGGGAGCAGCCTAGCCGGCTTCCTGGTATCCCTAAGGGATGGGATAAAAGGTACCCTTTTCCCTCGGAGGTGGTTAAATGTTGGTCAACTCCACCAGAGGTGGATGCCCCTTTTTTGGGGTTGTCTAATACTATATTTTTACACCATTAGGATGTGCAGCAGGACCTCGGCTCTGGTTGTTTCGATTCGCCGCTCGGTCTGGCTGCGCCAGTGGGCAGCTGACAATGCTGCTAAGAAGGCTCTCACAGGGCTACCCTTTAAGGGGCTGTGCCTTTTTGGTGACAGTTTGGACCTTTTTGCAAAAGGAGGTAGGTTGCCCCAACACAAAAGACAGACGTGGCCCGTTCAGGGTCCTTTACCCCCTCCTTTCGTGGATCCAGGTCGGGGAGGGGGGTACCCTTTGCGAGGCACAGGGGTGATTTCTGGGGCAAGGGTAGAGGCCGTGCCCGTCCCGTATCCTCCTGGGGATCTAAGCCCAAATCTGTCATTAAGCCCGCTCAGCCATGAAGGGGCGCCCTCAACCTTATGGGTGGGGGGACAGCTGCGGCTCTTCGCTCATGTCTGGGGACAACAGGTCTCAGACAGGTGGATTCTGGAGGTTGTGTCCTCCGGCTACAAGCCAGAGTTCGCAGCACAGCCCCCTCCAAGATTTCTCAGGTCTCGGATTCCTCTATACCCCCTGGCAGCTCAGGGTCTATTTCTGGCTGTACAGAACTTATTGGATATGGGGGTCATCTGTCCAGTCCCTTCGGGGGAGAGAGGTCAAGGTTATTATTCCAATCTTTTCACAGTACCCAAAAGGGATGGCTCCATCAAGCCCATCCTGGACTTAAAGCTTCTCAACAAGTTCATCAGAACCAGACGCTTTCGCATGGAGACCCTGCGCTCCGCGATCAGCTCTTTGCCCCCCGGGGGACTTCATGACCTCCATAGACATCAAGGATGCTTACTGTGCCAGTCTTCCCAGGGCATCAGCGGTTCCTCAGGTTCGCCCTGGAGGACCAGCACTACCAATTTGTGGCACTTCCCTTCGGTCTCACCTCAGCCCCCCCAGATTGTTCACCAAGGTGCTGGCAGGGGTGATGGCCATCCTCAGAGCCGGGGGCATTCGCATTCTCCCTTATCTGGACGATCTTCTCATTACATCTCATTCTCTCCAGCAGGCAGAGTTGAATACCCAGATGGTGGTAACTGCCCTGGAAACGTTCGGATGGGTGATCAATTATCCCAAGTCCTCCCTCTCCCCGTCCCGGGTGACCCCCTTCCTGGGCATGAATCTGGATACCGTTCAGGCCAGGATTTTTCTTCCTCAGCAGAAGGTGGATTCTCTTCAAGCTCTGGTTCATTTCATGCTGTCCAGCCCTCGTCCTTCCATCAGGCAAGGGATGCAATTGGTGGGACAGATGGTGGCCTGCTTCGAGGCAGTCCCTTACGCTCAATTTCACATGAGACCCCTTCAGCTCCATCTCCTTTCAGTCTGGGACAAGTGTCCCCTGTCTTTTGTCTGGGGGGAAGATCCTTTCTGACTCCATGTTGGGAGACGGTCACTACAGATTCCAGTCTGTCAGGTTGGGGGGGCTACTGGAGAGCCCTCCAATTCCAGGGGCTGTGGGGCCCTCAGGAGGCTCGCGCTCCTATCAACGTCCTGGAGCTGAGGGCGGTTCGGTTGGTACTGGCGCAGTTGACTCCTCACCTTTAGGGTCTGCCAGTACAGGCTCGCCCCGACAACCAGACGGCGGTCGCCTATATCATTCATCAGGGAGGGACTCAGAGCAAGAGTGCCCTCCAGGAGGTGTCGTTGATTCTGTCCTGGGCTGAGGACAATGTCCCGTGCATCTCAGCAGTTTATATTCCGGGAGCAGAGAATCTTGAGGAGGATTCCCTGAGCAGGGGGACCACTCGCTGGGGGGAATGGTCCCTCAACAGCGAGGTCTTCCTATCCCTTTGTCACCGGTGGGGGAGGCCGGACGTGGATCTGTTTGCTTCTCGCCACAATCACAATCTGCCAGCATGTGTCTCCCTGTCCCAGGATCCTCTGGCTCTGGCGGTGGATGCTCTGTCTCTGTCCTGGCAGGGTCTCGGTCTCCTGTACCTCTTCCCTCCATTTCCTCTTCTGAGCAAGGTTCTGCGCAAGTTGGTTCAGGAGAGGGTGCCAGCCATTCTGGTGGCCAAGACAGGTGTGGTTCGCAGACGTTGTGCGGCTGGCAGTGGATCAGTACGCTCTACCCTTGGTTCCGGACCTTCTCACTCAAGGACGGCTCTGTTATCCCAATTTACAAACGCTGGCTTTGACGGCCTGGCTGCTGAAACCTTCATCCTGAAGGAGGAAGGACTGTCTGATTCGGTGGTTCGTACTCTTGTCAGGGCTAGGAAGAAGTCCTCCTCCACTATTTACTATAGGACCTGGTGGACCTACATTGACTGGTGTGAATCTAGGGCCTTTCCCTGTCGTGTGTTCTCCATTCCTAGGATCCTGGAGTTCCTTCAACATGGTTTGGATATGGGTTTTCAGCTCAGCACCTTGAAGGGTCACGTGTCTGCCTTGGCTGTTTTCTTCCAGAGGTCCTTCACTGTACATCCTCTGGTCAAGACCTTCTTCCAGGGGGTCGCTCATTTGCGCCCTCCCCGCAAACCCATGGTACCGGTCTGGGATTTGAATTTGGTTTTGTCTGTCCTTCAGGGTCCTCCATTTGACCCTGTGCATGAGGCTGCCTTGTCTATCCTTACCCTGAAGGTTGCCTTTTTGGTGGCTACCACCTCTGTCCGGCATGTTTCTGAGTTGGCGGCTCTGTCTATTCAGGCCCCCTACTTTGAGAGACACCAGGACAAGGTGTTTTTCCGCTTTAAACCAGACTTCTTGCCTAAGGTTGTCTCTGCCTTCCATCTCAATCAGGATATTGTGCTTCCTTCTTTGTGCCCTACTCCTGGTAATCCCAAGGAGAGGGCCTTGCATTCTCTGGATGTTGTCAGGAATTTGAAATACTACCTGGTGGCTACTGCTCCTTTCAGAAAGACGGAAGCCTTGTTTGTGGTTCCATCGGGTCCCAAGAAGGGGTTGGCTCCTGCTAAGTCTACTATTAGCAAATGGATCCGTCAGGCCATTGTTAGGGCCTATTCTACTAGGGGGGAAGGATCCTCCTTTCCGTGTTACTGCTCATTCTACCCGTGCTGTTGGGGCTTCCTGGGCCTTCCAGCACCAGGCTTCTGTTGAACAAGTTTGTAAGGCTGCTACGTGGTCTTCTTTTCATACCTTTTCCAAGTTTTACAAGGTTGATGTTCGGGCCTCAGCGGATGCTGTTTTTGGCCGCAAGGTTCTGCAGGCGACAGTGGTTTAAACTGCGCGTTGTTGCCTTTTTGGGATCCCCACCCTTTTTATGGACACTGCTATTGGATGTCCCAGATGTTATGAATCATTATCTGGAGCAGGACGTGCTGCATACTTAGAATAATACAATTCTGTGATTACTCACCTTGTAGAATTGTATTATAAGTATGCAGCACGTCCTGCTCCATCCCACCCTGTATGCCTTATTCTTGGATCCTCTATATGGTGGTTGTTTTTTCATTATTAACATTGTTAAATTGGTTATTGGCTTCTCCTGGTACCCTTACTGCTTTTTGATACTGGGGAATTAGTGGGAGGTCCCAGGTATATATGGACCAGGAGGGGCCTCTTTTTGCCATCTCTGCAGTAAAGCGCCCTCTTGTGGAGGTATAACCCAGATGTTATGAATCATTATCTGGAGCAGGACGTGCTGCATACTTATAATACCAATTCTACAAGGTGAGTAATCACAGAATTGTATTATTTTGTTTGTATAGCATTATCATATGAATTATAAATGTTCTTTTTTTTTAAACGAATAATGCTGTGCTGTATGGCTGCAATGGCTGACATTTCAGAGATGTGTAACTGTGAATCTCCTGAAGGTTATTAATTTGTACTGGGTGTACGAACAATGCATAGGCGTTTATTATATTTCACACATTTGAAATTGAAATTCACTGGCATCAGTTCTGTGTTAGATAGCAAATGACTCTCCATTGTCAGCACATGAAATCTGCAGTCCGCATTCCTGTTGTTATATTCTTCCCTAGGACTCTATTTTCACACTTAGTGACTGCAAGCAATGGACAGTGGAAAATTGCATGTAGTTAAAACAGTGGAGATACTGTGTAGATAAAACACACTTTGTGATATTAATTAGACTGATGACCTAGCTGCTGAATATTTAGGAATGGGATGGGATTCAGAATACCCCTAGTTGCTTAGCAACCTGTTTTATTATCTCCTGAGTGGTCCACTTATGTCTTAAACTAATGATTCATTCTGTACACTTATCCAGCTGTTAGATAGTACAGCGCTGGCAGTATGCTGCTTTCTGTTTCTCAACCACTATTACCTCTGCCTTGAAATGCATGCTGTGGATTTTTATCTTTGGCACATTTTCAGATTCAGTCTTCTGATGACACTTCTTTTGTTGCTCATCCACTTTGTCTGAAAAGCAATGAGGAGTACTCCTTTGGCCTCAAGTGTATAATTTGAGGGACCATTTTTGTAGTATATCATCTCAGTGCAGCTATCCACCCAGAAACGCTATCTGACCAAAAAACATTGCCCCCTTATCCCCCAGACAAAGAGCGATCTCCCTGACCTGTTAGTTTTGTAAGCAGTAATGTCTTTATCATTCTGTATAAACCAAAATAATTAAATCGAACTTTAGAACACAGACACTGAACAGGCTGTATAGTAAGCAGCCACGGGATTCCACATTACTTTGTGTCTGTGCAGCTGGTGAGCCCTACAAGTTGCCAGTGGTCACATAGAGTTGAAATATGGCAGTCAAAGTGATGGATTGCAGAATTAGGTAAGTGAGTAAGGGCCAGGGTTCCTGCTTTCCTGCTAGTATTTAAAGCAGGATATCCACCCTTGAGATGCTTCCCATCTGTTTAGTTCAGGGACCCTCCAATCTTATATTATTTTAATGGAGGGTTGCTTTAAGGTTCTTATTTCCTTTATTCTAAGCATACAGCACGTCCTGCTCCATATATAATACTTACACATGGGTAATCCTCCGCCAGAGGGCGCTGTACACTGCAGACATGCAAAAACAGGCTCCTCCCGGCCCTACATATACCGAGGGACCTCCCACAAATCCCCAGATTTCTCTGCAGTGCTGAACTGCGAAGACATGAAGTATCACTCTCTCGCAGGTGAGCGGGGCTATTACAGCCTGCGGCCCTGCAGGACTATTCCCACCCGTCCTCTTCAACGATGTGCCTTCCAGCCTGGGCTGCGCTGGTCGGGTGAAGGTAGGCAGCACCATGTGTGCAATCCCCCACCATAGGGTAGGCGGTTTAGGCTGATGGTGAGCCTCTAGTAGATGCCCCTCCCGCATCATTGCCCCGTGTAATGGTGGACCCTGTGTGACGGGTCGCCTTCCTCCCTCGTTTCCCCCCGTAGCTCGGGGGAAAAGAAGGGGGGGGTATGTGTGTGGCCGTCTCAGTGTAGTGTTGTACACGCTTATGGTTGTTGCCTTGTATTGACCGGCATCTGGGTGTCAGAGCCGCGCTGCTTGCGCCACATAATCCTTGGCTGGTTGCACGAGGAGGTGTGCCGCCCCGGGCGGCAGTGTCTTTTATGAGTTCTACCTTTATTCTCTGCTATGTCATGTACATTACGCGGGACAGAGCTTCGCGCTCTTTGGGGGAGGCGGGGACATGGTTTGGCGCGCTCCGCGTCACGGCCAGATTGGGCCCGCCCCTCGAGGTTCGCTTGGCGCCATATTGATGGTCTTCACGCGTGCGCGTGGTTACGATCCTCCTCCTCCCTTGGTCATGTAAGTGCCCTCACGGGTGATTTTCTTATGGTCCTTCGTTTGCTGAGCATGGCTCTGACACCCATTCTTCTCCTTATTTCTTTCAGACGCCAAGATTCCGGTGGCTTCTCCCGGCCTGATATATATCTTAACGGGTTCACATTAAAATTCTCCCACATTCCTAGTGGGTCTTGGGGCATCCAGGGTTGCTTACAGCATAAATCCCTGCTGGCATATTGCTTAGATTAATCACCATATGGAGGCATCTCAGAATTATGTGTCCGGGGTCCCGCGGGGACAAGACCGGCTGTGTACAGCGTGTGGACAGCCCCATGCTGATGCTGACAGAGCACGGGTCTGCGGACCGTGTGCTGAACAAGTACTGGCCCTGCAATCAGGTTTACCAGTGGCTGTACCTCGCTTTAATACACCTGTCTCCCCGTGCTTAAATCTCACTCCTGATGATTCGCACTCGAGCGGGGATGACCAGCAGGTGGTGCCGCGCAGGCTACCTACGGCTGAGCAGGTGATGTCTAGCCTGGCGGAGCGCTTGGGCTCTGGAAAGAAGCGGTCCCTGACGCCTCCTGGTTCTCTGTTTCCCACTGAAACTGAAGAGTCCGCTGCTATGCAGGGCCTTGATCCTTCTGATGAAGGTGAACTGTTCTCCGATTCGAGCTCCTCGGACGAGATGCCTTGGAGCCGTGATAATTCTGGCCCTGGTTCCTGGGGCCTGTGTGACACTGACAAATTGCTTATAAAGATCTTTGAAGTGCTGTCCATCTCTCCTCCGGGAGAGACTCCCAAGCTCAAAAGGGAGAGTTTCCACACCGCGCTTGGAATTTCTGGAGCAGGATCATTTCCAGGCCCTTATATCCAAAGAATGGGAATCACCTTGTAAACTTACAGGGGTTCCAGGGGTCTGGGATTGGAAGTACCCTTTTCCCCCTGATGTGGTTGACTGTTGGTCGGCACCTCCCGAGGTGGATGCACCGATCATAGGGGTTGCTAACCCCCCCTTCATGACAGCTCCTACTTATCGTACCCTTTGGGATGCTGAGGACCGGCGAATTGACAGACTGGCATCCCACGCCTTTTCGTGTGCAGGGACGGCTCTGCGTCCGGTCTGTGCCGCGGCCATCACTGCGGTGGCCGCCAGGACCCTTCTTAGAAAGATACTTGATCACCAGCCCGAGGATCTCCTTTGGGAGGTCTTTAATGCACTCTCCAATTGTGATGTGTTTGTGAGGTTTATCCTCTCAGCGATGGACGACACCATTAAGATGTGTGCTAGAACCTCTGCCCTTGTGGTAGCTATTCGCCGCCTGGTTTGGCTGCGACAGTGGGGTGCTGACGATGATACTAAAAAGGCTCTCACTGGCCTTCCCTTCAGAGGACGACGTCTATTTGGGGCCCGTTTGGACCTTTTTGGAAAAAAGGGTAAAGCACCCCTGCGCAGAAGGCCGTCTCGGCCTCCTCGGGACAGGGACACCCCTCCCCCTCCCTATGTTAGTGTCAAGCGCGAACCAGAGGTGTGCTTCCAACTTTTCGGAGTAGATGCCCGCCCCAGGGTGGGCAGACAACGTCCAAATCTGCCAAAACTGCCCAAGCATGAAGGGACGCCCTCGCCCTTCTGGGTGAGGGGACTGCCGCAGCACTTGGCCCCTATCGGAGGGCGTCATGCCTTTTTCTGGTGCATCCAGGAGGTAGTCCTCCTGGATGCAGGACAAAGTTAGCTGGGCGGTCCCTTTCTGAGGCTGTGAGGGTTCTTCTAGTCCCTGTCTCTCTTCAGGAGTTGATGCAGGCCGCGCTCGGTCTGGGCTCTCTTGCGGATTGCCCTTAACAGGCGATTGCCTCTACATTACCTTTTCCCTCTGGGGATGAGGCAGTCTGACCCAGGCAGGCTTTTTGTGGGCCTGGCATTTATACTTTCACAGGCAGTTCCTGCATGGTACCTCTGTGTGGGGGCCGCAGGCGCTCTGTGCCCAGTGGGCCTCTTGATGCCTGTGAAGATCGAAGATCCCTTTTTAGTTTCCCTGTGCCTTCCGGACACCTAGGCTATTACTGGTCAGCGTTGAAGGACCAACTCTACGGATTGTGGCCTTGTTTTTGGCCCCTCTTCTGCTCCCAGACTGCTCGCCAAGGCGAGGACAGGGGTGATATCTTGGACGTGTCAGTGTGGCGTCTGCGCTAGGACCTACTTGATCGTCCTTCTTTACTTTCCAATCTCTACGTCAGGCCGAGTTGGTTATTCGGCTGGTGGTTTCCTTTGGGGTCTTTTGGATTGGTGCACAGGCACTTCAATTACTCGGTGTCCCCTTGTTCGGTATCTCCCTCCTGGGTTGCATTTGGGTTCGGTTCAGACTAGAACCTTCTTCTTTGGCAATAAGTGGACTTCTGATTACAGGGGATCTGTCCCTCTTTGATGTCACCTTGCCTTCACCAGGCAGGATTGCAGCTGGTGGGCCCGTTGGTGGCGGCTCAGATGCTGTCTCTTATACTCAGAGCCCTTGGGCTCTGCGGCACCTTATCTTATTATTCCTGGACAGGGTTCCAGCACCCCTGGAACTAGGTCTGTGCACATTCTCCCTTGTTACGGTGGTTCCTCTTGAGATTGTTAAATTCAAGGAATCTGTCAGGGGGCATCCTCTCCCTTCTTCCTGTTGATGGTCACCATGGGTACCAAGTCTTGCAGGTTGACAGGGGGGTTTGTCTCTTCTGAAATCCCCTGTGGTTCTTAGGTGGGACCCTTAGGGGGTCCTTTTACCTACTGATTTTGTTGATACAGTGAGCCTTCGGCTCTATCTTGCTGGACTACTCCTCTTCAGGACCTGTCCGTTTGGGGACTCCTGGTCTGTCTGAGGACAGTGACCTGTACCTTTTTTATCTGTGAGAGTCTCGGAACAGGATGATCCTCCAGGAAGGTTCTGATCCTGATCTAGGTGGGGGTCATCATTCCTTGCACTTCATTGGTATTAGCTCCGATGGCTGTCCTTCAGTGGCAGGAGGTGCTATCCTGGTGTCCCACTGAGGTCCAACTGGTGTGGCTCTGTTGGGCCCCGTCACTATCACAGGGGCTCTGCCCTTGGTTATTGTCCCAGAATTTTCTGACCTTGGTCATGGGGGCCTAGTAATTTTATGTCTGGACATTATATTCTATATGTTTTATCTTCATTCACCCTGCTAGGCGGGGTTCTGCGCAAGATTGCTGTGGAAAGGGGGACCCGTTATACTGGTGGCCCTGGGTGGCCCAGTGGGGTGTGGTCCGCAGATGTATCTGCTGAGGACAGTGGTCCTGTACGCTCTCTCAGGAGTGCTGTTCTGCCCATTCAGGCCTTTTCCTATATCACCCCAATCTACAGGCTCTAGTCTGACGGTCTGACGGTTGTATTCTTTCACCCTGTTGGATACGGGTTTATCTTCTGGGTGATTTTGTCTATTGGAGGGCTAAGAGCTAGCTTCCTCCCCTTCTTCTTCTTTTTCTGCCCTCTATGTTAGGGTATGTTGTACCCGTATTGATTGGTTTGGGTCTAGGTCTCTCCCCTGTTGGACGTTCTCTGTTCCCAGGGTTCTAGAGTTATCACAACATGGGTTGGAGTTGGCTCCCCAACTCGGTACTCTGGAGGTTTCAGGTTTCGCCCTGTCCGTCTTCCTGTAGAAGTCCTTGTTCAGTCTTTCCTTGTTGAGCATTCTTCAGGGGTTGCTCAGGTGCATCCCCCAGGAAATTTTATGGTCCATGTTTGGGGTTATTTTATTCTGTTTGCCTTGCGGAGTGTTCCCTTTGGACCTATTCCGGATGTTGTCTGAACTGTTCCTTCCCTCATGTTGCCCTTCTGCCTTTTTCTGCCTCTGGGCCTTATCCTTAGTAACTCTGAAGTAAGGGGGTCTGCATTCACTCAACAGGTGTTGAAGGCTTTTCCTGGATTGTCTCTTGTCCCTTAGGGGGACTTATGCACCTTGGGGTTTACGGGCGTCTCCATCCGTATGTGCCTGATCTCGTCTGCTTCCAGGGGTGTATGTGCCCTTTGGATTGGTCTTACTTGGATGGATTGTCCTTTCTGCTCCTAAGTAAAGGTTTCGGCTCTTGCTGATTCTTGTTAGTGTAGTGGTCAGTATTCCCACATGTCTTGCGGGGGACCTGGGTTCAAATTCCCCGATGGGGAGTGCTCTGAGTTTAGCATGATTACTATTCTAAGTATGTCACACACCCCGCTTCAGACATTAATAATTACTCTTGGGTTACTCCACCAGCAGGTGGCGACGTTGCAGAAAAGTATTGAAAAACGAGCCCCTCCTGATCTATAATACCTGGGACCTCCCACTTATCTCCGAGTGTTCTTCTCTGCATGATGGCGACAAGACAGAAGAATGAAGTCTCCTGCTTGCAGGTAGCCGGGGTAACACCCCGGCCCCCCTTCTGGTCTATTTCTGCCCGGCTTGTTTTATTCCTTTGCCCCTTAATTCATTGTGTAGCCTCCCAGCTTAGGCTGCCGGCCGGGCCAGGGTAGACGGCACCTTAAGGTGCCTAGGAGCTTAGCTCCTCCGCCAGACCCCATACCATGGGGCAGCGCGGTTATCCGGCCTGGTGATCCGGATTTGGGATGCCCCGTCCCGTTGCCCCCTATGGGTAATTGCCCTGTGTCCCGCTTGGTCCCTTCTCCCTGCGCTAGATGGGGGGGGGGGCTGTGTCTGTGTGCTTTGTTACATGTTTTGTTGTCTGCATGTGTTCTGACATTTGGTTGAGGCTGGCGTGGCCGGGCGGCGTGTGTGTCGCCGGCCCGCCTGTCTTACCGGTCCTCTGGTGTGTTGGGGCTCTGGGGAGCCCCTCTGGCTGAGGAGCGGGAGTCATGTTTTTTGGCGCCCGCTGTGTGTGGCTGATACTCCGGAGGAGAAGGGGGGCTGTGTGCTGCTGATTGGAGGGGGGGCGGGGCCGGAGCATCTGGCGCGCTTGGGTGGGCCCGCCCTCCTCCTCCCTCCTCGTTTCTGCTGGTTGCCTGAATGCTGCGTCTGTCCTCTGCGCCGCCATTTTATATGATCGGCTTTTTAAGGTAGGCTGTGTTTTATTTAAGATGGTATTGTCATTCTGCCTTTACTGGGGACTTTAGAGCTGACTTCTTATGTCAGGGTGCGGCTGTCAGTAACCCCTCAAGGTTTGGGGTTTGTCTGGGTGCCGTCAGCATGATCTTTAGTCATCAGCTGTATTGCCGCTGGGTCCCTTGCACTTGTGTGCATATATAGCCTTATGTATATATATTCTATATATATTTTTCAGTGTAGTGGCTTATGCTTGTTTTTGCTCTTTATTCACGTACAGACGCTTGCTTGTTTGTTATTGCTTGGAGTGACTGATGTCTTTCTGTTGCAGATCCGGGGATCCCCGCTGAAGGGGTCTCCCGGTCTTAGATACCTGGCTAGTGGGGTTGTCCATTACAATTATATTTATATATATTTGTATATATTTTAATTTGCAAATCCTCCCACTACTGGGACATTTAAGGGGCATCCCGGGTCGCATACTGCGTAAATCCCTGGGTAATTGCGAATACCACAATTTCACCATATGGAGGCTTCCAAGGATACCGGAAACGGCCCTTCAGGGCAATCTAGGCTGTGTGGAGGTTATGGGGCTCTGCTCCGGGGGGGATGATGTCATTATATGCATTCCATGTGCGCAGCGGAACATTGAGCGCCAGTCCGGCACCCCGGTTTCTGGTCCCTCGCCGCCCGTGTCATCTCCTACTCCTCCCCGCCTGTTCCGGACCCTGTGTGACGTTGTCATGGGTGGGGATTCGCAATCCGAGGTATGCGCCTGGTTGGCTAGCCCCGCTGTGGTTGCTCAGAAGGCTCCGGCTAAGTGGAAACACTTGTCCCCGCCTCCGCCGGACTCAGACTTGGATGTTATTGAGGCATTGGATTGGTCAGAAGGCACCCCGGCTGAAGAGGGGGTGATTGTAGAGGAATTGGACGACCCTGAGGTCCAGCAGTTGTTTGGTGCTGAGGGTGACCAGGCGGCGGGGACGGTATATTGACACCCCTTCCATATTGGCTCAAATGTTTGAAGTTTTGGATTTAGACCCTCCCGAGGCGGTTCCTCCGCCTAAGGGTGAGTTGTTTGATGTGGCCAAGCTGCGTTTGGAGTTTCCCAGTCAACGACATTTTGAGAATGTTGTCCTTAAAGAATGGGAGCAGCCTACGCATCTCGTTGGTGTTCCGCCTAGTTGGGATAAGAAGTATCCTTTTCCAGCGGACTTGGTGAAGCATTGGTCTTTTTCCCCCGAGGTTGCTGCCCTGGTTTTGGGGCTATCTAACATGGCTGTGTTGCATTCTCCTGACAAGACTACCCCTAAGGATGGCGATGTTCGCCGGATTGACCAGCTGGCTCACCACGGTGTTACCTGTGTGGGTTCGGCTTTGAGGCCTGTTTGTGCTTCGGCACTTTTGTTGTTGGCGGTTAGGTCCATTGTCAGGGATTTATGTGCGGACCTTGATCCTACTTGTGATGAGTTTGTTGCTCTCAAACGTTATGAGTCCTTTGTTTCGTTTGTCCTAGCCGCTCAGGATGACGCCATGGTGATGTGTGGCAGGACCACGGCTTTGTTGGTGGCTATCCGACGGTCGGTGTGGTTGCGGCAATGGACTGCTGACTTTAATTCTAAGAAGTCACTTACGGCTCTTCCCTTTTTGGGTTTGCGCCTGTTTGGTGAGAAATTGGATTCGGTTGCCAAGGGAGGTAAGTTACCTCAGCGCAAGACACTTCGTCGTTCCTTTCGGGGGGCGGCCTCTTTTAATCCCTCCTTTCGGGGAGCCAGAGCTGGCAGAGGTGCGGGCTTTTCGGCCTCCAGGGGTGCAAGCTAGAACAGGGGTAGAGGCCGTGGCCGTCCTGGTCACTCCTGGGGTGCAAAACCCAAGCCCGCTGCCAAGGCCGTTCAGCAATGAGGGGGCGCCCTCACCCTTGCGGGTGGGGGGGCGGTTGCGACACTTCTCCCGGGTGTGGGACCAGGCGGTCTCGGACAGGTGGATCCGGGAGGTGATGTCGGCCGGTTACAAGCTGGAGTTCGAGTCCCGTCCTCCTCTAAGATTTTTCAGGTCCCGTGTTCCCTCAGATCCTTTGGCCGCGCAGGGGCTCCTGGCGGCGGGGAGGAATCTTCTGGAAATGGCAGTCATCTGCCCGGTCCCTCCCTTGGAGGTGGGCCGCGGGTATTATTCCAATCTCTTCACAGTGCCCAAGAAGGACGGGTCGGTTCGTCCCATCCTGGATCTGAAGTTCCTCAACGTGTTTATTCGTCCCCGGAAGTTTTCGCATGGAAACTCTGCGCTCTGCCATCAATTCTCTTCGGCAGGGGGACTTCATGACGTCCATAGACATCAAGGATGCCTACCTTCATATTCCTATCTTTCCGGCTCACCAAAGGTTTCTTCGCTTCATGGTGGAAGATTAGCATTGTCAATTTGTGGCTCTTCCGTTCGGCCTTACCTCGGCTCCGAGAGTGTTCACCAAGGTGTTGGCGGGCGTGATGGCCCTTCCCGGAGCTCAGGGGATTCGCATTGTGCCTTATCTGGACGATTTTCTCATCATGGCTCCTTTCTTCAGTCAAGCGGAGATGGACACCAGGACAGTGGTATCCACTCTGGAGAGTTTCGGCTGGGTGATCAACTATCCCAAGTCCTCTCTCGTTCCGGCCAGGGTGGTTCTGCCTCAGGCCAAAGTTCTCTTGATTCAGGACTTGGCGCAGCTTCTTCTTTCCAATCCTTGCCCGTCCATCCGGCTAGGGATGAGACTGGTGGGGTTGATGGTAGCTTCCTTCGGGCAGTTCCCTTTGCTCAGTTTCACACGAGGACGCTTCAGCTTCATCTGTTGGCGTCTTGGGACCGGTGACCGCGGTCGTTGGATCGGTCCTTCCGGATGTCCTCCCAGGTTCGGCAGTCTCTCCAGTGGTGGATGGTCTCGGACAATCTCTTGAGGGGCAGGTCCTTTCTGACGCCTCTTTGAGAAGCTGTCACCACGGACGCCAGTTTGTCAGGATCGGGAGGTTTCTGGAAGGACCTTCAGTTCCGGGGGCAGTGGGGTCCTCTGGAGGCCCACTTGCCCATCAACGTTCTGGAGTTGAGAGCCATCAGGTTGGTTCTGTCTCACTTGACACAGCATTTACAGGGTTTGCCGGTTCAGGTTCGGTCGGACAATCGGACGGCGGTTGCTTACATCAATCGCCAGGGAGGGACTCGCAGTCTGAGTGCCCTCAGAGAGGTGTCTCTGATTCTAGCCTGGGCGGAGACTCATGTCCCTTGCATCTCGGCAGTGTACATTCCAGGAGTGGAAAACACGGAGGCGGACTTCCTGAGCAGGTGCTCTTCCCGCCGGGGGGATTGGTCTCTCCACCCCCAGGCTTCCGACATTCGTGTCGCTCTCTCAGGATCCTCTGGCTCTGGCGGTGGATGCCATGTTCCTGAGCTGGGGGGACCTGGGGTTCCCTTTATCTGTTTCCTCCGATCCCCATGCTAGGCAAGGTGTTGCGAAGGCTGGCCCTGGACGGGGTTCACGCCTTTCTCGTGGTTCCAAGGTGGCCAAGGAGGGTGTGGTTCGCAGACATCGTTCGTCTGGCGGTGGATCAGTTCGATCTGCCTCTTCGGCCGGATCTTCTCACACAGGGTCAACTGCGTTATCCCAATTTACCAACGCTGGCTTTGACGGCCTGGCTGCTGAAACCTCCATCTTAAGGGAGGAAGGTCTTTCGGATTCTGTTATTCAGACTCTTATTAGCGCCAGGAAGAGGTCCTCTTCTACTATCTATTATAGGGCTTGGAGAGCTTATATTGATTGGTGTGAGCTTAGATCTTTGCCCTGTCGGGTCTTTTCTGTTTCCAGGATTTGGGAATTTCTTCAATCGGGGCTGGACTCTGGTCTTCAGCTGAGTACTTTGAAGGGGCAGGTTTCTGCCTTGTCTGTCTTTTTTCAAAAGTCATTTGCGCTTCATCCTTTGGTCAAGACTTTCTTCCAGGGGGTCTCGCATTTGCGGCCTCCTAGGAAGCTTTTGCTCCCTGTTTGGGATTTGAATTTGGTTCTCTCTGCTCTTCAGGCTCCTCCTTTTGAGCCTTTGCAGGCTCTTTCTACTCTTGACTCAGAAGGTTCCCTTTTTGGTGGCCATCACTTCGGTTCGGCGCGTTTCGGAGTTGGCAGCCTTGTCGATTCAGGCTCCTTACTTTGAGAGACATCAGGACAAATTGGTTTTCCGCTTCAAACCGGACTTTCTTCCTAAGGTGGTCTCTGCTTTTCATCTTAACCAGGACATTGTTCTTCCGTCCTTGTGTCCTAAGCCTAGGAATGACAAGGAGAGGGTTTTGCATTGTTTGGATGTGGTACGCTGTGTTAAGTACTATTTGCTTACTACTTCTCCTTTTCGTAAGACTGATGCCTTTTTCGTGGTGCCCTGTGGGCCTCGGAAGGGTTTGGCTCCGGCTAAGTCTTCCATTAGCAAATGGATTCGTCAGGCTGTTGTTGGGGCCTATTCTGCCAAGGGGAAGGTTCCTCCTTTTCGTATCACTGCTCATTCTACTCGTGCTGTTGGAGCGTCTTGGGCTTTTCAGCACCAGGCTTCTGTTGAACAAGTTTGTAAGGCTGCTACTTGGTCTTCTGTTCACACCTTTTCCAAGTTTTATAAGGTTGACGTGCGGGCTTCAGCGGATGCTGTGTTTGGCCGCAAGGTTCTGCCGGCTGCAGTGGTTTGAGTTTTGCATTATTGCCTTGTTGGATACCCGCCCTTCCTGGACACTGCTTTTGGATGTCCCAAGAGTAATTATTAATGTTTGAAGCGGGGTGTGTGACATACTTAGAATAATACCATTTTGTGAATATTATGGGTATTATAAGTATGTCACACACCCCGCTTCACCCGCCCTTTTTGGTATCCTGGATTCTTTATAGGGTGAAGCTTCGTTTACAGTTGAGGGTTACCAATGTTTTTTTTCCTGGTACCTTGTCTTTACTGCTGTTTGAAAACTGGGAGATAAGTGGGAGGTCCCAGGTATTATAGATCAGGAGGGGCTCGTTTTTCAAGACTTCTCTGCAACGTCGCCACCTGCTGGTGAAGTAACCCAAGAGTAATTATTAATGTTTGAAGCGGGGTGTGTGACATACTTATAATACCCATTTTACAGGTGAGTATTCACAAAATGGTATTTTTTGCATTGGCATGGTCAGGCTGTTACTCTGGCCTATTCTTTTAGGGGAAGAATCTTCTTCTCTTTTCGTTCTGTTTCTACTTGTGCTTGGTTGCTCTTGGGCCTTTCAGCACCAGGTTTCTGTTGAACAAGTTTTGCTAGATCGCTGCTTGTGTTCAGTTCATCCTTTTCAAAGGTTTTTATAAGATTGACGTTAGAGCTTTTGCTCATGTTGCTCTTGGTAGCAAGGTTTTGCAGGTGACAGCGCTTTTACTGTCTGCTGTGCCTTTTTTGATGGGGATCCCACCCTACCTTATGGACACTGCTATTGGATGTCCCATGTGTAAGTATTATATATGGAGCAGGACGTGCTGTATGCTTAGAATAATACAATTCTGTGAAATACTCACCTGTAGAATTGGTATTATACGCATACAGCACGTCCTGCTCCACCCCACCCTGGTTTCACCTTGTTCTGGATCCCCTGTATGGTGATTGTTATCTTTGTTATTATTACCAGTTTTTGGGTGGTTGGTTTCTCCTGGCTTCTTCTTCTCACTGCTTTTCAATGCTGGGGATTTGTGGGAGGTCCCTCGGTATATGTAGGGCCGGGAGGAGCCTGTTTTTGCATGTCTGCAGTGCACAGCGCCCTCTGGCGGAGGATTACCCATGTGTAAGTATTATATATGGAGCAGGACGTGCTGTATGCGTATAATACCAATTCTACAGGTGAGTATTTCACAGAATTGTATTTTTTGTTTCCTTGAGCCTTCTTTTTGGGGCTCAGAGGAGAAGTGTACTTTTATTTTTTTTCTATATCCTGTTATATATATTAGGCCTTCCTGAGAGCTAGTCATTTCTTATTTTTGCTAGCATTGTTAATGTTTTTACTACTGTGGAGTGTTCTCACACTTTATTTTCCTGGGAGGGTTCCCATTCCTTTGCCTGGGAGGGTTCCCCTCCCTTCTGTTCCAGCTAATTGCATCTTGCTGCTTCTGGATTTGCCTTGTGTATTCCAAAAAAAAATGGTTTCTCTCTTATATCATTTGAGGACGCCAAGATATTAGTGGGTTACCTCCACAGGCAACAAGATAGGACTGGAAGCATTAAACCTAGATCATATACCCTGTTTCCCCCGAAAATAAGACAGGTTTTATATTAATTGTTGCTCCTAAATATGCATTTCTCTGCATTTCAGCTGTTCTCTTTCCAAGTTCCATTGCAAATGTAGAGGTTTGCTCCCCTGGTAACCAAGCAACCACAATGCTCTCATATATGCTCAGAAGTAAAGTGACTTCAGTGGGACTACTTGATACGTGTGAATCATGCTAGGGCTATTTTCATGGAAACAGGGTATATCAGCTGCATCTGCACTACTATCCAGTGTTCTCTTCCAGATTAACCAGGAAGGACTGCAGCTCTGCTGCTAAGCATTGTATTCTTAGTATACAATACGTCCTGCTCCAGATAGATTACTTACACTTGGGTTATCCTCCACCAGATGGCGCTGCACTGCAGCGCCATATAAAAACAGGCTCCTCCCGGCCCCTCAAATACCCGGGACCTCCCACAAATCCCCAGATTTCTCTGCAGTGCCTACTGCGAAGACATATTATCACTCTCTCGCAGGTGAGCGGGGCTATTAGCCTGCGGCCCTGTTGGACTATTCAGACCCGTTCCTCGTGTGATGTGCCTCCCAGCCTGGGCTGCACTGGTCGGGTGAAGGTAGGCAGCACCATGTGTGCTTAAGGAGCGCTGCTCCGCCGCAGTCCCCCACCAAAGGGTAGGCGGTATAGGCTGATGGTGAGCCTTTATAGGATGCTCCTCCCGCATTATTGTCCCATGCCCCGTGTAGTGGTGGGTCCTGTACAGAGGACCGCCATCCTCCCTCACTCTCCCTGTAGCCTTCGGGGGGAAAAAGGGGGGGGGTGTGGGTGAGTGTGTGTAGTCATTTGGGCATATGGTGTTTTACCGCGGTCCGTAAGTGCCCTCCCAGGCGGCTTAATACTCTTTTTAGTGTGTTTGGTTCTGACAATCCCTCTTCCCATTGTGTCTTTCAGACGGGTGAATCCATTGGCTTCTCCCGGCCCGGTGTAATTGATAGTTGGGCCTTGTATAATTACTCTCACTTCCCTAGCGGGTCATTGGGGCATCCAGGGTTGCTTATAGCGCCAATCCCTACTGGCATATCGTGCCTAAGAATCACCATATGGAGGCATCCCAGGATAGTGTTACTGGGGTCCCGTGTGGACAAGACCAGCTGTGTGTAGCGTGTGGGCAGCCTCATGCTGACGCTGACAAGGCGTGGGTCTGTGTACCCTGTGCTGAGCAGGTGCTTGCATTGCAATCTGGCCTGCCAGTGGTTGCACCTCGTTTTACTTCGCCTACTCCCCCAAGCTTAAACCTCACTCCTACTGAGTTTCATATTAGCGGGGATTCTCAGCCTGATGTGTCTTCTAGACTGGCTACTGTTGAACAGATTATTGCGAAGTCCTTTGCGCGTAAGGCCCCTGCTAAGATGCGGCACTTGACGCCTAATGTTACTGTGTTCCCTATGGGAACTGAGGAGTTTTGGAATCTGTGTGGCTATACCCCATCTGATGAAGGGGAGCTCCTTTCTGATTCAGGCTCATCTGATGAGGGACCAAGGGGTCATGACGTTTCTGGCTCTGACCCCTGGGCCCCGGATGACACTGACAGATTATTGACCCAGATCTTTGAGGTTCTGTCTATCTCTCTCTCTGTTGAGGCTCCCAGGCAAAGGGGGGAGCTTTTCCATACAGCAAAATCACGTTTGGAATTTCCAGGGCAGGCACATTTCCATAACCTTGTGCTCAAGGAATGGGAGCGCCCCGGTAAACTTACCGGGGTCCCAAAGGGTTGGGATAGGAAGTATCCCTTTACTGCTGAGGTGGTTAAATGTTGGTCATCTCCCCCTGAGGTGGATGCCCCGATCCTAGGTCTATCTAACACCTCTGTCATGCAGTCCCCTGATTCTACCACCCTGCGGGATGCTGAGGACCGGCGCATTGACCAGCTGGCCTCCCACGCCTTTGCATGTGCGGGGACGGTGCTGCGCCCGGTCTGTGCCTCTGTTGTTACTGCTGTAACCACTAGAACCCTTATCAGAAATATGCTTAATAGTGCCCCTGATGATTTCCCTTGTGAGGTGTTTAACCCTTTAAATGCCAAGCACGTAGTTTCTACATGGTTGCTTCTCCTACCGTTAAGTGCCAAGCACGTAGAAACTACGTGCCTGGCATTTCCCCCAAACAGTTAAAAAATAGAAAAAAAAAATCACTTACCTCCGGTATCCCTGTGAAGCCTGGGGTCCCCTCTTCCTTGGGGGGGCATCCGATCGCCCCCCCGTCGTCCTCCGTCTTCAGGGGGGGGCCCGAAACCAGCGCCCCCCCCCCCGTTTCCAGCGCTGATCGCCGCTGTAAAAAAAATAAAAAAATAAAACTGTCATTTACTCACCTCCGCGCCCGAGCCTTCTGTCCGGGTCTCCTCTTCACCAGGGGGGGGTCCAATCCCCCCCCTGGGCTGCGCAGTCTTCAGGTGAGGACCCTCTTCCGGGTCCTCACCTCTTGTAATGGCGGCGATGGCCGCCGCCGCTTAGCCCTGCCCATTGTGGGAGGAGCGGGATGACGTCATCCCGCTCCTCCTATACCCCCTCCGAGCTCCGGCATCTGTCAGATGCCGGTGGTGATCGGAGCAGGGCGGATGTCAGGTGAGGAGGCTCCGATCGGAGCCCCCTCGCCTGTCACCCGCCCTGCGCCGATCACCACCGCATCTGTCAGTGAGATGATCGGCGCGGGACAGCGGCGAGGGACGTCGGATCGGAGGTGAGTATGGTGTAAAAAAAGAAAAATAAAGATTTTTTTTTCTCTGTGTGTGTGTCATTTTTTTACTATTAACCCCTTGTGAACTGGTAAGGGGTCCATGACCCCTATACCAGTTCACAAGGCTGGGGGGATGGCAAGCCACCTGCGCTAGCGGGTGGCTTGCCATTAACCCCTGGCACCCCCATTACCTGCCTCCCCAAAGGCCAGGGGGGGGCAGAAGAGCCCGGGCCCACATGGGCTATGTGGGCTCGTAGGCTGCAGGGTGGGGGGGCCACAAAAGCTGGCCCCCCCACTCTGTGCCTACAAGCCCCCATAGCTGGTCACTGTGGGTAAGGGGGACCCCGCGTCAATTTTTTTTTTGATTTTTAAGGGTTTTTAACCCTTAAAAATCAAAAAAATGGGGTCCGCCCCCCCTGGGAGGGGGGACCCTATGTCATTTTTTTTTTTTGATTAACACTTTGTAATCTGTCATCCAGCAGCTATAAAAGGCTTCTAGCAAGTGAGCAGAAGCCAGTGATCGCCGAGGGACAGAGTGCTCCAGGATGGATGGGAGGTGAGTACAGTGTAAAAAAAAAATAAAAATTAATAAAATATTTTTTTCTTTATGTGTGTCTGTGTCATTATTTACTTTTAACCCCTTGTGAACTGGTAAGGGGTCCATGACCCCTATACCAGTTCACAAGGCTGGGGGGATGGCAAGCCACCTGCGCTAGCGGGTGGCTTGCCATTAACCCCCGGCACCCCCATTACCTGCCTCCCCAAAGGCCAGGGGGGGGCAGAAGAGCCCGGGCCCACATGGGCTATGTGGGCTCGTAGGCTGCAGGGTGGGGGGGCCACAAAAGCTGGCCCCCCCACTCTGTGCCTACAAGCCCCCATAGCTGGTCCCGGGCTGGTTACTTTGGGTAAGGGGGACCCCACGTCAATTTTTTTTTGATTTTTAAGGGTTTTTAACCCTTAAAAAAAAAAAAAAAAATGGGGTCTCCCTCCCCTGGGAGGGGGGACCCTATGTCATTTTTTTTCCCGATTTAACCCTTTGTAGTGTGGATGGTTTTTGTATTTTTTTTGTGAATGTTATAAAATACTTGTTTCAGTTAGGGGGGTCTCCTGGGCAGGAACGGGGGGCTACCGATAAATATGTGGTATCGTTCTAATCGGTAGAAATGGGGCTTTCACATGCAATATGATTTTCCTTAATAAAATACATTTTTTATTTAAAATAAAGGAGTCAATTTTCTAAAAAAATTTTTTTATTTATTTATTTTTTTTTTCACTTAATATTGTAAAAAAAAAAAAAAAATTACAAACAAGACATTTCATGTTAAAGTCTAAACTCTGCTGCAAAAAATATATATATAATTTTTCTGAAAGTTACAGCAAAAATGGCGCAAAACATGTCGCAAAACATGACGCAAAATGGGGAAAATGGCCTGTCAACAGAGGGTGACAAAATCTCAAGTAGGCTGGCAATTAAAAGGGTTAATAGTACCTATGCATGTTGGGTATTGTTCTGTTCGGGGGACCTTGCGCTTTCAGACTTAGCTTGTTTTTTCTGGTTTGCATATTTATATTTTAGGAAAAGGTGTTTTTTATTCAGCTTTTTTATAAATTTTTTAGGGAAACCCTGCGCAACCAAAGAATTCTTTGAGGAATTAATTCCAGAAAGATGAGCCCACTACAACAAGCTGGGTACCCTTAAAAAGCTTAACGTGTGTACTTTCAGGGAATATATGGTTTATGGGGGATATTCCAAATGTAAAGGGTTGTTTTGGTTGAAAAATCGCAAGGTGCGCACTTTGTCTGCAGAGCTGAAATTTTCAAGTAAAATTACCGTTATGCGCATGCTTTACTTTGGGGTGTTTGGCAACTCTTCCCTTGACAGAACCTATGCATGTTGGGTGTTGTTCTGTTCGGGGGATGTTGCGTTTTCAGATTAAACTTGTTTTTTCTTGTTTGTATATAGTTTTTTTAGGAAAATGTGGCTTTGATTCTGCTTTTTTATCCTTTTTTTAGGGAAACTCTTTGCAACCAAAGATTACGTTGAGGGATTACTTCCAGAAAACTATGGCCACATCCACAAGCCTGGTACGCCTAGAAAGCCTGAGGTGTGTACTTCCAGAGAATATATAGTTTGTTGGGGGTATTTCAAATGTAAAGGGTTGTTTTTCTGGAAAAACCGCAAGGTGCGCATTTTGCGTAGCATAGTTGTATTTTATCTGAAAATCTCCTAAAGCGCTGTTTCAGTTTGGGGGAGTCTCCTGGGCAGGAAAGGGTGTCTACCAATACATATGTGGTACCGCTGTAACCGGGAGAAATTGGGATTTCACACGCAATAAGATTTTATTGACAAACTTACATTTTTTATTCCAAAAAAAACTACAATATGTAAAAATTTTTTTTTTTTTTTTTTTTTTGCACATATTTCACCCAAAAATATTAAGAATACACCTAACAAATGACAAACAAGACATTTCATGTTAAACCCAGACTCTGCTGAAAAAAACAATATATCATTTTCCTGGGAAATCCCTGGAAATCCCTTCAAAAATCACATTTGAACATGGGGAGCGCAAAATAGTGCAAAATGGTCTGGCAACAGAGTGTGACAAAAACTCCAGGTAGGCTGGCACTTAAAGGGTTAATGCACTCTCTAGCTGTGCTGCTTTTGTAAATTTTGTCCTATCAGCATTGGATAACACCATCATAATGTGTGCCAGAACTTCTGCCCTCGTGGTGGCTATACGCCGCTGCGCCAGTGGGCTGCTGACAAGGCGGCAAAGAAGGCCCTCGCTGGGCTTCCATTTAAGGGGCTACGCCTGTTTGGGGACCGCCTGGACCTTTTTGCTATGGGAGGTAAGTTACCCCAGCGCAGACGGCAGTCCCGGCCCTTTCGGGGTCAGGGTTCCTTCTCCTCCCCTTACCCTGGTGCAGGACAGCGAAGGGAGGTATCTTTCCCTGGGGCCCGGGGGGGTTTCTAGGGTAAAGGCAGAGGATGTGGTCGTCCTGGCTGCTCCTGGGGTCCCAAGGTCAAATCTTCTCCCAAGCCCCCTCAGGCATGATGGGGCGCCCTCGCCCATCCGGGTGGGGGGACGGCTGCAGCACTTCGCTCACGTCTGGAGGCTTCATGTCTCAGACCAGTGGATTCAGGAGGTAGTGTCCTCTGGTTACAAGTTGGAGTTTGCTGCCGATCCCCCTCCAAGATTCATCAGGTCCCGGATTCCGCAGGGCCCTGTGTTAGCTCAGGAGCTAGTGCATGTAGTGCAAGGCCTCCTGGAGCTGGGGGTCATCTGCCAGGTGCCTTTAAGAGAAAAAGGCAAGGGCTTTTAATCCAACCTATTCTCAGTACCCAAAAAAGATGGTTCTGTCAGGCCCATCCTGGGCTTAAAGGTTCTCAACAAGTTCTTGTCAGGGGCAGGCGCTTTTGCATGGAGACTCTGCGCTCTGCCATCAGTTCCCTGCGCCAAGGGGATTTCATGACTTCTTTGGACATCAGTGATGCTTACCTTCATGTTCCTGTGTTCCCAGGTCATCACAAGTTCCTCAGGTTCGCTCTGATGGATTAACATTACCAAGTTGTGGCCTTGCCCTTTGGCCTCACTTCAGCTCCCAGGGTGCTCACCAAGGTGCTGGCTGGCGTGATGTCTCTACCCAGACATCAGGGTGTCGGCATGCTTCCCTACCTGGGCGACATCCTCATCACTTCCCAGTCTCTGGAATACGCAGGGCTGGTGACTCAGCTGGTGGTGCCCATTCTGGAGTCATTTGGATGGGCGATCAACCATCCCAAGTCCTCACTGTCCCCTATCTGGGTAACTCCATTCCTAGGAATGAATCTGGATCCAGTTCAGGTAAGGATCTTCCTGCTTCAGCAGAAGGTGGACAATCTGGTTGCACAGGTTTAGTCCCTCCTAGCTTGTCCCCATCCCTCCATTAGGCAGGGGATGCAGCTGGTGGGCCTGATGGTGACGTGCCACGCAGCGGTTTCTTGGGCTCAGTTCCGCTTGAGGCCTCTGCAGCTTCACTATTGTCTGTATGGGACAAGGACTCAGCGTCCCTGGACAGGGTCTGTGTGCTTTCCCCCCTGGTCAGGAGCTCCCTTTTGCTCCAAGATTGCTCTGGAGGGGGTTCCGGCAATTCTGGTGGCCCCCAGGCAGCCAAGAAGAGTGTGCTCGCAGACGTGGTGCAGATGGCAGTAGACCAGTATGTTCTGCCAGGGGTGCCAGGTCTGCTCACTCAGGGGCCTTTACACCATCCCAATTTACAAACTCTGGCTTTGACGGCCTGGCTGCTGAAACCTCCATCTTGGTGGAAAAAGGTTTGTCCGTCTCGGTGGTTGATACCATGGTGAAGGCTAGGAAGAAAACTTCTTCTTCCATCTATTACAGGGTATAGCATACCTACTTTGACTGGTGTGAGTCTAGGCCTCTTCCCTGTTGGGTGTTTTCAGTCCCCAGGATTCTGGAGTTCTTACAGCATGGGTTGGAGTTGGGACTCTAACTCAGTACTCTGAAGGGTCAGGTTTTCTGCCCTGTCTGTTTTCTTTCAGAAGTCTTTTGCTCAGCATTCTTTGATTAAGACCTTTTTTCCAGGGGGTCGCTCATGTGCGTTCCCCACATGAATCTGTGGTCCCTGTTTGGGATTTGATCTTGGTTTTGTCTGCCTTGCAGGGTGCTCCCTTTGCTCCTATGCAGGATGCTGCTCTGGCTGTTCTTACCATCAAGGTTGTCTTTCTGGTAGCCATTACTTCGGTCAGGCGTGTGTCTGAGTTGGCGGCTCTTCTAATTCAGCCCCCATACTTGGGAAGACACCAGGACAAGGTGGTGTTCCGCTTTAAGCCAGATTCTCTGCCTAAGGTAGGGTCTGCTTTTCATTTGGATCAAGATATTGTTCTTCTTCTTTGTGCCCTAATCCTAGCAACACTAAGGAGAGGGTTTTGCATTCCTTGGAAGTGGTCAGGCGTTTGAAGTATTACCTGGTGGTCTCTGCGTCCTTCAGGAAAACTGATGCTCTTTTTGTGGTCCCTTCTGTTCCCAGGAAGGGTTTTGGCTCCTGCCAAGTCTACTGTTTGCAAATGGATCTGTCAGGCCGTGATTCAGGCCTATTCTGTTAAGGGGAAGAGTCCTTTCTTTCGCCTTACTGCTCATTCTACTCGTGCTATTAGTGCCTCTTGGGCCTTCCAGCACCAGGCTTCTGTTGAACAAGTTTGCAAGTCCGCTACTTGGTCTTCTTTTCATACCTTTTCAAAGTTTTACAAGGTTGATGTTAGGGCCTCAGCTCTTGCTTTTTTTGGCCGAAAGGTTTTTCAGGCGGCAGTGGTTTAAACTGTCTGCTGTTACCTTTTTTGTTGGGGATCCCACCCTACTTTATGGACACTGCTATTAGATGTCCCAAGTGTAAGTAATCTATCTGGAGCAGGACGTACTGTATACTAAGAATAATACAGTTCGGTGAAATGCTCACCTGTAGAATTGGTATTATAAGTATACAGTATGTCCTGCTCCACCCCACCCTTGGTTTTGCATTATTCTGGATCCCCTGTATGGTGATTGTTTATCATTGTTATAATTACCAGTTTGGGTGGTTAAATTCTCCCGGCTTCTCGTTCACAGCTTTTCAATGCTGGGGATTTGTGGGAGGTCCCGGGTATTTGAGGGGCCGGGAGGAGCCTGTTTTTACATGTCTCTGCAGTGCAGCGCCATCTGGCGGAGGATAACCCAAGTGTAAGTAATCTATCTGGAGCAGGACGTACTGTATACTTATAATACCAATTCTACAGGTGAGCATTTCACAGAATTGTATTTTTTTTCGTTTTGTCCCCCTTCTTTTCTTCTATCCCTTTTTTTTGGTTATAGAGGGATTTTTGGCATGAAGCAGAAGGCCTCAACCCATATGACTTCCAGGCCCTCACATGTTTTTTTCCTGCAGGACCCGTCCTTGATCCCAATAGTTGGCTCACCAGGGCCGGCATGCTGGGCGGGGCAGGGACGGCAAGTCCAGGGTGGCAGCCCATTTATTTTTTTGCTCTGTGACACTCAGGACCAGAGCCCTCTGATTAAATGGGGACTCTGGTCTCTGAGTTATTTCATGGTGATCTCTGGGGGAAGGACTGGGGGGTCTAAATGGTCCCCCAGTGACAGAGCAGCCCCCTTCTGGGACACAGTCTGGGGGCTTTATTTATTGTGTGATATGTGTGCTTGTATACTTACCCGTGCTACTGTCTGCTTTCCTTCCTGGGTGGGGGAGTTTTGACAGGCAGCTCAAACACACTGCCTATTGTTGGTTGTGGGTACGGCATGCCATGGGGCCTGCTGATGGGATCTCCTGTTCGCATTTCCTGGCTGGTGGTAACTGCAAATTAAATCTCCATCTCTGAGGAGCCGGGTCACTGGGGGAGCAGTTCCCGTGGCACAACAGGCACAAGCCTCCCCCAAACCTTATCAAACAGGAAGGGGTGCCTTTACACTGTTGGGTGGGGGATGCATTTTCACTTCGCGTCTGTTTGGTTAGATCAGGTCTTAGGTGCCTGATACAAAATTGAGTTTTGTACCATCCCCTCAGACAGATTCACCCTGTCCAAACTTTCCTAGGATCTGAATCTGTTTTTTTACGGTCTTACAAGGAGGTCCCTTAGAACCTCTGGCTGAAGCATCCCTGATGCTGATAATCTTGAAGGTGTTTTTTCTAGTGGTCATTAGCTTGGTGTTGTAGATGACTGCCTTGATTGTCCATCACCTTATATGGTGAGTAAGGTGTTTTTTTTGTGGTGTCTGCAATTTACCTCAACAAGGCGATTGGACCACTGTTTCATCACGATGCCACTGGGGCCTTTCACAAGACTGACACCTTGTTTGTGGTTTCTTAAGGCTCAGGGAAGGGTTTGGTGGCTGACAAATCCACGATCAGCAGAAGTATTAGACAGGTGCTGGTAGAGGCGTACACCAGCAACTCATTCTACTAATGCAATTGGTTTGTCTTAGGTCTTTCAACATCAGGCTTCAGTGAATCAGGTGTGCAAGGTGGCCATCTGTAAGGTGTTGCAGGCGGTGATGCATTGTTCGTTCTAAAATCCTGGACTATTTCTCTTAACACAACTTTTACACAAATATAAAACATATGACATACATAGGACATACATACTGTTAACTGTAGCATTCTGTGTTTAATTGAGGGGATTGTCATTACAAGGCTTAAATTACAGTTATATGTGCTCACCCCTATACCATTGCTGATCATGCTGTCTGATTTCTAGCCTTAGCAGGAGCTTCAGGCATTCAGAATTCAGGCAGCGCCATTCAACCTCCTGCCACCCCCTGTCCTCATCTACCAGTTTGCTTGTCTCCTGGTGAGGCTTCGCCCGTTAGAGGCCGATTCATTAATAGCGCCAGGTAGCGACAGATGAGCGACTGTAGTGTGATTTTTTCAGCGCCAGCCAGTATTCACTGTGCTTGGCCGGCGTTTGCTTGATGACAGCGACTCAGTCGGTGTGCGGTAATGTTGAATACGGGCTGGGGGGTCGCTGTTTCACAGGTCCAGCGTTGTATGTGAGCGCCTGACAACGAATGGCCAGAGCGAACGGCTAGCTTCATATTCATCAACAAATCACGCTCCGAATGTGCTGTCGCTGTCCATTCCTTGTTTAAACCCCAGAGCGCTGGCGGTGATGTGTATTAACTAGTTTTTAACCCCTAAACAACCATGTTTTTTGAATGTAACATTATACATGTTTTTAGAATCATTTTGTAATATGAATACATTAATCTCAGACCTGTTAGATCAATTCTGCACATATTTTTTTTAATTTTTTTTTTTACTTAAAAATAAATCCTAACATTGCAGAAGTGTTCTCCGATTTTTTGACATTAAAAAAAAAAAAAAAAAAAATTAATACCAATTAATTATGAATAATTATAGATTGCTCCATTGAAATGCATTGGACATCGCCAGGGAGCGACAGCTCATACCTGGCGCTGTGAGGGAATTTGCAGCGGCGCTGTTCGGTCCAGGCGGCTTCATGATGAATGCCGCGCTAGCCGTCGCTCTCGCCGGCGCTAGCCTCATTTTGCTTGATAAATGCGTCATTGTGACCGCCGCGGGCGTACTTGAGTCGGTAGTCGCAGTTAGCTGCCGCTACCTGGCGCTCGTCAGACACTACCTGGCGCTATCGCTTGATGAATAAGGGCATTAGTATCAGGGGCATCCGATTGCTAAATTTCCCTGCGCAACATGTCATCCTCAGAAGGCAAACCCCCCCAGCCCCAATACTCAACTTTTCCGGGGTCTCATCTGCAATGGGGATTGCACACATGACCGCAGGCTGAACACTGTCTGCCAGCTGTCGCATTGGGCCCGCAATGCTACATAAGGTCCCAGAGGAGTAAGGGTCTCCCCCTGGCTGGTTAGCGGGGCATCAGCCAATCTGTGCCCCCTGCAATCAATTAAATAAATTATTACTTAGGTGGGACACCTGTTGCTGTGCTATGTTACTGTCATTTAACTTACAATCTACTTAACATTTATTCTAAGTATACAGTACGTCCTGCTCCAGATATAATACTTACACTTGGGTAATCCTCCGCCAGATGGCGCTGTGCACTGCAGACATGCAAAAACAGGCTCCTCCCGGCCCTTCATATACCCAGGGACCTCCCACAAATCCCCAGATTTCTCTGCAGTGCTGACTGCGAAGACATGAAGTATCACTCTCTCGCAGGTGAGCGGGGCTATTACAGCCTGCGGCCCTGTTGGACTACTCCCACCCGTCCTCTTTGTGATGTGCCTCCCAGCCTGGGCTGCGCTGGTCGGGTGAAGGTAGGCAGCACCATGTGTGCTTATGGAGCCATGCTCCACCGCAGTCCCCCACCAAAGGGTAGGCGATTTAGGCTGATGGTGAGCCTTGTCCCGTGTAGCGGTGGACCCTGTGTAAAGGGTCGCCATCCTCCCTCGTTTCCCCAGTAGTTAGGGGGAAAAGAAAGGGGGGGGGGTATGTGTGTGGCGGTCCCAGTGTACTGTAATGTCACGCTTATGGCCTAGTATTGCACTTGATTTGCAACTGGGTGTCAGAGCCGCGCTGCTTGCTCTTTATTATTGTTGGGCTGCCGCCGTGCGTGTGTCTTTTCTTTTACTGAATAGTGGGCGGCGGCGGCGTGCAGACGCTGCGGCATCTCCTTTAGCAAAGGCTTATACTAAGTTGATCTTATCCTTTGCGTGTTTGGCTGCTACCTCAGAGCTTCGCGCTCTTCGGGGTGGGCGGGGACTTGGCTTGGCGTGCTCCGCGTCACGGCCGAATGATTGGGCCCGCCCTTCGAGGTTCGCTGGGTGCCATTTTGATGATCTTCGCGCGCGTGTTTGAGTTCCCCCTCCTCCTTTGGTCTCCCTCCCCTGGGAGGGGGGACCCTATGTCATTTTTTTTCCCGATTTAACCCTTTGTAGTGTGGATGGTTTTTGTATTTTTTTTGTGAATGTTATAAAATACTTGTTTCAGTTAGGGGGGTCTCCTGGGCAGGAACGGGGGGCTACCGATAAATATGTGGTATCGTTCTAATCGGTAGAAATGGGGCTTTCACATGCAATATGATTTTCCTTAATAAAATACATTTTTTATTTAAAATAAAGGAGTCAATTTTCTAAAAAAATTTTTTTATTTATTTATTTTTTTTTTCACTTAATATTGTAAAAAAAAAAAAAAAATTACAAACAAGACATTTCATGTTAAAGTCTAAACTCTGCTGCAAAAAATATATATATAATTTTTCTGAAAGTTACAGCAAAAATGGCGCAAAACATGTCGCAAAACATGACGCAAAATGGGGAAAATGGCCTGTCAACAGAGGGTGACAAAATCTCAAGTAGGCTGGCAATTAAAAGGGTTAATAGTACCTATGCATGTTGGGTATTGTTCTGTTCGGGGGACCTTGCGCTTTCAGACTTAGCTTGTTTTTTCTGGTTTGCATATTTATATTTTAGGAAAAGGTGTTTTTTATTCAGCTTTTTTATAAATTTTTTAGGGAAACCCTGCGCAACCAAAGAATTCTTTGAGGAATTAATTCCAGAAAGATGAGCCCACTACAACAAGCTGGGTACCCTTAAAAAGCTTAACGTGTGTACTTTCAGGGAATATATGGTTTATGGGGGATATTCCAAATGTAAAGGGTTGTTTTGGTTGAAAAATCGCAAGGTGCGCACTTTGTCTGCAGAGCTGAAATTTTCAAGTAAAATTACCGTTATGCGCATGCTTTACTTTGGGGTGTTTGGCAACTCTTCCCTTGACAGAACCTATGCATGTTGGGTGTTGTTCTGTTCGGGGGATGTTGCGTTTTCAGATTAAACTTGTTTTTTCTTGTTTGTATATAGTTTTTTTAGGAAAATGTGGCTTTGATTCTGCTTTTTTATCCTTTTTTTAGGGAAACTCTTTGCAACCAAAGATTACGTTGAGGGATTACTTCCAGAAAACTATGGCCACATCCACAAGCCTGGTACGCCTAGAAAGCCTGAGGTGTGTACTTCCAGAGAATATATAGTTTGTTGGGGGTATTTCAAATGTAAAGGGTTGTTTTTCTGGAAAAACCGCAAGGTGCGCATTTTGCGTAGCATAGTTGTATTTTATCTGAAAATCTCCTAAAGCGCTGTTTCAGTTTGGGGGAGTCTCCTGGGCAGGAAAGGGTGTCTACCAATACATATGTGGTACCGCTGTAACCGGGAGAAATTGGGATTTCACACGCAATAAGATTTTATTGACAAACTTACATTTTTTATTCCAAAAAAAACTACAATATGTAAAAATTTTTTTTTTTTTTTTTTGCACATATTTCACCCAAAAATATTAAGAATACACCTAACAAATGACAAACAAGACATTTCATGTTAAACCCAGACTCTGCTGAAAAAAACAATATATCATTTTCCTGGGAAATCCCTGGAAATCCCTTCAAAAATCACATTTGAACATGGGGAGCGCAAAATAGTGCAAAATGGTCTGGCAACAGAGTGTGACAAAAACTCCAGGTAGGCTGGCACTTAAAGGGTTAATGCACTCTCTAGCTGTGCTGCTTTTGTAAATTTTGTCCTATCAGCATTGGATAACACCATCATAATGTGTGCCAGAACTTCTGCCCTCGTGGTGGCTATACGCCGCTGCGCCAGTGGGCTGCTGACAAGGCGGCAAAGAAGGCCCTCGCTGGGCTTCCATTTAAGGGGCTACGCCTGTTTGGGGACCGCCTGGACCTTTTTGCTATGGGAGGTAAGTTACCCCAGCGCAGACGGCAGTCCCGGCCCTTTCGGGGTCAGGGTTCCTTCTCCTCCCCTTACCCTGGTGCAGGACAGCGAAGGGAGGTATCTTTCCCTGGGGCCCGGGGGGGTTTCTAGGGTAAAGGCAGAGGATGTGGTCGTCCTGGCTGCTCCTGGGGTCCCAAGGTCAAATCTTCTCCCAAGCCCCCTCAGGCATGATGGGGCGCCCTCGCCCATCCGGGTGGGGGGACGGCTGCAGCACTTCGCTCACGTCTGGAGGCTTCATGTCTCAGACCAGTGGATTCAGGAGGTAGTGTCCTCTGGTTACAAGTTGGAGTTTGCTGCCGATCCCCCTCCAAGATTCATCAGGTCCCGGATTCCGCAGGGCCCTGTGTTAGCTCAGGAGCTAGTGCATGTAGTGCAAGGCCTCCTGGAGCTGGGGGTCATCTGCCAGGTGCCTTTAAGAGAAAAAGGCAAGGGCTTTTAATCCAACCTATTCTCAGTACCCAAAAAAGATGGTTCTGTCAGGCCCATCCTGGGCTTAAAGGTTCTCAACAAGTTCTTGTCAGGGGCAGGCGCTTTTGCATGGAGACTCTGCGCTCTGCCATCAGTTCCCTGCGCCAAGGGGATTTCATGACTTCTTTGGACATCAGTGATGCTTACCTTCATGTTCCTGTGTTCCCAGGTCATCACAAGTTCCTCAGGTTCGCTCTGATGGATTAACATTACCAAGTTGTGGCCTTGCCCTTTGGCCTCACTTCAGCTCCCAGGGTGCTCACCAAGGTGCTGGCTGGCGTGATGTCTCTACCCAGACATCAGGGTGTCGGCATGCTTCCCTACCTGGGCGACATCCTCATCACTTCCCAGTCTCTGGAATACGCAGGGCTGGTGACTCAGCTGGTGGTGCCCATTCTGGAGTCATTTGGATGGGCGATCAACCATCCCAAGTCCTCACTGTCCCCTATCTGGGTAACTCCATTCCTAGGAATGAATCTGGATCCAGTTCAGGTAAGGATCTTCCTGCTTCAGCAGAAGGTGGACAATCTGGTTGCACAGGTTTAGTCCCTCCTAGCTTGTCCCCATCCCTCCATTAGGCAGGGGATGCAGCTGGTGGGCCTGATGGTGACGTGCCACGCAGCGGTTTCTTGGGCTCAGTTCCGCTTGAGGCCTCTGCAGCTTCACTATTGTCTGTATGGGACAAGGACTCAGCGTCCCTGGACAGGGTCTGTGTGCTTTCCCCCCTGGTCAGGAGCTCCCTTTTGCTCCAAGATTGCTCTGGAGGGGGTTCCGGCAATTCTGGTGGCCCCCAGGCAGCCAAGAAGAGTGTGCTCGCAGACGTGGTGCAGATGGCAGTAGACCAGTATGTTCTGCCAGGGGTGCCAGGTCTGCTCACTCAGGGGCCTTTACACCATCCCAATTTACAAACTCTGGCTTTGACGGCCTGGCTGCTGAAACCTCCATCTTGGTGGAAAAAGGTTTGTCCGTCTCGGTGGTTGATACCATGGTGAAGGCTAGGAAGAAAACTTCTTCTTCCATCTATTACAGGGTATAGCATACCTACTTTGACTGGTGTGAGTCTAGGCCTCTTCCCTGTTGGGTGTTTTCAGTCCCCAGGATTCTGGAGTTCTTACAGCATGGGTTGGAGTTGGGACTCTAACTCAGTACTCTGAAGGGTCAGGTTTTCTGCCCTGTCTGTTTTCTTTCAGAAGTCTTTTGCTCAGCATTCTTTGATTAAGACCTTTTTTCCAGGGGGTCGCTCATGTGCGTTCCCCACATGAATCTGTGGTCCCTGTTTGGGATTTGATCTTGGTTTTGTCTGCCTTGCAGGGTGCTCCCTTTGCTCCTATGCAGGATGCTGCTCTGGCTGTTCTTACCATCAAGGTTGTCTTTCTGGTAGCCATTACTTCGGTCAGGCGTGTGTCTGAGTTGGCGGCTCTTCTAATTCAGCCCCCATACTTGGGAAGACACCAGGACAAGGTGGTGTTCCGCTTTAAGCCAGATTCTCTGCCTAAGGTAGGGTCTGCTTTTCATTTGGATCAAGATATTGTTCTTCTTCTTTGTGCCCTAATCCTAGCAACACTAAGGAGAGGGTTTTGCATTCCTTGGAAGTGGTCAGGCGTTTGAAGTATTACCTGGTGGTCTCTGCGTCCTTCAGGAAAACTGATGCTCTTTTTGTGGTCCCTTCTGTTCCCAGGAAGGGTTTTGGCTCCTGCCAAGTCTACTGTTTGCAAATGGATCTGTCAGGCCGTGATTCAGGCCTATTCTGTTAAGGGGAAGAGTCCTTTCTTTCGCCTTACTGCTCATTCTACTCGTGCTATTAGTGCCTCTTGGGCCTTCCAGCACCAGGCTTCTGTTGAACAAGTTTGCAAGTCCGCTACTTGGTCTTCTTTTCATACCTTTTCAAAGTTTTACAAGGTTGATGTTAGGGCCTCAGCTCTTGCTTTTTTTGGCCGAAAGGTTTTTCAGGCGGCAGTGGTTTAAACTGTCTGCTGTTACCTTTTTTGTTGGGGATCCCACCCTACTTTATGGACACTGCTATTAGATGTCCCAAGTGTAAGTAATCTATCTGGAGCAGGACGTACTGTATACTAAGAATAATACAGTTCGGTGAAATGCTCACCTGTAGAATTGGTATTATAAGTATACAGTATGTCCTGCTCCACCCCACCCTTGGTTTTGCATTATTCTGGATCCCCTGTATGGTGATTGTTTATCATTGTTATAATTACCAGTTTGGGTGGTTAAATTCTCCCGGCTTCTCGTTCACAGCTTTTCAATGCTGGGGATTTGTGGGAGGTCCCGGGTATTTGAGGGGCCGGGAGGAGCCTGTTTTTACATGTCTCTGCAGTGCAGCGCCATCTGGCGGAGGATAACCCAAGTGTAAGTAATCTATCTGGAGCAGGACGTACTGTATACTTATAATACCAATTCTACAGGTGAGCATTTCACAGAATTGTATTTTTTTTCGTTTTGTCCCCCTTCTTTTCTTCTATCCCTTTTTTTTGGTTATAGAGGGATTTTTGGCATGAAGCAGAAGGCCTCAACCCATATGACTTCCAGGCCCTCACATGTTTTTTTCCTGCAGGACCCGTCCTTGATCCCAATAGTTGGCTCACCAGGGCCGGCATGCTGGGCGGGGCAGGGACGGCAAGTCCAGGGTGGCAGCCCATTTATTTTTTTGCTCTGTGACACTCAGGACCAGAGCCCTCTGATTAAATGGGGACTCTGGTCTCTGAGTTATTTCATGGTGATCTCTGGGGGAAGGACTGGGGGGTCTAAATGGTCCCCCAGTGACAGAGCAGCCCCCTTCTGGGACACAGTCTGGGGGCTTTATTTATTGTGTGATATGTGTGCTTGTATACTTACCCGTGCTACTGTCTGCTTTCCTTCCTGGGTGGGGGAGTTTTGACAGGCAGCTCAAACACACTGCCTATTGTTGGTTGTGGGTACGGCATGCCATGGGGCCTGCTGATGGGATCTCCTGTTCGCATTTCCTGGCTGGTGGTAACTGCAAATTAAATCTCCATCTCTGAGGAGCCGGGTCACTGGGGGAGCAGTTCCCGTGGCACAACAGGCACAAGCCTCCCCCAAACCTTATCAAACAGGAAGGGGTGCCTTTACACTGTTGGGTGGGGGATGCATTTTCACTTCGCGTCTGTTTGGTTAGATCAGGTCTTAGGTGCCTGATACAAAATTGAGTTTTGTACCATCCCCTCAGACAGATTCACCCTGTCCAAACTTTCCTAGGATCTGAATCTGTTTTTTTACGGTCTTACAAGGAGGTCCCTTAGAACCTCTGGCTGAAGCATCCCTGATGCTGATAATCTTGAAGGTGTTTTTTCTAGTGGTCATTAGCTTGGTGTTGTAGATGACTGCCTTGATTGTCCATCACCTTATATGGTGAGTAAGGTGTTTTTTTTGTGGTGTCTGCAATTTACCTCAACAAGGCGATTGGACCACTGTTTCATCACGATGCCACTGGGGCCTTTCACAAGACTGACACCTTGTTTGTGGTTTCTTAAGGCTCAGGGAAGGGTTTGGTGGCTGACAAATCCACGATCAGCAGAAGTATTAGACAGGTGCTGGTAGAGGCGTACACCAGCAACTCATTCTACTAATGCAATTGGTTTGTCTTAGGTCTTTCAACATCAGGCTTCAGTGAATCAGGTGTGCAAGGTGGCCATCTGTAAGGTGTTGCAGGCGGTGATGCATTGTTCGTTCTAAAATCCTGGACTATTTCTCTTAACACAACTTTTACACAAATATAAAACATATGACATACATAGGACATACATACTGTTAACTGTAGCATTCTGTGTTTAATTGAGGGGATTGTCATTACAAGGCTTAAATTACAGTTATATGTGCTCACCCCTATACCATTGCTGATCATGCTGTCTGATTTCTAGCCTTAGCAGGAGCTTCAGGCATTCAGAATTCAGGCAGCGCCATTCAACCTCCTGCCACCCCCTGTCCTCATCTACCAGTTTGCTTGTCTCCTGGTGAGGCTTCGCCCGTTAGAGGCCGATTCATTAATAGCGCCAGGTAGCGACAGATGAGCGACTGTAGTGTGATTTTTTCAGCGCCAGCCAGTATTCACTGTGCTTGGCCGGCGTTTGCTTGATGACAGCGACTCAGTCGGTGTGCGGTAATGTTGAATACGGGCTGGGGGGTCGCTGTTTCACAGGTCCAGCGTTGTATGTGAGCGCCTGACAACGAATGGCCAGAGCGAACGGCTAGCTTCATATTCATCAACAAATCACGCTCCGAATGTGCTGTCGCTGTCCATTCCTTGTTTAAACCCCAGAGCGCTGGCGGTGATGTGTATTAACTAGTTTTTAACCCCTAAACAACCATGTTTTTTGAATGTAACATTATACATGTTTTTAGAATCATTTTGTAATATGAATACATTAATCTCAGACCTGTTAGATCAATTCTGCACATATTTTTTTTAATTTTTTTTTTTACTTAAAAATAAATCCTAACATTGCAGAAGTGTTCTCCGATTTTTTGACATTAAAAAAAAAAAAAAAAAAAATTAATACCAATTAATTATGAATAATTATAGATTGCTCCATTGAAATGCATTGGACATCGCCAGGGAGCGACAGCTCATACCTGGCGCTGTGAGGGAATTTGCAGCGGCGCTGTTCGGTCCAGGCGGCTTCATGATGAATGCCGCGCTAGCCGTCGCTCTCGCCGGCGCTAGCCTCATTTTGCTTGATAAATGCGTCATTGTGACCGCCGCGGGCGTACTTGAGTCGGTAGTCGCAGTTAGCTGCCGCTACCTGGCGCTCGTCAGACACTACCTGGCGCTATCGCTTGATGAATAAGGGCATTAGTATCAGGGGCATCCGATTGCTAAATTTCCCTGCGCAACATGTCATCCTCAGAAGGCAAACCCCCCCAGCCCCAATACTCAACTTTTCCGGGGTCTCATCTGCAATGGGGATTGCACACATGACCGCAGGCTGAACACTGTCTGCCAGCTGTCGCATTGGGCCCGCAATGCTACATAAGGTCCCAGAGGAGTAAGGGTCTCCCCCTGGCTGGTTAGCGGGGCATCAGCCAATCTGTGCCCCCTGCAATCAATTAAATAAATTATTACTTAGGTGGGACACCTGTTGCTGTGCTATGTTACTGTCATTTAACTTACAATCTACTTAACATTTATTCTAAGTATACAGTACGTCCTGCTCCAGATATAATACTTACACTTGGGTAATCCTCCGCCAGATGGCGCTGTGCACTGCAGACATGCAAAAACAGGCTCCTCCCGGCCCTTCATATACCCAGGGACCTCCCACAAATCCCCAGATTTCTCTGCAGTGCTGACTGCGAAGACATGAAGTATCACTCTCTCGCAGGTGAGCGGGGCTATTACAGCCTGCGGCCCTGTTGGACTACTCCCACCCGTCCTCTTTGTGATGTGCCTCCCAGCCTGGGCTGCGCTGGTCGGGTGAAGGTAGGCAGCACCATGTGTGCTTATGGAGCCATGCTCCACCGCAGTCCCCCACCAAAGGGTAGGCGATTTAGGCTGATGGTGAGCCTTGTCCCGTGTAGCGGTGGACCCTGTGTAAAGGGTCGCCATCCTCCCTCGTTTCCCCAGTAGTTAGGGGGAAAAGAAAGGGGGGGGGGTATGTGTGTGGCGGTCCCAGTGTACTGTAATGTCACGCTTATGGCCTAGTATTGCACTTGATTTGCAACTGGGTGTCAGAGCCGCGCTGCTTGCTCTTTATTATTGTTGGGCTGCCGCCGTGCGTGTGTCTTTTCTTTTACTGAATAGTGGGCGGCGGCGGCGTGCAGACGCTGCGGCATCTCCTTTAGCAAAGGCTTATACTAAGTTGATCTTATCCTTTGCGTGTTTGGCTGCTACCTCAGAGCTTCGCGCTCTTCGGGGTGGGCGGGGACTTGGCTTGGCGTGCTCCGCGTCACGGCCGAATGATTGGGCCCGCCCTTCGAGGTTCGCTGGGTGCCATTTTGATGATCTTCGCGCGCGTGTTTGAGTTCCCCCTCCTCCTTTGGTCTGTAAGTGCCCTCGCGGGTGATTCTTTATTAAATATTTTTCCTGCTGCACATGGCCCTGACACCTCTTATTCCCTTTATGTCTTTCAGACGTTAAAGACCCGGTGGCTTCTCCCGGCCTCATATAAACTTAGCGGGCTTACAAACAATTCTCCCACATTAATCAGCGGGTCTTTGGGGCATCCAGGGTTGCCTATTGCATAAATCCCTGCTGGCATATTACTTAGATAATCACCATATGGAGGCATCTCAGAATTATGTGTCCGGGGTCCCTCGGGGACAAGACCGGCTGTGTACAGCGTGTGGACAGCCCCATGCTGATGCTGACAGAGCACGGGTCTGCGGACCCTGTGCTGAACAAGTACTGGCCCTGCAGTCAGGGTTACCAGTGGCTGCACCTCGGTTCAATAAACCTGTTTCCCCGTGCTTAAATCTCACGCCTGATGAGTCGCACTCGAGCGGGGATGACCAGCAAGTCGTGCCGCACAGTCTGCCTACGGCTGATCAGGTCGAGGTTGGCAGAGCGCTTGGGCCCTTGTAAGAAGCGGTCCCTGACGCCTCCGGTTTCACCCTTTCCTACTGAAACTGAGGAGTTCGTTGCTCGGCGGGATTTTGCTCCTTCTGATGAAGGTGAGCTGTTCTCTGACTCAAGCTCCTCTGACGAGAGGCCGAGGAGTCATGATGATTCTGGCCCTGGTTCCTGGGGCCTGTGTGACACTGATGAATTACTGATAAAGATCTTTCAGGTCTTGTCTATCTCTCTCCCTGGTGAGGCTCCCAAGCCTAGAGGGGAGAGTTTCCACACAGCGACACCGCGCTTGGAATTTCTGGAGCAGGATCATTTCCAGGCTCTTGTACTCAAAGAATGGGAATCCCCTAGTAAACTTCCAGGGGTTCCAGGGGACTGGGATTGGAAATACCCTTTTCCCTCTGATGTGGTTAACTGCTGGTCATCACCTCCTGTGGTAGATGCACCGATCATAGGGGATGTATTTGTAAGGTTTATCCTTTTAGCGCTGGATCACACCATTAGGATGTGTGCAAGAACTTCTGCCCTTGTGGTAGCTATACGTCGCTTGGTCTGGCTGCGACAGTGGGGTGTTGACGATGCTACAAAAAAGACTCTTACTGGGCTTCCCTTTAGAGGGTGATGCCTATTTGGGGCCCGTCTGGACCTTTTTGGAAAAAAGAGCAAAGCACCCCTTTGCAGAAGGCTGTCTCGGCCTCCTCGGGGCAGGGGCACCCCTCCGCCCCCCCATGTTAGTGTCAAACACTTCCAGCTATTTGGTGTAGATTCCTGCCCCAGGATTGGCAGACAACACCCTGGCCCCTCCGGCAGGACTAAGTCCAAATCTTTCACCAAAACCCCCCAAGCATGATGGAACACCCTCGCTCTTCTGGGTGAGGGGATGGCCGCAGCACCTTGCTCCTATCAGGAGGCGTCATGCCTCCTTCTGGTGGATTCAGGAGGTAGGTTCCTCTGGATGTAGGATAGAGTTTGCTGGGCGGTCCCTTCCCGTGATTGTCAGGGTGCCTTTGGTCCCTGTCTCTCTTGAGGTGTTTGTGCAGGCCTTGCACGGCCTGCAGGGTCTGGGGCCACTTGCAGGTTGCCCTTAACCGGCAGAGGCAGGGGCCTCTACACCTACCTTTTCCACATCCCTCCCAAAAAGATGAGGCAGTCTGGCTCATTCTGGCCTTCCATAGGTTTGGCAATTTTACGTTCACAGGTAGTTTTCTGCATGGTTCTCTGAGTTGGGCCGCCAGCGCCCTGCGCCCAGGGACCTCTTGCCGTCTGTGGAGATCTAAGATGCTTATTTCATTACCACTGTGTATTTATGGACACTGAGGCTCTTACAGGTTTGTGTTGGAGGTCCAACACTGCTGATTGTGGCCTTGTTACCTGGCCTCTCTTCTGCTCCCAGAGTGCTCGCCAATGTGCTGACGGGGGTAATGTCTCTGATGAGACCAATGGGCATTCGCGCGAGGATCTACCCGGTCGTCCTTCTTTGCTTCCCAATCTCTATGTCAGGCCGAGTTGGTTACTCGGCTGGTGGTGTCCTTTGGGAGTCCTTGGATGGGTGCTCAATCACCTCAATTCCTCATTGTCCCCTTATTTGGTATCTCCATTCCTAGGGTTAAATTTGGATTCGGTTCAGGCTAGAACCTTCTTCCTTGGCTATAAAGTGGACAATCTGGTTATATGGGCCCTGTCCCTCATTGCTGTCCCAGTCTCTTCACCAGGCAGGATTGCAGCTGGTGGGCCTGTTGGTGGCTGCTCAGAGGGTGTCCCTTATACTCAGTGCCCTTGGGCTCTTTAGCAACTTCTATTGTTAAGGCTGGACAGGTTTCCAGTTTCCCTGGAGCTGGGTCTGTGTACCTTCCCCCTTAGTACGGTGGTTCTTCCTGAGACGGTTGTTCTCAAGGAACCAGTCAGGGGGCGCCTCCTTCCTGGCATCTTCCTGTAGCTGGTCACCATGGTTACCAAATATAGCAGGATGATGGGGGGGGTTCTTCTAAAATCCCCTGTGGTTCCGAGGTAGGACCCTTAGGGGGTCCATACACCTATGGATTTTTGAAACGGTGAGCCTTCAGGTTGGCACTATCTTGCTGGACTATTCCTCTTCCGGACCTGTCTATTTGGGGGCTCTTGGTCTGTCTGACGACAGTGACTTGTATTGATTATCTGTGTGGGACTCGGAGCAGGATGATCCTCCTGGAAGGTATTTGATCCTGATCTGGGTGGAGGACAACGTTCCCTGCCTGTCTGTGGTATTCGCTCCGGTGGATGTCCTTCTGAGACAGGATGTGCTAATCCTTGTGTCTCTATGAGATCCAACTAGTGTGGATCTGTTTGGGCCCCGTCACTATCACAAGTTCTCGGCCCTCGTTTCCCTGTCCTGGAGTTTCCTGACTGTTGCCACGAGGCTTAGTTACGTTATGACTGGACATTCTATGCTTATGTCTTATCTTCATTCACCTTGCTAGGTGGGGTTCTGCGCCAGATTACTCTGGAAGGGGGGACCAGTGATACTGGTGGCCCCTGGGTGGCCTAATGGAGTGTGGTTCGCAGACGTGGTACCGAGGACAGCGGACCTGTACGTTCTGTCAGGAGTGCTGATCTGCTCACTCAGGGCCCCTTTTATGTCACCCCAATCTATAGGCTCTGGCCTAGACGGCCTGACGGCTGATTCATCCATCTTGATGGAGACGGGCTTATCTTCTCGGTGACTGTGACTATTGGAAGTCTAGGAGCAAGCTTCTTCTTTTTCTTCCGTTTATTATAGGGTATGCGTACCCATATTGATTGGTGTGAGTCTAGGTCTCTCCCCTATTGGGCGTTCTCTGTTCCCAGGGTTATAGAGTTATTACAGCATGGGTGGTTAGTTTCTCCCGGCTTCTTTTTCACTGCTTTTCAATGCTGGGGATTTGTGGGAGGTCCCTGGGTATATGAAGGGCCGGGAGGAGCCTGTTTTTGCATGTCTGCAGTGCACAGCGCCATCTGGCGGAGGATTACCCAAGTGTAAGTATTATATCTGGAGCAGGACATACTGTATACGTATAATGCCAATTCTACAGGTGAGTATTTCACAGAATTGTATTTTATGGTTTTGTTCATTTGTATCCTTCCATTTAGGTTCCTTACCTGGTACCTGTTCTGATGTTTAGACTTGGACGCCCCTTGGAGCCTGAATTATTACAAGAAATTTTGTACACCCTACCTAAATTGGGAACGCACAAGGTGACTATGTAATCTGTATTTGCCATTACTGGAATTTTATTAAAGAGACTCTACTTCCTTCTACAAAAAACTCCGGCTGATTATGTTGTATAGAGTGATTGTAGAGTCAGTTATGTGCGCCTCATTTTTGGCCTGGTATGGAGGAGCTAGTTAAAGCATCAAGTTGCGCCTGCAGAGAATCATTAAATCTGCTGAGAGAATAGATGTACCAAGGCTGGACAATCTTTTTTCCTAGCAGACTTAAAGCAGACATCCAGTCAAAAAAAATCAAATCTTAGTAAATTGCTCCCCTATAGCCCCTCTCTGGCAATAAGTGTCAAAAGCTATTTCAGATGGTTTAACCCCATGGGAATAGCATGCTGTGGAATAGCATGTGGTGGAATAGCATGCTGATGCTGCAGTTCTGAACTGCATGGGAGTGGCCATCTTGTTATACATCTGACAGCCCTGCTTCTGTCAAACCCAGTCCCACAGTCAATGGCCCTTGACACCAATAAAGTTAGTTAGTAAGCTTCAAGTTGGTCCCAAGAAATAGGAACCATCAGCGAGCAGCCGTGATGCATTTCTTATTGACAGCCATTGGGAAGTGCTTACTCCTAGGATTTTACGAGTACCCTTTGGTTGTTTTGTTACCATATTATGCTATGGCTGACAAGTTTTTTCTCATCCATATGGTGACTTGAGGAATTGTGGAACTGTAGAGATTTAGCCCTAATCTGGGCCGTCAAACAAGTGTTTTAAGCTGCCTCTTAAACATAAAACCCCTATTTTTGTTAAGTGCATTTAAAAAAGACACAAAACTCAGGGGGTAGGCACTCAGCTGGCCCTGCAGCAACATGACCGTGCAGTCCAATCAGAACATTGGATTTCTCAGTGGGACCGAGGAGAAAGGTAAGATTTCTCCTGTTTTGCGCTGTAAACACGCAGGGGGCTTCTTTAATTGGGATGCCCCCTGTGCTTAGAACCAACACCAATTTTTCAAAAATAGTTTTCTCCTGAAAAGAAGCAGGATTTACAGTGGCATCACACATTTCCACAATATAAATTGCTTGATGTGCAAAAGTTCAAGCTATAAAATGCCCTATATAGACAAAACTAAAATAACAAATGATATACTCACCTTTAGAAACCATATCTACCATACCATACTATCTACCATACTCACGTGCTAAGGAGATCCAAACGCCTGTTGCTCAAGCGTGCCCCCTGCAACTCCTGAGATGTACCAACACACCCAGGTAAGAGAAGTGAAATAGGCAGTGGAAGATAATTTAACTTTAACATATACATATAGTGGGCACCACTGATCCAAATAACCAATAATAGGCCATCCACTAGGAGGTGCTCCCCTGGCCCCAAAACACCAAGAACGACTGGCAAGAGAATTTAAGATAGGGCCAAGAAATGGGCACAACATCCAAATTATCTTAAAAATTACATGAGTAATTTTATTAAGACCACAAATCCATAAAAAACAAATAAACACAACAGTCAAGACAAGAGTTAAAACCACTGCCTTACTAGGGCCATGAGAATACAACAAATAATTCACAAAAGAATTGGACGACTACCTGCTGTGCAAAATATATATATCTGGAGCAAGCCAACTCACAATGCAATAAGTGTTTTAGAAAAAATTAATTAATAAAAAGTATATACATAAATCTGCAGGTACAAAGATGTGCAGCACTTAAAGTGCCAATAGTGCTAAAGGTGCTAATCGATAGTTACCACAGTGCCACAGTGCAAAGTAAATGTGAGCTTACACCAATACAATTCAATAATCAAAATCCATTTGGATTAATAAAAAGCATCACCAGATAAAGGCTTGCAAAATTCCACAATAAGAGTCTTATATTAGTGTATAGCTACCGCCCATAGAATAGATAAATGAGGTCCCAGTAAGCAAAGCCGCACGCTCCACCATGCGCCCACAGCTTCTCAAAGGGGTAAAGTACACTTACCTTGTTCCTCCTTTTGTATCCCCCGGCAAGCGCTGCATCAAGACCCACGGCACGCCATCTCCGGCAGTTGGAATGCACACCAGGTGTCTGCCAGGCGAACATGCCTCCGCGATGACCCAGCCGTTCGCAGACACGGCCGCGGTGTCTCGGCAGCAGCACATGGTGAAATCCAAAGAGGTCAAAAACTCCCATACAGAACAGAAGTTTGTCCTGAAACATTTTATTAATTGCAATACCAAGTCGGTAATTTACTTGCTAAAATGTTCATGCCCAAAATTGTATGTTGGAGAAACAAAAAAACGCAGCACAGATTTCTGAACGGTCCTATCTAGAATAATGTACAGTGTTTCCTCTGTGTTGTAACTGCAACAACAACGCTGAGAAAGTACAGAGGTGTAAACAGAGCCTTAAATTCTTTCAGCTGTTAAGCAGAGCAATCAGAGTCATCACAGCTGATGGCTTTCTATTAGAAATAAAGGCAGATTGCACTGACATGTGAGGCAATTTTGACCATGGGATTGGGTTTTCATAAACTGGACTCTCTCAAATAGTTTGTCACTGATTACCAGAATGGGTCTTTAGGGGTGCAATATACTGAATTTGCTTTTGTTACTTTCGGTCTCCTTTAAAGTGGAATGTATGCTAGTTATAATAGTTAACAGATTCTTCCAAAAAAAAAATGAAATCACTTATTGTTACATTTTCTCTTTTTTTTTGCAAATGAAGGTATGTGTTTCCCAGATCCTTCGATCCTTGAACATGGTTGCAAATACTCCAAAACTTCAACCTATTGCTTTGCGCCTGGTGACATCTTTGTGGGAGAAACAGGTATGATCATTTCATCAGTAAAATAAAAAAAGTAGTTAGTATACAGTACGTCCTGCTCCAGATATAGTACTTACACTTGGGTTATCCTCCGCCAGATGGCGCTGCACTACAGAGACATGCAAAACAGGCTCCTCCCGGCCCCTCAAATACCCGGGGACCTCCCACAAATCCCCAGATTTCTCTGCAGTGCTTACTGCGAAGACATGAAGTATCACTCTCTCGCAGTTGAGCGGGGCTATTAAAGTTTGCGGCCCTGTTGGACTATTCCCACCTGTCCTCTTGTGATGTGCCTCCCAGCCTGGGCTGCGCTGGTCGGGTGAAGGTAGGCAGCACCATGCGTGCTTATGGAGCGCTGCTCCTCCGCAGTCCCCCACCAAAGGGTAGGCGGTATAGGCTGATGGTGAGCCTCTATGGGATGCCCCTCCCGCATTATTGCCCCGTGTAGCGGTGGGCCCTGTACAAAGGGCCGCCATTCTCCCTCGTTCCCCCCGTAGCTCGGGGGGGGGGGGGGTGTTTAGTGTCAGTGTATTATGGCCTTTTTACTGTCTTTTGGACTTGTATATATGGTGTCAGCCACCGCGCTGTTTTTGTCATTTTACTTGTATAACTGCGCGCTTTTTTCTTCATTGGATGCTCCGCGCCGGGCGGCGGCATTACCTCAGATGCCTCATTGGCTGCTGGTGGGACTTCGCGCTCACCGGGAAGGCGGGGCCTGGCGCGCTCTGGCCCGCCCTTCGAGGTACTCAGCACCATTTTGTCTGTTCGCGCGAGTGTGACGTTCTTGCTTGCCGTGGTCCGTAAGTGCCCTCGCAGGCGGCTTTATACTCATTGTAATGTTTCGGTTCTGACACCATTTTCTTCTCATTTTGTCTTTCAGACTGGGGAATCCATGGGCTTCTCCCGGCCTGGTGTAATTGATAGTCGGGCCTTGTAAAATTCTCCCACTTCCCTAGCGGGTCTTTGGGGCATCCAGGGTTGCTTATAGCGTCAATCCCTACTGGCATATTGTGCCAAAAAAAAAATCACCATATGGAGGCATCTCAGGATAATGTGACCGGGGTCCCCTTGGGACAAGACCGGCTGTGCATGGCGTGTGGACAACCCCATGCTGACGCTGACAGGGCACGGGTCTGCGTACCCTGTGCTGAGCAAGTGCTGGCCTTGCATTCTGGCCTTCACTTCACCTACTTCCCCAAGCTTAAATCTCACTCCTGCTGAGTCGCATATAAGTGGGGATTCTCAGCCTGATTTGTCTGCTGGACTGCCGACGGCTGAACAGATTATTGCGAGGTCTTTAGAGCGCAAGGGCCCTGGTAAGAAGTGGCACTTGACGCCTCATGTTACTGTTTTCCCTATGGGAACTGAGGAGTTTACGACTCTGTGTGGCTATACCCCTTCTGATGAAGGAGAGCTCTTCTCTGACTCAGGCTCATCTGATGAGAGGCCGAGGAGTCATGACGATTCTGGCCCTGAATATTGGGCCCAGGCTGACACTGACAATTTGTTGATCCAGATTTTCGAGGCTCTGTCTATCTCTCTCCCTGGTGAGGCTCCCAAGCAAAGAGGGGAGCATTTCCATACAGCAAAAGCACGTTTGGAATTTCTAGAGCAGGCACATTTCCATACCCTTGTGCTCAAGGAATGGGAGTGCCCCAGTAAACTTCCCGGGGTCCCAGGGAACTGGGATAGGAAGTACCCTTTTCCCCCTGAGGTGGTTAAATGTTGGTCATCCCCCCCACCGAGGTGGATGCTTCCTAACCCGCCCTTTATTACAGCCCCTGCTTATGCTACCCTTCGGGATGCTGAGGACCGGCGCATTGACCTGCAGGCCTCCCACGCCTTTGCATGTGCAGGGACGGCGCTGCGCCCGGCCTGTGCCTCTGCCATTACTGCCGTGGCCGCTAGAACCCTCATCAGAAAAATGCTTGATCGTCCCCCTGATGATCTCCCCTGGGATGTGTTTAATGCACTCTCCAGTTGTGATGTGTTTGTAAAATTTATCTTATTAGCATTGGATGACACCATTAGAATGTGTGCAAGAACTTCTGCCCTTGTGGTGGCTATACGTCGCTTGGTCTGGCTGCGACAGTGGGGTGCTGACGATGCTGCAAAGAAGGCTCTTACCGGGCTTCCTTTTAAAGGGCTACGCCTGTTTGGGGCCCGTCTAGACCTGTTTGGTAAAAGGGGTAAGTTACCCCAACGCAGTCGGCTGTCTCGGCCCCTTTGGGGCCAGGGCACCCCTTCTACCCCATACCATAGTGTTAAACGAGAACCAGGGGTGTCCTTAGCGGGGGGCTCGCGCAGATTCCTGCCCCAGGAGCAGCAGACTACGCCCTGGCTCCTCCGGTGGGGCTAAGCTCAAATCTTCCACCAAGTCCCCTCAAGCATGATGGGGCGCCCTCGCCCGTCTGGGTGAGGGAACGGCTGCGGCACCTTGCTCTTGTCAGGAGGCATCACGCCTCATACTGGTGGATTCAGGAGGTAGTGTCCTCTGGATACAAGATAGAGTTTGCTGCGCGGCCTCCCCCAAGATTATCAGGTCCCGGGTACTCCTGGTCCCTGCCTCTGTTCAGGTGCTGGTGCAGGCCATGCAAGGCCTGCGGGGTCTGGGGGTCACTTGCAGATTGCCCTTAACAGGCAGAGGAAGGGGCCGCTACACCAACCTTTCCACAGTTCCCCAAAAGGATGGGTCAGTCTGGCCAATCTGGATTCACAGATTTTCGGCAATTCGTTAATTACAGACAGTTTTGCATGGAAACTCTGAGATGGGCCATCATCTCCTTGCGCCCTGGGGGCTTCTTGCCGTCTGTGGAGATCAAAGATGCTTATTTTCACATCCCTGTATCTTCTGGGCACCGAGGGTCTTCAGGTTCGCGTTGGAAGTCCAACACTGCTAATTTGTGGCCTTGTTATCTGGCCTCTCTTCAGCTCCCAGAGTGCTCACCAAGGTGCTGACGGGGGTGATGTCTCTGATGAGACCAAAGGGCGTCCTCGCGATGACCTACCTGGACGTCCTTATCACTTCCCAGTCTTTACGTCAAGCTAAGTTGGATACTCGGCTGGTGGTGTCCATTGGGAGTCATTGGATGGGTGATCAATCACCCCGAGTCCTCATTGTCCCCTTCATTGGTAACTCCATTCCTAGGAATGGATCTGGATACGGTTCAGGCGAGAATCTTCCTTCCTCAGCAATAAAGTGGACAATCTGGTTGCATGGGCTCAGTCCCTCATAGCTGTCCCCGTCCCTTCACCAGGCAGGGATGCAGCTGGTGGGCCCGTTGGTGGCTTGCTCCGAAGAGGTCCCTTATGCTCAGTCCCCCTTGGGCCCTTCTAAAACTTCTCCTATTGTTAGTACAGGACAAGGATCCAGCATCCCTGGAGCAGGGTCTGTGTGCCTTCCCCCCTGGTAAGGAGGTCCCTCTTGGAGTGGATGAACTCAAGGAACCTGTCTGGGGGCAGTTCCCTTCTTGCCCCTTTCTGGAGACTGTCACCATGGATGCCAATCTATCAGGTTGAGGATGGGGGGGTTTCTTCTGAAACTCCCTGCGGTTCCAGGGGAGGTGGGGCCCTTAGGGGGTCCATACACCCATCAATGTTTGAAACAGTGAGCGTTCAGGTTAGTTCTAACTCGCTTGACTACTCCTCTTCGGGGCCCGGCTGTTCGGGGGCGCTCGGGCTGTCTGACGACAGTGGCCTACATTAATCATCAGGGAGGGACCCGGAGCAGGAGGGTCCTCCCGGAAGTGTCTCTGATCCTGATCTGGGTGGAGGACAATGTTCCCTGCATATCAGTGGTATTCGCTCCGGTGTCACTATGGGGTCCAACCAGTTTGTGGATCTGTTTGTGTCCCGTCACTATAATAAGCTCTCGGCCCTTGTTTCCCTGTCCCAGGATCCTCTGGCCATGGTCATGATGCCTTAGTAACGTCATGGCAGGACATTCTGTTCTGTATGTCTTTTCTCCATTTCCCCTGCTAGGCAGGGCCCGGCGCAAGATTGCTCTGGAAGGGGGGCCAGTGATTCTGGTGGCCCCCGGGTGGCCAAGAAGAGTGTGGTTCGCAGACGTGGTACAGAGGGCAGTAGATCAGTACGTTCTGCCAGGAGTGCCAGCTCTGCTCGCTCAGGGCCCCTTACGTCACCCTAATCTACAGACTCTGGCCTTGACGGCCTGACTGCTGAAACATCCATCTTGATGGAGACAGGCCTATCTGTCTCGGTGATGAGACTATGGGAAGACTAGGAGCAAGCTTCTTCTTCTTCTTCTTCTGTCTAGTATAGGGTATGGCATACCCATATTGAGGAGTGTGAGTCTAGGTCTCTTCCCTGTCGGGTGTTCTCTGTTCCCAGGGTTCTAGAGTTATTACAGCATGGGTTGGAGTTGGGTCTCCTACTCAGTACTCTGAAGGGTCAGGTTCTGCCCTGTCCGTCTTCCTTTAGAAGTCTTTTGCTCAGTTTTCCTTGGTTAAGACTTTCTTTCAGGGAGTTACTCATGTGCGTCCCCCACGTAATCCTATGGTCCCGGTTTGGGATTTGAACTTGGTTCTGTCTGCCTTGCAGGGTGTTCCCTTTGGACCTATTCAGGATGCTGTCTGGCTGTTCTTACCCTCAAGGTGGTCCTTCTGGTGGCTGTTACTTCGGTCAGACGTGTGTCTGAGCTGGCGGCTTTGTCTATCTAGCCCCCATTCTTTGAGATACACCAGGATAAGGTGGTGTTCTGCTTTAAGCTGAACTTTCTGCCTAAGGTGGTGTCTTATGTTCATTGATTCAAGATATTGTTCTTCCTTCTGTGCCGTTTTCCTAGCAACGCTGAGGAAAGGGTTCTGCATTCCTTGGACAGGTGTTGGAAGTTTTTCCTTGGTAGTCACTGTGTCCTTTCTGAGAACTGCTGCTCCTTTGGGCCTAAGGCCACTCCATCCTGAATGTGCCCGATCTCGTCTGATCTCAGGGGCTAGGCGGTGTTGGGCCTGGTCATTACTTGGATGGGATGGTTCCTTCTGGTCCTAGGAAAGGTTTTCTTTGGCTTCTGCCAAGTCTACTGTTGGCGAATGGGTTCGTTAGGCTGTAACTCAGGCCTATCCCACTAAGGGGAAGATTTTCCCTTTCGCCTTACTTCTTATTCTACTCGTGCTTTGGTGTCTCTTGGGCTTTTTCGGCACCAGGCTTCTGTTGAAGAAGTTTGCTAGGCTGCTACTTGGTCTTCTGTTCATACCTTTTTAAAGTTTTACAAGGTTGATGTTAGGGCCTCAGCTCGTGCTGTCCTGGCCGCAAGGTTTTGCAGGTGACAGTGGTTTTAACTGTCTGCTGTTGCCTTTTTTGTTGGGGATCCCACCCTACTTTATGGACACTGCTATTGGATGTCCCAAGTGTAAGTACTATATCTGGAGCAGGATGTACTGTATACTAAGAATAATACAATTCTGTGAAATACTCACCTGTTGAATTGATATTATTTGTATACAGTACGTCCTGCTCCACCCCACCCTGGTTTTTGCATTATTCTGGATCCCCTGTATGGTGATTGTTATCATTGCTATAATTACCAGTTTTGGTGGTTAAATTCTCCCGGCTTCTTGTTCACTGCTTTTCAATGCTGGGGATTTGTGGGAGGTCCCCGGGTATTTGAGGGGCTGGGAGGAGCCTGTTTTTGCATGTCTCTGCAGTGCAGCGCCATCTGGCGGAGGATAACCCAAGTGTAAGTACTATATCTGGAGCAGGACGTACAGTGTACAAATAATATCAATTCTACAGGTGAGTATTTCACAGAATTGTATTTTTATTTATCTGACTGAATACAAATCGTAAGCCGTTCTTGTGATTGGTAGCAAATTACCACTTCAGTTACCATATGAAGTCAGGAGCCTGTGGTCCTCATTAGCTTAAAGCAGGGGTGCATTACCTTTATTCTTGGTGTGCCACACACCCCGCTTCACTTCTTAAATATTCATCCATTATTGGGTTAATCCACCGCAGGTGACGTAGTGCAGAGAGGAAGTCTTGTAACGAGCCCCCTTCCGGCCTATATATACCTGGTACCTCCCTTCAATCACCAGTATTTTTTCTCTCTGCTTGCTGACAAGTCAGAAGATGGAAGTCTCCTGCTTACAGGTAGGCCGGGGTATTCTTACCCCGCCACCCCCCTTTTGGTCTATTTCTGCCCGGTTTGAGTTTGTATACCTTTATGGTGGAATGGAAGCCTCCCAGCCTAGGCTGCTCACCGGGCAAATGGTAGATGGCACTTTAAGTGCCTAGGAGCTTATCTCCTACCGCTCGACCTCATGCGTGGGGCAATGCGGCTATCCGGCATGGTGATCCGGAAATGGGATGCCCCTGTCCCGAGGGTCCCCGTAGCCCCTTTCTCTCCCGTTACGGTCTCTTCTCCCTTCACTATGGGGGGGGGGGGTGTGAGGGTGTGCTTTTAGTATGTGTGTTTCACTTGTATCACTGCATTTTAACATGTGTGTGTGTTCATGATTATGCATTCACTGTATTCAGCATGTGTATATTTTTGGTCTGCTTTAAGGGCAGGCTGCGCTGGGTAGGGGCTGGCCACTTCTCTTGCAGACTGTTGCTTTGTGGCCCCCTACCCCCTCTCCTCTCCCCGCCTGGCATTTTATGTATTCATTTGAACAGCGCCATGCGGTCTTTACCCTCCCCCCTCCGCCGCCTGGGCGCACGTGTAGTGGCCCAGCTGAGAGTGATTTCCAGCTGATCGGCGTAGGGGGGGCCGGGTCCCGCTGACGCGGCGTCGGGGGCGCGGCACCGACGTCATGCGGCGTCTGCGGTGGACCCAGCGTTTTGCTTCCTTCAATGCAGGAAGTCGCGTGGGCGCACGGCCGCACTTTGTCTTCCGTGCTGGCTGCAGTCTTGTTCCGGCTGCTACCTTCGCTGACCAGGTAAGCGGCCCCTCCCGTTGGGGCCGTTAAATGGGGAATGCATTCCTTGCAGTAATATAGTGGGGAGTCACTCTGTATTAAGGGGGCGTGATTTAAGGGCACTTTGGTGCCATGCTTATATGTTTGTTTATACACATGTGAGGATCTGATGGTTTTTCCTTGCAGATCCTGGGATCCCTGCTGATGGTGGCCCTCCGGCTCAATGTGCCTGGCTAATTATTGGGATATCTATTTGAATGTATATATACATAGACTATATATAAATATATATATATATAGTTTATTAAAGGGGAGGGGAACTTAACTTAAAAAAAAAAAAATAAATAAATAAAATAAATCCTCCCTTCCGGGACATAACTAATAAAGGGGTATCCCGGGTTGGCTTATGCCTTAAAAGTCCCAGTATTGCGAATACCATAAATCACCATATGGAGGCTTCCGTAATTTCCGGAAACGGTTCTGCTGAGCCGTTCGGGGGGTGCGTAGGTTGTGGGGTTCCACTCCCAGCTGATTATGTCTTTATTTGCATCCCTTGTGCAAAACAGACTATTGCGCGCCAGTCCGTTGCTTCGGCTGCGGGGCCATCGCATCCTTCATCATCTCCTACCTCTCCCTCCCTATTCCGGACCCCGCATGACACTGTCAAAAGTGGGGATTCGCATTCCGAGGCGGCAGCACAGCCCAGCCCCCGGAAAGTAATGCCCGTTAAAGCAGCGTTAAAGCCCACTGCAAAACGAAGGCACCTGGCTCCGGTACCTTCGGCTCCACAGGATCAGTTTTGTGAACCTGTGGAATGGTCCGATGGATCCCCGGACGAGGATGAATTCCCGTCGGAGTCAGATGAGCCGACAGGTCAGCTTGTGGCTGATGAGATTGGCGATTGGTCAGAGGGGGTTGTTTTTGACACCCCCTCCATTCTGGCTCAAATGTTTAAAATTTTGAGTTTAGATACGCCTGAGGCAGCCACCCCGCCAAAGGGTCAGTTGTTTAAAGAACCTCAGCCGCGTTTGGTTTTTCCCAGACAACACCACTTTGAGAGGGTGGTTCTTAAAGAATGGGAACATCCCACGCGGTTATCTGGAATTCCTTCCAGTTGGGAAAAGCGTTATCCTTTTCCACCAGAATTGGTGAAGCCTTTGTTCTGTTCCTCCTGACGTCGATACCCCTGTACTAGGGCTCTCCAGCTCGACTATAGTACAATCTGCTGAGACCACTGTCCCTAAAGATGGGGAAGATCGTCGGATTGACCAATACGCTCGACATGGTTTTATCTATTCCGGGTCAGCGTTGCGCCCGGTATGTGCTTCAGCCCTTCTGCTATTGGCAATTAAGTCCTTAATTCAGGGGCTATATGAGGATCTTAATCCCGCTTGCAAACAGTTCACTGTGCTTTAGCAGTGTGAATCTTTTGTGGCTTATGTCCTGGCTGCTCAGGACGATGCGCTGACTATGAGTAGCAGGGCAGCAGCCATGCTGGTGGCTATTCGCCGGTCAGTATGGCTGCGTCAGTGGTCAGCGGACACGGCTTCCAAAAAGGTGCTCACAGCTCTCCCCTTTTTGGGGTTGCGTCTGTTCGAGGAGAAAATTGATTCTGTCGCAAAGGGTGGTAAGATGCCACAACGCAAGAGGCCCCGTGGCCCCTTCAGGGGGGCAAGTTCCGGTAGGCCTTCCTTTCGAGGGTTCAGAGCGGGCAGGGGTGCGTCCTTTCCCGCTACCAGTGGCGCAGGTTGGACTCGGGGGAGGGGCCGTGGCCGACCCACTCAGTCCTGGGGCACCAAGCCCAAACCTGCTGATAAGCTCACTCAGCAATGAGGGGCTGCCCTCACCCGTGCGGGTGGGGGGACTATTGCGACATTTCTACCAATGGAACCAAGTGGTTCCAGGCAGATGGATCCAGGAGGTAGTGTCGCCCGGTTACGACCTGAAATTCGAGTCTCACCCTCCTTCACGGTCCGTTCATGGGTCGGTTCATCCCGGCCTGAACTCTCATGAAGACGGAGTGTGTCTTTCTTTTGCCCAAATTCACACGAGAACGCTTCAGCTATTTCTGTTAGCGTGTTAGGACCAGCAACCTCAGTCGCTGGATCAGTCCTTCCAGTGGTCCTCCCGTGTACGGCAGTCCCTCCTGTGGTACTTGGTCTCGACCAATCTTGTGTAGGGCAGGGTTTTTCCTGACCCCCCTTTGGAAAATTATCACCACGGACGCCAGTCTGTCGGGATGGGGCAGATTCTGGAAGGAGCTGCGTTTTCAGGGGCAGTGGAGAGCTTAAAGGCCCCACTTACCCATCAATATTCTGAATCTGAGAACCATCCGTCAGGTGCTTGCTCTCCTGACTCGGTACGTTCTGGGCCTTCTGGTCCAGATGTGTTCAGACAATCGATCAGCGGTTGCTTACGTTGGTCTTCAGGGAAGGACGCGCAGTCTGAGTACTCTCAGAGAAGTGTCCCTGATCCGGACATGGCCAGTGTTCCATGTTCCCTGTCTCTCGGCGGTTTACATTCCAGAGGTGATGAAACAGGTAGTGGGCCGGTTGAGCAAGGGCTCTCCCCGTCTGGAAGAATAGGCTCTCCATCCTCGGGTGGTTCGCTTACTGTGTCTCCAATGGGAGACCCCGGAGGTGGACCTGTTGGCCCCTCATCACTATCACAGGTTCCCGAACTTCGTGTCGCTCTCCCAGGATCCTCTGGTTCTGGCAGTGGACGCCATGTCCCTGATCTGGGGAGTTCTAGGATTTCTATACCTGTTTCCTCCGATGCCCATGCTGGGCAGGGTTCTTCAGAAGTTGGCTCTGGAAAAGGTGTACGCCGTTCTCGTGGCCCCAAGGGGCCAAGACGAGTGAGGTTCGCAGACATCGTTCGGCTGGCAGGGGACCAGTTTGTTCTGCCTCTTCGGCCCGATCTGCTCACTCAGGGTCAATTGTGTTACCCCAATTTACCAGCGCTGGGTTTGATGGCCTGGCTGCTGAAACCTCCATCCTGAAGGAGGAGGGTCTTTCTGATTCAGTCATTAAGACTTTGATCAGTGCCCGGAAGAAGTCTTCTTCCATCACCTACTATAGGACTTGGAAAGCCTATATCGCTTGGTGTGAGATAAGATCTTTTCCTTGTAGGGTCTTTTTGGTCTCCAGGATTCTGGAGTTTTTACAATCAGGGCTGGACTCTGGTCTCCAGCTAAGTACGTTGAAAGGGCAGGTCTCTGCCTTATCTATCTTTTTTCAGAAGCGTGTTGCGCTTAAACCTTTAGTTAAGACTTTTTTCCAGGGGGTTACGCATGTGCGGCCTCCCAGGAAACCATTACTCCCTGTTTGGGATTTGAATTTGGGTCTTTCTGCTCTTCAGGCTCCTCCTGTTGAGCCTTTGCAAGAGATTGCTTTGTCTACCCTGACTCAGAAGATTGTCTTCTTGGTAGCTATCACTTCTGTCCGGCGTGTCTCAGAGTTGGCGGCCTTAACTATCCAGGCGCCTTACTTTGAGAGGCATCAGGATAAAGTGGTCTTTCGGTTCAAGCCAGACTTTCTTCCTAAGGTTGTTTCTGCTTTTCATTTGAACCAAGATATTGTTCTTCCCTCCTTGTGTCCTAATCCTAAGAATGACAAAGAGAGGGTTTTGCATTGTTTGGATGTAGTACGCTGTGTTAAGTACTACTTGATTATCACGTCTCCTTTTCGTAGGACGGATTCCTTTTTTGTTGTGCCCCATGGGCCTAAGAAGGGTTTGGCACCAGCCAAATCTGCCATTAGCAAGTGGATACGTCAGGCCATTACTGCGGCCTATTCGGCTAAGGGAAGAGTTCCCCCTTTTCGTATCACTGCTCATTCCACTCGCGCTGTTGGGGCGTCTTGGGCATTTCAGCACCAAGCTTCTGTTGAACAGGTTTGTAAGGCCGCCACCTGGTCTTCTGTTCACACTTTTTCTAAGTTTTACAAAGTTGATGTGCGGGCCTCAGCGGATGCTGTTTTTGGCCGCAAAGTTCTGCAGACTGCAGTCATTTAAGTTATGCTTCACCTGGCCTTGAGATGCCCTTCCCTTGTGGACACTGCTTTTGGATGTCCCAATAATGGATGAATATTTAAGAAGTGAAGCGGGGTGTGTGGCACACCAAGAATAATACCATTTTGTGAGTACTCACCTGAAAAATGGATATTGTTGGTGTGCCACACACCCCGCTTCACCCCCACCCTCTTCGGTATTACTGAAGCATTTATGTGGTGAAGCCCTTTTTTATTTATATCAAAATTGATTTTTGAGGTTACCGGTGGAATACTGGTACCTTGTCTTTCTGCTTTTTAAATATACCGGTGATTGAAGGGAGGTACCAGGTATATATAGGCCGGAAGGGGGCTCGTTACAAGACTTCCTCTCTGCACTACGTCACCTGCGGTGGATTAACCCAATAATGGATGAATATTTAAGAAGTGAAGCGGGGTGTGTGGCACACCAACAATATCCATTTTTCAGGTGAGTACTCACAAAATGGTATTTTTGGGTCAGGAGTGGCATGGTCTTAATATTTCACTTTAAAGTGGACCAACACCCAGGATTTTCACTATCCTGGGTTTTGGTCCACTTCCGCGGGGCCGGATCGGGGCTGCCCCGTTGCGTGAAACCTCCCAGAACTCCAGAAAAACTCACCTCACTCCGCTCCTACGGCGCATGCGCGGACGCTCGTCCAATCAGTGCGCTCGGAGCCGCTGTGGTATGCGCGTCCAAGGGACGTACAACCACAGCGGCTCCAAGCACGCTGGCGGCCACATGTCGTGCTTCCCTCTAACAGGGAGCATGCCTGCACCGGCCATTCACAAATGGCTGTCGCGGGCACGCGCCCTGCTAGAGAGAAGCGCGAGACATGCACCGCTGGAACGGGAGTAAGGTAAGGTGAATGGGGCGTCCTGGGGGGTTTCACACAGCGGGGCATCTTATAGATTCCCGGGCCGATTGGGCAGGGTGTTGGTCCACTTTAAGGGGGTGCAATAAAACGGAAGCAGAGAAAACACAGTTTACTGCAGGAAAGCTGCAAGCTTAAAGTATTACATCTAATATATGCATATGAAAAGGTGAGGTGGAATGAAGAAGTGAGCAAGGTGTAATGAAGAAAAAGGTGAGGTGAGCAGAAGTGGTAAGAGGTAAAGCAGAAAGAGGTGAGTAGATGTAGGCAGATGTGAGATGAGTAAAGGTGAGGTGGGAGGATGTCGGCAGAGGTGAGCAGGGATGATTTGGAAAAAAGGTGAGGTGGGAAGAGATGAGGCAAAAAGAGTAAGTGAAAAAGGCAGAGGTTAGATCTGCTGTGCCATTTACAATTATATAATTACATTTTATCAAACAATCTAATTATGTAAGAGACCAAGCGTAGCCAAATGATTTAGTTTAGTTTCCATACATTTGTTACAGGATCGAGTTTATCCAGAGCTCCAAAAGTTAATTGCTGTGGTAGACTCTCAGTGTTTAACCACTGGCAAAGACACCATGTGGGAGAAGACCATAGCAAAAGCAGCAACTATCCGTGATATCTGCAGACAAAGGTGAGAAAGTCTATGATTTATGCAAGTGGTGAGCAACCTGTTACTGTCTTTCGTATGCCAATAGCTAATGAATTCAGCAAGAAACTCACCTAGGCCTGTCACGTGTCTCTACAGCATCTCCTGCAGCTTGCTGTAGATGCTGTAACAGGTCTTATGAAATATTTCAAAGTAGTCTTAGGTTAATCTCTCTTGTAAAAACCTCTGTACACCACCCTGGCTGTATACTGCTTGGGACATCGCAGTGAGTGCATTAATTATGCCCTCTGCCTGTTGATAATGAAAATATGAATTTAGAAGTGAAAAGTTATTTTTTCTGGAGTCCTTCAACAGACCCAGTTCAAAAGGTAAGGAACTTCCCCCTCCTGGTGACTGCTTACGACACAAGAATGGTTGGGATTTCTTCCTTGATATGATGGTTAGTTATCCTCTACTAAAGTAAATCTGTGCAAGGCCGGTATCGAGATCCTGCTCAGAGTACTGGTGTGGACAGCCGTGCCATTGGCTGACCAACCAGTCACAATAGGAAAGTGACTTGGCAACTGCACTAATAAGTAGGGGTAAACATTGAGCAGAGAGAAAAGAAAAAGAAAGAAAGATTTTGGTGGGTTATACCTTCCACTTTAGATGGCTTAACATATTTATTGCTTTTTTTCTAATTGTATGTTGCAGAATTCTATCCAGTTGAATGCATGTTCAATGATACTCCAGTCCTGGTCTGGGTATTAGGCATTCTTTACCAGCCTTAAGTTGGTTAACAGTTGTATATACTTATCCAGGTCAACTCTTCAACCACAAATCATTGCTATTGTACCTCAAGACAATACTATTTCTCTTCCAGTTCAAATTCAAAGTAGTCAGCCTGTGTGCCTTGCAAATGGCTATTTAAACAGGCATAATGCAATCCCCCCCACTTCCCCCATACAGCCAGTCCACTAGCCCTTCAATTAGGACAGTAGCTGCATTATTGTTTAACACAAGGGCAGCCATGCTATTGACTTTGTGTCTAACAATGTTAGATCCCACACTGCTGTTTCAGCACCAGAAAGAATAGCCATGCATAAAAAAAATGCTTAGTCGTGCTCTTCTTTGGGAGTCTGATCTGGTCCAACAGGTTAGCAACAGATTTATTCCTCTTGGTCAGAGGTTGTTGGAGACCAGCTGGGGCTTTTTTTATCAGTGACTAGGCTGATTTAGATCCAGAGAATTGGGAGGTGTGTCCTTGCACCTCAAGTAGGTGGAAGGGGACCTAGTCCAGTGAAAGACAAGATCTTCTCCAAAAGCCATGTCTACATGAAGGGGTGCCTTCACTCTTACATGTGGCACAGGATTCCGATACCTAGGGAAAGGTACAATTTAGAGTACCCTTTGATTCCCCCAGACCATTTGACCACTTTACAGGGAACATCACTTTCAGTCAGTGTTTATGTGGTTTGGCCTGGTAACATCTGCCAAGATAATAGAGAAGGAAAGGCACACAAATGCAGCTCCCAGCCAGCTTTGCCCCTCTGTGCATTATTGCATTATTATTCTGACATCTTGCACAGATGGGAGGGTGGCTTCCTCTAATGAAGATGAAAGATACAAGAAAAAATTCCCGCCCAAGTCAAAAGACCTTAGAAAAAGAAGGTAAGCAGCATCTGCCGTAAGTGTCTGCCCACAAGGTTTTCACACAATGCTGTATCTTCAGACAATGTCCCAGTTTTCACTGCTCTTGCTTTAATCTGCTCTGGATAAACCTGGATAAATTGTCCATTTCAGAGATGTGTTAGGCAGACCAGGGTCAGATCTTAGGCTCAAATTTCAAACACAAAAGGTAGAATGGTCCCATTGCTTAAAGTGGACCGTCACCCACAGCGGACGCGCTGTGTTGTCCGCCGCTGTCACCCGCTTGTCCGTCGGCGGTGATTGGTCAGCGCGGCCACGTGGGAGCGTGGTGAGGTGAGTTTTGGGGGCTTTCTGGGGGGTTTCAAACAGCGGGGCACCTTTAATCGGGGTGCCCCCCTGAAGTGGACCAAAACCCAGGATAGTCAAAATCCTGGGTGTTGGTCCACTTTAAGTCTGCTGCACAGTTGCATCCTCCAAACAGCTGCAGATTTGTTTCAACCAAATCATGCTAATTCTTCACGTGCAGCAATAGTATCGCCAATTTCCCCAAACATCCTCCAAGACGGCTAGCCCAGTAGCTTCTCCCACCTAAAAGAGGAAACACAAACTGGACAGCATTAAATACCTGTCTCTTCCTCCCTGGCCTCAGTGTTTTGTGTTTCCTCTCCCAAGGAACAGGCTGGATCAGCAACCCTGATTTTTTATTTTTTCCCCTAGGGCAGATGATGGGTCCGGACTCCCTCCCCTCTTGGTGACGCACTTCTTTTTTTTTTTTTTTTTTTTTTTTTTTTAACAAACAGCAATAAAAGTGCTCCACCTCACCAAAGCGTTCCATCGTCACAATGGTACTGTATGGTGTTTAGAGTATGATTGCATCATAGTTTGTAAGGTGTTAAATCTATCAAGCTTATCTATAACCGGAGCAGCTTGAGTTAAGACATGCTCAGTCCTCCCCCAGCCTCCCCTCCAACCCACCGGCCCACTACCTAACCCCCTTACCCCCCTAGAGAAACCCCCCCCCTCCAAAAGACTAGTATGGGCATGGATATACAAATATATCACAATATCCATATACCTACATATCTAGTTATCTACATTTCTATTTTTCTACTTTCGTACGTGCATGAACTGAACCCCATTTAACCATGTCTAAGTTTCATTTTTTTAATTATTTCTAGGCCCTCTTCTAAGACCTGTCTATATTTCTGATCCAATGCTAGGCAAATTTCATTCTCCATTTGCCAAATAAGATGATTTTTCCATTGCGATGGGTCAAGATAAGTTGATTCTCCCCAACGGGTGACTATGCTTTTCCTAGTTATCCATACAATTAATGAAATGAGCCTCCCCATTAAATCAGATGCGGTCGCCTCTTTGCTTTGATTTCTCCCGCTATAAGCGGGAATAAGTAGGGCCTCATTAGCTTTAATGGAAAATTCTCCCTTCTTTATTTTTTTAATAGTTTGTTCTGTGATGTTCCATATAGGTCTTGTATTTTCACAGCCCCACCACAGATGGCTGATCGTCGCCTGATGTTTTTTACACCACCAACAGCTGAAGTTCGTAAACCCTTGGTTATGGTCAGAGGTGTAATAGTATCTGTACCAGTATTTTAGACTAAATATTTTCAAGGCTGGAGATTTGATGTTATTAATGGATCTAAGTATATTCTCCCTTTGTTCAAGGCTTATGTCTGCTCCCAGATCCGTTTCCCATTTTTTTATTTGTCTTGCTTCATGCAATTTGTTGGGTTTACTTAATAGCATGTAATAGTACGACAGAGGCCTTCTAAGTTGTTCCTTTAAAAAAAGTTGTTGGACTTCTGTAGGAGTAAAAGTTGCTTCGGGTAGGTTGAGATTCTTTAAAGAATGTTCTGCTTGAAAAGCTTTTATATATGTTTTACTTTCTGTTTTCAACCGCTCCAATAACGAAGATTTAGACTTAGTCCGAGTAATCTTCCATAGATGATACACTCTATGTTCGATATAAGGTTCTACCTCTAAGTCCGCCGGTTCCCATTCTCCAATGTTAGAATTTTTGAGCGTTTTCATTAAGTCAGGAAATGGAAAGTATTCTTGTTTCCCTACGAGTTTTCTCAGCGAACCCAATACAGACAGGACAATTGGATGCTTAGTTAATTGTTTAAATAAATGTGTTTTTTGTGGTTCTAAGATCTGGATCTTATTAAAGTGAAGCGGGTATAGTTCCGTTTTTACCCATAATGAGTCTTTGTCGGTAGAGATCCATTTGACTAAACGATGTAGATGGGAAGCCGTGATATAACGGGACAAGTTAGGTGCCCCCCAGCCCCCTTGAGGTTTTGGTTTGGTTAATGAGCTGTAAGCTATTCTGTGTCGGCGGTTGTTCCAATAGAAATTGCCCAGTAATTTATCTATATTGTCTATAAGAGTCTTCGGTATCTGGACCGGAATATTCATGATTTTGAAAATGAATTGCAGTAAAAAGTACATTTTAGTTGCTGCGATACGTGCCAAGATATTTAATGGGCGTTTTGACCATTTAATTATATAGTTTTTCAATATTTGTAGAAGCTCAGGAAAATTTGCTGAATAAAGTTTGTCTGGGTCAGCCGTTAGATTTATTCCCAGATAAGTAATATGGGTAGATTTAATGGAAAATCCAAATTCCTTGTTAAGTTGTTCTATTTCTGATTTGTTCATACCTAGAGGCATCAGAACCGATTTTTCTACATTTAACGAAAAATTTGTGTGAGCCTTGAATTGTTCCAATATTTCCATTATTCTCATAATTGCACCTGGAGTGGGGTCTCTAAGGACTAGTAATATATCGTCTGCGTACGTTAGGTGTTTAATTTCGTTGGTTCCTATCTGGATTCCTTTGAGTTGCGGATCAGATTATATCGCTGCCATTAGTGGATCCACATGCAGATTAAACAGTAGTGGAGATAATGGGCATCCTTGACGGGTTCCGTTGGCTATTGCAAATGGTGCTGATAAAGCTCCGTTTATTTCTAGCTTGGCTTTTTGGTTAGTGTATAGGGCCATAATTTTTTCTATGATTCTAGGGCCCATCCCAATTTGGTAGAGAGTTGCTTCCAGATAGGACCAGGAAACCCTATCAAAGGCTTTTTGAGCATCTAAAGCCAGCACAATTGCTTTAGTTTTTGATTCCTTGATATGATTGATTATAGATTGCTGCTAATGAGATGTTTTGATTAACACCCCTTTTTGGAATAAAGCCGGCCTGGAAACCTGAAATTATAGAGGGTATCACCTTGAGTAATCTATTTGCAATTAAAGAAGCATAGATCTTTAAATCACAATTAATTAGCGAAATAGGTCGATAATTGTTACAGTACCTTCCATCTTTTCCTGATTTTGGAATAAGTTTTATGATTGCCGTGTTCATTATTGAACTTGGGGGGTGCCGGCGGTCAATATTGTTCAGCCATTTAAGCATAAATGGAACTATTCTTGGTGTGCCACACACCCCGCTTCACTTTTAAATATTCTTCACTTAATGGGTTAACTCACCGCCAGGTGACGTAGTGCAGAGAGGAAGTCTTGTAACGAGCCCCCTTCCGGCCTATATATACCTGGTACCTCCCTTCAATCACCAGTATTTTTCTCTCTGCTGGACGACAAGACAGAAGATTGAAGTCTCCTGCTTACAGGTAGCCGGGGTCTTACCCCGGCACCCCCCTTTTGGTCTATTTCTGCCCGGTTTGAGTGTTTATACCTTGATGGTGGAATGGAAGCCTCCCAGCCTAGGCTGCTCACTGGGCAAATGGTAGATGGCACTTTAAGTGCCTAGGAGCTTATCTCCTCCGCTCGATCTCATGCGTGGGGCAATGCGGCTATCCGGCATGGTGATCCGGAAATGGGATGCCCCTGTCCCGAGGGTCCCCATAGCCCCTTTTCTCTCCCGTTACGGTCCCTTCTCCCTTCACTATGGGGGCAGGGGGGGTAGAGGGATGTGTATTGTGTGTATGGTTTACTGTATGTTCATGTGTTTTGTTTATTTCAACGTTGTCAGGCTGCACTGCAAGTGAGTGTGCATATGGCCTGACTTTGATTCCTCCTTATATGGCAGTCTCTGTTTTGCGGGCTGCTGCTGCTGGCCTGTAGAGCCAGAGCTTTAGGGGTGACCGGGGCAGGCTGTATGGTGTCAGGCTTGCTTTTGGCTGCCTGCGCTTTTCTCACCTTATCCAGCTCCCCTCCCCCCTCCGCTTTTCTCCTTTGTTTTGATCGGCCACTCCCGCCTTCGCTGACATTTTCTGCCTGTCTCCACTACCTCTTTGGTTGGGTGCTGGGCTTTTGTAAGCCTTACTGGGGCAGGTAAGCGGCCTCACCTTGTGGGGCCGTCTATATTTTTATGGGTTTGACTGTTTATTAAAAAGTAATATATTTAATGGAAATATACTTTTGTTTTGAAAAAAAAAAAACAATATATATATATATATATATATATATATATATATATATATGATCTATATTTATATATAGATTATTTTGGGGGACCTTCCTTTTTGAAAAAAAAATAAATAAATAATATATAAATAAAAATCCTCCCTTCCGGGACATTTACAAATAAGGGGGCATCCCGGGTTGGCTTATGCCTTAAAGCCCAAAAATTGCGAATACCATAAATCACCATATGGAGGGTTCCGTTATTGCCGGAAACGGTTCTTCTGAGCCATTCGGGGGGTGCGTAAGTTGTGGGGTTCTACTCCCAGCTGATGATGTCTTTATTTGCATCCCTTGTGCAAAGCAGAGCATTGCGCGCCAGTCTGTTGCTTCGGCTGCTGGCCCATCGCAACCTTCATCATCGCCTACCTCGCCCTCCCTGTTCCGGACCCCGCATGACACTGTCAAAAGTGGGGATTCGCAGTCCGAGGTGGCGGCACGGTCGGCCAGCCCCCGGAAAGTAGTGCCCGTTAAAGCAGGGTTGAAAGCCCCTTCAAAATGGAAGCGCCTGACTCCGGTACCTTCGGCTCCACAGGACGAGTTATGTGAGCCTGTAGAATGGTCCGATGGATCCCCGAACGAGGAAGAATTCCTGTTGGAGTCAGATGAGCCTGCAGATCAGCTTGAGGCTGATGCGATTGGTCGGAGGGGGTTGTTTTTGACACCCCCTCCATTCTGGCTCAAATGTTTAAAATTTTGAATTTAGATCCACCTGAGGCTGTCACCCTGCCAAAGGGTCAGTTGTTTAAGGAGCCTCAGCCGCGTTGGGTTTCCTCCTGACGTCGATACCCCTGTGCTAGGGCTCTCCAGCACGGCTATGGTACAGTCTGCTGAGACCACTGTCCCTAAAGATGGGGAAGATCGTCGGATTGACCAATACGTGTGCCATGGTTTTATTTATTCCGGGTCAGCGTTGCGCCCGGTGTGTGCTTCAGCCCTTCTTCTATTGGCGATTAGGTCTTTAATTCAGGGGCTATATGAGGATCTCAATCCCGCTTGTAAACAGTTTACTGCGCTTAAGCAGTGTGAATCTTTTGTGTCCTATGTCCTATCCGCTCAGGACGATGCGCTGGCTATGAGTAGCAAGGCAGCGGCTATGCTGGTGGCTATTCGCCGGTCAGTATGGCTGCGTCAGTGGTCGGCGGACGCAGTTTCTAAGAAGGTGCTCACAGCTCTCCCCTTTTTGGGGTTGCGTCTGTTTAGGGAGAAAATTGATTCGGTCGCAAAGGGTGGTAAGATGCCACAACGCAAGAGGCCTCGTGGCCCCTTTTGGGGGGCAGGTTCTGGTAGGCCTTCCTTTTGGGGAGTCAGAGCGGGCAGGGGGCTTCCTTTCCCGCTACCAGAGGTGCAGGTTGGGCACGGGGGAGGGGCCGTGGCCGGCCCACTCAGTCCTGGGGCACCAAGCCCAAACCTGCCGATAAGCCCTCTCAGCAATGAGGGGCTGCCCTCACCCGTGCGGGTGGGGGGACTATTGCGACACTTCTCCCAGGTTTGGAACCAAGTGGTTCCAGGCAGATGGATCCAGGAGGTAGTGTCGGCTGGTTACGAGTGTTTCTTCCTTTTGCCCAAATTCACACGAGAACGCTTCAGCTTTTTCTGTTAGAGTCTTGGGACCAGCAGCCTCGGTCGCTGGATCAGTCCTTCCAGTTGTCCTCCCGGGTCCGGCAGTCCCTCCTGTGGTGGTTGGTCTCGACCAATCTGGTGTAGGGCAGGTTTTTCCTGACCCTCCTTTGGAAAATTGTCACCGCGGACGCCAGTCTGTCGGGATGGGGCGGATTCTGGAAGGAGCTGCAGTTTCAGGGGCAGTGGGGACCTCAAGAGGCCCACTTACCCACCAATATTCTGAAACTGAGAACCATCCGTGGGGTGCTTGCTCTCCTGACTCAGCACGTTCTGGGCCTTCCGGTCCAGGTGCGTTCAGACAATCAAACAGCGGTTTCTTACATCGGTCATCAGGGAGGGACTCGCAGTCTGAGTGCTCTCAGAGAAGTGTCCCTGATCCTAACCAGGGCGGTGTCCCATGTTCCTTGTCTCTCGGCGGTTTACATTCCAGAGGTGAAGAACCAGGTAGCGGACCGGTTGAGCAGTCCCCGTCTGGGAGAATGGGCTCTCCATCCTCGGGTGTTTCGCTCACTGTGTCTCCGATGGGGGACCCCGGAGGTGGACCCGTTTGCCTCTCGCAGGCTCCTAAACTTCGTGACGCTCTCCCAGGATCCTCTGGCTCTGGCAGTGGACGCCATGTCCCTGAGCTGGGGAGTTCTGGGATTTCTATACCTGTTTCCTCCGATGCCCATGCTGGGCAGGGTGCTTCAGAAGTTGGCTCTGGAAAAGGTGTCCGCCGTTCTCGTGGCCCCAAGGTGGCCAAGGCGAGTGAGGTTCGCAGACATCGTTCGGCTGGCAGTGGACCAGTTCGTTCTGCCTCTTTGGCCCGATCTGCTCACTCAGGGTCAATTGTGTTACCCCAATTTACCAGCGCTGGGTTTGATGGCCTGGCTGCTGAAACCTCCATCCTGAAGGAGGAGGGTCTTTCGGATTCAGTCGTTAAGACTCTGATCAGTGCCCGGAAGAAGTCTTCTTCCATCACCTACTATAGGACTTGGAAAGCCTATATCGCTTGGTGTGAGATAAGATCTTTTCCTTGTAGGGTCTTTTCGGTCTCCAGGATTCTGGAGTTTTTACAATCAGGGCTGGATTCTGGTCTCCAGCTAAGTACGTTGAAAGGGCAGGTCTCTGCCTTATCTATCTTTTTTCAGAAGCATGTTGCGCTTAAGCCTTTAGTTAAGACTTTTTTCCAGGGGGGTTACGCATGTGCGGCCTCCCAGGAAACCATTACTCCCAGTTTGGGATTTGAATTCGGTTCTGTCTGCTCTTCAGGCTCCCCCTTTTGAGCCTTTGCAAGATATTGCTTTGTCTACCCTGACTCAGAAGATTGTCTTCTTGGTAGCGATCACTTCGGTCCGGCGTGTCTCGGAGTTGGCGGCCTTGTCTATCCAGGCGCCTTACTTTGAGAGGCATCAGGATAAGGTGGTCTTTCGGTTCAAGCCAGACTTTCTTCCTAAGGTTGTTTCTGCTTTTCATTTGAACCAAGATATTGTTCTTCCCTCCTTGTGTCCTAATCCTAAGAATGACAAAGAGAGGGTTTTGCATTGTTTGGATGTAGTACGCTGTGTTAAGTACTACTTGATTATCACGTCTCCTTTTCGTAGGACGGATTCCTTTTTTTGTTGTGCCCCATGGGCCTAAGAAGGGTTTGGCACCAGCCAAATCTGCCATTAGCAAGTGGATACGTCAGGCCGTTACTGCGGCCTATTCTGCTAAGGGAAGAGTTCCCCCTTTTCATATCACTGCTCATTCTACTCGCGCCGTTGGGGCATCCTGGGCTTTTCAGCACCAAGCTTCTGTTAAACAAGTTTGTAAGGCCGCCACTTGGTCTTCTGTTCATACTTTTTCTAAGTTTTACAAAGTTGATGTGCGGGCCTCAGCGGATGCTGTTTTTGGCCGCAAAGTTCTGCAGGCTGCAGTCATTTAAGTTATGCTTCACCTGGCCTTGAGATGCCCATCCCTTGTGGACACTGCTTTTGGATGTCCCATTAAGTGAAGAATATTTAAAAGTGAAGCGGGGTGTGTGGCACACCAAGAATAATACCATTTTGTGAGTACTCACCTGAAAAATGGATATTGTTGGTGTGCCACACACCCCGCTTCACTCCCACCCTTTTCTGTATTTCCAAAGCCTTTCTATGGTGAAGCTTTTTATTTATATCAAATTGATTTTGAGGTTACCGGTGGAATACTGGTACCTTGTCTTTCTGCTTTTTTAATATGCTGGTGATTGAAGGGAGGTACCAGGTATATATAGGCCGGAAGGGGGCTCGTTACAAGACTTCCTCTCTGCACTACGTCACCTGGCGGTGAGTTAACCCATTAAGTGAAGAATATTTAAAAGTGAAGCGGGATGTGTGGCACACCAACAATATCCATTTTTCAGGTGAGTACTCACAAAATGGTATTATTTGGTCCTCAAAGACTTTGTAATACTCGGCCGGTAAACCATCTTCACCGGGGGATTTATTATCCTTCAGTTTGACGATAGTCTCAGTTAACTCTTTCTGGGTGAAAGGTTTCTCTAGCTCTTTTGCTAGGTTGTCATCAAGTTTACTCCTACATACTTTCGCGAGATAAGTTGGATGGTCCTGTTCTGTTTTTCCTAAATGATATATATTTTTATAAAATGATACGAATTCATTTACGATATGTTCGGTTTTAAATTTCCTTTCGCCATCTTTGGTCAATATCTCTTCTATGAAGTTTATTGCTCTTCTATCATTCAAGTATGTAGCTAAATCTTGGCCACCTATACTTTGCTTTAGTTTCTGTTCTCGTTGATACTATTACGCTTAGTATTACAATCTCTTATTATTCTTAGTTTGTTCCTTAGTTTAGTTAATTCTTGATATGTTTTCTCCGTATGCTTTTGCTTATGAGCCTGTTCTAATTTAATCATTTGTTCTAAAATTATTTTGCCTTCTAACTCTTTAGTTTTCCTAAAATGTATCTCTGCCGTTTGCGCCATTCCTCTAAAGAAACATTTGTGACACTCCCAGATAGTATTGGGATTCATTTCAGGTGTATCGTTAAGTAAAAAGTATTCTTGCAAAGAATTCTTAAGTTTTTCTTTTACTGTTTTTTGTTGTAGGATCTTGGTATCTAAGGACCAATGGTTTACCCTTACCACTGTCTTTCCCCAGGAAATGGTTAAAATAACAGGAGCATGGTCACTAGTTGTCATCCTTCCAATCTCACACTTTTGTATCCTCGACAGCGTATGCTGTTGTAGAAAGATATAGTCTATTCTAGAATATGTTTTATGGGCTGAGTTGAAGCAAGTGAAGTTTCTTTCCTTAGTATGTATAGAACGCCAACTATCTATTAAATGGAGTTTTCTGAGTTCCTGTCGGAGCGCAAAATCGTTAAGAGTACTTTGTCTATTTTCAGGTTTCCCTGTTGTATCCAAAGAGGGGTCCGTAACCAGATTTAGGTCACCGCCCCAAATAATAATACCTTTTTTAATCGCATCTATTTTTTTGATGGTTTTCTTAATAAAAGCTCCTTGTTGATTATTTGGAGCATAAGAGTTTACTAAGGTAGAGATTTCTCCATTTAGACACCCTATCCAAATTAATAGGCGCGCTTCCTTGTCTTTGTATTCTAGCAATTTCTCGATCTTTATCTTTTTACTTAGCAAGATGGCCACGCCCCTTGATTTTTTGGAGTACTCGTTACTAACAATAGTCCCAAATTCATGGAATGCTTGCTGTGGGGTTTTGTACTGTTTAAAATGAGTTTCCTGGGGGCGTGGCTAGGCGATGGAGGAGTAGGCAGCACACTGAAGGAGCTCTGCACAGAATCCTGAAAAAACTGACATTTGAACGTGACACAGGGATCCCGCTGTCTCATGACCATGCGTGGTCCTCCACCACTCCACCACAGCGCGCCGGTGAGGTAAGTGGGGAGGACTGCAGTTTTTTTTGTGATTTGTGCAGCGTTTTTTGCACACTGTGATCATATGGTTATATAGGACTCACCACATGTGGATGGCGCTTATTGGATTTTATAGCAGCACAGTACAGGTTTAGCTTTAGGGTAGTTGCACCTCTTTTTGCACATGGCACTTTCTTTGAATATTTAGTTTTGCATGTTTTGCACGGTTGGTTGATTTGCTGTGAGCACTGCAAGTCCTTAGCAGTGTATATTATCACGGATAGACAGGACACCATATAAGTAGGCACTAGGCACTTTATGCACTCAGCACTTCCTATAAGCGCCTTTGCACATTGTGATGTATGTCATTTATATTGAATATTGTATGCATAATTAATTGACTATCAATTGGGTATTATTACAGCCCTGAAGTTCCTCCCCACTTTTTTGGGTTTCATTACGTGTTTTTTAATTGTTTGTATATAATGTTGTTGTGTGTATGTAGTACTATGTTTTTTACTCTATGCTCTAATAAATTGGATATTAGATTTAGCAGTGTGCAACCAGTATTTTTGAGGACCGATTGGTGGGCTAGCCCTGGGGTCCCACCAGATACGGAGGGTAATGAATGTCTTGAAGCGGGGTGTGTGACATACTTATAATACCCATTTTACAAGTGAGTATTCACAAAATGGTATTTTTTCAGTTTAAGCCCTTGCTGGCTATCAACTGTGTAAATAGAGTCTTAGAGCTTTGGGTGGATAAGGTCAGGGTTGGGGTTACCAGTGACGCCCCTAAGGAGGAGGTCTTGGTTTTTCCAGAGCGGTCAACTCCAATGCAGCTTCTGAAGCAAATGCAAAAAGTATTTCTTTAATTAATTGTGCCTAAGCCCCATCTGTGTGGCATCCCATTAAGGGTAAACTTTTGTTTGGCCTTAACCTGCTCCTCTAAGTTGGCTCACGGTTGAGGAAGAATCCCCCTCTGCGTCGTACCAATTCTAAGAGACTACTACTGTAGGTTTCCTCAGCAGGACCTCTGAGGCACAGACTCTAGGAAAACTTGGTCTACCTAAAGGCTGAAGTGCAAGGGAGGTTTGTTGTTCAAACCCCCTCAGCAGCCTAAGCAGCAATCCTGACGTAATACCGGTAGGTGCTGACTTCTGTTTTTTCTTCTGGTCTGGCAGAAGATCTCACAAGTAACCAATTGTTCCAGGGATACAGTAAGGCACAGGCCCTGCCCTTAGTGATTTCACAACTAAGGCAGTTATAGAAGATCCTTGGCATTTAAAATAGACTAGGGTTTTCTCCCATGTCTTCTTAGTTCAGAAACCATCAGGAAAATGTTGGTTGACTCTGAATCTAAAGTAGGTAAACCTGGGAGTCAACAAAAGATTCCTTATGAAGTATTTACTAGAAGGGATATCCTATTTCAAGGTGTCTGTATGGCCTCTATAGATCTCCCAAGATCTGTATGTCCCTTTTCTACCTGTAAGGATACCGGTAAGCCGGTAGGGATAGATGGAGTAATCTATCATTGGCAGAGCAATGCCCTTCAGACTGTCATTCACTTTTTACAAAGATTCTTGTGGAAGCAATGGCGTATCTGAGACTGAATCAGATAGACATACTTGGATGATCTTACATAGAAACAGACGGAAATCCATTTAGTCTGCCCTTATTGTGTTTACTGTATGTTCTCTTTTAGGATAGATGTGTGCTTATCCCAGGCATGTTTAATTCATATTAATATTTTCTAACATTGCTCCTGATCGTCCCCCCGACTAGCTTCAGGTTGTGCCCCCTTGTTCTATCATTAAGTTTCTTCTTAAAAACACTTCCCTCCTGAACCTTATTCAATCCTTTCACATATTTAAAGGTCTCAATCATGTCCCCCCTCTCCCTTCTTTCCTCCAGACTGTACAAATTTAGTTCTTTAAGTCTCTCCTGATAAGTTTTAAGTTTAAGTCCTTCAACCATTTTTGTTGCCCGCCTTTGGACACGTTCTATTTGAATAATGTTTTTTTGCAGGTGAGGTCTCCAGAACTGCACAAAATATTCTAGCTGTGGCCTCACCAGGGCTCTATACAGCGGCATCACAACCTCCCTCTTCCTACTGGTGATGCCCCAAGCTATGCAGCCAAGCATCCTGCTTGCTTTTGCCACTGCCTGGCTACACTGTCCACTCATCTTGCAGCTATCAGTAATCAGTACCCCTAAATCTCTCTCCTCAGAGGTCCTGGCTAACACAGTACTGCCCATACAGTACTCAGAGCAGGGATTCCTTCTACCCAAGTGCATGATTTTACATTTTGAGACATTAAACTCTAGTTTCCACAGTTTTGACCATCTGTCCAGTAAAGCTAAATCATTTTCCATGTTGCAGACACCTCCAGGAATATCCACCCTATTACTAACCTTTGTATCATCAGCAAACAGGCAAACTTTTCCTACCAAGCCTTCTCCTATGTCACTTACAAATATATTAAAAAGAATGGGGCCCAGGACAGAGCCTTGCGGCACACCACTTGTAACTCGCCTTTGTTCAGATTGCACACCACAACAACTCTCTGATAATGATCCTTCAGCCAACTAGAAATTCACTGAACTATCCAGGGATTGAGTCCTACCTTCAATAACTTATCTATGAGCTTTTTATGTGGTACAGTGTCAAAGGCTTTGCTAAAATCCAGATAGGCGATATCCACAGCACCACCTTCATCTAACACTTTTGTGACATTGTCAAGGAAATCAATAAGATTGGTCTGACATGATCGGCCCTCAGTAAAGCCGTGCTGTTTTGGGTCCAACGGGTCATTAATTTTTAGATGGGAAATTATCTGTTTTTTTTTAAGAGTGTTTCCATTAATTTGGCCACTATAGATGTAAAACTAACTGGCCTGTAATTACTGGCTTCTTCTCTACTCCCCCTCTTATGGATTGATACAACATTGGCCATTCTTCAATCATCTGGAACCTCACCAGTTGAAAGGGAATGGTTAAGTAAATCAGTCAGAGGGGCTGCAATCACAAATCTAAGTTCCCTTAGAACTCTGGGGTGGATTCCATCAGGACCCATCGCCTTATTTACATTTTGATTTGCCAGCTCGGCTAAGACATCAGCCTCCAAAACCCCCTGGAGCTGTGCCCTCCCAGCTGGATGCTGTGCTATGGCCATGCCTGCTACTGTCTGAAAATACTGAACAAAAGTAGCTATTCAGATGGTCAGTCACAGCCTTATCTGCGTCAATATAATTTTCCCTATTTCTACTTTTCTCCTCTATCCATTCCAGGCCGTCCAGAAGTACTTACAGATGGGTGTTCCCCTCTAGGGGGCGCTGACTGTAAGATTAAAAGATGTAGCTCCTCCCGGCCAGGCAGCTGCCTGTCTATCCAGTCCCAGTTCTTTATCTTGCAGTTGGCTGCATAAGATCGCTTTTCACTCTCTCTCAGAGTTTGGCAGCAGAGCGGGGTCACCTAGCCTGTCGGCTGCTGCAGGACCCTATTTCCTCGGATCTCTTCTGACCTATCCTTGCCTCCCAGCCTTGGCTGCTAACAGGGATCCGTGTACGGTAGGGTGAACGCCGGGGTCTGGGGCGTTCTGACAGAGCACATGGCTCTGGGCCGCAGACTTTAATTACAAAAAGTAGTCGGCCACAGGCTTTTATGGTGAGCCTGATGGGGAACCACACCTATATATTTCATGTATACCCTACCTTCTCCCACTAGCTTTCTTTCTGTGTGTGTGCTGTGCTTGGTGCTACTTTGGGAGCGGTGGAGAGCTCCATCGCTGTAGCACCTGCAGCGAGGAGCGGTCCGCCCGCTCCTTTTCACTTCTTGCCTCCCTCGTTACCTCGCCGGTTCTCGGCAAAAGCGCATGCCGCACGCTCCTCGCAGGCGGCGCTCGTGGCGCTGCACTAGGTCTGCGTGACGTGCCGGGGGGGGCAGAGTCACGGGCGGCGGCGCGCAGCTGACATCATACATGTGACGCTCCCCTGGCAGACCTTCTAGAAGCGCTGCTGGCGCGCGGTGGCTACGGGTCTTGCGAGCGCGGCTGGGGTCATCGGCCGACAGGGAGACCGCGCTTCTGTGAAACAGATCTCGTTGGCAGCCCCTAAAAAGGTCTCGAGTAAGAAGCGGCATCTGGAGCCGGTTTACTCGGATGATGTTCTTTATGATTCCCTGGGGTCTGCGGAGGAAGGTGAGTCACCAGATGACCCACTCTCAGTGGCGGAGTTGCTTTCCGGGGAGACGACAGCGTCTCTGGTTCTTCCTCGGATGAGGATTCCTTCCTTCGGGATGATGCGGAAAGTTTGCTTTCTTCCATTTTTGAGACCTTGCACATTGTTCCTCCCAGAATGGCTAAGAGGAAAAAGGGTTTTTCCAGAGCAGCCGCATTTTTCTAACATGATCCTTAAGGAATGGGAGAGGCCCAATAAGTTACCGTCGGTTCCTAAGGGCCTGGATAGGCGGTATCCTTTCCCTGCCGAATTGATTCGGTTATGGTCTCACCCTCCCAAAGTGGACCCTCCGGCGTCAGGATTGTCCTACACTACGGTTATTCCATCGCCTGACAATGCTTCCTTACGTGATCCTGCAGACAAACGCATGGATCAGTTGGTTTGTCATGCTTTCACCTTTTGTTGGTGCCCCTTTTCGGCCTGCTTGTGCCTCGGCCAACAGGAGAAAGCTAAAACACCTTGTGGCTAAGGCTAGATCTTGCAAACGGGCGGAGGAGTATAAGGAACTCAAGGCCTGCTTGGATTTCTTCGGCTTTGTTGCTACTGCCATGAACGATGTGGTCATGGCTTGGTGCCAGAATTTCGGCCTTGCTTGTAGCTTTACGCCGTTCGCTGTGGTTGAAGCAGTGGTCGGCCGATGTGGCTGCCAAGAAGTCCCTCACAAGTCTACCTTTTGTGGGAAGCCAGCTGTTTGGGGAGCGACTGGACCTTTTGGTCAAGGATGGTAAGCTCCCTCAGAGAAGAAAGCCTGCTCAGGCCTTTCAAAACTCCTTTTCTTATCGGTCCTTTCAGGGAGGAAGCTTCATTTTCGGGGGGTTCTTCATTTTCCAGTGCCCGCAGGGACACCTGGGGCAGAGGTAGGTCCCACAGCCGGCCCAATCCCGCCTGGGGTGCTAAGCCCAAACCCCCAGCCAAGCCTACCTAGGCATGAGGGGGCGCCCTCACCCATACGGGTGGGGGGACAGCTTCTGCTGTTTGCTCCGATCTGGAGACATCACGTGGATTCAGGAGGTGGTGTCCTCCGGGTACAAGTTAGAGCTGGCAGCCAGGCCACCCACGAAATTCCTATGTTCAAGGATATCCCGAAACCTGCTAAAAGCTCAGGCTTTGAGAACAGCTGTTCAACACCTCCTGTGGAACAAGGTCAGGGGTTCTACTCCAACCTGTTCACGGTTCCCAAGAAGGACGGAACGCTGCAGCCAATCTTGGACCTGAAGGGTCTCAACAAGTTTGTAAAGGTCAGACATTTCCGCATGGAAACGTTGCGGTCGGCGGTGAGATCGCTTCGGCCCGGGGACTTTATGACCACGGTGCACATCAGGGACGCTTATCTACACATCCCGATTTTCCAAGGACATCAAAAGTTCTTGAGGTTTGCACTGGAGCATCAACATTACCAGTTTGTAGCACTCCCCCTCGGCATATCCTCAGCTCCCCGAGTGTTCACCAAGGTGCTGGTGGGCATCATGGCTATCCTGAGGAGTCAGGGTATTTGTGTTACGCTATCTAGACGACCTTCTGATTTAGTCTTGGTCCCTTCAGGAGGCCGAGAGCGACACCCGGACTGTACTGTCAACCCTGGAGGCCTTCAGTTGGGTGATCAACTACCCCAAGCCGTTTATCACGCCTTCAACAGGGAGATCCTTCCTGGGAATGATGCTAGACACCGGTCTGGTCAAGGTCTTTCTGCCACAGCCGAAGGTTCTGGGGCTCCAGACGCAAGTGCAGGCCTTGCTGGCTTGTCAACAGCCGTCGGTACCTCTGGGGATGAGATTGGTGGGCCTAATGGTGTCGTGCTTCGAGGCAGTGCCCTTCGCCCAATTTCACATGAGACCTCTACAGTTGAACCTGCTGACCAGCTGGAATCGGTCGCAGGAATCTCTGGAACAAGGCTTTTTGCTGTCCCCCCTGGCCAGGCAGTCCCTCTTGTAGTGGTTGGACTCTCAGAACCTGCTGGTAGGCAAGTCCTTCCAGACTTCCCATTGGGAGATAGTTACCACGGATGCCAGTCTGACAGGCTGGGGAGGCGTTTGGCAGACCTAGAAGATTCAGCGTCAGTGGGGTCCGAAGGAGAACCGCTTACCCATAAATCTTTTGGAGCTGAGAGCAATTCGGTTGGTTCTTCTACGCCTGACTCCCCATTTAAAAGGCCATGCGATCCATGTCTGCTCGGACAATCAGACAGCTGTGGCCTACATCAACCACCAGGGTGGGACTCGGAGCAAGAGATCCCTCAAGGAGGTAAGCTGGATTCTGACTTGGGCAGAGGAGAATGTTCCCTGCATCTCGGCAATTTACATCCCCGGGGTGGAAAACCAGGAGGCAGACTCCCTGAGCAGGAGTTCCTTGCGCCTGGGGGAATGGTCCCTCAGCAGCGAGACCTTTCAGGTTCTGTGCCTCGGCTGGGGTCAACCAGACGTGGATCTTTTTGTGCCCAGACACAATCACAAGCTTCCAAGTTTCGTCTTTCTCTCAAGAGATCCTCTGGCCATAGCAACAGACTCTGGCGATCCCTTGGACGAAGTTCAAATTTCTGTATGCATTCCCTCCGTTTCCGCTCTTGGGCAGAGTGCTACGCAAGATAGCCCAGGAGGGGGTACCAGCCATCCTGGTGGCTCCTCGCTGGCCGAGGAGGAGTTGGTTTGCGGACGTAGTACAGATGTCAATAGATCACTACATCATGCCCGACGATCCAGGCCTTCTCACACAGGGGCTACGGCACCCGAAATTTACGGACGCTGGCTTTGACGGCCTGGCTATTGAAACCTCAATCCTGATGGAGAAGGGTTTATCGGCCACGGTTATTCACACAATGATTCAGGCACGGAATAAGTCTTCTTCCATGATCTACTACAGAGTTTGGCGGGCCTATATCGCTTGATGGGAGGCCAAGAGCCTTTCTTGCCGGACATTTTCTATTTCTAGAATTCTGGAGTTTATACAACACGGTCTAGACTTGGGCCTCCAGCTGAGCACCCTCAAGGGTCAGGTCTCGGCCTTATCCATTTTTTTCTAGAGGTCCATTGCCAATCATAGATTGATCAAGACTTTTTTCCAGGAAAGTCACCCATGTCCGCCCACCGCGTAAATTAGTCTTACCGGTGTGGGACTTGAATCTAGTGCTGTCTGCTCTCCAGGGTTCTCCCTTCGAGCCATTGAATGATGCTACATTGTCTATGCTGACTCTCAAGGTGGTTTTTCTGGTGGCGATCACCTTGGTGCGTCGCGTATCAGAGCTGGCCACGCTCTGTATGAAACCACCCTACTCTGAGTTGCACAGAGATAAAGTGATTTTTCGTTTTAAACCTGATTTTTTTGCCTAAGGTCGTTTCTTCTTTTCACCTTAATGAAGAAGTTGTCTTACCTTCCTTGTGTCCAGCACCGGCTAATTCCAGTGAACGGACCCTCCATGCTTTGGATGTGGTCAGAGCCATAAAGTATTACCTGGATGCGAATGAATCCTTCAGGAAATCGGATTTGCTTTTTGTCTTAACAGAGGGCTCTAGGAAGGGATTGCCACCAGCCAAGTCCACTCTCAGTAAGTGGATTAGACAGGCGGTGGTGCAAGCCTATTCTGCCAGGGGGAAGGAACCCCCTTTTCAGATCACAGCTCATTCTACTAGGGCTATTGGTGCTTCTTGGGCCTTTCAGCATTAGGCATCAGTGGAACAAGTTTGTAAGGCCGCCACTTGGTCTTCAGTTCATACCTTTTCAAAGTTTTACAAGGTGGATGTCAGGGCCTCAGCTGACTCTGTTTTTGGCTGAAAGGTGCTTCAGGCGGTAGTGAAATGAACTACATGCTGTTCCGCACTGGGGATCCCACCCATATGGACAATGCTTTTGGATGTCCCATCTGTAAGTACTTCTGGACGGCCTGGAATGGATGGAGGAGAAAAACACAATAATGTGAAACTCACCTGTAGAATTGGTTTTGTTATCCATCCATTCCAGGCCGTCCACTCCACCCTTGTGGTTCATTATGTCCTGTTTGCCTGTTATGGTGATTGAACCATTTTTGTTCATAGGACACTAGTTATACAAGTTTTTAGTTTTGATTCGAGAGAGTACAAGCGTAGGCTATGCGAGGTAACATGGTCTCCTATTTTTTTGTTTGGACCTCCCGGCCTGCCTCTTTTATTGAGTTCTGCTTTTAAACTACTGGGACTGGATAGATAGGCAGCTGCCTTTATAGGGGGCTGCGAGGAGCTACATCTTTTGATCTTGCAGTCAGCGCCCCCTAGGGGTGAACACCCATCTGTAAGTACTTCTGGATGGCTTGGAATGGATGAATAACAAAACCAATTCTACAGGTGAGTTTCACAGAATTGTGTTTTTTGAGACTGCATTGCTTTTCTTCTTCTCTTTGCTCCATCCAGGGAGGTTTTTATAGAACAATGTGAAGTTAACATTGGCCCTTCTTTATGATTTGGGTTGGATTATAAACAAGGAATAGTCAAATATTTCTCCTCAGACTTCCTGCATGTATCGGGGTATATGGGGTATTTGATCAATACCTCCCTAGAGATGACCTTTCTTCCTGAGTCAAAAATCGAGAAGATCATCTCCCTGTCCTCCTCAGTGCAAGTTCATCCCACAATCTCATGATTTTAGGCAGATTCTAATCCTGGGTCTCATGACATCTGCCTTGCCAGCAGTTATCTGGGCCTGGTTGCACTCATAACCCCTTCGAGGCTTCTTCATTGGACTCTCTAGTCACGCTTTCATCTTAGCTAATATTTCCACCAGGAGGATAAGTGATATGCGGACCTTATCTATCAAGCAGCCATATCCTAAAATTTTTCCTGATCATCTCACTATAAGACCAGATCCGCTGTACCTTCCACAGTTTACTCTCTGTTTGCCAGGTCTCAAGCCAGAGGACTCTATAGATCGGGAACAGATGCATCTGTTGGATGCCAGAAACGCTGCTTTGACTTATTTGGATCGCACTTTGGAGTGGATAAGATCCGACCACTTGTTAGTATCCTTTTCAGGAAAGAATAGCGATTTTACAGGTCTCAAATGCTTTAGATGGATTAGGGAAACCATTCAGTTAGCCTATCAGGTTTCCACATGCAAGCCCCGCAGATCCTGAGGGCGCATTTTACTAGCATTACAGAGCTGATCTCATCCGACAAGAAACAGGAATTCAGCAGGAAGGTCCTGCACCCTGAGGTAGGACGGTTATTTTTTTATTACTCTCTTATCGTCGGCTAGCTGTCCTGGAGGACATTTGGGGAAAACCCCAGTTAGCTTACCGGTAATGGCAATAGCGATTTTACAGGTCTCAAAAGCTCTAGATGGATTAGGGAAACCATTCAGTTAGCCTTTCAGGTTTCTGGTGTGCAAGCCCCACAGATCCTGAGGGCGCATTTTACTAGAGCGGTTTCTGCCTCCTGGGCTAATTGTTCAGGAGTCTCTTTGGAGGAGATTTGCAAAGCAGCCACATGTTCCTCCACCACATACCTTCCTGAAGCACTACAGAGCTGATCTCATCCGAAAAGAAACAGGAATTCAGCAGGAAGGTCCTGCACCCTGAGGTGGGACGGTTATTTTTTTATTTCTCTCTTATACTCGGCTAGCTGTCCTGGAGGACGTTTGAGAAAACCCCCAATTAGCTTACCGGTAATGGCATTTCCAGTTGTCCTCCGGAACAGCAACCTACATCCCGCCCTGCCTAAGTATCCCTTTTTTTTGTAGAGATATGTCTTTGCTGAATCGTATTTTTCTTCTTGGAATGCTCAGTTAAGTTAGTGTTAGTGTTTCCTTTTAGGTGGAAGGAGCTACACGGCTAGCCGTCCAGGAGTACTGCTGTAAATGCTATTACCGGTAAGCTAATGGGGTATTTTTTTTTCCCCTGTGACAATTTTTCCGTGAGGGTAAGCAGGCCTCTTCTGGTTATCTGGTCGCCATCAACCACGTGACCGCGGCGGCCACTCTTAGTGCTCGATGTCGCCAGGGGACCGAGGCAAAAGGTAAGATTTCTCCTGGTTTTGTAAAACAAATGGGTGTTTCTCTTTAAATAAGGTCCAAGAGTAACACTGGTTATTCAACAGAATTAATTACTTTTTTAACCACTGTAGGTTTGCCTTTATTGTTTTTAATGGCAAGTTTGCTTCAAACACTGCAATATCCTTTTTTTAATTTCCTGTTTTCACTCTGTATATTCTAGTGTTCTACTTAACTTGTGAATCCATGTTACATACTTGTGAAAGCTTAGTGTACATTGTATTTCTACCCACACAGGCCTTACCAACATGGGGCTGACATGTTGGCAGCCATCACACAAGTCTTGAATGAATGCACAAAACCTGACCAAGGTACGCCTGTTGCTTTGGCATTGCAGGGTCTACATGCTCTGTGCCAGTCTGAGGTAAGAATTTTTCAGTATTAAATTATTTTCTAAATTCTTTTTTCTGATGTTTTGAAAGTCTTTATATTAATTCAGGTGTATTCCTTTCTACTCCACCTGCTGTAATATATGTGTCTTGACTGTGTTAAAGGGTTATTAAATCCCCACCCCAAATAAACAGCACTCACTTTATTTCCCACGCAGCAGGTCCCGGGCTCGGAAACCTTAGTTTCCGAGAACGCCGCTGCCCCGCCCCTCAAGCAACTGCCTCCTCGCAGGGAGGTTTATGAGAGTGAGGGGAAGGGAGAGATGTTCCGGCAACCAAAAAAAAATGGACCTCTAAACTAGGGCTGTTTGCAACATGGTTGTTAATTGATGACCAGGGAATTATTCAATGCAGACTTGCTTAAAATAAGAAGCCCTGTACCTTACTCTGTTTTAACTGGAACATCAGCTGTTTTTCACCAAATTGTACTTGGCTGGCAGCCACGTGACTGTGCTGGCCAATCAGAGTGCTGGATTTCTCTATGGGACTGAGGAGAAAGGTTAAGATTTCTCCCGTTCTGCACCATTAATGCGCAGGGCACATCTGCAATCGGGATGCCTCCCTGCGCCTGGTACAACACCCATTTTGTGAAGATCGGCTGTTGTTCTGGATTAAATATACTGCTGCATAGCAACATGGTCTTCCTACTTATAGGACGTAGTTATCCAGGTAATTCTATAAGCTCCTAATGCTACCTCTGCAATGAGTTTTTATTTTTCTTTATATCATGTGTCATCTATTTCATCCATTTTCAGATGAAAGTTCCACATGCAATAAACCATCATTTGAATATCTCAATATCTTTCACAAAATTTTTACTGAAACACATCATTTAGGAGCACACAGATGCCCTATTTTCTTTCCTTTTTTTTTTTTTGTAGGAAAATTATGGTATGACTTCCCAGGGTGGCTGGAGGGGTTCCTTGAAGATATGACATCTGTGCTACTGTTAGCAGCTATGAGAGAATCACAACACAATTTTGTTGATGTCTCACAGGAGTGGGACACTGCAGTAGTTCCATGCATATTCCTCAGTTTATTGTTTTTACAGACTGGTATTCTTAGTATACAGTACGTCCTGCTCCAGATAGATTACTTACACTTGGGTTATCCTCCGCCAGATGGCGCTGCACTGCAGAGACATGTAAAACAGGCTCCTCCCGGCCCCTCAAATACCCGGGGACCTCCCACAAATCCCCAGATTTCTCTGCAGTGCTTACTGCTTAGACATGAAATTATCACTCTCTCGCAGGTGAGCGGGGCTATTAGCCTGCGGCCCTGTTGGACTATTCCCACCCGTTCCTCGTGTGATGTGCCTCCCAGCCTGGGCTGCGCTGGTCGGGTGAAGGTAGGCGGCACCATGCGTGCTTATGGAGCACTGCTCCACCGCAGTCCCCCACCAAAGGGTAGGCGGTATAGGCTGATGGTGAGCCTTTATGGGATGCCCCTCCCGCTTTATTGCCCCATGCCCCGTGTAGCGGTGGGTCCTGTACAGAGGGCCGCCATCCTCCCTCATTCTCCCTGTAGCCTTCGGGGGGGAAAGAAGGGGGGGGTGTGGGTGAGTGTGTATAGTGATTCGTGCATACAGCGTTTTGTCTGTTTTGACTAGTATATGTGGTGTCAGCCACCGCGCTGACTTGTCTTTTTTACTATTACAAATGCCTCCGCCACGCGCGTCTTTTCCTTCATTTGGATGTTCCGCGCCGGGCGGCGGCGTTACCTCAGACCCTTCTGCGTTCTCATTGGCTGCTTGTCTGTGGGCTTCACGCTCTTCGGGGGGGGGGGGGGCCTGGCTTGGCGTGCTCTGCGTCACGGCCCACTCTGGCCCACCCTTCGAGGTTCTCTCGGCGCCATTTTGTAAGATCCCGTGCGCGCGTGTGTCGGTTCTACTTACCGCGGTCCGTAAGTGCCCTCGCGGGCGGCCTTATGCTCATTCCTTACTGTGTATGGTTTTGACACCCCTTCTTCTCATTGTGTCTTTCAGACGGGTGAATCCAATGGCTTCTCCCGGCCCGGTGTAATTGATAGTTGGGCCTAGTATAATTACTCCCACTTCCCTAGCGGGTCATTGGGGCATCCAGGGTTGCTTTACAGCGTCAATCCCTACTGGCTTATTGTGCCTATTAATCACCATATGGAGGCATACCAGGATAATGTGACCAGGGTTCCTTCGGGACAAGCCCGGCTGTGTGTAGCTTGTGGGGTCTCACCTATTAGCGGTGACAACGCACGGGTCTGTGTTCCTTGCGCACAGCAGGCACTAACGTTGCAACCCGCCCCTCCGGTGGCTGGGCCTGCACCTCGTCTCACTTCACCTACTCCCCCAAGCTTGAGTCTCATCCCCATTGCATTGCATACAAGCGGGGATTCTCAACCTGATGTGTCTGCTAGACTGGCCAGTGTTGAAAAATTGATCGCTAATACTTTAGCGCGTAAGGCCACTGCTAAAAAGCGTCACTTAACCCCTGATGCCACTCTTTTTGTCTGATGAGTTTTTGCATCTATGTGGCTACACCCCCTCGGACGAAGGGGAGCTGTTCTCTGATTCAGGGTCATCTGATGAGAGACCCAGGGGTCATGGCGATTCTGGCTCTGACTCCTGGGCCCCGGATGATACGGACAGACTGCTGGTTCAGATTTTTGAGGTTCTGTCCATCTCTCCCCCTGTTGCGGCTCCCAGGCAAAGGGGTGAGCTTTTTCATACTGCTAAGGCTCGTTTGGAATTTCCTGAGCAAACCCATTTCAATAACCTCATGCTTAAAGAGTGGGAACGTCCCAGTAGACTTCCTGGTATACCTAAGAGTTGGGACAGAAAGTACCCCTTTCCTGCTGATATGGTCAAGTGCTGGTCATCTCCTCCCGAGGTGGATGCTCCTATTCTAGGGCTGTCTAACACCTCTATTATGCACTCCCCTGACTCTACTACTCTGCGGGATGCCAAGGACCGGAGCATTGACCAATTGGCGTGCCATGCCTTTGCATTTGTGGGGACGGCGCTGCGCCCGGTTTGCGCCTCGGCCATTACATCTGTGGCGCTCAGGTCCCTGATCAGAAGTGTACTTGACGGTGCTCCTGATGATTTGCCACCTGATACGTTTAATGCACTGTCTAACTGTGATGTGTTTGTAAACGTTATCCTATCTGCCTTGGATGCTGCCATTAGGATGTGTGCCTTGGTGGTAACTATACGCCGCGCGGTTTGGCTGTGCCAATGGGCCGCTGACAATGCTGCAAAGAAGGCCCTTACTGGGCCTCCATTTAAGGGGCTACGCCTGTTTGGGGACCGCCTAGACCTTTTTGCTAAAGGAGGTAAGTTACCCCAGCGCAGGCGGCAGTCTCGGCCCTTTTGGGGCCAGGGCTCCCGTCCTCCCCCCTACCGTGGTGCTAAGCAGGAAAAAGGGGTGTCCTTCGCGGGGGCTTGTGCTGATTCCTGGTATAGGAGCAGAGGACGACGTCCTGGCTCCTCCTGGGGATCTAAGCCCAAATCCTCTCCCAAGCCCCCTCAGGCATGATGGGGTGCCCTCGCCCGTCAGGGTGGGGGGACGGCTACAGCACTTTGCGCACGTCTGGAGGCATCACGTCTCAGAACGGTGGATTCAGGAGGTAGTGTCCTCTGGTTACAAGATAGTTTGCTGTGCCGCCTCCCCCAAGATTCATCAGGTCCCGGACCCTGTCTCAGCTCAGGTTTTGATGCAGGCCGTGCAAGACCTTCTGGGTCTGGGGGTCTTTTGCAGGGTCCCCTTAAGAGAAAGAGGCAAGGGGTTCTATTCCAACCTTTTCACAGTTCCCAAAAAAGATGGGTCAGTCAGGCCCATTCTGGATTTAAAGATCCTCAACAAATTTGTCAAGAACAGGCGTTTTCGCGCTCGGCCATCAGCTCCCTGCGCCTCACTGGATTTCATGACGTCTGTGGACATCAAAGACGCTTACCTTCACATCCCTGTGTTTTCAGGACACCAAAGGTTCCTCAGATTCGCGTTGGAAGATCAACATTACCAATTTGTGGCCTTGCCATTTGGCCTCACCTCAGCTCCCAGAGTGTTCACCAAGGTGCTGGTGGGGGTGATGTCTCTGATGAGGTCAAGGGGCATCCGCGTGCTGCCCTACCTGGACGACATACTCATCACCTCTCGGTCTCTACAGCAAGCAGAGTTGGACACTCAGCTGGTGGTGTCCACCCTGGAGTCCTTCGGCTGGGTGATCAATCACCCCAAGTCCTCTCTGTCCCCTTCTTCGGTGACCCCGTTCCTGGGAATGATTCTGGATACGGTTCAGTCAAGGATATTCCTTCCTCAACAGAAAGTGGAAGCTCTAACTGCGCAGGTGAGGTTCCTGCTGTCGTGTCCCCAGCCCTCCCTCAGGCAGGGAATGCAGTTGGTGGGCCTGATGGTGGCGTGCTTCGAGGCGGTGACTTTTGCTCAGTTCCATTTGAGGCCTCTACAACTTCACCTTCTGTCAGTATGGGACAAGGACCCAATGTCCTTGGACAGGGTCTGTGTGCTCCCCCCCTTGGTCAGGCGGCCCCTTTTGTGGAGGCTGGACCCCAGGAACTTGCTGGGGGGCAGGTCCTTTCTGGCCCCTTCCTGGGAGACGGTCACCACGGATGCCAGTCTGTCAGGATGGGGGGGATTCTGGAAGTCCCTGCGGTTCCAGGGGAGGTGGGGCCCTCAGGAGGCCCACTTGCCTATTAACATTTTGGAACTACGGGCAATCAGATTGGTACTGGATCAGTTGACCGACCACCTGCGAGGTTTGTCTGTGCAGGTACGCTCAGACAACAGGACGGCGGTTGCCTACATCAACCATCAGGGAGGGACCCGCAGCAGGGGGGCCCTCCAGGAGGTGTTGCGGATTCTGACATGGGCGGAGGCCAATGTCCAATGCATTTCGGCTGTGTACATCCCGGGGGGCAGAGAATCTACTGGCAGACTCTCAGAGCAGGGGGACTTCTCGTCAGGGAGAGTGGTCCCTCTGCAACAGGGTATTCCAGTCCCTGTGTCACCGCTGGGGCCTACCAGATGTGGATCTGTTTTCGTCCCGTCACAATCACAAGCTCCCGGCCTTTGTCTCCCTGTCTCAGGATCCTCTGGCCTTGTCCACGGATGCTCTGTCCATGTCATGGCAGGAGTTTCGGCTCCTGTATGTCTTTCCTCCATTCCCCCTGCTGGGCAGGGTTCTGCGTAAGATTTCGCTGGAAGGGGTGCCAGCAATTCTGGTGGCCTCTAGGTGGCCAAGAAAAGTGTGGTTCGCAGACATGGTGCAGATGGCAGTAGACCAGTACGTTATGCCAGGGGTGCCAGATCTGCTCACTCAGGGCCCCTTACGCCATCCCAATTTACAAACTCTGGCTTTGACGGCCTGGCTGCTGAAACCTCCATCTTGATGGAGAAAGGCTTGTCTGCCTCGGTGGTTGATACTATGGTGAAGGCTAGGAAGAAAACTTCTTCTTCCATCTATTACAGGGTATGGCATACCTACATTGACTGGTGTGAGTCTAGGTCTCTTCCCTGTCGGGTGTTCTCAGTTCCCAGGGTTCTGGAGTTCTTACAGCATGGGTTGGAGTCGGGTCTCCAACTCAGTACTCTGAAGGGTCAGGTTTCTGCCCTGTCCGTCTTCTTTCAGAAGTCTTTTGCTCAGCATTCTTTGGTTAAGACCTTCTTTCAGGGGGTTACTCATGTGCGTCCCCCACGTAAACCTATCGTCCCTGTTTGGGATTTGAACTTGGTTTTGTCTGCCTTGCAGGGTGCTCCCTTTAAACCTATACAGGATGCTGCTCTGGCTGTGCTTACCCTCAAGGTTGTTTTTCTGGTGGCTATTACTTCGGTCAGGCGTGTGTCTGAGTTGGCGGCTCTGTCTATCCAGCCCCCATACTATGAGAGACACCAGGACAAGGTGGTGTTCCGCTTTAAGCCAGACTTTCTGCCTAAGGTGGTGTCTGCTTTTCATTTGAATCAAGATATTGTTCTTCCTTCATTGTGCCCTAATCCTAGCAACGCTAAGGAAAGGGTTTTGCATTCCTTGGATATGGTCAGGTGTCTGAAGTATTACCTGGTAGTCACTGTGTCCTTCAGGAAAACTGATGCTCGTTTTGTGGTCCCTTCTGGGCCCAGGAAGGGTTTGGCTCCTGCCAAGTCTACTATTAGCAAATGGATTTGTCAGGCTGTGATTCAGGCCTATTCTGCTAAGGGGAAGAGTCCTCCTTTTCGCCTTACTGCTCATTCTACTCGTGCTATTGGTGCCTCTTGGGCCTTCCAGCACCAGGCTTCTGTTGAACAAATTTGCAAGACCGCTACTTGGTCTTCTGTTCATACCTTTTCAAAGTTTTACAAGGTTGATGTTAGGGCCTCAGCTGATGCTGTTTTTGGCCGCAAGGTTTTGCAGGCGGCAGTGGTTTAAACTGTCTGCTACCTTTTTGGGGATCCCACCCTACTTTATGGACACTGCTCTTGGATGTCCCAAGTGTAAGTATTCTATTCGGAGCAGGACATACTGTATACTAAGAATAATACAATTCTGTGATTACTCACCTGTAGAATTGGTATTATGAGTATACAGTACGTCCTGCTCCACCCCACCCTTGGTTTTGCCTTATCTTGGATCCCCTGTATGGTGATTGTTATAATTGTTATAGTTACCTTTTTGGGTTGTTTTAAATTCTCCTGGCTTCTCATTAACTGCTTTTCAATGCTGAGGATTGCTGGGTATTTGAGGGGCCGGGAGGAGCCTGTTTTCGATGTCTCTGCAGTCCAGCGCCATCTGGCAGAGTAATACCCAAGTGTAAGTATTCTATTTGGAGCAGGACGTACTGTATACTTATAATACCAATTCTACAGGTGAGTAATCACAGAATTGTATTTTTTATCTCTATTTCTTGTTTAGATATTGTGGATAAAGGATATTAGGTTGTGGATCACCCCTAGGGTCTCAGTGTAATCACTAGTGATTATCGAGATTCCTTATATATTTCGGTCTAGGGCCCCCGGGGATAATAGACTGACTTCAACATGACTGAGGCATCTGAGGTGTCTGGGTCTGGTATACTAGCAGAGAGTGTCGCCCCATGTCCTCTGTGCCTGCAGGGGACTCCGGGAGAGGACAGCCCCATCTGTTCTGAATGCACCGCTGCGGTAGTGCTTTCCAGATTGAAGAGGCGGCTGCCACCCTTGGAGGTATTTCTCTTTATGGGAGCCTCAGGGTCTGCTTCCTTGGGGCTTACTGCTCCTACGGTGGTTCCACCCTACTCTGATATTTCAAGGTTTCATTTCCAGCTGGAAATTACGTAAAGATTGGCCCGCCTGGAAGGCCACTGCTTCCAACCTAGGGATCCTGATGATCATCCGGTCTCGAGATCCTTAAAGGCATCTAAAAAACGGAAGCATTTATTTCCTGTGGAGTCTTCCAAATCCAAGGAAGAGGATATTATGCTTCCGTAGAATCTCAGGAAGATTCAACCAGTAGGGGCAAGAGTAATTTGGGGTCTAGTTCTGTACAAGGGTCTTCGATGGAACAAATAGATTATCTAACTTCCTCTATTCTAGAGGTTTTGGACATCTCAGTTCACAGAGCCCCCTAAGAGGAAGAAGGGGGATCAATACAGATCTGAAAAACAAAGGCAGCTCTTCCCCTAACAGTCTCATTTTACTAAGCTTATTCAGAAAGTATGGGAAAAGCCTGACGAGCTCCGCACTATTCCTAGATTTCTGGATACTAAGTATGCTTTTCCTACAGACCTAATTAAAATTTTCCTCCCAAAGTGGATGATCCTGTTTCAGGACTCTCTAGGAACACTGTTATTCCAACTTCAGACAGTGCTTCCCTAAGAGACAGGATGCATAAGCGCCTGGATCAGGTATCCAGGCATACATTTTTTCTATGGTAGGATCGGCCTTCCGACCAGCCCATGCTGCGTCCATGGCAGGCAGGAAGTGGTTAAAACAATTGAGTTCTCAGTTTTGGGCTGGTCACTCTTGTATTTCGTGCTCTCAGCTGATTAAGTCCAGCATGGATATCTACAAGTATGTAATTTCTGATATGGATGATATTGTTAAACTAAATGCTAAGAGATTAGCCCTGTTGGTGGCTCAGATGCGTTCTCTATGGCTTAAACAATGGTCGGCCGACACAACTTCCAAGAACACTCTGACGGGACTGCTTTTTACTGGAGGAACTTTAGCCTAGAGCCCATTATTTCAATGCCAGTCTTCCATTTTAAATAGGACTTTCTTCCTAAGGTGGTTTCTCCCTTCCATCTTAATGAAGATGTGGTTTTGCCCTCCTTATGTCCCGCTTCGGTTATCCATAAGGATAGAGTCCTGCACTCTTTGGATGTAAGAGCTCTTAAAGTGGACCAAAACGCATGCCGATCGGCCCGGGAATCTTATAGATTCCCTCCACCCGTGACATCCAAAATCGCCCCGTTGTGTGAAACCCCCCAGGTCGCCCCATACACTTACCTTGTTTCCCGGTCCAACAGCGCATGCACGATCCGCGGCCACATCTCCGCTATCCCTCCAGCAGGGAGTGTGCCCGCCTCAGGCACTTGTGAATGGCCAGCATGGGCACGCTCAGGCTAGAGGGAAGCGGGGGATGTGGCCGCCAGCGTGCTTAGAGCTGCTGGCCTTAGACGAAGGCTTAGACGCAGTGACTTCAGTGGCTCACTGATTTGACGAGCCATAGGTTCGGGAAGTCTATCAGCTGATGGATTAGACAAGCGAGAAGCAGTGATTGAGACTTAGGTCTCCAAAGGGAGGAATCCTCCTTTATAGGTTACGGCCCATTCTACCCGGGCTATCAGAGCTTCCTGGGTTTTTCAGCATCATGTTTCAATGGAGCAGGTCTGCGAGACTACTACCTGGTCTTCAGGTTCATACATTTACCAGATTTTATAAGGTAGATGTTAGAGCTTCAGTGGACGTTGCTTTTGGTCGAAAGGTATTACAAGCGGTAGTGAGCTCTTCAGCTAAGTTTTTTGATTTTTTTTTCCTAATGGTTTACTCCTCAGGTTAGAGGAATTGGGTTGACAATTGGGATTCCCACCCTGGAAGAAGGGCACTGCTTTGGAAGGTCCCATTCGTATCTGATTCAGTGACGCCCTGAAATGGAATATGAGAAAAACTACAATTCTGTGATTCTCACCTGTAGAACTGATTTCTCTCTTCTTCCAGGACTGCCACGGGGCAAAGGAATTCTGGAGGATGCAGCAAGGTCTTAGCATTATCCTCTATTTTCTCTGGGTTCCAGTGTCTTGGAGCCTTTTTTTGTCTGTTTGCCTTGGGTTCATTGTCTTACTCGTGTTCTGGCAGATTGGACCTTTACTTAGCCCTATGAACCTTGGAAGAGGTTTACCTTTGAACCCTTGAAGGAAGCCCCTTCCTTTTCCTGTAGGCCATTTCCTGTAAAATAAATTTCTTGCTTGCTCTCATGCTAATGCATTAGATCATGGACATTGTGATCTGATCCTAACTTCTTACAACTGGAAGAAGGTGGAATTTACAGTTTTGTCTAACGTTTCCTCCCTTTGGTTGAATTTGATGCTACAATTAAGTCTCACCAGAGTCCACTGTTGACCACTTTCATCCCTTGGCTGTTGACCACTCCCATTTCTTGGCTATGGTAAGAGCGGTACTTTTTTACAAAGATAGGGTGCATGCTTTCTCAAGATGCTCTCCTTTTTTGGCCCTCCATGAGGGCCTTCAACAGGTGGAGATGACTGGTGCCGCCTTGGCAAATTCCAGCTATAGCATTCTGGATCTGGGAGTGATTCCTGCCTAGAGGACTATATGGCGGTTATTCAAGTCTATTGTCTTTTTCTGATTCTGCCTCTTGGCCAACATTAGACCCATGCTTGAAAAAATATCTCCAAGGGGCCTCTCCTGCCAGTCTGTGAAGAAATTGATTTTACAGTGACTATAATTATGTTTTATATATACTATATACACAGTCAAGTCACATTATTGACCACAGTCACACAGTCAAGTCACATTATGACCACTTCTTACAATGGTTGCTATATATATATATGTCAATTTACTGGTGATAATATGATAACATTTGATTGTTTTGATCCCCAGGTAGTAGACATACAGTCCACTTGGAATGCTCTGTCTCCCAAGCTTGCATGTGAACAGCGTCTTCCTGTTCTCAAAGTGTTGCATGACATTTTTGCTTTGGTTCCAGCTCTAAGTATTAACACTGAAGATTATGAGGTACGTTTCTAACACACATTTTGTAAACTCTATATGTGTAAATGAAGCCACAAAAAAGGTGAAGGAACAAAGATTAACATGTCTGTGCATATGCATTTTAAACATTACATGTCTTGAAGTATTTATCAATTACATTTCTGAATTATTGAACTATCAATTTGGAACATGATTGTAGAAGTTAATTTGTGTTAGATGCAGGATGCAGGCAGCAGTCACCATACACTTCATAACATTTTGATAACTAAGGACATTTATTCTTAGTGTACAGTACGTCCTGCTCCAGATGAAGATTCTTTAGTTCTGGGTATTACTCCGCCAGATGACGCTGGACTGCAGAGACAGCGAAATTGGCTCCTCCCGGCCCCATAAATTCCCGGGACCTCCCACAAATTCCCAGATTTTCTTTGCAGTCTGGACTGCGAAGAGTACAAGAAGATGGCTCTCTACTCGCAGGTGAGCGGGGCTATTAGCCTGCGGCCCTGTAGGACTATTCCCACCCGTTCCATTGTTAATTTGCCTCCCAGCCTTGGCTGCGCTGGTTCGGGTGATGGTAGGCAGCACCGCTGTCAGGTCCTTAGGAGCGTTGCTCCACCGCAATCCCCCACCAAAGGGTAGGCGGTATAGGCACACGGTGGGCCTTTATGGGATGCCCCTCCTGCACTATTGCCCCTGTCTATCGGTGGGCCCCATGTTAGGTGGCCGCTGCCCTCCCTCGCTCTCCCTTCTAGTTCTCGGGGGGGGGGGGGGGGGTCTGTGAGTGTGTGTTTTTTGAACATTCACTTTTTTGTATGGTGTGCTTGGTTTGCCTTTCCCTGTCACCGCATAGCTTTGGTTGCACTGGTTGGCTTTTTTAATATGCCGCCACCACGCGCGCTTGTATGGCATTCCGCGGTTGGCGGCGACATTACCTTAGGCGCTGCTGCGCCATCGTTGGTTGATTTTGTCACGTGTGCGGCTTCACGCTCTTAAGGGGGGGGGGGGGGTATACTCGGCGCCATTTTGCTTCCTCGTGCTGCGTGGCTGGCGCCTACCTATCACGGTCCGTGAGTGCCCCTGCGGGCTGTTTGTTCATATCTTTATGTCATGTATGCATGTCACTTATGTGGTCTTTACATGTTAAGCTTTCTAAGAGTACCCAGCTTGTTGTAGTAGGCTCACCTTTCTGGAAGTAATCCCTCAACGAATTCTTAGGTTGCACAGGGTTTCCCTAACAAAATGAATAAAACAACTGAATAAATAACATGTTTTCCTAAAATATAAATATGCAAACAAGAAAAAACAAGCTAAATCTGAAAGAGCAAGGTCCCCCGAGCAGAACAATACCCAACATGCATAGGTACTATTAACCCTTTTAATTGCCAACCTACTTGAAGTTTTGTCACCCTCTGTTGACAGGTCATTTTTCCCCATTCTGTGCCATGTTTAACCCTTTAAGTGCCAGCCTACCTGGAGTTTTTGTCACACTCTGTTGCCAGACCATTTTGCACTATTTTGCACTCCCCATGTTTAAATGTGATTTTTGAAGGGATTTCCAGGGATTTCCCAGGAAAATGATATATTGTTTTTTTCAGCAGAGTCTGAGCTTTAACATGAAATGTCTTGTTTGGCATTTTTTAGGTGTATTCTCAATATTTTTTGTCGAAATATGTGCAAAAAAATTTAAAAAATCAATTTTTTACAATTTGTAGTGTTTTTTTGTAATAAAAAATATAAGTTTGTCAATAAAATCTTATTGCGTGTGAAACCCCAATTTCTCACAGTTACAGCGGTACCACATATGTATAGGCAGACACCTTTTCCTGCCCAGGAGACTCCCCCAAACTGAAACAGAGCTTTAGGGGATTTTCAGAAAAAATACAACTGTGATATGCGCTATGCGCACCTTGCAGTTTTTCCAGAAAAACAACCCTTTACATTTGAAATACCCCCCACAAACTATATATTCTCTGGAAGTACACACCTCAGGCTTTCTATTTGTACCAGGCTTGTTGATGTGGCCACAGTTTTCTAGAAGTAATCCCTCAATGTATTCTTTAGTTGCAAAGAGTTTCCCTAAAAAAAGGATAAAAAAGCAGAATCAAAGCCACATTTTCCTAAAAAAACTATATACAAACAAGAAAAAACAAGTATAATCTGAAAAAGCAACATCCCCCGAACAGAACGATACCCAACATGCATAGGTTCTGTCAAGGGAAGAGTTGCCAAACACCCCAAAGTAAAGCATGAGCATAACGGTAATTTTTCTTGAAAATTTCAGCTCTGCAGACAAAGTGCGCACCTTGCGATTTTTCAACTAAAACAACCCTTTACATTTGGAATATATTCCATGAAAGTACACATGTTAAGCTTTCTAAGCGTACTCAGCTTGTTGTAGTGGGCTCATCTTTCTGGAATTAATCCCTCAAAGAACTCTTTGGTTGCGCAGAGTTTCTCTACAAAATGTATAAAAAAGCAGAATAAAAAACACCTTTTCCTAAAATATAAATATGCAAACAAGAAAAAACAAGATAAGTTTGAAAGCGCAAGGTCCCCCGAACAGAACAATACCCAACATGCAGAGGTACTATTAACCCTTTTAATTGCCAGCTTACTTGAGATTTTGTCACCCTCTGTTGACAGGTCATTTTTCCCCATTTTGCGCCATGTTTTGCGTCATTTTTGCTAGAATTTTCAGGAAAATTATATATATATTTTTTGCAGCAGAGTTTAGGCTTTAACATGAAATGTTTTGTTTGTAAATTTTATTTATTATTAATTTTATTTATTATTAAGTAAAAAAAAATAAATAAATAAAAATTTTTTTTAGAAAATTGCCTCCTTTATTTTAAATAAAAAAATGTATTTGATTAGGGAAAACCATATTGCATGTGAAAGCCCCATTTCTACCGATTAGAACGGTACCACATATTTATCGGTAGCCCCCTGTTCCTGCCCAGGAGACCCCCCTAACTGAAACAAGTAATTTTTAACATTTACAAATAAAATACAACTACCATCCACACTACAAAGGGTTAAATCGAGAAAAAAAAATGACATAGGGTCCCCTCTCCCGGGAGGGGGGGGGCCCATTTTTTGGGGGGATTTTTAAGGGTTAAAAATCCTTAAAAAAAAAAAAAAAAAAATGACATGGGTCCCCCTTACCCAAAGTAACCAGCCCGGGACCAGCTATGCAGGGCTTGTAGGAACAGGGCGCAGGGGCCAGCTTTTGTGGCCCCTGGCCCTGCAGGCTACAAGCCCACATAGCCAGTGGGCCCGGGCTCTTCTGCCCCCCCCTTCCTGGGCTTTGGGGAGGCAGGTAATGGGGGTGCCGGGGGTTAATGGCAAGTCACCGGCTAGCGCAGGTGACTTGCCACCTCCCCCAGCCTTGTGAACTGGTATAGGGGTCATGGACCCCTTACCAGTTCACAAGGGGTTAAATGTAAAAAAAAAAACAGACACACAAAGAGAAAAAATATTTTATTTTATTTTTTTTAATACTTACCTCCCATCCATAGTGGAGCACTCTTTCGGCCTTTTATAGCTGCTGGATGACAGAAAACAAAAGGGTTAATTAAAAAAACATAGGGGGGGACCCCATTTTTTTTTTGGAATTTTAAGGGTTAAAAACCCTTAAAAATCCCCCCAAAAAATGACGTAGGGTCCCCCCTACCCAGCATTACCGACCCGGGCCAGCTATGGGGGCTTGTAGAACAGGGCGCAGGGGCCAGCGTTGGTGGCCACTGGCCCTGCAAGCTACTAGCCCACATAGCCACTAAGTGGCCCGGGCCTTTCTGCCCCCCCCTGGCCGTTGGGGAGGCAGGTAATGGGGGGCTGGGGGTTATGGCAAGTCACCCGCTTGCCGCAGGTGACCTGCCATACCCAGAGATTTGTGAACTGGTATAAGGGGTCTCATGGACCCCTTACCAGTTCACAAAGGGTTAAATGAAAAAAAACACCACACAAAAGTATTTTATTAAAAAAAAAAAAAAAATTTTTTCTGTACTTACCTCCGATTTTAAGCTCCTTTGTCCCGCGCCGCTCTGCTGACAGATGCCGGTGATCGGCATCCAGAGAAGGGGGAGGCAGGAGATCAGAGGATCTCCTGCCACCTCCTTCCCCGTTGCCGATCACCGGCATCTGACAAGGGGGCGGGGCTTAGCGGCAAGATGGCGGCCGCCATCGAGGAGGAGAGAGGAGAGAGCCTCCCGGGCTCTCTCCTGAAGATCGGTAAGTCCTGGGGGGTGATCGGAGGCCCCCCAGGTGAAGAGGAGGGACAGCGGGAGCCAGCGCACACACAGGTAAGTGAATGTCCTTTTTATTTTTTTTTACAGTTAGCAGCTGCTGCTTCAGAAGCGTGGGGGGGGGGCGGCCTATTCCGGGGGCTCGGATGGCACCAAATTAAAGAGGAGACCCGGCCGGATCCAACGAGGGGTCAGGTGAGTAATTTTTTATTTTTTTTTGCCCACTAGCAGGGGTAAATGCCAGGCACGTAAATTTTACGTGGCTGGCACTTAAGTGACGGAGAGGCAACCACGTAAATTTTACGTGGCTGGCATTTAAAGGGTTAACCGTGATTTTTCCCGGGATTTTCAGGAAAATTATAGATATATATTTTACAGCAGAGTTTAGGCTTGAACATGAAATGTCTTGTTTGTAATTTTTCTACTTTTTTTTTTTTTATATTTTTGTGTAAAAATAAATAAATATTTTTTAGACAATTGAATCCTTTATTTTAAATAAAACATTTACTTTATTAGAGAAAAACAAAGAAAGAAAGAAAGAAAGCAAAAGAAAGCCCAATTTCTCCCGATTACAACGGTACCACATATGTATCGGTAGCCCCCCCATTCTTGCCCAGGAGACCCCCCAAACTGAAAATAGCACTTTATAACATTTACAAATAAAATACTACTACTATCCACACTATAAACATAAGGGGTTAATAAAAAAAATGACATAAGGTCCCCCCCTTTTTTTGGGCAATTTCAAGGGTTAAAAACCCTTAAAAATCCCCAAAAAATTTAAATAGGGTCCCCCTTACCCAGCATTACCAGCCCGGGACCAGCTATGGGGGCATGTAGGAACAGAGTGGAGGGGCCAGCTTTTGTGGCCCCCCACCCTGCAGCCTACGAGCCCACATAGCCTATGTGGGCCCGGGCTCTTCTTCCCCCCCTCTGGGCTTTGGGGAGGCAGGTAATTGGGGGTGTGGGGGTTAACGGCAAGTAACCTGCTAGCGTGGACCCCTTACCAGTTCACAAGGGGTTAAGTGTAAAAAAAAGACACTGACACATAAGAAAAAATATTTTATTATTATTTTTTTTTTAACTTTTTAATACTTACCTTCCATCCATCCCTGTGTCCCACGCTGATCAATCTGGCTTCCTGCTCTCCTGCTGCAGCTGGAACCCTTAAAAATCCAAAAAAAAAGAAATGGGGTCCCCCTTACGCAGCATTACCAGCCCGGGACCAGCTATGGGGGCTTGTAGGCACAGAGTGGGGGGGCCAGCTTTTGTGGCCCCCCCACCCTGCAGCCCACGAGCCCACATAGCCTGTGTGGGCCCGGGCTCTTCTGCCCCCCCCTGGGCTTTGGGGAGGCAGGTAATTGGGGGTGCCGGCGGTTAATGGCTAGTCACCCGCTGCGGCAAGCGGGTGACTTGCCATCCCCCAGCCTTGTGAACTGGTATAAGGGGTCTCATGGACCCCTTACCAGTTCACAAGGTGTTATATGTTAAATAAAAAGACAGACACATAAGAGAAAAAAGATCTTTATTTTTTTTTTTTTTTTACTTTACTCACCTCTCCTGTGTCCCCCGGCGATCTCCGATGACAGCTGTCAGTCTGCTCGTGTGTTTGAAGGAGAGAGCCTGGGGAGGGGGGGGGGGGCGATCTCAGCCCTCTCATCCTCCCCATCTGCCCTCCTCCAGGCACACGAGCAGACTGATTCTCTGTCTCACGGTGCCGGCATTAAGAGGACTGCTGGTGACATCACAACGATGTCACCCGGCCCCGCCCCCAGGGGCGGGGCTAGCAGACCCGTTCCAGGAAGTTGGGGGGGGGGCAATTTCTGCCCTCTGCTCGCCACCGAAGAGGCTGGGGGGTGATCGGAGGCCCCCACAGTGAAGAGGACACCCATCGGGAGACAGCGCGGCCTCAGGTAGGTTTTTTTTTTTTTTTTTACAGTTAGCAGCTGCTGCTGCCGAAACGGGGGGGGGGGGGCTATTCCAGGGGCTCTCTTGGAGCCATCCGACCCCCCACGGGGGATTGGATGGCACCAAATTAAAGGGGAGACCCGTCCGGATCCAACGAGGGGTCAGGTGAGTATTTTTTACTAGCAGGGGGGAAAGTCAGGCACGTAGATTCTACGTGCTTGGCACTTAAGTGGAGTGGAAGCGAGCACGTAGAATCTACGTGCTTGGCACTGAAAGGGTTAAACTCATTGAGGCCTAGTGTACTAATTCCTCCCACTTCCCTAGCGGGCTATTGGGGCATCCCAGGTTGCTTTTTACAGCGTGAATCCCTGTTCGGCCGATTGTGCCGCTATAATCACCATATAGAGGCGTCTCAGGATAATGTGCTCGGGGTTCCTTCGGGACAAGCCCGGCTGTGTGTGGCGTCCCCTACAAGTGATGACAATGTGCGGGTTTGTGCATTTTGTGCCCAGCAGGTGCTTGCGCTGCAGCCTGATCTACCAGCAGCTGGGCCTGCGCCCCGTATGGCTTCGCCTACTCCCCCACGCTTACATTTGACTCCCGGTGAGCTGCATACCAGTGGGGAGTCTCAGCCTGATGTGTCTACTAGACTGGATAGCGTTGAAAAGTTGCTTGCCAATACTATGGCCCGTAAGGCCTCTGCTAAGCCGGCATTTGACGCCTGATGTCACTCTTTTCCCTATGGAGGCTGAAGAGTTCTTTGATCTGTCTGGCTATACCCCCCTGGAAGAGGGGGAATTGTTCTCTGACTCAGAATCATCTGATGAACGGCCTAAGGGTTATGCTGATTCTGGCTCTGATCCCTGGGCCCCAGATGATACTGATAGGCTATTGGCTCAGATCTTTGAAGTGCTCTCCATCCCTCCCCCAGTCATGGCGCCTAGGCAGCAGGGGGAATTATTTCATACTGCTAAGTCACGTTTGGAGCTCCCTGTACAATCTCATTTCAATAATCTTGTGCTCAAAGAATGGGAGATATCCTCAAAGAATGGGAGATATCCTTTTCCTGCTGATGTGGTTAGACGTTTGTCATCCCCTCCCTAAGTGGATGCCCCAATTCTGGGTTTGTCTACACCTCTGTCATGCATTCCCCTGACTCTACTACCCTGAAGGATCGGGAGGACCGGTGTATTGATCAGTTGGCTTCCCATGCCTTTGCCTGTGTGGGGACGGCACTGCGCCCGGTTTGTGCCTCTGACGTTACAGCTGTGGCTATTAGGACTCTGCTCAAGAGTGTCCTAGATGGAGCTCCTGATGATTCTAGTGATCTGTATAATGCACTCTCACGTTGTGAGGTATTTGTTGCTTATGTCCTCTCTGCATTGGATGATACCATTAGAATGTGTGGCAAAGCCTCTGCCTTGGTGGTGGCTATACGCCGCTCTCACTGGTTTTCCTTTCAAAGGACTGCACCTGTTTGGGGACTGCCTGGACCTGTTTGCTAAGGGATGTAAGTTACCCCAGTGCAGAAACCCTTTCGGGGTTCAGGCTCCTTTTCTTCCCCCTACTGCGGACCCAAAGCGGGAGAGGGGTCTCCTTTACAGGGGCCCGAGGAGATTTCTGGAGTAGAGGCAGAGGACGTGGACGCCCTGGCCCATCCTGGGGCTCCAAACCTAAGCCTTCCTCCAAGCCCCCTCAGGCATGAAGGGGCGCCCTCACCCATCCGGTTACAAGATAGAGTTTGCTGCCTGGCCGCCCCCAAGATTCATCAGATCCCGGATGTCTCAGGCCCAGATCCCTGTCAGCTCAGGCCCTGATTCTTGCGGTGCAAAGCCTTCTGGAGCTGGGGGTCATTTGTCAGGTCCCCTTACGGGAAAGAGGCAAGGGTTTTTATTCCAACCTTTTCGCTGTGCCCAAAAGAGATGGGTCAGTCAAACCCATCCTGGACTTGATGATTCTCAACAAATTTGTCAAATGCAGGGGTTTTCGCATGGAAACTCTGCGCTCAGCTATCAGTTCACTGCGCCTGGGGAATTTCATGACCTCTGTGGACATCAAGGATGCTTACCTTCATATTCCCATCTTTCCAGGTCATCAAAGATTCCTCAGGTTCACTCTGGAGGATCAGCACTACCAATTTGTGGCATTCCCCTTCGGTCTCACTTCAGCTCCCAGAGTGTTCACCAAGGTGCTGGCAGGGGTGATGGCTCTGCTCAGGTCTCAGGGCATTCGCATTTTGCCCTATTTGGACGACATTCTCATCACTTCTCAGTCCCTCCAACAGGCAGAGCTGGATACTCAGCGAGTAGTGTCCACACTGGAGTCATTCGGCTGGGTGATCAACTATCCCAAATCTTCCCTGTCTCCCTCCTTGGTGACGCCATTTCTGGGAATGAATCTGAATACAGTTCAGGCAAGGATCTTTCTTCCTCAGCAGAAGGTGGACAGTCTGCTAGCGCAGGTTCAGTTCCTTCTATCTTGAGCTCATCCCTCCATCGGGCAGGCAATGCAGTTGGTGGGCCTGATGGTGTCGTGCTTCGAGGCAGTTCCTTATGCCCAGTTTCACATGAGGCCTCCACCTTTTCCTCAGTATGGGACAAGGATCCTGCATCCCTGGACCAGGTCCTTGTTCTGTCCCCCCCTAGCCAGGCGGTCTCTCTCGTGGTGGCTGGATTCCAGGAACCTGTTGGTGGGCAGATCCTTTCTGGCCCCCTGCTGGGAGACGGTGACCACGGATGCCAGTCTGACTGGTTGGGGGGGCTTCTGGAGGTCCCTACAATTCCAAGGGCGGTGGGGCCCTTGGGAGGCCCACACCCCTATCAACGTTCTGGAACTGAGGGCGATCAGGTTGGTTCTGGCTCACTTGACCCAACACCTTCAGAGCCGGCCTGTTCAGGTACGCTCGGACAACCAGACGATGGTTGCCTACATCAATCACCAGGGAGGGACCCAGAGCAAGGGGGCCCTCAAGGAAGTGTCTCTGATCCTGTCCTGGGCGGAGGACAATGTTCCCTGCATCTCAGCTGTGTACATTCCGGGGGTGGAGAATCTGCAGGCAGACTCTCTGAGCAGGGGGACCTCTCGCCTAGGAGAATGGTCCCTCAGCGACAGGGTGCTTCACTCTTTGTGTCACCGTTGGGAGCCAGATGTGGATCTGTTTGCGCTAGCAATGTCGTGGCAGGAATTTCAGCTTCTGTATGTCTTTCCCCCATTCCCCCTGTTGGGCAGGGTTCTGCGCAAGATAGCTCAGGAAGGGGTGCCAGTAATCCTGGTGGCCCCACGTTGGCCAAGAAGAGTGTGGTTCACAGACATCTTGCAGCTGGCAGTAGATCAGTGCGCTCTACCCAAGGTTCCAGACCTGCTCACTCAGGGACAGTTACACCATCCCAATTTACAAACGCTGGCTTTGACGGCCTGGCAGCTGAAATTTCCATCTTGATGGAAAAGGGGCTGCCCTAGCCAGGCGGTCTCTCTCGTGGTGGCTGGATTCCAGGAACCTGTTGGTGGGCAGATCCTTTCTGGCCCCCTGCTGGGAGACGGTGACCACGGATGCCAGTCTGACTGGTTGGGGGGGCTTCTGGAGGTCCCTACAATTCCAAGGGCGGTGGGGCCCTTGGGAGGCCCACACCCCTATCAACGTTCTGGAACTGAGGGCGATCAGGTTGGTTCTGGCTCACTTGACCCAACACCTTCAGAGCCGGCCTGTTCAGGTACGCTCGGACAACCAGACGATGGTTGCCTACATCAATCACCAGGGAGGGACCCAGAGCAAGGGGGCCCTCAAGGAAGTGTCTCTGATCCTGTCCTGGGCGGAGGACAATGTTCCCTGCATCTCAGCTGTGTACATTCCGGGGGTGGAGAATCTGCAGGCAGACTCTCTGAGCAGGGGGACCTCTCGCCTAGGAGAATGGTCCCTCAGCGACAGGGTGCTTCACTCTTTGTGTCACCGTTGGGAGCCAGATGTGGATCTGTTTGCGCTAGCAATGTCGTGGCAGGAATTTCAGCTTCTGTATGTCTTTCCCCCATTCCCCCTGTTGGGCAGGGTTCTGCGCAAGATAGCTCAGGAAGGGGTGCCAGTAATCCTGGTGGCCCCGCGTTGGCCAAGAAGAGTGTGGTTCACAGACATCTTGCAGCTGGCAGTAGATCAGTGCGCTCTACCCAAGGTTCCAGACCTGCTCACTCAGGGACAGTTACACCATCCCAATTTACAAACGCTGGCTTTGACGGCCTGGCAGCTGAAATTTCCATCTTGATGGAAAAGGGGCTGCCTGCCTCTGTTGTTAACACCATGATCAGGACTAGGAAGAAGTCTTTTTCTTCCATTTAACAAAGGGTTTGGCGTGCCTACATAGACTGGTGTGAGTCTAAGTCTCTTCCCTGTCGTGTGTTCTCTATCCCCAGGATTCTGGAGTTTCTTCAACATGGTTTGGATCTGGGGCTTCAACTCAGTACTCTGAAGGGTCATGTTTCTGCCCTGGCTGTTTTCTTCCAAAGATCTTTTGCTCAGCATTCTCTGGTCAAGACCTTTTCCAGGGGGTTACTCATGTGCGTCCCCCACGTAAGCCTATGTTACCTGTCTGGGACTTGAACTTGGTCCTTTTTGCCTTGCAGTGTGCTCCTTTTGAACCTGTGCAGGAGGCTGCCTTGGCCATTCTTACTCTCAAGGTTGTCTTTTTGGTGGCTATCACTAGGCGTGTTTCTGAGTTGGAGGTGCTTTCCATCCAGCCCCCCTACTTTGAGAGACACCAGGATAAGGTGGTGTTTCGCTTCAAACCAGATTTTCTGCCTAAGGTTGTGTCTGCCTTTCATCTTAACCAGGACATTGTTCTACCTTCTTTGTGCCCTAATCCTAGTAACCCTAAGGAGAGGGTTTTGCATTCCTTGTATGTGGTCAGGAATCTGAAGTTCTATCTGGTGGCTATTGCACCTTTCAGGAAGATGCTCTTTTTGTGGTCCCTTCTGGTCCTAGGAAAGGTTTGGCTCCTGCTAAATCTACTATCAGCAAATGGAACCGTCAGGCTGTGATTCAGGCCTACACTGCGAAGGGGAAGAATCCTCCCTTCCGCCTTACTGTTTATTCCACTCGTGCTATAGGTGCCTCTTGGGCCTTTCAGCACCAGGCTTCTGTTGAACAAGTTTGCAAGGCCGCTACTTGGTCTTCTGTTCATACCTTTTCCAAGTTTTACAAGGTTGATGTTCGGGCCTCAGCTGATGCTGCTTTTGGCCGCAAGGTTCTGCAGGCGGCAGTGGTCTAACCTGCCCGTTGTTGCCTTTTTAGGGATCCCACCCTACTTTACGGACACTGCTATTGGATGTCCCAGAAGTTAAGAATCTTCATCTGAAGCAGGACATACTGTACACTAAGAATAATGCAATTCTGTGATTACTCACCTGTAGAATTGATATTATGAGTGTACAGTACGTCCTGCTCCACCCCACCCTTAGTTTTCATTATTCTTGGATCCCTTGTATGGTGATTGTTATCATTGTTAGTTTAGTTGGTGGTTGGTTATGTTTCATTCTCCCGGCTTCTTGTTAACTGCTTTTCAATGCTGGGAATTTGTGGGAGGTCCCGGGTATTTATGGGGCCGGGAGGAGCCAATTTAGATGTCTCTGCAGTCCAGCACCATCTGGCGGAGTAATACCCAGAAGTAAAGAATCTTGATCTGGAGCAGGACGTACTGTACACTCATAATATCAATTCTACAGGTGAGTAATCACAGAATTGTATTTTTTTGTCTAGAACACTATCAGACAGGGGCAGCTCCAAAAGTTGTGCATATATACGCCCTTCCTCATATCAACACCTAGAAGAAACTGCCAAGGAGATTCTTGTAGGATGCTGGGTACCCTTTGTGACATCCAATGTCCTAATTTATATCATGATTCCCCTTATGCCTGGCCCCCTTGCTATAAGCTATAAGAAAATAAACAGAATTCTTTAAAATATTACCTGGGAACAGGACAATAAATTCCTTGCCTTCCAGAAACAGTTACAACCACTGATTAGAAAAGGTGGGGGAGCGCAGCTTGGAGTACAGATTTACTAAAAGTGTAACTACAAATAATTTGTCCTCTGGGCCAAAGCCTAATAAAATAGGCTTTATCCCCACTGTCAAACTGCCCATGGCAGGGACTTCAGAAAAATGGCCGCCCCCATGAGTGAGGACACTTGCAGCAGCTTACAATGGGACTTACTCATGGGGCTGGCCATTTTTCTGAGACGCCAATCATGAACCTTTTGACAGTGGAACCCCGACCACCTATAGAGGGGTTGCGGGGTTCATAAAAGTTGAATAGCCACTTCCTGCTGCTGCACTCTACATTAGGGGTCCCCCCCTCACTCCTCATCAGCTGCCTGGGCTCCATAGACTCTTCACTCACAGGTAATTTTAATGTCAGCGGCCTATAATCCCCCTGATTGTTTTACGAGGTTTATCATAATTACTTTGTGTCAATAGAAAGACAATTGTTCCTTCGTCATAGGTTTTGTATAAATATGTGTCCATAAGTTACAGATTCATATTGTGTCTGTAGTAGTAGTCTAGGATGCTGTAAAAGCTTTCCTTTCCAATTTGTGAAATAAATAATAAATACATGATTATAATACAATAGAATCTACCCTAAATATATACTAGGCCAGGGGGGACTCAACCAATTCTTGTAAAGGTCCAATGAGGGGGCTTGGTGAAGGTCCGGAGGGGGGGCTGTCGCGCGGGGGGGTGGATGGTGAGAAATCAGCGCACTGGGTGGGGGGGGGGGGGGCTATAGATTCCACTGGCAGAGCTAAAAAAGGCTGCTTGCCCCCCACTCCAAGAACCCTATTGGGCCCTAGGGAAAAACAGGAACTTTTTTTGCCCCATAGAACCTATAGCTTTGTCGCAATGCACACTGCTTTTAACCCCCTGTGCATTCTGCGCAGGCTGTGTACAAGGGTGGACCAGGGCTGAAAATGTTACTGGCAATAAGTTCTGCTAACAAGTAAAGGGGGCAGCACTGAGCATGGCAATACAGAAGCAACTGAGTGCAGAACTGTAATTGCAGGGGTCTGGAAATCTGCTGCCGAGGTCCACATTTGGACCCCGGTCTACCAGTTGAATACCACTGTACTAGGCTATTGTCCGGATTCCTCTGCTTATCTGTGGTAAATGCACAGGATCTGCACAAAATGTCATGTATTGTATCGTCTGTGGGCCTTTATACATCTCTACTTTTTTATACAGTATGGTTGTAAAATAGCCAAAAAGTCCAGCTTGCTGCATTCCAAACAATCTGCAAATGTTTCTAGTCTATAGAACAGTCTTTAACTAAAAATACATAGTGTAAATGTAGTTTAAACATATGATCTATGTGTAAACATACCATCAGTAAATAAATGTGCATTGTTCAATTAAGTAAAAAAATGTAATTAGCGCATGAACACTATTAAATTCATGGAAGAAAGCAGTTCCAACTAACAGCAAAGACCGGTATTACCAAGCAAGCTAAATATCCATACTTGTTTGGGCTACCATGATTCCCCCTCAACTGCCATATACTCCATGGCTACTGCCTCTTTTGCAAGCTGTAAAAGTCTTTTATTAGTCAGTTGTAAGTTGGTAATATGTTATGATATGTAACTTCAATCAAATCCCAAGGGGGAACCTACCCAAGTCAAACCACAGTGAAGACCTGGAGCTATCACCTCTTTCAATATGAGATGATGAGAATCTCACTTCGGCAGACATGGCTATGAAAAAATCATTATGGAATTAGCATAAGGAAGAGTAACATATGTCCAAAGCTGGTACTCATGCTCCCCTGTTGACAGCAGAGGTATCTAAAATGCCTAAGATGGCAAAACTCTGGACGGAAAGGATACACCGGACCAAAATAGAAAAAAAGTAGGTCCGCCAGACAAAGCTAAAGAGACCCGGGCTAAAGCCAAAAGAATACTTAGAGTAAGGTAAACAGGTAAACATAGCATTGGGGGATGTAACACTTCAGTGCGTTGCTGTGCACCCAGTGGCAATTCCTGCTTGTGCACCCTAAATTTCATTGTCTGCTACTTCATGTGCCAAGATGCTTAAAGCAGGGGATGCCGCTGGGTGTGTGCCAGAGCTTAGATGTGCTCTGTTTAGCCACACACTCAACCCACGCATGTGCTTGAGATAGTGGAAAAGATAACAGACAATCTGGGGAGTTTTACAAAGGGGCATCTCAGACCAAGTTGACCCACTGAAAGAGAAACATAAAGATCATGCCAAGTCAGAAAGAGGCTGAATTTTACCCCAATTTAGGGGGACTGGACTATTCCAAGTATACAGCACGTCCTGTTCCAGAGAATTCCTTACACATGGGTATTACATCCACAAGATGGCGCTGGACTGCAGAAAACAGCTTGTGGCTCCTCCTGGCCCTATATAAGTCAGGGACCTCCCACAAATTCCCCAGTTCTTATCTGCAGTCTGGGCTGCGAAGATAGAAGATGGCTCTTTATGCTGCGCAGGTGAGCGGGGCTTATCAGCCTACGGCCCTGTAGGACTATTCCCATCAGTTCCGAACCCACTGCCTCCCAGCCTCGGCTAAACTGGTTCGGGTGAAGGTAGGCAGCAACGGGGTCAGGTGCTGAGGAGCGCTGCTCCAACCGCAGTCTCTGCTTTGACATGGGTAGACAGTATAGGCCTGTGGTGAGCCTTATGGGATGCCCCTCCCACTCTCTGGGGTTCCCTTAACTCCTATACCCCTCAGATGTGCCCCCTCCTCTCCTTTATTCGCTTAGGCATTATGTGGCTGCTGCTCCCTTGCCTCGCTCTCCCTGGAGAGATCTCTGGGGGGGGGGGGGTGTGCGTTGTCGCTTGTACTGCGCTCAGTGGACAGCGGCGACATTGCCTCAGGCGCTGTCGCGCCATCATTGGCCCTCCCCGCGGCCCTCCCCTCGAGGTATATGCGTGCGCCATTTTGCTTCTTTGTGCTGCGTGTCTGCTGTCTCCCTACCGAGGTCTGTGAGTGCGGGGCGTTTTTTTCATGTATATATTTATATATTTGATTGTTATATTCTTATGGGATGTCTTCTTATATCTTCCAGGCAGGTTAAACTTCACTGTGGTTTCTCCTGGTCCTCTCCCTTTGGGTTAAAGCTATTATATCCCCCACCTCCCTAGCGGGCTCTTGGGGCATCTCGGCTAGCTATCATTAGCGTTAACCCTATATTGGCCTGTTGTGCCACGATAATCACCAAATGAAGGCTTCTGGGGATAATGTGCTTGGGGTTCCTTCGGGACAAACCCGGCTATGTGTTGCGTGTGGGGTATCCCCTATAAGTGATGATGTCAGGGTGTGTGTACCCTGCGCCCAGCAGGTGCTTACGCTGTAGTCTGGGTTGCCTGTTACTGGGCCTGGTGCTGTGCCCCCTCTGGCTTGGCTACCCCCCCACGCTTACATCTGACCCCCAGCGAGGGGCATACCAGCGGGGAGTCTCAACCTGATTTGGCTGCACGGGTGGCCAGAATAGAGAAACATATTGCTGGGTCTGCCCCGCGTAAGGCTTCTGCTAAGAAGCGGCATTTATCACCCGCTGTTTCCCTCTTCCCTGTTGAGGCTGAGGAATTTTTTGACATTACTGGTTATCCCCCCCTTGAGGAGGGGGAATTATTCTCTGATTCAGAATCATCTGAGGAACAGCCTAAGGTTTATGGTGGTACCGGGGAAGACCCATGGTCCTCAGATGACACTGACAGGCTTTTGTCTCATATTTTTGAAGTGCTCTGTATCTCCCCTCCTGGTGCTCAAGTCCCTGGGGTGCCCAAGAGTTGGGACAAGTGGTATCCCTTTCCTGCTGAGGTGATTAAGCGTTGGTCATGTCCTCCCGAGGTGGGCGTGCCCGTTCTGGGGCTGTCCAATACATCTGTCATGCATTCCCCTGACACTACTACCCTGAGGGATGGTGAGGACCAGTGCATGGACCAGCTGGCTTGTCATGCTTTTGCCTGTGTGGGGACCGCGTTGCGCCCGGTTTGTGCCTCTGCCATTACAGCTATTGCTATTAAAGGGCTGCTTAAGAGTCTCTTAGATGGGGCCTCTGATGACGCGGGAGGAGAGGAGTGTAGATCTATCCTGCTTTGCTATGAATTTGTTGCATATGTTCTGTCTGCCATGGATGATGCCATTAGAATGTGTGGGAGGACGTCTGCCCTTTTGGTGGCTATACGCCGCTCTGTTTGGCTGCATCAGTGGGTAGCTGATAATGCTGTGTGGTAAATTGTAAAATGTCTATTTCTCCCCTGCTTGGCTGTATAAAGCACAATCCGGGCTGGGTTTTCAGGACCCGGGTCACTTCCCCAATTCCCTTACGGGTTGTTACATGTTCTAAGGCCCTCCACAAGTGTGCACGCTGATTACAGGGGAAGCCTGTATAAGAAGAGGGCACACAGCCTTTCCTTTGTCTATGACCAGCCTGTTGGAGTGAGCCCAGGCTGAGCTGCATCGTGGTGAAGGATAGCACTGGACATTGAGCAGAGGGCTGATACGCCCTGTAAAGTGGACTGGAACTGATCAGCTTGCTGGAGTACTCAGCCCAGGACTGTTTGGTTGGTGAAGTAACCCTTTTTGCTTACTGCATTTATGCTGCAATCTTTGGACTATCTACTGAACTTTGCTGAATAAAAGCCGTTTTGCCGTTGAAATCCGTTGTCCGTCACTGCTGATTGTTTGCCCGCTTACAGCTGCTAAGAAGGCTCTCACTGGCTTTTCACTATCCTGCGTGTTGGTCCACTTCCGCGGGGCACCCAGATCGCGCCCCGCTGTGTGAAACCCCCCAGAAAGCCCCTAAAATCTTACCTTATCGGCGCCTTTCACAAGCGACCGGCGCAGGCGCGCGCCCTGCTAGAGGGACGCGCGGGAGGCGGCGGTGGCGGCTTATCCGTCGCTTGTCCGTCGCCGATAAGGTAATATTTTAGGGGCTTTCTGGGGGGGTTTCACACAGTGGGGCACCCCGATTTCGGATGCCCCGCAGGGAGGGAGCTGATCGGCCCAGGAATCTTATAGATTCCCGGGCCGATCAGGGATGGGGTCCACTTTAAGGGGCTGCGCCTCTTTGGTGAACGCTTGGACTTGTTTGCCAGGGGCGGTAGGTTACCTCAACGTAGGAGGCCGTCCCGGGCTTTTCAGGGGACGGGTGACGTTCTCCCTTCCTTCCGTGGTTCCAGAATTGGTCGAAGATTCTCCTTTGCTGGGGCTCGCGGAGACTATTGGGGCAGGGGCAGAGGACGTGGCCGCCCCCGGCCCCTCCTGGGGTCCCAAGCCAAAGTCCTCCGCCAAGCCCCCTCAGGCATGAAGGGGCGCCCTCAGCCATCCGGGTGGGGGGACGTCTTCGGCTCTTTGCTCACGTCTGGAGGCTTCACGTCTCAGACCGGAGGATTCAAGAGGTATTGTCCTCTGGTTACAAGATAGAGTTTGCAGCCTGGCCACCCCCAAGATTCATCAAATCCCGGGTGGCTCAAAACCCCTTGTCAGCTCAGGGTCTGTGCCTTGCTGTCCAAAATCTTCTGGAGCTGGGGGTCATCTGCCCGGTGCCTTTAAAGGAAAGGGGCAGAGGCTTCTATTCCAATCTTTTCACTGTCCCCCAAAAAGGACGGGTCCCTCAGGCCCATCCTGGATTTAAAGCGTTTCAACAAGTTTGTCAGATTCAAGCATTTTTGCATGGAAACCCTGCGCTCTGCAGTCAATTCTCTGTGCCCGGACAACTTCATGACCTCTGTAGACATCAAGGACGCTTACCTTCATGTACCAATCTTTCCAGGTCATCAGAGATTCCTCAGGTTCGCTCTGGAGGATCAGCACTACCAATTTGTGGCCTTGCCTTTCGGTATCACCTCGGCTCCCAGGGTATTCACCAAGGTGCTGGCGGGCGTAATGGCTCTGCTGAGATCTCAGGGCATTCGCATCCTTCCTTACTTGGACAACATTCTCATCACGTCTCAGTCCTTCCAGCAGGCAGAGCTGGATACCCAGATGGTGGTGTCCATACTGGAGTCCTTCGACTGGGTGATCAACCTTTCTGGGTATGACTCTGGATACATCTCAGGTCAAGATTCTTCTCCCTCAGCAGAAGGAGGAGAGTCTTCAAGCTCAAGCAAGGCTTCTTCTGTCTTGCCCCCATCCCTCCATCCGGCAAGGGATGCAGCTGGTGGGCCTGATGGTGTCTTGCTTCGAGGCGGTTCCATACGCTCAGTTTCACATGAGACCTCTTGTCAGTATGGGATCGGGATCCTGTGTCCCTGGATCAGGTGTTTGTTCTGTCCCCTCTGGCCAGGCGGTCTCTTTCGTGGTGGCTGGACTCAAGGAACCTGTTGATGGGCAGATCCTTTCTGGCCCCTTGCTGGGAGACAGTCACCACAGATGCCAGTCTGACAGGTTGGGGGGGCTTCTGGAAATCCCTGAAGTTCCAGGGTCAGTGGGGCCCTCAGGAGGCCCATACCCCGATCAACATTCTGGAACTGAGGGCGTTAAGACTGGTTCTCGCCCAGTTGACTCCACACCTTCGGGGTCGGGCTGTTCAGATCTGCTCGGACAACCAGACGGCGGTTGCCTACATCAATCATCAGGGAGGTCCCCGGAGCAAGAGGGCCCTCAAGGAAGTGTCCTTGATACTGTCCTGGGCGGAGGAGAATGTTCCCTGCATCTCAGCTGTGTACATCCCGGGGGTGGAGAATCTGGAAGCATACTCCCTCAGCAGGGGGACTTCTCGTCTGGGAGAATGGTCCCTCAGCAGCAGGGTGTTTCACTCCCTGTGCTGTCCGCGGGGGCAGCCGGATGTGGATCTGTTTGCATCCTATCACAAGCTTCCAGTCTTTGTCTCTCTGTCCCCTCTGACTTTGGCCATGGATGCACTGGCAATGTCTTGGAAGACATGTGTTTCCTCCGTTTCCTCTGCTGGGCAGGGTGCTGCGCAAGATATCCCAGGAAGGGGTGCCAACCATTCTGGTGGCCCCCTGTTGGCCAAGAAGAGTGTGGTTTGCAGACATCGTGCAGTTGGCAGTAGATCAGTACGCCCTGCCCAAGGTTCCAGATCTGCTCACTCAGGGGCAGCTACGCCATCCCAATTTACAAACGCTGGCTTTAACGGCCTGGCTGTTAAATCTCCATCTTGATGGAAAAAGGGCTGCCTGCCTCTTTTGTTAGTACCATGATTCGGGCTAGGAAGAAGTCCTCGTCATCTATCTACTATAGGGTATGGCATGCTTACATTGACTGGTGTGAGTCTCTTCCCTGTCGGGTGTTTTCTAACCCCAGGATTCTGGAATTCCTGCAACATGGTTTGGATTTGGGTCTTCAACTTAGTACCCTCAAAGATCATGTTTCAGCTTTGGCTATTTTCTTCCAAAGATCCTTTGCCAACCATCGTCTGGTTAAGACCTTTTTTCAGGGGGTTACTCACGTGCGTCCTCCACGTAAGCCTATGTTACCAGTCTGGGATTTGAACTTGGTCTTATCGGCCTTGCAGGGGTCTTCTTTGAGCCCTTGCGTGAAGCCCCTTTGTCCATTTTGACGCTTAAGGTAGCCTTTCTGGTGGCTATCACTTCTGTTAGGCGTGTTTCTGAGTTGGCGACGCTTTCCATCAAACCTCCTTACTTTGAGAGACACCAGGGCAAGGTGGTGTTTCGTTTTAATATTCCAATGGTTGCCAGCCTCAGATCCACAGAAATACACATCAAGGCTCAGGCGGCAGGCAAACAGGCTCACCTCTGTAGAGACTAATCCTTTATTGTGGTAGATTAAAAAGCCATCACAGCATGTGGAACATTAAAAAGCAATATAAGAGCAGATCCTCGAGTCTACGCGTTTCGAGCCGCAGCTCTTACTCATGACAATGAGGTAGCTCCACCAGTAATAATTTAAACACATGTAAATCGATTCTAATCACCTGGGACAATCACCAGCCGGCATATACTATACTAATACTGGTAATAAGGCACAACTACCTTACAGCTAGTTAGTACCCGTGTATAGATCCTGTTGCAACATATTCCCAATCAGACCACGCCATGTAATACAAAGGGAGGCATACTCCAATCACACTACATGAGAGAAGAGGGGCACTCCAATCACTGCAGGCGGTCTGCGTCTTGGTCTCCTATAGGCCGACCACTAACTGGCGTCACTGTGCTGGCAATCACCTTGCCACACAGTAGATGCCATTAAGGGCAGAATATACGTCGGATAGACATATTGGAAACAGGAAATAGATTTCAAGCGGACCTTCACTCTGAATAAGAGTCTATCTTATATGTTTCCCACACCCTGTACATACAGATCTACTGCATGTTATGAGCCTTTAAACATCCAAGATGGCGGTTTATGGAAGCCGCCATCTTATCAGGCACCCTGCAAACAGGAAGTGCCTCCTGACTGTGCTGCTCTGCATTCTGGGACTGCTGACCTTTACCTGACCCCAGCTCTGCTCTGTCTGAGCAAAGCAAAGCTATAACCCGCCCCCCTGTACCTTATCCCACTCTCCTCTCCTCAGTAAGTGTGATGCTTTTGAGTCAAGATGGCGGCGCCCGTATTCTAAATTCCTGAACAGAGTTGCAGCCCAGTGGGGGGAAAGAATAATAAGTTAGTGACTAAAAACTTAAAATATGTTAATTTTAGATGCTGGGGAACCATTTTTTTAAGAGTTTGGGCTTTTCATTAAATCACGCTGAAGGTCCGGTTTAAAGGGGCGGAAGAGGCTAAAATGTAGCCTGAGCTAAGGGCAAACTATGAAGGCTGGCAAGGAGGCTCAGGGGGACATACACTAATGAGAATGAAAGTAAAACAATAAGGTACATGACCAGGAATCCCGTTACATGAACCCAGATTCAAACTATAATAAAAACATAAGATCCCAAAAATAGCCCACTAGCTCACTCCCACAGTATGCAAAGGGGCCAAGGTAAAGAAGGCACAAGTGGAAATAATTAATACACCTAAAAGGTAAGCCAGCTGGTGTTCATCCCAGATCAAAAGGAACATTTTAATTACTTTCATGGACGTGTTCAAGTTAACGGACCTTGTTCAAACCATTAAATCCTATTATGACATGTCATCATAAATAAAACAAGTAGGTCACATGAAAGTTAACTCATATCACATATATTTGAGTGTGGACATACTTGCTAAACACAATAGCTAACCAGGAACGAGAAGGACAAGAACATAATCCCATAAAGGGTTATGTCTCCAAAAAGACTTCTACGAGGATTAACCCGGAATCAACCCAGCAATATTTCCAAGCCCCTCTATATCAAAGAGAATTCCCAGAAAATTATAAAGTTAATATTTGTAAAACTCTATAGACCAACAGAATAGGAACTAAACTAAAGACCCATTTAGGGTTACATTTGGGACTACCATACCATCCAGTTACATTACATATTAGTGGCTCCAACAAACTCAAGAGTCCACATAAATCGTACCCCTAATTTTTCAAAAATAAATCCAGAACGAGAATTTAATCCCTTAGGGATGCTGGTACCTAATTTGAAAATCCAGAACACCTCACGTTGAAGTAATTTATCCATTAGGTCACCCCCTCTTGGGCCCAACATAACTCTCTCTATTGCCATACATTTAACCCTTTAAATGCCAGCCACGTAAAATTTACGTGGTTGCCTCTCCGTCACTTAAGTGCCAGCCACGTAAAATTTACGTGCCTGGCATTTACCCCTGCTAGTGGGCAAAAAAAAAATAAAAATTACTCACCTGACCCCTCGTTTGATCCGGCCGGGTCTCCTCTTTAATTTGGTGCCATCCGAGCCCCCGTGGGGAGGGCCAGGAGAGCCCCCGGAATAGGCCGCCTCCCCCCCCCCCGCTTCTGCAGCAGCAGCTGCTAACTGTAAAAAAAAAATTAAATAAAAATGACATTCACTTACCTGCGTGTGCGCTGCCTCCCGCTGTCCCTCCTCTTCACCTGGGGGGCCTCCGATCGCCCCCCAGGACTTACCGATCTTCAGGAGAGAGCCCGGGAGGCTCTCCTCCCTCCTCCTCGATGGTGGCCGCCATTTTGCCGCTAAGCCCCGCCCCTTGGGGGCGGGGCTATGACGTCATCCCGGTCCGTCTTCGTGCCAAGCCCCGTCCCTTTTGGGGGCGGGTCTATGACGTCACCCCAGCCCCGATCACTTCAGGCTTCAGCGTTCTCAGCTGTCAGATGCCGGTGATCGGCAACGGGGAAGGAGGTGGCAGGAGATCCTCTGATCTCCTGTCTCCCCCTTCTCTGGATGGCGATCACCGGCATCTGTCAGCAGAGCGGCGCGGGACAAAGGAGCTTACAATCGGAGGTAAGTACAGTAAAAAAAATTATTATTATTTTTTTTAATAAAATACTTTTGTGTGTTGTTTTTTTTTATTTAACCCTTTGTGAACTGGTAAGGGGTCCATGAGACCCCTTATACCAGTTCACAAGGCTCTGGGTATGGCAGGTCACCTGCGGCAAGCGGGTGACTTGCCATAACCCCCAGCCCCCCATTACCTGCCTCCCCAACGGCCAGGGGGGGGCAGAAGGGCCCGGGCCACTTAGTGGCTATGTGGGCTAGTAGCCTGCAGGACCAGGGGCCACCAACGCTGGCCCCTGCGCCCTGTTCTACAAGCCCTCATAGCTGGCCCGGGTCGGTAATGCTGGGTAGGGGGGGACCCTACGTCATTTTTTGGGGGGGGATTTTAAGGGTTTTTAACCCTTAAAATTCCAAAAAAAAATGGGGTCCCCCCCCTCTAGGAGGGGGAACCCTATGTCATTTTTTTTTTAATTAACCCTTTTGTTTTCTGTCATCCAGCAGCTATAAAAGGCTGAAAGAGTGCTCCACTATGGATGGGAGGTAAGTATTAAAAGAAAAAAAAATTATAAAATATTTTTTCTCTTTGTGTGTCTGTGTTTTTTTTTTACATTTAACCCCTTGTGAACTGGTAAGGGGTCCATGACCCCTATACCAGTTCACAAGGCTGGGGGAGGTGGCAAGTCACCTGCGCTAGCCGGTGACTTGCCATTAACCCCCGGCACCCCCATTACCTGCCTCCCCAAAGCCCAGGGGGGGGGCAGAAGAGCCCAGGCCCACTGGCTATGCGGGCTTGTAGCCTGCAGGGCCAGGGGCCACAAAAGCTGGCCCCTGCGCCCGGTTCCTCCAAACCCTGCATAGCTGGTCCCGGGCTGGTTAGTTTGGGTAAGGGGGGGCCCATGTCATTTTTTTTTTTATTTTTTAAGGATTTTTAACCCTTAAAAATCCCCCCAAAAAATGCCCCCCCCCCCCTCCCGGGAGAGGGGACCCTATGTCATTTTTTTTTCTCGATTTAACCCTTTGTAGTGTGGATGGTAGTTGTATTTTATTTGTAAATGTTAAAAATTACTTGTTTCAGTTAGAGGGGTCTCCTGGGCAGGAAAAGGGGGCTACCGATAAATATGTGGTACCGTTCTAATCGGTAGAAATGGGGCTTTCACATGCAATATGCTTTTCCCTAATCAAATACATTTTTTATTTAAAATAAAGGAGGCAATTTTCTAAAAAAATTTTTTTTTTTTTTTTTTACTTACCGTATATACTCGAGTATAGGCCGACCCGAATATAAGCCGAGGCACCTAATTTTACCCCAAAAACCTGGAAAAAGTTATTGACCCGAGTATAAGCCGAGGCACACACAGCACACACACAACATACACACAGCACACACACAAACACAACACACAATACAGCACACATACACACACAAGGCGCACACATACACACACAAGGCACACACAGCACACAACACAGCACACATACAATGCACACAACACACACACTCACCAGTTCAGCTCCTGCAGAATCTTCAGCGAGGCTCCTTCCAGCGACGGTGCGGGAGACAGTGAGGACGGCGCGGGACGACGGCATGGGTCCATCTAGATGCAGGGCAGAAGAGCCGCCTCAGAGGCTTCAGAACTCGGCGGGGAGATCAGTACACCCAGCGCGAGGTGGGTGTACCAAGATGGCGGCCGGCGCGCTCCGCGCCGCCACGTCACGTCACGTCACTGAGGCCCGGGCCGCCATCTTGGTACACCCACCTCGCGCTGGGTGTACTGATCTCCCCGCCGAGTTCTGAAGCCTCGGCGGCTCGTCTGCCGCCTCGGAGGCTCTTCTGCCCTCGCTCAGGTAAGTCACTGACTCGAGTATAAGCCGAGGCTGCTTTTTTCAGCCCAAAAAGTGGGCTGAAAAACTCGGCTTATACTCGAGTATATACGGTAATAATAAATAAAATTAATAATAAATAAAATTTACAAACAAGACATTTCATGTTAAAGCCTAAACTCTGCTGCAAAAAATATATATATAATTTTCCTGAAAATTCCAGCAAAACATGGCGCAAAACATGGCGCAAAATGGGGAAAAATGACCTGTCAACAGAGGGTGACAAAATCTCAAGTAAGCTGGCAATTAAAAGGGTCAATAGTACCTCTGCATGTTGGGTATTGTTCTGTTCGGGGGACCTTGCGCTTTCAGACTTAGCTTGTTTTTTCTTGTTTGCATATTTATATTTTAGGAAAAGGTGTTTTTTATTCTGCTTTTTTATACATTTTTTAGGGAAACTCTGCGCAACCAAAGAGTTCTTTGAGGGATTAATTCCAGAAAGATGAGCCCACTACAACAAGCTGGGTATGCTTAGAAAGCTTAACATGTGTACTTTCAGGGAATATATGGTTTATGGGGGATATTCCAAATGTAAAGGGTTGTTTTGGTTGAAAAATCGCAAGGTGCGCACTTTGTCTGCAGAGCTGAAATTTTCAAGAAAAATTACCGTTATGCTCATGCTTTACTTTGGGGTGTTTGGCAACTCTTCCCTTGACAGAACCTATGCATGTTGGGTATCGTTCTGTTCGGGGGATGTTGCTTTTTCAGATTATACTTGTTTTTCTTGTTTGTATATAGTTTTTTTAGGAAAATGAGGCTTTGATTCTGCTTTTTTATCCTTTTTTTAGGGAAACTATTTGCAACTAAAGAATACATTGAGGGATTACTTCTAGAAAACTGTGGCCACATCAACAAGCCTGGTACAAATAGAAAGCCTGAGGTGTGTACTTCCAGAGAATATATAGTTTGTTGGGGGTATTTCAAATGTAAAGGGTTGTTTTTCTGGAAAAACTGCAAGGTGCGCATAGCCCATATCACAGTTGTATTTTTTCTGAAAATCCCCTAAAGCTCTGTTTCAGTTTGGGGGAGTCTCCTGGGCAGGAAAAGGTGTCTACCTATACATATGTGGTACCGCTGTAACTGTGAGAAATTGGGGTTTCACACGCAATAAGATTTTATTGACAAACTTACATTTTGTATTACAAAAAAACACTACAAATTGTAAAAAATAGATTTTTTTAATTTTTTTGCACATATTTCGCCAAAAAATATTGAGAATACACCTAAAAAATGACAAACAAGACATTTCATGTTAAAGCTCAGACTCTGCTGAAAAAAACAATATATCATTTTCCTGGGAAATCCCTGGAAATCCCTTCAAAAATCACATTTGAACATAGGGAGTGCAAAATAGTGCAAAATGGTCTGGCAACAGAGTGTGACAAAAACTCCAGGTAGGCTGGCACTTAAAGGGTTAAGGTGAGATAAATCCCCTCCATGGTGGTTTCTAAAGTGTCTCCCAACATTTGATGTAGAACTGAGGCGATCTGGGGAAGAGGAGGTGATGTGTTCTGAAATCCGTTTCTTCACTGATCGGGTCGTACACCCCACATATTGTATATTGCACATATTGCAAGTGATCAAATAGATCACATTAGAGGTGTTACAATTTAAAAAATTCTTAATTTGGAATCTCTGATTTGTAATGGTGGACTCAAAATATGAACCAATTTGTGTGTATTTACACATCCCACATCTACTCCCCCCACACTTGTAGAAGCCCAGATGAGTTAGCCAAGTAGTGGAACCCGCAGGTTGCCTATTAAACATACTAGGTGATAAGTTCTGTCCCAGTGTTGGGGGTTTGTGGCTCACAACTCTAACCCCATCCTTTAGTTTTAAGCCAGATTTTCTGCCTAAGGTTGTGTCTGCTTTTTATCTCAATCAGGACATTTTTTTGCCTTCTCTGTGCCCTAATCCTAGTAACCCTAAGGAGCGGGTCTTACATTCTCTGGATGTGGTCCGGACCTTGAAGTTCTATTTGGTGGCTACTGAATCCTTCAGGAATACTGATGCTCTTTTTGTTCTCCCTTCTGGGCCTAAGATGGGTTTAGCTCCAGCTAAGTCCACTATCAGCAAGTGGATCCATCAGGCTGTGGTTCAAGCCTATTCTGCTAAGGGGAAGGAACCTCCCTTCTGCCTTACTGCTCACTCTACTCGTGCTATTGGTGCCTCTTGGGCCTTTCAGCACCAAGCTTCTGTTGAACAAGTTCGCAAGGCAGCTACTTGGTCTTCTGTTCATACTTTTTCTAAGTTTTATAAGGTTGATGTTAGGGCCTCAGCTGATGCTGCTTTTGGCCGCAAAGTTCTGCAGGCGGCAGTGGTCTAATCTGCCTGCTGTTACTTTTGGGATCCCACCCTACCTTACGGACACTGCTATTGGATGTCCCATGTGTAAGGAATTCTCTGGAACAGGACGTGCTGTATACTTGGAATAATACAATTCTGTGATTACTCACCTGTAGAATTGGTATTATAAGTATGCAGCACGTCCTGTTCCATCCCACCCTTGTTATTATTCTTAGTTACCTCTGTATGGTGATTGTTCAATTGTTCATTTTGGATTTTTTGTTATTATTGTTTCTCCCGGCTTCTTGTGTAGCTGCTTGTCAATACTGGGGAATTTGTGGGAGGTCCCTGACTTATATAGGGCCGGGAGGATGTGACCCATATATTTAATACATTATAACCTGGTAATCTAGAAAGATATGTCCATCTCTAACTGGAAGACCGTCTCAATTTCTGCCATTGAGGCCTGACATAGCACTGACCAAATAATGTTACCTTTAACCTCTTTAAAGACTGGCTAAAAACTGCTTCTAAATAGTTGTCATTTTGCACACATACTAAACTAAATTCATTAAAACACTGATAATAATAATAGTATTTTCTTCTTTATTTTCCTGTTTTGCAGAAATTTAAAGCTGAAGTTATTAGAATTTTGTGGACTCACACTCAGAGTAAAGTATGAACACTTCGATGATTTTTCATACGTAAAATATTTTATATATAAATATAATGCATTGTTTGTTGCCTTCTGCTAGAATTATTCTGTATGCATGTCAGCATACAAGTCCCTCTGTGAATTTTCCTCGGATGAACACAATATTCTTCATCTTCCTGAGCAGGTCAGTTATGGATTTCGTTACTTATGTTTGAACTTTTTCATTCAGTTTTTACATTTTAAACAAGCACAATGGAAGATTCAACTTCATCAAAATATTTTTTTGTTTTGTATACATTTTAAATGGTTTGATAATCTGAAAAAGTTATTTTTGCTGTTTGTGTTTTTACTTCCTGTCCTGGTAACACAATACAGCATTACTAGATTAATATACAGGTACACAAATGATTGGATTTAACTCCACTTTCAAAACTATGAAAACAATTTTACCTGGGGAAATACTTCTTAAAGCGGATTAAAACCCATGCAGCCGTGCCCTGGAATTTAAGATTCCTGGGCCGCCCCCCGGGGCATCCTATAGCAGAATGCCCCGCTGTGTGCAACCTCGGGGTTGATGTAAACTCACCTTTACCGTGGCGAGTTTCGCATCCCCAGCTTCCCTGTAGCTGTGCGTGCTTTCGCGCCCAGCCTTCATGAATGGCTGGGTGCATGAGTATGCTTGCCAATCTGCAATCTCAAAAGCATTGCACGACGTGGCTTCGGCGGTGGAAAAGGACAGTTTTATTTGAAAACTGGACCACCGCCGAGCCAACAGCAGGTGGGGGGGGGGGAGGGGGGCGCTGTGGATCATGTAATGCCTTTCCATCTGCTATAACTGTGAAAGAAGACACAACAGTTAAGTGGGATACTTCCTTAACTCTTGCTTTGTTCTGTTTTCTGAAATGTCCCTGTATAGACAACCTATGAGGGCTTATGGGTTTAAAGCGCACTGGGTTTAAAGCGCACTCTACTATCTTTCATATCAGTCCTACAACACTATCAATTTGATCTAATCTAATTTCATTTGGACAGTTATTTTAAACAGCTGATAGGATTAGGCTAATGTCATATTAAAGCAGACCAAAACCCAAATTTTTAACTTGCATGCCTTGAATTGCTCCCCCTATGAAGAGCCCCTTTTGCTAATTTTCACTGCTCCTGCTTCACTCTAATTCTAAATCATGATACCTGTTTTAGCTGTAAAGCTCAGCCTCTTCCATTTGTTGCCACTGTTGTGTGTGGCAATAATGTCATTGCCACAACTATGCAATAACTGACTGCAATCTCATACCAAGGAACAGCAAAAAACAGTGTTCCAGGACAATTCGAAAAGTGAAAATATCCTTTTCTAGTTCTACACCCTAAGAAAGGAGTATAAGCAGGGGCTTTGACCAAATGTATTTCACAAGTTTAATGGGTTTTGGTCCTCTTTAATTTAATCCAGGGTGAGCATATTGATCATTCATATAGTAGATGAATAACATTCAATAATATTGTCCATCCAAACACACATTTACAGAGTCACAGGCAGCAACAACATGTTGGAGTAATCGGTGTTTCTACTAACAGAGCAGTCCCTAAGTATAGAGTAGCATAATGAATTTGCAATAATAGTTTTTGCATCAAGAAAGCACATTGTCCAGCTTAGATATAGCAGTTCCTTGATTGGCTGTTTTCGGCTTTACCCTTCGCCAGAGAAAAGAAGCTGCATACCTCTTGTCTGCGCCTTCTGGGTTTATAGAAATGGCGTGATTTTCCCTGCTAGCTTGATGACGTGAAGCATCACACACCTACATCCTTGCACTGTCATGGCCTAGTGAAGGTGGCAGTCATGTCTTAGTAGTTACAGAAGTGTATATACTTTCTATAGAGCCTGCTTTTATATTGCATTCTTGTAATGGCAAATTAGTGTTCCAAATAAATATACAAACATTGTATTAAAAAAATAAAAAAGAACAAAATGCTAAGCAGTCAGAAACAGATGTTGCATTAGTATTTGAATATCTGAATTCAAAAATGTTAGTCCCTCTGCCAGTGCAGCATATGCGGACACCTTATGCGTATCAAACATAGCCGAATCTAAGTCTGTATGATCCAATTATACAGATGAATGATACTTTAAAACTCCAACCATGTGCTTTGGACCTAATCCGATAGGATATGGAGATGGTAAGAAGAGGCAGCAATGGCAGAACAGGGTGTCTATCCAATGATAGGCTAAAGTCAGTGTCATGGTTTAGGTTTTTTTTTCTTAAACAATTTGCATATGGCACATATATTCTACTACAAAATGCAAGCTATTCTTAGTATACAGTACGTCCTGCTCCACAAATAATACTTCCTATCGGGTATTACTACGCCAGATGGCGCTGGACTGCAGAGACATCGAAAATAGGCTCCTCCCGGCCCCTCAAATATCCAGGGACCTCCCACAAATCCCCAGAATTTCTCTGCAGTCTGGACTGCTAAGGACGAGAAATGGCTCTCTCCACTCGCAGGTGAGCGGGGCTATTAGCCTGCGGCCCTGTAGGACTATTCCCACCCGTTCCATTATTAATATGCCTCCCAGCCTTGGCTGCGCTGGTCGGGTGAAGGTAGGCAGCACCGCTGTTAGGAGCGCTGCTCCACCGCAGTCCCCCACCAAAGGGTAGGCGGTTCAGGCTTATGGTGTGCCTCTATGGGATGCCCCTCCCACACTATTGCCCCTGTCTATCGGTGGGCCCTATTTAAGTGGCCGCTGTCCTCCCTACTCTCCTTGTAGCCTTTGGGGGAAAGAGGGGGGGATGTGTGTATCTATGCTTATATTTATATTGGCTTTTATTATTTCACTGTCTTATGTCCGGTGTTAGCCGCCGCGCTGAATTGTGTCATTATTGTATATTTAAAATTGCCGCCACCGCGCGCGCGCCCTTGCTGGTTTCCACGCTTGGCGGCGCCATTACCTCAGGCGCTAGTGCGCCGTCATTGGCTGCTTGTATCTGGCTTCGCGCTCTTCAGGGGGGCGGGGCCTTACTATGGCGCGTTACGCGTCATTGCTGATACCGGCCTGCCCCTCGAGGTATACCGACGCCATCTTTGATCTGCTTGTTGGCTCATGTGCGACGGACCCCTACCTACCGCGGTCCGTAAGTGCCCTCGCGGGCGGTCTTATTATCTACCTTTTTATTACTGTGTGCTTATGGACTCTCTTTCTATTGTGTCTTTCAGGCTGGGCGAATCCATTGGCTTCTCCCGGCCCTCTGTTAGTTTTTACTTGTAAGGCCTTGTGTAATACTCCCACTTCCCTAGCGGGTTATTGGGGCATCCAGGGTTGCTTTATAGCGTTAATCCCTATCGGCATATAGTGCCGCTTTAATCACCATATGGAGGCATCTCAGGATAATGTGACCGGCGTTCCTTCGGAACAAGCCTGGCTGTGTGTAGCATGTGGGCAGCCTCATGCTGACGCTGACAAGGCGCGGGTCTGTGTACCCTGTGGGCTGAGCAGGTACTTGCATTGCAATCTGGCCTTCCAGTGGCTGGGCCTGCACCTCGTTTCACTTCACCTACCCCCCCAAGCTTAAATCTCACTCCTACTGAGTTGCATACAAGTGGGGATTCTCAGCCTGATGCGTCTTCCAGACTGGCTACTGTTGAGAAGTTGATTGCTAATACCTTGGCGCGTAAGGCCCCTGCAAAAAAGCAGCACTTAACGCCTAATGTCACTCTTTTCCCTATGGAAACTGAGGAGTTTTGGAATCTGTGTGGCTATACCCCGTCGGGTGAGGGGGAGCTTTTCTCTGACTCAGGCTCATCTAATGAGAGGCCAAGGGGTCACTACGATTCTGGCTCTGACCCCTGGGCACCGGATGACACTGACAGACTGCTGACCCAGATTTTTGAGGTCCTGTCCATTTCTCCCCCTGTTGCGGTCCCCAGGCAAAGGGGGGAACTTTTCCATACAGCTAAGTCTTGTTTGGAATTTCCCAAGCAAGCACATTTCCATAACCTTGTGCTCAAAGAATGGGAGCGTCCCAGTAAACTTCCCGGGATACCTAAAAGTTGGGATAGGAAGTATCCTTTTCCTGCTGAGGTGGTGAAGTGTTGGTCATCCCCTCCCGAGGTGGATGCCCCGGTCCTAGGGCTATCTAACACCTCTGTCATGCATTCTCCTGACTCTACTACCCTGCGGAATGCTGAGGACCGGCGCATTGACCAGCTAGCTATCCCATGCCTTGTGCGGGGACAGCGCTGCGCCCGGTCTGTGCCTCTGCCATTACTGCTGTAGCCACTTGAACCCTTATCAGAAATATACTTGATAATGTCCCTGATGATTTGCCTTGTGAGGCGTTCAATGCAAAGTTTTTGTAACTTTTGTCCTCTCTGCCTTGGATGACACCATCAGAATGTGTGCCAGGACATTTGCCCTTGTGGTGGCTATACGGCGCTCGGTTTGGCTGCGCCAGTGGGCTGCTGACAAGGCTGCCAAGAAGGCCCTCACTGGGTTTCCCTTCAAAGGACTGCGCCTGTTTGGGGACCGCCTGGATCTTTTTGCTAAGGGAGGCAGGTTACCCCAGCGCAGGCAGCAATCTCGGCCCTTTCGGGGTCAGGGTTCCTTCTCCTCCCCTTACCGAGGTGGTAGACAGGGGAGGGCGGTTTCCTTTCCTGGGGCCCGGGGAGATTTCTGGGGTAGGGGCAGAGGACGTGGACGTCCTAGCTCCTCCTGGGGTCCCAAAGCTAAATCCTCTCCCAAGCCCCCTCAGGCATGATGGGACGCCCTCACCCATCTGGGTGGGGGGACGGATGCAGCACTTCGCTCACGTCTGGAGGCTTCATGTCTCAGACCGGTGGATTCAGGAGGTAGTATCCTCCGGTTACTCTGTGTTAGCTCAGGAGCTAGTGCTAGCTGTGCAAGGGTTTCTATTCCAATCTATTCACAGTCCCCAAAAAAGATGGTTGAGTCGGGCCCATCCTGGACTTAAAGATCCTCAACAAATTTGTCAGGGTCAGACGCTTTTGCATGGAAACGCTGCACTCTGCCATCAGTTCCGGACTTCATGACTTCTGTGGACATCAAAGATGCTTACCTTCATATTCCTGTGTTTCCAGGTCATCAAAGGTTCTTTAGATTCGCTCTGATGGATCAACACTACCAGTTTGTGGTGTTGCCCTTTGGTCTCACTTCAGCTCCCAGGGTGTTCACCAAGGTGCTGGCTGGCATGATGTCCCTTCTCAGGTATCAGGGCGTCTGCGTGCTTCCCTATTTGGATGACATTCTCATCACTTCCCAATCTCTACATCAGGCAGAATTGGATACTCAGCTGGTGGTGTCCACTCTGGAGTCAAGTTCTCACTGTCCCCTTCCTTGGTGACTCAGTTCCTAGGAATGAATCTGGATACAGTTCAGGCAAGGATCTTCCTTCCTCAACAGAAGGTGGACAGTCTGATTGCGCAGGCTCAGTTCCTGCTATCTTGCCCTCATCCCTCCATCAGGCAGGGGATGCAGCTGGTGGGCCTGATGGTGGCATGCTTCGAGGCGGTCCCTAATGCGCAGTTCCACTTAAGGCCCCTGCAACTTCACCTGTTGTCAGTGTGGGACAAGGATCCTGCGACCCTGGACAGGGTCTGTGTGCTCTCCCCTCTGGTCAGGAGGTCCCTATTGTGGTGGATGGACTCAAGGAACCTGTTGGGGGCAGATCCTTTCTTACCCCTTCCTGGGAGACGGTCACCACGGATGCTAGTCTGTCAGGTTGGGGGGGTTTTTGGAAGTCCCTGCGGTTCCAGGGGAGGTGGGGTCCTCAGGAGGCCCACACACCTATCAATGTCTTGGAGCTGCGGGTGATCAGGCTAGTTCTGGCTCACCTGATTACTCACCTTCGGGGCCTGCCTGTTCAGGGGCGCTCGGACAACCAGACGGCGGTTGCCTACATGAATCACCAGGGAGGGACCCGGAGCCCTCCATTCCCCCTGCTGGGCAGGGTTCTGCGCAAGATTACTCTGGAGGGGGTGCCAGCAATTCTGGTGGCCCCCAGGTGGCCAAGAAGAGTGTGGTTCGCAGATGTGGTGCAGCTGGCAGTAGATCAGTACACTCTGCCCTTGGTGCCAGATCTGCTCACTCAGGGCTCACTACGCCATCCCAATTTACAAACTCTGGCTTTGACGGCCTGAGTGCTGAAACCTCCATCTTGATGGAAAAAGGGCTGTCTTCCTCCGTTGTGGATACTTTGATAAAGGCTAGGAAGAAGTCGTCTTCTTCCATTTATTACAGGGTTTGGCGTGCCTACATTGACTAGTGTGAGTCTACGTCTCTTCCCTATCGTGTTTTCTCTATTCCCAGGATTCTGGAGTTCCTTCAGCATGGGTTGGACATGGGGCTCTAGCTAAGTACTCTGAAGGGGCAGGTCTCTGCCATGGCTGTTTTCTTCCAGAAGTCCTTTGCTCAGCACTCTGATTAGGATCATTTTTCAGGGGGTCACTCATGTGCGTTCCCCATGTAAGCCTATGGTGCCTGTTTGGGATTTGAACTTGGTTTTGTCTGCCTTGCAGGGTGCTCCCTTTGAACCTATGCAGGAGGCTTCTCTGGCCATTCTTACGCTAAAGGCTGTCTTTCTGGTCACTTCTGTTAGGCGTGTATCTGAGTTGGCGGCACTTTCCATTCAGCCCCCCTACTATGAGAGACACCAGGACAAGGTGGTGTTTCGTTTCAAACCATAACTTTTGCCTAAGGTAGTGTCTGCTTTTCATCTGAATCAGGACATTGTTCTTCCTTCCTTGTGCCCTAATCCTAGTAATGCTAAAGTCTTGCATTCTTTGGATGTGGTTAGGTTCCTGAAGTACTATCTGGTGGCTACTGCACCTTTCAGAAAAACTGATGCTCTTTTTGTAGTCCCTTCTGGTCCTAGGAAGGGTTTGGCTCCTGCCAAGTCTACTATCAGCAAATTGATCCGTCAGGCTGTGATTCAGGCCTACTCTGCTAAGGGGAAGAATCTTCCCTTCCGCCTTACTGCTCATTCCACTCGTGCTATTGGTGCCTCTTGGGCCTTTCAGCACCAGGCTTTTGTTGAACAAGTTTGCAAGGCCGCTACTTGGTCTTCTGTTCATACCTTTTCAAAGTTTTACAAGGTTGATGTTAGGGCCTCAGCTGATGCTGCTTTTGGCCGAAAGGTTCTGCAGGTGGCAGTGGTTTAAACTGTCTGCTGTTATTTTTTCTTGGGGATCCCACCCTACTTTATGGACACTGCTATTGGATGTCCCGATTGTAAGTATTATATTCTTGGTGTGCCACACACCCCGCTCCACTTTTAAATATTCTTCACTTAATGGGTTAACTCACCGCCAGGTGACGTAGTGCAGAGAGGAAGTCTTGTAACGAGCCCCCTTCCGGCCTATATATACCTGGTACCTCCCTTCAATCACCAGTATTTTTCTCTCTGCTGGACGACAAGACAGAAGATTGAAGTCTCCTGCTTACAGGTAGCCGGGGTCTTACCCCGGCACCCCCCTTTTGGTCTATTTCTGCCCGGTTTGAGTGTTTATACCTTGATGGTGGAATGGAAGCCTCCCAGCCTAGGCTGCTCACTGGGCAAATGGTAGATGGCACTTTAAGTGCCTAGGAGCTTATCTCCTCCGCTCGACCTCATGCGTGGGGCAATGCGGCTATCCGGCATGGTGATCCGGAAATGGGATGCCCCTGTCCTGAGGGTCCCCGTAGCCCCTTTCTCTCCCATTACGGTCCCTTCTCCCTTCACTATGGGGGGGGGGGGGTAGAGGGATGTGTATTGTGTGTATGGTTTACTGTATGTTCATGTGTTTTGCTTATTTCAACGTTGTCAGGCTGCACTGCAAGTGAGTTTGCATATGGCCTGACTTTGATTCCTCCTTATATGGCAGTCTCTGTTTTGCGGGCTGCTGCTGCTGGCCTTTAGAGCCAGAGCTTTAGGGGTGACGGGGCAGGCTGTATGGTGTCAGGCTTGCTTTTGGCTGCCTGCGCTTTTCTCACCTTATCCAGCTCCCCTCCCCCCTCCGCTTTTCTCCTTTGTTTTAATCGGCCACTCCCGCCTTAGCTGACATTTTCTGCCTGTCTCCACCACCTCTTTGGTTGGGTGCTGGGCTTTTGTAAGCCTTACTGGGGCAGGTAAGCGGCCTCACCTGGTGGGGCCGTCTATATTTTTATGGGTTTGACTGTTTATTAAAAAGTAATATATTTAATGGAAATATACTTTTGTTTTAAAAAAAAAAAAAAAAAAAAAAAAGGGGAAAAATATATAAGGAGGAAAATCAGAGGCCAGTTTTATTGCCTCTTCAAAGCACTTGGTGCTGTGTATGTATGTTATATTGCATGTTGCCATTGGTTTCTGGGGGTTTTTTACTGTTGGTTGTTTTTTCCCCACAGATCCTGGGATTCCTTCAATTAGTAGCCTCCCAGTTCTTTATTGCCTGGCTAGTCTCTTTTTCTCCTAAATTGGGACATATTTATTTATATATACTTGCGTATATATATTTAAAAAAAAAGAAAAAAAAATATATATATATATACAATCTATATTTATATATAGATTATTAAGGGGGACCTTCCTTTTTGAAAAAAAAAAATATATATAAATAAAAATCCTCCCTTCCGGGACATTTACAAATAAGGGGGCATCCCGGGTTGGCTTATGCCTTAAAGCCCAAAAATTGCGAATACCATAAATCACCATATGGAGGCTTCCGTTATTGCCGGAAACGGTTCTTCTGAGCCATTCGGGGGGTGCGTAAGTTGTGGGGCTCTACTCCCAGCTGATGATGTCTTTATTTTGCATCCCTTGTGCAAAGCAGAGCATTGCGCGCCAGTCTGTTGCTTCGGCTGCTGGCCCATCGCAACCTTCATCATCGCCTACCTCGCCCTCCCTGTTCCGGACCCTGCATGACACTGTCAAAAGTGGGGATTCGCAGTCCGAGGTGGCGGCACGGTCGGCCAGCCCCCGGAAAGTAGTGCCCGTTAAAGCAGGGTTAAAGGCTGCTGCAAAATGGAGGCACCTGACTCCGGTACCTTCGGCTCCACAGTTATGTGAGCCTGTGGAATGGTCCGATGGATCCCCGAACGAGGAAGAATTCCTGTTGGAGTCAGATGAGCCTGCAGATCAGCTTGAGGCTGATGCGATTGGCGATTGGTCGGAGGGGGTTGTTTTTGACACCCCCTCCATTCTGGCTCAAATGTTTAAAATTTTGAATTTAGGTCCACCTGAGGCTGTCACCCTGCCAAAGGGTCAGTTGTTTAAGGTGGTTCCAGGCAGATGGATCCAGGAGGTAGTGTCGGCCGGTTACGACCTGGAATTCGAGTCCCCGAGAAAGATGGGTCGGTTCGTCCCGGCCTGGACTCTCATCAACACAGAGTGTTTCTTCCTTTTGCCCAAATTCACACGAGAACGCTTCAGCTTTTTCTGTTAGCGTCTTGGGACCAGCAGCCTCGGTCGCTGGATCAGTCCTTCCAGTTGTCCTTCCGGGTCCAGCAGTCCCTCCTGTGGCGGTTGGTCTCGACCAATCTGGTGTAGGGCAGGTTTTTCCTGACCCTCCTTTGGGAAATTGTCACCGCGGACGCCAGTCTGTCGGGATGGGGCGGATTCTGGAAGGAGCTGCAGTTTCAGGGGCAGTGGGGACCTCAAGAGGCCCACTTACCCACCAATATTCTGAAACTGAGAACCATCCGTCGGGTGCTTGCTTTCCTGACTCAGCACGTTCTGGGCCTTCCGGTCCAGGTGCGTTCAGACAATCAAACAGTGGTTGCTTACATCGGTCATCAGGGAGGGACTCGCAGTCTGAGTGCTCTCAGAGAAGTGTCGCTGATCCTGACCTGGGCGGTGTCCCATGTTCCTTGTCTCTCGGCGGTTTACATTCCAGAGGTGAAGAACCAGGTAGCGGACCGGTTGAGCAGGGGCTCTCCCCGTCTGGGAGAATGGGCTCTCCATCCTCAGGTGTTTTCGCTCACTGTGTCTCCGATGGGGGACCCCGGAGGTGGACCCGTTTGCCTCTCGCAGGCTCCCGAACTTCGTGTCGCTCTCCCAGGATCCTCTGGCTCTGGCAGTGGACGCCATGTCCCTGAGCTGGGGAGTTCTGGGATTTCTATACCTGTTTCCTCCGATGCCCATGCTGGGCAGGGTGCTTCGGAAGTTGGCTCTGGAAAAGGTGTCTGCCGTTCTCATGGCCCCAAGGTGGCCAAGGCGAGTGAGGTTCGCAGACATCGTTCGGCTGGCAGTGGACCAGTTCGTTCTGCCTCTTCGGCCCGTTCTGCTCACTCAGGGTCAATTGTGTTACCCCAATTTTCCAGCGCTGGGTTTGATGGCCTGGCTGCTGAAACCTCCATCCTGAAGGAGGAGGGTCTTTCGGATTCAGTCATTAAGACTCTGATCAGTGCCCGGAAGAGGTCTTCTTCCGTCACCTACTATAGGACTTGGAAAGCCTATATCGCTTGGTGTGAGATAAGATCTTTTCCTTGTAGGGTCTTTTCGGTCTCCAGGATTCTGGAGTTTTTACAATCAGGGCTGGATTCTGGTCTCCAGCTAAGTACGTTGAAAGGGCAGGTCTCTGCCTTATCTATCTTTTTTTCAGAAGCGTGTTGCGCTTAAGCCTTTAGTTAAAACTTTTTTCCAGGGGGTTACGCATGTGCGGCCTCCCAGGAAACCATTACTCCCGGTTTGGGATTTGAATTTGGTTCTTTCTGCTCTTCAGGCTCCTCCTTTTGAGCCTTTGCAAGATATTGCTTTGTCTACCCTGACTCAGAAGATTGTCTTCTTGGTAGCGATCACTTCGGTCCGGCGTGTCTCGGAGTTGGCGGCCTTGTCTATCCAGGCGCCTTACTTTGAGAGGCATCAGGATAAAGTAGTCTTTCGGTTCAAGCCAGACTTTCTTCCTAAGGTTGTTTCTGCTTTTCATTTGAACCAAGATATTGTTCTTCCCTCCTTGTGTCCTAATCCTAAGAATGACAAAGAGAGGGTTTTGCATTGTTTGGATGTAGTACGCTGTGTTAAGTACTACTTGATTATCACGTCTCCTTTTCGTAGGACGGATTCCTTTTTTGTTGTGCCCCATGGGCCTAAGAAGGGTTTGGCACCAGCCAAATCTGCCATTAGCAAGTGGATACGTCAGGCCGTTACTGCGGCCTATTCTGCTAAGGGAAGAGTTTCCCCCCTTTTCGTATCACTGCTCATTCTACTCGCGCCGTTGGGGCGTCTTGGGCTTTTCAGCACCAAGCTTCTGTTGAACAAGTTTGTAAGGCCGCCACTTGGTCTTCTATTCATACTTTTTCTAAGTTTTACAAAGTTGATGTGCGGGCCTCAGCGGATGCTGTTTTTGGCCGCAAAGTTCTGCAGACTGCAGTCATTTAAGTTATGCCCATCCCTTGTGGACACTGCTTTTGGATGTCCCATTAAGTGAAGAATATTTAAAAGTGAAGCGGGGTGTGTGGCACACCAAGAATAATACCATTTTGTGAGTACTCACCTGAAAAATGGATATTGTTGGTGTGCCACACACCCCGCTTCACTCCCACCCTTTTCGGTATTTCCGAAGCCTTTATATGGTGAAGCTTTTTGTTTATATCAAATTGATTTTGAGGTTACCGGTGGAATACTGGTACCTTGTCTTTCTGCTTTTTTAATATACTGGTGATTGAAGGGAGGTACCAGGTATATATAGGCCGGAAGGGGGCTCGTTACAAGACTTCCTCTCTGCACTACGTCACCTGGCGGTGAGTTAACCCATTAAGTGAAGAATATTTAAAAGTGAAGCGGGGTGTGTGGCACACCAACAATATCCATTTTTCAGGTGAGTACTCACAAAATGGTATTTTGTGGAGCAGGACGTACTGTATACTAAAAATAATACAATTCTGTGATTACTCACCTGTAGAATTGATATTATGAGTATACAGTACGTCCTGCTCCACCCCACCCTTTGTTTTGCATTATCTTGGATCCCCTGTATGGTGATTGTTATCATTGTTATAGTTGTAGTTTATAGTTGGTTTTTTTATTCTCCCGAATTCTCGTTCACTGCTTTTCAATGCTGGGGATTTGTGGAAGGTCCCTGGGTATTTGAGGGGCCGGGAGGAGGCAATTTTCGATGTCTCTGCAGTCCAGCGCCATCTGGCGGAGTAATACCCGATAGTAAGTATTATTTGTGGAGCAGGACGTACTGTATACTCATAATATCAATTCTACAGGTGAGTAATCACAGAATCGTATTTTTTTCCAGTGAAACCATGAAAGTGTACTGTAATTGTAGTTTAGTGAAAACCTACATGTCACTACCGTGTGCAAATGAGAAAATAACTATCTACCTATCTAAATGGCTGAGGGTCGGAGCACAGGGCACAGCCCAATGATGCTAGGGATGCGGTCGTCTGATATTTACATCGCAGAGGGAACCAGGAAGCCTATGAGTTTTGTGGTGACCCGGGGGAGGGGGGGTTTACGTGCGGAGGCATCCCAATTCATGACCAAGGGGAATGCTAGCGGCCAGTTGCATTCGGTTTTGTTTTATTTTAAAGCCAGTCATTTTAATTATGACCCATCGCTTTCCTTTAAGTGCAGATCTGTTTGTCTCTAAAATATTTACTGATTATCTTCATAAAAGTGAGCAATACTTATAAACCCTTTGTTTTTCCACCATTTCCACCCTCCCTGATACCCTGGACATACTGGTTATCGAAGATTGGTGTTTGAGGGGCATATTTGGACTTCAAAGTCCTAGATCTATTAATTGAGCCGGACACATATACTCACCTTTTTGTTCCCTGCTGTTTTTCCATCGTACTCCGGTTAAAAAAAATAAGACCAGTGAATATAGGATGGGCCTGCAGATCACGTGACTAGATCCCAGGACCCAGTAAGTTTTATTTAATCCGGAGTAGGGTGTTTTTTTTTTTTACTCTTTCCCTGGACAGTCTCTAAATACTTAAACTCATCTAGAATTTTATTTTTCACCATTTAGGCCAGGCCTGAAGTAATCCCAGCAGAGGAGTCTGATGTGGCTGGAGAAGAGGAAGAAAAGGAAGAGGACCTTTCTGTACCTGGCTCTTCATATATGAAACTTATGGCACTAACCCCTTCTTCTGTATTGCCAGGTAGGACATTTTCATTATTATATGTTCTTACATATATTTGTTTACAGACTAAAATTTGATTTACAAGTGTCCATGATTTTTCTTCCAATCCATTCCAGGCACTCCTTACTCTTGGGTTTCCTCCTCCTTGCTGATCACGTGACTGCAAGAAAGAAAACAGGTGCGGCCCTCCCGGCCCATAAGTAGCAGCCGCCCCTTAATCAAATCAGTTTTCTTTCTTGCAGTGGCAAGATGACTGTGGAAGATTAGAGATCGCTCTCAAGGTTTTTGGCAGTAAGCGGGGGACTGAACCCTGTCAGCTCGCTGCGTAGCCTTACTCCCGCGGCCCCTCAAGACCCGAGTTTATGCCTCCACAGCATTGGCTGTTTTGGGGCCGTGAAGGTAAGGTGGAAGCGCCGGGGTCTCTGGGGCGCTTACAGAGTGTATAGGCTCTGGGCTGCAGGCTTTTTTGAAGGGCAAGTCAGCCGCAGGTTTTTCTCTGGTGTACCTGCTGAGGAATGTGTTTATTTGTTTTACCCAACCCTTCCTTCTTCCGACAGGTTTTGTTTTATTTATAAAAAAAAAAAAAAAAGCGTAAGTGGGCATACCGGGAAGGTTACAGCCCTGCGCAAGGATGACTTATTCTTGAAAAAAGAAAAAAAAAAAAAAGGAGAATGTTTATTTATATACATGTGTACATGGTTTAAAAGAAAAAAGAGGCGAGAGCATTTTTTCTGTTGTGTGGCTTTAAGAGCAGGGCTGACGTCACGCTGGGCGTGGGCTCAGGCCATGTGTTGCATTTACTGGAGAGGAGATCGCTTCCTCCCAGCCCTCCACTTCCTCAGCCCTTCGCGCCAGAGAGGTGTATAGGCGCTCTACAGGTAGAGGACTCATCAGCTGGGGATGCAGAGCTATAGCCTCTCCCTGACATTCCCCTCTTATCCTTCCTCGCGCTGCGCTCGGTGCCTGTCCTGCGGGGGGAGCCGGGGCCATGGGCGTTTGTTATTCAGCCCTCCACGCGTCCTCCCAGCCCTTCGCGTCCTCCCAGCCCTCCGCTTCCGCCCAGCCCCTCCTCTCTCTCCCTCACTACGCTGGTGAAGCCGGCTTGTGTCTCCGGCGGCGGAGAACAGCTCTTGCGGTCCCCTTTTTAGGCTAGCCGCGACACCGGATTTGATTCCGGCAGCGGCGGCAGGTAGGGAGGGGGCTGTGTTTGCTTTTTGTTCCGGGCTTGGCTAACATTATGCTCTTTTTGCTGTGAGCGCAGGCAGAGCTGAGCTTGATGGCTGTGATTAATTTATGCTGTAAGGTTGATCTTGTCTCCCCAGGGTGAAGACAGACGGCAGTGGTGAGTGGATCTTCTGATCCCTTCTTTCTCTATATAGATTGATGTATTAGCAAGTCCTCATTGAGAATTTTAATCTTGTTTATTTGTGAATATTTAAAAAAAAAAAAAAATATATATATATATATATATAAGTTGGGAGAATATATTGTTTTATGATAATGAAATACTAAAATATCGTAGATATTTTTAGTTATCAGCTTGGTTGGATTATTTCTATATTATATAATTTTATTTTATATTTTTATATTATTATATTATATTGGTTGATTATATTTTTTATATTACTATTATATTCTCAATATATTCTCAATATATTTATAAGGTGGATATATCACATTATTTTTAATATTTTTAATATTTTATTATTTTTATTAATTAATATTTTTCAGCTGCTATTATTCCCCTGTGGAGCTAAAGTTGTAGGTATTAAATCCTTTTCTCTTTTTTCCCTTTTTATTTCTTAGATTGGAAGAAGGATAGAAAGCAGGGTTGCGGTTCCTCCCGGTCCCTTTTTTGGGGATTGGTTTAGGCTCAGGGCCCTTTGGGTCGGCTGGCCATTAAAAAAAAAAAAAAAAAAAAAAGATATACAAAAGTATTTTTTAATAAAAACACCATGAGGGAGGCATCAGGCCCTTAGGGGCGGGGCTATGACGTCATCCCGGACCGTCTCCGCGCCAAGCCCCGCCCCCTTTGGGGGCGGGGCTATGACGTCATCCCAGCCCCGATCACTTCAGGCTTCAGCGTTCTCAGCTGTCAGATGCCGGTGATCGACAACGGGGAAGGAGGTGGCAGGAGATCCTCTGATCTCCTGCCTCACCCCTTCTCTGGATGCCGATCACCGGCATCTGTCAGCAGAGCGGCGCGGGACAAAGGAGCTTACAATCGGAGGTAAGTACAGTAAAATTTTTTTTTTTTTTTTTTTTATAAAATACTTTTGTGTGGTGTCTTTTTCATTTAACCCTTTGTGAACTGGTAAGGGGTCCATGAGACCCCTTATACCAGTTCACAAGGCTCTGGGTATGGCAGGTCACCTGCGGCAAGCGGGTGACTTGCCATAACCCCCAGCCCCCCATTACCTGCCTCCCCAACGGCCAGGGGGGGGCAGAAGGGCCCGGGCCACTTAGTGGCTATGTGGGCTAGTAGCCTGCAGGGCCAGGGGCCACCAACGCTGGCCCCTGCGCCCTGTTCTACAAGCCCCCATAGCTGGCCCGGGTCGGTAATGCTGGGTAGGGGGGACCCTACGTCATTTTTTGGGGGGGGATTTTTAAGGGTTTTTAACCCTTAAAATTCCAAAAAAATGGGGTCCCCCCCCTAGGAGGGGGAACTCTATGTCATTTTTTTTTAATTAACCCTTTTGTTTTCTGTCATCCAGCAGCTATAAAAGGCTGAAAGAGTGCTCCACTATGGATGGGAGGTATGTATTAAAAAAAAAAAAAATAAAAAAATAAAATATTTTTTCTCTTTGTGTGTCTGTGTTTTTTTTTTTACATTTAACCCCTTGTGAACTGGTAAGGGGTCCATGACCCCTATACCAGTTCACAAGGCTGGGGGAGGTGGCAAGCCACCTGCGCTAGCTGGTGACTTGCCATTAACCCCCGGCACCCCCATTACCTGCCTCCCCAAAGCCCAGGGGGGGGCAGAAGAGCCCGGGCCCACTGGCTATGCGGGCTTGTAGCCTGCAGGGCCAGGGGCCACAAAAGCTGGCCCCTGCGCCCTGTTCCTCCAAACCCTGCATAGCTGGTCCCGGGCTGGTTACTTTGGGTAAGGGGGGGGCCCATGTCATTTTTTTTTTATTTTTTAAGGATTTTTAACCCTTAAAAATCCCCCCCAAAAATGGGCCTCCCCCCTCCCGGGAGGGGGGACCCTATGTCATTTTTTTTTCTCGATTTAACCCTTTGTAGTGTGGATGGTAGTTGTATTTTATTTGTAAATGTTAAAAATTACTTGTTTCAGTTAGGGGGGTCTCCTGGGCAGGAACAGGGGGCTACCGATAAATATGTGGTACCGTTCTAATCGGTAGAAATGGGGCTTTCACATGCAATATGGTTTTCCCTAATCAAATACATTTTTTATTTAAAATAAAGAAAGCAATTTTCTAAAAAAAAATTTTATTTATTTATTTTTTTTTTTTACTTAATAATAAATAAAATTAATAATAAATAAAATTTACAAACAAGACATTTCATGTTAAAGCCTAAACTCTGCTGCAAAAAATATATATATAATTTTCCTGAAAATTCCAGCAAAAATGACGCAAAACATGGCGCAAAATGGGGAAAAATGACCTGTCAACAGAGGGTGACAAAATCTCAAGTAGGCTGGCAATTAAAAGGGTTAATAGTACCTCTGCATGTTGGGTATTGTTCTGTTCGGGGGACCTTGCGCTTTCAGACTTAGCTTGTTTTTTCTTGTTTGCATATTTATATTTTAGGAAAAGGTGTTTTTTATTCTGCTTTTTTATACATTTTTTAGAGAAACTCTGCGCAACCAAAGAGTTCTTTGAGGGATTAATTCCAGAAAGGTGAGCCCACTACAACAAGCTGGGTACGCTTAGAAAGCTTAACATGTGTACTTTCAGGGAATATATGGGGGATATTCCAAATGTAAAGGGTTGTTTTGGTTGAAAAATCGTAAGGTGCGCACTTTGTCTGCAGAGCTGAAATTTTCAAGAAAAATTACAGTTACGCACATGCTTTACTTTGGGGTCTTTGGCAACTCTTCCCTTGACAGAACCTATGCATGTTGGGTATCGTTCTGTTCGGGGGATGTTGCTTTTTCAGATTATACTTGTTTTTTCTTGTTTGTATATAGTTTTTCTAGGAAAATGTGGCTTTGATTCTGCTTTTTTATCCTTTTTTTAGGGAAACTCTTTGCAACCAAAGAATACATTGAGGGATTACTTCTAGAAAACTGTGGCCACATCAACAAGCCTGGTACAAATAGAAAGCCTGAGGTGTGTACTTCCAGAGAATATATAGTTTGTGGGGGGTATTTCAAATGTAAAGGGTTGTTTTTCTGGAAAAACTGCAAGGTGCGCATAGCGCATATCACAGTTGTATTTTTTCTGAAAATCCCCTAAAGCTCTGTTTCAGTTTGGGGGAGTCTCCTGGGCAGGAAAAGGTGTCTGCCTATACATATGTGGTACCGCTGTAACTGTGAGAAATTGGGGTTTCACACGCAATAAGATTTTATTGACAAACTTACATTTTTTATTACAAAAAAACACTACAAATTGTAAAAAATTGATTTTTTAAATTTTTTTGCACATATTTCGCCAAAAAATATTGAGAATACACCTAAAAAATGACAAACAAGACATTTCATGTTAAAGCTCAGACTCTGCTGAAAAAAACAATATATCATTTTCCTGGGAAATCCCTGGAAATCCCTTCAAAAATCACATTTGAACATGGGGAGTGCAAAATAGTGCAAAATGGTCTGGCAACAGAGTGTGACAAAAACTCCAGGTAGGCTGGCACTTAAAGGGTTAAAGGGGCAGGCAGTCCAGGTCCAGTCGGACAATCGGACAGCGGTTGCCTATATTAACCATCAGGGGGGTACTCGGAGCAAGGGTGCTCTGGAAGAGGTAAGCCGGATTCTGATCTGGGCAGAGGAGAATGTTCCCTGCATTTCGGCAGTTTATATTCCGGGGGTAGTAAACCAGGAAGCCGACGCGCTGAGCAGGAAGGTTCTGCGTCGGGGAGAATGGTCCCTCAGTCGGCAGGTTTTTCAAGCCCTTTGTCTTCGCTGGGGGGCGTCCGGAAGTGGATCTCTTTGCGTCCAGACACAATCACAAGCTGCCAGTATTCATGTCCCTGTCGAGGGACCCTCTGGCCATAGCCACGTACGCCCTGTCAGTCCCTTGGGCAGGGTTCAAACTTCTGTACATTTTTCCCCCGTTTCCGCTTCTGAGTCGTGTTCTAAGAAAGATATGTCAAGAGGGGGTATCTACCATTCTAGTAGCTCCTCATTGGCCAAGAAGAAGTTGGTTTTCGGACATAACAAAGATGGCGGTAGACCATTGGCGCCTACCGGTCGAGCTGGATCTTCTCACTCAGGGGGCGCTTCGGCACCCGAATTTACAGATGCTGGCTTTGACAGCTTGGCTATTGAGACCTCGGTCCTAGCAGCCAAAGGTTTGTCAGCCAAGGTTATTCATACCATGATTCAGGCTCGGAAGAAGTCTTCTTCCATGATTTACTACAGGGTCTGGAGATCTTTTATATCCTGGTGTGAGGCTAGGAATTTTTCATGCAGAAAGTATTCGATATCTAGGATCCTAGAATTTCTGCAGGATGGCTTAGAGATGGGCCTACGATTAAGCACCCTAAGAGGGCAGGTAACAGCCTTATCTATTTTTTTCCAGAAGTCTATCGCTAGTAATAGACTCATTAAGACTTTTTTTCAGGGAGTCACTCATGTCCGTCCACCGCGCAAGTCTATCTTACCGGTATGGGACTTGAATTTGGTGTTGACAGCTCTACAAGGGGCTTCTTTTGAACCTATGGTCGACGCTCCAGTGAGCATTTTGATACTTAAAGTGGTATTTTTAGTGGCAGTCACTTCTGTGCGGCGTGTTTCGGAGTTAGATGCACAAAGAGGGGCTGCCAGCTCAGACCCTAGAGCCCACAAACTCAGCCGCTCAACAGATACAAGTGTTGATAATTACATTAATCAAATTACTTTATTTAATAGCCCAAATATATCTTAAAAACATGATTGCTGGCAGGGGTGTGTTATGGACTACTTTACATAATAATACATTGATCATAATTCATTATATACAAAAAGAGTCAAATATATGCCCATGAGTTTCTCCCAGAAATTGTTCAAATAGTATGTACTGGAAAAGCCTCAAAAGAAGCCAGTACATCTGCGGTTAACCCCTGCTAGACGAAGCAGTGACCTGGGCTTCCCATATTTTATCATCACTTTGGATGTAATTATGTCCTTTGAAGTGGATGTCCTGGCAGCGGACAAAGTGGATGAGCCATCAACACCTTGCGGAACACGAGTTAACATCCCGGGACCTTGGATATATGCATACATATCTTCTTTTGACTTTTTTTGACATTTTCTCGATAACACAAGAGATGTTTAACAGGTTGGACATATCTCCCTTTCTCCCCTCCCCCCCCCCCCCCCTCCTCTCCTTGTTTTTGCCCAGCCCTATCAGTATAGACCCCCTACCCTATTAGCCTAGTCAGGCCTAGTATTTACCTTTGAGCCTGGACTAGTTTGGATTGGCATCGAGATTGATGCCATTCTGTATGGTAGTATAGATAATAGACGCCATGGAATGATGTAATACACACACTTTATATGTATTCATTAATGTGTATATGTTCTATTTGATTGGAGGTAGCCTATATGATTTGTTATTATGTTCACTTGGGCTAATCGGGCCCACTACTCATATCTAATTTACTGTATTTTCCCCCATATATACTTTATTGAAATCATTAGGTTTGAATAGGGACCCAGTTTTACCATCTCCTATAACATATTAGTTGACTTTGAGACATCCCAGTTAGACTATAGATGTAGATACAACTATTCGATACACAGTTAGGAGCCCCATAGCTTTTAGTTTCATTTGTATAGATATGTCACAATTATCTGCTATTTCCCTGGAGTACCAGCCTGAGTATCACTCTTAACCAGCGTCTCGTTGGCCGGCTCTAGTGCGCATGCGCGTTTTGCGCCGTACGGGTGCGCGCCTTGCTGTCAGCCTGAGCACTGGTTGTGCCCAGTGTCTGACAGGCTGGGTCTGGTCCGCCTGCGTGGCCTGATTACAGGCGCGCGCGCACTTGAGACTGATGATGCGCACGCGTTGGGCGTACCTGAAACCCCGCTGCGTTACCATGGCGGCGGGGGGGTATATGCGCGCGTGACAACTGGAGCGCACATATTGATGTGCTTGTATTTTTAAAGTGGACCAACACCGAGAGGTGATCGGCCCGGAAATCTATAAGATTCCCGGGCCGATCACCTCCCACCCCGCGGACATCCGAGATCGGGATGTCCCGCGGGGTGAAACCCCCCCCAAACACCCCAAATCACCTACCTTATCTTCCGCCGCCGCCTCCCTCGCACCCCTCTAGGCGTGCGAGCCCCCGCGCCGGCCGTCTGTGAATGGCCGGCACGGGCGCGCGCGCGCCGAAAGTGACGCGAGGGAGGCGGCGGCGGCGGAAGCCGCTTGGACGTTCCTGTTCCCCGCCTGGACGCTGGCGGGGATTGGACCGGGCAGTCACGTGGGAGCGGGGAGAGGTGAGTTTATTGGGGTTTCTGGGGGGTTTCACACAGCGGGGCACCCCCGATTGGGGTGCCCCGCCGAAGTGGACTAAAACCCAGGATAGTCAAAATCCTGGGTGTTGGTCCACTTTAAAGCAATGTGTTTGTATTATTTAGGTATTATTTAGGTATACAAATGATTCTGCCCTGCTGGATGGTTTATTTAGACATCGGTAGCGATTCGCATAGGTGACATTGCATGGTTACGTCTGCCCTTATTTAATATGGACCAGTTATAGGCTGGTGCTCTCCACTCCTACTTCCGCCCTCACTTCATACCAATTTTGGGTGGGAAATCACCAGGATATCCTGAAAGAGATAACTATAGGGGATATTTAAGCAGTATAGACAGTACCCAACTACACTCTGATGAAGTGGCAGAAATTCATTGCCACGCAACGCGTCAGTGGTACTGGCATGCTGGACATGGTGGTGGAATAGGACCTAACCAGATATCATGTGGTAATGTAGATTGTTTTTGGATATTGTTGTCATTTTTCTAAATTAGTTGCTATTGTGTCAACAGTCTTACTGCATATGCATATGCCCTGAAGTTCTCCGCTGCTTATAGCACTTTGCACTTTCTTGCACTCTGCACTTTAGATCATGGCTATCTATTGATACACATTCCCTTTGGCCATATGTGGCCTCTTATTCTTTGATCTTAGTTATTAATATTGGCACTTTCCCTCTTTTGAGGCTTTTCCAGCACATACTATTTGCACAATTTCTGGGAGAAACTCATGGGCATATATTTGACTCTTTTTGTATATAATGAATTATGATCAATGTATTATTATGTAAAGTTGTCCATAACACACCCCTGCCAGCAATCAAGTTTTTAATTGTTTTTAAGATATATTTGGACTATTAAATAAAGTAATTTGATTAATTTAATTATCAACACTTTGGTGTATCTGTTGAGCGGCTGAGTTTGTGGGCTCTAGGATCTGAGCTGGCAGCCCCTCTTTGTGCATCTATTCCTGCCCGGTTACCGGGTAACTGGGCCCATTTCAGCCAGCATCCAGAGTAAATATATAGAAATATCTAGCGCTGTGCAGGCCAACGTTCTTCGGTGTTTCGGAGTTAGCCGCTTTATGTATGAAATCTCCTTATTTTGAGTTACACAAAGACAAGGTGGTTTTTCGGTTTAAGTCAGATTTTTTGCCTAAGGTCGTTTCTCCTTTTCATCTTAATCAGGAGGTAGTTTTACCCTCCTTGTGCACAAGTCCGGCTAATGCTAAGGAAAGGGCACTTCATTCCTTAGACGTGGTTAGATAAAGGTAATAAAGGTATTATTTGGCAGCTACAGATGCCTTCCGCAAGACGGATCTTCTTTTTGTTATTTCAGAAGGACCCAGAAAGGGACTTCCACCGGCTAAAGCCACTGTCAGCAAGTGGATTAGGCAGGCAGTGATTAGAGCCTACTCGGCCAAGGGGAAGGAACCCCCTTTTCAGGTCACGGCCCATTCCACTAGGGCCATTGGTGCTTCTTGGGCTTTTCAGCATCAAGCTTCGGTGGAACAGGTCTGCAAAGCTGCCACCTGGTCTTCGGTTCATACATTCACCAAGTTTTACAAGGTGGATGTTAGAGCCTCAGCTGACGCTGTTGTTGGTCGGAAGATTCTCCAGGCAGTAGTGAAGTGATCTGCCGGCTGTTCTGCGTCAGGGAATCCCGCCCATAGATGGCACTGCTTTTGGAGGTCCCAAGAGTAAGGAGTGCCTGGAATGGATTGGAAGAAAAAACGCAATTCTGTGAGGTACTCACCTGTAGAATTGTTTTTTCTGGGAATTCATTCCAGGCACTCCGGCCCACACGTTTTTTGGGTTATGTTATCTTCTGACGCTTCTCTGTTGGTGTTAAAGCCATTTCTTTTTTTTTATTCATGGCATATATATATAAAAAAAAAAAAAAAAGAAAGAAGAGAGAAAAAATTTAATTTATCTTATTTTTTGAGAGCATTTGTTGAGTTTGATGTGTAGTAACATGGACTCTTTTATGGCCTCCCGGCCTGTCTCTAGATTATTTTACTGCTGTTTAAGTAAACTGATTTGATTAAGGGGCGGCTGCTACTTATGGGCCGGGAGGGCCGCACCTGTTTTCTTTCTTGCAGTCACGTGATCAGCAAGGAGGAGGAAACCCAAGAGTAAGGAGTGCCTGGAATGGATTCCCAGAAAAAACAATTCTACAGGTGAGTACCTCACAGAATTGCGTTTTTAGCCCCCAGACTCCAGGGCTGACAGTGCCAGAGGTAACTAGAGGATCACCTTACCCGACTGCCGCTCCCTGATGCCAATCGTCTTCCTGCAGACCCGTTTTATGGAGGGTTTATGGCTGGTTTATGTACAGCCAGCTCCCTTTGAAACTAATGGGCGCTTATGTACATGGAAATTCTTGGTAAGTGTAAGAGGAACTCCCAGTTACCTCTGGCACTGCTGGCCCTGGAGTCTTTTGGAAGAGTTAGTGAATGTGGATTTTCCTTTAAAGCCGAGTTTGTTTAAACGTTACATTTAGATAAAATAAGATCTGCATATGCCAAAACCCCCCACCAATGCCCTGCAGCAAAAAATATTGCCTTTATACAGCCATTCAGTCATTTGTGTTTTTTAAGAGCGTTAAAATAAATGGGTAAAACAAAGCTACACCACTCTGGGTTGCACAATGCCTGCTATGCTGGGCGGCAATATTTACTTATTTTCATGCTCAGGAATTATCAGGCCTGGCAAAGGTTACTCACTCAACTAGCTAGAACAGTCTAAAATTGTTTTGAAAAAGGGTATTTAAATGTGTGTGTGAGTGATCTTTTTATGTATATCAGAGGCATGAGTATTTTCAGAGTTAGTAAATACAATAGATGTTTTAAATGTATACATTTAAGTATAATGTTTAAAAAAAATGTGTTAAAACTTAAGATGAATTTAGGTTAAGCTTAGCAAACTGCAGATGAAATAATACCGTTTTGTGAGTACTCACCTTTAAAACGGGTAATATGAGTGTGCCATACACTCCACTTCGATCTTCATGACATGTGGGTAATCTCCAGTAGAGGGCGAACTTCTGCAGAGATGAATATGCAAAAAAGAAAGCCCCTCCCGGTCCGTATATACCTGGGACCTCCCACCAATTTCCCAGTGTAAAAAAGCAGTAAGGGGACTAGGAAGAACCAATTATAACCTTAACAACAGAACCAATGGTTCACCATATAAAAGCCCCAGAATACCTGAAAAAAGAGGTGGGGCGAAGTGGAGTGTATGGCACACTTATAATACCCGTTTTAAAGGTGAGTACTCACAAAACGGTATTATTCTAAGTGTGCCATACACTCCACTTCGATCTTCATGACATGTCTGACATCCAATAGCAGTGTCCGTCATGGGTGGGAACCAGAAACAGTAAAGAATGTACCAACTCAAACCACTGCAGCTTGCAGAACCTTGCGGCCAAAAACAGCATCCGCTGAAGCCCGCACATCAACCTTGTAAAACTTGGAAAAAGTATGAACGGAAGACCAAGTAGCAGCCTTACAAACTTGTTCAACAGAAGCCTGGTGCAGAAAAGCCCAGGATGCACCAACAGCACGAGTAGAGTGCGCAGTGACCCTAAAAGGGGGAGTCCTCCCCTTAGCAGAATAGGCCCCAACAATGGCCTGACGAATCCATTTGCTAATCGTAGACTTAGCAGGCGCCAAACCTTTCCTGGGCCCGCAGGGCACCACGAAAAAGGCGTCCGTTTTGCGGAAGGAAGAAGTAGTCACACTTTCACTCAAATAGTACTTCACACAACGAACAACATCCAAATTGTGCAGAACCCTCTCCTTGTCATTGTTAGCAGTGGACACAAGGAGGGGAGAACAATATCCTGATTGAGGTGGAAAGCAGACACCACCTTATCCTGGTGTCTCTCAAAGTAAGAGGCCTGAATCGACAGAGCCGCCAACTCAGAGACACGCCGAACAGAGGTAATAACCACCAAGAAGGCAACCTTCTGAGTGAGAACCGAAAGAGCAATATCCTATAGCGGCTCAAAAGGAGGACCCTGGAGAGCCGAAAGAACAAAATTCAAATCCCAAACAGGAACCACAGCCTTCCGAGGGGGCCGCACATGCGCAACCCCTTGGCAAAAGGTCTTAACCAGCGGGTGTAAGGCAAAAGACCTCTGGAAGAAAACCGACAGAGCATAAACCTGTCCTTTCAAAGTACTAAGCTGGAACCCAAGATCCAGATTATGCTGAAGAAACTCCAAAATCCTAGGAATCGAAAACACCCTGCAAGGCAAGGCCCTAGCCTCACACCAAACAATATAGGACCTCCAAGTCCTATAGTAAATGCCAGAAGAGGACCGCTTCCTAGCCCTAATCAAGGTCTGAACAACAGCCGCAGACAAACCTTCCTCCTTCAGAATGGAGGTTTCAGCAGCCAAGCCGTCAAAGCCAGCGTTTGTAAATTGGGGTAAAGTAGTTGACCCTGAGATAACAGATCCGGCAAGAAGGGAAGCCGGTACTGATCTTCGGCCAGCCGTACAACGTCTGCGTACCAAACCCTTCTTGGCCACCTTGGAGCCACCAGAATTGCTGGTGCCCCTTCTAGAGCCAGTTTGCCAACAACCTTGCCCAGCATGGAGACGGGTGGAAACAGGTACAGAAAACACAGATCCTTCCAAGCAAGGGACAAGGCAACCTCTGCTAGAGATAGCGGATCCTGAGAAAGAGACACAAAGGCCGGAAGTTTGTGATTGTGCCTCGAGGCAAAGAGATCCACCTCCGGAGTCCCCCACTTGCGGCAAAGATCCAGAAAAACCTCGGGGTTGAGAGACCACTCTCCTTGGCGAGAGGATCCCCTGCTCAGGGAATCCGCCTCCGAATTCTCCACTCCCGGAATGTAGACTGCCGAAAGGCAAGGAACATTGCTCTCCGCCCAGTGCAGGATCAGAGAGACTTCCCTGAGGGCACTCCTGCTGCGAGTCCCTCCTTGGTGATTGATGTAAGCTACCGCCGTTCGGTTGTCAGAACCAACCTGAACCGGTAGACCCTGTAAATGTGAGGTCAGCCGAGCCAGAACCAGTCAGATGGCTCTGAGCTCCAAGACATTGATGGGGGTGTGAGCCTCCTGAGGACCCCACACCCCGCTGAACTGATGACTTTTCCAATAACCTCCCCAGCCCGACAGGCTGGCATCCGTGGTGACCGTCTCCCAACAAGGAACCAGAAAGGATCTGCCCTTCAACAGGTTGCTCGATTCCAGCCACCACCGAAGGGACATCCTGAAAGGTTTATCCAATGACTGCGGACACCTGTCCCAATGCGTCAATAGGTGAAGTTGAAGAGATCTCATGTGAAACTGTGCAAATGGTACCGCCTCGAAGGAGGACACCATCAATCCCACCAGTTTCATCCCCTGACGGAAAGAGGGACAAGGATTGGCCAGAAGAAGGCGGATCAGATCCTGAATCCCCTGTAACTTGGTCTGGGGCAGAAACACTCTGGCCTGAATGGTATCCAGATTCATGCCCAGAAATGAAATCACTCGTGACGGGGAGAGAGAAGACTTGGGGCGGTTGATCACCCACCCGAACCTCTCCAGGGTCGACACCACCTGGTGGGTGCCCAGCTCCGCCTGACGGAGCGAAGAAGCTGAGATCAACAGGTCGTCCGGATAAGGCACAATGCGAATGCCCTGAGCTCTGAGCAGAGCCATTATCGCCACTAAGACCTTGGTGAAGACCCTCGGCGCCGAGGTCAGTCCGAAGGGAAGGGCTACGAACTGAAAATGTTGATCCTCCACCGCAAACCGGAGGAATCTCTAAATCAAGGAATCAAACACGCCAAAGAAGGGGGCGGGGCGACCGCTGCCACGCCGAGAGCCCGGCCCCGCCCCCTCCCCGAACACAGCCTGAGGGGGAGAAGCTCCCCCAGGCTAAAGCAAAGCACCAGATATGGTCCCTGGAGTGAAAAGCATCCTGTCAGTCACACACACACATACACGGTGAAAATCACACACCCACACACACAGGGGCATAGGAGTATGAAAACGAATTAATGGCCAGGCAGCCTCTTCCCCCCCCCCCCCTCGAGGGGAGTAAGGGACCCAGAAGGGGGGGGGACCCTGCCAGAATCCAGCCATATGCATAGAGAGACGGGGCATCCCACACCAGGATCACCAAAAACTTGGTTAACCCCATAGTGAGGACTCACGGTGGAGCAGTGCTCCTTCAGCACCCATAGGGCGCTGCCTACCTTCACCAGGACCCGCAGCCTAAGCTGGGAGGCTCAAATAGGGGCAATTTAGGAAGGGTCCTGGCAGCAATAGGGACAATAAACGGCCGGGCGCGGGCCCGGCTTACCTGTAAGTAAAGAAGTCTTCATCTTATGTCTTGTCGCCTTGCCTGCAGAGAAGGAACTAGGAAATTGGTGGGAGGTCCCAGGTATATATGGACCGGGAGGGGCTTTCTTTTTTGCATATTCATCTCTGCAGAAGTTCACCCTCTACTGGAGATTACCCACATGTCATGAAGATCGAAGTGGAGTGTATGGCACACTTAGAATAACATGTTTTATATTCTTCCAATTGTGTTCTATGCTAACAAAAATAAGGCAAGCTAACAAACCTGCGCCCAGAACTCAGCACAGAGTATTAAATATAGTAAAATGAAGTCCCTTCAATATGTTAGCGTGCCAATAGCTTACTGAATAATGCTTTGTCTGCTGTGTGTGCTATGCGGAGCTATACCAATCTATATTATTCACATATTTGCAGTATTTAGTTCATGTGTCAGGAGTTTTCAGAGTTTCATGTCTCTAGTCTTTATTCATTTACACAAACCACTCTCTGACCAATCACAGACTACAGTATCAGAATTGAATATGGCCAGGTCTCAGGATGTCATACAGCTGTGGTCATATGACTTATTCTCACCAGTCCCACAAAAACCACATGGCATCAGCCATTTAGAATTGTAGTTAAACTATGCGATCTTACCATAAAATTATAAAATTATATTTTATGACATATTCATCAGAAACCAGTGTACATAGCACACACATAGCACCACACTTGCTGTTTACCTTTAAATTATAAGCTCAGGTGATAACCCTGTCTTAAGACAGAAATAAATTCATTTCTCTCTTAGAGAAGTGGGAGGAGTCTGTTGTAGATAATATTCACTAGTGAGTCTGTTAGCAGTACCGTGTTTGCTATTGAGAATAGTAGCAAAGTGAAGAAATAAGTTGATAACATTTGTAGGCTGAAAATAATTTTAAAATGAGAATACCTAGACATGTTATTATACAATGAACCAAAAAAGCAGACATTTATACACATTAAACCAGCACACATCAAAAGACGTAAAAAAACATTAAAAATGCATTAGGAGATCATAGCGTCAATTAAAGCAAGTTATTTACAATTATCCAGGACATATAATTTAAATTATTCAGATGACAAGGATCCACACTTAATTCCTCAGACATAATGAGATATAAATCTGGCGTGAATATTCAGTCCAATTTTTAGGGTATAAACTTGAATTCTCATTCTTTCTCGTCTCTCTCTAAAATGGCTCTCAATATTGTCACCTTAAACTGGACCAAAACCCATTTTTCTTTAATGAGGAGGTTATGTGCAAGGGGGCTCCAGCATTCTGGGTGCCCTCCCGAGCTTGTTTAGATCAGCTGTCTGCGAGACCCACACCCGTTAAAGAAAAAAGGGTGTCGGTCTGGTTTAAGGTTATCAATCGAGTGCCCCCCTCTGGACAAATTTGCAGCCACTGGCAGATTTGTGATGCCATTCATGATGCTGAATCAGTGGGAGTTTACACAATGACTCAGTCTTTGCCCTGTCTCACACACACATAGAGGCTTGGGGGGGATATTGTGCACATGTAATCAGGTACACAACATTGGGGGACCTGCAGGAGAATGCCCCTTCATTTTGTGTACCTGCTGTGACTGAGGTATGGGCACTCAGTAAAAAGGATATGCATGCACGTCTTGCACAAAACCATAGTGCAATATGCCCTGAAGCCCCTATTATCCTGCTTACTCACCTTACTTGCTTGATTAGGTGAAAGGCTAGCAGGCATATCCTTACTACTTACAGTGTCTACAGACATCTGCAGGTTTACATATTCCCTTGGGGGGTGTGTATTCGTGTTTGAAGGTATGCACAAGCGTGCCCAAGGGTGTGAGCAAGCGTGCCTGGGAGTGTGCTCAATTGGGCCTGGGGGTGTGCACAAGAGCAAATCGGGGGAGGGGGTTGGTCACGCCAGTCTGGGGGTTGCATGTTTGTAGGGGCGTGCCCATGAGAAAGAGGGGTAATTTCATGGGGGGGATTTTAAAGCCAGGGGTATCACTTTATTCCAGGAAGCCTCTTCACAGTGATGTGTCCTCTACATCAAACCCATACAGACATGTGGCAGGTGTGAAGGGTTACTAAAATGTTTTTCTACCTAATAGCCTTGACATTTTTTCTGCAAGTACAATTGCAAGCAATCACTTTTAACGATCACTGTTAGCCAAGAGGTGCCATCAAAAATAATAAGACCATGTTCAGCATTATGTATTATTATTTATTTATATAGCGTTATCTGTTATGTATTATCTGCTGTACAAAGTTTTTAAGATTTTTGCGCTTTTTGTGTGGTAGTAGCACCTTTTATTTACATATTAGGCTGAAATGGTATTTATTTTATTTTTTGTGGTGTATGGATTTCCACTCCTCAATTCTTTTTGATCTGTGCCTGTAGAAAATGTATAGTTTAGGTGTGGGGAATTCATAATAATGCCTATTTCGAAAACACAATTCTTATTCTCTTTTTCAGCATATGAAGAGTTTCTGTCTTCTCTGGTGAAGCAAGAGATGAGTCGCATGCCTCGTGGTATATACCACAATGCTCTTCGAGGTGGAGGAATACGATCTGATCAGGGCAAAACCATTTCTGGAGTTCCAAGCTTTATGCTCAAGATGTATGAGAAAAACAAGCAGCCTGGTCTGAAGCCAGGGCTCTCAGGTATATTGTTGAACTTCCTTAAAGAGTTTGACAAGTTAAAAGTTAAAAAATAAATAAATATCAGTTGCTGTCCTTCCTCTCCCGTCTCTCTCTTTAGTGGGAAAATCACTTCCCATTCAGCTTTCAGTCCCCACCCCGCTGGCCTGGTCAATCAACCTTTTTTTTTATGAATCTCCAATGCTCTAATACTTTTACTAATAACTTAGGAACTACAGAGTATTTTTGAAAACAGGTTGAAGTTTAGGACAGTGGAACCTTTAGCCCGAGACAATATAACAACAATCCTGTTTGCCTCTAGTTTAACTTTAACTGGGCATCTGCTTCTTAACTCATACTTTTGTAGGGACATCTATTCTTTGAAGGCCTCAGAGATTTGTTAACAGGAACACACCACATGACGTGAAGAAATGTATTGCAGGGTTAGAGTATGAATAAATAACTCAAGTTCTGAACATGGAGCTCTGTTGAAACCTTCATCCTATTATTAATTTACTCCTCAAATCTGACCTTTATGGAAGGGTGGTAAGAATAAAAAACATTTTGAAAGCAAGCCGTAAAAGGCCCATTTGGCAGTGATAGCCAAAACCATGTGTTTTGTTCCATTTTAAGACTGGGTCATAGGTTCACCTTCCAGCAGGACAACCACCCTAAACATACAGCCAACCCTACAAATGGAATGGTTTAAATCAAAGCATATACGTGTGTTGGAATGGCCAAGGCCTAAATCCCATTGAGAAACTGGGGCATGACTTGAAAAGTGTTGTTCTCAAATGCTCTCCTTCTGACTGAGCTAGAACTAATTTTTACAAGAATGGGTGAAATGTGATACGCAAAGCTGGTAGAGACATAACCCTACAAAATTGAAACTGTAATTACAGCTTAAAGTAGTCCTACAAAGTATTGGCACAATTTTTTTTTTAATCACTTAAAATCAAACTTAATCAAACTTGTTCAAGGCACTGTAGAAATATTAGTGTTTAAAGAGAAGGTCTACTTTTTGATCAAATAAAACAGGTTACCCAAATTGTTTTTTTCACTATATCCAGTCCAGGTCGTCCCAGAAGTGATGTCATTTGGGTAATCCACCGCCAGGTGGCGCTTGACTGCAGGATCAAAAGCTGTAGCTCCTCCCGGCCCCCTATAAAAGCAGGTGTCTCAGATGATTCCCCAGTGTTCTTCCTGCAGTCTTGCTGCATAAGGATTGTCTGGATACTCTCTCCTGGATACTGCAGCTGAGCGGGGCCTCCTAGCCTGTCGGCCGCTGCATCCTTATTACCACTGTTCCCGTGGACCCACTACTGCCTCCCAGCTTCGGCTGATAAGGTGGTGAAGGTAAGGGGAACGCCGGGGTCAGGCGTTGGCAGAGCTATGCTCTGGGCTGCAGACCCTGTATAAAGGGTAGCCAGCCATAGGCAGATGGTGAGCCTATAAGGAGGGGGGGGCGCTCATGCCCACGGGGGCTCCTGCCCTCCCTGCCCCACAAGCTTTATTCTGTGTTTTGTGCTTGGTGCACTTCTCTGGTCTTGTCAGGACTCTGTGGAGTCCTTTGTGAACTAGTGCTTTGTTTACCTCACATACTTACCCTCCTCGCTCCCTCGAGGCTCCTGCTCTTCTCCGCTCTCCATCACGTTGACGCGCTGTGAGAAGGGGCGGTGACGGCGCTACAACGGCGGAGGAATGGCAAGGCTGTGGTCTCCGCCGCCGGGTGCGCGCTGCGCGCTGGCTGGCCAGCCTGCCCGAGCCGGGCGTCAGGCAAGCATTTTCTGGATGGCTCCTCCGTGGGCCATTTGCTGTTTTGGCCCTCCTCCATCTTGGGGGCGGGCACGATTTTGCGCCGTCAGGGGGGGGGTGCACGATAATGCTTTTCGCGTCACTACTGTGCGGCCTGCCCCTCGAGGAACGTGTGCTGCTGCTGCTCCGCACCGTCTTGTCTGCTCTCCTGCATGCTTCTGAGGCCTTCGGGCTGGTCAGGTTGGGTCGTTAGTGCCTTGTACCTGTACCATTACTCAAATCACCATAATGGAGGCTTCTGGAGATAGTGAGCTAGGGGCCCCATCGTGGCGGGTAAAGCTCTGTCCCATGTGCGGTGCTAGCCCTCTGGGCTGACTCAGCACGGTTTGTGTCTCTTGCTCCAGAAGTGTCTTTTTGGAGCATGATCGGGTGGGCGTATCTGCCCCTAGCCTGTTATTGCCTGCGGCCTCACCTGACCCCCCGTGATTACTCTCAGCCCCCAGTGAGGGGGAAGCCGGTAGGGGGTCCCAATTTGATTTGGCTTATCGGGTGGCCAGCCGTGAGAGACAGATCTCTCGCACGGCTCCTAAGAAGGCCACCAGTAAGAGGCGGCATATTGAGCCGGTCTATTCTGATAAAGATGGAGATGATGATGATGATCTCTTTGGAGGCCACGGCACCGTGGAGGAGGGCGAGTTGCATGAGGACTCCATCTCCACGGTGGATTATTCTGTGGGCCTTGATAGTGGACCCGGTTCTTCCTCGGATGAGGATACATGGCTCCCTGATGATACAGAGCGCTTGCTGACTGCGGTCTTTGAGACGCTGCACATTGTCCCTCCTAGAATGGCTAAAAGGAAGCAGGGTGATTTTTTTCGGCCTGAGAGACAGAGGCGAGTCTTTCCTGGGCAGGCCCATTTTTCTAACATTTTTCAAGGAATGGGAAAGGCCTAACAAGTTACCGTTGGTGCCCAAGGGCCTGGACAGGCGGTATCCATTTCCCGAGGAGCTGGTCCGGCTATGGTCCCATTCTCCCGAGATGGATGCCCCAGTGTCAGGTCTGTCGGTCATGCCTTCACCGGATACTGCTTCCCTACGTGATCTAGCTGACAAGCGCATGGATCAGTTGGTCTGTCATGCCTTCACTTTTGCCGGTGCTTGGTTCCAGCCCATGTGTGCCGCGGCTATTGTCTCCCTGGCCATTAGGAAGAAGGTGAGACGCCTTGTGGATATTGCCAAGTCTCAAAAGCGGGCTGCGGAGTACAAGGACCTCAAGGCTTGCATGGAATTTATTGCCTTCGTTGTCTCTGCCATGGACGATTGTGTCCGGCTCGGTGCCAGGGTCTCGGCCCTGCTGGTCGCACTTCGCCGCTCACTCTGGTTGCAGCAGTGGTCGGCTGATGCCGCGGCCAAAAAGTCGCTCACTAGTATCCCTTTTGTGGGTCACAGACTGTTTGGGGAGCGTCTGGACCTCCTAGTCAAGGACGGAAGGCTCCCTCAGCGACGAAGCTCTGCCTATCGCTCCTTCGTGGAGGAAGAGGCTCTTAATTTTCAGGTACTTGCAGAGATTCCTGGGGATGAGGTAGGTACCGTGGCCAACCCAATCCCTCCTGGGGATCTAAGTCCAAGCCCCCTGCCAAGGCCCTTCAGGCATGAGGGGGCGCCCTCACCCATCCGGGTGGGGGGAACGGCTTCTGCTATTTGCTCACGTCTGGAGAAAGCGTGTCTCGGATCGGTGGATTCAGGAGGTGGTTTCTTCCGGTTACAAAATAGAGCTGGCAGTTTGGCCGCCCTCAAGATTTACGGTTTACATTCCTGGGATAGAGAACCAGGAGGCCGACTCCCTGAGCAGGAGTGCCTCACGCCTGGGGGAATGGTCCCTCAGCAACAAGATCTTTCACGCTCTGTGTCTCTGCTGGGGTCAGCTGGACGTGGACCTATTTGCGTCCAGACACAATAACAAGCTCCCGAGATTCGTCTCCCTGTCGAGTGATCCTCTGGCCTTTGCCACAGACGCTCTGGCGATTCCTTGGACGGAGTTCAGGCTTCTTTATGTGTTCCCTCCGTTTCCTTTCCTGGGCCAAGTGCTGCGCAAGATTGCCCAGGAGGGGGTACCAACCATCCTGGTGGCTCCTCGCTGGCCGAGGTGGAGTTGGTTCGCAGACATAATTCAGATGTCAGTCGATCGCTACGCCATGCCCGACGACCCAGGGCTTCTCACGCAAGGGTCGCTGCGGCACCACAATTAACAGACGCTGGCTTTGATGGCCTGGCTATTGAAACCTCAATCCTGACGGAGAAGGGGGGCTGTCTGCCAAGGTTGTTCAGACCATGATTCAGGCGCAGAAGAAGTCTTCTTCGATGATATACTACAGAGTTTGGCATGCCTATATTGCCTGGTGTGAATCCAAGAGCTTTCCTTGCCGCACTTTCTCTATCTCTAGGATTTTGGAGTTTTTACAACACGGCTTAGATTTGGGTCTCCAGCTGAGCACCCTCAAGGGCCAGGTCTCAGCCTTGGCCATCTTTTTACAAATATCCTTTGCTAATCATAGACTGATCAAGACTTTTTTCCAAGGAGTTACCCAGGTACACCCACCGCGTAAGCCTGTATTACCGGTGTGGGACTTGAATTTGGTGCTTTCTGCTCTCCAGGGTCCCCCTTTTGAGCCCTTGCGCGATGCTGCATTGTCTATTTTGACCCTAAAGGTGGTCTTATTCTAAGCATACAGCATGTCCTGCTTCAGATATAGTAATAACATGTGGGTAATCCTCCGCCTCCGGCGCCGTGCACTGCAGACATGTAGAAAACAAGCTCCTCCCGGCCCTACATATACCGAGGGACCTCCCACAAATCCCCAGATTTCTCTGCAGTGCTGGAACTGCGAAGACATGAAGTATCACGCTCTCGCAGTTCTCCCAGCCTGGGCTGCGTTGGTCGGGTGAAGGTAGGCAGCACCTAGTGTGCTTACGGAGCTAGACTCCACCGCAATCCCCCACCATAGGGTAGGCGGTTAAGGCAAATGGTGAGCCTTCAGTGGATGCCCCTCCCGCACCAGTGCCCCCACGCCCCGTGTAACGGTGAACCCCGAATATTGGGTCACCTTCCTCCCTAGATCCCCCCGTTAGTGGGGGGAAAAAGAGGGGGGGGAGGGGTTGTGTGTACGATGGCCTAACCTTGCCCTAATTACACTAGAGACCTATAGCCTTTAACGGTTACCGGGTGTCAGAGCCGCGCTTCACATTTAAGTTTAAGTTAGCTGCAGCGCCTTTATTGTATTTTACTTGGCGCGTACGGCGGCACTGTTCGGGGACGCTACGGCGTTTATTCCTGTATTCACCCTGTCAGATTTTCTCTCTGAGGTTTGGTTTGGCGCGTTCTGCGTCATCGCCCGCTCTAGCCCGCCCTTCGAGGTTCGCTTGGCGCCATTTCCTTCTCACATGCGCGTGGTGAAGACTGTCCTCCCCTCGCTGTTCTGTAAGTGCCCTCATGGGCGACTTTTCCCTAGCTTTTGCTTCTTCGCGCTTGGCTCTGACATCCCTGTTCCCCTTGTGTCTTTTAGATCGCGGGCTTCGGTGGCTTCTCCCAGCCCGGTGTAGCGCCCGGTCCAGACCATTTTAAGAAATCACTCCCACTTCCCAGCGGGTTATTGGGGCATCCAGGGTTGCTTTATAGCGTCAATCCCTACTGGCATATTGAACATAATAATCACCATATGGAGGCATCTCAGGATATTGTGAACGGGGTTCCCACGGGACAAGCCCGTCTGTGTGTAGCTTGTGGGGTCTTACCTAGCAGCGGTGGCAATGCACGGGTCTGTGTCCCTTGTGCCCAGCAGGCGCTAGCTGGTCCCCCCACCTCTTCCAAGGCTGGGCCCGCACCTCGCCTTGCTTCCCCTACTCCCCCAAGCCTGAGCCTAACCCCCAATACTAGTGGGTACTCTCATGCTGATTTGGCCACTAGACTGGCTAGTGTGGAAAACTTAATTGCTGGCTCCTTGGCGCGCAAGGCTACTGCCAAGAGGCGTCATTTGAATCCTGAATCTACTATACTTCCTGTAGAATCTGACGATTTACTGCTTTCCTATGCACATTCCCCCTCAGAGGAAGGGGAACTGTTCTCTGACTCAGGGTCATACGACGACGAGTCCAGGAGTCAGGATGAGTCTGGTTCTGATCATTGGTCCCAGGATGACATTGATAGACTGCTGACCTAGATCTTTGATGTGTTATCCCTCTCTCCCCCTCCCGCGGCTCCACGGCAAAGGGGTGATCTGTTTCATACCGCTAGGGTGCGGTTGAAGTTTCCCGAACAAACTCATTTTAATAGCCTCGTGCTGAAAGAATGGGAACATCCCAGCAAACTCCATGGGATTCCTAAAGCGGTGGATAAGAAGTATCCATTTCCTGCCGACCTGGTCAAGTGTTGGACATCGCCGCCCGAGGTCGATGCCCCGATTCTTAGTCTGTCCAATACCTCTATTATGCACTCCCCCGACACTACTACGCTGCGGGATTTGGAGGATCGGCGAGTTGATCAACTGGCATGTCATGCCTTTGCATTTGGGGGAGCGTCGTTCCGCCCGGTTTGCGCCTTAGCCATCACGGCGGTGGCACTCAGGACTGTGGTTAAGACTGCTCTTGAAGGGGCGGATGACTTGCCCTCTGATGCCGCCAATGCTCTGGCCACCTGTGAGACTTTTGTGAATTATATCCTATCTGCATTGAACGATGCTATTAAGCTGAGCACTAGATCTTCTGCTCTGGTGATAGCCATATGCGGTGCGGTCTGGTTGCGCCAGTGGGCTGCTGATAATGTCGCCAAGAAGGCCCTTATGGGGCTTCCATTTAAAGGGCTGCGCCTGTTTGGAGAAAGGTTAGATATCTTTGCCAAGGGTGGCAAGTTACCCCAGCGCAAGCGTCAGATTCGGCCCTTTCGTGGCTCAAGCTCCCATTCGACCCCCTACCGTGGGGCTAAGCAGGGTAGAGGAGTGTCCTTCGCTGGGTCTCGCGCAGATTCCTGGAACAAGAACAGAGGACGCCGTCCCAGTTCCTCCTGGGGGCCCAAGCCCAAAGCCCCTCCCAAGACCCCCCAGGCATGAAGGGGCGCCCTCGCCCGTCAGGGTGGGGGGACGTCTACAGCACTTCGAGCATGTCTGGAGACGCCATGTCTCAGACCGGTGGATTCAGGAGGTAGTGTCCTCCGGTTACAAGATAGAGTTTGCTCATAGTGTACTGCCCCCTACCAGGTTCGTTGGGTCCCGGATCCCACAGGACCCTGCCTCAGCTCGGGTCTTGATGCTGGCTGTGCAGGACCTTCTGGATCTAGGGGTCATTTGCAAGGTCCCCTTAAGAGACAGGGGCATGGGGTTTTATTCCAACCTTTTCACGGTGCCCAAAAAGGACGGGTCAGTCAGACCCATTCTGGATTTAAAAATCCTAAACAGATTGTCAGAAACAAACATTTTCGTATGGAAACTTTGCGCTCAGCCATTGCCTCGCTGCGCCCAGGGCACTTCATGACATCTGTGGACATCAAGGACGCTTACCTGCACGTTCCGGTGTTCCTGGGGCACCAAAGGTTTCTCAGATTTGCGCTGCTGGATCAGCATTACCAGTTCGTGGCCCTGCTATTCGGCCTTACGTTGGCTCCCAGGGTGTTTACCAAGGTGCTGGCAGGAGTGATGTCTCTGTTAAGACTAAGGGGCATACGCGTGTTGCCCTACCTGGACGATATATCAACTCTCGGTCTCTGCGGCAGGCAGAGCTGGACACTTGGTTGGTAGTGTCCACCCTGGAGTCCTTCGGCTGGGTGATCAATTACCCAAAGTCCTCTCTGTCCCCCTCCTCAGTGACCCCGTTTTTGGGGATGATTCTGGATTCGGTTCAGTCAAGGATATTCCTTCCTCCACAGAAGGTGGAAGCTCTGACAACGCAGGCAAGGTCCCTGCTCTCGAGCCCTCATCCCTCCATCCGGCAGGGAATGCAGTTGGTGGGCTCGATGGTGGCAAGCTTCGAGGCGGTGCCCTTTGCCCAGTTCCATTTGAGAACTCTGCAGCTTCACCTTCTGTCAGTATGGAACAAGGACCCAGCGTCCTTGAACGAGATCTGGGTGCTTCCCCCCTCGGTCAGACATTCCCTTGCGTGGTGGCTGGACCACAGGAACTTGACAAGGGGCAGATGCTTCCTGGCTCCCTCCTGGGAGACTGTCACAACGGATGCCAGTCTGTCGGGCTGGGGGGGATTCTGGAAGTCCCTGCGCTTCCAGGGGAGGTGGGGCCCTCAGGAGGCCCATCTTCCTATCAATGTCCTGGAACTCAGGGCGGTCAGATTGGTGCTGGAACAATTGACCCAGCACCTGAAGGGTCTGGCGGTTCAGGTACGCTCAGACAACAGGACGGCGGTGGCCTACATCAATCATCAGGGAGGAACCCGGAGCAAGGGGGCTCTCCAGGAGGTGTCTCTGATTCTAACATGGGCAGAGGCCAATGTCCAATGCATCTCGGCTGTCTACATTCCGGGGGCGGAGAACCTGCTAGCAGATGCTCTGAGCAGGGGGTCATCTCATCAGGGGGAATGGTCCCTCTGCAACAGGGTATTTCAGTCCCTGTGTCACCATTGGGGTGTGCCAGACGTGGATCTGTTTACGTCCCATCACAATCACAAGCTCCCGAGCTTTGTATCCCTGTCTCAGGATCCTCTGGCTCTGGCCTTGGATGCCCTGTCAATGTCTTGGAGGGAGTTTCGGCTCCTGTATGTGTTTCCACCAATTCCCCTTCTGGGCAGAGTTCTGCGCAAGATTGCTCTGGAAGGGGTACCAGCGATTCTGGTGGCCCCAAGGTGGCCAAGAAGAGTGTGGTTAGCAGACGTGGTTCAAATGGCAGTAGATCAGTACGACCTGCCAAGGTTGCCAGACCTTCTAACTCAGGGGTCTCTACGCCATCCCAATTTACTAACTCTGGCTTTGACGGCTTGGCTATTGAAACCTCCATCCTGATGGAAAAGGGTTTGTCTGCATCTGTAGTGGCTACCATGGTACAGGCCAGGAAGAAGACTTCTTCTGCTATCTACTATAGAGTTTGGCGCGCCTACATTGACTGGTGTGAATCCAGGTCTCTTCCCTGCCGGGAATTCTTAGTCTCCAGGGTGCTGGAGTTTTTACAACATGGTCTAGACTTAGGTCTTAAGCTTAGTACTGTGAAGGGCCAGGTTTTGGCCCTGTCTATCTTCTTTCAGAAAACCTTTGCCCAGCACCCTCTTATCAAGACTTTCTTTCAGGGGGTCACTCATGTGCGTCCTCCTCGGGAAACCTATGGTTCCTGTTTGGGACTTGAACTTGGTTTTGTCGGCCCTGCAGGGTGCTCCTTTTGAGCCTATTCAGGAGGCCACTCTCGCTGTTCTCATGCTCAAGGTTGTCTTCCTGGTAGCTATCACTTCGGTTAGACGTGTGTCTGAGTTGGCTGCTTTGTCTATTCAGCCTCCCTACTTTGAGAGACACCGGGATAAGGTGGTGTTTCGCTTCAAGCCAGACTTTCTGCCTAAGGTTGTGTCTGCATTTCATTTGAATCAAGATATTGTACTTCCTTCTTTGTGCCCTAATCCTAGTAACCCTAAGGAGAGGGTTTTGCATTCCTTGGATGTGGTTAGGTGTGTCAAGTTTTGCCTGGTTATCACTAAGGCTTTTAGGAAGACGGATGCTCTCTTCGTTGTGCCTCACGGGCCTAGGAAGGGTTTGGCTCCCGCCAAGTCTACCATCAGTAAATGGATTCGTCAGGCCGTGTTTCAAGCCTATACTACTAAGGGGAAGACTCCCCCCTTTCATCTTACTGCTCATTCTACTAGAGCTGTTGGAGCGTCTTGGGCTTTTCAGCACCAGGCCTCTGTGGAACAAGTTTGCAAGGTCTTCCGTTCACACCTTTACAAAGTTTTACAAGGTTGATGTTAGGGCCTCAGCTGATGCTGTGTTTGGCCGCAAGGTTTTGCAGGCGGCAGTAGTTTAAACTGCTTGCTGTTGCCTTTCTGTTGGGGATCCCACCCTTCTTTACGGACACTGCTATTGGATGTCCCACATGTTATTACTATATCTGGAGCAGGACGTGCTGTATGCTTAGAATAATACAACTCTGTGAAGTACTCACCTGTAGAGTTGATAATATATGCATACAGCACGTCCTGCTCCACCCCACCCTGGTTCACCTTGTTCTGGATCCCCTGTTTGGTGATTGTTATCTTTGGTATTAATGCCAGTTTTGGGTGGTTGTTTTCTCCTGGCTTCTCATTCTCACTGCTTTTCAATGCTGGGGATTTGTGGGAGGTCCCTCGGTATATGTAGGGCCGGGAGGAGCTTGTTTTCTACATGTCTGCAGTGCACGGCGCCAGAGGCGGAGGATTACCCACATGTTATTACTATATCTGGAGCAGGACGTGCTGTATGCATATAATATCAACTCTACAGGTGAGTACTTCACAGAGTTGTATTTTTGGTTGCTATCTCACCGGTGCGTCGTGTGTCAGAGCTGGCCGCGCTTTGTATGAAGCCTCCTTACTTTGTACGGCATAAGGATAAAGTGGTGTTGCCTTCCTTGTGTCCAGCTCCGACTAACTCTAAGGAAAGGACCCTCCATTCCCTGGATGTGGTCAGAGCCATTAAGTATTACCTGGTTGCGACCGAATCCTTCAGGAAATCGGATTAGCTCTTTGTTCTCACTGAGGGTTCTAGGAAGGGCTTACCTCCGGCCAAAGCCACTCTCAGCAAGTGGATCAGACAGGCGGTGGTGCAAGCATATTCTGCCAAGGGGAAGGAACCCCATTTTCGTGTTACAGCTCATTCTACTAGAGCTATTGGTGCTTCCTGGGCTTTTCGGCACCAGGCCTCTGTTGAACAAGTTTGTAAGGCCGCCACTTGGTCTTCTGTTCATACCTTTACAAAGCTTTACAAGGTTGATGTTAGGGCCTCACCTGATGCTGTTTTTGGCCGAAAGGTGCTTCAGGCGGTAGTGCTGTTTCGCACTGGGGATCCCGCCCTAATGGACACTGCTTTTGGATGTCCCAACTGTCATCACTTCTGGGACGACCTGGACTGGATATAGTGAAAAATACAATTCTGTGAGACTCAACTGTAGATTTGTTTTTGAATATATCCACCCCGCCCTTGTTTTTCATTATCTCTTGTTTGCCTTTTATGGTGATTACCATTTTTATATTGGACAGTGCATTCTGAAGCTATGTGAAGTAACATGGTTTCTTGGCCTCCCGGCCTGTCTTTTTTCTTACTGCTGTTTAACCACTGGGCTATCATCTGAGACACCTGCTTTTATAGGGGGCCAGGAGGAGCTACAGCTTTTAAACTGCAGTCAAGCGCCACCGGGCGGTGGATTACCCAACTGTCATCACTTCTGGGACGACCTGGACTGGATATATTCAAAAACAATTCTACAGGTGAGTTTCACAGAATTTTATTTTTTTTAATTTGTTCTTTTGTTTGATACATGATGTTTTTATCAATTTTTATGACCACTATACATGTTTGTTTATGCTGTAAAATATGACAACCCTGAATATATTCATTATAAATATTCCACTCATTTGTTTATTGTAATATAGAAACCGAGGCTTATGATTTTTTTCTCACTGACTGTAACATTTCACAGCTGGCATGCTGCTGTGCTATGACTTACCCATTTTGACAGACAGAGATGGAAGACCCATCAGTCGTTTCCTTGCCAGCAGGGGTCGCAGCTACCAGCAGATGTTAACGGCCCTTATACATGAGGTATGTGTTATTAAATCTAGAGGTGTAAATGATTATGTCGCCACAGAGTCTGCCTAGAATTTGAGTCTTATGTTTGTAGTAAATTAAAGAAACCTACACGAACCTATTTTTAATACTTAATTCCCCATTTAAAGTATTTGCTTCATTTATAACCTCTTTCTATCTGCAATCTGTATACTTACATCAAAATTGTATGTGTGTAAAGGGACACATATCCACACTCATGTGATGGTTATGTGTGGTCTGAACCTAGAGACCATCAACGAGAGGTCAACAACTTGTGCTTGTCACTTCAGAGCAGTGCATCAGAGTTTTATGTGCTTTTCTGTTGGGGTATTGCACTTCTGACCACTAACATCTGTGTTCCACGTATGCTGTGGTACAGAAACAAAAAATTGTGTTTAAATACCTTTAATTATTGATATTCAATATCAAGTGTCAGCCAAACGGGTATACCCCATCACACACATTGCCAAATGGCAACACCACACCATGACAATGCAGCAGGATGTTTTATGGCTAACACACAGACCAGAGCAAACACATTGTGGCTTATTATTGACATCGGCTAGCTAGCCCCCAGTTGAGTATGGACACATACCGGCTATCTGCAACATGCTTTGACAAGTCACAGGCATTCCGGAGTGAAAGGTTAGAAACACAATAAACACACATGAGGCAAAAAGTGATACACTAAAATCAGCTATGCACACAACTGTCATTTGGGGTCTTTACTCTTTACCAAGAAGTGCAAGGCAATTTTGTACTGGGAACTTAGAGCGGTTGTCTAGTCTTTGTGTTGCCAACCACCTCCCAATCCTCCCTCCCATTAATTCAGATTAGAACGGTTAAAAAAAAAAAAAAACGCTCACCACCTCTGAGCCAGGCGCTCATCTTGTACAACCTCTCTTCTGCAGGTGCAGCTGCTTTATTAAGCTTGAGTGACTGCTTGGCCACAACACTGCACATGGTATGTTTGACTTACAGTCACTCCGGCTCTTTATGGCATCTTCGCCATCTTCAGGCACAGCAAATCCAGGGAAAAGCAGGGTTTCCCTGGATTGGGTGGCCATGACGGGCAGGGAGACACCCCCAACGTGGCCTTATCCACACATGGTTGCCATAGTGTCTGCTGTGGTTAGAACAAACAACGTAGTTTCTGCGTCTGGCATTGGTTCTAGAACCAAAGGTAAAAAAGGTCTTACATTCAGAGAAGTTTGGTGACCAGAGATTTTCATGACCCAACTGATTCTGAACCCGGAGAATAAGGAGTTGTCCTTTATCATGATCCTCATAGTACAAAATATTTTCACATTTCTGAAGTAGATAAAAGTGTTTACTATACCGGAAGGAGATCCTTCTATGTCACACTGAGGCCTACCACGAGTTTATTACCAAACCTCTCTTAAATTTATATAGTAGCAAAGACTGAATAGGATAAGCCAGGTAGGATCACAAAGACATCTAAGGCCTGGGATGTCTGGTACTCTTTCACAGTTTTGTGGAATGCAGTAAAGGTGAAACATCCTATGGCTATTTCATTAATTTGCTTCCCCCTCCACACGGAGAAACCTGGCTAATTGCAAGAGTCACCATATAGATACCTGGGATGACTGCCTAAATATCTGTTTGGGGGCAGTTTAAACCTATTTTTGCATTTGCCCATGTATGCATGCCCAAGCAATAGAACTGAGACATAAACTTCCTGAAAGTGGTTTTGCATATGTTGAAATGTACAGTGTTAAAATAGGCTCTTTTTGAGGTTTTGTTTTTTACATATGTCCTATTAGAGTCCTTTAAACTAACATAATCACACATCTTACTGTGGTGTGAAGGGGTTAAAAAGCCAGAGGACTTTTGTTTGAATATTAGAAACCCAAGGTGAAGACAGATGTTGACAAGATAATTTTCATAGATGGCAGCTCATTCTGTAGACATGCAATCACATCCCTCTCATTGCCACATGATCCACCAGTGAATTCTAGAGCATGTGCACATGCATAAATCTAACGTGCATAAATTGCAATGGAGGTGGCACAGTGACTGCTGTGTGGGGCAGGTACAGCGCACAAGGACACTGGGAGGTTTCTGAGCTGCGGACTGGCTGGGACCTCCTGTGTGGAAGAAAAGGTGAGATCCTGATTGAATGGTTGCTTGGGTTTATAGACCCTTTAAGGAAGCTTCCTGACTATTTCTCTATTATCTCCAGACTGTGCTACATTGGACTTCCACTTTAAGGCAGGGGATCTTTGGTCCAAACACTATGGAAGTGCTGCCATACATGGTAGCAAGCTGTTTGGTAAAGGGTATATCATAAAAGAGCCCACCAACAGAAAGCAGGGTGCAACTGTATCGGGACCCATCATTATTTCTCCTACACCTAATTTATCAGAATTGTGTTCAAATAGCATCAGAGAAAAAAAGCTCCCTTTGTCTCTAATGTTTCATCCTTGGTAGTCTAACTGTATCCATTTCAAATAAAAAGGTAGGAAAGGGGTTATTGTATGAATTATAAAGGAGGGGGAGGGGTCCATGTAATGTCTGCAAGGAAGATTACTCCCATATTCCAATTTGTGTCACCATTCAACAGTTCGAGTCACTTTAGGGGATAGAGTTGAACTCACTGGAAATATTGGTTGGTTGAGCTTTAGAATGTCTCTAACTTCTAGTGAGTGGCCTATTAAGGAGTCGGGTACAATATCTTTTGAGATGTTGTTGATGTATAAGAGTTTTGGGCTAATGGTGGAACCTATAGTGAAAAGAGAAATGGCAAGCAGCGCCATCAATTTATAGCTGGTGCACAGTGGGCTGGGCAATCAGTCACAGACAAATCAAAAGAATTCCCTGGCACTCAAATCCCCACCAGCCTGCAACAAATCCTACAATCTGTTGTTGCACACATTTTCAAATGTATGGGAAGCTGCAGGGCGACGTCAATGCGCCTCTTTTTCCTGCAGTCCTACTCTAACAGTGAGAGCTCCCCCCACTTTTGGGACACACATAGCAATGGATAAACCGAGAGCGGAACTTACCTGAGGCTGCCCAGGACTCTAAGCCCTTTACCTCTGGTGAATCACATGTGGGGGGGGGGGGGGGGGGGCAGGCAGGCTCCAACTCCACAACATGTGGCTGAAGGTCCCTCATCATTTATCCACATGCAATAGTTTCCTTTGCCCGATTCAACTCCAGGCCTCTACATTTGGTTGTTTTTGCAAAATAAAACAGATCCCTATGCCACTGGGCCTAATACGTGGCCGGCCTAACACCAAATGAAACTCTTATGGTCAAGGTCAGCCTAGTTGACAGATGGTCACACCTTTTACTCCTTATTCAGTGAAGCTCACAACAGATGTTAACCTAACCTACTGGGTACGTACTGTCACTGAGAGCAGTCGCTGCATCATTGATCTGAAGTTATAAAGTTGTGACAGTCCCCACATGATGGTGCCAATGATGAATGCTTATATGGGAGGCTCGTGATCTGGCTGCCACCCCCCCGAGTGGGAGTGAAGGTACCCCAACCTGTGTAATGTTATAGTAATGATAACAGAAGAGTTAGGCAAGAAAAATAGGTGGCAGTGTCCTGTGGTTTTAGAAGAGACCCGAATGTAGAGGTGGCTAATGGCAGGCTAAGTGCTGTGGCCATAGACAGAAGAGTTAGGCAAGAAAAATTGGGTGGCAGTGTCCTGTGGTTATAGAAAAGACCCGGATGTAGAGGTGGCAGCCATTGGGAGATAAAGCACCTTTTTTTCTGTACCCCTACTAGTTACTATTCTCTTCCTTTCCTTGGATTGGGACCCTCTCCATGTGGCGCCTCAGATTTAATGGCTGCCTGAGTAGGAGGTCCCTAATTCTGGACAAACCCTTTCCCTTATATGGAGGCATAGGCATTGTCTCGCCAAATCAAGACACAAATAAAGCCTTGGGACCCTTAGTTTGGTTCTTTTGCCACTACTGGTTCCTCCTTTCTGTCAAAGGGCAGCCTTTAGAGCGGCAATCACCTCTTATTTGAGGAGTGTCAGAACTGACAGCTCTGTGGTCTGGTTGCCTTTCCTAGCGTTTTGTAAGTATAGGATGTTTTTTTGGGTTGTGTCTGGGATTTCTCCTGAAGGTTGTTTTGGCTTTTAATATAAACAAGGAGTTCAATAGTTCAACAGTACAATGTTCTTGATGCTGGATAGTATGGTCAAATTATGTTTGCATAGGAAAAAATACTTTGGGATGTCATCTGGCCCATCATCCCCAATTTGAACAAGGATATCTCGGCAGAGGAGAAGTCGTGTATTAAGAGACCCGAGCATCAGACTGAGCAGTGACAACTGGAGCAGTGTGGGGAAGAAGTGATCCCCAAAAAGTGAATGCATTGGCGTTTGAATTCTTTTATGAATGTCCATTTAAATGTCTCTAAACAAGCCTTTTCAGGGGGCCTCCGTACAAAACACTCATCACACCTTTTGAATTTGGTGCTTTCAACTCAACAAACACCTCTATCGTTGAGATCATAACTGTAACACCTGATGATTTAAACAGTGATAAAATTGTCTTAGGAGTCATAAATTGCAAGCACAGACCAAGGGGGTATATTTTTTAGTTAATTGTATTCATCTGTGTTAGTGGGTAGGGAGGGATTTTTAATTTTAGAGTACAGGACTGCATTAACCCTTTCACTGCCAGCCTACCTGGAGATTTTGTCTCTGTTGCCAGACCATATTTCACTGTTTTGCACTACACATGTTCAAGTGTGATTTTTTTAAGGGATTTCCCGGGGACATTATATGTTGTTTTTTTTCAGTCTGGGCTTTAACATGAAATGTCTTTTTTTAAGTGTATTTTCAATATTTTCGTGTGAAATATATGCAAAATAATAAAAAAAAATGTTTTTTTACAGTTTGTAGTGTATTTTTGTAATAAATCCCCATTTCTCACAGTTGCAACGGTACCATATATGTATTGGTAGACATTCTTTACTACCCAGGAGACTCTCCCAAACTGAAACAGTGATTTTAAGATTAAATAATGTACAACTATTCTATGTGCATCTTGCAGTTTTTCAATATAACAACCCTTTACTTGAAATACCTTCCACAAACTATATATTCTCTGGAAGTACTCACCTCAAGCGTTCTAGGCCTACCAGGCTTGTTGATGTGGGTGCAGTTTTCTAAAAGTAATCCCTAAATTAATTATTTGGTTGCCGGAATGTCCCTAAAAAAAGAATAAAAAGCAGAATCAATGCCACATTTTCCTAAAAAAAAAAAACAATATGCAAACAAAAAAAGCAAATTAAATTTAAAAAAACAAGGTCCCCCGAATAGAACAATACCCAACATGCACAGGTACTGTCAAGGGAAGAGTTGCCAAATACCCCAAAGTAAAGCATGTGCGTAAGGGTAATTTTACTTAAAAATTTCAGCTCTGCAGACAAAGTGCACACCTTGCGCTTTTTCAACCAAAACAACCCTTTACATTTGGAATACACCCCGCAAACAACAACAATATATTCCCTGAAAGTACAAATATTAAGCTTTCTAGGCATACCCAACTTAATCCCTCAAAGAATTGCTAGGTTGCACAGGGTTTCCCTAAAAATGTTTTTATAAAAAACACATTCTTCTAAAATATCAATATGCAAACCCAAAAAAACTAGCTAAATATGAAAGCACAAGGTCTCCCAAACAGAACAATACCCAGCATGCTTAGGTACTTTTAACCCTTTTAACTGCCAGCCTACTTGAGATTTTGTCACCCTCTGTTGACAGGTCATTTTTCACCATTTTGCGCTATGTTTAACCGTGATTATTGCAGGAGTTTCCAGAAAAATTATATATAATATCTTGTTTGTATTTTTTCTACTGTTTTTTAAAATATTTTTTGAGTGAAGAAAAAAGACTAGATCGCTTTTCCCTGACCCATGGAGCTCCAATGACAGCTGCTGGGTGATCGGTGGAGGGGGGGGGGGGGGCAAGGGATCACAGTCCCTCACTCCTCCAACCCTCTCCTGTGATCGCCCGGCGCTTCTGATCGCCTTGGATTGGGTTGGGGATGGTGTCATAGGCCCACAAAGGGCTAGGGAGCGGGCAACTCAGAAAGGGGAGAAGAGTGCTATTTCGGCCCTCTCCTCCGAAGAGCCCAGGGGAGTGATTGGAGCCCCCCCCCCCCTTCGGCGAAGAGGAGACCTGGTGGGAAGGATCGCAGCTGCAGGTGAGTAAATGCCATTTTTTTTTTTAAGTTAGCAGTGACGACGGCTGAACCGCGGGGGAGGGGGCGCAATTCTGGGCGCTCTTCTGAAACGAGAAGAGCCCTGGGGGTGGGGGATCTGATGCCTCATGGGTAAAGAGAAGACCTGGCCAGATCGAACGAGGGGTCAGGTGAGTTCTTAACTTTTACACTTTTTTTTATAGCTGTTTAAAGTCAGCTATGTGAGTCTCGGGTAGCTGGCACTGAAAGTGTTAAAGATTTTGTTCCTTTCTGGGTGGGGGGGGCATCTCGATTGAGTAAGTCAAGGGTCAGTATCTGTGTGGAAAATGTGTAGATTATTCGTTTCTTTAGCTTATCAATAGTTGGTGTCTTAAAAATATGGCATGGGATATAGACTCCTTTGAGGTTAAGGTACCTTCATATAATTTTTGGTTTGGGTTAAATGTATTTACATATTTTTAGGATTTGATCAGATTTCCACTTTTACATTAACATTTACCATTTTGATTTATAGGTTAACATCCAGTCCTCCGAATGGCACCGCTCTATTTTGCTACCTCAGTCATGGCTTGGCTTTATGACAAGGACCTACCATGCAGTTCTTCAGGTATGCATAAACGATGTGCATTTCTTCTTAAAATACCTTTAAATAAGGAATATGTCTATCGAATGAATGCAATTTAGTTAGAGAGCATTAGCAATTCGAGACACGGAGCTGAGAGAGACTTCAATGCACAAAATGTATGTTTGCCCTGTGGTGGGGGGAGGGTACAAGTATTCAGATATGGATGGTAAATGGTGGGTGTGCATACCAGAAGAAGAAAGGCTCTGTGCCCTCTTCATATACCCCATGGGTCATGCATGGGACATGCTGTTAATGCATATTAGCATTTCTCAACTACCCCTTAGAAGACACCGCCAACCATTTCCTATAGTTGTAGGCACATCTAACAGGAGGTTGGACACTCTCCGATGTTTTCCTCCACAAAGCTGTATACCTCCTGTCTTTCGTGTTTGGTGTCGTTGCATCTACCATGCTACTGTGGACAGAAAGGCGATTGAACCTCACAATTGCTAGCTTTACCTTTTAGGAGGTACATGTCCTTATTTTTAGTAGTGGTACCACATGGCTTGATGATAGTAGCATTACCTTCAGTATTCCCCAACCCTCCTCCACAAGGTACTCCAACAGGTCATATTTGTGAATATGTATATAATTGGCTCTATAGTTCTGCTGCTGCACTAATTACTTCACCTGTGTGTTTGTGTGGAGTTCCACAAATTATGACCTGTTGGTGGGCCCCTGCTTTACTTGATGTATGGAAAGGGAGCAATCCATGACAGACCTTTGTATTTTATTGACTTGACCTGTTTTTTTAATATTTTTCTTTGGGTTTAGTCGCATGTCAAGGGGGTGTAATTCTACTTGCCATGGAGCTATGTCCTTTACAGCAGGCTATTATTCTACTGTTTTGGTATTCAGTGAAACATCTAATACAAGCAGACACACCATGAAATTAATAACAGGCACACCAGAAGATCTGTTGACCCTGCTTCGCTGTTCTTACATTGCTAGTGCCAGTTGTCCTCTTGGGGGAAAAAAGCATACCTTTCATGCCGCATGTAATCTCTTTAAATGCAAGAACTTTGCCCCCACAATCCAGGGTATAGTTGTGCCAGCAGGCACTTTAGACATTGATCCAAAATCTATCTGACCCAGGGGGAGAGAAACAAAACCTGGGATAGTCAGAATCCCAGGTTTTGTTTCGTTTTAAAGCCTGCAGCACTCTGACCTAGGCAGAGATAAAGCTTTCGTATTTTAACACTTCATAACCACCTAATCCCTGAGGTGATTTAGCTTCATATTTTGGGGCTCACCTCTTCCCCTCTGACCCAGTAACATCATCTGAGGGCAATCAACGTTTGCTCTTCATGCTCTTAGTATAGTTTAGTATCCAGACATAGCCAATCCTGAATTATGCATGAATGTGAGATAAATGAGCTGGTATTCTCAGCTCAGCAGCAGCAATTTGGATTAATAGTTCTCAGTTATTAATGGTTGTCAGTTATTTACAGTTACTTTATTAAATGTCTATTTATTGAACTAGCTGGATAGAATCTGTGTGTCTGGAGTTGTAATCCTAAGCAAGGTCAGATATGGACAATTTGTTTACCAGTTGGTTCTTTCTGTTTCCCCCTCTTTTTATTTCTCTTCCATTTTTTTCCCTTGCTTTTTTTCTCTTTCTTATTCTTACCATGCCATTTCCCCTTTTTCCATGTTTTCTTTTTTTTCTCACTTTTGGAATGCCATTTCCTTTCCCCATATTTGCCAGTGGTGTTAGCTGGGTAATGCTGGGTGCTGCAGCTCTATAGCCTGGCAGTAAAAAGGGTCTTTTCTGAAATGTTGTAAGAAAGGTTTTCCTCTTGGAATCCAAAATCTGCCTGGGAGTATCTCTAGCAAAATGTAAACTTTTGGAAAACTCACACAGTGACAGTCCGTCAAGTCATGTTAGGGGGAGGCTTGTGTTTGTTTTTCACTGTAGTGTCAGTTGGGGAAGTGAGTTTGTGTAAGACCAGCTCTGTGTACCAACCACCTGATCTGCAAGCCCTGGAGTCTAAAAGAGTGTGTAAGATAGATTTCCCTGCATTCATTCACCTTTTCCAGGGCTCCCACGCTGCTTTGCTAAATATCTGGGGGTGAGAGCTCACCACAGGGAAAAGAAGGTAAGGTGTGAGCGAAGATCTGGAAATCATGGTAATAATAAAACACGATTTCAAAATTCAATACAATATCAGATACTATATTTAATGTCCGGATCTCTATATGACTAACAAAAAGTGCTGTAGTGCTATTAATAAATATGTATGTGTATACATACAAATACTGCACTGTGATATCACAAAGAAGTGCAAAAGTGCAGCCTACATTAAAGTACCTAAAAACATAGCAGTACACAGAACAAAATTAGAAATATTACAAAAAGACTCCAGAAGGACACATGTGCTCGCCAAGAGCAGACAAAATCTGTACCATCACACATAATTGAACATAACCGATCTCTCCCTCAAAAGTCATTACCTCACCACTGGTATAATGCATCTTGACTGGTCACCTGTGTCTTCTACCGAATATTTAGAAAACATGGATTGGATTCTCATAGAAGACTCATCCCCTGCCTGCTGGCTGCAACTGTCTTTCAGGTTCTTTTAAAGCACCTGTTCAGGCACGCACTAATTTTCTCCCACCTTATCCCCTTTGGAAACAGAGAAAACTTAGACATTTCTAAGCATCTCAAAATATTTTATTATTAAGCAAAGCCATTTTCTTGGTTGTGGCTGAGCTGGGAAGGGCATGTCAAGACACAGCTTTATACCTCATGTGTATGCTCAGCTGTGGATGGGGACAGCTGTGAGACCTGTGTGGCTTGTCGTGCTCATTCATAATGAGAGCTCTATGGGCCAGTGGGGAAAAAACATAACCTGAGCAAGCAGCATATAAGGAGGTAACACTCCCCTGTCAACAGGGCAGTTCTAAATCTGCTTATAGAACCTTGCAGCCGAAGAAGGTGTGAGCTAATGTCAACTTATCATCTTATAACAAGTCTACAAGTATGTACCAAGGACCAAGTCGGTGCCTTGCAAACTTGAGCTACAGTAGCCTGACAATGGAGCCTCAAGGAAAATTCTGCTGACCCGGCAGGGGGAGCAGCAAAGCATTGGAAGTCCCAAGAAGATAGACAGCTCAGAAATCCCCTGAGATATTTCACCTGGGAGCACGGACAGACCTCTGTAAGTCCCAATTGTAGTAATGTGCTGCAGGTCCAGCTCACCAAGTGTGATAAAACATAACATTTAATGTAACATTTTAAAATATAGCATGACCTGTGTGGAGTGAATATCCTGGGCTCCCCATTCAAAGGTAACGCGTTTCGGGGTTACCTCACCCCTTAATCCTTCCAAGGTAGGATTAAGGGGTGAGGTAACCCCGAAACGCGTTACCTTTGAATGGGGAGCCCAGGATATTCACTCCACACAGGTCATGCTATATTTTAAAATGTTACATTAAATGTTATGTTTTATCACACTTGGTGAGCTGGACCTGCAGCACATTACAGCAAAGCATTGGAGCCTTCTAAGGCTTCTACCCTGCACTGCAGGAAAGGCACATGTGACAGACATCAGCTGATCTGGTTGCTGGCTTATTATTGCTTTGGGCTTACAGTCCCGTTAATGCAATCAGTGTAAGAGATGTAATGTTTGTAACACAAATGAGACCCACCTGGTGTGGGGAAAGTATATAGCCCCGAAAGCAGAACAGCTCTATAATCCATTTGTACATTGAGTTGTGCATTGATTAATGTGCAATGTCTTATCTGGGATTTTACAGTGATACTAAAATCTATCTTTATGTATATTAAAGCAATAGCATTTCAACCACGCATTTTGATATTGCCCCTTTTATGATAAAAAAGAGTCTCCTCCTTACCTGCAGCAAAAGACTATTTTTTTGTAATTGATCTATAGAAGACATAGCAAACCAATCAGATACACTTTCATATAAGTTCTTATTGGTTTTGAAGGGACTGCAAACTTAAAAACGTTGTGACCACACAGTTGCATGTGGAGGTTTTATAGGGGTTTTATTTGTTTGTAACCCCGCCCCCTGTCCTGCCTCAGCACCAGGATGGCAGGGCAGGGGTGACTGGAATTCCACTTTAAGAAAAATAAAGCAGGCTGAATGAAAGGTGCAGTTCTATTTGCATATGCCCCTCTCTATTAGCATTGTATCGTTTTAAAATGTCTATGTTTTTTAGGGCCGGCAGGCAGAGCTAGAAATGCTGCTTAAACGTGGCAAAGAAGACCCTCAAGAACTCCAGTATAAAACGTATACAGCTTGGCTCTGGTATGGAATTAAATTAATTATTTTTTTTTAAAAAAAAAGGTTGACGTTATACAGTGAATGCTGGTTAAATATTGCTGACATATTACCCGGATAAACACTCAAACTGAAGTGAATATTTTGGAAATAACTTCACTTTCTTTCCTTGCACATTTTATGCACTATGGCAAAAAGTCATAAAAAAAGGAGTGGCTATTGGTAAAGTTTGGTCTTGTTAAATAGTGACAAATGTATTTATTTCGTGAAGAAGAATCCTAGGAAGGACCTAGCTCTCAAATGGATTCATGTGCATAGTAATTGTTATTCTGAACATCCCCTGAGTTAGAGAAATAGAAATCTTGGTGATATCTTAGTATGCAATTATGTCTGTGATGGTTCACATTCATCCAGGTCATGATCATCTTAGTTTTCAGACAAACAGTGGGAAAATATATGCACACTAACACAGAACCTGTCTCAAAAACATGATAAGCTTTTATCTAGTGATGATACTCAAGATTCAATGAGATGGTACTTGCCAATGCTTTAGACTCATTTGTATCCCAAACTGATCTTCTACCAGTGTTGGGAGATACTGATCTAAATCAGTGGTTTTCAACATTTTTATGCCAAGTACTCCCTAGCGACAAGACGTACCAACAAAGTACCCCCAAGGAGGGAATCAATTATAAATGTTACCAAAACAAATGGGCCACAGGCTTCATAGCAGTATTCATTATTAATTATTTATTATTAATTAGTAAATATTGAGTAACTGTTAAAATAACGTACCAGACCCCTCGACAGTCCCATATTAGAGCTCCCCTGAACGTTGCTGGTTCCCTTTCAATCTGCTGTATGTATTCCCTGGGATATGCATACCACAGGTTGAGGAACCGTGATCAAGATAGTACAGGACTTCTAAAGAACAGAAATGCTCTTAGCATTTGCATGCAGACAGCTGCTGGATATGTAATGAAGAGTGAGTGGGACTTTCATATATGGTGGCTATATCCATATATCCAGTTTTGTTAAAGGAGCATCATGTGGCACTATGGCTTTGATGGGGAACTTTTTTTTTTGTCAAGGGGTAGAGGATTTACTTGAAAAAAAGTCATTTAAATAAAAAAACTCATTGAAACAGCAAGAGTTAGCCAGATGCAGATTTGCCATGCCATGCTCGTACAGGTTTTCTTTGCTTCTTTTGTATATTTATTTAAAAGAGGTTTTTGTAAAAATACAAGTCAAATATAAAAAGAGAGTAAGTGCAATACAATTGAGTTGAGAATCTTCCTCTATAAGAAAAAAAGAGGAAGAAGAGAGAAAGAAAGGGGAAGTAAAGAAAGGGGGAAAAGGAAAAGACAAAGGAAAAAAGGGAGGAGGGGTATGTGTAGGAGGTAATGCATGGGGACTAAAGGATGAGGTCATGTTTCAGCAGCCACAGAATAATCTGCAGAAGTAGAGAACTCCAGTCAGGAAAGCCAGACCTGCAGGATTGCGTTTGAGCTGCCTTCAAGAGAGAAGCTGTGAGAGCCTCCATTTTCCAGATAACATTGATTTTATTGAACTAGAGGGCTATATTTGGGGGTTAGGACTGTGCCAGGTGGCTGGGATACATACTCTGTCTGTGTACCAGATGTATGAACAAACCTTACTTGTAAGCTTTGAGTCATCGCCGTGATGAAGAAGAAAGAACGCAGGACAGTCTGGGATGGCCCTGTTCGTAAGCTTATGCATATATGATTGAACTCCAAAAACTCAGAGCAAGACCAGAATATATGCAAAAAGGTTCCCTCTTCCCTCTCAAATCTCGGCAACATTTCGAGGAGACCCCTGGGTATATTTTATGTAGCACCGTGGGCACCCTATACCACGGGCCAGTATCCTTCTCCTCTGTTTAGCATTAAAAGGGCTGGGACAGGTCCCTTTTCCAATTAAAGCGACCAAAACCCACTGAACCTGTGAAATACATTAGGCCAAAACCCCTGCAGATACTTTCTTCTTAGGGTGTAGAACTAGAAATTGATATTTTCTCTTTTCGACTGTCCTGGAACACTGATTTTTGCTGTTCCTGGGTATGCGATGACAGGTGATCAGTCATTGCATAGGTGTGGCAATGATATCATTGCCACACACAACAATAGCAATGAATGGAGGAGGTGGAGCTTTACAGCTAAAACAGACATTATCTGGGATTAGAGTGAAGTAGGATCAGTGCAAATTGGCAAGGGAGAGCAATTCAGGCAATGCTAGTTAAAAATGTGGGTTTTGGTCCGCTGTAGTCATAAAAAGCAGACCCAGGCTCTCTGGGGGCATGGAGAGCCTCTCATAAGTTTGCGAGAGAGCATGGCGGATATGCCCTCCGTCATTACATAGCTTAAGGGTCTAACTGGAGTTTGACAAGAAGATTTAATGAAAATATTAATCTGGCGTGAGGACCTCCAATCCAGTCTAGGGAGATATTTTGCAACCGATAGGGAAAGGGGGTCTGCCCACTCGTCCCCTCTCCTTTGAAGAAAAAGCTTTGTGGGAGGTGAATTGGGAGGCCCTGGAGAAGATATAGCAATAGGATAATTTTGTTTGTCATAATGTTTTACCTCCCGAACCATGAAAAGGTACCCTTTGATCACCGCTTAACATCTTCCTGGAATCAGGTGCGCGAGGGTGGGAAATTGCACAAGTAGATCTGAGAAGTATGGTGTGGGATTTTAGTACCCAAATATGTAATTGCACTAGTGCCCCACTTGAATGGAAAGGAGGATTTTAAGTGATCAAACCTGTGAGGAATATTGATGTTCAGGGCCTCTGACTTCTAAATATTAAATTTTATAGCTGATTGAATGTCTTCAGATCTGCGATTAGGTTGGGGATAGATATTTCTGGGTTAAAGAGAAAGATCAAGCCATTTGTATATGCAGTGACCTTGTGTTGGCCAGATCGAGTGGGTATCCCAGAGATCTCAGGATGCGCTCTCATCCTGCATAGAAAGGGCTCCAGGGTCAGTATGACAATCAACGGAGATAAGGGTCATCCCTGGCACATTCTATCCGGGAGTCCAATATGTCTCAAATTCTCTTTAAGGAAGTTCTAATTTACACGATTGATACACAATCAGCGTCATTACATTCTGTGTTTAAAGTGGACCAACACCGAGAGGTGATCGGCCCGGAAATCTATAAGATTCCCGGGCCGATCACCTCCCACCCCGCGGGACATCCGAGATCGGGATGTCCCGCGGGGTGAAACCCCCCAAAAAACCCCCAAACACCTTACCTGATCTTCGGCGGCGGCCGGCCGCCGCCGCCTCCCTCGCGCCCCTGTAGGCGTGCTCGCGCCCGCGCCGGCCGTCTGCGAATGGCCGGCGGGGGCGCGCGCGCGCCGAAAGTGACGCGAGGGAGGCGGCGGCGGCGGCAGCCGCTTGGACGTTCCTGATCCCCGCCTGGACGTTGGCGGGGATTGGACCGTCCAGTCACGTGGGAGCGGGGACAGGTAAGATTTTGGGGCTTTCTGGGGGGTTTCACACAGCGGGGCACCCCCGATCGGGGTGCCCCGCCGAAGTGGACCAAAACCCAGGATAGTCAAGATCCTGGGTGTTGGTCCACTTTAAGCTTTGGTGGTGTTATCACATACTTTTCTAGTCGACTAAAAAGGCCACTTGATCTGTGTGGATTAGATGAATCAGAAGGACGACTAATCTGTTGTCCAGCATCTTTTCAAATAACTTAAGATCTATGTTAAGCAAAGAAATAGGGCTATAGCTCGCACATTGTAGGGGGTCCTCTAAAGAAATATGGGCCCTGAGGGTGTTGGCGGACATAGGGTTTTCAGAATCAAGCGAATTGCATGCCGCCAAAAATTTCGTCTCCAGGGTGGTCAAGAAGGTCTTGTAATATGGCAGGGTGAAGCCATCAGGACATGGGGCTTTCCCATTCACAGAGGATGTCAGGGCTAGAGAGAGCTCCTCAAGGGAGAAGGGCTACTTCAAAGAAGTCAAATCTTGGCCCACAAGAGAGGGAAAGCCTGAGACAGTTATGTAATCCATAGTGCATTGAGAATCAGGCGTTGAACTGAGTTGCGCTAGATTAGATAATTTCTGATAGAAAGAGTTTGCTATTTCCACCGAACTGCGGCTAATCCATTTATGGTTATTGGATATTCACGGGATGTAGGTCCTCGCTTGCTTGGTTTGTACTGCTCTGGCCAACAGTTTGCCACATTTGTCACTATACTCATAGAAAGATCTGTGGTATTTGACTTGTTGGGCCTTGGCCTTTCCCAAAAGCAGGTTATTGACTCTCTCCCTAAGGGTCCTCAGTTGCAATTCCAGAGAGCAAGCAAAATATTTTTTATGGGCTGCTTCTAGCTATGCTATTTCAGCAAGCAGGGCAGCAGGTCCAAGAGAGTTTTTTTTTTCAGATGGGCACCATGTTTAATTAGGATTCCCTTGAGAAAGCTATTGTGGGCCTCCCAGGAAGAGTTCACCTCGGGGACCTTGTTGGTATAGCAAAGTAGCTGGATAATTCAGATTAAACATCTGCGACCATTGCTGGGTTTTGGATCAGGCTTTTGTTTAGGGTCCATGAAAAATGGGGTTTGGGGAACTCTGACACCTTCATTGACAGAAAAATTGGAGCGTGATCTGAAAGGGAAATGTTGCCAATGGAGGACAAAGATATCATAGACAAGTCTCCATGCTGTATTAGAAAGAAATCTATTCTGCGGTAGGTGGAGTGGTGTAGAGTGGAAAGTGTAATCTGGAATGTGGTCTGCCAGTGAAGAATGTGCCAAAAATCCAGGAGCTGGAATTTATATAGAAGGCGGTGGACCCTCCAAAGGGCGAGTATGACATGTGAGAGGCTCCCCTAGAGACATCCAACAATGGATCCAAGAAAGACGTTCAGCCAGCACTCCAAAAGATATTGTATTCAAATCCAACAGGTCGATATCACAGCAAAGACCAAAAAGATCCAACAAAATCCAACGTTTCGGGGCGTCTAGCGCCCCTTCATCAGGGAGCAAAAACAAGCTTGCTTGTTTTTGCTCCCTTGTTTTTGCTCCCTGATGGGCGCTAAAAAAAACAAGTGCTGGCTGAACGTCTTTCTTGTGTGTTTGCGGCGCCACCGCCGGCCACGGCACCCACTACAACGCTAGGTAAGAGTCCTTCTGTGGAATCTGACATTGTCAACAATGGATCCAGAGCTACCTAAAATAACACCTTGCACTGAGGTGCCCTCAGTGAATTCTGCAAGGCCTTCAAGTACCTTCTCTACAAACATCATTTGACCTATCTTGGGAACATAGAGGTCAGCTAAGGTAAAAAGTCTGGAGTAAATCTTGCCCTTAACAAATCGCATTCTCCTCTCTTCATCTCGGCGAACATTCACCAGTTCCAATGGGACCCCCCCCCACCAGGATGCTGACACTTTGAACATGTGGGAATATTATTGCCCAGCAATGGGTGCCTACTATTGGAAAAGTGTTTCTCCTTTAGAAAGGCAACCTTTGCACCCATCTTACGAAGTTCATTAAGGGTTTTTCAGGGACATTTACCCCTTTCACATTTTAGCGAGGCAAAGCTGGTGTGCGTCATCGTGGCTATGTGATGGGTGGCCTACCCCTAGAGGGAGAATACCCCAACTGGAGGTTGAGGGATAAGGGAGGGTCAGTAAAGGTTTGGGTAGGGGATGGGAGTGCAGAAGAGAAGGAAAATAAAGAAGTAGAGAGTGGAAAAAGGAATATAGCAGAACAAACACCAGCAAGGAGTTTTGGACACCAGGGTGCAAGATCCACCCTTCTGGCTCCAGGCCAGAAGGGAGAGGCCTATATTCTAAGTATACAGCACGTCCTGTTCCACTTTAATCCTTACTCCTGGGTAATACATCCACAAGATGGCGCTCGACTGCAGAGAAAGCAAAAAAGTGGCTCCTCCCGGCCCCATATATACCAGGGACCTCCCACAAATTCCCCAGTTTCTCTCTGCAGTCTGGACTACGATGACTAGAAGATGGCTCTCTCTACTTGCAGGTGAGCGGGGCTATTAGCCTGCGGCCCTGTAGGACTGTTTCCACCCGTTCCTGATTCACTGCCTCCCAACTTTGGCTGCACTGGTCGGGTGATGGTAGGCAGCACCGCTGTCAGGTGCTTAGGAGCGCTGCTCCAACCGCAATCCCCCACCAAAGGGTAGGCGGTATAGTCCAATGGTGAGCCGTATGGGATGCCCCTCCCGCTTTATGCCCCTCGCCCCCTGTTTCATCGGTGGGCTCCTGTTAGGCTAGCCGCTGCCCTCCCTCGTGCTCCCTGGTAGTTCTCGGGGGGGGGGGGGGGGGTGTATTCTTCACTGTTGTGTTTATATGCATTGTCTTATGTGTCCCTTGTGATTTGGTTGCACTGGTTGCCTTTGCCGCCACGGCCGCCGCACACTTGTACTGCGCTCCGCGGTTGGCTCCGACATTGCCTCAGGCGCTGCTGCGCCATCATTGGCTGGTATTCTCACGTGGGCGCTCTTCGGGGCAGGGCGGTTCTTGCGGATGACTCTTTCTGCATCACTGTCTCCGCGGCCCGCCCCTCGAGGTATATGCGGGCACCATTTTGCTTCCCTTGTGCTGCGTGTCTGGCGTTCACCTACCGTGGTCCGTAAGTGCCCTACGGGCTGGCTTATTTTTGTATTTCATTTTGCTTTATAGCGTCAATCCCAATTGGCCTGTTGTGCCACGATAATCCCCATATGGAGGCTTCTCAGGATAATGTGCTCAGGGTTCCTTCGGGACAAGCCCGGCTGTGTACTGTGTGTGGGGTGTCCCCTATAAGTGACGATGTTAGGGTTTGTGTACCCTGCGCCCAGCAGGCGCTTGCGTTCAATCTGGGTTACCTGTTGCTGGGCCTGCGCCCCCTCCGGCTTTGCCTCCCACCCCACGCTTACATTTGACTCCCAGTGATGTGCACACCAGTGGGGAGTCTCAACCTGATTTGGCTACTTGGGTGGCCACCATTGAAAGGCTTATTGCCATGTCTGGCCAGCGTAAGGCTCCTGCTAAACGGAAGCATCTGGCACCCAGTGTTACCCTCTTTCCTATGGAGGCTGATGAATTTTTTGAACTTGCCGGTTATACCCCCCTAGAGGAGGGGGGATTGTTTTCTGATTCAGAATCATCTGAGGAACAGCCTAAGGGTTATGATACCTGTTCTGGGTCTGACCCGTGGTCCTCAGGTGACACTGACAGGCTATTGGCTCATATATTTGAAGTGCTCTGTATTTCCCCTCCTGCTGTGGCCCCTCAGCAGCAGGGGGAGCTGTTTCATACCATTAACCCTTTAAATGCCAGCCACGTAAAATTTACGTGGTTGCCTCTCCGTCACTTAAGTGCCAGCCACGTAAAATTTACGTGCCTGGCATTTACCCCTGCTAGTGGGCAAAAAAAATAAAAAAATTACTCACCTGACCCCTCGTTGGATCCGGCCGGGTCTCCTCTTTAATTTGGTGCCATCCGATCCCCCGTGGGGGGTCGGTTGGCTCCAGGAGAGCCCCCGGAATAGGCCGCCCCCCCCCGTCCATGACCCCTATACCAGTTCACAAGGCTGGGGGAGGTGGCAAGTCACCTGCGCTAGCCGGTGACTTGCCATTAACCCCCGGCACCCCCATTACCTGCCTCCCCAAAGCCCAGGGGGGGGCAGAAGAGCCCGGGCCCACTGGCTATGCGGGCTTGTAGCCTGCAGGGCCAGGGGCCACAAAAGCTGGCCCCTGCGCCCCGTTCCTACAAGCCCTACATAGCTGGTCCCGGGCTGGTTACTTTGGGTAAGGGGGGGCCCATGTCATTTTTTTTTATTTTTAAGGATTTTTTAACCCTTAAAAATCCCCCCCAAAAAATGGGCCCCCCCTCCCGGGAGGGGGGACCCTATGTCATTTTTTTTTTCTCGATTTAACCCTTTGTAGTGTGGATGGTAGTTGTATTTTATTTGTAAATGTTAAAAATTACTTGTTTCAGTTAGGGGGGTCTCCTGGGCAGGAACAGGGGGCTACCGATAAATATGTGGTACTGTTCTAATCGGTAGAAATGGGGCTTTCACATGCAATATGGTTTTCTTTAATAAAATAAATTTTTTATGTAAAATAAAGGAGGCAATTTTCTAAAAAAAAATTTTATTTATTTATTTTTTTTTACTTAATAAATAAAATTAATAATAAATAAAATTTACAAACAAGACATTTCATGTTAAAGCCTAAACTCTGCTGCAAAAAAATATATATAATTTTCCTGAAAATTCCAGCAAAAATGACGCAAAACATGGCGCAAAACATGGCGCAAAATGGGGAAAAATGACCTGTCAACAGAGGGTGACAAAATCTCAAGTAAGCTGGCAATTAAAAGGGTTAATAGTACCTCTGCATGTTGGGTATTGTTCTGTTCGGGGGACCTTGCGCTTTCAGACTTAGCTTGTTTTTTCTGGTTTGCATATTTATATTTTAGTAAAAGGTGTTTTTTATTCTGCTTTTTTATACATTTTTTAGGGAAACTCTGCGCAACCAAAGAGTTCTTTGAGGGATTAATTCCAGAAAGATGAGCCCACTACAACAAGCTGGGTACGCTTAGAAAGCTTAACATGTGTACTTTCAGGGAATATATGGTTTATGGGGGATATTCCAAATGTAAAGGGTTGTTTTGGTTGAAAAATTGCAAGGTGCGCACTTTGTCTGCAGAGCTGAAATTTTCAAGAAAAATTACCGTTACGCACATGCTTTACTTTGGGGTGTTTGGCAACTCTTCCCTTGACAGAACCCATGCATGTTGGGTATCGTTCTGTTCGGAGGATGTTGCTTTTTCAGATCATACTTGTTTTTTCTTGTTTGTATATAGTTTTTTTAGGAAAATGTGGCTTTGATTCTGCTTTTTTATCCTTTTTTTAGGGAAACTCTTTGCAACCAAAGAATACATTGAGGGATTACTTCTAGAAAACTGTGGCCACATCAACAAGCCTGGTACAAATAGAAAGCCTGAGGTGTGTACTTCCAGAGAATATATAGTTTGTGGGGGGTATTTCAAATGTAAAGGGTTGTTTTTCTGGAAAAACTGCAAGGTGCGCATATCACAGTTGTATTTTTTCAGAAAATCCCCTAAAGCTCTGTTTCAGTTTGGGGGAGTCTCCTGGGCAGGAAAAGGTGTCTACCTATACATATGTGGTACTGCTGTAACCGGGAGAAATTGGGGTTTCACACGCAATAAGATTTTATTGACAAACTTACATTTTTTATTACAAAAAAACACTACAAATTGTAAAAAATTGATTTTTTTAAATTTTTTTGCACATATTTCGCCAAAAAATATTGAGAATACACCTAAAAAATGACAAACAAGACATTTCATGTTAAAGCTCAGACTCTGCTGAAAAAAACAATATATCATTTTCCTGGGAAATCCCTGGAAATCCCTTAAAAAATCACATTTGAACATGGGGAGCGCAAAATAGTGCAAAATGGTCTGGCAACAGAGTGTGACAAAAACTCCAGGTAGGCTGGCACTTAAAGGGTTAAACCTCGCTTGGAGTTTCCTAAACAAGCTCACTTTAATGATCTGGTGCTTAAAGAGTGGGAACGGCCTAGCAAGCTTCCCGGGGTTCCTAAGGGTTGGGATAAGAGGTATCCCTTCCCCGCTGAGGTGGTTAAACGTTGGTCATGTCCTCCAGAAGTGGATGCTCCAGTTTTGGGGTTGTCTAACACATCCGTCATGCATTTCCCTGACTCTACTACCCTAAGGGATGGGGAGGACAGGCGCATGGACCAGCTGGCTTCCCATGCCTTTGCCGTTGTTGGGACCGCGCTGCGTCCAGTCTGTGCCTCTGCCATTACAGCTGTTGCTATCAAAAGCCTGCTCAAGGGTGTCTTAGATGGAGCCCCTGAGGATGCGAGTGGTGAAGAGTATTCTGCTCGTATGCGTTGTGAGGAATTTGTTGCATATGTTCTTTCTGCCCTAGATGATACCATTAGAATGTGTGGCAGGGCTTCTGCCTTGATGGTGGCTATATGCCGCTCGGTCTGGCTGCGCCAGTGGGCAGCTGACAACGCTGCTAGAAAGGCCCTCGTTGCGTTTCCCTTTAAGGGGCTGCGCATCTTTGGGGAACGTCTGGACTTGTTTGCCAAGGGAGGCAAGTTACCTCAGCGTAAAAGGCAGCCCCGGCCCTTTCGGGGTTCAGGTGCCTTTTCTCCCTCCTTCCGTGGACCCAGAATTGGACGGGGAGCTTCCTCTGCTGGGGCCCGCGGAGATTTTTGGGGCAGGGGGCGTGGCCGCCCTGGTCCCTCCTGGGGTTCCAAGCCCAAGTCCTCCCCCAAGCCCCCTCAGGCATGATGGGGCGCCCTCACCCATCCGGGTAGGGGGACGGCTTCGGCTCTTTGCTCACGTCTGGAGGCGTCATGTCTCAGACCGGTGGATTCTGGAGGTAGTGTTTTCCGGTTACAAGATAGAGTTTGCAGCCTGGCCGCCCCCAAGGTTTATCAGATCCCGTGTAGCTCAAAACCCCCTGTCAGCTCAGGGTCTGTCCCTAGCTGTTCAGAATCTTCTGGAATTGGGGGTCATCTGCCGAGTGCCCTTCAGGGAAAGGGGCAAAGGCTATTATTCCAATCTTTTCACTGTTCCCAAAAAGGGCGTGTCCATCAGACCCATCCTGGATTTAAAGCGCCTCAACAAGTTTGTCAGATTCAGATGCTTTCGCATGGAGACTCTGCGTTCAGCTGTCAATTCTCTACGTCCGGCGGACTACATCAAGGATGCTTACCTTCATGTACCTATCTTTCCAGGTCATCGGAGATTCCTCCCTTGGAGGATCAGCACTACCAATTTGTGTCCCTGCCCTTCGGCCTCATCTCGGCTCCCAGGGTATTCACCAAGGTGCTGGCAGGGGTGATGGCTATGCTGTGGTCTCAGGGCATTCGCATTCTTCCCTACTTGGACGACATTCTCATCACTTCTCAGTCCTTCCAACAGGCAGAACTGGATACCCAGCTGGTGGTGTCCACACTGGAGTCATTCGGCTGGGTGATCAACCACCCCAAATCTTCCCTGTCTCCTTCCATGGTGAAGTCCTTTCTGGGCATGATACATCTCAGGTCAAGATCTTTCTTCCTCAGCAGAAGGTGGAGAGTCTTCAAGTGCAAGCTCAGTTCCTTCTGTCTTGTCCTCATCCGTCCATCAAGCAGGGAATGCAGCTGGTGGGCCTGATGGTGGCCTGCTTCGAGGCGGTTCCATATGCTCAGTTTCACATGAGGCGTATTCAGCTTCATCTCTTGTCAGTTTGGGATCGGGACCCGTTGTCCCTGGATCAGGTGTTTGTTCTGTCCCCTCTGGCCAGGCGGTCTCTATCGTGGTGGCTGGACTCAAGGAACCTGCTGGGGGGCAAATCCTTACTGGCCCCCTGCGGGGAGACTGTCACCACGGATGCCAGTCTGACCGGTTGGGGGGGCTTCTGGAAGTCCCTGCAATTCCAGGGTCAGTGGGGCCCTCAGGAGGCCCACTCCCCTATCTACATTCTGGAGTTGAGGGCGATCAGGTTGGTTCTCGCCCACTTAACCCTTCACCTTCGGGGTTGGGCTGTTCAGGTCCGCTTGGACAATCAGACGGCGGTTGCCTACATCAATCATCAGGAAAGGAACCTGGAGCAAGAGGGCCCTCAAGGAAGTGTCCTTGATACTGTCCTGGGCGGAGGACAATGTTCCCTGCATCTCGGCAGTGTACATTCCGGGGGTGGAGAATCTCGAGGCAGACTTTCTGAGCAGGGGGACCTCTCGTCTGGGAGAATGGTCCCTCAGCAACAGGGTGTTTCGCTACCTGTGTCTCCGTTGGGGACAGCCAGATGTGGATCTGTTTGCGTCCCGTCACAATCACAAGCTTCCAGTCTTTGTCTCTCTGTCCCAGGACCCTCTGGCCTTGGCCATGGATGCCTTAGCAATGTCTTGGAAGAGCTTTCAGCTCCTGTATGTCTTTCCTCCGTTTCGTCTACTGGGCAGGGTGCTGCGCAAGATTGCTCAGGAAGGGGTGCCAGCCATCCTGGTGGCCCCCAGTTGGCCAAGAAGAGTGTGGTTCGCAGACATCGTGCAGCTGGCAGTAGATCAGTGCGCCCTGCCCAGGGTTCCAGATCTGCTCACTCAGGGGCAGCTACGCCACCCCAATTTACAAACGCTGGCTTTCACGGCCTGGCTGCTGAGACCTCTATCTTGATGGAAAAGGGGCTGCCTGCCTCAGTTAACACTATGATCAGGGCTAGAAAGAGGTCCTCTTCTTCCATCTACTATAGGGTTTGGCGTACCTACATTGACTGGTGCGAGTCTAAGTCGCTTCCTTGTCGTGTGTTTTCCATTCCTAGGATTCTGGAATTTCTGCAGCATGGTTTGGATCTGGGTCTTCAACTTAGTACTCTGAAAGGTCATGTTTCTGCTTTGGCCATTTTCTTCCAAAGACCCTTTGCTCAGCATCCCCTGGTCAAGACCTTCTTCCAGGGGTTTTCTCACGTGCGTCCCCCTCATAAGCTTATGCTACCAGTCTGGGACTTGAACTTGGTCTTATCTGCCTTGCAGGGCTCTCCTTTTGAGCCTGTGCATAAGGCTCCTTTGTCCATTCTTACGCTAAAGGTAGTCTTTTTGGTGGCTATCACTTCTGTTAGGCGTGTTTCTGAGTTGGCGGCGCTTTCTATCACGCCCCCTTACTTTGAGAGACACCAGGACAAGGTGGTGTTTCGTTTTAAGCCAGATATTCTGCCTAAGGTAGTGTCTGCTTTTCATCTTAATCAGGACATTGTTTTGCCTTCATTGTGCCCTAATCCTAGTAACCCTAAGGAACAGGTTTTACACTCTTTGGATGTGGTAAGGAACTTGAAGTTCTATTTGGTGGCTACTGAATCCTTCAGGAAGACTGATGCTCTTTTTGTTCTTATCAAAGATATTGAAAAAAATGCACACCTTACTACTGAGGGTTGTGATTTGCAAAAGAAGTGTATTAATAAGAGGTACAAAATAAATACAAAATATCTACAGTAGTTGTTTACAAAAAAATCGCCAGAATTAGAAATAAAGTTAACCACAGTTATCATAGATCATATATGCAATGTTGTTCAACAATCGCCACTAGGTGGCGTCTGAACCCAGTTTCCAGTTCCCATAGCGAACAGTAGTAAATGAAAACATAGCATGTTCCTCACTTAGGAGAACAGCATAAGCAGTTCATAAAGAGCGTCACTAGATGGCGCCAGATTCCAAGATAATTAGAAATACATATACAATAATATGAAAGCGTGGCATAAGCAAGGCAGAGACTTGTAATAGTAGGCAAAGCAATGAATGCATACACAACCCTACAGGGAATTAGCAGAGAGCACCCGACGTTTCAGACCGTAAAGGTCTTTCCTCAGGGGGATGAAAAGTGGCCACTTTTCATCCCCCTGAGGAAAGACCTTTACGGTCTGAAACGTCGGGTGCTCTCTGCTAATGCTGTAACGTATTATATTCTCTTGAGACTCTGCTCTGATTCCCTGTAGGGTTGTGTATGCATTCATTGCTTTGCCTACTATTACAAGTCTCTGCCTTGCTTATGCCACGCTTTCATATTATTGTATATGTATTTCTAATTATCTTGGAATCTGGCGCCATCTAGTAACGCTCTTTATGAACTGCTTATGCTGTTCTCCTAAGTGAGGAACATGCTATGTTTTCATTTACTACTGTTCGCTATGGGAACTGGAAACTGGGTTCAGACGCCACCTAGTGGCGATTGTTGAACAACATTGCATATATGATCTATGATAACTGTGGTTAACTTTATTTCTAATTCTGGCGATTTTTTTGTAAACAACTACTGTAGATATGTTGTATTTATTTTGTACCTCTTATTAATACACTTCTTTTGCAAATCACAACCCTCAGTAGTAAGGTGTGCATTTTTTTCAATATGTTTGATATGATTTGTCTGATCCTACTGGGGAAAGGATCTTTGTAGAAAAAATCTTGCACCCATATTTTGAACCCAATAGCCTTTTGGTGTGCGGACTTGCTGGACTAAAATTGTTTTTGCTCTTTTTGTTCTCCCTTCTGGGCCTAGGAAGGGTTTTGCTCCGGCTAAGTCCACTTTTAGTCAGGAACTTTGCAAAATAACAGGTTCCATCACATTTTCTGAAGTTTTGCCAGTATGTAATCAGGGAAAAAAGGCACTCAACATCGCCAAGTTCAACTTGTGGTTACGTCAGTGGTGTGAAGACAAAGGCTTTGGATGTATTAGTCATGATGTTAGAAGGTGGTCGAACAATGAGTTGTTTAAGAGGGATGGCTTGCATCCTTCACAGAAAGGCACAGAAGAACTTGGAGTGGAACTCAGAGCATTTTTTGATTTAAACTAGAGGAAGGGGACAGAGATGTAACTTGCGAGGGTGATCTCTGTCCCCTACCATTTAGGATGAAGCAGGACATTGAAGCAGGAAACCCGGTTAGTGGTAGGCTAGAGGTGGAAAAGATCAAGGACACAATAAAATACAATACCAACAACATCCACATGATGTGTACCAATGCTCGCAGCTTGGGCAACAAGCTTGGGTGAATTAATGGCTATCATATCCAGAGATGAATTGGATCTTGTTGCAATAACAGAGACTTGGTTCAAGGATCACAATGACTGGGAGATAGCCATACCCGGTTACACATTGTACAGAAAAGACAGATTGGATAGAAAGGGCGGTGGAGTAGCCATTTATGTCAAGACTACCCTTCAATCAACAATAATTCAGCATACACATAATGAACTAGAAACTCTCTGGGTTACCATGCAGACTAAGGAGGGAGCTGTGGTCAGAATTGGTGTGATATATAGGCCCCCTGGACAATCTGAGGATCTAGATAACCTGTTAATAGATGAAATCAGTGGAATGGCAGAGAAGGGGGACATTGTAATTACAGGTGACTTCAACATGCCTGATGTGGACTGGAATATCCCAAGTGCATCGACATGCAAGAGCAGGACTATATTAGAGGCACTTAATGGAGTGTCTCTAATAAAACAACTTGTGACATTGCCAACTAGAGGAGATAACATTCTGGACTTAGTTCTGACCAATGGGGATTTGGTGTCCGAGGTCAGGGTTGAAGAAAATCTGGGTTCCAGTGACCATCAATGCTTATGGTTCAGAATAAAAACAGACATTGTGCAATCACACACCAGAACCAAAGTGCTAGACTTTAGGAAGACAAACTTCAAGGAAATGGCGGAGTATGTAGAAAGAAAATTAGGTGAGTGGAACAGAGTAGCAGAAGTGAGTGCCCAGTGGTCACTATTAAAAATGGCCATTTTAAAGGCAACTAAGCAATATGTGAAACAAACTAGCAAGAATAAAAGGAAGAAGAAACCATTATGGTTTACTAGGGAAGTCAGCACTATCATAAAAGATAAGAAGTCTGCCTACAAGAAGTATAAAGTAAGTGGAAGTGTAGCTGACAGAGAGGCGTATAAAATTAAACAGAGGAAAGCAAAACTAATTATAAGGACTGCTAAAGGGCAAAAAGAGGAAGAAATGGCCAAATCTATGAAGAGGGGAGATAAAACCTTTTTCCGATATATTGGTGACAGAAAGAAGAAAAACAATGCAGTCTCAAAAATTAGAAATAGGGAAAATAAATATATTGACGGAGATGAGGCTGTGGCTGACCATCTGAATAGCTACTTTTGTTCGGTATTTTCAGATAGTAGCAGGCATGGTCATAGCACAACATCCAGCTGGGAGAGTACAGCTGTTTCCAGAGTTTCTGGAGGCTGATGTCTTAGCCGAGCTGGCACATCTAAAGGTAAGTAAGGCAATGGGTCCAGATGGAATCCACCCCAGAGTTCTAAGGGAACTTAGGTTTGTGATTGCAGCCCCTCTAACTGATTTACTTAACCATTCCCTTCCAACTGGTGAGGTTCCAGACGATTGGAGAATGGCCAATGTCGTACCAATCCATAAAAAGGGGAGTAGAGAAGAAGCCAGTAATTACAGGCCAGTTAGTTTAACATCTATAGTGGTCAAATTAATGGAAACACTCTTAAAAAAACAGATAATTTCCCATCTAAAAATTAATAACCTATTGGACCCAAAACAGCACGGCTTTACTGAGGGCCGATCATGTCAGACCAATCTTATTGATTTCTTTGACAATGTCACTAAAGTGTTAGATGAAGGTGGTGCTGTGGATATCGCCTATCTGGATTTTAGCAAAGCCTTTGACACTGTACCACATAAGGAGCTCATAGATAAGTTATTGAAGGTAGGACTCAATCCCTGGATAGTTCAGTGGATTTCCAGTTGGCTGAGGGATCGGTATCAGAGCGTTGTTGTAAATGGTGTGCAATCTGAACAAAGGCGAGTTACAAGTGGTGTGCCGCAAGGCTCTGTCCTGGGCCCCATTCTTTTTAATATATTTGTAAGTGACATAGGAGAAGGCTTGGTAGGAAAAGTTTGTCTGTTTGCTGATGATACAAAGGTTGGTAATAGGGTGGATATTCCTGGAGGTGTCTGCAACATGGAAAATGATTTAGCTTTACTGGATAGATGGTCAAAACTGTGGAAACTAGAGTTTAATGTCTCTAAATGTAAAATCATGCACTTGGGTAGAAGGAATCCCTGCTCTGAGTACCGTATGGGCAGTACTGTGTTAGCCAGGACCTCGGAGGAGAGAGATTTAGGGGTACTGATTACTGATAGCTGCAAGATGAGTGGACAGTGTAGCCAGGCAGTGGGAAAAGCAAGCAGGATGCTCGGCTGCATAGCTCGAGGCATCACCAGTAGGAAGAGGGAGGTTGTGATGCCGCTGTATAGAGCCCTGGTAAGGCCACAGCTAGAATACTGTGTGCAGTTCTGGAGACCTTACCTGCAAAAAGACATTATTCAAATAGAACGTGTCCAAAGGCGGGCAACGAAAATGGTGGAAGGACTTAAACTTAAAACTTATCAGGAGAGACTAAAAGAACTTAATTTGTACAGTCTGGAGGAAAGAAGGGAGAGGGGGGACATGATTGAGACTTTTAAATATGTGAAAGGATTGAATAAGGTTCAGGAGGGAAGTGTTTTTAAGAAGAAACTTAACGATAGAACAAGGGGGCACAACCTGAAGCTAGTCGGGGGGAAGATCAGGAGCAATGTTAGAAAATATTATTTTACAGAAAGAGTAGTAGGTGCTTGGAACAAACTTCCAGCAGAGGTAGTTGAAACATCAACAGTCACTGAATTTAAACATGCCTGGGATAAGCACACATCTATCCTAAGATAAAGAGTACATACAGTATACACATAAGGGCAGACTAGATGGACCGTATGGTCTCCTTCTGCCGTCAACCTTCTATGTTTCTATCAGCAAGTGGATTCGTCAGGCTGTGGGAAGAATCCTCCCTTCCGCCTTACTGCTCATTCTACTCGTGCTATAGGTGCATCTTGGGCTTTTCAGCACCAGGCTTCTGTTCAACAATTTTGCAAGGCCGCTACTTGGTCTTCTGTTCATACCTTTTCTAAGTTTTACAAGGTTGATGTTAGGGCCTCAGCTGATGCTGCTTTTGGTCACAAAGTTCTGCAGGCGGCAGTGGTTTAAACTGCCCGCTGTTACTTTTTGGGGATCCCACCCTACCTTACGGACACTGCTATTGGATGTCCCAGGAGTAAGGATTAAAGTGGAACAGGACGCGCTGTATACTTAGAATAATACAATTCTGTGATTACTCGCCTGTAGAATTGGTATTATACGTATACAGCATGTCCTGTTCCATCCCGCCCTTGTTGTCATTATTCTTTGTGTTTATTGTTTACAAAAAAAAGTTAGTGTTTATTGTTTACAAAAAAAAAAAATATTTTGGTTATGGTTATATTCTCCCGGCTTCTTGTCAACTGCTTTTCAATACTGGGGAATTTGTGGGAGGTCCCTGGTATATATGGGGCTGGGAGGAGCCACTTTTTTACTGTCTCTGCAGTCCAGCACCATCTTGTGGATGTATTACCCAGGAGTAAGGATTAAAGTGGAACAGGATGTGCTGTATACGTATAATACCAATTCTACGGGTGAGTAATCACAGAATTGTATTTTTGGGTACCAAGCAAAAGCAGTGTGAGTGAGCAGCTCAGGAGCCAGAGTGTGTAGAATATGGAAAAGCTCAAACTGTTCTTTAGGGGGCTTCTGGTAAACTGACACATACAGCTGAAACTGTCTTGGGGGTAACAATGAATAACAACCAAACCGCTGTATCCCAATTACCATAGAATATATATCGTCCATGCCCCAGGTCCAGAGGGTCAGCAGAAGCACACGGAGCAGATCCTAGCAGATCCTGGGCCAAGCCCATCTATTCCCGACTATGTATCATGCTTGTCATTTAAACCCTCTCTTGTATTCCTAGTATGTCACACACCCCACTTCCAAATACACATGACACTTGGGAACCCGGCCTGTAGAGGGCGATCTTGCAGAGATGACTTGAAAAAAGGAGGCCCTCCTGGTCCATAAGTACTGGGTTCCTCCCACTATTCCTAAGTCTTTTCGTCTCTGCAGTCGGCGAAGCATTCAGAAGATGACTCTCCTTCAAGCTGCAGGTAGCCGGGTTTGCTCCCGGCCCCTTTTTTCTCTATTTCTGTCTGAAACTCTTTAAACCTGTTCGGTTATATTGTATGCCTCCCAGCCCTGGCTGTATGGTTCAGGCAAAGGTAGATACATACACCTTCTGGTGTATACAGGAGTTTTTACTCCTCCGTGAGACCCAAATGTGGGTAGGCGGTTTCCGGGTTTGTGTTCCCGACATGAGATTTATAATCCCCTTGTGCCCTATGGGTGCATTTCTATCCTCTCCTCTTTAGTTCTCCTTTACCCTGCTGGGGTAAAAAGGAGGGGGGGGGGCGTTATCTGGGCTTATTTGTCACCATGCACACAAATAAAAAAAAAAAAAATTGAAAGAAAGAAAGAAAAAAAAAAAGGTATATAAAATAGATCTTTATTATGTATGTTTACTATACTATTTAATAGGATATGTTTTATTTAGATTTTCCTATCTCTGTCTAGACAGCATTCTTTTTTTTTTGCTTACCTTTTAAAGCTCTTTGTTTCTGGCTGTGTTCAGATTTGAATTTCCCTCCATTTTTGGTCATGGGTGGGGGTGGGCGGGGCTTAGGCACACAGCATCATTTCATTCCCAGGGCACCCTGGTGTGCTCTCTTTGTCTGCCTGGCTCCTGCTGCTTCCCTACGGTCTTCCCTCATGGTGCGAGCTGATTTCCTGGTGCTGTGAGTACACATCAGCTTGCTGAAGGGAGTTTTCTGCCATTTTTTTCATGCTTTGTCATTTATTGTATTGTGTGCATTGGTGACTGTTTGTTTTCTTTGTAGGTGGAAACTCTTTATTTTAAAAGGGGTTTGTCCTGGTCTTTAGCCCTTAACCCTTTAAGTGCCAGCCTAACTGGAGTTTTTGTCACCCTTTGTTGCCAGACCATTTTGCACTATTTTGCGTTCCCCTTGTTCAACTGTGATTTTTGAAGGGATTTCCATGGATTTCCCAGGAAAATTATATATTGTTTTTTTCAGCAGAGTCTGGGCTTTAACATGAAATGTCCTGTTTGTCATTTTTCAAGTGTTTTTTTAATATTTTGGGGTGAAATATGTGCAAAAAAATTAAAAAAAATCTATTTTTTACAATTTGTAGTTTTTTTTTGTAATAAAAAATGTAAGTTTGTCAATAAAATCTTATTGTGTGTGAAATCCCAATTTCTCCCAGTTACAACGGTACCACATATGTATTGGTAGACACCCTTTCCAGCCCAGGAGACTCTCTCAAACTGAAACAGCACTTTAAGAGATTTTTAGATCAAATACAGCTATGCTAAGCGCTATGTGCACGTTGCAGTTTTTTAATAAAAACAACCCTTTACATTTGAAATACCCCCCACAAACGATATATTCTCTGGAAATACACACGTCAAGCTTTCTAGGCGTACCAGGCTTGTTGATGTTGCCACAGTTTTCTGGAAGTTCTCCCTCAATGTATTCTTTGGTTACACAGAGCTTCCCTAAAAAAGGATAAAAAAAACAGGATCAAAGCCACATTTTCCTAAAAAATATATGCAAACAAGAAAAAACAAGTTAATCTGAAAAAGCAACATCCCCCGAACAGAACGATACCCAACATGCATAGGTACTGTCAAAAGAAGAGTTGCCAAACACCAAAAAGTAAAGCATATGCACAATGGTAATTTTGCTTGAAAATTTCAACTCTGCAGACAAAGTGCGCACCTTGCGCTTTTTCTGAAAAAAAAAAACCCTTTACATTTGGAATACCCCCCACAAACCATACATCCAAAATCGGGATGCCCCTCTGTGTGACACCCCACGGAACACCCGCTACCACTTACTTGAATCCCGGTCCTACGGCGCATGCGCGGGCCGCATCCCCGCTATCCCTCTAGTAGGGCGCGTGCCCGCGCCGGCTATTTACGCTCCCTGTTAGAGGGAAGTGGGGGATGCACCCGCTAGCGCGCTCAGAGCGGCTGAGCTTAGACGTCTCTTAGACGTCCATAACTCAGCCCCTCTGAGCGCGCTGATTGGACAAGCGGCCCTGCATGCGCCGTAGGACCCGGGTGAGGTGAGTTATTGTGGGTGATCGGGGGGGGGGGTTTCACACAGCGGGGCATCCCCGATCGGGATGCCCGGGGAAAAGGACCAATACCCAGGATAGTCAAAATCCTGGGTGTTGGTCCACTTAAAAAAAAACACACACCACAAAATGCTGGAAGCATTTATTACCAGCTGGGCGACAGGACATAAGGGGTTAACTTTAAAAAAAATCGACATATGGTCCCCCCTCCCAGGGGGGGGAAGGGGAACCCCATTTTTTTGGGGGAAATTTAAGGGTTAAAAACCCTTAAAAATCCCCAAAAAAATTACGTAGGGTCCCCCCTACCCAGCGTTACTGACCCAGGCCAGCTATGGGGGCTTGTAGAACAGGGCGCAGGGGCCAGTGCTGGTGGCCCCTGGCCCTGCAGGCTACTAGCCCACATAGCCATAGTGGCCTGGGCCCTTCTGCCCCCCCCTGGCCTTGGGGGAGGCAGGTAATGGGGGGCTGGGGGTTTTGGCAAGTCACCCGCTCGCCGCAGGTGACTTGCCATACCCAGAGCCATGTGAGCTGGTATAGGGGTCTTGTAGACCCCTTACCAGCTCACAAAGGGTTAACTGAAGAAAAGACACAAAATGATTTTATTAAAAAAAAAAAAAAAAAATTACTGTACTTACCTCCGATTGTAAGCTCTTGTCCCTCGCCGCTCTGATGACAGATGCCGGTGATCGGCATCCAGAGAAGGGGGAGGCAGGAGATCAGAGGATCTCCTGCCACCTCCTTCCCCGGCACCGATCACCGGCATCTGACAGCTAAGAGAGCTGTAGCCAGTGATCGGGACTGGGATGACGTCATAGCCCCGCCCCCAAAAGGGGCGGGGAGATGGGTCGGGCTGACATCATTTGACTCGCCCCCAAAAGGGGCAGGCTTAGCGGCAAGATGGCGGCCGCCATCGGAACAGAAGTGGGGAGAGAGCCTTCCAGGCACTCTCCTGAAGATTGGAAAGACCTGGGGGGGGGGGATCGGAGGCCCCCCAGGTGAAGAGGAGGGTCAGCGGGAGCCAGCGCACACGGAGGTAAGTAAATGTCATTTTTTTTTTTTTTACAGTAAAAGCCGGAGGCAGCTGAAATGGGGGGGGGGCACCCTATTCCGGGCCCTCCCCTGCAGCCGGAGGAGGTCCGATGAAAGATCGGAGACCACCATCTTGAAGAGGAGACCCGGCTGAATCAAATGTGGGGTCAGGTAAGTGACTTTTTTTTAACTTTTTTTACTATTAGTGGGGAAAGTCAGGCACATAAAATTTACGTGGCTGGCAGTTAACTGCAGGAGAGGCAGCCACGTAAATTTTACGTGGCTGGCGTTTAAAGGGTTAAAGCCTTATTTGGGGGTCCATTTGTGTTAATATCCTCCCACTTGGGACTATTTAAAGGGGCATCCCGGGTAGCAATTGCGTAAATCCCATATATACTTGGCGACTATAATCAATTATAGTATAATACTAAACACCATATGGAGGCATCTCAGGACAACGGGCATGCAGTTCCCTCTGCACAGACTCGGCAATGTTTTGGATGTGGGGCATCCCTTGTTGGGAATAACGCAATTCTTTGTGTCCCTTGTGCTCAATTAACTATTATGCAGCAAACTGGGGCCCAGGCTTCGGCGTCTGCGGCTTCTGCCTTATCTCCTACTCCGCCATGTCTTGTCCGTACCCCCAGTGATATTGTCATGGGTGGTGAGTCGCATTCTGATTTATGTGCCAGATTGGCTCATCTTGAAAAATTAATGTCTGGCTCTGTGGCCAAGAAGGCCTCAGCTAAAAGGAAACATTTGACTCAGGCCGTTCCGGTAAGTGAGTCGGATAATTGTGAAATGCTTTATTGGTCTGATCCTTCTCAGTTAGAAGAAGGAGAATTATATGAGGAATTAGATGTTTCTGATGAGCAGCAATTTGTTGGTACTGTGATTGAGCAGGGTTAAGCTAGTGTTGTGGATACCCCAAAGGCTCTTGCTCAGTTATTTGAGGTTTTGGTTATCACTCCTCCTGAAGTAGTCCCTCCTCAAAAAGGGGAATACTTTGGAGTCTCTAAACCTCGTTTGGAATTTCCAAATCAAAAGCATTTTGATGAAATTATTCTTAAAGAATGGGAGAAGCCTGCGCGGCTTCCTGGCATTCCCTTGGGCTGGGACAAGAAAAATCCCTTCCCAGCTGATACTGTTAAGCGTTGGTCATCACCACCTGTGGTGGATGCCCCTGTGCTTAATTTATCCAATTCTTCTGTGTTGCATTCTCCTGACTCCACTACACTTAAAGATGGAGAGGATAAGCGTATTGATCAAATGGCGTGCCACGCTTTTTCCAGTGTGGGCTCGGCCTTGCTGCCTGTTGGTGCTTCAGCGCTCATGACAGTGGCTATTAGGTCTGTTGTGAGAGACCTAATGAATTACTCAGGGCTTGATCCGGCATCTGATGAGTACGCCGCTCTTAAGCGATGTGAGATGTTTGCATCTTTTGTACTTTCTGCCTTAGATGATACTCTGCTCATGTGCAGCAGAACCTCTGCCTTGTTAGTCGCCATCCGGCGGTCAGTATGGTTGCGGCAGTGGGCAGCTGATATTGTAGCCAAGAAATCGCTTACAGCGCTCCCTTTTGTGGGATTGCGCCTCTTTGGAGAAAAATTGGATTCTGTCACTAAAGGAGATAAATTACCTCAGCGTAAGAAACCACGTCGTTCCTTTCGTGGAGTGGCCTCTTTTAACCCTTCCTTTCGGGGGTCTAGATCCGGTAGAGGATCGGCCTTTTCAGCCCCTAGAGGGAATGCATGGAATAGAGGAAAGGGACGTGGCCGTCCAAGTCAGAATTGGGGGTCCAAAACCAAATCTGCCACTAAGCATGCTCAACATTGAGGGGACGCCCTCACCCTTACGGGTGGGGGGACAGCTGCGGTTCTTCTTCCAGGTCTGGGTTCAGGAGGTATCAGACAATTGGGTTCTGAAAGTAGTCTCTTCCGGTTACAAACTGGAATTCGAGCCCCGGCCTCCTCCCAGATTTTTCATGTCCCGGATGCCGTCAGATCCGGCAATTGCGCAGGGACTGCGGGCAGCAGTAGCGAATCTGTTAAACATGGCTGTCATCTGCCTAGTGCCTCCAGCGGAAAGGGGTTTGGGGTTTTACTCCAACCTATTCACGGTACCCAAAAAGGACGGCTCTGTTCGGCCTATCCTAGACCTAAGGAGACTCAATCAATTTATCAGTTTCAGAAAATTCCGCATGGAGTCTCTGCGATCAACGATCGATGCTCTCCGTCAGGGGGACTTCATGACATCCATAGACATCAAGGATGCTTATTTGCACATTCCTATTTTTCCGGGTCACCAGAGATTTCTCAGGTTCTTGATAGAAGACCAGCATTATCAATTTGTGGCCCTGCCATTCGGCCTTACCTCGGCCCCAAGAGTCTTTACCAAGATGCTGGCAGGATTGATGGCTATATTCAGGATCCAGGGCATCCGCATTGTGCCTTTTCTGGACGATCTTCTTATCGTGGCCTCCTCCCTCAAACAATCAGAGTTGGACACCAGGACGGTGGTCTCTACGCTAGAGAGGTTCGGATGGGTAATAAGTTACCCCAAATCCTCTCTCTGTCCGTCCAGGGAAATTCCCTTCCTGGGCCTGATTCTGTTTTTCTTCCTCAGTCCAAAATGGTTCTGATTCAGGACTTGATTCGTCTATTCTTGTCCAACCCTCGTCAGTCTATCCGTCTAGGGATGAGACTAGCGGGATTGATGGTCATTCGAGGCAGTCCCGTTTGCCCAGTTTCACATAAGGATGCTTCAGCTCTTCCTCTTGGCAAAGTGGGACAGGTGCCCACTATCATTGAATCAGACTTGTCTATTGTCTCCCCACGTTTTGCAGTCCCTTCAGTGGTGGTTAATATCGCACAACCTCCAGAAGGGCAAGTCATTTCTGACTCCGCGTTGGGAACTGGTTACCACGGATGCCAGCCTGGTGGGCTGGGGGGGCTTCTGGAAGAAGCATCAGTTCCAAGGATTGTGGGGGCCTCAGGAGGCTCATTCTCCAATCAATGTATTAGAGCTTCGGGCCAAACGTCTTGTTCTACTTCGACTGACCCATTTCTTACAGGGTCTGCCAGTTCAGATTCGGTCAGACAACCGAACAGTTGTTGCATACATCAATCACCAGGGAGGGACTCGCAGTTGGGGTGCCCTCCGGGAAGTGTCTCTGATCCTTCAGTGGGCAGAGATCAATGTTCCCTGCATATCAGCAGTTTACATTCCGGGGATAGAGAATGTGGAGGCAGACTCCCTGAGCAGGGGATGTTCTCGCCAGGGAGAATGGTCTCTCAATCCAAGGGTCTTTCAGTTCCTTTGTCACAAGTGGGGGACTCCACGGTTGGACCTGTTTGCTTCTCGCCACAATCACAAGCTGCCAGCTTTTGTGTCTCTATCCCAGGATCTTCTGCCAGTGGCAGCGGATGCCATGTCTCTGGCCTGGAAGGATCTGGGGTTCCTATATCTGTTTCCCCCATTCTCCATGATCAGCAAGGTGGTGCGCAAGTTAGCACTGGAGGAGGCGCCAGCAATTCTGGTGGCGCCAAGGTGGCCAAGACGTCTGTGGTAGGCAGACGTCGTAAGGCTGGCAGTGGATCGGTTCCATCTGCCTCTTCTTCCAGATCTCATCACTCAGGGTCAACTTTGTTACCCCAATTTACAAACGCTGGCTTTGACGGCATGGCTGCTGAAGTCTCCATCTTGAAAGAAGAAGGTCTTTCTAATGCGGTTATTCAGACTCGCTAGGAAGAAGTCTTCCTCTGTCCTTTATTATAGGACTTGGAGGTCCTATATTGATTGGTGTGAATCCAGGGCTTTGCCCTGTAGAGTATTTTCTATTCCTAGAATTCTGGAATATCTGCAACGAGGTCTGGATATCCAGATTAGTACTTTGAAAGGGCAAGTCTCTGCCTTGGCTATTTTCTTTCAAAGGTCGTTTGCTCTTCATCCTTTGGTTAAGACCTTTTTCCAAGGAGTCGCGCATGTGCGGCCTCCCAGAAAGCCTATGCTTCCTGTTTGGGACCTTAACCTGGTGCTTTCAGCTTTGCAGGCTGCTCCCTTTGAGCCTTTGCAGGATATTCCTCTTCCTATTCTTACTCAGAAGGTTGCCTTTTTGGTTGCTATTACTTCTGTCCGCCGAGTTTCTGTCAAGCCTCCTGGCCACAATCATGGGGAGAGCTGAGCTGAGCTCCAGGTATGGGGCGAAGTGAAGCAGAAAAAACTCCAAAGAGCAAATAAAAAGTCTGAGCAGAGTCCAATGGTGAATCCGGGGTCAGAGGCAGGCAGAAAACAGGCAAAGTCCATAAGCAATCCGCGTCCAAAATCAGGTTATCCGTCCGTATATAAATCCAGGTATTCGATCAGGTATTCAGGAATCAGGAAAAACAAGTTCCAGGAAGTAAGCTGATAACACAGCATTGGCTGTAGGCCAGCTGTCCTCTTAAATAGGGCTATCAATCTGCACAGGGAGGGATGTGCCAGAGTCTGGTGAAGTCACTTCCTGTCCATTCAAACTCAGGACACCAGGAGGTGAAATCAAGTCCAAGAGCTTACACTCTAGGCCTTGTGCACTTCCAATGGGCTGAACAGCAGGTGTCACTGTGGAGCATGCGACAGAAGAAGAGCCTGCTCTGTTAAAACCATGCAGCTGAGCATGTCTGCTGCTGCATGCAGTCCGTGGTATGGCGCGCTCACGATGCCTTAAAGGGCAGGAAAGGCGAGGAGACTGACATTGCCCCCCCTTAAAGGACGCCTCTGGGCGGCCGATCTAGAGAGTCTTCGCTGAAAAGCTCTGATTAATTGTGGAGCATTGAGATTACTAGATGGCTCCCAGGAATCTTCCTCTGGGCCGTAACCTTTCCAACGAACAAGATACTGAATGGAGGCACCTCTCTTCCGTGAATCCAGGATCTGTTCAACCTCATATTCCTCTTCACCATCCACAATATTTGGATCAGGAGGTTTGTCTTGGGAATCTCTAAAAGTTCCTTTCTTTAAAAAAGGGACACGTGAAAAACTGGGTGTATCTTCAGGCGATTAGGTAATTCCAATTCAAAGGCAACTTCATTAATAGCTCTCTTAATCTTAAAAGGCCCGATAAACTTAGGACCCAACTTCTTAGAGGGAAGATGAAGCCTTAGATGAGTGGTAGAGAGCAGGACTTGATCTCCTACTGCAAAATTGGAAGCTGAAGACCGATGAGTGTCTGCTGTCCTTTTGTAACGTTCTTGGGCAGCTCGAAGGGTTGTTCGGAGCATCTGATGAGTGGCAGTTAGATGAGCTCCTAAATCTGCAGCTGCCGGTACATTCACTGGGATGCAGGTATCAGGCAAGGTCTTGGCATCAAATCCATAATTTGCAGCAAACGGAGTGAGGCGGGTCGAAGAATGGACAGAGTTATTATAAGCCAGTTCAGCTTATGGGAGTAACTGTGTCCAATTGTCCTGCAGGGCCGAGGAGTAGCATCGTATGTACTGCTCCAGTGATTGATTCACCCGTTCAGTTTGTCCGTTGGTCTAGGGATGATAGGCCGATGAGTGGGCCAAAGTGATCCGTAAACTCCTACAGAGCGCTGTCCAGAACCGGGCAGTAAATTGGGAACCGCGGTCAGACACAATCTTAGACGGCAGGCCGTGTAAGCGGACAATCTCTTTCACAAAAACTTGTGCTAACTTTGAGGCCGAAGGAAGGCTGGGGAAAGCTATAAAATGAGCAAACTTGGTTAAATAGTCCACAACCACCAAGATAGTTGTTGTCCGAAGGTGGAAGTTCTACAATAAAGTCCATAGAAATATGTTCCCAGGGACGTTCTGGCACTGGGAGAGGCATGAGAAGACCTGCAGGTTTGGTGGTTATGTGTTTATTCCGGGCACACGTCCCACAAGAAGAAACATATGCTATACAGTCTGCTCTTAAGGTGGGCCACCAGAAATGACGTTGAATCAGATGTAGCGTCTTCTTGAGCCCGAAATGGCCTGCCAAGGGGTGATCATGGAATTCGGCCAGAACCCTGGAACGTAAAGATTCAGGAACAAAAATCTTTTCTTGATGGACCAGAATTCCATCTACTCGTGATAGTTCAGATTGTAGGTTCTCTGGGATAGAATCGGATGCTCGTCGAATCTCAGCAATGAGTTCAGATTCAAGTAACAAAAAATGGTTCGGTTGCAAAATAGTGGGTTCCACAGGTTCAGGACCTTGGTCAGAAGGATGAAGACGGGAGAGTGCATCGGGTTTGGTATTTTTGTTTCCTGGACGGTAAGAAATATGAAAAGAGAATCTGGAAAAGAATAGTGACCACCTTGCCTGACGTGGCCGGAGTCTTTTTGCAGAACGAAGGCACTCCAGGTTCTTGTGGTCCGTGAGGATCAAAATTGGATGTCTGGCAGCTTCCAATAGATAACGCCATTCCTCCAGGGCAAGTTTGATAGCAAGAAGTTCTCGGTCACAAACATCATAGTTTTGCTCTGCTGAAGACAGTTTTCTGGAAAAGAAGGCTACGGGATGGAGTTCTCCTTGCTCAGATTCTCGTTGAGAGAGTACTGCTCCTACAGCATTGACGGAGGCATCTACTTCAAGTACAAAAGGGAGCTCGGGGTCGGCATGTCTCAAGATAGGTGCAGAAGTGAAACGCTCCTTGAGATGAGAGAAGGCCTCCTCAGCAGCTTCAGACCAGACAAATGGAGTATTCTTACGGGTGAGATCGGTGATAGGGCGGACTATCTGTGAGAAATCTTTAATAAAACGTCTGTAAAAGTTGGCGAAGCCAATGAAACGCTGTACTTCCTTGCGATTCATAGGTTGTGGCCAGTCCAAGACGGCAGCCACCTTCTCAGGATCCATCACAATGCCGGTACTGGTGATAAGTAACCCCAGGAACTGAATAGAAGGTTGTTCAAACTGACATTTCTCCAGTTTGGCGTATAATTGATGCTCTCGAAGACGCAGAAGGACACGACGGACATGTTCCCGATGTTCCGAGAGGGAGGTAGATGATGACGAAAATATCAAGATAATCCCGGAACACGTCATTTACAAAGTGCTGGAAGGTTGCAGGGGCATTACAGAGTCCGAACGGCATGACCAGGTATTCAAAGTGACCATATCGTGTGCGGAAGGCCGTCTTCCATTCGTCACCTTGACGGATCCGAATTAAGTTGTAGGCTCCCCTCAAGTCCAACTTGGTAAAGAACCGAGCGGACCCCAAACGCTGGAAGAGTTCAGAAATCAAGGGCAAAGGGTATCGGTTCTTGACTGTAATTTGATTGAGGGCCCGGTAATCTATACAGGGTCTCAGAGACCCATCCTTCTTCTCCACGAAGAATATCCCTGCTCCTGCAGGCGAAGTGGAATGTCTAATAAAACCCTTAGCCAGGTTTTCATCAATATATTCACGGAGAGTCTGTAACTCGGCTTCAGACAACGGATAAATACGTCCAAAAGGGATGGCCGACCCAGGTAGAAGGTCTTTTGGACAGTCATAAGAGCGGTGAGGAGGTAGCTGGTCTGCACCTTTTTTGTCAAACACATCCTGGAACTCTAGATACGCAGGAGGAAGGGAATCCGGTGGATTAAGGGTTACTACAGAGAGGTTACTCTCCTGCTGTCTGCAAAATTGGTTGCAATAGGGAGAGAACAAAGAAACTGAACCGGAAGACCAGTCGATGACGGGGTTATGTATAGAGAGCCACGGGAAACCCAAAATAATAGGGTACAAAGGAGAGTGCATTAAATCAAAGTGTATTAATTCTGAGTGTCCATCAGGAGTAGAGCAGCCAAGCGATTTAGTTCTATGGGACACCGGTCCGGACTTGACGGTAGATCCGTCGGCCAAAGTGAGAAGCAGAGGGGTAGGCCGAACTTCACATGGAATATTGTGAGTCTGTGCGAATTCTAAGTCCATGAAACAGCTGCAGGCCCCGGAGTCAGTCATGGCCCTGATCTCAACCCTTCCTCCAGGAAGTTGTAAACTAAGAAGCACAGAGAGGTGAGAACCAGGCACATGAAGTGGTGTGCTTTTAATAAGAGGTGTTGATCTCTTCATAGCTGCGGGTCTGGTGGGACAATTAACCCGAAAGTGTCCGGGGTTCCCGCAGTACATGCAAAGGTTTAGCCGCCTCCGGCGCAGTCTTTCCTCTTGGGACAAAGCAGCCCGGATGGTTCCCAGTTGCATGGGCTTGATAACCCCCGAATCGGTCTGCGGAGAGTCAGGTGATGCAGGCGAGGACCGTGGAGCAAACCAATGGGCTAGGGCTGAACGCTCTTCACGGCGTTCCCGCATCCGGCGATCCACCTGAATGGCTGCAAGAATAAGTTCATTTAAAGTTTCAGGAGTGTCGAAGTGGGCCAGTTCATCCTTAATCAGTTCAGAAAGACCTAAACGAAACTGATGTTTTAAAGCTGGCTCATTCCACAGGGTGTCAAAACTCCAGCAATGAAAATCGGCAACATACTCCTCAACTGGACGGCGACCCTGTCGCAAATTACGGAGAGCTGCCTCTGCTCATGCAACATGTCCGGGATCATCATAGATGGCTGCCATAGCAGAAAAGAAAAGATCAACAGAGGCCAGACAAGGATGATTTTGCTCCAGAAGACAATGGGCCCATGTTTGGGGAGGCCCTTGCAGAAGGGAAATAACAATTCTGACCCGGACTTCCTCAGCAGCATAGGTTCGTGGTTGCAGAGAAAATAATAACTGACAACTGTTCCTAAAAGCACGAAACTTCTGGCGATTTCCTGAGAAAAATTCCGGGAAAGGAACTTGGGGTTCAGGGGTGACCCCGGAATCTGCCCCCTGTGTGGTAGGAACAGCTGTAGCAGAAGATACTGTCGGGAGCGTGAGTTGATTTAGCCGATCCACAAGCTGAGTAAAGCCTCCCTGTAAGCCCTGGACAGCTGCACAGAGGGAAAAGACTTGCTGCATCAAATTATCAAATTGACAGGGTTCCCCACCGAAGCTCATGTTAAGGCTGTGTTATACTGTCAAGCCTCCTGGCTACAATCATGGGGAGAGCTGAGCTGAGCTCCAGGTATGGGGCGAAGTGAAGCAGAAAAAATCTCCAAAGAGCAAATAAAAAGTCTGAGCAGAGTCCAATGGTGAATCCGGGGTCAGAGGCAGGCAGAAAACAGGCAAAGTCCATAAGCAATCCGCGTCAAAAATCAGGTTATTCGTCCGTATATAAATCCAGGTATTCGATCAGGTATTCAGGAATCAGGAAAAACAAGGTCCAGGAAGTAAGCTGATAACACAGCATTGGCTGTAGGCCAGCTGTCCTCTTAAATAGGGCTATCAATCTGCACAGGGAGGGATGTGCCAGAGTCTGGTGAAGTCACTTCCTGTCCATTCAAACTCAGGACACCAGGAGGTGAAATCAAGTCCAAGAGCTTACACTCTAGGCCTTGTGCACTTCCAATGGGCTGAACAGCAGGTGTCACTGTGGAGCATGCGATAGAAGAAGAGCCTGCTCTGTTAAAACCTTGCAGCTGAGCATGTCTGCTGCTGCATGCAGTCCGTGGTATGGCGCGCTCACGATGCCTTAAAGGGCAGGAAAGGCGAGGAGACTGACAGTTTCTGAACTGGCGGCTTTGTCTATTCTAGCCCCTTATTTTGAGAGGCATCAAGATAAGGTTGTTTTCCATTTTAAACCTGATTTCCTTCCTAAGGTGGTGTCTGCTTTCCACCTAAATCAGGATATAGTTCTTCCTTCCTTGTGTCCTAAACCTAGTAACGACAAGGAAAGGGTCTTACATTCTTTGGATGTAGTTCGTTGTGTTAAGTATTATTTAGTTACTACTTCGGCCTTCCACAAGACGGATGCCTTTTTTGTTGTGCCTTCTGAGCCCAAGAAGGGTTTTGCTCCTGCCAAATCTTCCCTTAGTAAATGGATACGTCAGGCCATCATTGGGGCCTATATGGCTAAGGGGAAGGTTCCCCCTTTTCGTGTCACCGCTCATTCTACTCGTGCTATTGGGGCTTCCTGGGCTTTTCAGCACCAGGCTTCTGTTGAACAAGTTTGCAAGGCTGCGACTTGGTCTTCTGTGCATACTTTTTCTAAGTTTTACAAGGTTGATGTGCGGGCCTCAGCGGATGCTGCTTTTGGCCACAAAATTCTGCAAGCTGCAGTAATTTAAGTTATGCATTATTCCTTGGGGATCCCCACCCATTATAGACACTGCTATTGGATGTCCCAAGTGTCATGAATATTTGAAAGTGGGGTGTGTGACATACTAGGAATAATACCATTTTGTGAGTACTCACCTGTAAGATGGTTATTACGAGTATGTCACACACCCCGCCCTTTTTTGTTCTAAGGGATCCTTTATATGGTGATTATTATTTTCAAACTATTTCAATTATTGAATATAATTTGCTCTTCCTGGTTCTTCACTGCTTTTTAAAAAGACTGAGGAATAGTGGGAGGAACCCAGTACTTATGGACCAGGAGGGGCTCCTTTCTTCATGTCATCTCTGCAAGATCACCCTCTACAGGCCGGGTTCCCAAGTGTCATGAATATTTGGAAGTGGGGTGTGTGACATACTCGTAATAACCATTTTACAGGTGAGTACTCACAACATGGTATTTTTAGAGTATGCCTAGGCACCTAGTAGTTTAGTTTATCAATCTTAGGGGTACCTTCAAGTGTACAACCATAGGACAGGTATGTCCATGTACGCCAGGACAATGTCACCCTCGTAGCATACTTAACCTTCAAGGGGGTGAGCAGGTCTTGTACCCCCTTTGCCCTTGTACCCTCAGATTATAGCCATTAGAGGCTCTACTTTGATAAGACCGGTTTGCTACAGAAGCACATGGTACTGTCTCCTCCTTCCCTGTGAGGGATTCTGCCATACAAGTTTTGGTCCATCTCCTTTTCTAGAGAATACTTTCAAGAGGTGATTCACCACTGCTACAGAAAAGGCCTTTCTAAATTATGCCATAAATTATGCCTTTCTCTTCATAATCCTGACAGGGCTTTTTAATGTATAAAAATGTAGGTGGTTTCCTTTTCTAAATGAAACACAATGTTTGGTTTTGGATTAGAGGCTACACATTCTAGATCCTCAAGGCAATAAGCAATGGGTGTCGCAGACCAAGTCCAATTTGTAATCCACCTACTCTGACAGCCAGGTCTCACCCCAGCACCAGTTATCCAAAGGAATGCAGTCCCCACTAAAAGCAGGGGGACCTTCAGATTGAGTATAATCTTAGAGACCCTGTATGTTTGCGGGAGCACATACATACATGTTCCTTTTGCGGCCTAGGGACACACTACCCTGAATGCGCCTGATCTTATCTGATCTCGGAAGCTAAGCAGGGTTGGGCCTGGTCGGTACTTGGATAGAAGACCACTTGGGGCCCACTACTTTTTGCGATATTCTCTCCCCTGAATCTTTAAGAAGATTCTGACCAGGGCGATCTGAGGTCAAGAGGATTTTCAGTCATGCCTTACCTAGATGACCTCCGGTTATTAGCCAGTACAAAGACGATCTGGCAAGAGAATCGATCTCTCACTCAGGAACTTGGTTCCATCCAGAGAGTGCAGACTTCTGGGCTATACCTAGACAGCACACAACAGAAGACTCCGCCATCCTGACTTACCTTATTGGTCCCAGTTCTGCTGCAACCTCTGCACCCCCTATAGTTACATTCCTAGTCCTGGGTCTATGAACTACAACATCCCGGCGATTACCATAACATCACTACTGGCAGTTACAAGCCTTTTTCCCTACAGACATGGGATCACTCCTAATGGGGAACACCACTGCTTTCCCAAGCAGTCAGGGTAAGCCTGAAGTGGTGGTTGGATTCTCTAGACAGTAGGCAGTAATTGGAGACAAGAGGTCCCAGTTATCGCAACAGATTCCAGTGCTTGGGCGTGGGAGCATGTCTGACTCTCCCTACATGCAGGGGCATAGTTCGGCAGAATTGGTTATCGAACCATCAAACTACAAAGAGCAGCAGTTGTTTACCCACTGAGCCACTTCTATTACCAAGTCGATAAGTGGCATATCTGAATCACCAGTAGCCTTTCAGAATTTTGCCTACGCATTTCCGATAAGCAGGAAGACCACTACAAATAGAATGTCTATGTTAGGTCTAGCCTTAAACTGGACCTTCACCATGATTTATTGAAAAGCCCAAACCCTTATAAAATGATTCCCAAGCATCTAAAATTAATATATTTTAAGTTTTCAGTCACTTATTATTCTTTCCCCCACTGGGCTACAACTCTGTTCAGGACTTTAGGATACGGGCGCCGCCATCTTGCCTCAGAAGCATCACACTTACTGAGGAGAGGAGAGCAGAATAAAGTACAGGGGGGGGGGGGTTATAGCTGTGCTTTGCTCAGACAGAGCAGAGCTGGGGTCAGTAAAAGGTCAGCAATCCCAGAATGCAGAGCAGCACGGTCAGAAGACACCTCCTGTTTGCAGGCTGCCTGACGTTCCATGAGCTGCCATCTTGGATGTTTAAAGGTTAATAACATGCAGTAGATGCAGGTAGGATGATTTTTAATGTGAGCAATCTGTAGGAACATGGTGTGGGAAACATATAAGATAGACTCTTATTCAGAGTGAAGGACCGCTTTAACTATTTTAAAGACTCGGGCTTCAGACTTATTGGTCTTGTTGGTCAAAGGTCTGAATTTGTTCCCCATCAGATTTGTCATTCCCACAAGACTCTGTGGGCTTGTAAATTGTGGGCATTTGTTAGTTCCTAAAGGGCCCTCAACTTCAGATAACGTCTTAACAGTTGAATCTAGTTTCCAGCTGAGGGACGCCTCGGCTCTCTGTGTGCACCTGCCGGAGAAGAAGCGGCGGCAGCAGCAGACAAAGTGGGGACAGCGCGAATGGCAGAGACATCAGGCAGGGATCAGTTGCCCCGCCCGTCGGCCTGCCCCTCCTCCATCTTCTGGCCTCCCGTGGCTGTGGCGGCCTGACCAGCAGCACAGGAGCGATGGAAATGTGAGATTATTTTTTTTTTTTTTTTTAAACACTTGCCCGCTTTCCCTCACTTTTGGGGAAAATATGTGTGTCTTATAGGGCAATAAATACGGTATATTTTTCCTATTCCTCTTGGACCACCTTTAGCTTTACCTTTTTGGGCCCGGCAGTGTATAATAGTGATTTAAGAGGCTTCTTGTGTTTTTTTGTATTGCAGGGCGAGGGATTCACTAACTGACGTCATACGATCGGCTGTCAAGTAAGCCAAAAACCTCTAGCTATTAAGCATATAGTATCCATTTTTATTTGATTCAGGTGCTGAATCACCGACAAGGTTTACCGTGAAAGTGAATGGCAGTTTTCTCTCCTAATGTTACCTAGTGTTGAATCAGCTCTTTGATTTTGCACCAGGTGAATAAACGTGCTACATTTTGTTTAAAAAGAAAGCTGCCATTCACTTTCATTGTCATTGAGAAATAATGTATATTAACTACCAAATCAAAGTGCATTAAAGTAATGCTTTAATTGCTAATTTTATTGCATGAATATTGCTTACTAATCGCTGCACACTTTTTTGTTGCATCTTTGCAGAGATAGCCCTGTGGTGAAGGGAAATGCACTTCTAGCACTTACTGGGCTAGCTGTTGCTGTATTCAAATACGAAAGCAGTCTTCCTTCAGAAACTGAAGGTGCTCCAGAGGTAAGTTAGTTCTTTAAGCAGAAGTCTACTGCTTCAGAACTCCCCTCCCCTGCCTCCTTCCTCTTTCCTCTTGCGTTGGGGGTTTACAAAACGAAAACACCTTACCTTTATCTGGCTCCTTTCTTCCATCAATTCCAGTGCTTGGCAAAGGCAACTTGGAGAGGCTGTAGGGGACGTTGCTCTATGCGGCTGCCGCTTGTGCACCGGTAGGAGCGCTGGATTCTGGCTTTTTAATTGGAAACCCATATCCTGTCTTAGCACCAGAGGATGGAGATAGAATGGGGAGGCTTATTGGAGACTGGACATCCATCCTAAATGCTTATTCTAAACCCTATATTAAAGCCTCTGTGTGGGCAAATTTAAGAAATTAGAATAGTCAGTGGCATGGAGCCCCACCCCGGTCACCAGTTTAAGTAAAAGGTTAAATAGAGCAATCATTTACTTACCTAGGTAGCCCTGTGGTGAAGGGAAATGCACTTCTAGCACTTACTGGGCTAGCTGTTGCTGTATTCAAATACGAAAGCAGTCTTCCTTCAGAAACTGAAGGTGCTCCAGAGGTAAGTTAGTTCTTTAAGCAGAAGTCTACTGCTTCAGAACTCCCCTCCCCTGCCTCCTTCCTCTTTCCTCTTGCGTTGGGGGTTTACAAAACGAAAACACCTTACCTTTATCTGGCTCCTTTCTTCCATCAATTCCAGTGCTTGGCAAAGGCAACTTGGAGAGGCTGTAGGGGACGTTGCTCTATGCGGCTGCCGCTTGTGCACCGGTAGGAGCGCTGGATTCTGGCTTTTTAATTGGAAACCCATATCCTGTCTTAGCACCAGAGGATGGAGATAGAATGGGGAGGCTTATTGGAGACTGGACATCCATCCTAAATGCTTATTCTAAACCCTATATTAAAGCCTCTGTGTGGGCAAATTTAAGAAATTAGAATAGTCAGTGGCATGGAGCCCCACCCCGGTCACCAGTTTAAGTAAAAGGTTAAATAGAGCAATCATTTACTTACCTAGGTCACACCCCCCTACCTTACACAGAGCCATGGAGAGAATTCTTCCTAGTTCCATTAAAGTGTGTAAGCCTGCAACACAGTGTGACACATCCAGGGAAGTGGTGTGGGGGGGGGGGGGTGCTGTAGTGTAGGGACAGTATGTATTTAAAAGTTTTTTTATTCATCCATGGTATGTGTTTGTTATTTTACATTCTCCTACAGGCTTTTATTATAATTTACAGACTGTAATTTAGAAAGGCTACAAAGAGGTGACATTTCATATCTTAATAATTTGTTTTCCATTTTAGCTGTAAAAACCCCAAAAGTCTCTTTCATTCCCTGTTGCCAACGCTTTGGTTTCTAGAAACACTGCCATTGTAACTCAATAAGTTGGGTGGTGGGAGGGGGTTGTATCAAGTTTTTATTTGTCTGTATTCACTGCTCAAACACATTGTAGCTACAGTATATATTAATGATGTCCTCCTTGGAATAGGTATTCAGTGCCAACATCACAGATTTAATCAAGTTCATCATTTTTAATCGCCTAATATTTTTCTGCTTACCTGCAGATTGAACCTGACATCCTTCCCACTAAAGCTTGGATCGGTATGGTGCTGGACACCCTCCTAAGTATTGTTAACAGCCGCTACTATCCGAAGGGTAGAGTTTTTCCTTGGTTTCAGCAGGTAATTACCACTTATATTTTTACTTCCAATTTTTGATCCAAAATAGGTGCTAGGGGATGTTTTATAGTCAGCTGGCAAGATGGTGGTGGCAGTACAGCAGCTCCAGTGCAGTACATACACAGAGCCGGCTGGCAGAGAGTGGATTTGGCCATGTGTCTGGCATGGCTGGGGTAGAGCCAGCAAGATCAGATATTTCACTTCCGACAGAAAAGCTTACCTGTGTGACTTGATGTGTCCTCACCCTCCTTTACATCCTTGATATGTCCTCTCCCTCCTTTACAGCCGCTCCCGTCCCTCTGCTGAATTTACATATTTGTGTTAAAGAAAAGCTGTCATCAATCAGACATGGATATGCCAGAAAAATTACTTGTTGTGCCAACAATGCACAATCCACTTTTTAAACCTCAGTTGCTGAATTTGCGGAGATGTGCAAAACTTTAAATTACATGGCATGTACATTATGCACACTCTTAAACAGAAGTAGCATACATGTTAGTTTCTCCTTTACATGGACAGTAAACCATTCATATTTTCTTATTGTATGGCACGGCCTGCTTCAGTAATCATAACAGCTGGTTTATTCCGCCACAAGGTGGCGCTGTGTACTGCAGAAGAGCTGTGGTATCTCCCGGCCCCCTATAAAAACGGGATCAACCATAGAGTTCCCAGTGTTTCCTCTGCAGTCAAACTGCGAAGATAGAGGATGGCTCTCTATAGTGCGCAGGTGAGCGGGGCAACCAAGCCTGCGGCCCTGCAAGTCTATTTCCACCGGCTTCTGGACCCTTTCTGCCTCCCAGCCTTGGCTGACAGATCGGTTGAGGGTAGAAGGGCACTAGGGTCAAGTGCTCCAGGAGCGCTGCTCCAGGCCGCAGACCCTGTACCACAAAGGGTAGCCGGCCATAGGCTTTATGGTGAGCCTACTGAGGGATGTGGAGTTCCTGTCCTGGCTTCTGAGGGGGTGAGTGTTTTGGGGACTGTGTTCCCTTCTTCCTGCTTCAGGGGTCCTCCCCCCCCCCCCGGATTCTCTCCGCTGTTTGCTCGTCTCTCTTCTCCCCCCCTCTCCCTGACTTGTGTTGGGGGGGTGGCGGGTGGTAGCAGCGAGTATTGTTTAGTTGAGGTGTTATTTTGCTGTGTTCGGTGTCTTTTTTAGCCGCCGTGCCGCTTTGTACTACGCTCCGCGGTGGGCGGTGCTATAACGTGGCTTTTTTTGCTTAGTAATGGCGCCGGCGGGGTCACGTGGGCGTAGTTTTTTTTGCCGCTCTTCAGGGGAGGGGCGGGGCCGGGAGATGACGCGTATCTGCTGCGCAACATTATATTCTTCCTTCCTGGCTGCGGCGGTGAATCCTCCTGTGTGTTGCTTCATCCAGCGGTCTGAGGCTTGGTGATCCTGCGGTTTACTTGGTCCGTGAATCCCCCTTGGGGTTTTTTTTTTTTTTGGGTTCCGTGGGACATGTACTGCAGGATGCTCATGTGTCGTTTTTTACCTATGTCTTTCAGGTGGGAAACCAGTGGGTTGTGGTTTCTCCGGCTCTACTCCTTCCTCCCCCTCATCTCCCCCTTACTGGCTCTTGGGGGCATCCCGTGGGTGGGCATCCTGGGTGGCTTTCTTTTGGCCTTTACCCTGTGCTGGCCTATTGCGCCTGTGTAATCACCATATGGAGGCTTCTGGGGATAGCGTGCTTGGGGGGTCCTTCGGGGCATTCTCGGCTGTGTGCCATGTGCGGGGCATCCCCTCTGAGTAACAGTGCCACGGTATGTGTGCCGTGCGCCCAAGGTATCGTCGCGGCCCAGGCTGGGTTGAACACCTCTCTTCCCAGCTCTGCGCCTCCTTCAGCATCACCTACCCCCCCACTCCTGCAGTTGGCCCCCAGTGAGGGGAATGTTAGCAGGGAGTCACATTCTGATTTGGCTCTTCGGGTGGCCTGCATTGAGAGGCAGCTTGCCAGGCCTGTTCCTAGGAAGACAAAAAGCGGCACCTTACCTCCACACCCTCCCTCTCTACAGAGGAGTATGAGGAATTTGATGCTGCGGGTGGACATTATTCCCTAGAGGAAGGGGGACTTTTCCAGGACTCTGAGTCCTCTGGGGACCAGCAGGAGGGTTGCGATAGTGACCCTGGGTCTGCTTCTGGGGAGAAATCATGGTTCCCTGAGGACAATGATAATCTGCTGTCTCACATTTTTGAAATTTTGCACATTGCTCCCCCTGAGGTGGCTAAGAGAAAGCAGGGTGAGCTTTTTCGTCCTGGTAAACAGCGTTTGGAGTTCCCTGAGCAGGGACATTTCACTACTATGGTGCTTAAGGAGTGGGAACGTCCTAACAGACTGCCCGCGGTGCCCAACGGATTGGATAAGAGGTATCCTTTTCCTGCTGATCTAGTAAAGCGATGGTCATGTCCCCCTGAGGTGGACGCTCCCGTGCTAGGGCTGTCCAATACCTTGGTCATGCCTTCCCCTGACACTAACACCCTGCGGGACAGCAAGGACCGGCTCATGGATCAGCTGGCCTGTCATGCTTTTAGGGTCTATGTGATGGCGCTGCGCCTGGTAGAAGGGGGGAGGAGTATAGGACTCTCTTGCTTTGCTCTGATTTTGTTACATTTATCCTTACTGCCATGGATGATGCTGTATGGCTGGGCGGTAGGGCCTCTGCACTTTTGGTGGCTATGCGCCGCTCTGTTTGGTTGCGTCAGTGGGCAGCTGACGCTGCTGCTAAGAAAGCTCTCACTGGACTCCCCTTTGCGGGGCTGCGGCTCTTTGGTGAGCGTTGTTTTAGCCAAGGATGGCAGGATGCCTTGGCGAAGGAGGCAGTCCCGGACATTTCTGGGGACCTCAGTCTCCCCCCCCCCCCCCTTCGTACTCCCAGAGGAGGTTGTGGCTTACTCTTCTCAGGTAGCCGCAGAGATTCTTGGGGCCGTGGCAGATCCCGTGGTCGTCCCGGTCTCTCCTGGGGTTCCAAGCCCAAACCCCCTCCCAGGGCCCCTCAGGCATGAGGGGGCGCCCTCACCCATCCGGGTGGGGGGACGGCTTTGGCTCTTTGCTCATGTCTGGAGGCTCCACTTCTCAGACCGGTGGATTCAGGAGGTGGTGTCCTCCAGTAACAAGATAGAGTTTGCAGCCTGGCCTCCCCCAAGACTTATCAGATCCCGGATGTCTCAAAACCCCCTGTCAGCTCAAGGTTTGTTTCTGGCGGTTCAATGCCTGCTGGAGTCAGGGGTCATTTGTCCGGTGCCTCCTCAAGAAAAGGGTCAGGGGTACTATTCCAATCTTTTCACGGTCCCCAAAAAGGACGGCTCTCTGAGACCCATTCTGGACTTGAAGGGCCTCAACAAGTTTGTCAGATTCAAGCATTTTCGCATGGAGACGCTACGCTCTGCTGTCAGTACCCTTCGCCCAGGCGACTTCATGACCACCGTGGACATTAAGGATGCCTATCTTCATGTTCCTATCTTTCCATGTCATCAGAAGTTCCTGAGGTTCGCCCTGGAGGATCAGCATTACCAGTTTGTGGCCTTACCCTTCGGTATCACCTCGGCGCCTCGGGTGTTCACCAAGGTGCTGGCGGGCGTCATGACTCTGCTGCGGAATCGGGGCAATCGCATCCTTCCTTACCTGGACGACATTCTGATTGTGGCTCAGTCTTTTCATCAGGCCGAGCAGGACACCCAGGTGGTGACCTCCACTCTCGAGTCCTTCGGCTGGGTGATCAATTTTCCCAAGTCTTCACTGTCCCCGTCCTTGGTGAGATCCTTTCTGGGCATGACTCTGGATACCTCTCAGGTCAAGGTGTTCCTGCCTCAGCAGAAAGTGGAGAGCCTTCACAAGCAGGCACGGGCTCTGCTCGTGTCCTCATCCCTCCATCCGTCAGGGGATGCAGTTGGTGGGCCTGATGGTGTCCTGCTTCAAGGCGGTCCCCTTTGCTCAGTTTCACATGAGACCTCTTCAGTTACACCTCTTGTCCGTTTGGGATCGGGACCCTCTGTCCCTGGATCAGGAATTTGCTCTGTCCCCCCCGGCCAGACAGTCCCTCTCTTGGTGGCTTGGCTCAAGGAATCTTTTAGTATGCAGGACCTTTCTGCCCCCGTGCTGGGAGACTGTCACCACAGATGCCAGTCTGACCGGTTGGGGGGGCTTTTGGAAGTCGCTGAAGTTCCAGGGTCAGTGGGACCCCCAGGAGGCCCATGCTCCCATAAATGTCCTGGAATTGAGGGCGATCAAGTTGGTTCTGTCTCACCTGACCACACACCTTCGGGGTTCAGATCCGCTCAGACAACCAGATGGCGGTTGCCTACATCAATCATCAGGGAGGGACTCGGAGCAAACGAGCCCTCAAGGAAGTGTCCCTGATACTGTCTTGGGCGGAACATAATGTCCCTAGCATCTCAGCGGTCTACATTCCGGGGGTGGAGAACCAGGTGGCAGACTCCCTCAGCAGGGGGACGTCTCGACTGGGGGAATGGTCCCTCAGCAACCAGGTGTTTCTCTCCCTGTGTCACCGCTGGGGTCAGCCGGATGTGGACTTGTTTGCGTCACAATCACAAGCTTCCCAGATTTGTCTCCCGGTCGCAGGATCCTCTGGCCTTCGCCACGGATGCACTAGCAATACATTGGACGGAGTTTCGGCTTCTCTATGTGTTCTCTCCTTTTCCTCTGCTGGGCAGGGTGCTGCGCAAGATAGCCCAGGAGGGGGTACCAGCCATCCTGGTGGCCCCCTGTTGGCCAAGGAGAGTGTGGTTCGCAGACGTCGTGCAGTTGGCAGTAGATCGGTACGTCTTGCCCAAGGATCCAGATCTTCTCACTCAGGGACAGCTACGCCATCCCAATTTACAAATGCTAGCTTTAACGGCTTAGCTGCTGAAACCTCCATCTTGATGGAAAAGTGGTTGCTTGCCTCTGTTTTTGATAAAAGGATTCGGACTAGGATGAAGTCCTCGTCCTTTATCTATTTCAGGGTCTGGCATGCTTACATTGCCTGGTGTGAGTCCAGGTCTCTTCCTTGTCGGGTGTTTTCTATCCCTAGGATTCTGGAGTTTTTGCAACATGGTTTGGATTCGAGCCTTCAACTTAGTACCCTCAAGGGCCATGTTTCAGCTCTGGCAATTTTTTTCCAAAGATCCTTTAACCAATCACCGGTTTGTTAAGACTTTTTTCCAGGGTGTTACTCATGTGTGTCCACCTCGTAAGCCTATGCTACCAGTTTGGTAGCATAACTGGACTCTTATGGTAGCCTTTTTGGTGGCTATCACTTTTGTCAGGCGAGTGTCTGAGCTGGCGGCGCTTTCCATCAAACCTCCTTATTTTGAGCGGCATCAGGATAAGGTGGTGTTTCGGCTTAAGCCGGATTTCTTGCCTAAGGTTGTGTCTGCCTTTCATCTCAATCAGGACATTGCTTTGCCTTCATTGTGTCCTAATCCTGCTAATTCCAAGGAGCGGACCCTGCATTCTCTGGATGTGGTCAGGGCTCTGAAGTTTTAATTGGTTGCTACTGAGCCTTTCAGGAAATCTGATGCTCTTTTTGTTCTCACTTCTGGACCTAGGAAGGTTTTGCCTCCGGCTACGTCCACTATCAGCAAGTGGATCCGTCAGGCAGTGGTGCAAGCCTATTCTGCTAAGGGGAAGGAACCTCCCTTTAGGTTGACTGCTCATTCCACTCGATCTATTGGTGCTTCTTGGGCTTTTCAGCACCAAGCTTCTGTTGAACAAGGTTGCAAGGCCGCTACTTGGTCTTCTGTTCATACTTTTTCCAAGTTTTACAAGGTTAATGTTAAGGCCTCAGCGGATGCTGCTTTTGGCCGCAAGGTACTGACTTGAACTGCTGGCTGTTACTCATTGGGGATCCCACCCTACTTATTGGACACTGCTTTTGGATGTCCCAGCTGTTATGATTACTGAAGCAGGCCGTGCCATGCAATAAGAAAAAGACAATTCTGTGAGTACTCACCTGTAGAATTGCTTTTGTTCTTGCATGGCACGGCCTGCTTCACCCCACCCTTATTATCGTTATTCTTGGTTGCCTCTTTATGGTGATTGTTCCAAGTTAGTTGGGGTTTTTACTTTTTTACCATTTTTTGCCTTTATTCTCTCCCGGCTTCTTGTCTCACTGCTTGTCTACGCTGGGAACTCTATGGTTGATCCCATTTTTATAGGGGGCCGGGAGATGCCACAGCTCTTCTGCAGTACACTGCACCACTTGTGGCGGAATAACCCAGCTGTTATGATTACTGAAGCAGGCTGTGCCATGCAAGAACAAAAGCAATTGTACAAGTGAGTACCCACAGAATTGTCTTATTAGAGGTCAGGCCCAGTGCCCCACAATTACCACACTTCTTAAAGAGGAACAACATACCTCAGATAGACTATGGTAACTTACCCCTCCACAGGGCACTGAATAGCTGTTAGATGTTGACGATCTGTGACTCGCCAACATTCTGTTGTTTTTCAGGCCCCCCGCTGACCTAGCTGTCAGTGAGTGAAGCATAATTTTTAGCCAGAGCTCCCAGCCAGGACTAATACAGGCAAGTGTATAGCAATGTTTCTGTCTCCTCCTATTGTAGACACTGTGCATGCAGTGATCACTGATGGGCACAATGACTGCTGTGATTTCGCAATTGTTACACCCCCATTGATCACTGAAGCTGCATGTCTCCTAAGTTTCTATACTATCTTTCCTGGCTTTGTTTTCAAAATCATATACTTGCTCTGCATAGAAAGAACTTTAAATACTCAAAGAGTAAGTCTAATTTGTAACCTTTCAGCCACCCCTCCCTCCTGCTGTGTTATGCCCGATTTGGGCATTAAAATAACCCCCCCCCCCCCCCCAAGGAAGGACAGGCTGTGCTGCAAACAAGCCAGGGTCCCACAATCTTCACTGAGCTCAAGTGAGCCCAAAATCCAGTATGAGAAAAGTTTAGTACATGTAACAGGAAGTGCCGTAGAAACAGAGCCATAAGGTTAAGAGCCAGAGCATTTAGTAATCCAAAGCCAGGGAGTTGGGCCCCAAAACCGGTAGTCATCCAATGGACGACCAAAGGGTTCCATAACTACACTGTAGTCCCGTAGCAGTTTTCGTCCAACTGTGCTTTCCCGTGTGTGTGTGTGTGTGTGTGTGTGTGTATTGGGGGGGGGGGGGGGGAGTTCTTGCTGCCCCTGAAAAAAAGTGTCCTGACTTTGCCTTCCAGCATGGGGAGCCTTGGAGGCTTGGGCCCGTTCAAGTATCATAATCCTTCTTTTTCTCTAGGATCTTCTGGGGTGGTCAGAGATGCCCATGGCAGAGGGAGCCCTTTAGGCCTGTGCACTACCACAAGAATACTTGCATTTTCCCATTTACTTTGTTGAGACCTTTGTTCGGGAAATGTTATCAGCCTAGATATGATGGAACCTCTCTAGCACTGGATCTTGCTGCCTTAGAGAACTATACTTTCTTCTGCTGTCAGTGTGTTCCCCGGCCAATTTCTACATGTGGCCCTGCTTCCAGCCATGAGAAAAAGAGGTGCACCATGTGTACATGTGTGCAATTCCTGTGGATGCTGTTGCGATAGTTCTGTCTGCATCAGAGATGACAGGAGAAGAATGAAGAAGATTCGGGTTGTATGGCTGTTAAGGATAGATCCTAGCTAAGGTAACTTTATTTTTTTTTGTACAATTAGGGGAGTTTAGCCATGTTACTTTTTTTACTTTTTTTTTATTTACACTCCCCCTCAAACATTGTGTTTAATGATGCTTTGCCAGTCTAAAGTTTGTCATGCAAACCATTGGCAGTTTTTCAGTAAAGTCTGGTAGAAGAGCGTAGCAGCAGATGGCTTATTTTCTTTAGGGGGTTAATTCATTTTACTGAACAATACCCAGACATAAATAACAAGGGGGGCATGTCCCTGGACGCTTGTTAAAATACATCAACACTCTAAACACCAAAGAGGTTCATATTTCCTTACGTTAGAGAGCACAATTATTCTAGTGCAGGGCTAGATTCCAGTGATAGTAGTTGTATTGTACAGTGGTGATAGTGTTCAATCATTTTGTGCGTCTTTCAAAAATTATGACTTTAAACTGCTATAATGTTGTTCATTGGTTTTGTGAGTTACTAATCTGTCAGAATTTGAAAGTAACAATAAAAATAGGCAACAGCTTTCTGATAATTGCAGTTTTTATACCAACTTCACTAGAGTCACACTCTTTGTGATCAAATTTAAAAGCACAGTATCACTAGATGATGAATCACAGAAGAAAAGACACAGAAAAAAATTATATATGTCCTTATCTACATTATTAGCTTATTTTTGTATTTGGAAGCTCTGGGGACACGTTTTTTTATTAAGTTGGCTCAAAAGCTGCTCTGGCTGGCTGTGGAATCTAAAGACTCAAGGACTGACCACTAGCCTGCCACGGGGCATCCAAAATTTGGATGCCCTGTTTTGTGAAACCCCTGAGGTAATCTTAAGAAAATAGCATAACCAGGACCTGCTCTGTCAAATTTATATCAAATGTCATACAAAAGTCCATTGATACACAGTAGAAATATCCCCCTATCCCCCATGATCATGATGAAAACCGCACACTATATCACAAAAATACAACAATTTATAAGTACCACCAGACATTGTAATTTATAAATACAAAAAAAATATTTATTGATTAATCCGGTAAAATTCCATGATTGTGAGTGTTTTTGGTTCATAGCAGCAATATTTCACCCACTAAATGAACATGTTTCCCCATAGCAATTTAGTCTTGATCACCATAAAGTGGATCTATATATAAACAAAAGTGATATCAGTGGTTAGACCAAAGACCCAGAACCGCGCTACAAAAATTGAACCTAAATATTACAAAGAAAAAATGCTCAACGTGATAAAGTCCTTATCTCAAAAAAGACCCAATGTGATCAATATATAATATAATAAACACAAAGCACAAATAAATACAAATTCCAACTCTCAATTAGTGAAACATGAATTAATCAAACAAAAAAAGTCCAGAACATAAAAAGATTGAGAAAAAATTGAAAAAAGGTTGGGTATCCCACGGTGCATGCACTTCACATGTACATGTGCAAAAAAAACCTCCACCAAACATGCAAACTCTTACCGACTTCACAGCAAATGAAAAGCCTTCAAATGGTACTATTCAGCGTTGCTACCACCAATGGACTTCAATGTGGATTATAAACTCAGACAATGCTCAAACTTTGTATAGTGCTTCCAGTTGATATATACACAAAGGCACCGCTTCAAAGAGACTGCAGTCTCAATATTTATCAGATTTGACTCAGATGGTATCAGTTCATTTCATTAATGTAAAAAACAAAGAAAAATGAATATAGTGTAATACTGCAAAACTTCTCTCCTTTAATAAAGAATCAGGAAATACACTCACATGGTAAAAGAATAAAAATGAGCATTAGACATAGTAACGATCTCACCGACGCTGGAATCCAACAGTCACCCACTGCGTCCCGTATGCCGGGCAATGCTGTTCCAAATATTAAAAGATATAAACTAAAAAAAGATCCTGGATCCACCGCTCGCCACCGCCGACGCGTTTCGTCGCCGTAAGGCAACTTTAACTAGGCTTTATTAAAGGAGAGGAGTTTTGCAGTATTACACTATATTCGTTTTTCTTTGTTTTTTACATTAATGAAATGAATTGATACCATCTGAGTCAAATCTGATAAATATTGAGACTGCAGTCTCTTTGAAGCGGTGCCTTTGTGTATATATCAACTGGAAGCACTATACAAAGTTTGAGCATTGTCTGAGTTTATAATCCACATTGAAGTCCATTGGTGGTAGCAACGCTGAATAGTACCATTTGAAGGCTTTTCATTTGCTGTGAAGTCGGTAAGAGTTTGCACGTTTGGTGGAGTTTTTTTTTGCACATGTACATGTGAAGTGCATGCACCGTGGGATACCCAACCTTTTTTCAATTTTTTCTCAATCTTTTTATGTTCTGGACTTTTTTTGTTTGATTAATTCATGTTTCACTAATTGAGAGTTGGAATTTGTATTTATTTGTGCTCTGTGTTTATTATATTCTATATATAAACAACACAAAAATATTTTCAAATACATCTAAATAACTTTAAGCACCTTTAAATATATTGGTATAATTCCATTTGGATGTTAAACTCACAATTTAGGTCTGCAGACACTAAAGTAGGAACTGTTAAGAGTACGGCAAGGGGAGGTCTAAACCTGCCACCAAACCATGATGTGGTTCCCTCACCCTCATGGCATTTATGGGCATCTGGGATCAGGTGACAAATGCTTGCGTAATCATTTATTTTGTTAATGACCTGTTTAAAAAAAATATCTAGGGCCTGTTATACTACCTCTTTGGCTCCCCAGTCTCCTCTAAGGAGGCTATTTTCCCAGCATGCCCCAGTTTTATCTTGGGGACGGAGCAGAGTTTTCTTTAACCCTTCTCCCCTTAGACCTCCAGAAGTTACGCCACCTTGTTTATTCTAAGTATGTCACACACCCCACTTCAGACATTAAATCATTAATCATGGGTACTCACCGCTAGGTGGCGCAGCTTTGCAGAGAAGTCCAGAAAAAGCAAGCCCCTCCCGGTCTATACATACCTGGTATCTCCTAACAATTCCCCAGTGTTCTTCTCTGCAACGTGGCGACAAGACAGAAGAAAGAAGTCTCCTGCTTGCAGGTAGCTGGGGTATCACCCCGCCCCCCCCCCCCTTATGGTCTATTGCTGCCCGGCTCTTGTGATCCCCTTGGTTTAATGGTAGCCTCCCAGCTTAGGCTGTAGGCCGGGCAAGGGTAGATGGCACTTTAGGTGCCTAGGAGATTAGCTCCTCCGCTCGTCCCCATATTATGGGGCATAGCGGTGCTCCGGTTTGGTGATCCGGAAGTGGGATGCCCCAGCCTTTAGGTCCCTGTTAGGGTTTTTCATCTTTCCACTACATGGTGTGTGTGTGTGCGTTTTGTGGACAGCACGGGCCCATCCTTGTTGTTTGTACTTGGGGGGCTCCCTAGCGCCTGCGTTTATTACTGATGGGGGACGGGTCAGGTGGGGGTTATGCGGACCGCTACTGTGCCTTCCTTGTTTCAATGGCGGGCGCCTGTCTGCTACCTCATGTGTGTGTTTTACTGGGGGCCGGGCGGTGCGCTGCGCCGCCGGCCCGTCTGTGTGTGTGTTGGCGCACTGCCGGTTTGTCTGTTACTGCGGGCGGGACCGGGCGGCATGCGAGGCCGCCGGCCCGCCCCATCGGCCTCTGCGGGCACCATTACAGTGTGGCGTCCGCTGCTCTGGGCTGAGGCTCAGGACTATGACGTGGGCGGGCCGCGTCAGGCGCGGTCCGCGCCGTTTCTGGCGGGTTAGGGAGGGGCGGAGTTACAGCGGTCCCGCGCTTGCTGACGGGCCCGCCCGCCCGTCTCTCTCTGTCGTTTCCCGCCTGGCGCGTCTTAGGATAGGGGTCCCCTTGCGGTTCACCCTTATTAGAGGGAGCTTGTTAATGGAGGGCAGGGCAGACGCTGGTTATTGCCTCATATAGCCGTCGGTTTTAGTTCCGGCTGCTGTTCGGGTCTGCGCTCTCTCTCTCTCTCTCTCTCTCTCCCCCATAGTTGGGTTTGGGCTTATTGTCCCTCTTTTTTGCTAATTTCCCTGGTCAGGTCTATACAAGTTAGTATATTTACCCATATTTTCAGGGCTATATATTTATATATATTTATATATATATATTTAATTCTATTAAAATCCTAGAGGGGCATCCCGGGTCGCTTACTGCGTAAATCCCTGGGGTCTGCGAATACCATAAATTCACCATATGGAGGCTACCAGAGATACCGGAACTAGTCCTTCGGGGCAGTCCAGGCTGTGTGGGGGATGTGGGACTCCGCTCCCAGGGGATGATGTTATCATTTGTATTCCATGTGCACAGCGGAACATTGAGCGCCAGTCCGACACCTCAGTGCCTGGGACTTCTTCTACCGCGCCTTCTCCCTCCCCGCCTCGCCTGTTCCGGACCCCGGGTGACGTGGTCGTTGGGGGTGATTCGCAATCTGAGGTATGCGCCCGTTTGGCCAGCCTCGAGAAAATGTTTTCCGCAGTGGTCGCTCAGAAGGCTCCAGCCAAGCGGAAACATCTGTCTCCGCCTCTGCAGAACTCCGATGAGGAAGTTGAGGTACTGGATTGGTTGGATCGTCCCCTTGAAGAGGGTGAGCTTGTTGAGGAGGCGGAGGATTCTGAGGTTCAGCAGTTGTCGGGCGCTGAGGGGGACCTGGATGAGGGGCCCCCCCTTGATACACCCACTATTCTGGCCCAAATGTTTGAGGTTTTGGATTTGGATCCGCCGGCAGTTACTCCTCGGCCTAAGGGTCAGCTTTTTGGGGGGTCCAAGCATCGCTTGGAGTTTCCCAGTCAGCAGCATTTCGAGGACGTTGTCCTTAAGCAGTGGGAGCAGCCTACGCGTCTTGTCGGGGTCCCACCTAGTTGGGACAAGAAGTACCCTTTTCCAGCGGAATTGTTGAAGCGTTGGTCTGTCTCTCCCGAGGTGGATGCTCCTGTTTTGGGGCTGTCTAATACGGCGGCTGTTCATCTTCCTGACACTACTTCTCTCAAGGATGGCGAGGATCGCCGGGTTCGGTTTTGAGGCCTGTTTGTGCTTCTGCCTTTTTGTCATTGGCAGTTAGGTCTACGGTCAGGGACTTATGTGTGGACCTTGATCCTGCCTGTGATGAGTTTCTTGCTCTTAAGCGTTGTGAATCCTTTTTGTCGTTTATTCTGGCTGCTCAGGAGGATGCCATGTTGATGTGTGGCAGGGCTACGGCTCTGTTGGTGGCTATTCGTCGTTCAGTATGGCTGAGACAGTGGACGGCTGATTTTAATTCTAAAAGATCGCTTACGGCTCTTCCCTTTCTGGGTTTGAGGCTTTTCGGTGAAAAGCTGGATTCTGTTGCCAAGGGAGGCAAGTTGCCTCAGCGCAAGAAGTTTTGTCGTTCCTTTCAGGGGGCGGCCTCCTACAATCCGTCCTTTCGGGGAGCCAGAGCCGGCAGGGGTGCGGGCTTCTCGGCTTCCAGGGGCGCCAGTTGGAATAGGGGTAGAGGCCGTGGCTGTCCCGTGCACGCCTGGGGCGCCAAGCCCAAGCCAGCTGCTAAGCCCGCTCAGCAATGAGGGGGCGCCCTCACCCGTACGGGTGGGGGGACGGTTGCGACTCTTCTCCCGGGTATGGGACCAGGAGGTCTCGGACAGGTGGATCCGGGAGGTGGTGTCGGCCGGTTACAAGCTGGAGTTCGAGTCCTGCCCGCCTCCAAGGTTTTTCAGGTCTCGGGTGCCTTTGGATCCTTTAGCCGCGCAGGGGCTCCTGGTGGCGGTAAGGAATCTTCTGGAATTGGCAGTCATCTGCCCGGTCCCTCCTTTGGAGGTGGGGCGCGGGTATTATTCCAATCTCTTCACTGTTCCCAAAAAGGATGGGTCGTTCCGCCCGATCCTGGATTTGAAGTTTCTCAACAGATTCATTCGTCCCCGGAAGTTCCGCATGGAAACCCTGCGGTCTGCGATCGGTTCGCTTCGGCAGGGGGACTTTATGACGTCCATAGACATCAAGGATGCTTACCTTCACATTCCGATTTTTCCACCTCATCAGAGGTTCCTTCGCTTTGTGGTGGAGGATTGGCATTTTCAGTTTGTAGCTCTTCCGTTCGGCCTCACATCTGCCCCGAGAGTGTTCACCAAGGTGTTGGCGGGAGTGATGGCCCTGCTCAGAGCTCAGGGGATTCGCATTGTGCCTTACCTGGACGATCTTCTCATCATGGCACCTTCCTTCAGTCAAGCGGAAAGGGACACCAGCTTGGTGGTGTCTGTGCTGGAGAGGTTCGGCTGGGTGGTCAATTATCCCAAGTCTTCTCTGGTCCCGGCCAGAGTGGTGACTTTTCTGGGGATGTCGTTGGACTCTTGCCAGCACAGAGTTTTTCTCCCTCAGGCCAAGGTTCTTTTGATTCAGGAATTGGTTCAGCTTCTTCTTTGCAATCCTCGCCCGTCCATTCGGCTAGGGATGAGACTGGTGGGGTTGATGGTGGCCTTGTTCGAGGCAGTTCCCTTCGCGCAGTTTCACACGCGGACGCTTCAGCTTCATCTTTTGGCGTCTTGGGATCGACGACCGCGGTCGTTGGATCGGTCCTTCCGGATGTCTCCTCGGGTTCGGCAGTCTCTTCTGTGGTGGATGGTCTCGGACAATCTTCTGAAGGGCAGGTCGTTTCTGACCCCGCTTTGGGAAACTGTCACCACGGATGCCAGTCTGTCAGGATGGGGAGGTTTCTGGAAGGATCTTCAGTTTCAGGGGCAGTGGGACCCTCAGGAAGCCCACTTGCCCATCAATGTTCTGGAGTTGCGAGCCATCAGGTTGGTTCTGTCTCACTTGACTCATCATTTACAGGGCCTGCCAGTGCAGGTTCGGTCGGACAATCGGACGGCGGTTGCTTACATCAATCACCAGGGAGGGACTCGCAGTCTGGGTGCCCACAGAGAGGTGTCTCTGATTTTGGTTTGGGCAGAGACTCATGTCCCTTGCATCTCGGCAGCTTACATTCCAGGAGTGGAGAACACGGAGGCGGACTTTCTGAGCCGGTGTTCGTCCCGCTGGGGGGAATGGTCTCTCCATCCACAGGTGTTTCGGTCATTGTGTCTTCGGTGGGGGACGCCGGAGGTGGATCTGTTTGCCTCTCGTCACAATCACAAACTGCCGACATTTGTGTCACTGTCCCGGGATCCTCTGGCTCTGGTGGCGGATGCCATGGTCCTGAGCTGGAGGGACCTGGGGTTTCTTTACCTGTTTCCTCCGATTCCCATGCTAGGCAGGGTTCTGCGAAAGCTGGTTCAGGAAGGAGTTCCCGCCATTCTCGTGGCTCCAAGGTGGCCGAGGCGGGTGTGGTTCGCAGACATCGTTCGTCTGGCAGTGGATCAGTTCGATCTGCCTCTTCGGCCAGATCTTCTCACTCAGGGTCAATTGTGTTACCCCAGTTTACCAACGCTGGCTTTGACGGCTTGGCTGCTGAAACCTCCATCTTGAAGGAGGAAGGTCTTTCGGATTCGGTCATTCGGATTCTTATCAGTGCCAGGAAGAGATCCTCTTCTTCCATCTATTATAGGGCTTGGAGATCGTACATTGACTGGTGTGAATCTAGATCTTTGCCCTGTCGGGTCTTTTCCGTTTCTAGGATTTTGGATTTTCTTCAGTCAGGGCTGGACTCTGGTCTTCAGCTGAGTACTTTGAAGGGGCAGGTTTCTGCCTTATCTATCTTTTTTCAGAGGTCGTTTGCTAGCCATTCCTTGGTCAAGACTTTTTTCCAGGGGGTTTCGCATCTGCGGCCGCCTAAGAAGCCTTTGCTCCCTGTTTGGGATTTGAATTTGGTTCTTTCTGCTCTTCAGGCTCCTCCCTTTGGGCCTTTGCGGGATATTGCTCTGTCTACTCTGACTCAGAAGGTTGCCTTTTTGGTGGCCATCACTTCGGTTCGGCGTGTTTCGGAGTTGGCGGCTCTGTCGATTCAGGCCCCTTATTTTGAGAAACATCAGGATAAGGTGGTTTTCAGATTCAAGACGGACTTTCTTCCTAAAGTGGTCTCTGCTTTCCATCTTAATCAGGACATTGTTCTTCCTTCTTTGTGTCCTAAGCCTAAGAATGACAAGGAGAGTGCGTTGCACTGCTTGGATGTTGTTCGTTGTATCAAGTTCTATCTCCGTACTACGGCTTCTTTTCGTAGGACGGATGCCTTTTTCGTGGTGCCCTGTGGGCCTAGGAAGGGTTTGGCTCCGGCCAAGTCTTCTATTAGCAAATGGATTCGTCAGGCTATTGTTGGAGCCTATTCTGCCAAGGGGAAGGATCCCCCTTTTCGTGTTACTGCTCATTCTACTCGTGCTGTTGGAGCGTCTTGGGCTTTTCAGCACCAGGCTTCTGTTGAGCAAGTTTGTAAGGCTGCTACCTGGTCTTCGGTTCACACCTTTTCGAAGTTCTATAAGGTTGATGTGCGGGCCTCAGCGGATGCTGTTTTTGGCCGCAAGGTTCTGCAGGCTGCAGTGGTTTGAGTGTTTCTGCATTATTGCCTGGTTGGATACCCTCCCCATTTTGGACACTGCTGTTGGATGTCCCATGATTAATGATTTAATGTCTGAAGTGAGGTGTGTGACATACTTAGAATAATACCATTTTGTGATTACTCACCTGTAAAATGGGTATTGTAAGTATGTCACACACCCCACTTCACCCGCCCTTTTTTGGTATCCTGGTTCTTTATATGGTGAAGTTGGTTTTATTCACGGTCGAGGGTTACTTTTGTTTTTGGTCTCCTGGTATCTTGCCTTTATTGCTGTTTGAATACTGGGGAATTGTTAGGAGATACCAGGTATGTATAGACCGGGAGGGGCTTGCTTTTTCTGGACTTCTCTGCAAAGCTGCGCCACCTAGCGGTGAGTACCCATGATTAATGATTTAATGTCTGAAGTGGGGTGTGTGACATACTTACAATACCCATTTTACAGGTGAGTAATTACAAAATGGTATTTTTCATGCATACGAATAATGACATGGCACCTGTTCTGGATCTAACATCGTACCCACCCTACAATTGTAGATTGTGTCACTGGTTCCTGACCCTCTGCTGTTTTTAGGACACCAACATGAGGCTAAAGGGTAACATTTCCACACTGGAACACTGTTGGATATTCTCTGGTGTTACAACTATTAGTTGGCAGCCTCATCCCACAAGTGGCCATAGTTTTTGATTCATAATTACAGGGTAATTTGCCTTGTGCTTGCATAGTCTGCAAAAAAAAAGACTAGTAGCCTGGATTTTGCTTTTATTTCCCATATCCAGGTAAAGGCTTGGCTGCTTTTTCTGAGGATCACAAAAACCTGGCTGGTCCTTGTGTTTGGCTGGACATCCTTTCTTGCCATGAACCATAACACGGTGCAGACAAAGATCTTCTCTCCATCTTATTTCCCTATCTTAAGCACTGTTGGCAGTATGGGGAGTCTTTTTTTTTTTTTTTATGCTGATGGCGGTAGTGATTTTTTGCCTATATCCAGTCCAGGTCGTCCCAGTGATGACATGTGGGTGTTCCGCCCCTAGGGGGCGCTTGACTGCAAGATCAAAGATGTAGCTCCTCCCGGCCCCCTATAAAGGCAGGTGTCCCTCTATAATTCTCCAGTTGTTCATCTTGCAGTCTTGGCTGCAGAAGATTGTTTTGACACTCTCTCAGTTAATCGCAGCAGAGCGGTGCCACCTAGCCCGTCCGTTGCTGCGGGCCCTATTTCGACGGATCCCTTCTGACCCACTCCTGCCTCCCAGCCTCTGGCTGCTACAGGATTCGTGACGGTAGGGTGAACGCTGGGGTCTGGACGTTCGGCAGAGCTAGGCTCTGGGCCGCAGACCCTATGCTAAAGGGTAGCCGGCCACAGACTTTTGGTGAGCCTGGGGGGGGGGGAGGGAACCACTATATATGGCCATTAGTGCATTGTACCCCCCCTGCCCACAAGCTTTATTGATTTGTGTGTTTTACTGTGTAGTGTTTTTCACTCGGCTCCTCGCTGGCCCAGCATGGCCTTGCGGTGGAGCTCTCTGCATACCCGCCTCCCTCGTCGTTGCTGGGCTGAGGGGTCGCCGTACCCCGCGGGCCTCCACATCGCTGCTGGTGCGGCGCTGTCTGTGACGGGGGGGGGGGGGGGGTCTTCACTGGTGCGGCGCTGTGCTCTTGCGTGGTGGGCCGCTGTGTCCCCGTGGCGATTTCTCTGCCCAAGCAGCCTTGGAAGGGGGCGGGCGCGTCTCCTCACACGCCGCCGGAGGGCATGGAGCCAGAAGCTGCTGCGCTTCGCATCCATCACAACACCGCCCACCCCTCGAGGATCATTCTGGAAGGCTCTGCCCCTTGTGCTAGTCTGCGCGCTCTGCTGCTGCTGCTGCTTGGGGCCTGCTGACGCTGCGGAGTCTGGTTCTTTCCCTCCTGCTGCTGCTGGGGGATCTCTTTCGTCATCGGAGGCTGCGCTGTCCCTCTGTCTGTGTTGTGAGTCCCTCTATTTTTCTAGCTGTGTATTATGACCAATTGCATTTTGTTTATTCTGATCATGGGCATTTCTCACCCTCTCTTGTATAGGTCGTGGGTTTGAGGTTGAGGGTTGTGGTTCCTCCCGGTCCCCCTTTTTATTAAGAGGGATCACCTTATAGGTTTGAGCCATTAGTGTCTTGTAACCTTACTGTTTTGACCATTTTTAATCACCATAATGGAGGCTTCAGGGAATAGTGAACTGGGAGCCCCATTTGGGCAGGAAAGGCTCTGCCCCTTGTGCAGTAGGAATCCTCTGGGTGGATTCAGCACTGTTTGTACCACTTGCGCCTAAGGCATTCTTTTTGACCATGAACGGGCGGGCGTCCCTGCCCCTAGTCCTTGGCTGCCTGCAGTCTCTCTGGACCCTCTGCTGCTGCACTCAGCCCTCAGTGGGCTGGCGATGACAGTTTGTCTGGTTCTTCCTCAGACGAGGATACGTGGTTCCCGGATGATACGGAGAAATTGCTTGCCTCAGTGTTTGAGACACTACACATTGTCCCTCCCAAAGCAGCTAAGAGGAAGCAGGGAGATTTGTTTAGGCCCAAAAGACAAAGGCGGGTGTTCCCGGAGCAGGCCCATTTTTTCCAACATGATTTTCAAGGACTGGGAGATGCCTAACAAGTTACTGTCGGTTCCTAAAGGCCTGGACAGGCGGTACCCCTTCCCTGATGAGCTGGTTCGGCTATGGTCTCATCCTCCCGAAGTGGATCCCCCTGTGTTGGCGTTGTCCAACTGTAATGCCGTCACCTTGCTTTCTTACGTGACCCGGCTGACAAGCGCATGGATCAGCTCGTCTGTCATGCGTTCACCTTTGCTGGTGCACTTTTTCGCCCTGTGTGTGCCTCGGCGATTGTCTCTCTAGCCATCAGAAAGAAGGTGAGACACCTTGTGGATAGAGCTTAGGCTCGCAAGCGGGCGGAGTATAAAGAACTCAAGAACTGCTTGGATTTCATTGGCTTTGTTGCTTCTGCCATGGACGATGGGGTCTGGCTCGGCGCCAGGATTTTGGCCCTGCTTGTTGCCCTCCGCCGCTCGCTCTGGCTGCGGCAATAATCAGCTGATGCGGCTGCCAAGAAGTCGCTTACGAATATCCCCTTTGTGGGGCACAGGCTTCAGGGTGGGGGGACGGCTTCTGCTGTTTGCTCAGATCTGGAGACGGTACGTCTCGGATCAGTGGATTCAGGAAGTAGTATCCTCCGGTTACAAGATAGAGCTGGTAGTCAGGCCGCCCACAAAATTCCTACGTTCTTGGATATCCCGAAACCCGCTAAAAGCACAGGGTTTGAGAATGGCCGTGCAACACCTTCTGCGGTTAGGTGTGATTTGGCCTGTACCTCGGCAGGAACGGGGGCAAGGTTTTTACTCCAACCTGTTCACGGTTCCCAAGAAGGACGGAATGTTAAGACCAATCCTGGACCTGAAGGGTCTCAACAGGTTTGTAAGAGTCAGACATTTCCGCATGGAAACCTTACGTTTGGCGGTGAGATCGCTTCATCCCGGCGACTTCATGACCACGATGGACATCAGGGATGCTTATCTGCACATCCTGATTTTCCAGGGGCATCAGAAGTTCCTGAGGTTTGCTCTGGAGGATCAGCATTACCAGTTTGTGGCACTTTCCTCGGCCCCCCGCATCTTCACCAAGGTGCTGGCGGGCATCATGGCTATCCTGAGGAACCAGCGCATTTGTGTGCTGCCCTATCTGGACGATTTGCTGATTGCGGCCCAGTCCCTTCAGCAGGCTGAGAGCAATACTCGGACGGTGTTGTCAACCCTGGAGGCCTTCGTCTGGGTAGTCAATTACCCAAAGTCATTTATCACTCCCTCAACAGTGAGATCCTTCCTGGGAATGATGATAGACACTGCTAAGGTCAAGGTTTTTCTGCCACAACAGAAGGTTTTGGGTCTCCAGACGCAGGTGCAGGCCTTGTTGTCTTGTCAGAGGCCATCAATCCTTCTGGGAATGAGATTGGTGGGCCTAATGGTGTCATGCTTGAAGGCAGTGCCCTTCGCCCAGTTTCACATGAGACCTCTTCAATTGAACCTGCTGACTGGCTGGACTCGGATGCAGGAATCTCTGGAACATGAATTTTCGCTGTCCCCCTGGCCAGGCAGTCCCTCTTGTGGTGGTTGGACTCCCGGAACCTGCTGTTGGTCAAGTCCTTTCTGACTCCCCATTGGGAGATAGTTACCACGGATGCCAGTCTGACAGGCTGAGGAGGCGTTTGGCTGACACAGAAGATCCAGGGTCAGTGGGGTCCGCAGGAGAACCGCTTGCCCATAAATCTCCTGGAGGTTCGCTCGGACAATCAGACGGCTGTCGCCTACATCAATCATCAGGGCGGGACTCGGAGCAAGAGAGCTCTCAAGGAGGTGACCCAGATTCTGTCTTGGGCAGAGGAGAATGTTCCCTGCATCTCGGCGGTCTACATTCCCGGGGTAGAGAACCTGGAGGCAGACTCCCTGAGCAGGAGCTCCTCGCGCCTTGGGGAATGGTCTCTCAGCAGCAAGACTTTTCACGCTCTGTGTCTCCGCTGGGGTCATCTGGACGTGGACCTGTTTGCGTCCAGACACAATCACAAGCTTCAAAGGTTTGTCTCCCTCTCAAGAGATCCTCTGGCCATTGCCACAGACGCTCTGGCGATTCCTTGGACGGAGTTCAAACTTCTTTATGCATTACCCCCGTTTCCGCTCCTGGGCAGAGTGCTGCGCAAGTTAGCCCAGGAAGGGGTACCAACTATCCTGGTGGCTCCTCGATCGCCGAGAAGGAGTTGGTTTGCGGACATAGTTCAGATGTCAGTGGATCGCTACATCATGCCCGACGACCCAGGGCTTCTCACACAGGGGTCGCTGCGACACCCCAATTTACAGACGCTGTCTTTGACGGCCTGGCTATTGAAACCTCAGTCCTGACGGAGAAGGGGCTGTTGGCCATGGTTGTGCATACCTTGATTCAGGCACGGAAGAAGTCGTCTTCCATGATATACTACAGAGTTTGGCACGCTTATATTGCTTGGTGCGAGACCAAGAGTCTCCCTTGTCGCACATTTTCTATCTCTAGGATTCTGGAGTTTTTGCAACACGGTTTAGACTTGGGGCTCCAGTTGAGCACCCTCAAGGGTCAGGTTTCGGCCTTAGCCATCTTTTCCAGAGATCCATTGCCAACCATAGGTTGATCAAGACATTTTTCCAGAGAGTCACCTATGTCTATCCACTGCGTAAGTCAGTATTACTGGTGGGGGACTTGAATTTAGTACTCTCTGCTCTTCAGGGTCCTCCCTTCGAGCCATTGTGCGATGCTGCATTATCTATTTTCCTTTTGCATGGCACAGCCTGCTTCAAAAAGTCCTTACGTATGGGATATTCTACCACAAGGTGGCTCAGTGTACTGCATGGGTCCGTGAGTCCCTTTTGGGGTTTTTTGCCTTTCCTTGGGGGAATGTTCTGTGGGATGCTGGGGCCGTGGCCGCCCCGATCTCTTGGGGGTCCAAGCCCAAACCCCCTCCCAAGACCCCTCAGGCATGAGGAGGCGCCCACACCCATCCGGGTGGGGCGGCTTCGGCTCTTTGCTCACGTCTGGAGGCTTCGCGTCTCAGACCGGTGGATTCAGGAGGTGGTGTCCTCCGGTTATAAGATAGAGTTTGCAGCCTGGCCGCCCCCAAGATTCCTCAGATCCCGGATGTCTCAAAATCCTCTGTCAGCTCAAGGTTTGCGCCTTGCAGTTCAATGTCTGTTGGAGTCAGGAGTCATTTGTCCGGTGCCTCCCCAAGAACAGGGTCAGGGGTACTATTCCAAGGATGGATCTCTGAGGCCCATCCTGGACTTGAAGGGTCTCAACAAGTTTGTCAGGTTCAAGCATTTTCGCATGGAGACGCTACACTCGGCTGTCAGTACCCTTCGGCCGGGCGACTTCTTGACCATCGTGGACATCAAGGATGCCTATCTTCACGTGCCAATCTTTCCAGGTCATCAGAGATTCCTGAGGTTTGCTCTGGAGGATCAGCATTACCAGTTTGTGGCTTTACCCTTCGGTATCACCTCGGCGCCTCGGGTGTTCACCAAGGTGCTGGCGGGCATGATGGCTCTGCTGTGGAACCAGGGCATTCCCATCCTCCCTTAACTGGACGACATTCTGATTGCGGCTCAGTCTCTTCATCAGGCCGAGAAGGATACTCAGGTGGTGACCTCCACTCTCGAGTCTTTCGGCTGGGTGATACATTTTCCCAAGTCTTCACTGTCTCCGTCCTTGGTGAGGTCCTTTCTGGACATGACTCTGGATACTTCTCAGGTCAAGGTATTTCTGTCTCAGCAGAAAGTGGAGGTCCTTCAGCAGCAGGCACGGGACCTGCTTTTGTGTCCCCATCCCTCCATCAGGCAAGGGATGCGGTTAGTGGGCCTGATGGTGTCATGTTTTGAGGCGGTACCCTTTGCTCAGTTTCACATGAGACCTCTTCAGTTGCACCTCTTGTCAGTTTGGGATCGGGACCCTGTGTCCCTGGATCAGGATTTTGCTCTGTCCCCCCTGGCCAGACAGTCCCTTTCTTGGTGGCTGGACTCCAGGAACCTTCTAGTGGGCAGGCCTTTTCTGCTGGGAGACTGTCACCACAGATGCCAGTCTGACCGGTTGGGGGGCTTTTGGAGGTCTCTGAAGTTCCAGGGTCAGTGGGGTCCCCAGGAGGCCCATGCTCCTATCAATGTCCTGGAACTGCGGGCTATCCGGTTGGTTCTCTCCCAGCTGACCACACACCTTCGGGGTCGGGCTGTTCAGATCCGCTCGGACAATCAGACGGCGGTTGTCTACATCAATCATCAGGGAGGGACTCGGAGCAAGCTAGCCCTCAAGGAAGGGTCCCTGATACTGTCTTGGGCAGAGGAGAATGTACCATGCATCTCGGCAATCATTCCAGGGGTGGAGAACCAGGAGGCAGACTCCCTGAGCAGGGGGATGTCTCAGCTGGGGGAATGGTCCCTCAGTACCAAGGTTTTTTGTTCCCTGTGTCACCGATGGGGTCAGCCGGATGTGGACCTGTTTGCGTCCCGCCACAACCACAAGCTTCCAAGATTTGTCTCCCTGTCACAGGACCATCTGGCTTTCGCAACGGATGCTCTAGCGATTCCTTGGTCGGAGTTTCGGCTACTTTATGTGTTCCCTCCTTTTCCCCTGCTGGGCAGGGTGCTGTGCAAGATAGCCCAGGAGGGGGTGCCAGCCATTCTGGTGGCCCCTTGTTGGCCAAGGAGAGTGTGGTTCACAGACATCGTGCAGTTGGCGGTAGATCAGTACGCCTTGCCCAAGGATCCAGATCTTCTCGCTCAGGGACAGCTACGCCATCCCAATTTTCAAACGCTGGCTTTAACGGCTTGGCTGCTGAAACCTCCATTGATGGATAAGGGGTTGCCGGCTTCTGTTGTTGATACCATGATTAGGGCTCGGATGGAATGCTCGTCATTTATCTACCACAGGGTATGGCGTGCTTACATTGCCTGGTGTGAGTCCAAGTCTTTTCCTTGTCGGGTTTTTTTCTGTCCCCAGGGCTCTGGAGTTTTTGCAGCATGGTTTGGATTCTGGTCTTCAACTTAGCATTCTTGAGCCTATTCGTGGGGCTGCGTTGGCCATTCTGACTCTTAAGGTAGCCTTTTTGGTGGCTATCACTTTGGTTAGGCGAGTCTCTGAGCTGGCGGCGCTCTCCATTAAACCTCCTAATTTTGAGCGGCATCAGGATAAGGTGGTGTTTTGTCTTAAACCAGATTTCTTGCCCAAGGTTATGTTTGCTTTCCATCTCAATTCTAAGGAACGGACCCTTCATTCCCTGGATGTTGTCGGAGCACTGAAGTTTTATTTGGTTGCTACTGAGTCTTTTAGGAAGTCTGATGCGCTTTTTGTTCTTCCTGCTGGACCTAGGAAGGTTTGCCTCCGGCTAAATCTACTATTAGCAAGTGGATTCGTCAGGCGGTGGTACAAGCTTATTCTGCTAAGGGGAAGGTTCCTCCTTTCCGGGTTACTGCTCATTCCACTCTTGCTATTGGTGGTTTCCGGGTTTTTTTTTAGCACCAGGCTTCTTTTGAACAAGTTTGTAAGGCCGCGACTTGGTCTTCTGTTCATACCTTTTCCAAGTTTTACAAGGTTGATGTTAAGGCCTCAGCTGATGCTGCCTTTGGTCGCAAGGTACTTCAGGCGGTGGTGGTTTGAACTGCCTGCTGCTACTTTTTGGGGATCCCACCCTACCTTACGGATGTCCCATACGTAAGAATAACGATAAAAATGGTGGGGTGAAGCAGGCCGTGCCATGCAATAGGAAAAATACAATTCTGTGAGTACTCACCTGTAGAATTGTTTTTACTATGCATGGCACGGCCTGCTTCACCCCACCCTTTTTATCGTTATTCTTGGTTGCCTCTTTATGATGATTGTTCCAAGTAAGTTGGGGTTTTTACCTTTTTTTTTACCTTTATTATCTCCCGGCTTCTTGTATAACGGCTTGTCAACACTGGGGAGGTCTATTGATGATCCTGTTTTTATAGGGAACCGGGAGGAGCCACAACTTTTCTGCAGTACACTGCGCCACCTTGTGGCAGAATATCCCATACGTAAGGACTTGTTGAAGCAGGCCGTGCCATGCATAGTAAAAACAATTCTACAGGTGAGTACTCATAGAATTGTATTTTTGACTCTCAAAGTGGTCTTTTTGGTAGCGATCTCCTCGGTGCGTCGTGTATCAGAGCTGGCTGCGCTTTGTATGAAACCTCCCTATTTTGAGCGGCATAGGAATATGGTGGTTTTTCGTTTTTAAACCTGATTTTTTGCCTAAGGTCATTTCTCCATTTCACCTTAATGAGGAAGTGGTCTTACCTTCCTTGTGTCCAGCACCGACTAATTCCAAGGAAAGTACCCTCCATGCCTTGAATGTGGTCAGAGTCCTGGCTGCGACTGAATCCTTCAGGAAATCGGATTTGCTCTTTGTCCTACCAGAGGGCTCTAGGAAAGGTTTGCCACCAGCCAAGTCTACTCTCAGTAAGTGGATCAGACAGGCGGTGGTGCAAGCATATTCTGCCAAGGGGAAGGAACCCACTTTTAGGATCACAGCTCATTCTACCAGAGCTATTGGTGCCTCTTGGGCTTTTCAACATCAGGCATTGGTTGAACAAGTTTGTAAGGCCGCCACCTGGTCTTCAGTTCATGCTTTTACAAGGTTGATGTCAGGGCCTCAGCTGATTCTGTCTTTGGCCGAAAGGTGCTTCAGGCGGTAGTGAAATGAACTACATGCTGTTCTGCACTGGGGATCCCGCCCAAATGGACACTGCTTTTATATGTCCCACATGTCATCACTGGGATGACCTGGACTGGATATAGGGAAAAATAAAATTTTTCTTCCAATCCATTCCAGGCCGTCCTAATCATCACGATTGGGTAATTCCCTGCCCGAAGGGGCATGACTGCAAGACAAAAGCGTGGCTCCGCCTCCCGGCCCATATCCTTCCGGCTGACTTGCTAGATTCCAGTTTTATTCTTGCAGTTGGGATGACTGCATGGCTCTCTAGACTCCTCTTCCATTTACTTTTTTTGTTTCTCAGATTATACCTTTGAAGTGGGGGCAAGACCCTGTCTGTCTTCCTAGGTCCCTTATGCTGCTCTGATCTGGATTGATCCATTATGCCTCCTCAGTTTTCGGCTTGGCGAATTTCCGTAAAACTGTATCTGGATCAGGATGGTAAGGTAAGCGCAGGGTCCAGTGTGCACTTTGTAGTGCTTTGGCACTCTGGCTGAAGGCTTTCATAGAAAAGTATAAGCAGCCACATGTTTTTGTCTGGTGAGCCTGATTGGGGGGTGACCAAGGGGATGATTTTCCCTCTCTTATTGTTTTTATTGCTCTTTCCCATGTGTTTCTTTGTTCTCTGGTTGAAAAATTCAAAAATTGCGCCTTTTTTAGGGGGCGGAGCTAAAGTTGCAACAAGGAAATAGTCCGTCGCCATGGAAAGATTTTCAGCTTGGCAAAGTACCGAGTACCGGGCGCAGAGCACTTCCTCCGTCCGCCTCTGTGGAGAGATTTTCGGCTTGACGAAGTACCGAGTTCCGGGCGCAGAGGTCTTCCTCCGTCGGCCTCCGTGGAAAGATTTTCGGCTTGGTGAAGTACCGAGTACTGGGCGCAGAGCGCTTCGTCCGTCTGCCTCTGTGGAAAGATTTTCGGCTTGGCGAAGTTCCGAGTACCGGGTGCAGAGCGCTTCGTCCGTCCGCCTCTGTGGAAAGATTTTCGTCTTGGCGAGGTTCCGAGTACCGGGTGCAGAGCGCTTCGTCCGCCTCTGTGGAAAGATTTTCGGCTTGGCGAAGTACCGAGTACCAGGCGCAGAGCTCTTCTTCCGTCCGCCTCTGTGGAGAGATTTTCGCCAAGCCGAAAAACCAGGTGCAGAGCTCTTCGTCCGTCCGCCTCTGTGGAAAGATTTTCGGCTTGGCGAAGTACCGAGTACCGGGCGCAGAGCGCTTCCTCCGTCCCCCTCTGTGGAGAGATTTTCGGCTTAGAGTAGCAGCTAGCTCCGCTGAGATCTCCAGTTCTTTTCAGCGGTACTACGCGTTTTCTCTAGCCGGGGACGCTGGAAGAATTTCGGCTTAGCAAAGACACCAGCTCCGCTGAAGTGGCCGGTTCTCCTCCGCGACGGGGCACGGTTTTCTCGCCGACTAAGCTCAAACATTTTCAGCTAGGCAAGGTGCCTAGCGTCGCCAGAGATCGCAATTCCCCTTTGGCTGCACATTATTTCTGGGGTAGTGGGCCAGCAAAAGGGCTTCTCTAAGCTGCTGCACGGCTACCCTCAAATGGACCTAAACCTTTTGGTAGGTTATTTTTTATTTAATTAATTTTTTATCTTTATTGCTTGGGAAAGGGCAAGGTAATATATAATTTATATTGTAATATATAATTATATGGTGGTCTACCCTCAGAGCACTCGCAGTAGGTGACAATCGAGAACCTATATATAAAATTTTTTTTACAGTGCCTATAAATCTAGGTCCGTAAGACACCGCGCTAAGAACAGGTTAAAGGATTATAAATGGTAATTAAGAAGCTCAAGGTGTGCAGAATTCCCAATCTGTAAAAGTATATATATCACAAAAAACACAGAGCTAATGAAAAGTTCATTCAATCAGAGCATGAGGCCTCTAGCCACAGCATCCCTCGGTGTATGTATCAATCTTTTGAACACGTGGGCCCACCACCACCAGGTTTATGCTCTTACCAGATGTCCCAGCTTTAATGGCATGAATGAATCAAATATAGTTCCGTCTCCAGTAGCATCCAAATCAGATACAGGCTCCTGCCCAATAACTAGTAGCACCACTTCAGGTCTTCTTTAGAGTTCAAATCAAAGATTCTCATAGATAAGCCCTAAAAAGCAGTGGCAAATGCACTCACAAAAGTGTAATAAAAACCAGCATAGAATATCCAGCAAGGCCAATAACAGTGCAAACATCAGCCATAAAAGAATCCGCAGCTCCCGCTGCAAAAAGGTAGATAAAAGGTCCTTTTATCTACCTTTTTGCAGCGGGAGCTGCGGATTCTTTTATTACACTGGTTTTTATTACACTTTTGTGAGTGCATTTGCCACTGCTTTTTAGTAATGTTTTTTTAGCAATATTACACTAGTCTTCGCATTTTGTGTCTTCCCTACATGCTGCATGCCTTGTTTGTGGGAGCTTATCTATGAGAATCTTTGATTTGAACTCTAAAGAAGACCTGAAGTGGTGCTACTAGTTATTGGGCAGGAGCCTGTATCTGATTTGGATGCTACTGGAGACGGAACTATATTTGATTCATTCATGCCATTAAAGCTGGGACATCTGGTAAGAGCAGGAAGAACAATTTAAGTTCAGCAAATCCGCACACCAGGGCAATCAATAGAGGTTTCAGATATATGGGTGCAATATATATTTCAACATAAAGATCCTTTCCCCAATAGGATCAAACAAAGTATCTCTAAAAACTATTTGAAAAGAATGCACACCGTACTGCAGCGGGTTGTGATTTGCAAAAAAGTGTATTAAATAAGTAAATACAGCAACCACAGTGATTCTATATACAAAAATATACAATAATCTGGCGATTATTGTATATTTTTGTATATAGAATCACTGTGGTTGCTGTATTTACTTATTTAATACACTTTTTTGCAAATCACAACCCGCTGCAGTACGGTGTGCATTCTTTTCAAATAGTTTTTAGACATCTGGTAAGAGCATAAACCTGGTGGTGGTGGGCCCACGTGTTCAAAAGATTGATACATACACCGAGGGATGCTGTGGCTAGAGGCCTCATGCTCTGATTGAATGAACTTTTCATTAGCTCTGTGTTTTTTGTGATATATGAGAACCTATATATACTTGGTCTCAGATCCCCAGGGTCATAGACTAGTATTATTAAATTCACTATGGCGGAGGCATCTGGGCTAGTCATCTGGTCTTTATCAGATTTACCCCATATCCAGTGGCATGCAGTGGCACTGGATAAGGATAGCACGGTGCGCAGGGATTATGCTACGGTTGACGGTTGTAGTGGATAGGGAGACAGTTGTCTCCTCCCTGAAGGGGCTCTGACCCCTGTCGCCGGTGCTTTCTGAGAAACCCCTTGGCAGTTTTCGTGCGGACCGTGATGTGAATCGTACCGGTTACTAAGAAGGTTTTTTTGAAAAAAAAAAAAAAAAAAATCTTAGTATATTGAAGAGGATATTGTGGCTGCCATAGGCCCCTTCTGAGTCTGTAAACTGTCGGCAGCCCTCAAAGTGGTCCTAAACCTATAGAGTCATCATGGAGTATTGACTACTAAAAAGGTTTTAAAGAAAATAATTTTTCCTCTGATTTGAAGAGGATATTGTGGCTGCCATAGTCTCCTTTTGAGTCTTTTAACTCTGTCGGCAGCCCTCAAGTGGTCCTAAACCTATAGAGTGTCATAATGGAGTATTGGCTACTGGGGGGAAAAAAAAAATTAAAAGAAAAGATTTTTTCCTCTGAGTGGAAGAGGATATTGTTGGCCATAGTCTCCCAGGAAGTTATCTGTTGAAGAGTCCTCTACACATGGGGTGTCCGGTTAAGGAGAAGTTGGATGGATGGTTGATTTTCTCCATTTCTGGAGGATGTTGCAGAGCATTTGTATTATTATAATCTGATCAATAGGGAATGGCAGAAGTCAGGGTGTCTTTCGGACCATTCCTAAAGTACTAGATACTATGTATCTCTTTCCTCCAGATCAGATTGAATTATGGTCTTACCCTCCTGTGGCGGATGCTCTGGTGCCAGGTCTCTTTAAGTTTTTCGTTTTACCATCCTCTGATAGTGCTTCTCCAAAGTATCCAGCAGATAAATGCGTGGATCAGGTGGCATGTCATGCTTATCTATTATGAGGTTGACCTTGGGGCCGGCTTGTGTTACATTCATAGAATTTTGGGAGCATCTGGTCTCTATGACTCTTGGGTCATTCTTGGAAGCCATGCTCCCAGTTGTTCATGATCAGTTTGACTCCAACAGGCCTGGCTATGGAGGATTTGATGTGGTTAAGTGCCAGAGGCTTAGCTCTGGGGGTCGCCATAAGGCCTGCTTTATGGCTTAAGCAATGGCCAGCTGACATAGCCTCTAAAAGGAATATGAAAGGGACTCCTGTTTAAGGGGGGCGTCTGTTGGAAGGCTTGGTTGACATGGCAAAGCATGCTACTAGTGGTAAGTGATCTAATCTGCTACTAAAACCGAAATCTAATTCTGCTTCCGCAGGGCCTCTAATACTCTGGGGTTCCGGCTAGAGGTTTGGCCTCTTTGTCTTATTACAAAAAAAAAAAAAAGAAATAAATAAATTCTCTTCGGTATCCCAAAGTTCCAAATTAAGGCAACAGGTGTCTGGCAGAACAAAGCCAGATCCCCTTCGAAGCCAGCTCAGGCAGGAAGGGATGCCACCGCCCTTGAGGTGTGGGGGGGAAAGCTTCTGCATTTGGCTCATATTTGCTGGCTTCATGTAACAGATATTTGGATACAGGAAGGGTATCCTCAGGTTACAAAATCAAATTAGGAACCAGACCCCATCAGAGATCTCTGGTCAGGGGTATCCTGAATTCAGCAGAAAGCAGAAGCACTGAGATCTGCCATTCTCACCTTTATAGAGATTGGAGTTTTTATAACCACAGTGTATATATAAGGATGCATATCTACATTTTAGTAGGTGGCCCTACTTTTTCAGGTTGTGGCGCTACCCTTCGGTCTATTATCAGCACCAGGGTGCTTACCAAGGTGTTGGCAGGTCTTGCATTTTTCTCTAAGAAGTCAGGGATACATGTAATCCCTCACTGTGTCTATCGGCTGATATGGGCCCCATCATATCAGGGGGCCCAGAAGGATATAGTGTCTATCCAGTCGAATTCTTAAGTCAAACATCATTTCATAGCTTGAAGCTTGAAGAGTTATTCTATTCTTGGTGTGCCACACACCCCGCTTCACTTCTTAAATATTCATTACTTCATGGGTTAATCACCTGCAGGTGACGTAGTGCAGAGAGGAAGTCTTGTAACGAGCCCCACCTTCCGGCCTATATATACCTGGTACCTCCCTTCAATCACCAGTATTTTTCTCTCTGCGTGACAAGCAGAGGTTGGAAGTTTCCTGCTTACAGGTAGGTCGGGGCTTACCCCGCCACCCCCCTTTTGGTCTATTTCTGCCCGGTTTGAGTTGTATACCTCTATGGTGGATAGGAAGCCTCCCAGCCTAGGCTGCTCACCGGGTAATTGGTAGACGGCACTATGGGTGCCTAGGAGCTTATCTCCTCCGCTCGTCCCCCTCCTTTGGGGGCAATGCGGCAATCCGGCATGGTGATCCGGAAATGGGATGCCCCTGTCCCGAGGGTCCCCGTAGCCCTTACTCCCCCGTTCCGGTCCTTTCTCCCTTCACTTGGGGGGGGGGGGGGGGGGGGGGGGGGGGGGGGTATAGAGGGTTGTGTATCTTGTATGATGTTTTCACTGTATTGTTATTTTCTGTGTGTTCACTTTTACATAGTAACAGACTGCGCAGCAGGTGCGCTTTGTCTGTTTTTTTGACCGGGGCTCCGGGCAGATACTTTTGGCATGGCCAGTGTATTTGGTCTGCTTTATGGGGGTGGGGCAGCGGACCGCGCTCAGCTGGCTTCAGTTGGTCCCCTCCCGCCTCCCTTCCTTCCCCGCTGCTCCGTGCGGCAGCCTGTGTGGCTGCGCTTGTGTCTCCTTTCCCCCTCCTCCTCCTCCTCCGCCGCCTGGCTTGGTGTCAGCCAGCGCAGCTGGTGGCAATCCCCCGTTGATTTGAGCAGGGCGGCTCCCTGTGACGCGGGGGGGGGGGGGGCGTGGCGCCGGCGGAAGCGGCGCTCGGCGGCCTCAGCCTCACTTCCTTCATGTTTGCGGTGAAAAGAGGTCACGTGGGGGGGGGGCGCGCGCTGCAGCAACACATGGGTTTGTGTGCTGCGGCTGCTACATGTCCCTCCGGTCTGGCTCCTGGCGTCGGTAGCAGGTAAGCGGCCCCGCTTTTGTGGGGCCAGAATGAGTTTTACTCATGGGGCAAACTTTTAAGGAGGCTCTCTTTTTTGGTACTATTGTGAACATGCTGCTTTGTTACACTCACAAGGGATCTGATGGTTTGTTTTTTTCTTTCCTTTCAGATCCTGGGATCCCTCTTTTATTGCGGCCTCCGGCTCTATATTGCCTGGCTAGTCATTTTTGATATGAAATTGTACATTTTGGATATATATATACATATATATATATATTTATTTTGAGACTGTTAAGGGGGACCTTTTTCTCTTAAAAAAAAAAAAAAAAAAAAAATATAAAGTGTATTTAAAAAAAAAAAAAAAACCCTCCCTTCCGGGACATTCTTTATAAAGGGGCATCCCGGGTTGGCTTATGCCTTAAAAGTCCCAGTATTTGCGATACCATAAATCACCAATATGGAGGCTTCTGTTACTACCGGAAACGACTCGTCAGAGCCGTCCAGGGGGTGTGTAAAATGTGGGGCTGCGCTCCCTGCTGATGATATCTTTATTTGCATTTCTTGTGCAAGGCAGATTGTTGCGCGTCAGTCTGTTGATCCGGCTGCTGACCCGTCGCAACCTCTATCATCTCCTGCCTCTCCCTCCCTGTTCCGGACCCCGCATGACACTGTCAAGGGTGGGGATTCGCAATCCGAGGTGGTGGTAAAATCAGCCAATCTTCGGGAAGTATTGCCCGTTAAAGCGGGGCTAAAGGCCTCTGCAAAACGGAAGCGCCTGACTCCGGTATCTTCGGCTCCTCAGGACGAATTATGTGAGCCTGTGGAATGGTCCGATGGCTCCCCGGATGAGGGTGAATTCCTCTTGGAGTCAGATGAGCCGGCAGATCAGCTTAAGGCTGATGCGATTGGCGATTGGTCGGCGGGGGTTGCCCTTGACACCCCCTCCATTCTGGCACAAATGTTTGAAATTCTGAATTTAGATCCGCCTGAGGCTGTCACCCTGCCAAAGGGTCAGTTGTTTGAAGAGCCTCAGCCGCGTTTGGTTTTTCCCAAACAGCACCACTTTGAGAGGGTGGTCCTGAAAGAATGGGAACATCCCACACGGTTATCTGGAATTCCTTCCAGTTGGGAAAAGCGTTATCCTTTTCCGCCAGAATTGCTGAAGCTTTGGTCCGTCCCTCCTGAAGTCGATACCCCTGTGCTAGGGCTATCTAGCTCCGCTATGGTACAGTCTGCTGAGACCTCTGTCCCTAAAGATGGGGAGGATCGTAGGATTGACCAGTATGCTCGCTATGGCTTTGTTTATGCTGGGTCAACGATGCGCCCCCTGTGCGCTTCGGCCCTTCTTCTTTTAGCGGTAAGATCTGTTATCCAGGGGCTATGCGAGGATCTCAATCCCGCTTGTGATGAGTTCGCTGCGCTTAAGCAGTGCGATTCTTTTGTGTCTTACGTTCTATCCGCTCAGGACGATGCGCTGGCTATGAGTAGCAAGACAGCGGCAATGCTGGTCGCTATTCGTCGGTCAGTATGGCTGCGACAGTGGTCGGCGGACTCAGCTTCTAAAAAGGTGCTCACAGCTCTCCCCTTTTTGGGGTTGCGGCTGTTCGGGGAGAAAATTGATTCAGTCGCAAAGGGTGGCAAGATGCCACAACGCAAGAGGCCTCGACGCCCCTTTAGAGGGGCTGTTTCTGGTAGGCCGTCCTTTCGAGGATACAGAGCGGGTAGGGGGACTTCCCTTCCCTCTACCAGTCGTACAGGTTGGACGCGGGGGAGGGGCCGTGGCCGTCCCGCCCAGTCCTGGGGCTCCAAGCCCAAACCTGCGGGTAAGCCCACTCAGCAATGAGGGGCCGCCCTCACCCGTGCGGGTGGGGGGACGATTGCGACACTTCTCCCAGGTTTGGAACCGGGAGGTTCCGGACAGATGGATTCAGGAGATAGTGTCGTCCGGTTACAAACTGGAGTTCGAGTCTCGCCCTCCTTCACGGTTCTTTCGGTCTCGGGTGCCCATCGATCCTTTGGCCGCACAGGGGCTCCTGGCGTCGGTAGAGAATCTGTTAGAGATGGCGGTCATCCGGCCGGTACCGCGTTTAGAGATGGGCCTCGGTTTCTACTCCAATCTGTTCGCAGTCCCCAAGAGGGATGGGTCGGTTCGTCCCGTCCTGGACCTGAAGTTGCTCAACAGGTTCATCCGTTTTCGGAAGTTTCACATGGAAACCTTGCGCACTGCCGTCGGCTCTCTTCGGCAAGGGGACTTCATGACGTCTATAGACATCAAGGATGCTTATCTGCATGTTCCCATCTGCCTCCCTCATCAACGCTTTCTTCGATTCATGATGAAGGATCGGCATTATCAGTTCGTGGCACTTCCGTTTGGCCTTACCTCAGCTCAAAGAGTGTTCACCAAGGTGCTGGCAGGGGTCATGGCCATTTTCAGAGCTCGGGGCATTCGTGTCGTACCTTATTTGGACGACCTTCTTATCATGGCTCCGTCACCCGATCAATCGGAGAAAGACACCAGGGTGGTGCTCTCCACGCTGGAAAGTTTCGGTTGGGTGATCAACCTCTCCAAGTCCTCCCTCGCTCCGGCCAGGGTGGTGTCCTTTCTGGGGATGCAGTTAGACTCTCATCAACACAGAGTGTTTCTCCCCCAGTCCAAAATTCTTCTGATTCAGGAGTTGGCTCGGGTCCTACTCTCCAATCCTCGGCCGTCCATCCGTCTGGGGATGAGGCTAGTAGGGTTGATGGTTGCCTCCTTCGAGGCAGTTCCTTTTGCTCAATTCCACACGAGGACGCTTCAGCTTTATCTGTTGGCGTCTTGGGACCGGCAGCCTCGGTCGCTGGATCAGCCCTTCCAGTTGTCCTCCCGGGTCCGGCAGTCCCTCCAGTGGTGGTTGGTCTCGACCAATCTCGTGAAGGGCAGGTCTTTCCTGGCCCCCCTTTGGGAAATTGTCACCACGGACGCCAGTCTGTCGGGATGGGGCGGATTCTGGAAGGAGCTGCAGTTCCAGGGGCAGTGGGGACCTCGGGAGGCCCTCTTACCCATCAATATTCTGGAACTGAGAGCCATCCGTCGGGTGCTTACTCTCCTGACTCAGCACGTTCTGGGCCTTCCGGTCCAGGTGCGTTCAGACAATCGAACAGCGGTTGCTTACATCAATCATCAGGGAGGGACTCGCAGCCTGAGTGCTCTCAGAGAGGTGTCCCTGATCCTGACCTGGGCAGAAGCCCATGTTCCTCGTCTCTCGGCGGTATACATCCCGGGAGTGGAGAACCTGAAAGCGAACCGCTTGAGCAGGGGCTCTCCCCGTCGGGGAGAATGGGCCCTCCATCCTCGGGTATTTCGCTCACTGTGTCGCCAATGGGGGACTCCAGAGGTGGACCTGTTTGCCTCTCGTCACAATCACAGGCTCCCGAACTTCGTATCGCTCTCCCAGGATCCTCTGGCTCTGGCAGTGGACGCCATGTCCCTGAGCTGGGGGGATCTGGGGTTTTCTGTACCTGTTTCCTCCGACACCCATGCTAGGCAGAGTGCTTCGGAAGTTGGCTCTGGAAGGGGTGTCCGCCGTCCTCGTGGCCCCAAGGTGGCCGAGGCGAGTGTGGTTCGCAGACATCGTTCGGCTGGCAGTGGACCAGGGCGTTCTGCCCCTTCGGCCCGATTTGCTCACTCAGGGTCAATTGTGTTACCCCAATTTACCAGCGCTAGCTTTGACGGCCTGGCTGCTGAGACCTCCATCCTAAAGGAAGAGGGTCTTTCTGATTCTGTCGTTAAGACTTTGATCAGTGCCCGAAAGAGGTCTTCTTCTATCATCTACTATAGGACCTGGAAAGCCTATATCGCTTGGTGCGAGATGAGATCTTTTCCTTGTAGGGTATTTTCGGTCCCCAGGGTTCTGGAGTTTTTACAATCTGGGCTGGACTCTGGTCTTCAGCTAAGTACGTTGAAAGGGCAAGTTTCTGCCTTATCTATCTTTTTTCAGAAGCGTGTTGCGCTTAAGTCTTTAGTTAAAACCTTTTTCCAGGGGGTTACGCATGTGCGGCCTCCCAGGAAACCATTACTCCCGGTTTGGGATTTGAATTTGGTTCTTTCTGCTCTTCAGGCTCCTCCTTTTGAGCCTTTGCAAGGGATTGCTTTATCTACCCTGACTCAGAAGATTGTCTTCTTGGTAGCGATCACTTCGATCCGGCGTGTCTCGGAATTGGCGGCCTTGTCTATTCAGGCGCCCTACTTCGAGAAGCATCGGGATAAGGTGGTCTTTCGATTCAAGCCAGACTTTCTTCCTAAGGTTGTTTCTGCTTTTCATTTGAACCAAGATATTGTTCTTCCCTCCTTGTGTCCTAATCCTAAGAATGACAAAGAGAGGGTTTTGCATTGTTTGGATGTAGTACGCTGTGTTAAGTGCTACTTGGTTATCACGTCTCCTTTCCGTAGGACGGATTCCTTTTTTGTTGTGCCCCATGGGCCTAGGAAGGGTTTGGCACCAGCCAAATCTGCCATTAGCAAGTGGATACGTCAGGCCGTTACTGCGGCCTATTCTGCCAAGGGAAGAGTTCCCCCTTTCCGTATCACTGCTCATTCCACTCGCGCTGTTGGGGCGTCTTGGGCTTTTCAGCACCAAGCTTCTGTTGAACAGGTTTGTAAGGCCGCCACTTGGTCTTCTGTTCACACTTTTTCTAAATTTTACAAAGTTGATGTGCGGGCCTCAGCGGATGCTGTTTTCGGCCGCAAAGTTCTGCAGACTGCAGTCGTTTAAGTTATGCTTCACCTGGCCTTGAGTTGCCCAGCCCTTGTGGACACTGCTTTTGGATGTCCCATGAAGTAATGAATATTTAAGAAGTGAAGCGGGGTGTGTGGCACACCAAGAATAATACCATTTTGTGAGTACTCACCTGAAAAATGGATATTGTTGGTGTGCCACACACCCCGCTTCACACCCGCCCTTTTCGGTATTACCGAAGCCTTTATATGGTGAAGCCCTTTTTATATCAAATTTGATTTTGAGGTTACTGGTGGAATACTGGTACCTTGTATTACTGCTTTGTTGATTATACTGGTGATTGAAGGGAGGTACCAGGTATATATAGGCCGGAAGGTGGGGCTCGTTACAAGACTTCCTCTCTGCACTACGTCACCTGCAGGTGATTAACCCATGAAGTAATGAATATTTAAGAAGTGAAGCGGGGTGTGTGGCACACCAACAATATCCATTTTTCAGGTGAGTACTCACAAAATGGTATTTTTCTGGGACAGTCATTAGACACGTCTCAGGCAGAAGTGTTATTCTAAGTGTGCCATACACTCCACTTCGATCTTCATGACATGTGGGTAATCTCCAGTAGAGGGCGAACTTCTGCAGAGATGAATATGCAAAAAAGAAAGCCCCTCCCGGTCCATATATACCTGGGACCTCCCACCAATTTCCCAGTTCCTTCTCTGCAGGAAGGCGAGCAAGACAGAAGATGAAGACTTCTCTTACTTGCAGGTAAGCCGGGCTCGCGCCCGGCCATTTTTGTCCCTATTGCTGCCAGGACCTTTTATAATTTCCCCTATATGAGCCTCCCAGCCTCGGCTGTAGGTCCTTGGTGAGGGTAGGCAACATCTATTTAGGTGTTGAGAGAGCATTGCTCTTCCGTGAGACCCCATTACAAGGGGTAGGCGGTATTCCGGGTTGGTGATCCCGGTTTGAGGATGCCCTGTCCCTTCTCTTACACTCTGCCCAGAGTTCCCACCCTCCTCCGGGCTTCTTCCATATCCCTCTGGGGGGGGGGGGGGGTCTGACCTTCTCCACATGTTACCAGATTTTAAGCTTTTATGTATGTGTGAATGATTCACTTGTGTCAGTTATGTTTGTGTTCACAGCCTGAGTGAATGACTTTGTCTGCAGACCACTCAGCAGCAGCAGGAGTTGTGTCCAAGGGTTTTGTCCCTCACATGTGGCGGTTTTCTGTCTTCAGCCTGGGGAGCTTCTCTCCCTCAGGCTGCGTTCTCGGGAGGGGGCGGGGCCGGGGTCTCGGCGGGCCGCGGCCCGCCCCTCCCCCTCGTTTTGGTGCTTTTTCTGCGGCCCAGCCCAGGGCTGGGATCCGCATCTCAGGTCTCTCTGGGAGCTGGCCCGCCCCCCTTCTCCTGCCCCTCTTCTCTTCCTCTCCTCCACGCTGAGCTGCTGGTGGCCATCTTGGTGTCTCTGCTGCTGCGGATCTCCTGCGGTCTGTGAGTGCTTGTGGGCCCCCTTCCTTAGCTTATGTGGCGGGCCCCCCTCCCCGCGCGGGGAGCTGTGCCTTTCATGTATTTTTGACGTTTTTTTTATATGTATTTATATGTTATGGAGTGAGTGTCCTTATGGGCCTTTCTATTATGTTTTTATGATTGTCATATGTGTGTGCATATTATGGGGTTTTATCCCGATCCTGGGGTCCCTAGCCTTAATCTGCTCATTTTCAAATCCTCCCACCGGGACTTCAAAGGGGCATCCCGGGTTTCTTATTAGCTTAAATCCCTAAGGTCATTGCGACTGACCCCAAAAATCACCATATGGAGGCTCCACAGGATACCGGGCTCGGGCTCCCTTTGGGACAATCCCGGCCGTGTGTGGGTTTTGGGGTATCCCTTACAGGTGAGATTGTGCTTATTGTATACCATGCGCACTAAAGGCCATAACGTGGCAGTCGGGTACCCAGCCTTCTGGGTTGGCACCTCCCGCTTCATCGCCTTCCCCTTCCTCCTCTTATCCGTACCCCAGGTGACACTGTCGCTAGTGGGGAGTCGCACTCTGATGTTTGCGCTAGATTGGCCAGCATCGAGAATTTTATTACTAGCGCGGTGGGCAAGAAGGCCCAGGCTAAAAAAAGAGACATTTGTCACCGGCCCAGGCGGCCTTGGATTTTGATGATGATTCCCCTGATTGGTCGGATTATTCCCCGTTCGAAGAGGGGGAATTGATGCTGATGTGGTGCATTTTTGTGATGCTGATGTTGGGCAGGCGTTTGGGGACGCCGTTGATACTACTAAGGCTTTGGCACATCTTTTGGAGGTTTTGGACATTGCCCCGCCTGAGGCGCCCCCTCTCAAAAAAGGGGAATTTTTCGGGTCCTCTAAACCACGCTTGGAGTTTCCGACCCAAGGTCATTTTGATGCCTTGATCCTTCGGGAATGGGAGAAACCTAGCCGGCTTCCGGCGTTCCTCAGGGATGGGATAAGAAGTATCCTTTCCCGGTGGAAGCGGTTAAGCGCTGGTCTTCTCCTCCCGAGGTCGATGCGCCAGTTCTGGGATTGACCAACACCTCCGTGATTCACACCCCGGATGCTACTACCCTTAAGCATGGCGAGGATAAGCGCCTTGATCAGATGGCATGCCATGCCTTTGCCAATGTGGGTTCGGCCTTGCGGCCAGTGTGTGCTTCTGCGCTTGCGGCTGTGACTACTAGGTCTCTGGTCAGGGACTGGCTAAATGATGCACAACTTGATCCGACCAGCGCGGAATTCACTACTCTCAAAAGGTGTGAATTGTTCATGGATTTTGTCTTGGCTGCTATGGAAGACGATATTGTCATGGGTAGTAGAACTTCGGCCTTGTTGGTGGGCATGCGCAGATCGGTCTGGCTCCGCGAGTGGACGGCGGACTTTGCGGCCAAGAAATCACAGCTCTTCCCTTCCTGGGTACGCGGCTGTTCGGAGATAAGTTGGATGCGGTTGCTAAGGGAGGTAGGTTACCTCAGCGTAAGAAGCAGTGTAGCTCCTTTCGGGGGCGAGCTCCTTCAATCCCTCCTTTCGAGGGGTGAGAGCGGTCAGAGGTGCTGCCTATTCTGGGCCAGAGGTTCTTCCTGGAGCAGAGGCAGAGGATGGGCCCGTCCTGTTTCTGCCTGGGGTTCAAAGCCTAAGTCCGCTGCTAAACCAGCTCAACAATGAGGGGGCGCCCTCACCCGTACGGGTGGGGGGACGGCTGAGGCTCTTCTTCCAGGTCTGGGCCCAGGAGGTCACAGACAGATGGGTCCTGGAGGTGGTCTCGTTCGGGTACAAACTGGAATTCCAGTACTGGCCTCCTCCAAGATTTTTGAGGTCTCGGGTGCCATCGGACCCTCAGGCTGCACAGGGGCTCCTGTTAGCAGTCAGAAATCTTCTGGACATGGGAGTCATTTGCCCGGTGCCTCATTCAGAGAGAGGCAGGGGGTATTATTCCAACCTTTTCACGGTTCCCAAAAAGGACGGTTCTGTAAGACCCATTCTGGACCTAAAGGTCCTCAACAGGTTCATCAGACCCAGGAAGTTTCGCATGGAAACTCTGCGCTTGGCCATCAATTCCCTTCGTCAAGGGGATTTTATGACATCCATAGACATCAAGGATGCTTACCTGCGTGTTCTAATTTTTCAGGCGCATCAGGGATTCCTCAGGTTCGCGGTGGATGATCAACATTTTCAGTTTGTAGCCCTTCCCTTCGGTTTGACCTCAGCGCCAAGGGTGTTCACCAAGGTTCTGGCGGGCGTCATGGCCCTGCTCAGAGCTCAGGGCATTCGCATTGTGCCGTATCTGGACGACCTACTGATTTCTGCTGCTTCTCTCCGTCAGGCGGAGCTGGACACCCACCAGGTGGTGTCGACCCTGGAGAAGTTCGGGCGGGTGATTAACTGCCCCAAGTTCTCTCTCTCGCCATCACGGGTGATTTCATTCCTGGGCATGAATCTGGATACCATTTGGCCAGAGTGTTTCCAGGGCTGTGGAGTCGGTAGATAAATGTTCCGACTCCCTGACTCCTCTGTATTAATATGTGAATGTATTTTATACATTCCTTGAAGGAAAGAAAGGCAACATACATGTCATTACTTCTAGCAGAGAGAGGTAGTTGGGCAGAAGCTGCCTTCTCCTTTCTGTGTGCTGATCTTCTGCTGAAGATAGGGCAGTGGGAGGATCCAGAAAGGGGCCTTTATTATAAAACATGATTTCCCTAGTAGAATCCCATAGTCATGTTTAAAGTTTAAGCTAACAATCGAAGTTTACAAGTTTGTATAGCCTTTTTCTGAATGACAGCAGTTTTTCCAATGGTACAGCTTCAGTCTTGAACTATTGATCCTCCATTCCCTTCACTTATACAAGTGTCTCTAGTCCTGCAAAAAACATATTTACTTAATCCCTTATCAGTGAGAGGCTAGGTTACCTATGGGTTCCCTGTAACAGCAGAACACAACACCATGCAAAGTATAAGTATTGCCGCTTCTAATTGTGGGTTGCGTGCCATATAGTGAAGCACATGAAAAGCATGCTTCTTCACGGTCACTTAACGTGTTCGTTTTGTGGTTACGTGAGGTGCTGCATGCATTGGTCTTTATTCTTACAATAGAGAAGTCATTAATTATAACTTTTTGTGAATTGGGACATTTAAACTTGCTAAATCAAAATTTAGTAGGATTTTGGATAGGGTTTTGGGTACCTGGAGTCGGAGTCGGCAAACAATGCACCGACTCCGACTCCAGGTACCCAAAATTGACTCCGACTCCTCGACTCCGACTCCACAGCCCTGAGTGGTTTCTACCCCAGACCAAGGTGCAGGGGATTCAGGATCTGATCCGCCTTCTTCTGGCCAATCCTTGCCCCTCTATCCGACAGGGGATGAAACTGGTGGAATTGATGGTGGCCTCCTTCGAGGCGGTCCCGTTTGCGCAGTTTTCACATGAGATCTCTTCAACTTCACCTTCACCTGTTGACGCATTGGGACAGGTGTCCGCAGTCATTGGATCAACCGTTCAGGATGTCTCCCAGGGTTCGGCAGTCCCTTCGGTGGTGGCTGGAGTCCAGCAACCTGTTGAGGGGCAGATCATTTCTGGCCCCTTGTTGGGAAACGGTTACCAAGGATGCCAGCCTGTTGGGCTGGGGAGGTTTTTTTGGAAAGGCCATCAGTTCAGTGGGATGTGGGGGCCTCAGGAGGCTCACACCCCCATCAATGTCTTGGAGCTCGGAGCTATCCGGCTTGTACTGGCACGGCTGATGTCAATCTTACAGGGTTTACCGGTTCAGATTCGATCAGACAATAGAACGGCGGTAGCCTACATCAACCAGCAAGGAGGGACTCGCAGCAGCAGTGCCCTCAGGGAAGTCTCTCTGGTCCTGCATTGGGAATAGAGCAATGTTCCTTGCATTTCGGCAATCTACATTCCGGGAGTGGAGAACACGGAGGCGGACTCCCTGAGCAGGGGGTCCTCTCACCAAGGAGAGTGGTCTCTGGGTTTTTCGGTTTCTTTGTCGCAAGTGGGGGACTCCGGTGGTGGATCTCTTTGCCTCACGGCACGATCACTAACTCCCGGCCTTTGTGTCTCTATCTCAGGATCCTCTAGCTCTGGCAGTGGATGCCTTGTCTCTTGCTTGGAAGGATCTGGGATTTCTGTACCTGTTTCCTCCCTTCTCCATGCTGGGCAGGGTAGTTCGCAAACTGGCTATGGTAGGGGCACCAGCAATTCTGGTGGCTCCAAGGTGTCCAAGAAGGTTTTGGTACGCAGACGTTGTAAGGTTGGAGGTAGATCAGTACCAGCTTCCCATGTTTCCGGATCTGTTATCTCAGGGTCAACTACTTTACCCCAATTTACCAACGCTGGCTTTGACGGCTTGGCTGCTGAAACCTTCATTCTGAAGGAGGAAGGTTTGTCTGAGGCTGTTGTTCAGACCTTGGTTAGAGCTAGGAAGCGGTCTTCTTCTGGCATTTACTATAGGACTTGGCAGTCCTATATTGACTGGTGTAAGGCTAGGGCCTTGCCTTGCAGGGTGTTTTCGATCCCTAGGATTTTGGAGTTTCTTCAGCACGGTCTGGATTTTGGGTTCCAGCTTAGTACCTTGAAAGGGCAGGTCTCTGCTCTGTCTGTTTTCTTCCAAAGACCTTTTGCCTTATACCCGCTGGTTAAGACTTTTTTCCAGGGGGTCACTCAGGTTCAACCCCCTCGGAAGGCTATGGTTCCTGTTTGGGATTGAATTTGGTTCTTTCGGCTCTCCAGGGTCCTCCTTTTGAGCCGCTACAGGATATTGCCTGTTTCCGTTTTCTCTAAAAAGGTTGCCTTCTTGGTGGCTATTACCTCTGTTCGGCGTGTGTCTGAGTTGGCGGCTCTGTCGATTCAGGCCCCTTACTTTGAAAGACACCAGGACAAGGTGGTCTTTCGCTTTAAGCCAGATTTCCTTCCTAAGGTGGTTTCTGCTTTCCATCTCAATCAGGATATTGTTCTTCCTTCCTTGTGTCCTAAGCCTAGAAATGACAAGAAGAGGGTTTTGCACAATTTGGATGTGGTTAGCAAATGGATTTGTCAGGCCATTGTTGGGTCCTATTCTGCTAAGGGGAGGACTCCCCCTTTTAGGGTCACTGCGCACTCTACTCGTGCTGTTGGTGCATCCTGGGTTTTTCTGCACCAGGCTTCTGTTGAACAAGTTTGTAAAGCTGCTACTGGTCTTCCGTTCATACTTTTTCCAAGTTTTACAAGGTTGATGTGCGGGCTTCAGCAGATGCTGTTTTTGGCCGCAAGGTTCTGCAAGCTGCAGTGGTGTGAGTTGGTACATTCTTTACTGTTTCTGGTTCCCACCCATGACGGACACTGCTATTGGATGTCCCACATGTCATTAAGATCGAAGTGGAGTGTATGGCACACTTAGAATAATACCGTTTTGTGAGTACTCACCTTTAAAATGGGTATTATGCGTGTGCCATACACTTCACTTCGCCCCACCCCTTTTTTTCAGGTATTCCGGGGCTTTTATATGGTGAACCATTGGTTTTGTTTGTTAAGGTTATAATTGGTTCTTCCTGGTCCCCTTACTGCTTTTTTACACTGGGAAATTGGTGGGAGGTCCCAGGTATATATGGACCGGGAGGGGCTTTCTTTTTTGCATATTCATCTCTGCAGAAGTTCGCCCTCTACTGGAGATTACCCACGTGTCATGAAGATCGAAGTGGAGTGTATGGCACACTCATAATACCCGTTTTAAAGGTGAGTACTCGCAAAACGGTATTTTTCTAACACAGAAGTGACTCTTACTTCAGGCCAGGGTACAGGGTCGCTTGTCTTGTCCTCACTCGACTATTCATCAAGGAATATGTCTTTTGGGCCTGATGTTATCTTGCTTTGTGGCAGTATCTTTTGCTCTGGTTCACACGAGACCCCTTTGCTCACAATCTGGGATCGGGACCCACACACTCTAAGTCACTCTTTTTACATGACACAGTCAGCAAGGCGGTCTCTAGCCTGGTCCTCAGCCTCTTCAGATTGGCAAATTCTTTCTTCCAGTACAGTGGAAGATCATCACCACGGATGCCAGTCTATCTGGTTGGGGGAGTGTCATGGAGTCACAAACGATTCAATGACAATGGAGTCTGAAGTAGAGCAGACTCTCCATAAATATCCTGGAACTGAGATTGATTCTATTGTATTTCAGACATTGGACCATCTGAAGGGGCATCCAATCCGGATTTAAACAGACAATCGGACAGCGGTGGTATATATCAGCCTCCATAAGGGCACCAGAAGCAGTAAAGTCCTGATGGAGTGAGCTGGGTTTTTACTTTGGGCCGAGAAACCGGTTCCATGTATCTTGGTGGTGCACATGCCAGGAGTGGATAACTTGCAGGCCAATCATCTCAGCAGAACGGTCCTGCATCAGAGGGAATGGTCTCTCAGCCAGAGGATTTTGTAATCCCTATGCATGTGCTGGGGGATCCCAGACGTAGATCTTGCATCAGGGCACAGTCGGAAGTTCCGAAGTTTGTCTGGGTCCAGGGATCCTCTAACAATAGCGAAAGATGCCCTGACTCTTAGTGGTCAGCATTCAAGCTTCTTTATGCATTTCCCTCCAATTTCACTCCTGGGTCGTGTACTAATAAAGTTTAGCTCACAGGGAAGTCCCAACCATTCTGGTTACTCCTTTGTGGCCAAGAAGAAGCTGGCTCTCTGACATAGTAAGGATATCAGAGGGCAACTTGTGGAGGTGTCTATCCAAATCTTCTCACACAGGGGCCTTTAAGGCATCCCAATTCACAGTTCTGGCTTAGACGGCCTGGCTATTGAATCCTTTATCTTGGCAGAAAGGGTTTGTTCTAAGCATACAGCACGTCCTGCTCCAGATATAGTAATAACATGTGGGTAATCCTCCGCCTCCGGCGCTGTGCACTGCTGACATGTAGAAAACAAGTTCCTTCCGGCCCTACATATACCGAGGGACCTCCCACAAATCCCCAGATTTCTCTGCAGTGCTGGAACTGCGAAGACATGAAGTATCACGCTCTTGCAGGCGAGCGGGGCTTTACAGCCCGAGGCCCTGCAGGACTATTTCCACCCGTCCTCTTTGTAGAAGAATATGCCTCCCAGCCTGGGCTGCGTTGGTCGGGTGAAGGTAGGCAGCACCTCGTGTGCTTAACGGAGCCATGCTCCACCGCAATCCCCCACCATAGGGCAGGCGGTTTAGGCTGATGGTGAGCCTCTAGTGGATGCCCCTCCCGCATTATTGCTCCGTACCCCGGGTAGTGCTGGACCCTGTGTAAAGGGTCGCCATCCTCCCTCATTTCCCCAACTAGTTAGGGGGGAAAAGAAAGGGGGAAGGGTATGTGTGTGGCGGTCCCAGTGTACCAGTATATCACGCTTATGGCCTTATTTCTGCCCTTCATTAACATTGAAATGTCAGAGCCGCGCTGCTTGCTCGTTATTCGGTTTTCGGCTGCCGCCATATGTCTTATACACAGTTTGCTGCGTTGTCCAGATGCTGTTGCGCCTTTTCCTTACGAGATGTAACGGTTTTTCTACAAATCCTTAAGCGTGTGATTGTATCCTTGCCTTGCCGTTACCTCAGAGCTTCGCACTCTTCGGAGTGGGTGGGGACTTGAATTGGCACGCTCCGCGTCACGACCGAGCATCGAGCCCGCCCGCTGGGCGCCATTTTGCTGATCTTCGCTCGCGCGTGGTGGCGGTTCCCCTCCTCCCTTGGTCTGTAAGTCCCTCGCGGGTGACTCCATTTAGATGTTTTTTTTTCCAGCTGCGCATGGCTCTGACACCCATTCTCCTCCTTACGTCTTTCAGGCGCCAAGATTCCGGTGGCATCCCCCGGCCTGATATATATCTTAAACGGGTTCACATTTAAATTCTCCCACATTCCTAGCGGGTCTTGGGGCATCCAGGGTTGCTTACAGCATAAATCCCTGCTGGCATATTGCTTTGATAATCACCATATGGAGGCATCTCAGAATTATGTGTCCGGGGTCCCGCGGGGACAAGACCGGCTGTGTACTGCGTGGGGTCAACCCCATGCTGATGCTGACAGAGCACGGGTCTGCAGACCGTGTGCTGAACAAGCACTGGCCCTGCAATCAGGTTTACCAGTGGCTGCACCTCGCTTCAATACACCTGTCTCCCCGAGTCGCACTCGAGCGGGGATGACCAGCAGGTGGTGCCGCGCAGGCTACCTACAGCTGAGCAGGTGATGTCTGGTTTGGCGGAGCGCTTGGGCGCTGGAAAGAAGCGGTCCCTGACGCCTCCTGGTTCTATGTTTCCCACTGAAACTGAAGAGGCTGCTGCTATGCAGGTCCTTGATCCTTCTGATGAAGGTGAACTATTCCCAGGTTCCAGTTCCTCAGACGAGATACCTTGGAGCCGTGATAATTCTGGCCCTGGTTCCTGGGGCCTGTGTGACGCTGATGAATTACTTATAAACATCTTTGGAGTACTATCCATCTCTCCTCTGGGAGAGTCTCCCAAGCCCAAGAGGGAGAGTTTCCACACGGCGACGCCGCGCTTGGAATTTCTGGAGCAGGATCATTTCCAGGCTCTTATACCTAAGGAATGGGAATCACCTTGTAAACTTACAGGAGTTTCGGGGGTCTGGGATTAGAAGTACCCTTTTCCCCCTGATGTGGTTGGCTGCTGGTCAGTCCCTCCCGAGGTGGATGCACCTATTATTGGGTTTGCTAACCCTCCCTTCATGATAGCCTCTACTCATCGTACCCTTTGGGATGCTGAGGACCGGCGCATTGACAGACTGGCTTCCCACGCCTTTTCGTGTGCAGGGGCGGCTCTGCGCCCGGTCTGTGCAGCGGCCGTCACTGCGGTGGCCGCTAGGACCCTTCTTAGGAAGATACTTGACCATCAGCCGGAGGATCTCCCTTGGGAGGTCTTTAATGCACTGTCTGATTGTGATGTTTTTGTGAGGTTTATTCTCTCAGCGATGGATGACACTGTTAAAATGTGCGCTAGAACCTCGGTTCTTGTGGTGGCTATTCGCCACCTGCTTGGCTGCGACAGTGGGGGGCTGACAATGATACTAAAAAGGCTTTTACTGGCCTTCCTTTTTAGAGGACGACGCTTATTTGGGGCCCGGTTGGACCTTTTTGGAAAAAAGGGGTAAGGCACCCTCGAGCAGAAGGCCGTCTAGGCCTCCCAGGGCAGGGACACCCCTCCTCCCTACGTTAGTGTCAAGCGCGAACCAGAAGTGTGCTTCCAACTTTTTGGAGTGGAGACCCGCCCCAAGGTGGGGCAGGCAACGCCCTGGGACCTCTGGCAGGGCGAAGTCCAAATCTGCCGAAACCGCACAAGCATGAAGGGACGCCCTCGCCATGTTGGGCAAGGGGACTGCCGCAGCACTAAGCTCCTATCGCAGGGCGCCATGCTTCTTTCAGGTTGTTACAGGAGGTAGTCCCGGATGCAGAATGGAGTCTGCTGGGCGGTCCCTTTCTAAGGTTATCAGGGTTCTTCTAGTCCCTGTTTTCCCTTCGGGAGTTGAGGCAGGCGGAGTTTAGCGTGTAGGGTCTGGGCTCTCTTACAGGTTGGCCCTTGAACTGTGATTGCATCCACATTACCTTTCCCCTCCGGGATGAAGCAGTCTGACCCAGGTTGGCATGGGCCTAGCATTTATACCTTCACAGGCAGTTCCTACATGGTATCTACCTATTGGGCCGCAGGCGCTCTTGTCCAGTGGACCTCTTGATGCATGTGAGGATTTATAATCCCTTTTTAGTCTCCTGTGCCTTCAGGACACCTAGGCCACTTCCAGCCAGTGTTGAAGGTCCAACTCTGCGTATTGGGGTATTATTTTTGGTTCCTCTCCTGCTCCCAGACGACTCACCAAGGCGAGTATGGGAGTGGTGTCTTGGACGTGCCCGTGTGGCGTCCGCGCTAGGTTCTACTTTATGGTCCTTCTTTGCTTCCTATTTTTGCATCAGGTCGTGTTGGCTATTGACTTGTGGCTCCTTTGGGAGTCCTGTGGATTGGTGCTCAGGCACATCACTTACTTAGTGTCCCCCGTTTCGGTATCTCCCTACGGGGGGCATTTAGATTGGTTCATGTTAGAACCTTCCTTCTGCTATATGTGGACTTGTTATGGAAAGGGCCTTGCCCTCTTTGATGTCACACTACCTTCACCTTGCAGCTGGTGGGCCTGTTGGTGGCGGCCCAGATGCTGTCCCTTATTCTCAGAAGCACTTGGGCCCTGCGACACCTTAGGTTACTTATCCTGGACAGGGTTCCAGCACCGCTGGAACTAGGTCAGTACGCTCCCCCTTGTTACGGGGGTTCCTTTTGAGGTTGTAAATTTAAGGAAGATGTCTGGGACCATTCCTTCCTTCTCGCTTCTCCCTGTAGATGGTCATCATGGGTACCAAGACTTGCAGGTTGACTGGGGGGTCTTATTTCTTCTGAAATCCCTCGTGGTTCCTAAAGGGGGGCCCCTTAGGGGATCCATCTTCATACGGTTTTTCGGTTGACACATTGAGCATTGGTGGGCTCTAATTTGCTGGACTACTCCTCTTCAGGACTTGTCCTTTTTGGGGACTCTCGGTCAGTCTGAGGACAGTGGCTTGTCCTTTTTTATCTGTGAAGGTCTCGGAACAGGTTGACCCTTCAAGAAGGTTCTGGTTCTGATCTAAGTGGGGGTTTACATTCCTTGCACTTCATTGGTATTAGCTTGCTGGATGCCCTAACGTGGCAGGAGGTTCTATTCTAGTGTCTCACTGAGTCCCTACTGGTGTGGCCCTGTGGGACCCCTTTGCTGTTACAGGGACTCTGTCCTGGGTTATTGTCCCAGAACTCTCTGGCCTTGGTCATGGGGGCCTTGTATTGCTTCTGTCAGGACATTATTTTCTATATGTCTTAACTTCTTTCACCCTGCGAGGCGGGGTTCTGCATAAGATTGCTGTAGACAGGGAGAACCGTTATGCTGGGGGCCCTGGGTGGCCCAGCGGGGCGTGGTTCGCAGATTCTCTGCTGAAGACAGTCGTACTGTATGCCCTCTCAAGTGGGCTGTTCTGCCTATTCAGGCTCCTTACTACGTCGCCCCTACCTACAGGCCTTTTAGGCGATTGGTCGGTTTGCTTTTCACCCTATTGGAGATGGGTATCCCTGGGTGTCTTTTCTCTATTGGAGGGCTAGGCCTAGCTCCCTCCTCTTCTTCTCCCTTTTCTGCCGGCTATGTTGGAGTATGTTGTTCTAGTCTGCTTTGCTTGGACTAGCTCTCTCTCCTGCGGGATGTTCCCTATCTCTGGGTCCTAGAATTATTATAGCACGGTTGAGGTTGGCTCCCCAACTCAGTGCTCTAAAGGTTTCAAGGCTCGCCCTGTTCACCTACTGCAGAAGTCTAGTTCAATCTTCTGTGTTGCGCATTCCTCAGGGGTCAGGATGCCCTGCTAAGGGTTCCCTTGGGTCTTATTCAGGTTCTTGTGAACTGTTCCTTCCCTCATATCGCTCTTCTGGGGCGGTTGCTTCAGTCAGAAGTGTGCCATAAAGGATGGCTCTGTTAGCGGTCCTAGTCATTATATATATATGTTATATATCTGTACACCATGAGGTAAGGGTGTTCCGCCTTACGCCGAATTGGGTCCAGGCGGTGTTTTTATTCTCCTTTAGTCCAGACCCTCTGGTCTTTGGGCTATTGTCTTGATTACTCTGAGCGAAAGGGATCTGTATCCCTCATCAGGTGTTGGAGATTCCTGGTCTGTCTCTTGTCCCTGGTAGGGATTATGCCCCTTGGGGCTTATAGGTCTCTCCATCCTTATGTACCGGATCTGATTGCTACCACGGGTATAGGTGCCCTTTGGCTTGGTCCTGCTCGGTTGTTTTTTGTCCTTCTGAGCCTAAAGTAAACGTTTCGGCTCTTGCTGAGCCTTGTTAGCGTTGTTTTTCAGTATTCCTGCTGGTCCCGCCTGAGACCTGGGTTCATATTCCCCGATGGGGAGAGTTCTAAGGTTGCCATGGCTACCCTTTTTTTTTATTTTATTTTTTTTTTTCCAGTAGCATGGTTAGGCTGTTACTCTGGCCTACTCGTTTAGGGGAAGATTCTTCTTCTCTCTTGGTTTTTGCTCTCTTACTACTTGTGCTTGGCTTGGGCCTTTCAGCACTAGGTTCTGTTGAGCAAGCTGGCTAGTCCGCTGCTTGTGTTCAGTTCTTCCTTTACAAGATTTCAAAAGCTGAGGTTAGAGCATTGCTCTCGTTGCTCTTGGTAGCATGGTTGAGGGTGACAGCGCTTTACTGTTGGCTGTGCCTTTATTCACGGGGATCCCACCCTACTTTATGGACACTGCTATTGGATGTCCCACATGTTATTACTATATCTGGAGCAAGACGTACTGTATGCTTAGAATAATACAGTTCTGTGAGATACTCACCTGTAGAATTGATATTATACGCATACAGCACGTCCTGCTCCACCCCACCCTGTTTTTACCTTGTTCTGGATCCCCTGTATGGTGATTGTTATCATTGATATTATTGCCATTTTCTGGGTGGTTGGTTTCTCCCGGCTTCTCTTTCTCACTGCTTTTCAATGCTGGGGATTTGTGGGAGGTCCCTCGGTATATGTAGGGCCGGGAGGAGCTTGTTTTCTACATGTCTGCAGTGCACAGCGCCGGAGGCGGAGGATTACCCACATGTTATTACTAAATCTGGAGCAGGACATGCTGTATGCGTATAATATCAATTCTACAGGTGAGTATCTCACAGAATTGTATTTTTTCTGCCAGAGTTATCCAGACTATGATTCAGGCCAGGAAGAAATCACATGATCTATTATTGAGTGGGGCAAGCAATTATCGGCAAATCCAGGGGTTAGCTTGTAGTACGGTTCTGTTACAGAATATATTGATTTTTGCAGAAGCCTTGATGAGGACCAATTTCTGCCATTTATCCTCTTTTCAGAAACCCATAGCTAAGAATGAATTTATCAGAACTTGTTTTACAAGGAGTCGCTCATGTGCGGCCTCCTCATAATCCACTTCTGCCGGCTTGGGACCTGAACTTGTTATCCAGGGTCCTCCCTTCTGAGCCAGGGTAGATGCGTCATTAACTTTGAGGGTGCTTATGGTTATCATTAACAAATAAAAGGAAGGGGAGATTCCACTATTTATCAGCCTGTGCACTGCCTCCAATATTATGGGCGTCCCACAAACCGTAATCAATACCTATTAAAAAAACACTAAGAAAACAAGGTTCAGCGTGGGACTGGCACAAAAATGCCAACACATTATACCAACAGTTGTATAAAAGACATATAAGGTGATTTAAAACACTGGGGCCCCCCCATACATGCAGCCACAGCCACACAATCACGTCACCACCGCTCCACACCTCACAGCTCACTGGCCTAGTTTACAGAGATCCAAAAAATTGATAAATACACCCCGTCCGGGGACTATAAAAATAGTCTCTATAAGCGCTGTTTTCCGGTATCTGGACAGTTAAGGTGAATGTATAGGGAAACAGGATCCAAGTGATGAGGCTTCCAAGTGGATCCCGGGGTGTGCGCCCCAAGTTCAAAATGGTAGGAAGTGCCCGCAGGGGAATCCAAGAAATGTACCACTACTGGTTCTGTGGACCGTCCGGAACATACTTAGCTTGATCCTTGCGCCGCAGCGCATCCACGTCTCACCACCGCAGGATGCAGAGACACAGACCGCTTGTCACCGACCTCACGCCGGCTCTTCCGCGGTACCTGAAGTCCACCAATGGCATAAGATACACTAGGTATAGCACGTGCAGGCACCGAGCACGCCCCTTCGAGCAGGGAATTACCCAATCGTGATGATTAGGACGGCCTGGAATGGATTAACAGAAAAAACAATTCTACAGGTCAGTATCACAGAATTGTGTTTCTGTGAAACTCACCTGTAGAATTGTTTTTGATTATATCCAGTCCAGGTCGTCCCACCCCTCCCTTTTTTTTCATTGTCTCCTGTTGCCTGTTATGGTGATCACCATTTTTTATTAATTGGACTTTGTTTTCTTAAGTCTTGTTAGAGAGAGTACAAGCTGAAGCTATGTGAAGTAACATGCTTTCTTGGCCTCCTGGCCTGTCCTCTTTTTGTCTACTGCTTTTTAACCACTGGAGAATGATAGAGGGACACCTGCCTTTATAGGGGGCCGGGAGGAGCTACATCTTTGATCTTGCAGTCAAGCGCCCCCTAGGGGCGGAACACCCACATGTCATCACTGGGACGACCTGGACTGGATATAATCAAAAACAATTCTACAGGTGAGTTTCACAGAATTGTATTGTCTGGTTCTTTTGCATAGTTTCACCCTTGGCAAGTATCCACTGTCCCTGCATAAATCATTTTCCTTTGTGGAATAACAGATATTCTTGTACTGGTGGTAAGAGTGCTTTTTCATTGCCAGTACTGCTATTGCAAAGACAGGTGATTATGTCTTCCGGGGTAGGGCGATGTCTGGGAATACCTAAGTGTACAAACTCGCTGGTCTCCAAGGTAGAGTTGTATTGCTATACATTGCCATTTAAAGTAAACTATTTAGCAGAGTGCCACTGGACCCAGACCCTGCATGATTCGCCAGAGCAGATTCCTGCAGACAACCTAACGCAGTACCTCATGCTAACTGTATGCATTTCTAATTCTGCCCTTGTTGTACCAGGTATCTTAGTAGATCAAAACCGGGGGAGCTGGAATCATCCTGATTAGCCCAGAAGATGGCCCTTTGCCATGGTAGTCAACATGCCAGTTGTAAAATCACCCATATTAGTTTAAAGTCCCTTTTCAGGATCTTAAACCAGACCAACACCTTTACAAGAAACTCATATGCATTCCAATGTTATAACTCCTGTTGTTGTTGATCCCCCCCCCCCCTCTGGCATCCTATGGACATGCCAGTAGCCTGCAAAGAGGAAGTACAGCTGGAGTTCCTGCCGCTGTGCATTGTGGGTTATGTCACATAAATCCAAGGAGCAGCATTTCAGCTTGGAGTGGATGCAGGAACAAATGTAAGTGCTGACAATGATTTAGTGTCATGCATACAGATGGGGCAAGGGTGTTTTGGAGAGGCCAGGCTGTTGGTCCAGATTTAAAAAAACAAAGCAGCAAAGGGCATTTATCTGTCGGCCTGCAGTCTCCATCATATGGAGTCCTGTGGGCTGCAACCCTCCGGTTTCAGTGCTGAGTGTGCTCGATAGTGTGCTCATGTGTCGGCAATGCTTCTTCACTGCCAGTCAGGTGGGAGCAGCCTGGAGGCTTCCTGAGCACCTACACTGATTTGAATTTAAAGTGGACCAAAAGCCAGGATTTTGACTATCCTGGGTTTTGGTCTTTGCCTCCCAGGCACCCCGATTGGGGATGCCCCGTTGTGTGAAACCCCCCAGGTCGCCCAATCTTACTCACCTTTGCTCGGTCCTACAGCGCATGTGCAGCCAGTCAGTGCGAGCGCTGGCGGCCACATCCCCCGCTACCTTTTAACAAGGCATGTGCCCACGCCACCCATTCACAAATGCCTGCCGCAGGCACACGTCCTGCTAAAGGGATAGCAGGGATGTGGTCGCTGCTCGCACATTCGCTGTTGAGCCAGGAATGAAGGTGAGGTGGGGGGTTTGACACAGTGGGGCGAGTATGTCTGCCCTGGAGTCTCATAGACTCCAAAGTGGGTTTTGGTCCACTTTAAAGCAGGGAGCTCAGGGCCAGCCAGGGAAGCACATTGTTGGTACTAGAGCCGACAATGCTGACACTGCACTCATCTTGTTATGGCTGTATTTTGTCTCCTCCAGTTTTCATCTGTCTTTGTTCTTGTGCATTTAGGCAAAATATACCCAGGGTTAAACAACTATGAATAGTGTACTACGTCCTGGTCAGTGGAGCATGTTTGCAGTGTAATAAAGTGGACTTTAAAAGACTTTCAATTGAATTTTTGAAAGTGTATATTTAGTTTGGCAAAAAGATGTCTTAAAGTTGCTGCATTTATCTAGCATTTTTTAATGTTTTCTTATAATAGCAAATGTGCATTTTATAGAATCAGTTTTCATCTGTTGCTATTGGCAATGTACACTAAGTGCTGACTTGCTGTACATTGCCAATAGCAACCTTTGCTAACCATAGGAAAAAACAATTAAAAAAATACTGAAAAAAATAAATAAAAACCCCGCCAGGGCAAACCCCTTAATATCAGCTCTGCACCCTGAGCACATCGTTTTAGCACAAAAAATATGCACTCTTCTAGCATTGTTAAATTGTTTAGGAAAAATCAAATGGTTATGACATTCAGATTTTCCATTAACTTACAGAAATCGTATTCTGGAGAAAACACTGCCAGTGTAATTGCACGTTCCTGTGCAGCCACAGCCCTCTCACTCTTGGTACCAGTGCTTGTGGTGTCTTTTAAGGATATGGTAGAGGAAGTTCTCAGCATCCTGACGGCCAGATTGCCTGGGAGGCCAGACGCAGATGATTCTCAACCTCTTCAGGTCCATATGGGATTGGCTCTGGGAATGTTCCTCTCACGCTTGTGTGAAGAAAAGTTCAGGTACACCCTATGTAAACTTTTTTAAAGTTGGTATTGTGTGTATGTTACGTGTAATATTTACATATTCTAAGTATACAGTACGTCCTGCTCCAGATATAATACTTACACTTGGGTAATCCTCCGCCAGATGGTGCTGCACTGCAGAGACATGCAAAACAGGCTCCTCCCGGCCCCTCAAATACCCGGGGACCTCCCACAAATCCCCAGATTTCTCTGCTGTGCCGACTGCGAAGACATGAAGTATCACTCTCTCGCAGGTGAGCGGGGCTATTACAGCCTGCGGCCCTGTTGGACTACTTCCACCCGTCCTTTTCGTGATGTGCCTCCCAGCCTGGGCTGCGCGGGTCGGGTGAAGGTAGGCAGCACCATGCGTGCTTATGGAGCGCTGCTCCACCGCAGTCCCCCACCAAAGGGTAGGCGGTTTAGGCTGATGGTGAGCCTCTAACGGATGCCCCTCCCACATTATTGCCCCATGCCCCGTGTAGAGGTGGGCCCTGTTCAAAGGGTCGCCATCCTACCTCGTTTCCCCCGTATATTCGGGGGAAAAGAAAGGGGGGGGTATGTGTGTGGCGGTCTCAGTGTACTGTATTGTCACGCTTATGGCCGTAGTATTGCCCTTGACTTGTAACTGAGTGTCAGAGCCGCGCTGCTTGCTCTTCATAGTTTTTGGCTGCCGCAGTGCGCGTCTTTTCTTTTACTAAAGTGTACTGCGCTAGGCGGCGTCGGCGTCCAGACGCTACGAGTATCCATTAGCAAAGGCTTATACTAAGTGTATCCTATCCTTTGCTTGTCAAGATTTGACTGCTGCCTCAGAGCTTCGCGCTCTTTGGGGGAGGCGGGGACCTGGCGTGGCGCGCTCCGCGTCACGGCCAGATAGGGCCCGCCCTTCGAGGTTCGTTTGGCGCCATTTTGATGATCTTCGTGCGCGCGCGTGGTTGCGGTCCTCCTCCTCCCTTGGTCTGTAAGTGCCTTCGCGGGTGATTTCATCATTAAAATTTTTTCTGCTGCGCATGGCCCTGACACCTCTTATTCCCTTTATAAATGTAGCGGGCTTACAAACAATTCTCCCACATTCCTAGCTGGTCTTTGGAGCATCCAGGGTTGCCTATTGCATAAATCCCTGCTGGCATATTTGCCTTGATAATCACCATATGGAGGCATCTCAGAATTATGTGACCGGGGTCCCTCTGGGACAAGACCGGCTGTGTACAGCGTGTGGACAACCCCATGCTGATGCTGACAGAGCACGGGTCTGCGGACCCTGTGCTGAACAAGCACTGGCCCTGCAATCAGGGTTGCCAGTGGCTGCACCTCGCTTCAATACACCTGTCTCCCCGTGCTTAAATCTCTCTCCTGCTGAGTCGCACTCGAGCGGGGATGACCAGCAAGTCGTGCCACGCAGACTGCCTACGGCTGATCAGATTATTTAGAGGTTGTCAGAGCGCTTGGGCCCTGGTAAGAAGCGGCCCCAGACGCCTTCTGTTTCACCTTTGTCCTACTGGAACTGAGGAGTTTTTTTGCTCCTTCTGATGAAGGTGAGCTGTTCTCTGACTCAGGCTCATCTGATGAGAGGCAGAGGAGTCATGATGATACTGGCCCTGAATACTGGGGCCAGTGTGACATTGACGAATTACTGATAAAGATCTTTGAGGTCTTGTCTATCTCTCTCCCTGGTGAGGCTCCCAAGCCTAGAAGGGAGAGTTTCCATACAGCGACACCGCGCTTGGAATTTCTAGAGCAGGATCATTTCCAGGCTCTTGTACTCAAATAATGGGAATCCCCTAGTAAGCTTCCAGGGGACTGGGTTTGGAAATACCCTTTCCCCACTGATGTGGTTAATTGTTGGTCATCACCTCCCGTGGTGGATGCACCGATCATAGGGGTTTTTAACCCCCCCTTTATTACAGCCCCTACTTATCGTACCCTTCGGGATGCTGAGGACCGGCGCATTGATAGGCTGGCTTCACACGCCTTTTTTTGTGCAGGAACGGCTCTGCGCCAGGTCTGTGCCACGGCCATCACTGCAGTGGCCGCTAGAACCCTCAGCAGAAAGAGGCTCGATCATCATCCTGAGGATCTCCCCTGGGAGGTGTTTAATGCACTCTCCAGTTGTGATGTATTTGTAAAATTTATTCTTTTAGCGCTGGATGACACCATTGGAATGTGTGCAAGAACTTCTGCCCTTGTGGTAGCTATACATCGCTTGGTCTGGCTGCGACAGTGGGGTGTTGACGATGCTACGAAAAAGACTCTTACTGGGCTTCCCTTTAGAGGGCAACGCCTATTTGGGGCCCGTCTGGACCTGTTTGGAAAAAAGGGCAAAACACCCCTACGCAGACGGCTGTCTCGGCCCCCTCTGGCCCCCCCCCCCACCTTAATGTTAAACACGAACCAGGGGTGTCCTTCCAGATATTTCGTGTAGACTCCTGTCCCAGGAGCGGCAGACAACGCCCTGGCCCCTCCGGCCGGACTAAGTCCAAATCTTCCACCAAAACCCCTCAAGCATGATGGGGCGCCCTCGCCCGTCTGGGTGAGGGGATGGCCGGCCATCCCCTCACCCAATCAGGAGGCATCATGCCTCATTCTGGTTGATTCAGGAGGTAGTTTCCTCCGGATGCAGGATAGAGTTTGCTGGGCGGCCTCCCCCGAGATTGTCAGGGTACTTCTGGTCCCTGTCTCTGTTCAGGTGTTGGTGCAGGCCATACACGGCCTGCAGGGTCTGGGGGTCACTTGCAGGTTGCCCTTAACAGGCAGAGGCAGGGGCCACTACACCAGCCTTTCCACATTCCCCCAAAAGGATGAGTCAGTCTGGCCCATTCTGGTTTTTCGCAGGTTTCGGCAATTCTACAATTACAGGCAATTTCTGCATGAAAACTCTGAGTTGGGCCGCCAGCGCCCTGCGCCCTGTGGGCTTCTTGCCGTCTGTGGAGATCAAAGATGCTTATGTTCGCATCCCTGTGTCTTCTGGACACCGAGGCTCTTCAGGTTCGTGTTGGAGGCCCAACACTGCTGATTTGTGGCCTTGTTATCTGGCTTCTCTTCTGCTCCCAGAGTGCTCACCAAGGTGCTGACGGGGGTGATGTCTCTGATGAGACCAAGGGGCGTCCGTGCGAGGACCTACCTGGACGTCCTTCTTCACTTCCCAATCTCTACGTCAGGCTGAGTTGGTTACTAGGCTGGGGGTGTCCATTGGGAGTCATTTGGATGGGTGCTCAATCACCTCAAGTCCTCATTGTCCCCTTAATTGGTAACTCCATTCCTAGGGTTGAATTTAGATTCGGTTCAGGCGAGAATCTTCCTTCCTCTGGAATAAAGTGGACAATTGGTTTGCATGGGCTCAGTCCTTCATTGCTGTCCCCGTCCCTTCACCAGGCAGGATTGCAGCTGGTGGGCCCGTTGGTGGCTTGCTCAGAGGATGTCCCTTATACTCAGTTCCCTTGGGCTCTTCTGCAACTTCTATTGTTAATACTGGACAGGGTTCCAGCATCCCTGGAGCTGGGTCTGTGTACCTTCCCCCTTGGTACGACGGTTGAACTCAAGGAACCTGTCAGGGGGCACCCCCTTACTTGCATCTTCCTGTAGATGGTCACCATGGATACCAAATCTATTAGGTTGAAGGGGAGGGGGGGTTCTTCTAAAATCCCCTGTGGTTCCGGGGGAGGTGGGGCCCTTAGGGGGTCCATACACCTATCGATTTTTGAAACAGTGAGCCTTCAGGTTGGCTCTATCTCGCTGGACTACTCCTCTTCAGGACCTGTCTGTTTGGGGGCTCTTGGTCTGTCTGACGACAGTGGCCTGTATTAATTATCTGTGTGGGACTCGGAGCAGTATGATCCTCCAGGAAGGTATCTGATCCTGATCTGGGTGGAGGACAAGGTTCCCTGCATATCAGTGGTATTCGCTCCGGTGGATCCTTCTGCAACAGGATGTGCTAATCCTTGTGTCACTATGACACTACTAGTGTGGATCTGTTTGGGCCCCGTCACTATCACAAGTTCTCGGCCCTTGTTTCCCTGTCCCAGAATATTCTGACTGGTCATGAGGGTTAGTAACGTTATGGCTGGACATTCTATTCTGTATGTCTTATCTTCATTCACCCTGCTAGGCGGGGTTCTGCGCAAGATTGCTCTGGAAGGGGGGACCAGTGATACTGGTGGCCCCTGGGTGGCCTAGTGGAGTGTGGTTCGCAGACGTGGTACTGAGGACAGCGGTCCTGTACGTTCCGCCAGGAGTGCCGATCTGCTCACTCAGGGCCCCTTTTATGTCACCCCAATCTACAGGCTCTGGCCTAGACGGCCTGACTGCTGATTCATCCATCTTGATGGAGATAGGCTTATCTTCTCGGTGACTGTGACTATTGGAAGTCTAGGAGCAAGCTTCTTCTTCTTCTGCCGTCTATTATAGGGTTTGGCGTACCCATATTGATTGGTGTGAGTCTAGGTCTCTTCCCTGTCGGGCGTTCTCTGTTCCCAGGGTTCTAGAGTTATTACAGCATGGGTTGGAGTTGGCTCTCCAACTCAGTACTCTGAAGGCTCAGGTTCTGCCCTGTGCACCTTCCTGTAGGAGTCTTTTGCTCCCTGTTGGGATTTTATTATTCTGTCTGTCTTGCGGGGTGTTCCCTTGGACCTATTCTAGATGCTGTCTGTTTTTTGTTTTTTTTTTACCCTCAAGGTTGTCCTTCTTGTGGCTGTTACTTCAGTCAGACGTGGTCTGAGTGGGCGGCTCTGTTTAGCTAGCCCTCGTTCCTTGAGACACACCAGGGTAAGGTGTTGCTCCGCTTTACACCGGACCTAAGGTGGTGGCTTATGTTCTTGATTCAAGATATTTCTTCTTCCTTCTGTGCCTTATTCCTAGCAACGCTGTGGAAAGGGGTCTACATTCCTTCAACAGGTGTTGGAAGTGTTTCCTGGATTGTCACCTGCCCCTTAGGGGAACTGATGCATCTTTGGGGGTCTATGGCCATCTCCTTCCTGTATGTGCCTGATCCCGTCTTATCTCCAGGGGTTATGCGGCTTTGGGCCTGGCCTTTACTTGGATGGGATTGTCCCTTCTGGTCCTAGGAAAGGTTTCGGCTTCTGCCAGGGCTACTGTTAGCGTTTGGATTTGTCATGCTGTTACTTAGGCCTGTTCCTCTAAGGGGAAGAATCTTCTTCTTGCCTTACTTCTTATTCTGCTCGTGCTTTGGTGCCTTTGGGCTTTCAGCACCGGGTTTTCTGTTGGACAAGTCTTGCTAGACTGCTATTTGTTCTCTGTTCATACCTTTTCAAAGGTTTTTATGAGGTTGACATTAGAGCCTTAGCTCATGTTGCTCTTGGTAGCAAGGTTTGCAGGTGACAGTGCTTTAAACTGTCTGCTGTTGCCTTTTTTGTTGGGGATCCCACCCTACTTTATGGACACTGCTATTGGATGTCCCAAGTGTAAGTATTATATCTGGAGCAGGACGTACTGTATACTTAGAATAATGCAATTCTGTGAAATACTCACCTGGAGAATTGGTATTATACGTATACAGTACGTCCTGCTCCACCCCACCCTGGTTTTTGCATTGTTCTGGATCCCCTGTATGGTGATTGTTATCATTGTTGTTATTACCAATTTTGGTGGTTAAATTCTCCCGGCTTCTTGTTCACTGCTTTTCAATGCTGGGGATTTGTGGGAGGTCCCCGGGTATTTGAGGGGCCGGGAGGAGCCTGTTTTGCATGTCTCTGCAGTGCAGCGCCATCTGGCGGAGGATTACCCAAGTGTATTATATCTGGAGCAGGACGTACTGTATACGTATAATACCAATTCTACAGGTGAGTATTTCACAGAATTGTATTATTCTTGGTGTGCCACACACCCCGCTTCACTTTTAATATTCTTCACGATTGGGTTACTCACCGCCAGGTGACGCTGTGCAGAGAGGAAGTCTTGTAACGAGCCCCCTTCCGGCCTATATATACCTGGTACCTCCCATTTATCACCAGTGTTTTTCTCTCTGCTTGACGACAAGACAGAAGATTGAAGTTTCCTGCTTACAGGTAGCCGGGGTCTTACCCCGGCACCCCCTTTTTGGTCTATTTCTGCCCGGTTTTGATTGTTTGTTACCTTTATGGTGGAATGGAAGCCTCCCAGCCTAGGCTGCTCACTGGGCAATTGGTAGACAGCACTATAGGTGCCTAGGAGCTTATCTCCTCCGCTCGACCCCCTCTTTTGGGGGCAATGCGGCTATCCGGCATGGTGATCCGGAAATGGGATGCCCCTGTCCCGAGGGTCCCCTTAGCCCCTTGCTCTCCTGTTGCGGTCCCTTCTCCCTTCACTGTGGGGGGGGGGGGGTAGAGGGCTCTGTGTGTGTGTGTGTGTGTGTGTGTGTATTATTTCAATGTGTATTTGCTGCTGCTGGCCTGTTGGGCCAGAGCTTTGGGTCAGCTTTAGGGGGACTGGGTTGGGCTGTTTTATTTTTTGACGGTTTAACAGCTTTTCAGCTTCCCCTCCCCCCTCCCTTCCCCTTGTCCTTTTGTGCGGGCAGTGGGATGTTCTGGGGCAGCTCAGGCTGCCTAGTGACTCCATCTTTCCCCTCCCCCCTTTGACTGAGGGCTTGTTCTGCCCTCCGATTGCTTTCACCGCGTTCGGCGGCTTGCATTTTCAAATTCGGCGGGGGGGGGGGGGGGCGGGGCGGGGCCCGCATGACGTCAGGGGTTGGGGCATGGCCGGCGGCGCGGCGTTCCCCGGCCGCACTTCCTCCTGGCTCATTAGGAGGCTGTGTGCGGGGCTCGGGGCCGCATGTCTCTCCTGCTGCTACTGTTGCTCCGTGCAGCTCGGCTCCACCGCTGCCACCACGCTGACGCTTTGTGCCCAAGGTAAGCGGCCTCACCCTGCGTGAGGCCGTCTATTTTATTTATGGTCTGAGTGTTTAGGTTTTTAAAAAAAAAAAAAGGATTTAATGTTAAATCAGAGGCCATGTTTTTTCTTTGCCTCATTTGAGCACTCTTGTGCTCTGTATTGTGTATATACTTGTTGCCATTTTTTGGGGGTCTGACTCTTGGTTTTGTCTCTCTTCCCCACAGATCCTCGGATTCCCTCAATTAGTAGCCTCCCGGTTCTATATTGCCTGGCTAGTCTCTTTTTCTCCTAAATTGGGACATTTATTTATATATGTATTTATTTATATATACTTGTATATATATTTAAAAAAAAAAAATATTTAATACTTTAAGGGGGACCTTTATTATCATTAATTAAATCCTCCCTCCCGGGACATTAACTTAAAGGGGCATCCCGGGTGGCTTATGCCTTAAACCCTAATTTTTGCGAATACCATAAATCACCATATGGAGGCTTCCGATATTACCGGAAATGGTTCTTCTGGGCCATCTGTGTGCGGAGGCTGTGGGACTCCGCTCCCAGCTGATGATGTTTTTGTATGCATTCCTTGTGCAAAGCAGAGTATTGCGCGTCAGTCCTTTGCTCCGGCTGCTGGCCCTTCGCAACTCCCATCATCCCCTACCCCTCCCTCCCTATTCCGGACCCCGCTTGACATTGTCAAGAGTGGGGATTCGCAATCCGAGGTGGCGGCACGGTTGGCCAACCTCGAGAAAATAGTTTCCGTTAAAGCAGGGTTAAAGGCCACTGCGAAACGGAAGCACCTGACTCCTATACCTCCGGCTTCACAGGATGATGTATGTGAGCCTGTGGTTTGGTCCGATTGCTCCCTGGACGAGGAGGGAGAATTTTTGGTGGAGTCAGATGAGCCTGCAGATCAGCTTGAGGTTGATGCTATTGGCGAATTGTCTGCGGGGGGTTTTCGTGACACCCCCTCCATTCTTGCTCAAATGTTTGAAATTTTGAATTTAGATCCACCTGAGGCTGTCACCCTGCCAAAGGGTCAGTTGTTTAATGTCCCTCAGCCGCCTTTGGTTTTTCCTAGACAACACCACTTTGAGAAAATTGTGCTCAAGGAATGGGAACATCCCACGCGGTTAACTGGAATTCCTTCCAGTTGGGACAAACGTTATCCTTTTCTGCCAGAATTGATGAAGCTTTGGTCGGTTTCTCCTGATGTCGATACCCCTGTACTAGGGCTCTCCAGCACGGCTATGGTGCAGTCTGCTGAGACTACTGCCCTTAAGGATGGTGAGGATCGTCGGATTGACCAGTACGCTCGCCATGGTTTTAGTTACGCCGGGTCAGCGATGCGCCCGGTGTGTGCTTCAGCGCTTCTTCTATTGGCGGTTAGATCTGTAATTCAGGGTCTGTGTGTGGATCTTGATCCCACTTGCAAGGAGCTTATTGCTCTCAGGCAGTGTGAGTCTTTTGTTTCCTATGTTCTGTCCGCTCAGGACGATGCGCTGGCTATGAGTAGCAAGACAGCTGCAATGCTGGTGGCTATTCGTCGGCAGACGCAGCTTCTAAAAAGGTCCTCACAGCTCTCCCCTTTTTGGGGTTGCGGCTGTTTGGTGATAAAATTGATTCAGTTGCCAAAGGTGGTAAAATGCCCCAACGTAAGAAGCCTCGTCGTCCCTTTCGGGGGGCAAGTTCTGGTAGACCTTCCTTTCGGGGATTCAGAGCGGGTAGGGGGGCTTCCTTTCCCGCTACCAGAGGTGCAGGTTGGACTCGGGGTAGGGCCGTGGCCGTCCCACTCAGTCCTGGGGCACCAGGCCCAAACCTGCTGATAAGCCCGCTCAGCAATGAGGGGCTGCCCTCACCCGTGCGGGTGGGGGGACGATTGCGACACTTCTCCCAGGTTTGGATCCAGAAGGTTCCGGACAGTTGGATCCGGGAGGTAGTGTCGTCCGGTTACAAACTGGAGTTCGAGTCTCGCCGGTACCGATAGAGATGGGCCTCGGTTTCTACTCCAGTCTTTTCGCAGTCCCCAAGAAAGACGGGTCAGTTCGTCCCGTCCTGGACCTGAAATTACTCAACAAGTTCATCCGTTTTCGGAAGTTTCGCATGGAAACTTTGCGAACGGCCGTCGGTTCCCTTCGGCAGGGGGACTTCATGACGTCCATAGACATCAAGGATGCTTATCTTCATGTTCCCATCTGCCACGCTCATCAACGTTTTCTTCGATTCGTGATGGAAGATCAGCATTTTCAATTCGTGGCACTTCCGTTTGGCCTTACCTCGGCTCCAAGAGTATTCACCAAGTTGCTGGCAGGGGTGATGGCCATTTTCAGATCTCCACCAGGATGGTGGTCTCCACGCTGGAAAGCTTTGGTTGGGTGATCAACTTCTCCAAGTCCTCCCTCGCTCCAGCCAGGGTGGTGTCCTTTCTGGGGATGCAGTTGGACTCTCATCAACACAGAGTGTTTCTTCCCCAGTCCAAAATTCATCTGATTCAGGAGTTGGCTCGGGTCCTACTTTCCAATCCTCGTCCGTCCATCCATCTGGGGATGAGGCTGGTAGGCTTGATGGTTGCCTCCTTCGAGGCAGTTCCTTTTGCTCAATTTCACAAGATGACGCTTCAGCTTTATCTGTTGGTGTCTTGGGACCGGCAGCCTCGGTCGCTGGATCAGCCCTTCCAGTTGTCCTCCCGGGTCCGGCAGTCCCTCCAGCGGTGGTTGGTCTCGACCAATCTCGTGAAGGGCAGGTCTTTCCTGACCCCCCTTTGGGAAATTGTCACCACGGACGCCAGTCTGTCGGGATGGGGCGGATTCTGGAAGGAGCTGCAGTTCCAGGGGCAGTGGGGGCCTCAAGAGGCCCACTTACCCATCAATATTCTGGAACTGAGAGCCATCCGTCGGGTTCTTGCTCTCCTGACTCAACACGTTCTGGGCCTTCCGGTCCAGGTGCGTTCAGACAATCGAACAGCGGTTGCTTACATCAATCATCAGGGAGGGACTCGCAGTCTGAGTGCTCTCAGAGAGGTGTCCCTGATCCTGACCTGGGCAGAGGCCCATGTTCCTTGTCTCTCGGCGGTATACATTCCAGGAGTGGAGAACCAGGAAGTGGACCGGTTGAGCAGGGGCTCTCCCCGTCTGGGAGAATGGGCTCTCCATCCTCAGGTTTTTCGCTCACTGTGTCTCCGATGGGGGACACCGGAGGTGGACCTGTTTGCCTCTCGTCACAATCACAGGCTCCCGAACTTCGTGTCGCTCTCCCGGGATCCTCTGGCTCTAGCAGTGGACGCCATGTCCCTGAGCTGGGGGGATCTGGGATTTCTATACCTGTTTCCTCCGATACCCATGCTGGGCCGGGTGGTTCGGAAGTTGGCTCTGGAAAGGGTGTCCGCCGTTCTCGTGGCCCCAAGGTGGCCAAGGCGAGTGTGGTTCGCAGACATCGTTCGGCTGGCAGTGGACCAGTTCGTTCTGCCTCTTCGGCCCGATCTGCTCACTCAGGGTCGGTTGTGTTACCCCAATTTACCAGCGCTGGGTTTGACGGCCTGGCTGCTGAAACCTCCATCTTGAAGGAGGAGGGTCTTTCTGACTCAGTCGTTAACACTTTGATCAGTGCCCGGAAGAGGTCTTCTTCTATCATCTATTATAGGACTTGGGAAGCCTATATCGCTTGGTGTGAGATTAGATCCTTTCCTTGTAGGGTCTTCTCAGTCTCCAGGATTCTGGAGTTTTTACAATCTGGGCTGGACTCTGGTCTTCAGCTAAGTACTTTGAAAGGGCAAGTTTCTGCCTTATCTATCTTTTTTCAGAAGCGTTTTGCGCTTCATTCTTTAGTTAAAACTTTTTTCCAGGGGGTTACGCATGTGCGGCCTCCCAGGAAACCATTACTCCCGGTTTGGGATTTGAATTTGGTTCTTTCTGCTCTACAGGCTCCTCCTTTTGAGCCTCTGCAAGATATTGCTTTGTCTACCCTGACTCAGAAGATTGTCTTCTTGGTAGCTATCACTTCGGTCCGGTGTGTCTCAGAGTTGGCGGCCTTGTCTATCCAGGAGCCCTACTTTGAGAGGCATCAGGATAAGGTGGTCTTTCGGGTTCAAGCCAGACTTTCTTCCTAAGGTTGTTTCTGCTTTTCATTTGAATCAGGATATTGTTCTTCCCTCCTTGTGTCCTAATCCTAACAATGACAAAGAGAGGGTTTTGCATTGTTTGGATGTAGTACGCTGTGTTAAGTACTACTTGATTATCACATCTCCTTTTCGTAAGACGGATGCCTTTTTTGTTGTGCCCTGTGGGCCTAAGAAGGGTTTGGCACCAGCCAAATCTGCCATTAGCAAATGGATACGTCAGGCCGTTACTGCGGCCTATTCTGCTAAGGGGAAAGTTCCCCCTTTTCGTACCACTGCTCATTCTACTCGCGCCGTTGGAGCGTCTTGGGCTTTTCAGCACCAAGCTTCTGTTGAAGCTTCACCTGGCCTTGAGATGCCCATCCCTTGTGGACACTGCTTTTGGATGTCCCAATCGTGAAGAATATTAAAAGTGAAGCGGGGTGTGTGGCACACCAAGAATAATACCATTTTGTGAGTACTCACCTGAGAAATGGATATTGTTGGTGTGCCACACACCCCGCTTCACTCCCACCCTTTTCGGTATTCCGAATCCTTTATATGGTGAAGCTTTTATTTATATTGATTTATTTTGATGTTACCGTTAATTTACTGGTACCTTGTCTTTCTGCTTTTTAATACACTGGTGATAAATGGGAGGTACCAGGTATATATAGGCCGGAAGGGGACTCGTTACAAGACTTCCTCTCTGCACAGCATCACCTGGCGGTGAGTAACCCAATCGTGAAGAATATTAAAAGTGAAGCGGGGTGTGTGGCACACCAACAATATCCATTTTTCAGGTGAGTACTCACAAAATGGTATTTTTGCATTAACAACATTTGTGCCAAAAAACTAGGTAGTATAAATGTTTTGCAATATATAGTATGTTTACCTTATTGTGTTATGGCTTTTGTAATGTGCTTAAATTTGTTGTTTTAGTGACACCTCAGGCCAGCAGATGAACCTAGTTATTATGAAGGCTTTGGATGCACTGGAAAGCTGTTGTTTTGAGGCGAACCAGGAATATAAGTATGTAAAGACATATATATAAGTAAGACTTATTTATGTGAGTAAGTCTAGCTCCAACTTGGACATCTCTTCAGTGAGGCAATCTGTTATTTTTAAATACCTTACTGTCAGGGATGTGTGCCACGTGATACAACTAACAATCAAGCAACTACAATCACACAGCCCACTTTCCCAAAGCACTGTCATTTTGTCCGCCTAGCGGGACTACCAGGCCCAGCAATGTCCCAGACACACAGATTCTTGGCTAAGGCAAGAAGATCGCTCAATTAAATAAAGGTTTCAATGCAATAAGCACACTATGCAGTGATAACAAACATTTGGCTATGATGGAATGAATACAAATGCCTTTCTGAGTAGGTTACTTGTTAAAGTGAGCTACAAGCAGAGATACAACAGAGTTACATAAATCGGACCTTCACCATGATTTATTGAAAAGGTCACACTATTCCCTAGCATGTAAAATGTATATATTTTAAGTTTTTAGTCACTTATTATTCTTTCCCCAACTGGGCTGCAACTCTGTTAAGGACTTTAGGATATGGGCGCCACCATCTTGACTCAGAAGCATCACACTTACTGAGGAGAGGAGAGCAAGATAAATTGCAGGGGGCGGGGTTATAGCTGTGCTTTGCTCAGACAGAGCAGAGCTGGGGTCAGGAAAAGGTCAGCAGTCCCAGAATGCAGAGCAGCACAGTCAGAAGGCACTTCCTGTTTGCAGGCTGCCTGATGTTCCATGAGCCACCATCTTGGATGTTTAAAGGCTCATAACATGCAGTAGATGCAGGCAGGATGATTTTTTATGTGAGCAATCTGTATGTACAGGGTGTGGAAAACATATAAGATAGACTCTTATTCAGAGTGAAGGACTGCTTTAAAATGCAGATAAGTACCTCTAGCATGCATGCAACGTGACCTCCGCACAGAGAGTGACCAAATCCTGGTCTCCCAGGCCTACCTTTAAGCTCGATCTCTGCCCCTCCACTCTCCCTCCTGCCAGACACAGGTCCTGGGGAATTCTTTTGAAGCCCCATATGCTATCATACCTCCCAAGCTAAGGAGGATGCTGGCCCCTCGCTGTTTGACAAAGGTGTTAGGGGAGCCACAGGGTGGCTTTCAACCTGCAACTGCCTTTTCTGAGTGTCAGAACCTCATACCCATGTATGGACTTCCTTTTCCTGCTAGGCTTGTAAGGGTGACATTTCCTAAGAACAAAGAATCTTAATGGGGGGAGCCAGACATCAACAATAAAATGAAATATAATATTTTCTCTATTCCTCACACTTACTTAATTATAAATAAAGAATTACTTATAAATAAACTTGTAAATATTCCTTTGCTGGATTAAACTACATTTACCCCACCCATGTTAAGGGAGTTTAAGCTTGAATCACATATAAGTATCAACCTTCAGGTAGCAGAATTTACTGCAATATCCCCAGTTATTCCTGGCTTTGCTGTGCAGTCTAGGAGCCAGGTCCTCATTATGTTCTTTCCTGAGTTTTGGAAAACTGTGCCAGAAATATTCTATATGTGCTTGTTTTGGGTCAAAAGCATATGATGCGTCTCACTCATCAGTTAGACACATTATAAGAAAAAGCTCAGGGTTGCATGGTTTTCAGAGGTTCTAGACTTGGACAGTCCAGATTCCATCCCCCTGTGTCAGGTTAACAGTCATATTGACCCTAACAGATCTGATGTGTCCCCTCGCTCTGATTAAACCTTAATACCTTCAGCATCATTTAATGAAAAACCCAAAACCTTAAAAAAACTATTCCCCAGCATCTAAAATGAATATATTTGAAGTGCTTAGTTGCTTACTTTTTATTCTTTCCTCTGCTGGGCTGTAACTCTATTCAGGAATTTAGGATATAGGCGCTGCCATCTTGCCTCAAAAGCATCACACACACTGAGGAGAGGGGTCAAAATTGCAGGGGGCGGGGTTATAGCTGTGCTTTGCACAGGCAGAGCAGAGCTGGGGTCAGGAAAAGGACAGCATTCCCAGAATGCAGAGCGGAACAGTTAGAAGACACTTCCTATCTGCAGGCTGTCTGATGCTCCATGAGCCACCATCTTGGATGTTTAAAGCCTCAGAATACACAGTAGGTGCATGTAGGATGATTTTCAATGTGGGCAATCTGTATGTACAGGTTGAGGGAAACATATAACATATGCTCTTATTCAGGGTGAAGGTCCGGTTTAAAGCGGACCTTCACTCTAAATAAGAGTCTATCTTATATGTTTCCCACACCCTGTACATACAGATTGCTCACATTAAAAATCATCCTACCTGCATCTACTGCATTTTATAAGCCTTTAAACATCCAAGATGGCGGCTTATGGAAGCTGCCATTTTTGCAGGCAGCCTGCAAACAGGAAGTGCCTGCAAACAGGAAGTGACTGTGCTGCTCTGCATTCTGGGACTGCTGACCTTTCCCTGACCCCAGCTCTGCTCTGTCTGAGCAAAGCACAGCTATAACCCGCCCCCCTGTACCTTATCCCACTCTCCTCTCCTCAGTAAGTGTGATGCTTCTGAGTCAAGATGGCGGCGCCCGTATCCTAAATTCACGAACAGAGTTGCAGCCCAGTGGGGGAAAGTATAATAAATTAGTGACTAAACATGTAAAATATATTAATTTTAGATGCTGAGGAATTGTTTTTTAAGAGTTTGGGCTTTTCATTAAATCAGGGTGAAGGTCCGGTTTAAGGATAGGAGGGGGGCAGATAATGGGTGACAGGAATATATGGCCAACCTTATTCACTCAGTTAGGGAAGTGTTTGGTTTTCCCTGCCAGCTCTGCCTCACAAGGGAGGCCGTCCTTGATCCATAAAAAAGGTCTACAGTGGATGATACCATTTAGAGTTCACTGCTGTGCCCACCAGTGAATGCGAAGTCCATGGCCCCAAGGCTTGGGGCACCTGGTATCCATTTCCCCTGGACTGTGGGAGAGGCTCCACCCTGCCCTCCTTACTGGGGAGCCTAAAGGAGTCAGCCAATAGGCATTTAAAGCGGAGCTAAAACCAAGGATAGTCAAAATCCTGGGTTTTGGTCCTTGCCCATGGGGCACCCCCAATTGGTGTGAAACCCCCCAGGTCGCCAAAACCAACTCATCTCTTCCCAGTCCTACGGCGCATGCACAACTGCTCATCCAATCAGCGCGATCGGATCCGCTGATGTCACGTCGTCTAAGGTGATCGGTTCCAAGTGCACTCATGCCCGCATCCCCCGCTACCCTCTACCAGGCAGCATGGCCGCGCCAGCCATTCACTAATGCCTAGCCTGGGCACACATCCTGCTAGAGGGATAGGGATAGTGGGGATGCGGCTGCGACGTTGGACCGGGAAAGAAGGTAAGTGTATGGGCGACCTGGGGGGGTTTCACACAGCGGGGAATCCCGATATTGGATTATAGATTCCTGGGGGCGATCGCTGTGGGTTTTGGTCCACTTTAAAAGCTTTGCCTAAACATCTTCAGCTATCTGCAAGGGCAGCCATTAGGCCCGTAGGTGCCTTTGGTGCATCCCTATTGTGGATTCCTCGATGTGTGAAACCCTCAAGATTGCCCGAAAAACTCACCTTTCTGCTAACCACATCCCAAATCACGATACCCCCTAAGGACCAAGTTCAGCGATGCTTCAGCAAAGTCATAGAATCCTATGGTTTTCATAGATTCATATTGAAATAAAAAACTATGAAGGAACACTTATATAACTAGGTAGTAAACCAGATTATGTATAGATTCTTCAGTGTATTTTTTACTATGATGACAGCTTTGAAAATTCTTGGTGTTTTCTAAGTCTGCTTCATTTGTAGTGACCTGGAATTTTGTCAGCTTATAGGTATGCCTTGTCAAAGGTTAATTCCTCAAATTTCTGGCCTTCAAAATGTCTTCAGTTGTGTGAGGGAGCATGGGTGAACACAGTTGTTTAGCTCTGTTGAAATAAACAGGTGAGGGCAAGGGGTGGGGCACGGGAAAAGTCCTGGAGATGGGAGTGAGAATAGATGACCAGGGTGGATGACCTGAGAAAGTTATAGACAGAGCGAAAGTTGCAGGGTTGATAGCGTATGTTGAGTGTTCAGTCTTCATATGGAGCATATATATATATATATATATATATATATATCCCCTGATGTATTAAAGGAACTTATAAAAATAATAATATACTAAGAGCTAAGGAAAGGGTCATTTTTACCTGTTTTCTTAAAATGATATATGCTTTAAATAGCCCTAAATCTTATTTTCTTGCCAACAGCATTGGTTGTCTCCTTGGAGTGGGTCTTGTGCTTTGCTTCATGAGCCAGAGCAGTCAGACAGACAGCCAAGTACATGTCTCAGTCACCCTCCGAAAACTTCATGAATGTCTGGAGAACAGTGCTGATCAGAGCCGAGTTGTACAAGAGGTAAAATGCTATTCCAAGTATACAGCACGCCCTGTTCCAGAATATTCCTTACACATGGGTATTGCATCCACAAGATGGCACTGGACTGCAGAAAACAACTTGTGGCTCCTCCCGGCCCTATATAAGTCAGGGACCTCCCACAGATTCCCCAGTTCTTATCTGTAGTCTGGGCTGCGAAGATAGAAGATGGCTCTCTATGTTGCGCAGGTGAGTGGGGCTTATCAGCCTGCGGCCCTGCAGGACTGTTCCCACCCGTTCCGAACCACACTGCCTCCCAGCCTCGGCTGACAAGTTCGGGTGAAGGTAGGTCAGCACCAGGGTAGGTGCTGAGGAGCGCTGCTCCTACCGCAGTCCCTGCTCTGACAGGGTAGGCGGTTTAGGCTTATGGTGAGCCTTTTGGGATGCCCCCCCTGCACTATGGGTTTGCCAGGCTCCCTGTGCCGTTTTACCCTTATTCCCCTAGGTGTCCCTCTCCACCCTCACTCCTCACATTTTTCACTTGGGCCGCTGCTGTTACTCCCTTGCCTCGTTCTCCCTCGGGGAGATCTCCGGGAAGGGGGGTGACCGGTGGTCTCTGTACTTTATTTGTGTATTGTGGCTTTCACCTTGTACGCCGCCGTACGCTTGTACAGCGCTCCGCGGACGGTGGCGACATTACTTCAGAGGCTGCGGTGCAGCTATTGGCTGGCTGGACGGCGGCGACATTACTTTAGAGGTTGCGGTGCAGCTATTGGCTGGCCGGATCACGTGGCTCATCGCGCTCTCCGGGGGGGGGTCTCTGTGGATGACGTTATTCTAAGTATACAGTACGTCCTGCTCCAGATATAATACTTACACTTGGGTATTCTCCGCCAGTAGGCGCTGTGCACTGCAGACATGAGAAAACAGGCTCCTCCCGGCCCCTTAAATACCCAGGGACCTCCCACAAATCCCCAGATTTCTCTGCAGTGCTGACTGCGAAGACATGAAGTATCACTCTCTCGCAGGTGAGCGGGGCTATTACAGCCTGCGGCCCTGTTGGACTATTCCCACCCACCCTCCTTGTGAAGTGCCTCCCAGCTTTGGCTGCGCTGGTCGGGTGAAGGTAGGCAGCACCATGTGTGCTTATGGAGCCACGCTCCACCGCAGTCCCCCACCAAAGGGTAGGCGGTTTAGGCTGATGGTGAGCCTCTAGTTGATGCCCCTCCCGCATTATTGCCCCGTGCCCCGTGTATCGGTGGGCCCTGTACAAAGGGTCGCCGCCTTCCCTCGTTCCCCCCATAGCTCGGGGGGAAAGAAAGGGGGGGTGTGTGTGTGGCAGTCTCTTGTACTGTGATCACACGCTTTTGGCCTTAGTTTTGCCCTTTACTTGTAACTTGGTGTCAGAGCCGCGCTGTTTGCTTTTTTATTGTGCATCTGCCGCCTCAGACGCTGTGGCGTCTTCATTGGCAAATCATTTTTAGTTTCAACTATCTCAGAGCTTTGCGCTCTTTGGGGGCGCGGGGACCTGGTTTGGCGCGCTCCGCGTCACAGCCCGCTCTGGCCCGCCCTTCGAGGTTTGCTTGGCGCCATTTTGATGCTAGTCGCACGCACGCGTGGTAGCGGTCATCTCCTCCCTTGGTCTGTAAGTGCCCTCACGGGCGATTTTCATGATCCTTGATTACTGCGCATGGTTCTGACACCCTTTATTCCCATTATGTCTTTCAGACTGATGAACACCATTGGCTTCTCCCGGCCCGGTGTAATTATAGCGGGCCTTGTAAATTTACTCCCACTTTCCTAGCGGGTCTTGGGGCATCCAGGGTTGCCTATTGCGTAAATCCCTACTGGCATATCGTGCCTAGATAATCACCATATGGAGGCATCTCAGAGTTATGTGACCGGGGTCCCTCTGGGACAAGACCGGCTGTGTACAGCCCCATGCTGATGCTGACAAGAGCATGGGTCTGCGGACCCTGTGCTGAACAAGTACTGGCCCTGCAATCAGGGTTGCCAGTGGCTGCACCTAGTTTCAATACACCTGTTTCCCCGTGCTTAAATCTCACTCCTGATGAGTCGCACTCGAGCGGGGATGACCAGCAAGTCGTGCCGCACAGACTGCCGGCTGATTAGATTATTTCGAGGTTGGCAGAGCGCTTGGGCCCTGGTAAGAAGCGGTCCCTAACGCCTCCGGTTTCACCTTTTCCTGGAACTGAGGAGTTCACTACTCCGCGGGTTCTTGCTCCTTCTGATGAAGGTGAGCTGTTCTCTGACTCAGGCTCATCTGATGAGAGGCCGAGGAGTCATGATGATTCTGGCCCTGGTTCCTGGGGCCTGTGTGACATTGATGAATTACTGACAAAGATCTTTGAGGTCTTGTCTATCTCTCTCCCTGGTGAGGCTCCCAAGCCTAGAGGGGAGAGTTTCCATACAGCGACACCGCGCTTGGAATTTCTGGAGCAGGATCACTTCCAGGCTCTTGTACTCAAAGAATGGGAATTCCCTTGTAAACTTCCAGGGCTTCCAGGGGACTGGGATTGGAAATACCCTTTTCCCCCTAATGTGGTTAACTGTTGGTCATCACCTCCCGTGGTGGATGCACCAATCATAGGGGTTCTTACCCCCCCTTTATTGCAGCCCCTACTTATCGTACCCTTCGGGATGCTGAGGACCGGCGCATTGATAGGCTGGCTTCCCACGCCTTTTCTTGTGCAGGGACGGCTCTGCGCCCGGTCTGTGCCGCGGCCATCACTGCAGTGGCCGCTAGGACCCTCATCAGAAAGATGTTTGATCATCAACCTGAGGATCTCCCCTGGGAGGTGTTTAATGCACTCTCCAGTTGTGATGTATTTGTAAGGTTTATCCTTTTAGCGCTGGATGACACCATTAGGATGTGTGCAAGAACTTCTGCCCTTGTGATAGCTATACGTCGCTTGGTCTGGCTGCGACAGTGGGGTGTTGACGATGCTACAAAAAAGACTCTTACTGGGCTTCCCTTTAGAGAGCAACGCCTATTTGGGGCCCGTCTGGACCTGTTTGGAAAAAAGGGCAAAACACAGCAGGGGCACCCCTCCCCCCCCCCCCCCACGTCAGTGTCAAACACGAACCAGGGGTGTCCTTCCAGCTATTTGGTGTAGATTCCTGCCCCAGGAGTGGCAGACAACGCCCTGGCCCCTCCGGCCGGACTAAGTCCAAATCTTTCACCAAAACCCCCCAAGCATGATAGGACGCCCTCGCCCGTATGGGTGAGGGGATGGCCGCAGCACCTTGCTCCTATGAGGAGGCGTCATGCCTCATTCTGGTGGATTCAGGAGGTAGTTCCTCCGGATGCAGGATAGAGTTTGTTGGGCGGTCCCTTCCCGAGATTGTCAGGGTGCTTCTGGTCCCTGTCTCTCTTCAGGTGTTGGTGCAGGCCATGCACGCCTGCAAGGTCTGGGGTCACTTGCAGGTTGCCCTTAACAGGCAGAGGCAGGGGCCTCTACACCAGCCTTTCCACATTCCCCCAAAAGGATGAGGCAGTCTGGCCCATTCTGGCCTTCCATAGATTCGGCAATTTTACATTCACAGGCAGTTTCTGCATGGAATCTCTGAGTTGGGCCGCCAGCGCCATGCGCCCAGTGGGCCTCTTGCTGTCTGTGGAGATCTAAGATGATTATTTTAATACCCCTGTGTCTTCTGGACACCGAGGCTCTTACAGGTTAGTGTTGGAGGGCCAACACTGCTGATTTGTGGCCTTGTTATCTGGCCTCTCTTCTGCTCCCAGAATGCTCGCCAAGGCACTGGCGGGGGTGATGTATCTGATGAGACCAAGGGGCGTCCGCGCGAGGACCTACCTGGTCGTCCTTCTTTACTTCCCAATCTCTACGTCAGGCCGAGTTGGTTACTCGGCTGGTGGTGTCTTTTGGGAGTCATTTGGATGGGTGCTCAGTCACCTTAATTCCTCATTGTCCCCTTATTTGGTATCTCCATTCCTAGGGTTGCATTTGGATTCGGTTCAGGCGAGAACCTTCTTCCTTGGCAATAAGTGGACAATCTGGTTACAGGGGCTCTGTCCCTCATTGCTGTCCCCGTACCTTCACCAGGCAGGATTGCAGCTGGTGGGCCCGTTGGTGACTGCTCAGAGGATGCCCCTTATACTCAGTGCCCTTGGGCTCTTCGGCAACTTGTATTGTTAATACTGGACAGGGTTCCAGCAAATCCCCTGTGGTTCCGAGGTGGGGCCCTTAGGAGGTCCATACACCTATTGGTTTTTGAAACAGCGAGCCTTCAGTTTGGCTCTATCTTGCTGGACTACTCCTCTTCAGGACCTGTCTATTTGGGGGCTCTTGGTCTGTCTGACGACAGTGGCCTGTATTAATTATCTGTATGGGACTCGGAGCAGGATGATCCTCCAGGAAGGTATCTTATCCTGATCTGGGTGGAGGACAACGTTCCCTGCATTTCAGTGGTATTCGCTCCGGTGGATGTCCTTCTGCGTCAGGATGTGCTAATCCTGGTGTCACTATGAGATCCAACTAGTGGGGATCTGTTTGGGCCCCGTCACTATCACAGGTTCTCTGCCCTTGTTTCCCTGTCCCAGAATATTCTTACTGTGGTCATGGGGCTTAGTAACGTTATGGCTGGACGTTCTATTCTATATGTCTTATCTTCATTCACCCTGCTAGGCGGGGTTCTGCGCAAGATTGCTCTGGAAGGGGGGACCAGTGATACTGGTGGCCTAGTGGAGTGTGGTTCGCAGACGTGGTACTGAGGACAGCGGTCCTGTACGTTCTGTCAGGAGTGCTGATCTGCTCACTCAGGCCCCCTTTTTATGTCACCCCAATCTACAGGCTCTGGTCTAGACGGCCTGACGGCTGATTCATCCATCTTGATGGAGACGGGCTTATTTTCTCAGTGTCTGTGACTATTGGAAGTCTAGGAGCAAGCTGCTTCTTCTTCTTCTTCCATCTATTATAGGGTATGGTGTACCCATTTTGATTGGTGTGAGTCTAGGTCTCTCCCCTGTTGGGCGTTCTCTGTTCCCAGGATTATAGAGTTATTACAGCATGGGTTGGAGTTGGTTCTCCATCTCTGTACTCTGAAGGTTCAGGTTCTGCCCTGTCCGCCTTCCTATTGAAGTCTTTTGCTCACTTTTTCCTTGGTTAAGCATTCTTTCGGGGATTGCTCATGTGCATTCCCCACGTAATTCTATGGTTCCCGTTGGGATTTGAATTTTATTCTGTTTGCCTTGCGGGGTGTTCCCTTTGGACCTATTCCGGATGCTGTCTGACTGTTTTTACCCTCAAGGTTGTCCTTCTGGGGGCTGTTGCTTCAGTCAGCCGTGTGCCTGAGCGGGCGGCTCTGTTTAGCTAGCCCTCGTTCTTTGATATACGCTAAGATAAGGTGGTGTTCCGCTTTACGCCGGACCTTCTGCCTAAGGTGGTGTCTTATGCTCATGTATTCAAGACATCTTGTCTTTTTTCTGTGCCTTATTCCTAGTAACGCTAAAAAAAGAAAAAAAAAAAAAAAGGGGGTGTTTTCCTGGATTGTCTCTCGTCATCCTGACTGATGCCCCTTGGGGTTTGCGGGCGTCTCCATCCTGTATGTGCCTGATTTCCTCTGATTCCAGGGGTTAAGCGGCCTTTGGCCTTGTCTTTACTTGGATGGGTTGTCCCTTCTGGTCCTAGGAAAGGTTTCAGCTTCTGCCAAGGCTGCTGTTAGCGTTTGGACTTGTCAGGCTGTTACTCAGACCTATTCTTTTAAAGTGGACCAACACCGAGAGGTGATCGGCCCGGAACTCTATAAGATTCCCGGGCCGATCACCTCCCACCCCGCGGGACATCCGAGATCGGGATGTCCCGCGGGGTGAAACCCCCCAAAAAAAACCCCAAACACCTTACCTGATCTTCGGCGGCGGCCGGCCGCCGCCGCCTCCCTCGCGCCCCTGTAGGCGTGCTCGCGCCCGCGCCGGCCGTCTGCGAATGGCCGGCGGGGGCGCGCGCGCGCCGAAAGTGACGCGAGGGAGGCGGCGGCGGCGGCAGCCGCTTGGACGTTCCTGATCCCCGCCTGGACGTTGGCGGGGATTGGACCGTCCAGTCACGTGGGAGCGGGGACAGGTAAGATTTTGGGGCTTTCTGGGGGGTTTCACACAGCGGGGCACCCCCGATCGGGGTGCCCCGCCGAAGTGGACCAAAACCCAGGATAGTCAAAATCCTGGGTGTTGGTCCACTTTAAGGGGAAGAATCTTCTTCTTGCCTTACTTCTTATTCTACTTGTGCTTCGGTATCTTTGGGCCTTTCGGCACCAGGTTTCTGTTGAACAAGTTTGCTAGACCGCTACTTGTTTCCTGTTCATACCTTTTCAAAGGTTTTTATGAGGTTGACGTTAGAGCTTTTGCTCATGTCACTCTTGGTAGCAAGGTTGCAGGTGACAGTGCTTTTAACTGTCTGCTGTGCCTTTTTTGTTGGGGATACCACCCTACTTTATGGACACTGCTATTGGATGTCCCAAGTGTAAGTATTATATCTGGAGCAGGACGTACTGTATACTTAGAATAATGCAATTCTGTGAAATACTCACCTGGAGAATTGGTATTATACGTATACAGTACGTCCTGCTCCACCCCACCCTGGTTTTTGCATTATTCTGGATCCCCTGTATGGTGATTGCTATCATTGTTATAGTTACCAGTTTTCTTGGTGGTTGAATTCTCCTGGCTTCTTGTTCACTGCTTTTCAATGCTGGGGATTTGTGGGAGGTCCCTGGGTATTTAAGGGGCCGGGAGGAGCCTGTTTTCTCATGTCTGCAGTGCACAGCGCCTCCTGGTGGAGAATACCCAAGTGTAAGTATTATATCTGGAGCAGGACGTACTGTATACGTATAATACCAATTCTACAGGTGAGTATTTCACAGAATTGTATTTTTTGCATCATGTCTCCACGGCCCGCCCCTCGAGGTCTCTGTGGGCGCCATTTTCCCCTCTCCTGGGCTGCATGCGCTGATGGCTCCCTGCGGTCCGTGAGTACCCCTGCGGCGTGGTCTTTCTGGTTATTTTCTCAAGTGTATATACTTATGGGGATGCTTATTCTTAGTATACAGTACGTCCTGCTCCAGATATAGTACTTACACTTGGGTTATCCTCCGCCAGATGGCGCTGCACTGCAGAGACATGCAAAACAGGCTCCTCCCGGCCCCTCAAATACCCGGGACCTCCCACAAATCCCCAGATTTCGCTGCAGTGCTTACCGCAGGTGAGCGGGGCTTTTAAGCCTGCGGCCCTGTTGGACTATTCCCACCCGTTCCTCGTGTGATGTGCCTCCCAGCCTGGGCTGCGCTGGTTGGGTGAAGGTAGGCAGCACCATGCATGCTTATGGAGCGCTGCTCCACCGCAGTCCCCCACCAAAGGGTAGGCGGTATAGGCTGATGGTGAGCCTTTATGGATGCCCCTCCCGCATTATTGCCCCATGCCCCGTGTAGCGGTGGGTCCTGTACAGAGGGCCGCCATCCTCCCTCATTCTCCCTGTAGCCTTCGGGGGGGAAAGAAGGGGGGGGTGAGCGTATAGCGTGATTCGTGCATACGGCGTTTGTCATGTCTTTTGACTAGTATATGTGGTGTCTGCCGCCGCGCTGACTTGTCTTTTTTACTATTGCAAATGCCGCCGCCTTTTTTCCTTCATTTGGATGTTCCGCGCCGGGAGGCGGTATTACCTCAGACGCTTCTGCGTTATCATTGGCTGCTTGTCTGTGAGCTTCGCGCGCTTCGGGGGGGGAAGGGCGGCGCCTGGCTTGGCGCGCCCCGTGTCACGGCCCGCTCTGGCCCGCCCTTCGAGGTACTCTCGGCGCCATTTTGTCAGCGCGCGTGCGCGTGTGGCGGTTTTGCCTACCGTGGTCCTTAAGTGCCCTCGCGGGCGGTTTTATACTCATTGTAGTGTGTTTGGTTCTGACACCCCTTCTTCCCACTGTGTCTTTCAGACGGGTGAAGCCATTGACTTCTCCTGGCCCGATGTAATTGATAGTTGGGGCCTTGTGTAATTACTCCCACTTCCCTAGCGGGTCATTGGGGCATCCAGGGTTGCTTACAGCGTAAATCCCTACTGGCATATCGTGCCTAATAATCACCATATGGAGGCATCCCAGGAACCGGGGTCCCTTTGGGACAAGCCCGGCTGTGTGTATCGTGTGGGCAGCCTCGTGCTGACGCTGACAAGGCACGGGTCTGTGTACCCTGTGCTGAGCAGGTGCTTGCATTGCAATCTGGCCTGCCAGTGGCTGCGCCTCGTTTCACTTCACCTACTCCCCCAAGCTTAAATCTCACTCCTGTTGAGTTGCATACTAGTGGGGATTCTCAGCCTGATGTGTCTTCTAGACTGCTACTGTTGAACAGATTATTGCGAGGTCTTTAGAACGTAAGGGCTCTGGTAAGAAGCGGCACTTGGCGCCTAATGTTACTATTCTAAGTCTCACACCCTGCTTCGAAAGTATTCATTACACTTGGGTTATGTCCAGTAGAGGGCGAACTTCTGCAGAGATGAATAGAAAAAAAGGAGCCCCTCCCGGCCCATAAATACCTGGGACCTCCCACACATTCCCCAGTAATCGTCTCTGCAGACGGCGAGCAAGTCAGAAGTCTCCTCCTTGCAGGTAAGCCGGGTTCACACCCGGCCATTTTTATCCCTATTTCTGCCGGGACCTAGTTATGCTTAAGTCCCCTAATGCCTCCCAGCCTTGGCTGTAGGTCCGGGTAAAGGTAGGATTCACCTTAACAGGTGTACTGATAGGAGCCACGCTCCTCCGTGAGGCCCCATTACAAAGGGTAGGCGGCTACCAGGTTGGTGACCCTGGTTTGGGATGCCCTGTCCGTTTCCCCCTGTTCTACTACTGTAGTTGGGGATCCCTCCCTCCCTTTACTTTGTTCAAACTACTCTTAGTCATGGCCCAGAGGTAGGTAATCTGCCTTGTGACCGGGCGGGGGGAGGTTCTGTACCCGGTGATTTATAGTCCAGACTGTCAGTATATTTGTTGATGTGGAGCTTCTGGAAGTAATCCCTCAATGAATTGGAATTGTTTTTAACTTCATTGATGCTCCTTTGTGTGTACGTGTGATTTTACTGTGCAGCTTGTTACTTGCGGCGGCCGTATTGAGAGCCGGCCGCCCTGCAGGCTCTGCACGTGTGGCTGCTCTGTGTGAGTGAATGAGCTTTTCCCCCTCCTTTCTGTGAGGAGAGGGGGCGGGGCCAGGCGCTCGGCGCGGCGGCCCGCCCCACTCTCTGGCGCCCTCGGCGGCGCCCGGTCATTGGATGGTAGCCCGCGTTGCTGGGCGAGGATGGGGAGGGGGCGGGGCCAGGTGCAGCGCGCGATCCGCGCTGGCCCGCCTTTCTTCTTCCTTCCTGCCTTCTGCTCAGGCTGGGGATTGTGCTTGTCGTGCTGTGAGTGTCCTGCGGGGCGTTGCTTGTGTTTTGTTTTGCACCTTATCCAGCGCGGTGGCGGCCATTAATTATTATTAGTTATTAGTTTTATTATTTGCGCATACGTTTATACATTATTATCCATTATTATATCAATATATACATTACTATTAGTAATATATACTATGTTATATACTATGTTATAGTCAATGTTATATACAATGTTATATATACACCTATTTATATATATTTATTATATAAGTTTTGCCATCGCTCTTTGTGCATGCTGCATGTATGAGTGCTTGTCTATGGTGTACCTTACTTACTAGGGCCCCCACTTTGTTATTGTGTCCCGGGGTCCCCTGGCCAAAAAATAAGGGCTGGCAAATCCTCCCACTAACGGACTTAAGGGGCATCCCGGGTAGCCTCTAGCGTAATTCCCGCTGGTCATTGCGACTGCCATACAAATCACCATATGGAGGCTCTCCAGGATACCGGGCTCCGGCTCCCTTCGGGGCAATCCCGGCAGTGTTTGGGTTGGGGGGTATCCCTTGTGGTGGACAATGTGCTGGTGCATACCTTGTGTTCAGCAGGCCATAACACGGCAGTCGGGGGCCCGGACAAATGGGTCAGTGCCGCCGGCCTTATCATCTACCCGCCTTGATTAGTACCCCAAGTGACTCTGTCATTAGCGGGGAGTCGCAATCGGAGGTATGTGATAGATTGGCCAACATCGTGATATTGATTCTAGCTCTGCGGCCAGGGAGGCCCCGGCTAAGAGAAGGCATCTGTCACCGGCCGCGCCGGTTCTTGAGGATCATGATTCCCTTGACTGGTCTTTTTATTCCCCGCTTGGAAGGGGAACTGTTTACGGAATCTGATGGCTCAGCGATCAGCAGTTTTGGATGCTGATGCTGGGCAGGGACTTGGGGATGCCGTGGATAACCCCAAGTTCCTGGCCCCTCCGCAGAAGGGGGAATTTTTTGGGATCTCTAGGCTTCGTCTGGAGTTCCCAAATCAGATACATTTCGGTATTGATTCTTAAGGAATGGGAAGGACCTAGCTGGCTTTCCGGTTTTCCTCAGGAATGGGATAGGAAGTATCCCTTTCCGGTGGACGCGGTGAAGCGCTGGTCGTCCCCTCCCCAGGTCGGTGCGCCCTTACTGGGATTGTCCAACACATCTGTGGTGCACTCCCCAGACGCCACCACAATTGGGGAGGGGGAGGACCGACGTATTGCTCAGATGGCTTGCCATGACTTTGCTAGCGTGGGTTCAGCCTTGCGGCCTGTTTGTGCTTCTGTACTTATGGTTGTGGCTATCAGGTCTGTGGTAAGGGGCCTGTCGAGGGGTTCCCAGCTGGACCCAGCCGGTGATGAAGTTGCAGCACTTATGCGGGTGAATCGTTCATTACCTTTTGTCTTGTCTGCCTTGGATTACACAATATGTATGTATAGCAGAACCTCGGCGTTGCTTGTGGCTATACGACGCTCTGTCTGGTTGCGCCAGTGGGCGGTTACCATTGCGGCTACATAGTCTCTTACAGGGCTTCCCTTTCTGGGTAGGCAGCTGTTTGGAGATAAATTGGTTTCAGTAGCGGAAGGAGGAAAGCTATCGCGACGCAAGAAGCAGCGTCGCTCTTTTCGGGGGGCAGGTTCCTTTAATCCTTTCTTTCGCGGTGCCAGAGCAGGCAGAGGTGTTGCCTTCACTGTCTTCAGGGATGATTCCTGCAGCAGAGGCGGAGGACGGGCCCGTCCTGGGCCTGTCTGGGGTTCCAAGCCTGCTGCAGAGCCAGCTCAGCGATGAGGGGGCGCCCTCACCTTTGCGGGTGGGGGGACAGCTGGGGCATGTTTTCCAGGTCTGGGCCTGGGAGGTCACAGACAAGTGGATCTTGGAAGTGGTCTCTTCCGGGTACAAGCTGGAGTTCGAGTGCCGGCCTCCTCCCAGATTCCTCAGTTTTCGGGTCCCCTCGGACCCCCGGGCTGCGCAGGGGCTCCTGTTGGCAGTGCAAAATCTTCTGGACATGGAGGTCATATGCCCGGTGCTTTTCTCGGGGAGAGGCCGGGGCTATTATTCCAAACTCTTCTCGGTTCCCAAAAAGGATCGATCCATCAGAACCATTCAGGATTTGAAGCTTCTCAACCGGTTCTTCAGAACCAAGAGGTTACGCATGGAGATTCTGCGTTCAGTCATCAATTCCCTTCGTCAGGGTGATTTCGTGACATCTATAGACTTCGAGGATGTTTACCCTCATGTATCATTCTACCCAGCACACCAGAGAGTTATCGGGGTTGTGGTGGGAGATCAGTATTTTCAGTTTTGGCCCTTCCTTTCAGGTTGACCTCGGTATCATGGGTGTTCACCAAGGGGCTGGCGGGCTTAATGGCCCTTCTCAGAGCCCGGGACGTTCGCTTTGTGCCAAATCTGGACGACCTGCTTATTGCAGCTTCTTCACTGTGTCAGTCGGAGCTGGACTCCAGGGTGGTGACGACGCTGGTTAGGTTCGGATGGGTGATTTACCACCCCAAGTCTTCTCTCTCCCCATCAGGGGAGATCTCTTTCCTGGGCATGAATCTGGATACCAGTCAGGCCAGAGTGTTCCTACCTCTCCCAAACGTGCAGAGGGTTCAAGATCTGATACGTATTCTCCTGGCCAATCCTCGCTCCTATCCGGCTAGTGATGAAACTGGTAGGATTGTTGGTGGCTTCCTTCGAGGCAGTCCCCTTTGCTCAGTTCCACATGAGGTTGTCAACTCCATCTTTTGCTGTACTGGGACAGCTGTCCTCGGTCCTTGGTTCAGTCTTTTCTGTTGGCTCCCAGGGTTCGGCAGTCCCTTCAGTGGGGGCTGGAACCAAGCAATCTGATGAGGGGCAGATCCTTTCTGGCCCTTGTTGGGGGATGGTTACCACGGATGCCAGCCTGTCGGGCTGGGGAGGTCTCTGGACGGATTTTCCGTTCCAGGGGCTGTGGGTCCCTCAGGAGGTTCACTCCCCCATCAATGTCTTGGAGCTCAGAGCTGTTTGGTTGGTTCTGTCATGCTTGACGCATCACTTACTGGGATTACCGGTTCAGGTTCGATCAGACAATCGAACTGCGGTTGCTTACATCAATCGCCAAGGAGGGACTCGCAGCAGGAGTGCCCTCAGGGAAGTTTCTCTGAGTCCCTCTGTCGCAAGTGGGGGACTCCGGAGGTGGATCTCTTTGCCTCACGTTGCAATTACAAGCTCCCAACGTTTGTGTCTCTGTCTCTGGATCCTCTGGCCATGGCAGTGCACGCTATGTCTCTTGCCTGGAGGGATTGTGGGTTTCTGTTTTCTTTTCCATGGTGGGCAAGGTGGTGCGCAAGCTGGCTCAAGAGGGTGCGCCGGCAGTTCTGGAGGCCCCGGGGTGGCCAAGACAGGTTTTGGTTTTGCACCACAATTTACAAATGCTGGCTTTGACGGTGTGGCTGCTGATACCTCCATCTTAAAAGAAGAAGGTTTGTCTGATGCTGTGATTCAGACACTTGTTAGGGCTTGGATGTGATCTTTCTCTAACATATTCTACAGGATGGGGAGGTCTTATATTGATTGGTGTGAGGCTTTTTTCCAGGGGGTCACTCCTGTGCGGCCCCCTCGAGAGCTTTGTGCCTGTTTGGGATTTGAATTCGCATTTTCTATGCTTACAACAAAGATTGCCCTTTTGGTGGCTATTACCTCGGTTCGATGGGTTTCTGGGTTGGCGGCTCTGTATATTCAGGCCTCTTACTTTGAGAGACACCAGGACAAGGTGGTCTTCCGCTTTAAGCCGGATTTCCTACCTAAAGTGGTCTCTGTTTTCCGTCTCATTCAGGATGTGGTTCCCTCTTCCTTGTGTCCTTGGTCTAGCAATTGACAAGGAGAGGGCCCTGCACTTTTTGGATGATTGTTTGCTGTGTGCAGTACTATTTCTTGGCTACTTCCCTTTTCTGTAGGACGGACGCCTTGTTTGTGGTGCCCTCCGGGCCTAGGACGGGTTTGGCGCCGTCAAGTCTACCATTCTTTAATGGATATGTCTGGTCATTGTTTGGGCCTATATTGCCAAGGGAAGGGTTCCCCTTTTCAGTTTACCGCTCTTTCTACTCGTACTGTTGGAGGTTCCTGGGCTTTTTGGCGCCAGGCATCTGTTAAACAAGTTGTACAGCTGCTATTTGATCTTCTGTTCATACCTTTTACAAGTTTTCGTAAGGTTGATGTGCGGGCCTTAGCGGATGCTGTTTTTGGCCGCAAAGTTCTACAAGCGGCAGGGGTTTTCATTTGTGCATTTTTGCCTGTTGGGATCCCCACCCTTTTTGGACACTGCTATTGGATGTCCCAAGTGTAATGAATACTTTCGAAGCAGGGTGTGAGACATACTTAGAATAATATCATTTTGTGATTACTCACCTGTAAAATGGGTATTATAAGTATGTCTCACACCCTGCTTCGCCCCACCCTGAGTTGTATCGTGGATCCTCTGTTTGGTGATACTGTTTTTCACATAGATTTTATTTGTTCTTCCTGGTCCCCTTACTGCTTTCTTATACTGGGGAATGTGTGGGAGGTCCCAGGTATTTATGGGTCGGGAGGGGCTCCTTTTTTTCTATTCATCTCTGCAGAAGTTCGCCCTCTATTGGACATAACCCAAGTGTAATGAATACTTTCGAAGCAGGGTGTGAGACATACTTATAATACCCATTTTACAGGTGAGTAATCACAAAATGGTATTTTTTTCCCTATGGGAACTGAGGAGTTTATGAATCTGTGTGGCTATACCCCGTCTGATGAAGGGGAGCTCCTTTTTGATTCAGGCTCATCTGATGAGAGACCAAGGGGTCATGACGATTCTGGCTCTGACCCCTGGGCCCCGGATGACACTGACAGATTATTGACTCAGACCTTGAGGTTCTGTCTACCTCTCTCCCTGTTGAGGCTCCCAGGCAAAAAAAGGGAGCTTTTCCATACAGCAAAATCACGTTTGGAATTTCCAGAGCAGGCACATTTCCATAACCTTGTGCTCAAGGAAGGTGGTTAAAGGTTGGTCACCCCCCCCCCCTCGAGGTGGATGCCCCGATCCTAGGGCTAACACCTCTGTGATGCATTCCCCTGATTCTACTACCCTGCGGGATGCTGAGGACCGGCTCATTGACCAGCTGGCCTCCCACGCCTTTACATGTGCGGGGACGGCTCAGCGCCCGGTCTGTGCCTCTGCTATTACTGCTGTGGCCACTAGAACCCTTATCAGAAATATGCTTGATAGTGCCCCTGATGATTTGCCTTGTGAGGTGTTTATTGCACTCTCTCATCAGAATGTGTGCCAGAACTTCTGCCCTCGTGGTGGCTATGCGCCGCTCGGTTTGGCTGCGCTAGTGGGCCATTGACAATGCTGCCAAGAAGGCCCTCACTGGTTTTCCCTTTAAAGGACTGCGTCTGTTTGGAGACCGCCTGGACCTTTCTTGCTAAGAGAGGCAGGTTACCCCAGTGCAGGCGGCAACCTCGGCCCTTTAGGGGTCAGGGTTCCTTCTCCTCCCCTTACCGAGATGCAAGACAGGGAAGGGGGGGTATCCTTCCCTGGGGCCCGGGGAGATTTCTGGGGTAGAGGCAGAGGACGTGGACGTCCTGGCTCCTACTGGGACCCCAGAAGCTAAATCCTCTCCCAAGCCCCCTCAGGCATGTTGGGGCGCCCTCACCCATCCGGGTGGGGGGACGGCTGCAGCACTTCGTTCAGGTCTGCAGGATTCATGTCTCAGACCGGTGAATTCAGGAGGTAGTGTCCTCCGGTTACAAGTTGGAGTTTGCCGCCGATCCCCCTCCAAGATTCATTAGGTCCCTGATTCCTCAGAACCCTGTGTCAGCTCAGGAGCTAGTGCAAGGCCCCTGGAGTTGGGGGTCATCTGCCAGGTGCCTTTAAGAGAAAAAGGCAAGGGCTTTTATTCCAACCTATTCACAGTACCCAAAAAGGATGGTTCTGTCAGGTTCATCCTGGACTTAAAGATTTTTAACAAGTTTTTGTCAAGGGCAGGCGCTTTCGCATGGAGACTCTGCGCTCTGCCATCTGTTCCCTGCGCCAAGGGGATTTCATGACTTCGGTGGACATCAATGATGCTTACCTTCATATTCCTGTGTTCCCAGGTCATCAAAAGTTCCTCAGGTTCACTGGCTGGCGTGATGTCTCTACTCAGATGTCAGGGTGTCAGCGTGCTTCCCTATCTGGACGACATCCTCTTCACTTCCCAGTCTCTACATCAGACAGAGTTGGATACTCAGCTGGTGGTGCCCATTCTGGAGTCATTTGGATGGGTGATCAACCACCCCAAGTCCTCACTGTCCCCTTCCTTGGTAACTTCATTCCTAGGAATGAATCTGGATACAGTTCAGGCAAGGATCTTCCTTCCTCAGCAGAAGGTGGACAATCTGATTGCACAGACTCAGTCCCTCCTAGCTTGTCCCTATCCCTCCATCAGGCAGGGGATGCAGCTGGTGGGCCTGATGGTGGCGTGCTTCGAAGCAGTCCCTTATGCTCAGTTTCACTTGAGGCCTCTGCAACTTCACCTATTGTCTGTATGGGACAAGGACCCAGCATCCCTGGACAGGGTCTGTGTGCCCCCCTCCCTGGTCAGGATGTCCTTCTTGTGGTGGATGGACTCAAGGAACCTGTTGGGGGGCAGATCCTTTCTTGCCCCTTCCTGGGAGACGGTCACCACGGATGCCAGTCTATCAGGTTGGGGGGGGGGTTTCTGGAAGTCCCTGCGGTTCCAGGGGAGGTGGGGCCCTCAGGAGGCCCACACATCTATCAATGTCTTGGAGCTGCGAGCGATCAGGTTAGTTCTGGCTCGCTTGACTACTCATCTTCAGGGCCTGCCTGTTCATTGGCGCTCGGCCAACCAGACGGCAGTTGCCTATATCAATCATCAGGGAGGGACCCGGAGCAAGAGGGCCCTCCAGGAAGTGTCTCTGATTCTGACTTGGGTGGAGGCCAATGTTCCCTGCATATCAGCGGTGTACATTCCGGGGGTGGAAAATCTGCTGGCAGAATGGTCCCTCTGCAACAGGGTGTTCCAATTTCTGTGACACAGTTGGGCCCAACCAGATGTGGATCTGTTGGCGTCCCGTCACAATCACAAGCTCCCTGCCTTTGTCTCCCTGTCCCAGGATCCTCTGGCCTTGGCCACGGATGCTTTAGCACTGTCATGGCAGGTAATTTAGTTCCTGTATGCCCTTCCTCCATTCCCCCTGTTGTGCAAGGTTCTGCGCAAGATTGCTCTGGAGGGGGTGCCAGCAATTCTGGTGGCCCCCAGGCGGCCAAGAAGGGTGTGTTCACAGCCGTGGTGCAGATGGCAGTAGCCCAGCACGTTCTGCCAGGGGTGCCAGATCTACTCACTCAGGGCCCCTTACGCCATCCCAATTTATAAATTCTGGCTTGTCGGCCTGCCTGCTGAAACCTCTATCTTGATGGACAAAGGCTTGTCTGCCTCGGTGGTTGATACCATGGTGAAGGCTAGGAAGAAAACTTCTTCTTCCATCTATTACAGGGTACGGCGTACCTACTTTGACTGGTGTGAGTCTAGGTCTCTTCCCTGTCGGGCGTTTTCAGTCCCCAGGGTTCTGGAGTTCTTACAGCATGGGTTGGAGTTGGGACTCCAACTCAGGGCTCTGAAGGGTAAGGTTTCTGCCCTGTCTGTTTTCTTTCAGAAGTCTTTTGCTCAGCATTTTTTTGGATTAAGACCTTTCTTCCAGGGGGTCACTCATGTGCCTTCCACACGTAAACCTGTGGTCCCTGTTTGGGATTTGAACTTGGTTTTTCTGCCTTGCAGGGTGCTCCCTTTGAACCAATGCAGGATGCTGCTCTGGCTGTTCTTACCCTGTCTCTCGGGTAGCCATTACTTCGGTCAGGCATGTGTCTGAGTTGGTGGCTCTTTCTATTCAGCCCCATACTTGGGGAAGACACCAGGACAAGGTGGTGTTCTGCTTTAAGCCAGGTTTTCTACCTGAGGTAGTGTCTGCCTTTCATTGAATCAAGATATTGTTCTTCCTTCTTTGTGCCCTAATCCTAGCTACACTAAGGAGAGGGTTTTGCATTTCTTGGATGTGGTCAGGTGTTTGAAGTATTACCTGGTGGTCACTGCGTCCTTCAGGAAGACTGATGCTTTTTTTGTGGTCCCTTCTGGGCCCAGGCAGGGTTTGGCTATTGCCAAGTCTATTATTAGCAAATGGATCCGTCAGGACGTGATTCGGGCCTATTTTTGCTAAGGGGAAGGGTCCTCCTTTTCGCCTTACTACTCATTCTATGCGTGCTATTGGTGCCTCTTGGGCCTTCCAGCACCAGGCTTCTGTTGAGCAAGTTTGCAAGGCCGCTACTTGGTCTTCTGTTTATACCTTTTCAAAGTTTTACAAGGTTGATGTTTGGGCCTCAGCTCATGCTGTTTTTGGACGAAAGGTTTTGCAGGCGGCAGTGGTTAAACTGTCTGCTGTTACCTTTTTTGTTGGGGATCCCACCCTACTTTATGGACACTGCTATTGGATGTTGAAAAGGAGATATATGATATGATATAATTATTATCTGCTTCACATTAACCTCCAATATCTCTATTAGAGATCAATGCTATAAATGTTGCAAATACTAACAATCATATCAGCCCAGCGGCCACTAATCGGAATAATACCTTAAATACTTTGCACCTACAAACTATTGTGTGGGAAATTATCCACTACACACACAGTAAGATGTATTTATGAAACGGGTTTAATTAGCAGCACAGTAATTAACCTTACTAACCCAATATGTTCCTAGAGTCCCCCAGATAACCTTATATTACAGGCAGTCCTTATATTATAAAGTTACAGTAAGCTACGGTACAATATATGTTATAATGGATATAGAGTGATATAAAGCAGAGACCGATACATAGAGATACTTATGTTTCATGGGCATTCAGGTCCATCCTTTCATCCCCCCGCCATCCATCGACTCCCGGGCCCCCAGCACAAAGATTACTAATGTATGAACAATAGAGGGAGTGGCCAGCATTCCCCGCCTCGTGGGAGTGTCTGCCAAGCTCGGCCCCCCATCAGGACTCTTACGAATTAGATGTATATCTCATAAAGGCCATAACTCTCACAATATGCATGCTATCAACTTGTAACCAAGAAATTCATGATCCCCATAAATTTCTTAGTTAAATGAGCCCAAACACCAAATGTATATCATCCAGGGTCCAACACTATGTGGATTGTCAAGCCCTGGACAATATATGTATGCCATGTTTGATATCAAATGAAAGGTCTAATAATTCTGAATGAGAATCTCTCATTAATATCAGCATGAGTGACATATTACAAGAGTTACAATACTTCCCAGAAACAACAGCCAACTCGCAGGTGTCCAATGTATATTGGCCGTCTAGAGTCTGGGGACCTCATTAAGAATTCAAGGATGCCCTTTCAAGTACCGCTAGGTGTGATAGGTATCTATTGTTCTGTTTACCATAGACATGGTAGGACTACCACACCCTACTTTGAGTGTCCGTTTACAAGTACAGCTTGTTGGCAGCTAGGTGTGAATAGGTGTTTATTGTCAGGATGTGGGACCACTATTTGAATGTATGTATGAATTAGGGGCAGCGTCCTGTAACAGATGTCCCAAGTGTAAGTACTATATCTGGAGCAGGACGTACTGTATACTTAGAATAATACAATTCTGTGAAATACTCACCTGTAGGTATTGGTATTATAAGTATACAGTACGTTCTGCTCCACCCCACCCTGGTTTTTGCATTATTCTGGATCCCCTGTTTGGTGATTGTTATCATTGTTATAGTTACCAGTTTGGGTGGTTAAATTCTCTGGCTTCTCGTTCACTGCTTTTCAATGCTGGGGATTTGTGGGAGGTCCCGGGTATTTGAGGGGCCGGGAGGAGCCTGTTTTGCATGTCTCTGCAGTGCAGTGCTATCTGGCGGAGGATAACCCAAGTGTAAGTACTATATCTGGAGCAGGACATACTGTATACTTATAATACCAATTCTACAGGTGAGTATTTCACAGAATTGTATTTTTACGTTTTTCAGGCGGGTTAAAACTTCAGCAACTGTGGTTTCTCCCGGCCCTCTCCCCTCGCTGTCTCCCACTTCCCTAGCGGGTCCTTGGTGCATCCCGGGTAGCTCTTTTAGCGTTAACCCTTACTGGCCTGTTGTGCCTCTCTAATCACCATATGGAGGCTTCTGTGGATAATGTGCTTGGGGTTCCTTCGGGACAAGCCCGGCTATGTGTTGCGTGTGGGGTATCCCCTATAAGTGATGATGTCGGGGTGTGTGTACCCGCTGCAGTCTGGGTTGTCTGTTACTGGGCCTGGTGCTGCGCCCCCTCTGGCTTCGCCTACCCCCCCCCACGCTTACATCTGAACCCCAGCGAGGGGCATACTAGTGGGGAGTCTCAATCTGATTTGGCTGCACATGTGGCCAGCATTGAAAAACATATTGCTGCGTCTGCCACGCATAAGGCTTCTGCTAAGAAGCAGCATTTATCACCTGCGGTTTCTCTCTTCCCTGTCAGGCCCTTACCCCCTTGAGGAGGGGGAATTGTTTTCTGATTCAGAATCCTCTGAGGAACAACCTAAGATATATGGTGGTACCGGGTCTCCCTTTGGGGAAGACCCGTGGTCCCCTGATGACACTGACAGATTGCTAAGTCACATATTTGAAGTGCTTTGTATTTCTCCCCCTGCAGTGGCTCCGCAGCAGGGTGAGCTTTTTCATACGGTTACGCCACGCTGGGAGTTTCCTGAGCAGTCTCACTTTAATAATCTAGTGCTCATGGAATGGGAATGGCCTAGCAAGCTGCCCGGGGTGCCCAAGAGTTGGGACAAGAGGTATCCCTTTCCCGCTGATGTGCCTGTTCTAGGGTTGTCCAATACATCTGTCATGCATTCTCCTGACACTACTACCCTGCGGGATGGTGAGGACTGGCGTTTGGACCAACTGGCCTGTCATGCCTTTGCCTGTGTGGGGACGGCGCTGCGCCCGGTTCGTGCCTCTTCTATTACGGCTATTGCTATTAAAGGGGTGCTTAAGTGTCTCTTGGATGGGGCATCTGAGGATGCGGGAAGAGCAGAGTATAGATCTCTCCTGCTTTGTGAGGAATTTATTGCATATATTCTCTCTGCCATGGATGATGCCGTCCTTTCGGGGGATGGGTGCCTTTTTCCCATCCTTCCGTGGTTTCAGAACTGGTCGAGGAATCTCCTTTGCTGGGGCTCGAGGAGACCATTGGGGTAGGGGCAGAGGACGTGGCTGCCCCGACCTCTCCTGGGGTCCCAAGCCAAAATCCTCCCCCAAGCCCCCTCAGGCATGAAGGGGCGCCCTCACCCATCCGGGTGGGGGGGCGGCTTCGGCTCTTTGCTCACGTCTGGAGTCTTCACGTCTCAGACCGGTGGATTCAAGAGGTAGTGTCCTCCGGTTACAAGATAGAGTTTGCAGCCTGGCCACCCCCAAGATTCATCAAATCCCGTATGGCTCAAAACCCCCTGTCAGCTCAGGGTCTGTGCCTTGCTGTCCAAAACCTTCTGGAGTTGGGGGTCATCTGCCCAGTGCCTTTCAGGGAAAGGGGCAGAGGCTTCTATTCCAATCTTTTCACTGTTCCCAAAAAGGACGGGTCCCTCAGACCCATCCTGGATTTAAAGCGCCTCAACAAATTTGTCAGATTCAAACATTTTCGCATGGAGACCCTGCGCTCAGCAGTCAATTCACTGCGCCCGGGCGACTTCATGACCTCTGTAGACATCAAGGACGCTTACCTTCATGTACCAATCTTTCCAGGTCATCAGAGATTCCTCAGGTTCGCTCTGGAGGATCAGCACTACCAATTTGTGGCCTTGCCTTTCGGTATCACCTCGGCTCCCAGGGTATTCACCAAGGTGCTGGTGGGCGTAATGGCTCTGCTGAGATCTCAGGGCATTCGCATCCTTCCTTACTTGGACGACATTCTCATCACGTCTCAGTCCTTCCAGCTGGCCGAGCTGGATACCCAGCTGGTGGTGTCCACACTGGAGTCCTTCGACTGGGTGATCAACCACCCCAAGTCTTCCCTGTCCCCGTCACTGGTGAGGTCCTTTCTGGGCATGACTCTGGATACATACAGGTCAAGATTCTTCTCCCTCAGCAGAAGATGGAGAGTCTTCAAGCTCAAGCAAGGCTTCTTCTGTCTTGCCCTCATCCCTCCATCCGGCAGGGGATGCAGCTGGTGGGCCTGATGGTGTCTTGCTTCGAGGTGGTTCCATACGCTCAGTTTCACATGAGACCTCTTCAACTTCACCTCTTGTCAGTATGGGATCCGGATTCTGTGTCCCTGGATCAGGTGTTTGTTCTGTCCCCTCTGGCCAGGCAGTCTCTTTCGTGGTGGCTGGACTCAAGGAACCTGTTGATGGGCAGATCCTTTCTGGCCCCTTGCTGGGAGACAGTCACTACAGATGCCAGTCTGACAGGTTGGGGGGGCTTCTGGAAATCCTTGAAGTTCCAGGGTCAGTGGGGCCCTCAGGAGGCCCATACCCCGATCAACATTCTGGAACTGAGGGCAATAAGGCTGGTTCTCGCCCAGTTGACTCCACACTTTCAGGGTCGGGCGGTTAAGATCCGCTCGGACAACCGGTTGCCTACATCAATCATCAGGGAGGGACCCGGAGCAAGAGGGCCCTCAAGGAAGTGTCCCTGATACTGTCTTGGGCAGAGGAGAATGTTCCCTGCATCTTAACTGTGTACATCCCGGGGGTGGAAAATCTGGAGGCAGACTCCCTCAGCAGGGGGACTTCTCATCTGGGAGAATGGTCCCTCAGCAGCAGGGTGTTTCGCTCCCTGTGCCACCGCTGGGGGCAGCCGGATGTGGATCTGTTTGCGTCCCATCACAATCACAAGCTTCCAGTCTTTGTCTCTCTGTCCCAGGACCCTCTGGCCTTAGCCATGGATGTACTAGCAATGTCTTGGAAGAGCTTTCGGCTCCTTTATGTGTTCCCTCCGTTTCCTCTGCTGGGCAGGGTGCTGCGCAAGATATCACAGGAAGGGGTGCCAACCATTCTGGTGGCCCCCTGTTGGCCAAAAAGAGTGTGGTTCGCAGACATCGTGCAGTTGGCAGTAGATCAGTACGCCCTGCCCAAGGTTCCAGATCTGCTCATTCAGGGGCAGCTACACCATCCCAATTTAAAAACGCTGGCTTTAACCCTTCTAGTGCCAGCTACGTGACTCTCACGTAGCTGCCTCTCCAACCGTCACGTAGCTGACTTTAGAGGCCCATAAAAAAAAAAGTAAAAAACATGCAGACTTACCTTACCCCTCATTTGAAAGGGCCAGCGATTCTGTACAAGAATCCGCTGTTAGATTTCTGCCCCCAGGCCTCTGATCTTCAGGAGGGGGCCCGTAATAGCCCCCCCCCCCACCAGCGCCGACATCTGAAAAAAAAAAAAAAGTAAATGACCTTTACTCACCTGGCAGCGCGATGGCTCTCCCCGGGTCTTCTCTTCACCAGGGGGGGCTCCGATCCCCCCCCCCTGGGCTTTCCACGCTGCTTGTGAGGGCCCAGAAACGGGCCATCACCATCCTCATCGGCCGGCGCTGGCCCCGCCCCTAGCCCCGCCCTAACTCCGCCCACTTGATGACGTCATCCCGCTCCTCGGGTTACTGGCACCCAAGCTCCGATCTATCAGTTGTCAGCAGCGATCGGAGCAGGGAGGGTGGCAGGCAGGGTGGCTCTGATCTCCCTGCCTGCTACCCTCCCTGCTCTGATCACTACCGACAACTGTCATCTGCAGCAGCGTGGGACACTGGATGGGAGGTAAGTATAAGTGAAAAAAGAATAATAAAGAACTTGTCTGGTGTCTTTTTTTTTACTTAACCCTTTGTGAACTGGTAAGGGGTCCATGAGACCCCTTATACCAGTTCACAAGGCTCTGGGTATGGCAGGTCACCTGCGGCAAGCGGGTGACTTGCCATAACCCCCAGCCCCCCATTACCTGCCTCCCCAACGGCCAGGGGGGGGGGGGGGGGCAGAAGGGCCCGGGCCACGTGGCTATGTGGGCTAGTAGCCTGCAGGGCCAGGGGCCACCAACGCTGGCCCCTGCGCCCTGTTCTACAAGCCCCCATAGCTGGTCCGGGTCAGTAATGCTGGGTAAGGGGGACCCTATGTCATTTTTTGGGGGGGATTTTAAGGGTTTTTAACCCTTAGAATTCCAAAAAAGAAATGAGGTCCCCCCCCCCCCCCCCCCTGGGAGGGGGAACCCTATGTCATTTTTTTGTTTTATTAACCCCTTACAACTATGCAATCATATTGCATAGTTGTATCCTATCTGGAATCCCCTAAACTGCTGTTTCAGGAAAAGGGGTATACCTATACATATGTGGTACCATTGTAACCGGGAGAAATAGGGCTTTCACACGCAATAATATTTTATTAACAAACTTACATTTTTTATTACAAAAAAAACACTACAAATTGTAAAAAATTGGTTTTTTTAATTTTTTTGCACATATTTCACCCAAAAGTATTGAGAATACACTAAAAAAGGCCAAACAAGACATTTCATGTTGAAGCCCAGACTCTGCTGAAAAAAACAATATATAATTTTCATCGAAATCCCTGGAAATCCCTTCAAAAATCAAGGTTGCACACGTGTAGCGCAAAAACGTGAAAAGTCGTCTGGCAACAGATTGTGACAAAAAATCTCGGTAGGCCGGCACTCAAAGGGTTAACGGCCTGGCTGTTGAAACCTCCATTTTGATGGAAAAGGGGCTGCCTGCTTCTGTTGTTAATACTATGATTCGGGCTAGGAAGAAGTCCTCGTCATCTATCTACTATAGGGTATGGCATGCTTACATTGACTGGTGTGAGTCTAAGTCGCTTCCCTGTAGGGTGTTTTCTATCCCCAGGATTCTGGAATTCCAGCAACATGGCTTGGATTTGGGTCTTCAACTTAGTACCCTCAAAGGTCATGTTTCAGCTTTGGCCATTTTCTTTCAAAGATCTTTTGCCCACCATCATCTGGTTAAGACCTTTTTTCAGGGGGTTACACACATGTTACCTTGTCCATTTTGTCCATTTTGACGCTTAAGGTATCCTTTTTGGTGGCTATCACTTCTGTTAGGCGTGTTTCTGAGTTTTCTGAGAGACACCAGGACAAGGTGGTGTTTCGTTTTAAGCCAGATTTTCTGCCTAAGGTTGTGTCTGCATTTCATCTCAATCAGGACATTGTTTTGCCTTTTCTATGCCCTAATCCTAGTAACCCTAAGGAGCGGGTTTTACACTATTTGGATGTGGTTAGGAACCTGAAGTTCTATTTGGTGGCTACTGAATCCTTCAGGAATACTGATGCTCTTTTTGTGCTCCTGTCTGGACCTAAGAAGGGTCTGGCTCCAGCTAAGTCCACTATCAGCAAGTGGATCCGTCAGGCTGTGGTTAAAGCCTATTCTGCTAAGGGGAAGGAACCTCCCCTCCGCCTTACTGCTCATTCTACTTGCGCTATTGGTGCCTCTTGGGCTTTTCAGCACCAAGCTTCTGTTGAACAAGTTTGCAAGGCCGCTACTTGGTCTTCTGTTCACACTTTTTCTAAGTTTTACAAGGTTGATGTTAGGGCCTCAGCTGATGCTGCTTTTGGTCGCAAAGTTCTGCAGGCGGCAGTGGTCTAATCTGCCCGCTGTTACTTTTGGGGATACCACTCTACCTTACGGACACTGCTATTGGATGTCCCATGTGTAAGGAATATTTAGGAACAGGATGTGCTGTATACTTGGAATAATACAATTCTGTGATTACTCACCTGTAGAGTTGGTATTATTAGTATACAGCACGTCCTGTTCCACCCTTGTTATCATTATTCTTAGTTACCTCTGTGTGGTGATTGTTCAAATGTTCATTTTGGATTTTTTGTTATTATTGTTTCTCCCGGCTTTTAGTGTAACTGCTTTTCAATACTGGGGAATCTGTGGGAGGTCCCTGACTTATATAGGGCCGGGAGGAGCCACAAGTTGTTCTCTGCAGTCCAGCGCCATCTTGTGGATGTAATACCCATGTGTAAGTAATATTCTGGAACAGGGCGTGCTGTATACTTATAATACCAATTCTACAGGTGAGTAATCACAGAATTGTATTTTTACTGGAGCAAAAATGTTATCTATTTATATTAAATAAAGATTACATGTCTAAATTTAATTGCTAGATCACAGTAATGATGATAATTACAAACCTGAGTTTGTAAAAGGGATGGACTACATACCATTCCTTTCCACTGACACACTGTTTTGACCATCCTTGTCAAAAGATAATAAAAACGACACACACCAATACTTATATTTTCCTTGTGTATAGCACGGCTTGCTTCATTTCAATTCATCACGATTGGGTATTCCGCCACAAGGTGGCGCAGTTGACTGCAGAAAGACTTGTGGCTCCTCCCAGCCCATAAAAGGCCAGGAATTACCCAGATACTCCCAGTGATTTTCTGCAGTCCTGACTGCGAAGACAGAAGATGGCTCTATCTGGCTATTCGCAGGCGAGCGGGGCAACCCAAGCCTGTCGGCCCTGTAAGCCTATTCCCACCTGTTTCCGGACCCTCCTGCCTCCCAGCCTCAGCTGTCGGATCAGGTGAAGGTAGGGGAACACCTGGGGTCGGGTGTTCGGTGAGCTTTGCTCCGGGCCGCATACCCTGTATCTGAAGGGTAGCCGGCCATAGGTAAATGGTGAGCCTATATGGGGGAGAGGAGAAACCACTCTGCTGTGTCACATTTTTGTTGGTGTCTTTTCCACTTGAGTGAGCTACTTTAATTGAGGTAGTGTGCTTGTTTTTGTTTTTTGTACTTTTGCCATATTTGTTGCACTTTGGGGGTGGCCCCCCCAGCCTCCCCCCTTTTCCTCTTCCCCCTCTCCCCTTCTGGCCGTTGCCGGGGGCACACGGTGCCGGGCCGCGCACGCCGCCTCGGGTGCTGCGGCCTTCTCTCCCCGCCGCCACGAGCGCACCGAGCTCCGCGGAGGGGGACGCTGCGGAGGCTCGCCTTCCTCCCTCTGGCCGCCGGGGGCCATTTTTGGCCTCAGGCACCGGAGCTCTTCGCTCCCTTTCGCAGGGGGCGGGGCCGCGGGATGAAGCTTATTGCGTCATCGTCTCGCGGCCCGCCCCTTGAGGATCGCAATCGGCGCCATCTTTCCTCCGCGCACCTGAGGATTGAAGTGGTGGGGTATTCGCTTGGGGAACGCTGTCCTGGTCTACGGCTGCTGCGGGACATCGCAGGTCGCTCCTCGTGCCACCGCCATTCGCCATTCGCCGTTGCTGGTCCGTGAGTCGATCCCTCTTGTATTCACCTTGGGGTGCTGGTGCATGTGCTGTGGGATGCTTAATTATCTTTCATGTTTATGTTATTCTAAGTATACAGTACGTCCTGCTCCAGATATAATACTTACACTTGGGTATTCTCCGCCAGATGGCGCTGTGCACTGCAGACATGCAAAAACAGGCTCCTCCCGGTCCTTCAAATACCCAGGGACCTCCCACAAATCCCCAGATTTCTCTGCAGTGCCGACTGCGAAGACATGAAGTATCACTCTCTCGCAGGTGAGCGGGGCTTTTACAGCCTGCAGCCCTGTTGGACTATTCCCACCCGTCCTCCCTGTGATGTGCCTCCCAGCCTGGGCTGCGCTGGTCGGGTGAAGGTAGGCACCATGCGTGCTTATGGAGCCATGCTCCACCGCAGTCCCCCACCAAAGGGTAGGCGGTATAGGCTGATGGTGAGCCTCTAGTGGATGCCCCTCCCGCATTATTGCCCCGTGCAGTGGTGGGCCCTATTCAGAGGGTCGCCATCCTCCCTCGTTTCCCCCCGTAGCTTGGGGGGAAAGAAAGGGGGGGGGGTGTGGCGGTCTCAAGTGTACTGACAAGGTTGATGTGCGGGCCTCAGCGGATGCTGTGTTTGGCCGCAAAGTTCGGCAGACTGCAGTCATTTAAGTTATGCTTCATTTTGCCTTCGGATACCCATCCCTTGTGGACACTGCTTTTGGATGTCCCGATCGTAAGAATTAAAGGGGAAGCGGGGTGTGTGTCACACTGAGAATAATACCATTTTGTGAGTACTCACCTGTAAAATGGATATTGTCAGTGTGTCACACACCCCGCTTCACCCACCCTTTTCGGTATCCTGGATCCTTTATATGGTGAAGCTTTTCTTTATTTTGAGGTTACCATTGCATTTCCTGGTACCTTGTCTTTCTGCTTTTGAATTCACTGGGTGTTAAGTGGGAGGTCCCAGGTATATATAGGCCGGAAGGGGGCTCGTTTTCAAGACTTCTCTCTGCAACGTCGCCACCTACTGGTGGAGTAACCCGATCGTAAGAATTAAAGGGGAAGCGGGGTGTGTGACACACTGACAATATCCATTTTACAGGTGAGTACTCACAAAATTGTATTTTTCAATGCTGGGGATTTGTGGGAGGTCCCTGGGTATATGAAGGGCCGGGAGGAGCCTGTTTTTGCATGTCTGCAGTGAACAGCGCCATCCGGCGGAGGATTACCCACGTGTAAGTATTATAGATGGAGCAGGACGTACTGTATGCGTATAATACCAATTCTACAGGTGAGTATTTCACAGAATTGTATTTATTCTTTCTATGTGTCCCTCCCTGCCCACAAGCTTTATTTTGTCTGTTTTCACTGTTGTTTGGTGATTTTACTGTGCTCCTCGCTGACTGCAGCGAAGAGCAGTCTCTGGCTTTCCTACTCACGTCCCTGCGTTCCCTCGTCTGCTGCCTGGGAACGCGTGCCTCTCGGCTGTCACGCCCCCAGGGCCTCCTCTGCTTCGCCGTTTTGTGCGGCGCTGCCTGTGGAGAGACGGAGGGGGGGGGGGAGCGCGTGGTCGCGCTTGCACTTGCGGCGGCCCTCGCTACAGGCACCGCTGCCATTATACTGGCAAGTATCGAGCAGAAAGGAGGCAGTGCTCTTCTTGTGACACGCCGCGGAGGGGGCGGAGCCCGGTGTCGGCGCGCTGCAGACGTCACGCCGGTGCCGCAAAATTCCTCCGTTCAAGGATATCCCGAAACCTGCTAAAGGCTCAAGCCTTGAGAACAGCTGTGCAACATCTCATGCGGATAGGTGTGATTTGCCCTGTACCCCCGTAGGAACAAGGTCAGGGATTTTATTCCAATCTGTTCACGGTTCCCAAGAAGGATGGAACGCTACGGCCAATCCTGGACCTGAAGGGTCTCAACAGGTTTGTAAGAGTCAGACATTTCCGCATGTAACGTTATGGTCGGTGGTGAGATCGCTGCGGCCCGGTGACTTCATGACTACGGTGGACATCAGGGACGCTTATCTGCACATCCCGATTTTCCAGGAACATCAGAGGTTCCTGAGGTTTGCGCTGGAGGACCAACATTACCAGTTTGTAGCACTCCCATTCGGGATATCCTTAGCCTCCTGTGTGTTCACCAAGGTGCTGGTGGGCATCATGGCTATCCTGAGGAGTCAGGGTATTTGTGTGTTACCCTATCTGGACGATTTGCTGATTTCGACCCGGTCCCTTCAGCAATACTCGGGCCGAGCGATACTCGGACAGTGCTGTCAACCCTGGAAGCCTTCGGTTGGATAATCAATTACCCCAAGTCGTTTATCACTCCCTCAACTGTGGGATACTTTCTGGGAATGATGATAGACACCGCTCAGGCCAAGGTTTTTCTGCCGCAGCAGAAGGTTTTGGGTCTCCAGACGCAAGTGCAGGCCTTGCGGTCTTGTCAACAGTTGTCGGTACGTCTGGGGATGAGATTGGTGGGGCTAATGGTGTCATGCTTCGAGGCAGTTCCCTTCGCCCAATTTCACATGAGACCTCTACAATTGAATCTGCTGACCAACAGGAATCTCTGGAACAAGGTTTCTTGCTGTCCCCCCTGGCCAGGCAGTCCCTCTTGTGGTGGTTGGACTCCCGGAACCTGCTGGTGGGCAAGTCCGGGAGTGACAGGCTGGGGAGGCGTTTGGCAGACCCAGAAGATCCAGGGTCAGTGGGGTCCGCAGGAGAACCGTTTACCCATAAATCTCTGAGAGCAATCCGGTTGGTTCTTCTATGCTTGACTCCCTATTTAAGAGGCCCTGCGATCCAGGTTCGCTCGGACAATGAGACTGTTGTCGCCTACATCAACCACCAGGGAGGAACTCGGACCAAAAGATCCCTCAAGGAGGTAACCCAGATTCTGTCTTGGGCAGAGGAGAATGTTCCCTGCATCTCGGTAGTCTACATCCCCTGGGTGGAAAACCAGGAGGCAGACTCCCTGAGCAGGAGTTCCTTGCGCCTGGGGGAATGGTCCCTCAGCAGCGAGACCTTTCAGGCTCTGTGTCTCCGCTGGGGTCATCCGGACGTGGATCTGTTTGCGTCCAGACACAATCACAAGCTTCCAAGGTTCGTCTCCCTCTCGAGATCCCCTGGCCATTGCCACAGACGCTCTGGCGATTCCTTGGACGGAGTTCAAATTTCTGTTTGCATTCCCTCCGTTTCCGCTCCTGGGCAGAGTGCTGTGCAAGATAGCCCAAGAAGGGATACCAACCATCTTGGTGGCTCCTCGCTGGCCGAGAGGGAGTTGGTTTGCAGACATAGTCCAGATGTCAATAGATCACTACATCCTGCCCGACGACCCGGGGCTTCTCACACAGGGGTCGCTGCGGCACCTCAATTTACAGACGCTGGCTTTGACGGCCTGGCTATTGAAACCTCAATCCTGATGGAGAAAGGATTATCGGCCACGGTTGTGCAGACAATGATTCAGGCACGGAAAAAATCTTCTTCCATGATATATTACAGAGTTTGGCGGGCCGATATCGCTCGGTGCGAGGTCAAGAGCCCTCCTTGCCGGATATTTTCTATTTCTAGGATTCTGGAGTTTTTACAACACGGCTTAGACTTGGGTCTCCAGCTGAGTACCCTCAAGGGTCAGGTCTTGGCTTTAGCCATCTTTTTCCAGAGATCCATTGCCAACTATAGGTTGATCAAGACTTTTTTCCAGGGAGTTACCCATGTCCGGCCACCGCGTGAGGCAGTATTACCAGTGTGGGACTTGAATTTAGTACTAATACTGCTCTTCAGGGCCCTCCCTTCGAGCAATTGTGTCATGCTGCATTGTCTATCTTGGTCTTCTGTTCATACTTTTACAAAGTTTTACAAGGTGGATGTCAGGGCCTCAGCGGACGCTGTTTTTGGCCGAAAGGTGCTTCAGGCAGTAGTGAGATAACTACATGCTGTTCCGCACTGGGGATCCCGCCCATATGGACACTGCTTTTGGATGTCCCAGTCGTAAGGATATTGGGACGGCCTGGACTGGATGTAGGGAAAAATACAATTCTGTGAAACTCACCTGTAGAATTGTTTTTGGATACATCCAGTCCAGGCCGTCCCACCCCGCCCTTGGGTTCATTATGTCCTGTTTGCCTGTTATGGTGATCAACCATTTTTTGTTTCATAGGACAAGGACAAGGATAGAGCAACATGGTTTCTTAGGCCTCCCGGCTTGCCCTCTTTGTTACATACTGCTTTTAAACCACTGGGGAATGATAGAGGGACAGCTGCCTTTATAGGGGGCCAGGAAGAGCTACATCTTTGATCTTGCAGTCAAGCGCCCCCTAGGGGCAAACACCCAGTCGTAAGGATATTGGGACAGCCTGGACTGGATGTATCCAAAAAACAATTCTACAGGTGAGTTTCACCGAATTGTATTCTTTCTCCCCTGAAGTCTGTTTTCTTGCCCATAGTTGGCCCGGCCCTCCATGTTTTTAAGGACAGTTCCATTTTTTTCTGGCACACTCATATACTATAGAGAAGCTTCTGCACACAAATTTCATAACTCCGTTCGTGAGGGGGGCTGCCATTCACTTCACCACTAGCAAGTGGATTAAAGGGAAAGGTTAAAATAACCTGCTTTCTGCTTTCTCCATGCTGGCTGTCGGTGGCTGCATACATAATTCAGCCTGACTTATATATTGTAATAAATTCTAGCAAACACTTTACATTCTGAGGTCCTCCCCAGCCACAGAGGATGACATATCCATGTGTGCATATGCAGCCCCTTACAACCAGCATGGGGCAAGCAGAAAACAGGATAATTTAACCCTTTGTCTGGAATGTCCCTTTAAGAAAGCAGTTTGTGACTGGCGTCTTACAAATCGAAGGGTAACGCACCTCAATTTAAGAGAATTTCTTACTCCTAAAAGCGCTGTAGGATCCTCTTGGACCTTGAGCCTCTGTTCACATTTTCATTGAATTTCCAAAAATTCTAGATTGAAAAGCCGGTGTCAGCTGGTGCAGGTTTTCTCCATACCATTTTGCAGTCAGCCCTACAGGTTGTTCTTGTTATTCTCCCTCTAGCTTGCTCACCTATTGGTGATGCTGAGTTTATGTTTTTATTCATTTTTGTGTAGTTAATTTGTTGCCTCTTACCCATTCTAACTAGTCCTGCTTTAGTACTGCTGTATACACCACAATGGGAGGAAGAGGAAAATCACAAACTGTACTTCTTGCTGGGGAGGAGGATTAAAAATAGATGGAGAAAGCTGGTGACCAATGGGTATTTGTTTCTGGACCCTGTTGCCTTCTCTGCTTTTTTAGTGCGAAAAGCGGATAGACTACAGGTGGCTTGATGGGTGTGTATGATATCTGAACCTGTTTCACTGTGCTGTGTTAGTACAAGCTCATGCAACGACTAAAAAAATTAGCATAGCAGGGTAAAGACATCCACTGCAGCATTTAAACTCACAAAGGCTCCTTCGAAATGGCTGGACAAATTTCAGCATTGCTTGGCAGATCATCCAGGACTCAATGGAATTTCAAAACAATACGTGGGGGGTCGGGAGCATGTCCTTACAGTAGAGGATCGGACAGCTCTATGACTTATTAAGTGTAACTTTATGTAAATGAATGTTGCTAAATATTTTAGGATCGGACAGACCTATGACTTAATAAGTATAACTTTATGTAAATGAATGTTGCTTAATATTTTATTATGTGTGTTATTCTAAGTATACAGCACGTCCTGTCCCACTTTAATCCTTGCTCCTAGGTAATACATCCACAAGATGGCGCTGGACTGCAGAGACAGCAAAAAAGTGGCTCCTCCCGGACCATATATACCAGGGACCTCCCACAAAAAATCCCCAGTTCTTCTCTGCAGTCTGGACTGCGATGACTAGAAGATGGCTCTCTCTACTCGCAGGTCAGCGGGGCTATTAGCCTGCGGCCCTGTAGGACTATTCCCACCCGTTCCTGATTCACTGCCTCCCAGCTTTGGCTGCACTGGTCGGGTGATGGTAGGCAGCACCGCTGTCAGGTGCTTAGGAGCGCTGCTCCAACCACAATCCCCCACCAAAGGGTAAGCGGTATAGGCCAATGGGGAGCCTTATGGGATGCCCCTCCCGCGTTATGCCCCTCGCCCCCTGTCCCATCGGTGGGCTCCTGCCGCTGCCCTCCCTCGCTCTTCCTGGTAGTTCTAAGGGGGGTGGGGGTGTGCATTCTTCACTGTTGTGTTTATATGCATTGTCTTATGTGTCCCTTGTGATTTGGTTGCACTGGTTGCCTTGGCCGCCGCATGCTTGTACTGCGCTCTGTGGTTGGCGGCGACATCGCCTTAGGTGCTGCTGCGCCATAATTGGCTGGTATTCTCACGTGGGTGCTTTTCGCTCTTCGGGGGGGGGGGCGCCTTGCAGATGACGCTTTCTGCATCACTGTCTCCACGGCCCGCCCCTCGAGGTATATGCGGGCGCCATTTTGCTTCCCTTGTGCTGCGTGGCTGGCGTTCTCCTACCGTGGTCCATAAGTGCCCTACGGGCTGGCTTATTTTTGTATTTCATTCTGCATGTTGCTTACGGGACCTCTTTGTTATGTCTTGCAGGCAGGTCAAACGTTTTTGTGGTTTCTCCCGGTCCTACCCCCTCTATTTAGTTTAACTACTTATTAGAGGCCTATTGCTTATCCTTACCTCCCACTTCACTAGCGGGCTATTGGGGCACCCCGGGTTGCTTTATAGCGTCAATCCCAATTGGCCTGTTGTGCCACGATAATCACCATATGGAGGCTTCTCAGGATAATGTGCTCGGGGTTCCTTCGGGACAAGCCCGACTGTGTACTGTGTGTGGGGTGTCCCCTATAAGTGACGATGTTAGGGTTTGTGTACCCTGCGCCCAGCAGGCGCTTGCGCTGCAATCTGGGTTACCTGTGGCTGGGCCTGCGCCCCCTCCGGCTTTGCCTCCCACTCCACGCTTACATTTGACTCCCAGTGATGTGCGCACCAGTGGGGAGTCTCAACCTGATTTGGCTACTCGGGTGGCCAGCATTGAAAGGCTTATTGCCAGGTCTGGCCAGCGTAAGGCTCCTGCTAAATGGAAGCATCTGGCACCAGGTGTTACCCTCTTTCCTATGGAGGCTGATGAATTTTTTGAACTTGCCAGTTATACCCCCCTAGAGGAGGGGGAATTGTTTTCTGATTCAGAATCATCTGAGGAACAGCCTAAGGGTTTTGATACCGGTTCTGGGTCTGACCCGTGGTCCTCAGGTGACACTGACAGGCTCTTGGCTCATATATTTGAAGTGCTCTGTATTTCCCCTCCTGCTGTGGCCCCTCAGCAGCAAGGGGAGCTGTTTCATACTGTTAAACCTTGCTTGTAGTTTCCTGAACAAGCTCACTTTAATAATCTGGTGCTTAAAGAGTGGGAACGGTCTAGCAAGCTTCCCGGGGTTCCTAAGGGTTGGGATAAGAGGTATCCCTTCCCCGCTGAGGTGGTTAAACATTGGTCATGTCCTCCAGAAGTGGATGCTCCAGTTTTGGGGTTGTCTAACACATCCAATATTAATTGAGAGGTTGTAGCACACTAGATTTCAAAAAAAGAAGTGGAGAATTTCTCTTATTTAAACATAGAAAGGTGTTCACAAATTCCAGGGTGCGTCTGCTCAAACCGGACCCGGACAATATACCACAGTAAAGAATGGAAAATTGAACATCCTTGAAACCAACAAATGCATTTAAAAGGAAGAATTTTTTAATGCTGTTTAGCAAGTAAGTAGGTTACATCAATCACGTGTATTTACAGAATATAATACAATGACATAAATCATACAGTATATAGAGGATCGACCGCGAATGATACAGCACAATAGGGTGTAATGTCCATAAAGGGTTCCAGGGACACTGATATGATCAAATGCAATGAGGAAAAGTTCGTAAGCATAGGCAAGTATGATCCCCTGGAAGGGCACAATGATGGACAGCCCTTAATTCATCCTGACAATTGCTAGAAGTAATGTAACCAGAAGCAAGTGAGACTTGCAGAGTAGTCAGGCTGAAGTGGCTGCAGCACCAGGCAGACAGAATGAATCCTTGGAAGCCTTCGTCAAGAGGAGCGGTATGTTGTCTAACACATCCGTCATGCATTTCCCTGACTCTACTACCCTGAGGGATGGGGGGGACAGGCGCATGGACCAGCTGGCTTTCCATGCCTTTGCTGTTGGGACCGCGCTGCGTCCGGTCTGTGCCTCTTCCATTACAGCTGTTGCTATCAAAAGCCTGCTCAAGGGTGTCTTAGACGGAGCCCCTGAGGATGCGAGTGATGAAGAGTATTCTGCTCTTATGCGTTGTGAGGAATTTGCTGCATATGTTCTTTCTGCCCTGGATGATACCATTAGAATGTGTGGCAGGGCTTCTGCCTTGATGGTGGCTATACGCCGCTGGGTCTGGCTGCGACAGTGGGCAGCTGACAACGCTGCTAAGAAGGCCCTCGTTAGGTTTCCCTTTAAGGGGCTGCGCCTCTTTGAGGAGCATCTGGACTTGTTTCCCAAGAGAGGCAAGTTACCTCAGCGTAAAAAGCAGCCCCGGCCCTTTCGGGGTTCAGGTGCCTTTTCTCCCTCCTTCCGTGGACCCAGAATTGGACGGGGAGCTTCCTCTGCTGGGGCCCGCAGAGATTTTTGGGGCAGGGGCAGGGGACGTGGCTGCCCTAGTCCCTCCTGGGGTTCCAAGCCCAAGTCCTCCCCCAAGCCCCCTCAGGCATGATGGGGCACCCTCACCCATCTGAGTGGGGGGACGGCTTCGGCTCTTTGCTCACGTCTGGAGGCGTCATGTCTCAGACCGGTGGATTCAGGAGGTAGTGTCCTCCGGTTACAAGATAGGGTTTGCAGCCTGGCCGCCCCCAAGGTTCATCAGATCCCGGGTAGCTCAAAACCCCCTGTCAGCTCAGGGTCTGTCCCTGGCTGTTCAGAATCTTCTGGAATTGGAAGTCATCTGCCGAGTGCCCTTCAGGGAAAGGGGCAAAGGCTATTATTCCAATCTTTTCACTGTTCCCAAAAAGGACGGGTCCATCAGACCCATCCTGGATTTAAAGTGCCTCAACAAGTTTGTCAGATTCAGACGCTTTCGCATGGAGACTCTGCATTCAGCTGTCAATTCTCTACGACCGGGCGACTTCATGACCACTGTAGACATCAAGGATGCTTACCTTCACGTACCTATCTTTCCAGGTCATCAGAGATTCCTCCCTTGGAGGATCAGCACTACCAATTTGTGGCCCTGCCCTTCGGCCTCACCTCGGCTCCCAGGGTATTCACCAAGGTGCTGGCAGGGGTGATGGCTCTGCTGAGGTCTCAGGGCATTCGCATTCTTCCCTACTTGGACGACATTCTCATCACTTCTCAGTCCTTCCAACAGGCAGAGCTGGATACCCAGCTGGTGGTGTCCACACTGGAGTCATTCAGCTGGGTGGACAACCACCCCAAATCTTCCCTGTCTCCTTCCATGGTGAAGTCTTTTCTGGGCATGATACATCTCAGGTCAAGATCTTTCTTCCTCAGCAGAAGGTGGAGAGTCTTCAAGTGCAAGCTCAGTTCCTTCTGTCTTCTCCTCATCTGTCCATCAGGCAGGGAATGCAGCTGGTGGGCCTGATGGTGGCCTGCTTCGAGGCGGTTCCATATGCTCAGTTTCACATGAGGCCTCTTCAGCTTCATCTCTTGTCAGTTTGGGATCGGGACCCGTTGTCCCTGGATCAGGTGTTTGTTCTGTCCCCTCTGGCCAGGCGGTCTCTATCGTGGTGGCTGGACTCAAGGAACCTGCTGGGGGGCAGATCCTTTCTAGCCCCCTGCTGGGAGACTGTCACCACGGATGCCAGTCTGACCGGTTGGGGGGGCTTTTGGAAGTCCCTGCAATTCTAGGGTCAGTGGGGCCCTCAGGAGGCCCACTCCCCTATCAACATTCTGGAGTTGAGGGCGATCAGGTTGGTTCTCGCCCACTTAACCCTTCACCTTTGGGGTCGGGCTGTTCAGGTCCGCTTGGACAATCAGACGGCGGTTGCCTACATCAATCATCACGGAGGGACCCGGAGCAAGAGGGCCCTCAAGGAAGTGTCCCTGATACTGTCCTGGGCGGAGGACAATGTTCCCTGCATCTCGGCAGTGTACATTCCGGGGGTGGAGAATCTGGAGGCAGACTCTCTGAGCAGGGGGACCTCTCGTCTGGGAGAATGGTCCCTCAGCAACAGGGTGTTTTGCTACCTGTGTCACCGTTGGGGACAGCCAGATGTGGATCTGTTTGCGTCCCGTCACAATCACAAGCTTCCAGTCTTTGTCTCTCTGTCCCAGGATCCTCTGGCCTTGACCATGGATGCCCTAGCAATGTCTTGGAAGAGCTTTCAGCTCCTGTATGTCTTTCCTCCGTTTCGTCTACTGGGCAGGGTGCTGCGCAAGATTGCTCAGGAAGGGGTGCCAGCCATCCTGGTGGCCCCCAGTTGGCCAAGAAGAGTGTGGTTCGCAGACATCGTGCAGCTGGCAGTAGATCAGTACGCCCTGCCCAGGGTTCCAGATCTGCTCACTCAGCTACGCCACCCCAATTTACAAACGCTTGCTTTGACGGCCTGGCTGCTGAAACCTCCATCTTGATGGAAAAGGGTCTGCCTGCCTCAGTTGTTAACACCATGATCAGGGCTAGGAAGAGGTCCTCTTCTTCCATCTACTATAGGGTTTGGCGTACCTACATTGACTGGTGCGAGTCTAAGTCGCTTCCTTGTCGTGTGTTTTCCATTCCTAGGATTCTGGAATTTCTGCAGCATGGTTTGGATTTGGGTCTTCAACTCAGTACTCTGAAAGGTCATGTTTCTGCTTTGGCCATTTTCTTCCAAAGATCCTTTGCTCAGCATCCCCTGGTCAAGACCTTCTTCCAGGGGGTGCGTCCCCCTCATAAGCCTATGCTACTAGTCTGGGACTTGAACTTGGTCTTATCTGACTTGCAGGGCTCTCCTTTTGAGCCTGTGCATAAGGCTCCTTTGTCCATTCTTATGCTAAAGGTAGTCTTTTTGGTGGCTATCACTTCTGTTAGGCGTGTTTCTGAGTTGGCGGCGCTTTCTACCACGCCCCCTTACTTTGAGAGCCACTAGGACAAGGTGGTGTTTCGGTTCAAGCCAGATTTTCTGCCTAAGGTAGTGTCTGCTTTTTATCTCAATCAGGACATTGTTTTGCCTTCATTGTGCCCTAATTCTAGTAACCCTAAGGAACAGGTTTTACACTCTTTGGATGTGGTAAGGAACTTGAAGTTGTATTTGGTGGCTACTGAATCCTTCAGGAAGACTGATGCTCTTTTTGTTCTCCCTTCTGGGCCTAGGAAGGGTTTTGCAATTGGAATTCGTCAGGCTGTGATTCAGGCCTATTCTGCTAAGGGGAAGAATCCTCCCTTCCGCCTTACTGCTCATTCTACTCGTGCTATTGGTGCATCTTGGGCTTTTCAGCACCAGGCTTCTGTTGAACAAGTTTGCAAGGCCGCTACTTGGTCTTCTGTTCACACTTTTTCTACGTTTTACAAGGTTGATGTTAGGGCCTCAGCTGATGCTGCTTTTGGCCGCAAAGTTCTGCAGGCGGCAGTGGTTTAAACTGCCCGCTGTTACTTTTTGGGGATCCCACCCTACCTTACGGAAACTGCTATTGGATGTCCCAGGAGTAAGGATTAAAGTGGAACAGGATGTGCTGTATACTTAGAATAATACAATTCTGTGATTACTCACCTGTAGAATTGGTATTATACGTATACAGCACGTCCTGTTCCACCCCGCCCTTATCGTTATCATTATTCTTAGTTCCTCTGTATGGTGATTGTGTTTATTGTTTAGAAAAAAAAAAAAATTGTTAAATAATTTTGGTTATGGTTATATTCTCCCGGCTTCTTGTCAACTGCTTTTCAATAATGGGGAATTTGTGGGAAGTCCCTGGTATATATGGGGCCGGGAGGAGCCACTTTTTTGCTGTCTCTGCAGTCCAGCTCCATATTGTGGATATATTACCCAGGAGTAAGGATTAAAGTGGAACAGGACTTGCTGTATACGTATAATACCAATTCTACAGGTGAGTAATCACAGAATTGTATTTTTTATAGGTGCTGTCATACTCCGTTGCCTGTGTCTCTGTGTCAGCTTTCAGTGCTGGAATTATTGGTGCAGAGGAGGCGGAGGAATACATGAATAAACTAAAAATACTGACAGAGCAGAACCAACAGGTTAGTTCCTGTGTTACCATACCCTTGCTCTTTTGAGGAAGCAGGCTATGATGATTGGAATGATATTAATAGCAGTTATTCTCAGTGTGCCACACACCCCACTTCCCCTTTAATTCTTCACGATTGGGTTACTCACCGCCAGGTGACGCAGTTGCAGAGAGGAAGTCTTGTAACAAGCCCCCTTCCGGCCTATATATACCTGGTACCTCCCACTTAACACCAGTATTTTTCTCTCTGCATGACGACAAGACAGAAGAAAGAAGTCTCCTGCTTGCAGGTAGCCGGGGTCTTACCCTGGCACCCCCTTTGGGTCTACTTCTGCTCAGTTGATAGTTTGTTACCTATATGGTTGATGGAAGCCTCCCAGCCCAGGTTGCTCACTGGGCAAATGGTAGATAGCACTATAGGTGCCTAGGAGCTTATCTCCTCCGCTCGACCTCACGCGTGGGGCAATGCAGCTATCCGGCATGGTGATCCGGATTTGGGATGCCCCTGGCCCGATGTCCCTTTAGGTCACCTTCTCCCGCTTGGCCTTCTCCCTTCGCTAGGGGGGAGGGGGGAGGGGTGTGTGTGTGTAATGTGCATGAGTGCTTTACTTTACTGTGAAAAGGCCTTGGCAGTTTTTAGTGTCAACACATGGCCAGGGCTGCTGGGGCCTGTTTCAGTTACTGCACGTTTGTATTTCCCTCTTTTCTCGGCTCCGGGCCCGCCCTTCATTTCCCTGGTCTCATTAGAGACCTGTACGCTGCAGCCGGTGGGGGAAGAGCCTTCTGTGCGGCTGAAACGTCACAGGTAAACGGCCCCACCATTGTGCACGTGGGGCCGTTCTTATGCTATGTGCTGCTTGTGTAGCGTTTCCCTGGGGCATTTCTACTTATGGGTATATTTTTTATGTCAGCCTTCTGATAGGTTGACTTAATATATCACATAACTGTGGGATTTGGGCTCCAGTTGCTGCGTTATTACACATTACCATTCTGATATGAATGTATATGGATATATATATATTGGTGTTTGTGTATGTGTTTATATATATATATATATATATATATATATATATATATATATATACTGTATATATATTTATTTATGTGTGTGTGTTGTGTATAGATATATATATATATATATATATATATATATATATATATATATATATATATATGTAAGGGCATGTATTCATACCGGTATGTACTCTGATTTTTTTTTTTTTTTTTTTTTTGCACTTTTGGCTTTGCCTTGAAATTGCATGTGTCATGTGTATTTATTCAAGATGTTTAAGCTAGCCATATATGTTTGCCTTATTGGTTATGTATGATTGTGGTGCATTCTGTGGTCTCTTTTCCCCCACAGATTCTGGGATTCCCTCACTGCAGGTTCTGTTATACCTGGCTAGCCTTATTACTCTAAATTGGGTTTTGTCCTAAGGTTTTGAAAAAAAAAAAAATATATATATTTAAAAAAAAAAAAATATATATATATATATATATATATATATATATTTAATATATTTAAAAAAAAAAAATGTATTTAAAAAAAAAAATAAAATTTAAATCCTCCCTTTCCCGGGACATTAATTTAAAGGGGCATCCCGGGTGGCTTTATGCGTAAAACCCACGGTTGTTGCGAATACCATAAAATCACCATATGGAGGCTTCCGACAATACCGGAAATGGCTCTTCGGGGCCATCTAGGCTGTGTGGGGGTTATGGGACTCCGCTCCCAGGCGATGATGTTATATTATGCATTCCTTGTGCAAAGCAGAATATTGTGCGTCAGTCCGTCGCTCCGGCTTCTGGCTCCTCGCAACTTCCGTCATCTCCTACCCCCCCTCCCTATTCCGGACCCCATGTGACATTGTCAAAAGTGGGGATTCGCAATCCGAGGTGTGTGTGCGATTGACCAACCTCGAGAAGATAATTTCCGCCAAAGTAGCTCAAGCGAAGTGGAAACACCTTTCTCCGGCAGCTCTTGCTTCGGAGGATGAGAGGTGCGAAGTTGTGGATTGGTCCGATTATTCCCTGGACGAGGAGGGGGAACTCCTTGTGGAGTCGGATGAGCCTGCAGACCAGCTAGAGATTGATGCTGTTGGCGATCAGGCTACAGGGGTATCCCTTCACACCCCCTCCATTTTGGCTCAAATGTTTGAAATTTTGAATTTAGATCCACCTGAGGCAGTCGCCCTGCCAAAGGGTGAGTTGTTTGATGTGCTTCAGCCGCGTTTGGTGTTTCCCAGGCAACAACACTTGGAGAGGGTTGTGCTTAAGGAATGGGAACAACCCACGCAACTGGCTGGAATCCCTCCTAGTTGGGATAAACGCTATCCCTTTCCAGAGGATTTGGTGAAGCTTTGGTCAGTTCCCCCTGACGTCGATACCCCTGTGTTAGGGCTGTCTAGCACGGCTGTGGTACATTCTTCTGACACCACTGCCATTATGGATGGTGAGGATCGTCGGATTGATCAATTTGCTCGCCATGGTTTTATCAGTGCCGGATCGACGCTGCGGCCAGTGTGTGCTTGCGGCGCTTCTTCTGTTGGCAGTTAGATCCATTATTAGGGATCTGTGCGCAGATCTTGATCCCGCTTGTGATGAGTTTAGTTCTCTTAAAACAGTGTGAGTCATTTATTTCCTTTGTCTTGACCGCTCAGGACGATGCTCTGGCGATGAGTAGCAGGACAGCGGCAATGCTGGTGGCTATTCGTCGGTCAGTGTGGCTGCGCCAGTGGTCGGCAGACTTGGTCTCTAAAAAGGTGCTCACAGCACTTCCTTTTTTGGGTTTGCGACTGTTTGGTGATAAAATTGATTCAGTTGCAAAAGGTGGTAAAATGCCTCAAAGCAAGAGGCCTCGTCGCCCCTTTCGGGGTGCAAGTGCCTTTAGACCTTCCTTTCGGGGATTTAGAGCGGGTAGGGGGGTTTCCTTTCCCGCTACCAGAGGTGCAGGTTGGACCCGGGGGAGGGGCCGTGGCCGTCCCGCTCAGTCCTGGGGCGCCAAGCCCAAACCTGCTGGTAAGCCCGCTCAGCAATGAGGGGCTGCCCTCACCCGTGCGCGTGGGGGGACGATTGCGACACTTCTCCCAGGTTTGGGACCAGGAGGTTCCTGACAGATGGATCCAGGAGGTGGTGTCGTCCGGTTACAAACTGGAGTTCGAGTCTCGCCCTCCTTCACGGTCCTTTCGGTCTCGGGTGCCCATCGATCCTTTGGCCGCACAGGGGCTCCTGGCGTCGATAAGGAATCTTTTAGAAATGGCGGTCATCCGACCGGTACCGCGCTTAGAGATGGGCCTCGGTTTCTACTCCAATCTTTTCGCAGTCCCCAAAAAGGACGGGTCGGTTCGTCCCGTCCTGGACCTGAAATTACTCAACAGGTTCATCCGTATTCGGAAGTTTTGCATGGAAACTTTGCTTACCCCATCGGTTCTCTTCGGCAGGGGGACTTCATGACGTCCATAGACATCAAGGATGCTTATCTTCATGTTCCCATCTGCCAGGCTCATCAACGTTTTCTTCGATTCGTGATGAAAGATCAGCATTTTCAATTCGTGGCACTTCCGTTTGGCCTTACCTCGGCCCCAAGAGTGTTCACCAAGGTGCTGGCAGGGGTGATGGCCATTTTCAGATCTCGGGGCATTCATGTCGTACCTTATCTGGACAACCTTCTCATCATGGCTCCGTCCCTCAATCAATCAGAGACAGACACCAGGATGGTGGTCTCCACGCTGGAAAGCTTTGGTTTGGGTGATCAACTTTCCCAAGTCCTCCCTCGCTCCGGCCAGGGTGGTGTCTTTTCTGGGGATGCAGTTGGACTCTTGTCAACACAGGGTGTTTCTCCCTCAGTCCAAAATTTATCTGATTCAGGAGTTGGCTCGGGTCCTACTTTCCAATCCTCGGCCGTCCATCCGTCTGGGGATGAGGCTGGTAGGGTTGATGGTTGCCTCGTTCGAGGCAGTTCCTTTTGCTCAATTTCACACGAGGATGCTTCAGCTCTATCTGTTGGCGTCCTGGGACCGGCGGCCTCGGTCGCTGGATCGGCCCTTCCAGTTATCCTCCCGGGTCCGGCAGTCCCTCCAATGGTGCTTGGTCTCGGCCAATCTCGTGAAGGGCAGGTCTTTCCTGACCCCTCTTTGGGAAATTGTCACCACGGACGCCAGTCTTTCGGGATGGGGGGGATTCTGGAAGGAGCTTCAGTTCCAGGGGCAGTGGGGAACTGAGAGCCATCCGTCGGGTTCTTGCTCTTCTGACTCAACACGTTCTGGGCCTTCCGGTCCAGGTTCGTTCAGACAACCGAACAGTGGTTGCTTACATCAATCATCAGGGAGGGACTCGCAGTCCGGGTGCTCTCAGGGAGGTGTCCCTGATCCTGAACTGGGCGGAGGCCCATGTTCCTTGTCTGTCGGCGGTGTACATTCCAGGGGTGGAAAACCAGGAAGCGGACCAGTTGAGCAGGGGCTCTTCTCGTCTGGGAGAATGGTCTCTCCATCCTCAGGTTTTTCGCTCACTGTGTCTCCGATGGGGGACGCCGGAGGTGGACCTGTTTGCCTCTCGTCGCAATTGCAGGCTCCCGAAATTCATGTCGCTCTCCCAGGATCCTCTGGCTCTGGCAGTGGACGCCATGTCCCTGAGCTGGGGGGATCTGGGATTTTGTGTACCTGTTTCCTCCGATACCCATGCTGGGCAGGGTGGTACGGAAGCTGGCTCTGGAAAGGGTGTCCGCCATTTTCGTGGCCCCAAGGTGGCCAAGACGAATATGGTTCGCAGACATCGTTCGGCTGGCAGTGGACCAGTTCGTTCTGCCTCTTCAGCCCGATCTGCTCACTCAGGGTCGGCTGTGTTACCCCAATTTACCAACGCTGGGTTTGACGGCTTGGCTGCTGAAACCTCCATCTTGAAGGAGGAGGGTCTTTCTGACTCGGTCGTTAAGACTCTGATCAGTGCCCGGAAGAGGTCTTCTTCTATCATCTACTATAGGACTTGGAAAGCCTATATCGCTTGGTGTGAGATTAGATCTTTTCCTTGTAGGGTCTTTTCGGTCTCCAGGATTCTGGAGTTTTTACAATCAGGGCTGGACTCTGGTCTTCAGCTAAGTACTTTGAAAGGGCAAGTTTCTGCCTTATCTATCTTTTTTTCAGAAGCGTTTTGCGCTTCATCCTTTAGTTAAAACTTTTTTCCAGGGGGTTACGCATGTGCGGCCCCCCAGGAAACCATTACTCCCTGTTTGGGACTTGAATTTGGTTCTTTCTGCTCTTCAAGCTCCTCCTTTTGAGCCTTTGCAAGATATTGCTTTGTCTACCCTGACTCAGAAGGTTGTCTTCTTGGTAGCTATCACTTCAGTCCGGCGTGTCTCGGAGTTGGCGGCCTTGTCCATTCAGGCGCCTTACTTTGAGAGGCATCAGGATAAAGTGGTCTTTCGGTTCAAACCAGACTTTCTTCCTAAGGTTGTTTCTGCTTTTCATTTGAATCAGGATATTGTTCTTCCCTCCTTGTGTCCTAATCCTAAGAATGACAAAGAGAGGGTTTTGCATTGTTTGGATGTAGTACGCTGTGTTAAGTACTATTTGATTATTACGTCTCCTTTTCGTAAAACGGATGCCTTTTTTGTTGTGCCCTGTGGGCCTAAGAAGGGTTTGGCACCAGCCAAATCTTCCATTAGCAAATGGATACGTCAGGCCGTTATTGCGGCCTATTCTGCTAAGGGGAAAGTTCCCCCTTTTCGTATCACTGCTCATTCTACTCGTGCCGTTGTAGCGTCTTGGGCTTTTCAGCACCAAGCTTCTGTTGAACAAGTTTGTAAGGCCGCTACTTGGTCTTCTGTTCATACTTTTTCTAAGTTTTACAAAGTTGATGTGCGGGCCTCAGCGGATGCTGTTTTTGGCCGCAAAGTTCTGCAGACTGCAGTCATTTAAGTTATGCTTCATTTTTTGCCTTCGGATACCCATCCCTTGTGGACACTGCTTTTGGATGTCCCAATCGTGAAGAATTAAAGGGGAGGCGGGGTGTGTGGCACACTGAGAATAATACCATTTTGTGAGTACTCACCTGAAAAATGGATATTGTCAGTGTGCCACACACCCCGCTTCACCCCGCCCTTTTCGGTATCCCGGATCCTTTATATGGTGAAGCTTTTCTTTATTTTGAGGTTACCTTTAGATTACTGGTACCTTGTCTTTCTGCTTTTTAAATCACTGGTGCTAAGTGGGAGGTACCAGGTATATATAGGCCGGAAGGGGGCTCGTTACAAGACTTCCCCTCTGCAACTGCGTCACCTGGCGGTGAGTAACCCAATCGTGAAGAATTAAAGGGGAAGTGGGGTGTGTGGCACACTGACAATATCCATTTTTCAGGTGAGTCCTCACAAAATGGTATTTTTTAAGCCTACAAAGCCCCATGTGTAACATACAGGGGGCTTACTTGTGAAGTATCTGATAAACACATATTTTTAAAAGTTTTACTAAGGCGCTGATAATGTGGTAAAGGACTACTCTACAAGGGCATGACCATTTCAGCATGGCCATGGTCAGATATGACAGAAACATTTAGTACCTGTGTTGCACACAAAAAAGCTGCATGTAGAACAGGAGTACAGGAAGAGTACAAGTGCATTCCCTGTTTAACGCTACATTTAATAGGTGCTAAGGGGGGAAGCCTTTACTGTAATAGGTGCTTAGGGGAAGCTAGTCTGAGGCTTTACTTGCAACTTATCGGCAGTGTGCTGCAGCTTAGTTGTAAAAAAAGACCCCAAAGGAAAAGGTCAATATAGCCTCATTCCCAGACAGCGGAAGGAGCGTTGTTCTTGGGATAAACCTTTGCTTTTATGCAACAGCACGCAACGCGCTCCACGCAACAGCATTAATGTGATTACAAAAGTCACAAATGACTTATTCTTGGTGTGCCACACACCCCGCTTCACTTCTAAATATTCATCACTTAATGGGTTAATCCACCACCAGGTGACGTAGTGCAGAGAGGAAGTCTTGTAACGAGCCCCCTTCCGGCCTATATATACCTGGTACCTCCCTTCAATCACCAGTATTTTTCTCTCTCCTTGCTGACAAGTCAGAAGATGGAAGTCTCCTGCTTACAGGTAGGCCGGGGTATTCTTACCCCGCCACCCCCTTTTGGTCTATTTCTGCCCGGTTTGAGTTTGTATACCTTTATGGTGGAAAGGAAGCCTCCCAGCCTAGGCTGCTCACCGGGCAAATGGTAGATGGCACTTTAAGTGCCTAGGAGCTTATCTCCTACCGCTCTATCTCATGCGTGGGGCAATGCGGCTATCCGGCATGGTGATCCGGAAATGGGATGCCCCTGTCCCGAGGTTCCCCGTAGCCCCTTTCTCTCCCGTTACAGTCCCTTCTCCCTTCACTATGTGGGGGGGGGGGGGTGTGTGTGAGGGTGTGCTTTAAGTATGTGTGTTTCACTTGTATCACTTCATTTCAACATGTGTGTGTGTTCATGTTATGCATTCAGTGTTATTCAGCATGTGTATACATTCGGTTTAGGTCTGCCTGAATGGCAGACTGCACTAGGTAGGGGCTGGACGCTTTTTAGCAGACTATTGCTTTAGTGGCCCCCGGCCCCCTTCCCCCCTACCCCCTTCCCCGCTGGCTTTTCATGTGCTCTTTTAGGCTGCGCTATGCGGTCTTTATTATTATCCTCCCCCCTCCGCTGCCTGGGCGCACGTGTAGTGGCCCATCTGGAGTAATCTTCAGCTGAATGGCTGTACTGATTGGCGTAGGGGGGGGGGCGGGTCCTGGTGACGCAGCATCGGGGGCGCAGTGCCGACGTCATGCGGCGTTTTGCGGCGGGCCCAGCGTTTACTTCCCTTGAAAGGGAGGAGGTCACGTGGGCGCGCGGCCGCACTTAGTTGTCTGTGCTGTGGCTGCTGGCTGCAATCCTGCTCTCCGGCTGCTGCCTTCGCTGGGCCAGGTAAGCGGCCCCACCCGTTGGGGCCGTTATATGGGAAGTACATATCTTTTGGTAGTTGGATATGGTGGGGAGTAACATTTTATTAAGGGGGCATGATTTTGCTCATATTTAAAGGCACTTTGGTGCCATGCCCGTATGATTCCTATACACATGTGTGGATCTGATTGGGGTTTCTCTTTCCTTACAGATCCCGGGATCCCTGCTTATGGTGGCCCTCCGGCTCTATGTTGCCTGGCTATTTATTGGGATATCTAGTAATGCATTTATATATATATATATAGATTATATACTGATATATATATAGTTTATTAAAGGGGACCTTAACTTAAAAAAAAAAAAAAAAAAATAAATAAAAATCCTCCCTTCCGGGACATTACTAATAAAGGGGCATCCCGGGTTGGCTTATGCCTTAAAAAGTCCCAAGTATTGCGAATACCATAAATCACCATATGGAGGCTTCCGTAAATTCCGGAAACGGTTCTGCTGAGCCGTTCGGGGGGTGCGTAGGTTGTGGGGTTCCACTCCCAGCTGATGATGTCTTTATTTGCATCCCTTGTGCAAAACAGACTATTGCGCGCCAGTCCGTTGCTTCGGCTGCGGGCCCATCGCATCCTTCATCATCTCCTACCTCTCCCTCCCTGTTCCGGACCCCGCATGACACTGTCAAAAGTGGGGATTCGCATTCCGAGGCGGCGGCACAGCCCAGCCCCCGGAAAGTAGTGCCCTTTAAAGCAGCGTTAAAGGCCGCTGCAAAACGGAGGCACCTGACTCCGGTACCTTCGGCTCCACAGGACGAGCTATGTGAACCTGTGGAATGGTCCGATGGATCCCCGGACGAGGATGAATTCCCGTCGGAGTCAGATGAGCCTGCAGGTCAGCTTGTGGCTGATGTGATTGGCGATTGGTCAGAGGGGGTTGTATTTGACACCCCCTCCATTCTGGCTCAAATGTTTAAAATTTTGAGTTTAGATCCACGTGAGGCAGCCGCCCTGCCAAAGGGTCAGTTGTTTAAGGAGCCTCAGCCGCGTTTGGTTTTTCCCAGACAACACCACTTTGAGAGGGTGGTTCTTAAGGAATGGGAACATCCCACGCGGTTATCTGGAATTCCTTCCAGTTGGGAAAAGCGTTATCCTTTTCCGCCAGAATTGGTGAAGCTTTGGTCTGTCCCTCCTGACGTCGATACCCCTGTACTAGGGCTCTTCAGCACGGCTATGGTACAGTCTGCTGTGACCACTGTCCCTAAGGATGGGGAAGATCGTCGGATTGACCAATACGCTCGCCATGGTTTTATTTATTCCGGGTCAGCGTTGCGCCCGGTATGTGCTTCAGCCCTTCTTCTATTGGCAATTAAGTCCTTAATTCAGGGGCTATATGAGGATCTTAATCCCGCTTGCAAACAGTTCACTGCGCTTAAGCAGTGTGAATCTTTGGTGTCTTATGTCCTGGCTGCTCAGGACGATGCGCTGGCTATGAGTAGCAAGGCAGCGGCTATGCTGGTGGCTATTCTCAGGTCAGTATGGCTGCGTCAGTGGTCAGCGGACGCAGCTTCTAAAAGGGTGCTTACAGCTTTCCCCTTTTTGGGGTTGGGTCGTTTCGGGGAGAAAATTGATTCAGTCGCAAAGGGTGGTAAGATGCCACAACGCAAGAGGCCTCGTGTCCCCTTTGGGGGGGGCAGGTTCCGGTAGGCCCTCCTTTCGAGGATTCAGAGCGGGCAGGGGTGCTTCCTTTCCCGCTGCCAGAGGTGCAGGTTGGACTCGGGGGAGGGGCCGTGGCCGGCCCACTCAGTCCTGGGGCACCAAGCCCAAACCTGCTGATAAGCTCACTCAGCAATGAGGGGCTGCCCTCACCCATGCGGGTGGGGGGACTATTGCGACACTTCTCCCAGGTTTGGAACCAAGTGGTTCCAGGCAGATGAATCCAGGAGGTAGTGTCGGCCAGTTACGACCTGGAATTCGAGTCCTTCATGGTTCGTTCGGTCTCGGGTGCCCATCGTTCCTTTGGCTACGCAGGGGCTCCTGGCGTCGGTAAGGGATCTGTTAGAGTTAACGGTCATCCGGCCGGGGCCGCGCTTAGAGATGGGCCTCGTTTTCTACTCCAATCTTTTCGTAGCCCCCGAGAGAGATGGGTCGGTTCATCCCGGCCTGAACTCTCATCAACACAGAGTGTTTCTTCCTTTTGCCCAAGTTCACACGAGAACGCTTCAGCTTTTCCTGTTAGCGTCTTGGGACCAGCAACCTCAGTCGCTGGATCAGTCCTTCCAGTTGTCCTCCCGTGTACGGCAGTCCCTCCTGTGGTGGTTGGTCTCGACCAATCTTGTGTAGGGCAGGCCTTTCCTGACCCCCCTTTGGAAAATTGTCACCACGGACGCCAGTCTGTCGGGATGGGGCAGATTCTGGGCAGGGTGGTCTTTTCGGTCTCCAGGATTCTGGAATTTTTACAATCAGGGCTGGACTCTGGTCTCCAGCTAAGTACGTTGAAAGGGCAGGTCTCTGCCTTATCTATCTTTTTTCAGAAGCGTGTTGCGCTTAAACCTTTAGTTTAAACTTTTTTCCAGGGGGTTACGCATGTGCGGCCTCCCAGGAAACCATTACTCCCTGTTTGGGATTTGAATTTGGTTCTTTCTGCTCTTCAGGCTCCTCCTTTTGAGCCTCTGCAAGATATTGCTTTGTCTACCCTGACTCAGAAGATTGTCTTCTTGGTAGCGATCACTTCGGTCCGGCGTGTCTCAGAGTTGGTGGCCTTGTCTATCCAGGCGCCTTACTTTGAGAGGCATCAGGATAAAGTGGTCTTTCGGTTCAAGCCAGACTTTCTTCCTAAGGTTGTTTCTGCTTTTCATTTGAACCAAGATATTGTTCTTCCCTCCTTGTGTCCTAATCCTAAGAATGACAAAGAGAGGGTTTTGCATTGTTTGGATGTAGTACGCTGTGTTAAGTACTACTTGATTATCACGTCTCCTTTTCGTAGGACGGATTCCTTTTTTGTTGTGCCCCATGGGCCTAAGAAGGGTTTGGCACCAGCCAAATCTGCCATTAGCAAGTGGATACGTCAGGCCGTTACTGCGGCCTATTCTGCTAAGGGAAGAGTTCCCCCTTTTCGTATCACTGCTCATTCTACTCGCGCCGTTTGGGCGTCTTGGGCTTTTCAGCACCAAGCTTCTGTTGAATAGGTTTGTAAGGCCGCCACTTGGTCTTCTGTTCACACTTTTTCTACGTTTTACAAAGTTGATGTGCGGGCCTCAGCGGATGCTGTTTTTGGCCGCAAAGTTCTGCAGACTGCAGTCATTTAAGTTATGCTTCACCTGGCCTTTAGATGCCCTTCCCTTGTGGACACTGCTTTTGGATGTCCCATTAAGTGATGAATATTTAGAAGTGAAGCGGGGTGTGTGGCACACCAAGAATAATACCATTTTGTGAGTACTCACCTGAAAAATGGATATTGTTGGTGTGCCACACACCCCGCTTCACCCCCACCCTTTTCGGTATTACCGAAGTCTTTATATGGTGAAGCCTTTTTTATTTATATCAAAATTGATTTTTGAGGTTACCGGTGGAATACTGGTACCTTGTCTTTCTGCTTTTTAATATACTGGTGATTGAAGCGAGGTACCAGGTATATATAGGCCGGAAGGGGGCTCGTTACAAGACTTCCTCTCTGCACTACGTCACCTGGCGGTGGATTAACCCATTAAGTGATGAATATTTAGAAGTGAAGCGGGGTGTGTGGCACACCAACAATATCCATTTTTCAGGTGAGTACTCACAAAATGGTATTTTGGGTCGCTTCTCACAGCCTGTGCTCTCACCTTACTTCCAGGATCTAGTGGTGCATTCTTTTGCAGGATCTATAGTCTGACCAGCAGCTGGGGATGCCACTCTAAATATGCAGAGGCCACTGCATGCCAAAAGTAAGATGTAAAAGCAAAGCCCGAAAATGGTCTGTTTGTCATGTAATGTGCAGGTCATCCTTAAAGTGATTCAATAGCCAAACAATAATATAAAATTAATATTATTTTGTGCCCCACAGCTGATCGGTGCTTGTCCAGCTAGTCCAACTCCGAGCCTGCACCGTAGCCTGCACTTTCTGCTCTGCCCCGGTCCTGAACTCCATTCACTTGCACTTACTTGCTGAATCCCGCCCTCAGCATCAGTCACAGGGGGTGTGGCCATGCCCTCTTCATTCACTACAATGGAGGGTGCATGTCAGGCCTCAGCACACCCCCTCCATTGCAATAAATGGAGAAGGTATGGCAGCATGCCTATGACTGATAGCAGGTCTTGAGCCTGACGCGCCATTAATTAGGACTCAGCAGGTCAGGATCCAGCAATCAGGTGAGTTGCTGAATGCTGGGCCACCACCAATAAGCTGCGGGGGCAAAAGTTAAGCACCCTTTTGTTTTCTTGTTTGACTGCTGAATCACTTCACCCTTTAACTGCCAAGAGCCTAGAATCTACAGTGCTGCTTCTCTGACTGTTAATTGCCAGCCCTGTAGACTTGATGTGGCTGGTATTTGCCCAGTTTAAAGCCCCCCCCCCCCCCTGAAAAAAAGCCCACTTCCGTCCAGGTTCCAGCGCTGGGGGTCTACTCATCCCCTGGCAGGCCTCCAATCACTAGACCAGGGCCTTTAGCGGGGCAGAGAACACTAATTCTCTACCTTATTACACCAGCAAGTGAACTCTTCTAAGTATGCAGCACGTCCTGCTCCAGATAATGATTCATAACATCTGGGATATAGTCCACAAGAGGGCGCTTTACTGCAGAGATGGCAAAAAGAGGCCCCTCCCGGTCCATATATATCCGGGACCTCCCACTAATTCCCCAGTTTCTTCTCTGCAGTGGGCTGCGAAGGACAAGATGATGGCTTCTCTTCTCACAGGTGAGCTGGGCTTCACAGCACTGGGCCCTGTAGGACTATTCCCACCCGTTCCACCTTTATTCTGCCTCCCAGCCTTGGCTGCGTGGTCGGGTGATGGTAGGCAGCACCTATTATAGGTGCTTCATTGGAGCTTGCTCCACCACAAATCCCCCACCAAAGGGTAGGCAGTTGTCAGGTTACTGGTGATCCTGACTTGGGATGCCCCATCCGATATTGCCCTGCCTTACATTTATTAATGTTTAATGGGCTCCTTACTCCCCCTTCTCCCATTATACTGCTTGTCGGGGGGGGGGGGGGTGAGTGCCTGTTAGTGCAAATGTGTTTTGCCTTTTGACATTACTGTTAGTGTTTTGATGTCTTTTTTCATGCCTTGCTGGCACTCTCCTCGGCTCTGCTCCTCTCCCCTTCAGTTTAAATTTCACGCAGCTGACTCGCGCGCCCTGCGGCATCCACGGTCAGCGGCGACGTCACTCAGGGACCTGGTGGCTGCTAATTGGCTGAGGGGTGGCTGTCTTCAGCCTGTAACCCCGCGCTTCCTGGAGGGGGCGTGGCTTAACGCTGGGCGCGCTCCGCGGTGCTTCCTCATGCGGCCAGCCCCTTCAGAGCCCTCCAGCGCCATCTTGTCTCTCCTGCCGGATCGATTGCAAGCTCTTCGGTGGTCTGTGAGTGCCCTTGCGGACCCCCTTTTATATTTTAATAGCTTTTACTTTTACTTTACTTTTAATTAATGCGGGTATTGTCTTCTTATGTCTTTCAGGCGGGAAAACTAATTAGAGGTTTCACCCGGTCTTGTGCCTTCTATTAGTCTAGTTACTATATTAGAGGCCTAAAACAATAAAATCCTAGCGGACAGTTAAGGGGCATCCCGGGTAGCTGCACAGCGTAATTCCCATTGGTCATTGTGACACCAAAAATCACCATATGGAGGCTTCTCAGGATATTGTGCTCGGGGTCCCATCTGGGCAAGCCCGGCTGTGTGTGGGGCATCCCCTGTAAACGATGATGTGCGGGTCTGTGTACCCTGCGCCCAGCAGGCGCTTGCGCGGCACTCTGGGCTGTATTTGTCTGGGCCTGCGCCCACCATGTCTTCTCCCATGCCCCCTCGGTTAATCGTGACCCCCAGTGAGATTAACACTAGTGGGGAGTCTCAGCCTGATGTGTCTTCCAGGCTGGCCAACATTGAGAGGTTGATTGCTAGCTCTGTGGCCTGTAAGGCCCCAGATAAAAGACGGCACTTGGCGCCTGTTGCGTCTGCCTTCCCTATGGAGACAGGAGGAATTCCTTGATTTGTCTGACTGTACCCCGCTTGAGGAGGGGGAATTATTCTCAGATTCGGAATTTTCCGATGATCAGCATTTCCCTGGTGCTGATGCCGTCTCAGAGCATTGGAATGCTGATGACACCCATAGACTTTTGACTCAAATCTTTGAAGTACTTTCCATTTCTCTCCCTGCTGCGGCACCCAGGCAACAGGGGGAATTGTTTGGTGCTACAAAGCCACGTTTGGAATTTCCAGAACAGGCTCATTTCCATAATCTGGTTCACAAGGAATGAGGGCGGCCTAGCCGGCTCCCTGGTATCCCTAAGGGATGGGATAAAAGGTACTCTTTTCCCCCAGATGTGGTTAAATGTTGGTCAACTCCACCAGAGGAGGATGCCCCTGTTTTGGGGTTGTCTAATACTTCTGTGGTGCATTCCCCTGATTCCACTACCTTGAAGGATAGTGAGGACTGACGTATTGACCAGCTGGCTTCCCATGCCTTTGCCTGTGCGGGATCGGTCCTGCGCCTGGTCTGTGCTTCTGCTATTACTGCTGTGGCCAAGATTTTTCAGGTCTCGGATCCCTCTAGGCCCCCTGGCAGCTCAGGGTCTATTTCAGGCTGTACAGAACTTATTGGGTATGGGGGTCATCTGTCCGGTCCCTCCGGGGGAGAGAGGTCAAGGTTATTATTCCAATCTTTTCACAGTACCCAAAAGGGATGGCTCCATCAGGCCCATCCTGGACTTAAAGCTTCTCAACAAGTTCATCAGAACCAGATGCTTTCGCATGGAGACCCTGCGCTCCGCGATCAGCTCCTTGTGCCCGGGGGACTCCATGACCTCCATAGACATCAAGGATGCTTACCTTCATGTGCCAGTCTTTCCAGGGCATCAGCGGTTCCTTAGGTTCGCCCTGGAGGACCAGCACTACCAATTTGTGGCACTTCCCTTCGGTCTCACCTCAGCCCCAGAGTGTTCACCAAGGTACTGGCGGGAGTGATGGCCACCCTCAGAGCTGGGGGCATTCGCATTCTCCCTTATCTGGACGACATTCTCATTACATCTCATTCTCTCCAGCAGGCAGAATTGGATACCCAGATGGTGGTAACGGCCCTGGAAACGTTCGGATGGGTGATCAATTATCCCAAGTCCTCCCTCTCCCCATCCCGGGTGACCCCCTTCCTGGGCATGAATCTGGATACCGTTCAGCCCAGGATTTTTCTTCCTCAGCAGAAGGTGGATTCTCTTCAAGCTCTAGTTCATTTCATGCTGTCCAGCCCTCGTCATTCTATCAGGCAAGGGATGCAATTGGTGGGACAGATGGTGGCTTGCTTCGAAGCACTCCCTTACGCTCAATTTCACATGAGACCCCTTCAGCTCCATCTCCTTTCAGTCTGGGACAAAAGTCCCCTGTCTTTGGATCAGGCCTTTATTCTCTCTCCTCTGGTCCGGCGGTCCCTCCTGTGGTGGCTGGACTCGAGGAATCTTCTGGGGGGCAGATCTTTTCTGACTCCATGTTGGGAGACGGTTACTACGGATGCCAGTCTGTGAGGTTGGGGGGGCTACTGGAGAGCCCTCCAATTCCAGGGGCTGTGGGGCCCTCAGGAGGCTCACGCTCCTATCAATGTCCTGGAGCTGAGGGTGGTTCAGTTGGTACTGGCACAGTTGACTCCTCACCTTCAGGGTCTGCCGGTGCAGGTTCGTTCCGACAACCAGACGGTGGTCGCCTATATCAATCATCAGGGAGGGACTCGGAGCAAGAGTGCCCTCCAGGAGGTGTTGTTGATTCTGTCCTGGGCCGAGGACAATGTCCCATGCATCTCAGCAGTTTATATTCCGGGAGTGGAGTATCTGGAGGCAGATTCCCTGAGCAGGGGGACCGCTCGATGGGGGGAATGGTCCCTCAACAGCGAGGTCTTCCTATCCCTTTGTCACCGGTGGGGGAGACCAGACGTGGATCTGTTTGCTTCTCGCCACAATCACAAGCTGCCAGCATTTGTTTCCCTATCCCAGGATCCCCTGGCTCTGGCGGTGGATGCTCTGTCTTTGTCCTGGCAGGGTCTCGGTCTCTTGTACCTCTTCCCTCCGTTTTCTCTTCTCAGCAAGGTTCTGCACAAGTTGGTTTAGGAGCGGGTGCCAGCTATTCTGGTGGCCCCCAGGTGGCCAAGACAGGTGTGGTTCGCCGACTTCGTGCGGCTGGCAGTGGATCAGTATGCTCTACCCTTGGTTCCGGACCTTCTCACTCAAGGACAGCTCTGTTATCCCAATTTACAAATGCTGGCTTTGACGGCCTGGCTGCTGAAACCGCCATCCTGAAGGCAGAAGGTCTGTCTGATTCGGTGGTGCGTACTCTTGTCAGGGCTAGGAAGAAGTCCTCCTCCACTATTTACTATAGGACCTGGCGGACCTACATTGACTGGTGTGAGTCTAGGGCATTTCCCTGTCGTATGTTCTCCATTCCTAGGATCCTGGAGTTCCTTCAACATGGTTTGGATATGGGCTTTCAGCTCAGTACGGGTCATGTGTCCGCCTTGGCTGTTTTCTTCCAGAGGTCCTTCGCTCTACATCCTCTGGTCAAGACCTTCTTCCAGGGGGTCACTCATGTGCGCCCTCCCCGCAAACCCATGGTACCGGTTTCGGATTTGAATTTGGTGTTGTCCGCCCTTCAGGGTCCTCCTTTTGAACCTGTGCATGCTGCCTTGTCTATCCTTACCCTGAAGGTTGCCTTTTTGGTGGCTATCACCTCTGTCTGGCGTGTTTCTGAGTTGGCGGCTCTGTCGATTCAGGCCCCCTACTTTGAGAGACACCAGGACAAGGTGGTTTTTCTGATTTAAACCAGACTTGTTGCCTAAGGTTGTCTCTGCCTTCCATCTCAATCAGGATATTGTGCTTCCTTCCTTGTGCCCTAATCCTGGTAATACCAAGGAGAGGGCCTTGCGCTCTCTGGATTTTGTCAGGAATTTGAAATACTACCTGGTGGCTACTGCTCCTTTCAGAAAGACGGACGCCTTGTTTGTGGTTCCATCGGGTCCCAAGAAGGGGTTGGCTCCTGCTAAGTCTACTATTAGCAAATGGATCCGTCAGGCCATTGTTAGGGCCTACTCTACTAGGGGGAAGGATCCTCATTCCGTGTTACTGCTCATTCTACCCGTGCTGTTGGGGCTTCCTGGGCCTTCCAGCACCAGGCTTCTGTTGAACAAGTTTGTGGTCTTCTGTTCATACTTTTTACAAGTTTTACAAGGTTGATGTTCGGGCCTCAGCGGATGCTGTTTTTGGCCGCAGGGTTCTGCAGGCGGCAGTGGTTTAATCTGCGCGTTGTTGCCTTTTTGGGATCCCCATCCTTTTTTGTGGACACTGCTATTGGATGTCTCAGATTTTATGAATCATTATCTGGAGCAGGACGTGCTGCATACTTAGAATAATACAATTCTGTGATTACTCACCTTGTAGAATTGGTATTATAAGTATGCAGCACATCCTGCTCCATCCCACCCTGATTACTTTATTCTTGGATCCTCTTTATGGTGATTTGTTCCTTGTTAACATGGTTACATTTGTTATTGGCTTCTCCTGGTTCCTTACTGCTTTGTTATACTGGGGAATTAGTGGGAGGTCCCGGGTATATATGGACTGGGAGGGGCCTCTTTTTGCCATCTCTGCAGTAAAGCGCCCTCTTGTGGACTATATCCCAGATGTTATGAATCATTAGCTGGAGCAGGACGTGCTGCATACTTATAATACCAATTCTACAAGGTGAGTAATCACAGAATTGTATTTTTGTCTCTCCCTGCAATCGGAGTGAGCAGTGGAACAGCACCTGGTGATTGAAAGAGATAAGTAATAAAAAAACTAAAAATAATAATAATATAATAACTTTTCAAGTGTGTGTGTTTTTTTACAGTTAAGCAAACCGTGTAGTGATAGGTGGTCCTTGAGACCAGTACAAAGAGCAGGAGGTGCTAGCAAGCAGGTGACTTGCCAAAACTTCTGCCCCATTACCTGTTTCCCAAAGGCCAGGGCGGTGCATAATACCCCAGTGCCAGTGTGAGCTTTGTGGGCTGGTTTTGCTGGGCAGGGGGAGGGTCATGTAATTTTTTTCATTTTTAAGGGTTTAACCATTTTTTTTAATGTGCCCCCATGCCGTTTTTAGAAAAAAAAAAAAAGGGTTTAACCCTTGATAGTGCGCATAGCAGTTCAGCAAATCCCATAAATCGCTCTTTACAGTTTGGCGTGTCTCCTGGGCAGGAACTGGTGCATTTGAGTTATACCGTTGTAATTGAGAGGAATAGGGCTTATACACATAATATGATTTTCTTGAAAAACTTACATTTTTTATTTTTAAAAAAAGCAACAAAATATAAACAATAGCTTTTTTTAATTATTTTTCCACATATTTTACCCAAAGATATTGAGAACGTTACTGAAAAATTACAAACAATTTATGTAAAAAACGAAATATCTGCAAAAATATAGTATATATAGTGAAAAATGGTCCTGGAAAATGTTCCTAGTGAAAAATGGTTGGCAAAATATCTAGGTAGGCTGGCATTTAAAGGGTTAAAGTCATTCCCATTGTTGGTAGGGATCCAAAAGTAGCAGACACCCTGTGGTACTTTGTGAACTTCTATTCACATAGCTGAACACCCCCATTTCCCCAGTTAGGAATAATCACCTATTTCCTGCTGGAAGCCGCAGCACATCCAATCCAACCTCCAATAGTATATGTTGCGGCTTTCTGTGTACTGTTGTTGGACACCTTGCTGGAAATAGTTGAATATTCCTAACTTCAGTGTGAAAGGGAAACCTGTCCCCACCCATCCTCCACACAGATACAAAATTACAAGATTATTAACTGCTGTATCATGTCTATCGGTGACTTGTGTGTCTAGCGGATGTCTTGAGTGTTTATTGCTTTGGTATATATGATGTTACTGTAACGGCTTGGTACCGTTCTGTTACAAACATCAGTACATGTTTCCTCTATTAATATTGCTACAGACCTCTGGTTTAGCCCTAGCACTGGGTAACATAGTATATGGCCTGTCCATCTGCGGTCATGGGAAAGCAGAAGACCTCAACAACCGCTTGCTACCTGCATGGATTAAAATTCTTCTTGCAGAGGTAAGCACAAGATTATTTCTTTAAAAATGTGATTAGTGTGCAATGTAGATTTATGCGGCTGGAATATTTGTTTCTCAGGGGTGCCCTACTATGCAACGCCTGGCAGCACTTAATGGACTTGTGGCACTGGTTGGATCTGAATCTGCACTTATACAAGTAAGGCAAATGAGATATAATCTACTCATATTATTTCTTCTATAGCAAAAATAAAAAAAGGGAGTACATGTCTAGTAAACAATCATGCAATTGTATAAACAGCAAGAAAATAAATAATGAAAAATATTGCATGTATATTTATACATAGGAAAAAAAGGAAAGTGGCCATGTTTAGTTAAGTGGCATGGCTGATTGAAAGAGGGGCTGAATACTGGGAGACATGAGGGAAGTGGGCAAATCCATCTGTTAGTTTAGGGTTAGTCTACTTATATTCCCAGTCACATAATAATTGCTGCCTCAATTCTCATTGGCAAACACAAGAGACCTATTTGAGAATAAGTACTCGTACATTTTCATTTCATCATCATAATGTAGCTATGTGAAATTAGGTAGGTTTGATAGATGCTGCTTAATTGAAGGGGCAGGCTGACTGAGTGTCTTAGGAGTGCAAATTACACAGTAGAAAATATCACATTAACCATAAGCTTGTAGTAAATCTGGTGCCGCAGTGGCCCAGGTTCACCCCGGATTAAAGAAAAAAAAAACTGTTGTCATTGGTAAAATAAATGCTAAATATCTCACAGTACAGTTATTTTTTATATATTCTTTATTTTCCGTTTTCAATTTTACAATACAAAACAATAAAGCAGCAATAAAGAGAACAGAAAGAGATACAGTCTCTGACTCGTGTTGCATCAATTGTAAAATGTTAAGCAATGTCAAGTAAATATGGCGAAAAAAGCCAACGGCACACCGGGGCCGTCCCATATGGAGCAGAGGGTTTCAATAACCCCGAGTTCAATGAGAGCTCAACATGTTAGAAATCTTATAGTAAAAACTGTGCGAAATTAAGGGGCGAGGGCCATGTGGAAGGGAGGGAAGGAAGAGGGATAAGGGGAAGCGGAAGGAGGGAAGGCTGACCCAGTTAGGAAGAGAAGGGAAAGGAAGTGGGGAGGAAGAGAAGCGAAGATGCACGGCGGAAGGAGAGAAGCGTATCAACCCAGCCGAAGGCCGTCCTCCAGGAGGGTCCTGTAATCATGCGTGGTCGTGAACTCAACCCAGCTGAACCACTTGAGTCGGTGGTTCTCAGGGGATCCAGTTTGCGCTGCGATCAGGCCCTCAAATCTCTCGATCTCCGACACCCTATTTAGCCAGGAAGAAATGGTGGGGGGTGTTGGGGTCTTCCAAAGTGCAGGGATGCAGGCCTTCGTGGCATTTGTCATCTGGCTCAGGACAGATCGCTGGTATATTCTAAGTATGTCACACACCCCGCTTCAAGATATCCATAACATGTGGGTAATACCGACCTGAAGAGAGCGTTCTGCAGAGATGATAGCAAAAAGAAAGCCCCTCCCTGATCCATAAATACCTGGGACCTCCCACTCATTACCCAGTTTTCCATCTCTGCAGACGGCGAGCAAGTCAGAAGATGATGGCTCCTCCTTGCACAGGGGGATTTCAGGTAGCCGGGGTAACTCCCGGCCTGTTATTTGATTATTTCCGCTCGGACCCCTTTTTCCCTGAATTGACCTTAAGATACATGCCTCCACAGTCTTGGCTGCTGGCCCGAGCGAGGGTATATTGGCACCTCTGGTGCTTAGGAGCAGCGCTCCCCCGTGAGACCCTAAATAAGAGGGTAGGCGGTTACACCGGGTTGGTGATCCCGGTTTGGGATGCCCCGTCCCTTGGTATTTGCCCCTGGGTGGTCCCTCCACAGTCCCCCTTTTTATCACAGTGGGGGTTGGGGGTCTCTATCTTAGGGCTAGTCCTTATTCATTTTATTCTGCTATGCACTTTATTGTGTGGTGTGTCTTTATTATGTGTGTGTGTGCTTTGTTACTGTCTGCGGCGCCGCGGCCGCCATTACAGCCGGGGCGCCGGTCCTTTCACCTTGTGAGGGGAGTTTTTCCCCTCACACACTTCTGGGGGGGCGGGGCCGGCCCGCGGCGCGCTGCCGCGGCCAGCCCCCCGTTGTCTGTGTCTCCCATGCAGTGAGCGGGGCGGGTGCTCCGCTGGACGCCGCGGTGCACCCGCCTGCTGTGTCACTTAGACCGGCGCCGCGGCATGTCGGCGGCGCCGGTCTTTGTGGAGGCTGTGAGGGAGGGAGCTTCTTCCCTCGCGTCTACGTCGGGAGGGGGGCGGGGCTGGGCTTTCGGCGCGTCGCCGCGGCTCCGCCCCCCTCTGTTTCTTGCGCCGATGCGGAGCTTGTGGCTCCGTACTGTTAGAGGAAGGGGGTGGACTTTGCTCTTCGCGCGGTCCGCGCTGACCACGCCCCTATCTCGGCCTGCGTCTCACTTCACGGATGCTGCAAGGTCTCCATTGCTCCTGCTTCCTACGGATCTGTGAGTGGCCCTGTGGGCCCTATTTATTCTATCTTTACTTCCTTATATTAGTCCTATTTGGCATTTATTGGGTTCCTTTCTGTCTTTCAGGCGGAGGTTTTATCAGGAGGATCATCAGTAGTATTTAGGGGGTTTCTCCCGGTCCTAGATCCCTGGGTTCATTTTATTGTTCATAAATCCTCCCACTCGGGACATTAAAGGGGCATCCCGGGTTGCTTATTGGCATAATTCCCTGGGTCATAGCGACCACTAAAAGTTCACCTTATGGAGGCATCCCCGGATACTGGGCTCGGGACCCTTTCGGGGCAACCCCGGAAGTGTATGTTGTGTGGGGTATCCATTACTGGGGACGATGTGCTTCTGTGTATACCTTGTGCACAGCAAACTATTACGCGGCAGTCCGAACCCCAGGCGTCTGGGTCAGCACCGCCGGTCGCTTCATCTCCCCCTCCCACCTTGACACGCACCCCGTGTGACGTCGTCATGGGCAGGGAGCTGCAATCTGAGATGTGCGCCAGATTGGCCAACCTTGAGAAGATTATCTCCAGCTCGGTCGCCCGTAAGGCTCCAGCTAAGAGAAAGCATTTGTCGCCGGCTCCGCCGGTGGATGACCTTGATGACGTTAATAATCTGGATTGGTCTGATTATTCCCCGCTAGAGGAAGGGGAGGTATATGAGGATTCAGATATTTCGGACGATGAGCAGTCTTTTGGCGCTGATGCCGAGCTTGGTGACTTGGGGAGATTCTCGGATACTCCTCATGCTCTGGCTCTGATGTTGGAGGTTCTGAATATTTCCCCTCCTGAGGAGGCGCCACAGCAGAAGGGTGAGTTGTTTGAGGAATCCAGGCCGCGCTTGGAGTTTCCTACGCAAAGGCATTTTGACAAAATTATTGCTAAGGAATGGGACAAGCCGGCTCGGCTCCCTGGCATTCCTCAGGGGTGGGATAAGAAATATCCCTTCCCTTCGGAGGTGGTTAAGCGCTGGGCATCCCCCCCCGAGGTGGATGCACCGGTTTTGGGGTTGTCCAACTCCTCTGTTTTAAATAGACCTGATTGTTCCACCCTCAAGGATGGAGAGGATAAACGCATTGACCAGATGGCTTGTCATGGTTTTGCTAGCGTTGGGTCAGCCATGCGGCCCGTTTGCGCTTCGGCGCTAATGGTGTTGGCTGCCAGATCTGTGGTCAGGGATCTGTTGACTTCTTCCGGGCTTCGTCCTGGTAGTGAAGAGTTCCTTAGCCTTAAACGGTGTGAGTTGTTTTTATCTTTTGTGTTAACAGCCTTGGATGACGCCTTGATGATGTGTGGTAGGACGTCGGCTCTGCTGGTGACTATTCGGCGGTCGGTGTGGTTGCGCCAGTGGGCCGCCGATTTTATGTCCAAGAAGTCACTGACGGCTCTACCTTTTGTTGGATTACGGCTCTTTGGAGAGACATTGGACTCTGTCACCAAGGGTGGTAGGTTACCTCAACGCAAGAAACAACGCCGTCCCTTTTGGGGGGCGCCTTCCTTTACTCCCTCCTTTCGTGGGGCCAGATCTGGCAGGGGATTTGCCTTCCCCTCTTCCAGAGGAGATTCTGGGAGCAGGGGCAGAGGACGTGCCCGTCCAGGATACAGTTGGGGCTCTAAGCCCAAGCCGGCTACTAAGCCAGCTCAGCAATGAGGGGGCGCCTTCACCCATGCGGGTGGGGGGACGGCTGCGACACTTCTCTCAGATCTGGGATCAAGAGGTCTCGGACAGATGGATCCGGGAAGTGGTGTCTTCCGGTTACAAGCTGGAGTTCGAGCTCCGCCCCCCTTCCAGATTTTTCAGGTCTCGGATGCCTTCGGAGCCTCTGGCGGCGCAGGGACTCCTGGTGGCAGTAGAGAATCTTCTGGACATGGCTGTCATTTGCCCAGTGCCCCCCTCAGATCAGGGCAGGGGTTTTACTTCCAATCTGTTCACGGTACCCAAGAAGGACGGATCGGTCCGTCCCATCTTGGATCTGAAGTTTCTCAACAGGTTCATCCGGCCGCGGAAATTCCGCATGGAAACGCTGCGCTCGGCTATTCACTCTCTTCGTCAGGGAGACTTTCTGACGTCCATAGACATCAAGGATGCTTATCTACACGTTCCGATTTTTCCAGCACATCAGAGGTTTCTCAGGTTCGTGGTGGAGGATCGGCACTTTCAGTTTGTGGCACTCCCTTTCGGTCTCACCTCGGCTCCTCGGGTGTTCACCAAGGTGCTGGCGGGGGTGATGGCTCTGCTCAGGGTGCAGGGTATCCGTATTGTGCCCTATTTGGACGATCTTCTGATCATGGCCTCTTCCTTCAACCAAGCGGAGTTGGACACCAGGGTGGTGGTGTCCACTCTGGAGAGGTTCGGTTGGGTGATCAACCACCCCAAGTCTTCTCTTTTTCCGTCCAGAGTAGTGACCTTTCTGGGAATGTCTCTGGACACTTCGCAGGCCAGGGTGTTCCTGCCCCAGGCCAAGATTCTTTTGATTCAGGAGTTAGTTCGGCTTCTCTTGTCGGTCCCTCGTCCGGCCATCCGGCTAGGGATGAGGCTGGTGGGGTTAATGGTGGCCTCATTCGAGGCAGTTCCCTTTGCGCAGTTTCATACAAGGACGCTTCAGCTTCATCTGTTGAAGGTTTGGGACAAGTCTCCACTATCGTTGGATCAGTCCTTCCTGATGACTCCCCGAGTTCGTCGATCCCTGCAATGGTGGCTGGGGTCTGTCAATCTGTTGAAGGGCAGATCTTTTCTGGCGCCGTGTTGGGAAACAGTCACCACGGATGCCAGTCTGTCAGGTTGGGGGGGTGTTTGGAAGGACCTTCAGTTTCAGGGTCTGTGGGGCCCGCAGGAGGCTCACGAGCCCATCAATGTTCTGGAGTTGAGAGCCATCAGGTTGGTTCTGTTTCGCTTGACTCATCACTTGCAGGGCCTGCCAGTTCAGGTCCGGTCGGACAACCGGACGGCGGTTGCTTACATCAATCACCAGGGGGGGACTCGCAGCAGGAGTGCCTTCAGGGAAGTGTCTTTGATTCTGGACTGGGCGGAGAGCCACGTCCCGTGTATCTCAGCAGTCTACATTCCGGGAGTGGAGAACACGGAGGCGGACTCTCTGAGCAGGGCCTCCTCTCGTCAGGGGGAGTGGTCCCTCAGTCCTCAGGTGTTTCGCTCGATTTGCCTCAGGTGGGGGTTTCCGGCGGTGGACCTCTTTGCCTCTCGTCACAATCACAAGCTTCCGGTATTTGTTTCTCCCTCGCAGGATCCACTGGCCCTGGCGGTGGATGCCATGTCCCTGAACTGGAGGGATCTGGGGTTTCTTTACCTGTTCCCTCCGTTTCCAATGTTAGCCAGAGTGGTGCGCAAGCTGGCCATGGAGGGCGCGTCGGCGATTCTGGTGGCACCAAGGTGGCCAAGGCAGGTTTGGTTCACAGATCTTGTAAGGCTGGCAGAGGATCAGTTCGTTCTGCCTCTTCTGCCGGACCTGCTCACCCAGGGTCGGCTACGCTATCCCAATTTACCTTCGCTGGCTTTGACGGCGTGGCTGCTGAAACCGCCATCTTGAAGGAGGAAGGTCTGTCTGACGCGGTGGTTCAGACTCTTATTAGCGCCAGGAAGCGCTCTTCCTCTACTATTTACTATAGGACCTGGAGGTCCTATATTGACTGGTGTGGAAGTAGGTCTTTCTCTTGTCGGGAGTTCTCCATTTCCAGGATCCTGGAGTTTCTTCAACATGGTCTGGATCTGGGGCTTCAACTTAGTACCTTGAAGGGGCAGGTTTCTGCCCTGGCGGTGTTCTTCCAAAGGTCCTTTGCACTTCATCCCTTAGTCAAGACCTTTTTCCAAGGAGTTACGCATGTACGGCCTCCTAGGAAGCCCTTTGTTCCAGTCTGGGATTTAAACCTGGTTCTTTCTGCTCTTCAGGGTCCTCCGTTTGAGCCCTTGAATGAGGTCGCTTTGTCTTCACTTACTCAAAAGGTGGCCTTTTTGGTGGCTATCACTTCGGTTAGGCGTGTTTCTGAGTTGGCAGCTTTGTCCATTAAAGCTCCGTACTTCGAAAGGCATCAGGACAAGGTGGTCTTTCGTTTCAAGACGGATTTTCTTCCTAAGGTGGTCTCTGCCTTTCATCTGAATCAGGACATTGTTCTGCCTTCTCTATGTCCTAATCCCAGCAACGACAAGGAAAGGGCGTTGCATTCCTTGGATGTAGTTCGTGTTGTGAAATATTATCTGGTGGTTACGTCTTCCTTTCGTAAGACTGATGCCTTTTTTGTGGTGCCCTTTGGGCCTAGGAAAGGTTTGGCTCCTGCCAAATCTTCCATTAGTAAATGGATTCGTCAGGCCATCATTGGGGCCTACTCTGCCAAGGGGAGGAGTCCCCCTTTTCGTGTTACTGCTCATTCTACTCGTGCGGTTGGAGCGTCCTGGGCTTTTCAGCACCAGGCCTCTGTTGAGCAAGTTTGTAAGGCCGCTACTTGGTCTTCTGTTCACACTTTTTCCAAGTTTTACAAGGTTGATGTTCAGGCCTCAGCGGATGCTGTTTTTGGCCGCAAAGTTCTGCAAGCTGTTGTGGTTTAAGTTGTACTTTGTTGCCTTGTTTTGGATCCCCGCCCTTTTATGGACACTGCTATTGGATGTCCCACATGTTATGGATATCTTGAAGCGGGGTGTGTGACATACTTAAAATGGGTATTATAAGTATGTCACACACCCCGCTTCACCCGCCCTTCTTGTATTCTGGATCCTTTATATTGTGAACTTTGCGTTGTTTTGTCTTATATTTGCCTCTTCCTGGTCCCTTACCTTACTGCTTCTTTATACTGGGTAATGAGTGGGAGGTCCCAGGTATTTATGGATCAGGGAGGGGCTTTCTTTTTGCTATCATCTCTGCAGAACGCCCTCTTCAGGCCGGTATTACCCACATGTTATGGATATCTTGAAGCGGGGTGTGTGACATACTTATAATACCCATTTTACAGGTGAGTATTTCACAAAATGGTATTTTTTTAGTGGGCATTTCCGAGTGGTGGAGGAGGAAGAAGGCCGGGCCCCGTGGGATCACCCTATCGGTCATACGCTGAATTGTGTCTCCAACCTTCTCCCAGAATCCCGACAATTTAGGACCCGACCAGAATATGTGGAGGAAGTCTCCCCTCTCCTGGTTGCTGCGCCAGCAGAGGGGGGAAACATCTGGGAACCACTTATGCAGGAGGGCTGGGACTCTATACCACCGTGTTAGAATTTTATAATTACACTCCTGGTACTTCGTGCAGGTAGCAGTTTTGTGCGCCAATTGAACAATCCCTTCTTTCTGTTTTGGCGTGAGGATGACATCTAGGTCCCTCTCCCACTTCACAAAGGATGACAGGGGGTCATGATCTTGGGGGCATACTAGAATTTTGTAGGCGTAGGAAAGAACATGTTGAACAAGTCCCCTCTCCTCACAAAGCCTCTTAAACGGAGTAAGTTCCCTGAGTTCTCTAACGTGTTGCTTAAGTGACGATAAGAAATGATTTATTTGCATTTTCTGCCAACTATCCCATCTAGGGAGATCCCGTGATTGCGCAAGTACATCCAAAGAATCCCATCTCCCCTGGGTGTAAAAGTGTCTGATCCTACCCATCCCCTCCCCCATCCATCTCTCCGCTGTCCTCCCTCTCATGCCCGGTATAAATGCAGGATTCCCCAGTATAGGGAACATGGGGGAGAATGTCGGTGACACACCCTCAAGGGGAAAATACTTTAGACAGACTTTTAGCGAAGCTCCAGTTGTGAGGTCCACTCCACTCCTATATCCTGTTTTGGAAGCCAGGGGAGAGAACCCAAAGGGGAAGTTGAGTAGTCTTGTTCTATCTGGACCCATTGTTTGTGTTGCTTATTTCTACACCAATCCACTATTCTCATCAGATGAGTGGCAGCATAATAAAGGCCTGGGTCGGGAAGGCCTATTCCCCCCTTGTCTTTTGTCCTAACCAGCAACCTTCTGTTAACCCTCGGGGTCTTACCCAACCAAATGAATTTAGTGAAGGTGGCTCCTATTCGTTGCAGAAACGTGTTGGGGATATGGAGTGGCAAGGCCTGCATCACATATAGGAGGCGCGGAAGTATGTTCATTTTCAAGGCGTTACACCTCCCAAACCAGGAAAGCTTTTTGAGTGACCACGCCTCCAGATCATTAGACAGCGTGCAGAGTAGTGGAGGGAAATTTAGCATGAATATCTTGTCAAGGGATCTGCCCAACTTTGTGCCCAAGTAGGTGATGCACTCTTTAGCCCATCTAAAGGGGAATGCTTTCTGGAGGTTATCCTCTCTAGCTAACGGAATATTAATGTTAAGCACTTCAGATTTTTGCATGTTTACTTTATAGTTTGACAGGTTCTTATAGATCTCCAACTCCTTTATGAGGTTTGGGAGCGACACCTCTGGGCTAGTTACAAAAAAGAGCAGGTCGTCGGCAAAGGCTGCGACCTTGTACTGACCAGAGGGGATGGAGATCCCTTGAACATTAGGATTCCCTCTCACTCTACATAGAAAGGGCTCCAATGTCAGGATGAAGATCAAAGGGGAAAGGGGGCACCCCTGCCTCGTCCCGTTCCCGATGTCGAAGGCCTCCGACAGCAAACCATTCAGCCTAACTGAAGCAGTGGGACGTTGGTAGAGGCTTGCTATCCAGGACTGCATGCAGGGCCCGAGCCCAATATGGTCGAGGACCCCAAACATAAAATCCCATCTGTCGAAGGCCTTTTCAGCATCAGTTGCTAGAAAAATCGAGGGGGGCCCCCTTCTAGGGCAGCCTGAAGTAGGTTAATTGCCTTCACTGTGTTATCGCGTGCCTCCCTATGGGGGATGAATCCAACCTGATCCAGGTGAATCACCTGAGGGAGGTTGGGAGCCAGGCAGGCAGCGAGAATTTTGGCGAAGAGCTTGATGTCAAAGTTAAGGAGGGAAATTGGTCTATAGCTAGAAGTGATTGATAGGTCTTTCCCCTCTTTCGGTATGACCGAAATGTGGGCACGGAGACTATCAGTGGGGAGCATATTATCTGTCTTCAGGGAATTGAAGACCCCAAGGAGTCTAGGCAATAGGATTGATCCAAATTCTTTATAGTACATCAGGGGGAGCCCATCCGGCCCTGGTGTTTTCCCATTGGCTGACCCCCTAATGGCTAACGCCAACTCCTCTTGTGTAATTGGGGCTTCTAAATCCTGTAGCACGGCTCGAGGGAGCCTAGGCATTCCCGAGTTTCTGATATATTCACCAATCTCCGCCCCCCTGAGGTTCGATTGGGGTGAGGGGATGTTGTATAGGGACTGGTAATACCCCCTAAATACTCCCGCCATGTCTTTGTCTGTGTGTACAAAATTTCCCTCCTGGTCACGGATTTTGGGGATATAGGTTCTGGCCCTTTCCCCCCTCAGAGCCGAGGCCAGCAGACGCCCGCATTTGTCTCCAGTTTCATAAAAGATTTTCCGGCTTTTAATGAGTTGGAGTTTGGTTCTGTCACTGTATAACGTCTTTAGCCGCTCCCTGAGGGTGGTCAGGGTAGCCAGATGTGACACGGCCAATGACTGTGGAGAGCTTCAAACTTCCGAATCTCCCCAAGCAGTTCCAGAATCTGTTTGCTTCTTTCGTTTTTAACCCTGGTTCCGTGTTGGATCATCAGGCCTCGTATTACACATTTATGTATTTCCCAGATCACAGGTAAGCTGATGTCAGGGGTGGAGTTGGTAGCAAAAAATTCTTGCAGGTTGTTTATCACGTCCTCTTTGATTAACTGATCTTGGATAAGGGAGCTATTCAGTCTCCAGGACCATGGACGTGGAACCTGCGACTGCACTGCAAGCTTAAGCGTAATTGGGGCGTGGTCTGAGAAAGTAATGTTTCCTATCGATACAGCTGTCACCTGTGGAAGCAGGTAATGCTGTATCAAGAAGAAGTCTATCCTAGAGTACATGTTATATGGGGTGGAGAAAAAGGAATAGTCTTGTGCATCAGGGTTAAGTACGCGCCATGGGTCAATCAGTTGGTGAGTGTGCAGGAGTTTCTTAATCCTCCTGAGTTTGGGGTAGGAGATGTAGGAGTGTCCTTTGGATGTATCAATAAGGGGTTCTAAGGAGAGGTTAAAGTCACCCCCCACTATCAGTTTGCCCTCTGCAAAGTCTGCCATCTTGTCAAATACCTCCTCAAGGAATGAGATTTGCCCAGTGTTGGGTGCATAAATATTGACAAAGGTAAAGATCTCCGTCCTAATCCTACCTTTTACAAAGAGCCACCTTCCCTCCCCTCCACCCAGAGAGCCCATCTCTTCCCAAGGAGTCGCCCTGGAGAGCAATATACTCACTCCCCTTGAACGCGAGTCCGGAGAGTAGCTATGGTATGAAATTGGAAATACCTTATTCTGCAGGGATGGGGGGTTGGAGGCTTTGAAGTGCGTCTCTTGCAGAAAGGCCACTTGAGCCTTCAGAGCCTTGAGGTTATTCAAAATCATGGATCTCTTTTCGGGGGTATTCAAGCCTTTCACATTAAAAGAGACCAGGTTAGTTTGAAAACAGAAATCGAGTATGGAGGGATTGATGACTAGCTAGAGGACAGGAATCGTTACCTGCCCTGTACTGGGGACCTCTCCCCTCCCTCCGCCGACCGCGACAAGAGAATAGAGAAACTGATAGAGGGACAGGCAAGAGTCAGAAGGAAGGATCGAGAGAACAGGGAAAATAGAAAAGAGGGGTGGTGAGGAGGGTGGGAGCGAGGGGGGACAAATACAAGACAAATCACGTGCCCAGGTAGAGGGCTAGGGGGAAGCCAAACTATGGAACGAGAGGGTACAAATATAGGTCAAGTCGCGTGCCCAACTAAAGGACTAGGGGGAACCAAAACTAATTAGCAAATGCTCTAAGCTTCGAGCTTCCTCTCATAAGAGGAGAGCAGGGCTTGGCCTAAGTGGGGGACTGTGTCTAGCGACGAACTTGGGGGTAGCATTTTCCTGAGATATTAGGGCAGTTTGGTCTACTGGGCTACTGATCTAAGAGAGAAACAGGCAGTAGCAAACAATGAGCAACTGTAAATGGGATTGTTTTCTAAGTTCCTGCGAGCAGCGGCCACTCACTAGTCTCCGCCGCCCGCCGGCAGAGCGAGACGAAAAGCGGCTCACATTGGGGCATGCCGGGGTCCGTATTGGGCCACCTGCCCCCCACGGCCAGGTAGATTCAAAAAGAGTCTCCCGCCACCGGCGGTCGTCCCAAGACCCTGACGTGCTCGCGGAACAGTCAGGGCACATCGGGCACCACCACTGGGTCGCACCCCAGGAAGGAGAAGAGGTTTCTTAAGTCCTGGGAAGTTTTGAGGTAGAACGTGTCTCGCCCCTTAGAGACTATCAGGTGGAATGGGAACCCCCATCGGTATGTGGTGCCTGCGTTCCGTACTGCATCTAGTACCGGCCTTATCGCATTGTCTCATTTGCAGCGTACGTCTGGAGAGGTCCGGGAGGATGTGAATTCTGGCTCCATCGAATTCCACAGGGCCATGTCTCCACGCCCTTCGTGATATTTCTTCTTTTACTCTATAGAAGTGTATCCTGCATATAACATCACGTGGGAACGCCGGATCAGGATTGCGCGGGCCCAGGGCCCTATGTGCCCTATCGATCTCGATTGGGGTGTCAATGCTCCTGTCCAGGAGGGTGTTAAAAATGGTGGTAATCATTTGTTTCACGTCTTCTCCGGACGACGCCTCTGGTATTCCTCTAAGCCGAAGGTTGTTCCTCCTGTGCCTGTTTTCCAAGTCGTCGTGCATAAGTTGAAGCTGAAGGATTTGTGAGCTTTGGGCCTCCACTCGCGCCGTTAGGTCCGCAATAGCGGATTCGTTCGCCGTCTGGTGTGACGTAACTCTGGAATCAAGTGCCTGAAGCTGGCCCCGCACCTCCGCGATGTCCTTCTTATACGCCATCTCATATTTCGCTATAAGCGCATCAAAATCTGCTCTAGTGGGGATAGCTTTTTGGAAGGAGAGAGTTTCACTGTGGATGTTGCCATCTGATGCTGACCTGGCTTGTATCGCTTCAGTATTCTGAGGTGCAATTGGAGGGCTTGGATCGAGCGGAGAAGGAGAATAACTTCATTCATAGGTGAGAGCTGCATGTTGGGGGGGAGGATTTCCTCCTGTGAGAGAGTTAGCAGGGGCGGGGGGCTGGGGATGTCGGCGTCCTCCGAGGAAGACCATTCCATAGATAGGTCGTGGGGTGGGTGTGTCGGGTTTGATGGTTGGGAGGTCGGAACACCTAACGCTTCTCAGTTCCCAGCATTCCACATCATTCCCCCAGGTCTCGGGAGGCTTTTGGACCATGGGGTTCTTTGCGGAAGACCCCTCGCGGGGGGCAGAGAGGCCGAGGAACCCACCACCTGTTGGGGTTTCGGGGCATTCGGGGTTCCCGTATTTTTAGCGGAGGGAGTGTAGGCAAATCTGCCAAGGCTTCCCCAGTCCGCCTGTCTCCCCTTGAGCCCACGAGGGGGCAACTGCGGGCCAGAAGATGGGGTCCCCTTGGCTGCGGCACTCAGAGCATTCCCCTCCCTCCCAGTCTCTCCCCGCCTCTCCCCGCAGGGCCTGTGCCTTTGTCCCCTGCTGCAGACTGCTTGTGTAAGGATGTGAGTATGGGGCCCCTTGGGTGAGATCACCAGACTTCTCAATAGGGGGCTGAGAGCCCTCCCCATTTCTTCCTGTATCAGCATCCCCCCGGGGAATCAACTGGTGCCCCCTCTGATCTGTCCTCCAGCGTCTCCCCAGCATACCTCAGGCCAGCTGTCTCCTCAAGGACGTAACCGAAACGTCCCGATGCCGGCGCTGCTTCTCTGCAGCGCTTCAGCCTGTCAGCTACCTCAGTCCCCTCGCGTTCCCGCCACTGCGATCGCGAGTTTCACCCCCCGCTGTGCTCACGGGGCTGACTCTTTGCCGCCGACATGATCTGAGGTGGGGGCAAGCGGACCGGATCCTCTTCGGTGCCCGCCGCCATTTTAGAAGTCTGGGCTGCGGTGGCCGCCGCCTCGCCCGCCGTCCGGCTCCTGCGCTCCCGCGGCGAGATCAGTGTTGCATCTCCCGGGCTGCTGCTATTCAAGTGTCCCTCCTCTTCACTCGCAGACATCTCAGGTGGGAGTGAAGGAGGCGCCGCCATGAACTCGCCGCTCACGTGTTCCTCTCCGCCAGTCATCTGGTCACTCTGCTGGATGCCGCAGGTATGTGTGACCTCTCTCTCACGGTCTCTTCGCTTGTGTTTCTTCCCAGCCATCAGGATAGGGAAAGGAGGACCAAGTAGCCTTGTACAGTCACAGTTAGCCCGTTTAATCTCAGGAGCTCTCTCCTCTACGTCCGCACCATTCGCCTGCCAGGCCACGCCCCCTCTCACAGTACAGTTATGATAAGAAGAGAAGAGATGCTTAAATCTCCTTGTGATGCCTGAAAGCCTCAAACTTGGGGAAAAGAATTGGGGCATGGTACTGAACAAATTTTTCGCCCTCTTCCCTCAATGAAAATGCAAACAGTTAGCCCAAATCCACGAAAAGTTTGAAGGAGGAAATTAAGCCAAATTCTTTGAAGCTGCTAAGGCTGAACATATATGCATAGAAATCACCCTTTGATATCTGCTAAATGAAGAAAATGTGTCCAACTCCACGCTTCTGGGAGTTCAGTAAGACCAAGATGGTTAGTCACTAAAACGTATCACTTCAATGCACTTTAACACGAACATGGGGGTTTAGCTGCTGTTGTTTGTACATGCTTTTAACCCATGGATTAAAAGCACGGTTTTAGGGATACTGCAGGGATCTGGACACATTTTTGTCATTTACTAGCTTGGGCATCCAGTGCCTGCTTCAGTTGTTCCACATGAATCCTGCTTTATGGTGGTTGAGCTAAAGTATGCAAAACCATTTATTCTTAGTATACAGTACGTCCTGCTCCAAATAGAATACTTACACTTGGGTATTACTCCGCCACATGGTGCTGTACTGCAGAGACATCGAAAACAGGCTCCTCCGACCCCTCAAATACCCAGGGACCTCCCACAATCCCCAGAATTTCTCTGCAGTCTGGACTGCGAAGGACAAGAATATGTCTCTCTCTTCTCGCAGGTGAGCGGCCCTGTAGGACTATTCCCACCCGTTCCATTAATAATGTGCCTCCCAGCCTTGGCTGCGCTGGTCGGGTGATGGTAGGCAGCACCGCTGTTAGGTGCTTTAGGAGTGCTGCTCCACCGCAATCCCCCACCAAAGGGTAGGCGGTATAGGCTTATGGTGAGCCTCTATGGGATGCCCCTCCCGCACTATTGCCCCTTGCCCCCGTCTTTCGGTGGGCCCTATCTAAATGGTCCGCTGTCCTCCCTCATTCTCCCTGTAGCATTCGGGGGAAAAAAGGAGGGGGGGTTGTGTGCGTGTGTGTGTATATGTGCATTTCGTGTCTTGGCTTTTACTTATGCCTTGTGTCAGCCGCCGCGCTGACATGCATTACTTTTATTATTTAAAGTGGACCAACACCCAGGATTTTCACTATCCTGGGTGTTGGTCCACTTCCACGGGCACCCCGATCGGGGTGTGTGAAACCCCCCAGAAATCCCCTAAAATCTTACCTTATCGGCAACGGACAAGCGACGGATAAGCCGCCGCCGCCTCTCACAAATTCACAAATGGCCGACGCGGGTGCGCGCCCTGCTAGAGGGACGCGTGGGAGACGGTGGCGGCTTATCCGTGCGCTTGTCCGTCGCCGATAAGGTAAGTTTTTAGGGGCTTTCTGGGGGGTTTAACACAGCGATTTCGGATGCCCCACAGGGAGGGAGCTGATTGGCCCGGGAGATCAGGGGTGGGTGTTGGTCCAGTGTTCCGCACTTGGCGGCGTTACCTCCGGTGCTGGCGCGCCGTCAATGGCTGCTTGTCATAGGTTGGCTTTGCGCTCTTCGGGGGGGGGGGGGGGCAGGGCCTGGCTCTGGCGCGTTCCGCGTCATTGCTCGTGCAGGCCCGCCCCTCGAGGTATACCGACGCCATTTTGTCTGCTTGTGGGCTCCTGCGTGACAGTTCTACCTACCGCGGTCCGTAAGTGCCCTCACGGGCGGCTTTATTATCATTTTTTATTGAATGTTTGCTTACGGCCCACTTTTATTATGTCTTTCAGACGTGCGAATCCATTGGCTTCTCCCGGCCCTCTATTAGTTGTTTAACTTGTGAGGCCTAGTGTAATTGCTCCCACTTCCCTTGCAGGTTATTGGGGCATCCAGGGTTGCTATATAGCGTTAATCCCTATTGGCATATTGTGCCGTTATAATCACCATATGGAGGCATCTCAGGATAATGTGACCGGGGTTCCTTCGGGACAAGCCCGGCTGTGTGTAGCTTGTGGGGTCCTATTAGCGCTGACAATGCACGGGTCTGTGTACCTTGTGCCCAGCAGGTGCTAGCGCTGCAATCTGGCCTTCCTGTGGCTGGGCCTGCACCTCGTTTCACTTCACCTACTCCCCCAAGCTTAGTCTCACTCCCATTGACTTGCATACAAGTGGGGATTCTCAGCATGTGTCTGCTAGACTGGCTAGTGTTGAGAAGTTGATTGCTAATACCTTGGCGCGTAAGGCCACTGCAAAAAAGCGGCACTTAACGCTCGATGTCACTCTTTTCCCTATGGAAACTGATGAGTTTTGGCATTTATGTGGCTATACCCCCTCGGACGAAGGGGAGCTATTCTCCGATTTGGGGTCATCTAATGAGAGACCCAGGGGTCATGACGATTCTGGCTCTGACCCCTGGGCCACAGATGATACTGATAGATTGCTGGCCCAGATTTTTGAGGTTCTGTCCATTTCTCCCCCTGTTGCGGCTCCTAGGCAAAGGGGTGAGCTTTTTCATACTGCTAAATCACGTTTGGAATTTCCCGAGCAAGCTTATTTCAATAATCTTGTACTCAAGGAGTGAGAACATCCCAGTAGACTTCCCGGTGTGCCTAAGTCTTGGGACAGAAAGTATCCCTTTCCTGCTGACGTGGTTAAGTGCTGGTCATCCCCTCCCGAGGTGGATGCCCAGGTTCTAGGGTTGTCTAACACCTCTGTCATGCACTCCCCTGACTCTGACATGCACAACCCTGCGGGATGCTGAGGACCGGCGCATTGACCAGCTGGCGTCCCATGCCTTTGCGTGTGTGGGGACGGCGCTGCGCCCGGTCTGTGCCTCGGCCATTACATCTGTAGCTATTGGGACCCTGATCAGAAGTGTCCTTGATGGTGCCCCTGATGATTTGCCTGCTGATGTGTTTAATGCACTCTCTAGTTGTGATGTTTTTGTAAATTTTGTCCTCTCTGCCTTGGATGACACCATTAGAATGTGTGCCAGAACATCTACCCTTGTGGTGGCTATACGCCGCTCGGTTTGGCTGCGTCAATGGGCGGCTGACAATGCTGCCAAGAAGGCCCTCACTAGTTTTCCATTCAAGGGTCTTCACCTGTTGGGGGACCGCCTGGACCTTTTTGCTAAGGGAGGCAGGTTACCCCAGCGCAGGCGGCAGTCTCGGCCCTTTCGGGGTCAGGGCTCTATTTCCTCCCCCTACCGTGGTGCTAGACAAGGGAGGGGGGTTTCCTTCACTGGGGCCCGTGGAGACTTCTGGGGTTGGAGCAGAGGACGTGGACATCCTGGCTCCTCCTGGGGCCCTAAGCCTAAGTCCTCTCCCAAGCCCCCTCAGGCATGATGGTGCGCCCTCGCCCATCCGGGGGGGGGGGGGGCGGCTTCAGCACTTTGCTCACGTCTGGAGGCTTCATGTCTCAGACCGGTGGATTCAGGAGGTAGTGTCCTCTGGTTACAAGATAGAGTTTGCTGCCCGGCTCCCCCCAAGGTTCATCAGATCCCGGATTCCTCAGGACCCTGTGGCTGCTCAGTACCTTGTGCAGGCAGTACAAAGCCTCCTGGAGCTGGGGGTCATCGGCAAGGTCCCTTTAATAGAAAAAGGCAAGGGCTTCTATTCCAACCTTTTCACAGTGCCCAAAAAGGATGGGTGAGTCAGGCCCATCCTGGACTCGAAGATACTCCACAAATTTGTCAGGAGCAGACATTTTCGCATGGAAACTCTGCGCTCTGCCATAAGTTCCCTGCGCCCAGGGGATTTCATGACGTCTGTGGACCTTACCTTCATATTCCTGTGTTTCCAGGTCATCAAAGGTTCCTCAGGTTCGCTCCGGAAGATCAACACTACCAATTTGTGGCATTGCCCTTTGGTCTCACTTCAGCTCCCAGGGTGTTCACCAAGGTGCTGGCTGGAGTGATGTCTCTGATCAGGTTTCGGGGCATCTGCATGCTGCCTTACCTGGACGACATTCTCATCACCTCCCAGTCTCTACATCAGGCAGAGTTGGATACTTAGCTGGTGGTGTCCACCCTGGAGTAATTTGGCTGGGTGATCAATCACCCCAAGTCTTCTCTGTCCCCCTCCTTGGTGACTCCATTCCTGGGAATGACTCTGGATACAGTTCAAGCAAGGATTTTTCTTCCTCAACAGAAGGTGGATGGTCTGATTGCGCAGGTCCGGTTCCTGCTATCTTATCATCATCCCTCCATCAGGCAGGGAATGCAGCTGGTGGGCCTGATGGTGGCGTGCTTCGAGGCGGTGCCTTATGCTCAGTTCCACTTGAGGCCTCTGCATCTTCACCTCCTGTCAGTATGGGACAAGGACCCAGCGTCCCTGGACCGGGTATGTGCACTTTCTTCCCTGGTCAGGCGGTCCCTCTCGTGGTGGCTGGACTCCAGGAACCTGCTGGGGGGCTGATCCTTTCTGGCCCCCTCCTGGGAGATGGTCACCATGGATGCCAGTCTGTCAGGATGGGGGGCTTCTGGAAGTCCCTGCGGTTCCAGGGGAGGTGGGGCCCTCAGGAGGCCCACACACCTATCAACGTCTTGGAGCTGAGGGCGATCAGGTTGGTTCTGGCTCAGTTGACTCATCACCTTCGGGGCCTGCCTGTTCAGGTGCGCTCGGACAACCAGACGGCAGTTGCCTACATCAATCAGGGAGGGACCCGGAGCAAGGGGGCCCTCCAGGAAGTGTCTCTGATTCTGACCTGGGCGGAGGCCAATGTTCCTGCATATCAGCTGTTTACATCCCGGGGGCAGAGAATCTCCTGGCAGATTCTCTGAGCAGGGGGACCTCTCGCCAGGGAGAATAGTCCCTCTGCAACAGGGTGTTCCAATCCCTGTGTCACCGTTGGGGTCTACCAGATGTGGATCTGTTTGCGTCCCGTCACAATCACAAGCTTCCGGCCTTTGTTTCCCTGTCTCAGGATCCTCTGGCCTTGACCACGGATGCCCTATCCATGTCATGGCAGGACTTTCAGCTCCTGTATGTCTTTCCTCCATTCCCCCTGCTGGGCAGGGTCCTGCGCAAGATTGCTCTGGAAGGGGTGCCAGCAATTCTTGTGGCCCCCAGGTGGCCAAGAAGAGTGTGGGTCGCAGACGTGGTGCAGCTGGCAGTAGATCAGTACATTCTGCCCAGGGTGCCAGATCTGCTCACTCAGGGCCCCTTACGCCATTCCAATTTACAAACTCTGGCTTTGACGGCCTGGCTGCTGAAACCTCCATCTTGATGGAGAAAGGCTTGTCTGCCTCGGTGGTTGATACCATGATAAAGGCTAGGAAAAAAATCTTCTTCTTCCATTTATTACAGGGTGTGGCGTGCCTACATTGACTGGTGTGAGTCTAAGTCTCTTCCCTGTCGTGTATTCTCTGTTCCCAGGATTCTGGAGTTCTTGCAGCATGGGTTGGAGATGGGGCTCCAACTCAGTACTCTGAAGGGTCAGGTTTCTGCCCTGTCTGTTTTCTTCCAGAAGTCCTTTGCTCAGCATTCTCTGATCAAGACCTTTTTCCAGGGGGTTACTCATGTGCGTCCCCCACGGAAGCCCATGAGGCCTGTTTGGGATTTAAACTTGTTTTTTTCTTCCAATCCATTCCAGGCACTCCTTACGCTTGGGATTACCTCCTTGCTGATCACGTGACTGCAAGAAAGAAAACAGGTGCGGCCCCTCCCGGCCCGTAGCAGCTACCTCTTCACCAAGATCAGTTTTTTCTTTCTTGCAGTGGCAAGATGACTGTGAAGGTTGTTCAAGAAATTAGCTCTCAAGGATTGGCAGCAAGTGGGGGACTGAACCCTGTCGGCTCTCTGCGTAGCCTTATTCCCACGGATCCCTCAAGACCCAAGTTTATGCCTCCACAGCGTTGGCTGTTTTGGGGTCCGTGAAGGTAAGGTGGAAGCGCCGGGGTCTTGGGGCACTTACAGAGTGTATATGCTCTGGGCTGCAGGCTTTTTTGAAAAGCAAGTCAGCCGCAGGTTTTTCTCTGGTGTACCTGCTGAGGAATGTTTTTTATTTTTTACCCAACCCTTCCTTCTTCCAGTTAAAAAAAAAAAAAAAAAATTTAATAAAAAAAAAGAAAAAAAAATTTTTTTATGTATGCCCTTAACCCTTTAAGTGCCAGCCTACCTGGAGTTTTTGTCACACTCTGTTGCCAGACCATTTTGCACTATTTTGCGCTCCCCATGTTCAAATGTGATTTTTGAAGGGATTTCCAGGGATTTCCCAGGAAAATGATATATTGAGTCTGGGCTTTAACATGAAATGTCTTGTTTGTCATTTGTTAGGTGTATTCTTAATATTTTTGGGTGAAATATGTGCAAAAAAAAAAAAAAAAAAAAAAATTTTTACATATTGTAGTTTTTTTTGGAATAAAAAATGTAAGTTTGTCAATAAAATCTTATTGCGTGTGAAATCCCAATTTCTCCTGGTTACAGCGGTACCACATATGTATAGGTAGACACCCTTTCCTGCCCAGGAGACTCCCCCAAACTGAAACAGCGCTTTAGGAGATTTTCAGATAAAATACAACTATGCTATGCAATATGCGCACCTTGCGGTTTTTCCAGAAAAACAACCCTTTACATTTGAAATACCCCCAACAAACTATATATTCTCTGGAAGTACACACCTCAGGCTTTCTAGGGGTACCAAGCTTGTGGATGTGGCCATAGTTTTCTGGAAGTAATCCCTCAACGTAATCTTTGGTTGCAAAGAGTTTCCCTAAAAAAAGGATAAAAAAGCAGAATCAAAGCCACATTTTCCTAAAAAAACTATATACAAACAAGAAAAAACAAGTTTAATCTGAAAACGCAACATCCCCCGAACAGAACAACACCCAACATGCATAGGTTCTGTCAAGGGAAGAGTTGCCAAACACCCCAAAGTAAAGCATGCGCATAACGGTAATTTTACTTGAAAATTTCAGCTCTGCAGACAAAGTGCGCACCTTGCGATTTTTCAACCAAAACAACCCTTTACATTTGGAATATCCCCCATAAACCATATATTCCCTGAAAGTACACACGTTAAGCTTTTTAAGGGTACCCAGCTTGTTCTAGTGGGCTCATCTTTCTGGAATTAATTCCTCAAAGAATTCTTTGGTTGCGCAGGGTTTCCCTAAAAAATTTATAAAAAAGCTGAATAAAAAACACCTTTTCCTAAAATATAAATATGCAAACCAGAAAAAACAAGCTAAGTCTGAAAGCGCAAGGTCCCCCGAACAGAACAATACCCAACATGCATAGGTACTATTAACCCTTTTAATTGCCAGCCTACTTGAGATTTTGTCACCCTCTGTTGACAGGCCATTTTCCCCATTTTGCGTCATGTTTTGCGACATGTTTTGCGCCATTTTTGCTGTAACTTTCAGAAAAATTATATATATATTTTTTGCAGCAGAGTTTAGACTTTAACATGAAATGTCTTGTTTGTATTTTTTTTTTTTTTTTTTTTACAATATTATTAAGTGAAAAAAAAATAAATAAATAAAAACATTTTTTTAGAAAATTGACTCCTTTATTTTAAATAAAAAATGTATTTTATTAAGGAAAATCATATTGCATGTGAAAGCCCCATTTCTACCGATTAGAACGGTACCACATATTTATCGGTAGCCCCCCGTTCCTGCCCAGGAGACCCCCCTAACTGAAACAAGTATTTTATAACATTCACAAAAAAAATACAAAAACCATCCACACTACAAAGGGTTAAATCGGGAAAAAAAATGACATAGGGTCCCCCCTCCCAGGGGAGGGAGACCCCATTTTTTTTTTGATTTTTAAGGGTTAAAAACCCTTAAAAATCAAAAAAAAAATTTGACGTGGGGTCCCCCTTACCCAAAGTAACCAGCCCGGGACCAGCTATGGGGGCTTGTAGGCACAGAGTGGGGGGGCCAGCTTTTGTGGCCCCCCCACCCTGCAGCCTACGAGCCCACATAGCCCATGTGGGCCCGGGCTCTTCTGCCCCCCCCTGGCCTTTGGGGAGGCAGGTAATGGGGGTGCCGGGGGTTAATGGCAAGCCACCCGCTAGCGCAGGTGGCTTGCCATCCCCCCAGCCTTGTGAACTGGTATAGGGGTCATGGACCCCTTACCAGTTCACAAGGGGTTAAAAGTAAATAATGACACACACACATAAAGAAAAAAATATTTTATTAATTTTTTTTTTTTTTTACACTATACTCACCTCCCATCCATCCTGGAGCACTCTGTCCCTCGGCGATCACTGGCTTCTGCTCACTTGCTAGAAGCCTTTTATAGCTGCTGGATGACAGATTACAAAGGGTTAATCAAAAAAAAAAATGACATAGGGTCCCCCCTCCCAGGGGGGGCGGACCCCATTTTTTTTTTATTTTTAAGGGTTAAAAACCCTTAAAAATCAAAAAAAAAATTGACGTGGGGTCCCCCTTACCCACAGTAACCAGCCCGGGACCAGCTATGGGGGCTTGTAGGCACAGAGTGGGGGGGCCAGCTTATGTGGCCCCCCCCACCCTGCAGCCTACGAGCCCACATAGCCCATGTGGGCCCGGGCTCTTCTGCCCCCCCCTGGCCTTTGGGGAGGCAGGTAATGGGGGTGCCAGGGGTTAATGGCAAGCCACCCGCTAGCGCAGGTGGCTTGCCATCTCCCCAGCCTTGTGAACTGGTATAGGGGTCATGGACCCCTTACCAGTTCACAAGGGGTTAATAGTAAAAAAATGACACACACACAGAGAAAAAAAAATCTTTATTTTTCTTTTTTACACTATACTCACCTCCGATCCGACGTCCCTCGCCGCTGTCCCGCGCCGATCACCTCACTGACAGATGCCGGTGGTGATCGGCGCAGGGCGGGTGACAGGTGAGGGGGCTCCGATCGGAGCCTCCTCACCTGACACCCGCTCTGCTCCGATCACCACCGGCATCTGACAGATGCCGGAGCTCGGAGGGGGTATAGGAGGAGCGGGATGACGTCATCCCGCTCCTCCCACAATGGGCGGGGCTAAGCGGCGGCGGCCGTCGCCGCCATTACAAGAGGTGAGGACCCGGAAGAGGGTCCTCACCTGAAGACTGCGCAGCCCAGGGGGGGGATCGGACCCCCCCCTGGTGAAGAGGAGACCCGGACAGAAGGCTCGGGCGCGGAGGTGAGTAAATGACAGTTTTATTTTTTTTTTTACAGCGGCGATCGGCGATCAGCGCTGGAAACGGGGGGGGGGGGCGGCTGGTTTCGGGCCCCCCCCTGAAGACGGAGGACGACGGGGGGGCGATCGGATGCCCCCCCAAGGAAGAGGGGACCCCAGGCTTCACAAGGATACCGGAGGTAAGTGATTTTTTTTTTCTATTTTTTAACTGTTTGGGGGAAATGCCAGGCACGTAGTTTCTACGTGCTTGGCACTTAACGGTAGGAGAAGCAACCACGTAGAAACTACGTGCTTGGCATTTAAAGGGTTAAGGGACGTGGCTGACGTCACACAGGGGGCAGAGTTTTGGGCCAGGGTGCTGCCCTAGAAATGCCTTGTGATTAGGTGGCTTTCAGGGGTTCCGCTGGTTTATTCATATTGTTGCCTCAGGGCAAGCTGATTTTGCCGTTGTTTGCACTAAGCTATGATATATATATTATGTGTTTGATCATTTCTTTTGTATAGTTTTGTATAGCGGTAAAGAGAAGAGCGGTGGTGGTGAGTGGACATTGCCATTATCAATTTTTATATACATTTTTTTGAATAATTGCATTATCAATTTCATGTTTCAGTTAAGTTTATATTATTAATATTGTTATTATATACTTTTATGGATATATATATATATATATATATATATATATATATATATATAGATAGATATTTTACTATCTGTATGATTATATTTTATTATTATAATGATTGTCAGTTTTATCTTTTTATCAGTTTAAAAAAAAAAAAAAGAGGGACATTATTAATGCGTTTTTTTCTCCTGTTTTATTTTTTAGAATTTGGAAGAAGGATAGAAAAGGGTTGTGGTTCCTCCCGATCCCTTTTAGGGTTGGTTTTTGGCTTAGGGCCTTTTAGGTCTGATTGCCAAATTAAAAAAAAAAAAAAAAACACCATGAGGGAGGCATCAGGGGATAGTGATTCCGGCATCCCATTTGAGTGGGGCTGGCTCTGCCCCTTATGTAAGCGGGATCCCCTGGGAAGTTTCAGCACGGTTTGTTCCACTTGCGCCATGAGAATGGACCATAGTAGAGCGGCGGCTCAGGTCTATAGTCCAGTTATTGCTGATGTGAGCGCAACGGCTCACCCATCCCTTCCTTCCCCTGGAAAGGGGGAAGGCAGCGAGGCGCAGTCAGATGTGGTGCACAGGTTTGATAACCTGGAGAGACAGTTATCCTTGGTTATTCCAAAGAAGGCCACTTATAAGAGGAGGCATTGGAACCTGTTGCGGAGGAAAGAGATTTATTTGCCTCTTTTGGAGAGTGGGAGGAAGAAGAGTATATAGATGAGCAGCTCTCAGAAGGCGAGTTACGCTCTGGTGAGGAAGATAGTAACTCTATTTTTTCTCTTCTGATGAGGACCCCCTCCTTGCAGGCGAAACAGAGTGTCTGCTCTCTTCGGTTTTTGAAACTTTGCTTATCACTCTCTCCCCTATTGTATCTTGTACTCAGAATATCCACTGTCAAATCTGTAAAACTGCGTTTGAAATAGTGTATGTACTGTATGTTCTACCCTGTCTGTAATTACTACTTTGTAAGCGCTACGGAAGATGATGGCACTATATAAATGTATACCACACAAATGGGCCCTAGATTAGCCCAATAACCCCTAGCGCTCTGCCGCACACCAAAAAATGTTTCCTGAGTAATTTAAAAGATTACATTTATTAAGTCATATAAATATATAAATGATCAATAATAATAATAATATCACCCCTCCCGAGGTGGAAAAAAGAGGGAAGGATGATCTGTTTAAGCCAGTAAGGCAAAGGCAGGTGTTCCCGGAGCAGCTGCACTTTTCTAAAATGGTGTTAAAGGAATGGGAAAATCCTAACAAATTACCGGCTTTTCCTAGAATACTAGACTCTAGGTATCCCTTTCTGGTGGACATGATTAAGCTTTGGTCTTACCCACCTGAGGTGGATTCTCCAGTAGCAGGCTTGTCTAATACTTCCATCATGCCGTCTGCTACTATGGGATCTTTAAGAGATCCCATGGAGAGACTAATGGATCAATTGGCTCGCCATGCTTTTGCTATGAAAGGATCCTTTCTACGTCCTGTTTGTGCCATGGCCATTGTGTCCCTGGCTTCAAGGAAGAAGATGAAGAAAAAGTTTAGCCAGGGCTAAGTCTCGCAGGCTTATTCAAGAGTCCAAAGATTTTCTTTTACAAAAAATGCTGGAAAGTAAAGGTGCAAATATCGATGTCAACTTAACTGCAGGCAAATAAAGACCCTCTATGGAGGGTTACAACAATACAAAGCAAAAAATGATGCATTTATTATAACATTTAACAATCTTATATGGGCTCCACTAATTTTTATAATGTGGCAGAAAGGAGTGAAACCATATAGCTAATAGTTAAGTATTGTACCTTGCTATGAAGACTGTATGCGGACCTTCATAGAGTCCAAAGATTTTAAGGATTGTTTGGACTTTAACTCGTTCGCTATCACCACGATGGATGATGCAGTCAGGCTAGCTGCTAGAACTTCTGCTCTGCTTGTGGCCTTGTGCCGTCCCTTATGGCTAAGACAATGGTTGGCGGATGCCGCCGCTAAGAAAGCTCTTATAGATCTACCTTTTTTAGGGAGCAGATTTTTTGGAGAAAAAATGGACGGTATGGTGAAGGATGGCAAACTGCCTCAGAGGAAGAGGGCAACTCGGCCTTTTCAGAGGACTTCATCATATCGACTCTTTTGGACTGGCAAAGGGGCCTTCCGTCTTTGCTCCCGTAGATATTTTTGAGGTAGAGGCAGAGCGCGTAATAGGGTTGGAGGGACCTGGGCGGGTGGGGGGACGGCTTTTGCATTTTGCTCATATCTGGAGGAAAGGTGGTGTCATCAGGCTACAAGATCGAGTTTGCAGCCAGACCACCCGCAAGGTTCCTTCTGTCAGGGGCATCCCGGAACCAGTCAAAGATAGATGCCCTGAGATCCACAGTTCAGCATCTCCTTCAAAAATGGGTAATTTGTCGGGTACCCTTTCAGGAGGAAGGTCAGGGGTTTTTACTTCAACCTGTTCGCAATCCCCAAAAAGGATGGGTCGATGCATCCCATTTTAGACTTAAAGGGTCTCAACAGGTATATGCGCGTGAAACATTTCCGCATGGAGACGCTAAGGTCAGCAGTAAGAGTAGTTCGGCCCGGGGATCTTATGACTACTCTAGACTTAAGGGACGCGTATCTGCATGTTCCAATTTTTTCCAGGGCATCAGAAGTTCCTGAGGTTCGCCCTGGAAGACCAGCACTTCCAGTTTGTGGCACTCCCATTTGGGATATCCTCGGCTCCAAGAGTGTTCACCAAAGTTTTGGCGGGTCTCATGGCCATTTTCAGGAGCCAGGGGATATGCATCGTTCCATATTTGGACGATCTTTTAATTTCAGCCGGATCTCTTCAGCAGATCATGAAAGATACGCAGATGGTCCTATCAACTCTGGAAGAGTTGGGCTGGGTGATCAATTACCCGAAGTCCCATGTCACTCCGGCGCCAGTAAGGAACTTCTTAGGAATGATTCTGGTCACGGTTCAAGTCAAAGTGTTTCTACCAGAGCAGAAGGCTCTGCTAATTCTAAGTCAAATAGAGTACTTACTGGCTTGCCGGCAGCCGACCATTCGGCTAGGGATGAAGCTAGTAGGCCTTATGATAGCCTGCTTCGAGGCCATACCTTTTGCCCAGTTTCACATGAGGCTTCTTCAGTGGAATCTGTTGGCAAACTGGGATCGAGCCCCACAGTCGCTGGATCAAGTTTTTTGTTCTGACGCCCTCAGCCAGGCAATCTCTTCTGTGGTGGATGGACCCTCTTCATCTGTCTGTAGGCAGGTCCTCTCTGACACCACAGTGGCAGATCGTTGCCTCAGATGCCAGTCTCACAGGTTGGGGGGGGGCATCTGGCAGACACAGAAGATCCAGGGCCAATGGGGGCCAAAGGAGTATCAGCTTCTCATAAATATATTGGAATTAAGAGCAATCCAACTAGTGCTTCAGTATCTGACCCCCAGCTTAAAGGGGCAGGCAGTCCAGGTCCAGTCGGACAATCGGACGGCAGTAGCCTATATCAATCATCAGGGGGGTACCCGGAGCAAGAGTGCTCTAGAGGAAGTAAGCCGGATTCTGACTTGGGCAGAGGAGAATGTTCCCTGCATCTCGGCAGTTTAGATCCCGGGGGTAGAAAACCAGGAGGCCGACGCTCTGAGCAGGAAGGTTCTGCGTTGGGGAGAATGGTCCCTCAGTCGGAAGGTCTTTCAAGCCCTTTGTTTTCACTGGGGGTGTCCGGAAGTGGATTTTTTGCATCCAGACACCATCACAAACGGACGAAATTCATGTCCCTATCAAGGGACCCTCTGGTCATAGCAACAGATGCCCTGTCAGTCTCTTGGGCAAGGTTCAAGCTTCTGTACATTTTTCCCCCGCTTCCGCTCCTGAGCCATGTATTAGGAAAGATAGCTCATGAGGGGGTACCTACCATTCTAGTAGCTCCTCATCGGCCAAGAAGAAGTTGGTTTTCAGACATAACAAGGATGTTGGTATACCATTGGCGCCTACCAGTCGAGCCAGATCTTGTCACTCAGGGGGCGCTTCGGCGCCCGAATTTACAGATGCTGGCTTTAACGGCATGTCTATTGAAACCTCGATCTTAGCAGAAAAGGGTTTATCGGCCAAGGTTATTCATACCATGATTCGGGCCAGAAGAAGTCTTCTTCCATGTTTTACTACAGGGTCTGGCGGTCGTTCATATCCTGGTGGGAGGCTAGGAATTTGCAGAAGGTATTCGAATTCTAGAATTCCTACAAGATGGCTTAGAAATGGGCCTACAGTTAAGCACCCTAAAAGGGCATGTATCGGCCTTGTCTATTTTTTTCCAGAAGTCTTTCGCTAGTAATAGGCTCATTAAGACTTTTTTTCAGGGGGTCACTCATGTCTGACCACCGCGCAAGTCTATTTTACCAGTGTAGGACTTGAATCTGGTGTTGACGGCTCTGCAGGGTGCTCCCCTTGATCCTATGATTGACGCTCCATTGAGCATTTTGACGCTTAAGGTGATATTTTTGGTGGCATTCACCTCTGTGCGGCGTGTTTCTGAGTTAGCCGCCTTATGTATGAAGTTTCCTTATTTTGAGTTACACAGAGACAAAGTAGTTTTTCGGTTTAAGCCTGATTTTTACCTAAGATCGTCTCTCCCTTTCACCTTAATCTAGAGGTAACTTTACCTTATTTATGCCCAGTTCCGGCTAATGCTAAGGAAAGGGCGCTTCATCTTTATATGCAGTCAGAGCCGTAAGATATTACTTGGCAGCTACAGATTCCTTCAGCAAAACGGATTTCCTTTTTTGTTATATCGGAAGGGCCGAGAAAGGGGCCTCCGCCAGCTAAAGCCACTGTCAGTAAGTGGATTAGGCAGGCAGTAGGAAGAGCCTACTCGGCCAAGGGGAAGGAACTCCCTTTTCGGGTCTTGGCTCATTCCACTAGGGCCATTGGTGCTTCTTGGGCTTTTCAGCATCAGGCTTCGGTGGAACAGGTTTGCAAAGCTGCCACCTGGTTTTCGGTGTATACATTCACCAAGTTTTACAAGGTAGATGTTAGAGCCTCAGCTGACGCTGTTGTTGGTCGACAGATTCTTCAGGCAGTAGTGAAATGAACTACCTGCTGTTCTGCGTTAGGGGATCCCGCCCATAGATGGCACTGCTTTTGGAGATCCCAAGCTTAAGGAGTGCCTGGAATGGATTGGAAGAAAAAACACAATTCTGTGAGGTACTCACCTGTAGAATTGTTTTTTCTGGGAATCCATTCTAGGCACTCCGGCCCACCCGTTGGGTCATGATCTATCTTTTGATGCCTTTTTTGATGGTGTTTAGTCCATTTATTTCATTAGCATTTAAAAAAAAAAAAGAGAAAATAGAAAAAGTGTAAGAGAAAATGAAAAGAACAAAATTTAATTTCTGAGAGTATTCTCGCGGAGTTCGGTGCAAAGTAACATGGACTCCTATATAGGCCCTCCCGGCCTGCCTCTGTTTTTCAGTTTTTTACTGCTTTGTAAGTAAACTGATCTTGGTGAAGAGGCAGCTGCTACTTATGGGCCGGGAGGGGCCGCACCTGTTTTCTTTCTTGCAGTCATGTGATCAGCAAGGAGGTAATCCCAAGCGTAAGGAGTGCCTGGAATGGATTCCCAGAAAAAACAATTCTACAGGTGAGTACCTCACAGAATTGTGTTTTGTCTACCTTGCAGGGTGCTCCCTTTGAACCTCTGCAGGATGCTGCCCTGGTCATTCTTACCTTTAAGGTTGTCTTTTTGGTGGCTATCACTTCTGTCAGGCGTGTGTCTGAGTTGGCGGCGCTTTCCATTCAGCCCCCCTACTATGAGAGACACCAGGACAAGGTGGTGTTCCGTTTTAAGCCAGATTTTCTGCCTAAGGTAGTGTCTGCTTTTCATTTGAACCAGGACATTGTTCTTCCTTCATTGTTCCCTAATCCTAGCACTGCTAAGGAGAGGGTTTTGCATTCTTTGGATGTGGTTAGGTGTCTACTATCAGCAAATGGATCCATCAGGCTGTGATTCAGGCCTACTCTGCTAAGGGGAAGAGTCCTCCCTTTCGCCTTACTGCTCATTCTACTCGTGCTATTAGTGCCTCTTGGGCTTTTCAGCACCAGGCTTTTGTTGAACAAGTTTGCAAGGCTGCTACTTGGTCTTCTGTTCATACCTTTTCAAAGTTTTACAGGGTTGATGTTAGGGCCTCAGTTGATGCTGCTTTTGGCCGCAAGGTTTTGCAGGCGGCAGTGGTTTAAACTGTCTGATGTTACCTTTTTTGGGGATCCCACCCTACTTTATGGACACTGCTATTGGATTTCCCAAGTGTAAGTATTCTATTTGGAGCAGGACGTACTGTATACTAAGAATAATACAATTCTGTGATTACTCACCTGTAGAATTGGTATTATGAGTATACAGTACGTCCTGCTCCACCCCACCCTTGGTTTTTCATTATCTTGGATCCCCTGTATGGTGATTGTTATTGTTATAGTTACCTTTTTGGGTTGTTTTAAAATTCTCCCGGCTTCTCGTTAACTGCTTTTCAATGCTGGGGATTGTGGGAGGTCCCTGGGTATTTGAGGGGGCCGGGAGAAGCCTGTTTTCGATGTCTCTACAGTACAGCGCCATCTGGCGGAGTAATACCCAAGTGTAAGTATTCTATTTGGAGCAGGACGTACTGTATACTCATAATACCAATTCTACAGGTGAGTAATCACAGAATTGTATATAAGTCCAGGCGTATACTCGCCTTTCTTCCCACGCTGATCCTCTGTGTAGCACCTCCATCTTCATACTTACTGTTGAGGGAGAACAAGTGAAACCAGTGCCAGGCAGACACAGCTGCCTCTATCAAACTGGGTTTATGACCCTCTTACACACCTACTCTATTCATTGCAATGAAGAAAGTGCGCCAAACCCACCTTGGTAGCTGAACTCACAAATCATATCTCTGATATGGGGTCTTTTTACTTTAGTGAGCCCCAACACCACTGCATTCTTTGTGGAAATGGACTTTACAGTTGCAGAGCAAAAAGCCTTCAGACCTTATGTCTTGCTTTGATAGAAATGTTTAAAACATTTGAAGCAGGGTTCCTTTAAGTTTTGCGTTTTTCTACGTTTTCCTAGATAGAGCATTTGTAGACTCTGAAAACTGATAAATAATTGTATTTTATTCTGTTTTTACTGCAGCTGAAATCAGAGGCTATCCAGTCATCCTTGTTCCAAAGCAAACTGAATGAAGTAATTAAAACAATTACTCAGGTGAGTATTGACCTCCAGTAGTTCATTAGTCTTTAGGTCTTTTATAGCCCTTTGCTTTTATGTAATAAGATGAGTTTTGCGTATTAGTCATTTGAATTACAGTATGCCTTGTTTCAGCACATTTGATTAATATTTGTTTTATCCCGCAGATGATTAACTTTTCAGGAGTGATTGGCCTGCAAACCAATGCAGCCTGGATTCTTGGCCACCTTTACTTATCCAGTCTTTCTTCATCCCAGAGCAGGACTTCAGGTGAGCAAGATGGCATTTAATGTTAGCCTAGATAAACAGATTGGCGCTCTTGTATGTTACATCCTAAAGAAAACCCTTTATCTTGCACAAATGTCCTATACGATAATAATAAAAATCCCCTCTTTCCATACTCTTACCCCAACCGGCCAAGCCTGATTTGCACAATTAGCTAAAAATCTTACCCTGCACTCCCAGCACTGCAGTTGAAGCCCCATCCTGTTAATTCCAGGGATACTCCCAGCACTGTGAATGACACTTTCATTAACCAATCACTGCAACAGCTGTTGCAGTAATTGGGCGATGAAAGTGTCGCTCATGGTCCTAAAAGAGTTGGGGCCATGCCCCATGATTCAAAAGCAGAGGGCTTCCATGTGAGAAATAAAGATTGCAAGCACAGACCAGGTGAATATACCTCTTTTTTAATTGTGGTAATGGGAGGGGGGTTGTTTCTTTTTTTTATAGGATAGGTTTTTTTAATTAAGTGCCACAACCTAATGTATTAACATTATGGGATTTTATTTTCTACAGTTCCTCCTGATTTCAGCTACCTGCCAGAAAGGAGTCTGATACGTGTTGTCATAGATTTTCTCATTTCAGCTGGAAAAAAAGGTAACTCTTTGACTAAATGTGTTCAGTATGTAGTTAATTGAGCGGTGGGAAACATGTGAGCTTTTTTTATTAGCAGTAAACAAAAGCGTAACAAAAGTGAGCACATGTTTGATTAATATAAAATGCTTTAACTTAAAGTGTACCAGATCCCCCCCCCCCCAATCTGGGATGCCTGCTGTGTGAAACCCCCTTGATCGGCAATATACTTATATGTGAGACGCACACCAGTACCCTACCATTCAAATGGCGTGGGAGCATGCACGTCAGCGGGAGGGAGACAGGGATGCATCCGCTCTCTCTGTGTGTGTAAACAGAGCTAAATGCCATCCATTAATATGCACGGAATACTGCACTGATTAGATGAGAGCCCATGCATGTGCCATGGGATTGCTGAAAAGGTCAGTTTTGAGAGTGATGTGGGGGGGGGGGTGTCACGCCAAACCGGGATGTCCCAAAGAAATGTAACAAAAAACTGAACTATGTAGAACCCCTGTTGTCGTCCAAGCAGCAATGAGAAAGACCTCTGTTCCAAGCTGTATCCATTTAGCTGCATTTTTATGTGATACAGCATTCCTTATTAAATCATTATAATTATATATCTTAGTAGACCAACAGATGTATTCTAAGTATACAGCACGTCCTGCTCCAAAGATAATTCCTTACGTTTGGGTTATACATCCACAAGATGGCGCTGGACTGCAGAGACAGCAAAAAAGTGGCTCCTCCCGGCCCCTTATATACCAGGGACCTCCCACAAATTCCCCAGATCTTCTCTGCAGTCTGGCTGCGATGACAAGAAGATGGCTCTCTCTACTCGCAGGTGAGCGGGGCTTTTTAGCCTGCGGCCCTGTCGGATTATTCCCACCCGTTCCATTTTTAATTTGCCTCCCAGCCTTGGCTGCGCTGGTTCGGGTGATGGTAGACAGCACCGCTGCAGGTGCTTAGGAGCGCTGCTCCACCACAATCCCCCACCAAGGGGTAGGCGGTATAGGGACATGGTGAGCCTTTATGGAATGCCCCTCCTGCACTATCACCCTCGCCCCTGTCCTTCGGTGGGCCCCTGTTAGGTGGCCGCTGCCCTCCCTCGCTCTCCCTTGTAGTTCTCGGGGGGGGGGGGGTGTATTTATACATTCACTCGTTGTATGGTATGCTTGGTTGCTCGGTTTTCTGTCACCGCAATTGGTTGCACTGTTGCTTTTAAAAATGCCGCCGCTGCCGCGCGCGCTTGTACGGCGTTCCGCGGTCGGTGGTGACATTACCTCAGGCGCTGCTGCGCCATCATTGGTTAGGTATGTCACGTGGGTGGCTTCGCACTGGGGGGGCGGGCCCTGCAGATGGCACGTTCTGCATCCGCGGCCCGCCCCTCGAGGTATACTCGGCGCCATTTTGCTTTATTCTGCTGCGTGCGTCTACATTCCGCGGTCCGTGAGTTACCCCTGTGGGCTGATTTATCTTTAGATATTTTGTATGCATGCCGATTACGGGGTCTTTCCTATTTATGTCTTGCAGGCGGGTCAAACTTAATTGTGATTTCTCCCGGTCCTATCCCCTCTATTTAGTTCAAAACTTTATTGGGGCCTCTTGTGCTATTTCCTCCCACTTACCTAGCGGGTCATTGGGGCATTCCGGGTAGCTTATTAAGCCAAAAGAGATGGGTCCGTCAGACCCATCCTGGATTTAAAGCTTCTCAACAAATTTGTCAAGTTCAGGCACTTTCGCATTGATACTCTGCGCTCAGCTGTGACTTCATTACACCCAGGGGACTTCATGACCTCTGTGGACATCAAGGATGCTTACCTTCATATTCCAGTCTTTCCAGGTCATCAGAGATTCCTCAGGTTCACTCTGGAGGATCGGCACTATCAATTTGTGGCATTGCCTTTCGGCCTCACTTCGGCTCCCACGGTATTCACCAAGGTGCTGTCGGGAGTAATGGCTCTGCTGAGATCTCAGGGCATTCGCATTCTTCCCTATTTGGACGACATTCTCATCACTTCTCAGTCCTTCCAACAGGCGGAGCTGGATACTCAGCGAGTAGTGGCCACACTGGAGTCGTTCGGCTGGGTAATCAACCACGCCAAATCTTCTCTGTCTCCCTCCTTGGTGACGTCATTTCTGGGCGTGAATCTGGATACAGCTCAGGCCAGGATTTTTCTTCCTCAGCAGAAGGTGGACAGTCTGCAAGCGCAAGCTCAGTTCCTTCTGTCTTGCCCTCATCCTTCCATCAGGCAGGGCATGCAGCTAGTGGGCCTGATGGTGTCTTGCTTCGAGGCGGTGCCTTATGCCCAGTTTCACATGAGACCTCTTCAACTCCTCCTCTTGTCAGTATGGGACAAGGACCCTGTGTCCCTGGATGAGGAGTTTGCTCTGTCCCCCCTGGTCAGGCGGTCCCTCTCGTGGTGGCTGGACTCAAGGAACCTGTTGGCGGGCAGATCCTTTCTGGCTCCTTGCTGGGAGACAGTCACGGATGCCAGTCTGACCGGGTGGGGGGGCTTCTGGAACTCTCTAACATTCCAGGGGCTGTGGGGCCCTCAGGAGGCCCACACCCCGATCAACATTCTGGAACTGAGGGCGATCAGGTTGGTTCTAGCCCGCTTGACCCCGCATCTTCGGGGTTGGGCTGTTCAGGTTCGCTCGGACAACCAGATGGCGGTTGCCTACGTCAATCATCAGGGAGGGACCCATCAGGAAGTGTCTCTGATCCTGCTCTGAGCGGAGGACAATGTTCCCTGCATCTCACCTGTGTACATTCCAGGGGTGGAGAATCTGGAGGCAGACCATCTGAGCAGGGGGTCTTCTCGCCTGGGGGAATGGTCTCTCAGCATCAGAGTGTTTCGCTCCCTGTGTCACCGTTGGGGTCAGCCAGATGTGGACCTGTTTGCGTCCTGTCACAATCATAAGCTTCCAGTCTTTGTGTCTTTGTCCCAGGACCCTCTGGCCTTAGCCATGGATGCTCTAACATTGCCCTGGAAGGGGTTTCAGCTTCTGTATGTCTTTCCCCTGTTGGGCAGGGTTCTGCGCAAAATAGCTCAGGAAGGGGTGCCAGCAATTCTGGTGGCCCCCTGTTGGCCAAAACAAGTGTGGTTCGCAGACATCGTGCAGCTGGCAGTAGATCAGTACGCCCTGCCCAAGGATCCAGATCTGCTCACTCAGGGGCGGCTACGCCACCCCAATTTACAAACGCTAGCTTTGACGGCCTGGCTGCTGAAACCTCCATCTTAATGGAAAAGGGGCTGCCTGCCTCTGTTGTTAACACCATGATCAGGGCTAGAAAGAAGTCCTCTTCTTCCATCTACTATAGGGTTTGGCGTACCTACATTGACTGGTGTGAGTCTAAATCTCTTCCCTGTCGGGTGTTCTCTATTCCTAGGATTCTGGAATTTCTTCAACATGGTTTGGATCTGGGGCTTCAACTCAGCACTTTGAAAGGTCATGTTTCTGCCTTGGCTGTTTTCTTCCATAGATCTTTTGCTCAGCATCATCTGGTCAAGACCTTCTTCCAAGGGGTGACTCATGTGCGTCCCCCTCGTAAGCCTATGTTGCCAGTCTGGGACTTGAACTTGGTCCTATCTGCCTTGCAGGGGTCTCCTTTTGAGCCTGTGCAAGACGCTGCTTTGTCCATTCTTACTCTTAAGGTAGTGTTTTTGGTGGCTGTCACTTCTGTTAGGCGTGTTTCTGAGTTGGCGGCGCTTTCCATCCAGCCACCTTACTTTGAGAGACGCCAGGACAAGGTGGTGTTTTGCTTTAAACCAGATTTTCTGCCTTTCATCTCAATCAAGACATTGTTCTGCCTTCTCTGTGTCCCAATCCTAGTAGCCCTAAATAGAGGGTTTTACATTCTTTGGTTGTGGTCAGGAATCTGACGTTCTATTTGGTTGCTATGGCACCCTTCAGGAACACTGATGCTCTTTTTGTGGTCCCTTCTGGTCCTAAGAAGGGTCTGGCTCCAGCTAAGTCTACTATCAACAAGTGAATCTGTCAGGCTGTGATTCAGGCCTATTCTGCTAAGGGGAAGAATCCTCCCTTCTGCCTTATTGCTCATTCTACTCGTGCTATTGGTGCCTCTTGGCCTTTTCAGCACCAGGCTTCTGTTGAACAAGTTTGCAAGGCTGCTACTTGGTCTTCTGTTCATACCTTTTCTAAGTTTTACAAGGTTGATGTTCGGGCTTCAGCTGATGCTGCCTTTGGCCGCAAAGTTCTGCAGGCGGCAGTGGTTTAAACTGCCCTTTGTTGCTTTTTGCAGATCCCACCCTACCTTACGGACACTGCTATTGGATGTCACAAACGTAAGGAATTCTCTTTGGAGCAGGACGTGCTGTATACTTAGAATAATACAATTCTGTGATCACTCAACTGTAGAATTGGAATTCTACATATACAGCACGTCCTGCTCCACCCCACCCTTGTTATCATTATCCTTTGTACCTCTGTATGGTGATTGTTATTATGTTTCATGGTTAAAATTGTTGATTATGGGTTTAATTCTCCCGGCTTCTTGCTAACTGCTTTTCAATACTGGGGAATTTGTGGGAGGTCCCTGGTATATAAGGGGCCGGGAGGAGCCACTTTTTTGCTGTCTCTGCAGTCCAGCACCATCTTGTGGATGTATAACCCAAACGTAAGGAATTCTCTTTGGAGCAGGACGTGCTGTATACGTATAATACCAATTCTACAGGTGAGTAATCACAAAATTGTATTTTCTTCATTATTAGGAGAGATGGAAGTACACATTTCCAAGAACACACTTCTTCTATTCTTGTGGGTTTATAGGCTCTGCCTCTGAGAAGGTTGGACACTGTGCAAGTTGCACAGCTCTAGTGTCTATAGGGGACTGTTGCTTTGCTATTCTTTTTTTTATTATTTGTCCTATTTAAAGGGATTATAAACCCAATGGCAATAATAAGGCAGGAAGCAGCTCACCTGATGCCTGTCCCATGTGCCTCTCCTCTATTTCCTGCAGAGCCGGGTAGAAGCTATAGCAGGCCTCCAAAGTTTGCCCCTTTTTTTAATTTTATTCCTCCAGGATCACGCAAAAGAAGTGGTCTAACAGCCACTCTGTCCCTTGGTGATCTCAGCATGAGCGAGCGTGGTAAGCCACAGTGGTCCAGCAGCGGTCTCAGAGAGCACAGAGTGGCTTCACACTGCTCTATGTGTGGCCCCGCCCCCATTTGCTTGAATGGGCAGACGGGGTTGCTTACAGAACAGGGAATGGCGCTCTGTACACTGTCTGTGTGGCAGCTGCCTGTGCCTGTGGCAACAGTGCAGAATCCAGGCAAGGTGAGGGGACTTTGGTGACTTTAGTGTCGCTTTAAGCTCATTGCCACCTATTAACCCTTTAAGTGCCAGCCTACCTGGAGTTTTTGTCACCCTTTGTTGCCAGACCATTTTGCACTATTTTGCGCTCCCCATGTTCAAATGTGATTTTTGAAGGGATTTCCAGGGATTTCCCAGGAGAATTATACATTGTTTTTTTCAGCAGAGTCTGGGCTTTTTTTAGGTGTTTTCTCAATATGTTTGGGTGAAATATGTGCAAAAAAAAAAAAAAATCTTATTGCGTGTGAAATCCCAATTTCTCCCGGTTACAATGGTACCACATATGTATAGGTAGACACCCTTTCCTGCCCAGGAGACTCCCCCAAACTGAAACAGCGCTTTAGGGGATTTTCAGCTAAAATACAACTATGCTATGCAATATGCGCACCTTGCAGTTTTTCCAGAAAAACAACCCTTTACATTTGAAATACCCCCAACAAACTATAGATTCTCTGGAAGTACACACCTCAAGCTTTCTAGGTGTACCAGGCTTGTTGATGTGGCCATAGTTTTCTGGAAGTAATCCCTCAATGGATTCTTTGGTTGCAAAGAGTTTCCCTAAAAAAAGGATAAAAAAGCAGAATCAAAGCCACATTTTCCTAAAAAAACTATATACAAACAAGAAAAAACAAGTTTTTTTTTTTTTAAATTGTGCGTCTTTATTAAGAAGGACATAAGGCGCGAGCCAACATCATCAGAAACAATCAGTACGGCATCAGAGGCGACTAAGCATGCGATTATGTGATGACTAGATACTTCACAATAAATGCCCAAAACAGCATCAACTTATATATAATAAAACTTTTCCGGACATCGGACGCGACCCCACCCACATTTTTAAAGAGTAACAACACAGGCAAAACTAAGAACAGAAAAGAAGATACACCAAAGGTGCGTCAGAAAGGAAAGCGCGAAAAGAGAAAATGAAAAGGGAAGGGGGGGAGGGAGGGAAGGGAATGGATAGAACAGAGGGTAGGGGACCCCCCCCCCCCCCCCCCGATCACTCCTGGAGAAATTTAAGGTATTCCGCAGATAACGTGAACTGAGCCCAGGAACGCCAAGTCTCCCAATGCCTCCCAAGGTCATCCCTGAGGGAGGCCGTGAGCTCCTCCATCCTGCAGATATCTCCAACCCGCGAAAGCCACATAGCCATAGTGGGAGGCATCGGTGACTTCCAGCAAGTGGGGATACAGGTCTTGGCCGCAAGCAGAAGAGGGGCCAAGAAGGATCTTCCCCTAACCCGCAGGGAAGTGGCCACCAGATTCAAGAGGTAGCACGCCGGGTCGACCCCCAGATCAATATCTGTGAGGCGCTCAACGATCACCCTTATGTTGGCCCAGAACCTTGCCAGCCTGGGGCAGTCCCAGAAGATATGGATCATGGTACCCCTATCCTGTGAGCACCTCCAACACAGGGGGGAGGCAGAGGGAAACATCCTCTCCAATTTGGATGGAGTCCAATACCACCTGGAGAGAATTTTATAGGAGGCTTCTTGATAGCGATTAGATATGGAGGATTTGTGAGTAAGCTGGAACATCGCTCACCTCTGATCGGACGAAAAAGTCCTTCCGAGTTCCCTCTCCCACCCCCCTACGAAGGACGGAACAAAGGAGTCAGGAGGGTTTACCAACATCGCATAAGTGCAGGATAAGGCACCTTTAAAGTGACCCACCCCCGTGCAGATTCTCTCAAAAGGTGTTAAGGCCCTTGGAACTTGTGATGGACGTAAAATAGATTTTTGATAGTGGGAAAGTTGGAAGGCCTGCCTCTCGCTGAGGGGCCGTAAAGAGAACCTCTCAGCCAGCTTCCCCAGCCCGCACCACTCCCCCCCTTCATTCAAGTGTTGAATTCTAAAGCAGTTTTGCTTCGCCCATGCCTGGAAAGGGGCACCAGAGAGACTAACCAGGAAGTCAGGGTGGCCAATAACCAGAGTCAGGGGCGAGAGGGAAGGGGAGATGTCCACCCCCGAGAAGAACTTTGCAGCCATCCTCCTAGTCGGGCCTATCGTCGGGTGCCTATTCAATGCTGGGAAGTGATTGATCGGGATCCATGGGAGACCCGCAAGGACAGTAGGGTATTCGGCCTGCTCAATCAGGGTCCATTGCTTAAAGCTAGCGTGCCTACACCAGTCTATGATGCGGACTAGGTGGGCCGCTGCCTGATAGAGTTTCCAATTCGGAAGGCCGATGCCCCCCGCCTCCTTCGGAAGAGCCAACAGGGAGGCCGCCAGACGATGAGCCTTCCCTGCCCAGACAAACCTCGAACACAGGCCCGAGAGCTTCTTAAAGAATGACTGTGGGACCTCCACCGGCAGGGCTTGGAATAGATATAATACTCTAGGCAAGATATTCATTTTTATGACGTTTGCTCTACCGAACCAGGTGAAGGTGCCACGAGACCACCTCTGCAGATCCTCCTCTACCCTCTTCAGCAGCGGGGGGAATTTAGAGCTATAAATCTTTTGAGGGAGTGCTGGAATTTGTGTACCTAAGTATATTATGGCCTCCCTTTCCCATGAGAAGGAGAAGTTCTCTTTGATGTGCTCCATTCCTTTGCCCGGGACATTGATATTGAGGGCCGAGGATTTATGGTAGTTTATTTTGTAGTTTGATAATGTTTGGTATGTTTTTAATTCAGCTAGAAGGACCGGGAGTGTCGTCTCGGGTTTTGTTAAGAAGAAAATCAAGTCATCAGCATAGGCTGCGACCTTGTACTCCACCCCCCCTGCACGGATACCCGCAATATCAGGGTTATTCCTGACAGTGCGGAGAAACGGCTCCAGGGACAGAACAAAAATCAAAGGAGAAAGTGGGCAGCCCTGCCTCGTGCCGTTGGCAAGGGCGAAGGTCGTGGAGGGGACGCCGTTCACCCTGACCGACGCAGAGGGGCCTGAGTAAGAGGCCGATATCCACCGATACATATTTTCCCCTAGGCCAATGTGTCTGAGGACTGCAAACACAAAGTCCCAACTGACCCTATCGAATGCCTTTTCGGCATCTGTCGAGAGGAGGACTGACGCTATATGATTTGAATGAGCCCAATGAATTAGATTGACCACCCTTGTGGTATTATCCCTACCCTCCCTCGATGGGACAAAGCCCACCTGGTCCCAATGAATCAGAGAGGGGACAAAAGGAGCCAATCTGTCTGCAATTATTTTGTTAAAAATTTTAAGGTCACAGTTTAGCAGAGATATGGGTCTGTAACTCCCGCAATGCGTCGGGTCCTTGCCTTCCTTAGGTATGACAGTTATGCTAGCCCTGAAGGTATCCCTGGGCAGGGCCAGCCCATCCCTGAGGGAGTTGAAGGCCGCTACAAACCGGGGGCCGAGGGTCTCAGCAAATCCTTTATAATAGCTCAGGCCAAAACCGTCAGGGCCTGGTGCCTTGCCCGGCTTAGAGTGTTTCATAGCTTTCAAAAATTCGTCTAGTTCGATCTCCCTATCGAGTGAATCTATCACCTCCTGGCTCAATATGGGGAGACCCAACCCACGAATGTAGGCACCTATATTGTCCTGGTGGTCAGCAGTCCGGGGTCTTGGGCAGGTTATAGAGGGCCTCATAGTAGTCCCTGAATGAGGTTGCTATATCTGATGTTAAGCATTTCCTGTTCCCCCTAGCGTCGAGAATGAGTGGGATGAAGTTCTTGCCTCGCTGAACTCTGAGGGATCTGGCCAATGCCCTACCGCATTTATTACCAAATTCGTAAAAAAAATCTACGGCATCTAACAGCCAAGCCCCTTGCCTCCCCGAAGCAGATGTCCCTGAGGGAGTCCCGTAGGCTTGTTAATTTGGCTCCCACCTCCCCCGACAGGGTCTGTTTATGGAGGGCCTCTAATTTGATAATTTCTTGGGTTATCTTAAGGATTTGTTAATTTCTCTCCTTCTTCAGTTGGGCTCCGTGCTTGATTAGCACCCCTCTGATCACACATTTGTGGGCTTCCCACAGGGACATCTGCGAGACCTCCCCATTGCTATTCAAATCGAAATATTCCCCGATGGCCCTCCGGATGTCTTCCCTGACCACGGTGTCCTGCAGCAGCGAATCATTAAGCCGCCACTGACCCCTGAAGAGGGGAGCATCCGTTATGGTCAAGGTAAGGGTAACCGGGGCATGGTCTGAGAGAGAGATATGTCCTATGTCCGTGTTCACTATGAGGTGTAAAAACTTGTGGGGGACTAGAAACAGATCTATACGAGAGTACGAGTTGTGTGGATTGGAGAAGAATGTGTAATCCCTACCTCTAGGGTTGAGGGCCCGCCAAACATCCATCAACTGATTGTGGAGGAGCAGGTGCTTCACTTTTTTGAGAGTTGAGAAGGGGATGTGGGAGGAGCCCTTGGACGTGTCCATGGACGGATCTAAGGTCAGGTTGAAATCCCCACCCAACACCAAGATCCCTTCCGTGAAAGCGGCCAATTTATCTAGAGTCGACTGTAAAAATTTGTATTGGCTGTCATTGGGGCAATAACAGGTAGCCAAGGTCACCTTTTGGGAAAAGAGAGCTCCCTTTACGAAAAGGAACCTCCCTTCGGCATCCTGGAGAGAATCAAGATGGGACCAGGGCAGGGATCCGGCCACCAGGATCGCCACCCCCCGCGTTTTGGAGTCCGGGGAAAGACTATGATACTGGGTCCTAAAGGTCTGATTGGTGAGGGTGTGAGAGCGCCCCTTCTTCAGGTGGGTCTCCTGTAGGAAGGCAATATGAGAGTTCAGGCGCTTCAGATCCCTGAGAATGGAGGTTCTCTTAATTGGGGAGTTCAGGCCCTCGGCACCTAACCGCAGACATGCTGAGCGCAAGAGCGCAAATCTACGGGGGGCTACTGGAATATATCAACGCAGAGAGTCACCCACAGGCGAGGGGGGAGACAGCTGGGGGGGGGAGGGGGAAGACTAGGGGGGAACAAAAAGGGGAAAGAGAGGGGGTACAAGGTCATTAGATCGGACAGAGGGGTATAGGAAAGACCAGACACACAGGTAGAATGTAGAAGAGCAGAAAAGGAAAACAGGTGTGTAAAGCAAAAAAAAAATATATATATAACGTTTCAACTAAGCGGAAAGATAAACTTTCCAAAAAACTAGGTACCCCCCCTCCCCCCGTACGAAGCTGGAGGAGAGGGAGACCCGACCTATTGTGGGAACGAGGCGGAGTAGAGGGGGAAGCAGAGACCCCCCCCCCCCCGGCCAGCCGCAACCCTGGTCAAAAGAGTCCACCGCGACCCCAGAATCGCAGCAGAAAACAGTAATGTGGGGGGCCACCCACCATCAACCTAAAGTGAGCACAGATGTGCAAATAGAGACCATCCCGAGGTCTCCCGGGCCCGGACCGCCGTGGAGCGAGGGAGGCAATGGGTCCATCCCAGAGGCAGGAGACCCTGGGGAGAGTCCCCCGGCGGGGACCGCTCCCACACGATCCGAGCGCGGGAGAGCATGGCGGGACGACCCACAGAATGACCAAGGCTAAACTCAGCAGGGCAAAGCGGGGGGAGAAAAGTCACTAACTGAAATGCTAAAGTCTAGTCCAAGACTAATAAGTATCCGCTCTGGCGGCAGGATGTCTAGACTTCATTGTCCAGGGGCCGGCGGGTATCCCCCCCCGCCCCCCCCCCCCTCTTCTATTGGGTGCGGTGCCCCTCCTGGCCCGGCGGGGTCCAACCGGCTGCCACCTTCTAGGTTGCTGGGATGGCGGGAGTGGTGGCAAGTCCAGCCAATTAGGGACATCAATAGGCCCCGAGTCCAGGAAAGCGAAAAGGTCAGGGAGATCCGCCTGGGTCTTCAGAGCAAAGACTTGTTGGTTCCTGCGCACGAGGAGATGAAAGGGGTAGCCCCAACGATAGGACGCCCCGCTCTCCTGTAAGCAGAGCCGGCCTTTCTCCCACGCCATTTTGATAATCTCCTCCTTGACAGAGAAATAATGGAGTCGGCAAACTACATCCCGCGGACGGCCAGGGTCAGCCGGTTTGGGGCTCAGGGCCCTATGGATACGGTCCATCACGATCTCGGAATCCGGCGGACGGTTCAGGATACCATTAAAGATGCCCGTGACTGTATGGCGGAGTTGCTCCTGGCCTGTCGCCTCGGGGAGGCCCCGAACCCGGACATTGTTCCGGCGGCTCCTGTTTTCAAGATCGTCCAGGTGCAGGATTGTCGCTTGGGAGATGGATTGCTGGTAAGCCATGGTTTTCTCCAGGGCCTCTATTCTCTGAAGGACTGAACCATGAGATTGTTCCAACCCTGACATCCTAGTATCGAGGTCTCCACTGAGTTTTGCAGGACCGAGATCTCCTTTTTAAAAGAATTTTCCACTCTCGTGATGAAGGCTTCCAGATCCGCTTTAGACGAAGGGCTTTAATTTCAGCTCTAATGTCCGCAAGCACCGAGTTGTTGTATTCTGGTCGGGACGGGTGGGTCTCGACCGCCGGGGGGGGTCCCACAGCAAACTCCGGCATAAAGACTAGATGTTTCTCCGAGGGCTGGGCTGGAATCTGCTGAGGCACGGGGACAGCTCCTGAAGGTCTCAGGCTTATGGGGCCCGCTGTCAGGATGGACGGCCCCCGGGTTCTCCAGGCGCACAAATTCGTCCGGGACTGGCCTGCCAAGAGCTCTCCCCTGCACCACGCGAGGAGCACCAGGGGGGTGTGGGAGCGATAGGGATGCCCCCACCGGGGGAAAACCACTCCGCCACCCGATTCGGGGAAGCTTCCGAGGAGGCCACACACTCAGGGCTCGATGGAAAAATCTGTGGGGAGTCCGGGCTGGGCATTGGATGTTGGAGGTGTTCTTCGGCCTCGCTGGTGCTGGGGCCATCCGTCCCCGAAGTCAGGAGCCTCGGCGAGTGAAGGGGCCGGGAGCGTGTGGCCGGGCTCCCCCCCCATGGATCAGTGCCCCGGAGTAAAGCGCCAGGTGACCCCCCCCCTCCAGGGGGACTCAGGAGAGCTCTCGCTGCGAGGGGTGTGACACGGCCCCTCCGTGACCCTGGGCTCCCCAGCTCCACCCCTCCGTCTCTCAGGGTGCTAATGCAACTGTCAGTCCGGGGACCCTCCAGGCTCTCCCTCCCAGCAGACTGAACGGGCGCCTCACCTGCTGGTGGTAAGGGCTCCTGCCCAGGCTGTCCTCCAGCTCCGTCACACGTCAGGGCCACCCCTCCGATCCCGGTGGGGGGGGGTCCGCGCCGGTCTGCCACCTCTCGGGGCGGCGAGGCTTCTCCGCTCCTCTCTCCCCGGCTCTCCCCATCTGCAGAGAACCGGACGAAGCCGCGGTGACGTCACCCGTGCCGCCGGCGGGAGCGGCCTGCCGCCTCTCGCTGCACCCGCTGCTGGTGTCCTCGGGGGGGTATGGAGCCCCCAACCCCCGAGCGCAGTCCTCCTCCTTCCCCCGCCCGACGGGCGGCATACCTCTGCAGGTCGGCTCCACTTCCCCTGCGGCCATACCACCACCGCTCCTCTCCTCTCTCCTGGCTGCCGCCATCTTGGATCCGGCCACCCTCGATTCACCGGATCTGTCAGCAGCCAGGTAAGCGCTGATCTTCTTGCCCTGGTGTGTTGGAGGGGTCTTCTGCCCTCTCCTCTTCTTCGCCATGCTGTGTGGGCTGGTGTGGTGTCACTTGGTCCCCGAAAATGCTGGGATTATTGGTCCGGCCAGAGGGAGCTCACAGAAAACGCTGCCTCAGCCGCTCATATCCGGCCACGCCCCCATCAAGTTTAATCGGAAAACGCAACATCCTCCGAACATAACGGTACCTAACATGCATTGCTACTGTCAAGGGAAGAGTTGCCAAACACCCCAAAGTAAAGCATGTGCGTAACGGTAATTTTACTTGAAAATTTCAGCTCTGCAGACAAAGTGCGCACCTTGCGATTTTTCAAGCAAAACAACCCTTTACATTTGAAATACCCCCAACAAACTATATATTCTCTGGAAGTAAACACCTCAGGCTTTCTAGGTGTACCAGGCTTGTTGATGTGGCCATAGTTTTCTGGAAGTAATCCCTCAATGGATTCTTTGGTTGCAAAGAGTTTCCCTAAAAAACGGATAAAAAAGCAGAATCAAAGCCACATTTTCCTAAAAAAACTATATACAAACAAGAAAAAACAGTTTAATCTGAAAAAGCAACATCCTCCGAACAGAACAATACCCAACATGCATAGCTACTTTTAACCCTTTTAACCCTTTTAATTGCCAGCCTACTTGAGATTTTGTCACCCTCTGTTGACAGGTCATTTTTCCCCATTTTGCGCCATGTTTTGCGCCATTTTTGCTGGAACTTTCAGGAAAATTATATATATATTTTTTTGCAGCAGAGTTTAGGCTTTAACATGAAATGTCTTGTTTGTAAATTTTATATTTTTTTTACAATATTATTAAGTAAAATAATTAAGTAAAATAAAATAAATAAAATTTTTTTTAGAAAATTGACTCCTTTATTTTAAATAAAAAATGTATTTTATTAAGGAAAACCATATTGCATGTGTGAGCCCCATTTCTACCGATTAGAACGGTACCACATATTTATCGGTAGCCCCCCGTCCCTGCCCAGGAGACCCCCTAACTGAAACAAGTACTTTATAACATTCACAAATAAAATACAAATACCATCCACACTACAAAGGTTTAAATCGAGAAAAAAAATGACATAGAGTCCCCCCTCCCGGACTTTATGGGTTAAAAATAAAAAAAAATTTGACGTGGGGTCCCCCTTACCCAAAGTAACCAGCCCGGGACCAGCTATGCAGGGCTTGTAGGAACAGGGCGCAGGGGCCAGCTTTTGTGGCCCCTGGCCCTGCAGGCTACAAGCCCGCATAGCCCGTGGGCCCAGGCTCTTCTGCCCCCCCCCCTGGCCTTTGGGGAGGCAGGTAATGGGGGTGCTGGGGGTTAATGGCAAGCCACCCGCTAGTCGCAGGTGACTTGCCATCCCCCCAGCCTTGTGAACTGGTATAGGGGTCCTGGACCCCTTACCAGTTCACAAGGGGTTAAAAGTAAAAAATAATGACACAGACACATAAGAAAAAAATCTTTATTTTTTTTTTTTTTTTTACTGTACTCACCTCCTCGCCGCTGTCATGTCACTGACAGATGCCGGTAGTGATCGGCGCAGGGCGGGTGACAGGCGAGGGGGCTCCGATCGGAGCCTCCTCGCCTGACACCCGCCCTGCTCCGATCACCACCGGCATCTGACAGATGACATGACAGCGGCGAGGAGGTGAGTACAGTAAAAAAAAAAAAAAATAAAAATTGCAAGCTCTGAAAGTTGACATTCTGGGGACAGAGGAACAGTCAGCCACAGGTTTTTGTCTGGTTGATCATTTTCATCTTTATTTATTTTTATTTATTTTTTGTGTGTGGCACTTCAACATGTTGTATTTCACGCCCTTTTTAGGGGTGCGGAACTAGGTGGCAGGAAGAGGGAGATGCTTCTTCCGTGTATGCAGTGAGGAGAGTTCGCTGCCTGGTCCGTCGCCTTAGAGGCTGTTGCTGGGCATAGTAGGCGTTTCATCCGCTGCTGCCACTTCGGGTCTCACTTGTGGCTCGCTCATCCCATCGGCTGGCTGCCTCGTATAATGGCATCGCTTCTCCGGTTGCACCGCCACCTTTTCGGGTCCCGCTGTCGCTTGCGGTTCGTTTCTTCGCCGTCCGGTTGCCTCGTAGTAAGGCTGCTTCCCAGGCCGCTGCTGCCGCTGTTTCCCACACCCAGTACATACAGATTGCCCACATTAAAAATCATCCTACCTGCATCTACTGCATATTATGAGCCTTTAAACATCCAAGATGACGGCTCATGGAACATCAGGCAGCCTGCAAACAGGAAGTGTCTTCCGCTGCTCTGCATTCTGGGATTGATGACCTTTTCCTGACCCCAGCTCTGCTCTGTCTGAGCAAAGCACAGCTATAACCCACCCCCCTGTACTTTATCCCACTCTCCTCTCCTCAGTAAATGTGATGCTTCTGATTCTAGAAGGCCGCGCCGTATCCTAAAGTCCTGAACAGATTTACAGCCCAGTGGGGGAAAGAATAATAAGTAAGTGAATAAAAACTTAAAATATATTAATTTTAGATGCTGGGGAATTGTTTTTTAAGGGTTTGAGCTTTTCAATAAATCATGGTGAAGGTCCAGTTTAAAAGTCCTTATTTTTAAAGATTCAGATTTAAATAACATTCCTCCGTCTTATCACTATATAAACAACCCTAAACCACATATGACACCGATTTTCTACTTACCAGATATCCAGTTTCAAATAGGCAGAAAGACAGCCAATTTTTTCCGCTTGGCTTCCCGGGCCGATCCGATCCCTCCCCGCGGGGAATCCAAAATCGGGATGCCCCGCTGTGTGAAAACCCCCCAGAAACCTTACCTGGATCCCGATCCAATGGCGCATGCGCGGGCCACATCTCGCGCTTCTCTGTAGCAGGGCACGTGCCCGCGCCGGCAGTTCACAAATGGCACTCCCTGTTAGAGGGAAGTGTGAGATGCAGCCGCCAGCGTGCTTGGAGCATGCGCCGTAGGAGTGGGGTGAGGTGAGTTTTATCGGGCGTTCTGGGGGGTTTCACACTGCGGGGCACCCCCGATCGAGGTGCCCTGTGGATGTGGACCAAACCCCAGGATAGTGAAAATCCTGGGTGTTGGTCCACTTTAAGGTGAATTCTCACTGGTCAATATCCGATTCCTTTCACCTCATAGTATATTCCTAGTATGTCACACACCCCACTTCCAAATATTCATGACACTTGGGAACCCGGCCTGTAGAGGGCAATCTTGCAGAGATGACATGGAAAAAGGAGCCCCTCCTGGTCCATAAGTACTGGGTTCCTCCCACTATTCCTCAGTCTTTTCGTCTCTGCAGTCTGCGAAGCATTCAGAAGATGACTCTCCTTCAAGCTGCAGGTAGCCAAGTTTGCTCCCGGCCCCTTTTTTTCTCTATTTCCGTCTGAAAATCTTTAAACCTGTTTGGTTATATTGTATGCCTCCCAGCCCTGGCTGTATGGTTCAGGCAAAGGTAGATACATACACCTTCTGGTGTATACAGGAGTTTTACTCCTCCGTGAGACCCAAATGTGGGTAGGCGGTTTCTGGCATGGGATGCCCCTGTCCCTTTATAATCCCTTGTGCCTTATGGGTGCATTTCTATCCTCTCCCCTTTAGTTCTCCTTTACCCTGCTGGGGTAAAAAGCAGGGGGGGGGGGGGCGTTATCTGGGCTTATTTGTCACCATGCACAAAAAAAAAAAAAAAAGATATATAAAATAAATCTTTATTACATATATATTATTATGTATGTTTACTATACTATTTAATAGGATATGTTTTATTTAGATTTTCCTATCTCTGTCTAGGCAGCATTGTTTTTTGCTTACCTTTTAAAGCTCTTTGTTTCTGGCTGTGTTCAGATTTGAATTTCCCTCCATTCTTGGTCATGTGATTCTGGGGGTGGGCGGGGCTTAGGCACACAGCATCATTTCATTCCCAGTTTGTTGGTACTGTGATTGAGCAGGGTGAAGCTAGTGTTGTGGATACCCCAAAGGCTCTTGCTCAGTTATTTGAGGTTTTGGTGATCACTCTTCCTGAAGTAGTCCCTCCTCAAAAAGGGGAATTCTTTGGAGTCTCTAAACCTTGTTTAGAATTTCCAAATCAAAAGCATTTTGATGAAATTATTCTTAAAGAATGGGAGAAGCCTGCGCGGCTTCCTGGCATTCCCTTGGGCTGGGACAGGAAATATCCGTTCCCAGCTGATACTGTTAAGCGTTGGCCATCACCAGCTGTGGTGGATGCCCCTGTGCTTAATTTATCCAATTCTTCTGTGTTGCATTCTCCTGACTCCACTACACTTAAAGATGGAGAGGATACGCCTCTCTCTCTGGGTGAGACTCTGGTCCTGACCACCGGGGCCTAAGAAGTGTAACGTGATCCAGCCGGGTGTGTACTCTCCCTCTGCAATTTAGCTGCACTGATGAGTCTTAAACTCTGTACGTTCAACGCTAAGGGACTGAACATCCCAGAGAAAAGGGCCAAAATTTTGTATGGGCTGCATAAGGAAAGAGTTGATATAGCCCTTCTACAAGAAACACATTTTTGTCAAGGGAAAATCCCAGAACTCAGAAATAGATACTATGATAAGTGGTACCACAGCCCCAACCCCGAGAATAAATCCAAGGGTGTATCTATTGCCATACATAAAAATGTTCCCATAGAGAACATACAGGCTGCGGAGGACCCTGGAGGTAGATACCTGTTCCTCAAATTTACCTTGTGTGAGGCGAGATACACCCTGGCCAACCTGTACCTACCCAACCAGGGACAGGTGGAGGCGGGGTTGGGTATGCTACGTTTGTTGGAAAAATTTAGAGAAGGAACGCTAATTATAGGGGGAGATCTTAATCTGGTCTTGGACCCAAGGATAGATTCTTCTCAGGGGAAATCTGCAATCCCCCACTCTAAACTCAACAGATTCCGCAAAGCTCTTCAGTCCCTACAGGTGGTAGACGTATGGAGGATCCTCCATGGGGGGGAGAGGGACTATACCTACTTTTCCCACACTCACAATATGTATAGCAGGCTGGACTATTTCCTCCTGAGCCACCACACCCTAGCAGTGGACCCCGAGTCCTCGATTGGTCAAATACTCTGGTCGGATCACGCCCCTGTATTCTTGAGCCTTCCGGTCCGGGATCCGACCCCTAGGCAGTGCACTTGGCGCCTGAATGACAATCTGTTGAAAGACCTACTATGCATGACTGAGATCAGGGCTGTGGTGGCCAATTTCCAGGTCGACCACAGCAATGACAGTACTTCACTTCCAATACAGTGGGAGGCGCTCAAGTGCATGCTGCGGGGAGTTTTCATCAAGCATGGAGCGAGGCTCAAGAAGGAAAGGGCCCGGCAGATAGTAGAAACATTGGGGCGCATACAGGAGTTAGAGAAAGCCCATAAGACCACCTCATCTTCTGGGAACCTACGTGAGTTGTTGGAGGCTAGGCAGAAGCTAAAAGGGCTTTACGATCAATGTTACCTCAGATTTAGAGATCGTGGTAGGGCACGCCTATACGAGTACTCGGACAAGTGTGGTAGGCTGTTGGCTCGGTCACTCCACCCAAGGCAGGGCTGTACTTATATCCCCAGCATGAAAACGGTGGATGGAGGGGAGGTGCATAGGACACCCCAAATAGCGGGTGAATTTCAATCTTATTATTCAAGCCTCTACAACATCAACAACCCCCCGGCCCGGGGTGCCCAGGGGGGGATAGGGGGAGACTTAGGTTGTTATATCACGGAGACCGCCCTGCCGGTCATTTCCCCGGAGGAGAGTGAGGCACTGGAAGATCCGATACGGCAGGAAGAGGTTGTGCGGGCCATACAGGGGACCCCCGCGGGGAAGAGTCCGGGGCCTGACGGGTTCACCCCCGGGTTCTATAAGTCAATGGCATCCCTGATAGCCCCCTTCCTGACGAAGGTGTTTAACTCCGTGTCGGGTCGGTGCCCCTTCCCGAGACAGACCCTAGAGGCCCACATCACGGTCATACCGAAACCCGGGAAGGACGGTACCTCTCCGGGGGACTACAGACCGATCTCGTTGATCAATGTGGACGTCAAACTGTTTGCCAAAATTATGGCAGTTAGGATTCAACCCCTGCTACCCTCACTGATACACGGTGATCAAGTTGGGTTTGTCTCGGGAAGGGAAGCCAGAGACAATGTTATCAAAACGGTCTCACTAATACACTATGCCCAAACGAAGGGGATTCCATCCTGCCTTCTGGCGGTGGACGCGGAGAAGGCGTTTGATAGGGTGCATTGGGGGTTCCTAAGGGCCACGCTGTCTCAGGTGGGAGTGGGGCCAGTCATGTTGGACAGAATCATGGCTCTGTACCATGACCCCTCTGCCAAAGTTAAAATCAACGGCACCCTCTCCGGATCCTTCAATATCAGGAATGGCACACGGCAGGGGTGCCCTTTGTCCCCCCTTCTTTATGTCCTGGTAATGGAGCATCTGGCGAATGCCTTGAGGGCCAATCCCTCTATCAGGGGGGTGTCATGCAGGGGGAAAGAATACAAACTCTCCCTCTTTGCCGATGACCTTCTCTTGTACATGACCTCCCCGCATACCTCTCTGCCTTCCATCATCCGGGAGTTTGAAAGATTTAGCAAGCTAAGCAACTTTAAAGTAAATATGACTAAAACGGAGATCTTGAATATCTCTTTAGACAAGGGAGCCCAGGATTTAATTCAGACGAATTTCCCATTTAAGTGGCAACAGGAGTCGATAAAATATCTCGGGGTGCAGGTATCCACGGATTTGGGGAAACTCTATAAACTAAACTACATGCCTCTCCTCGGCAGCACGATGAAGAGTCTGGGAACGTATGCCAAAAAGCAGTACTCCTGGCTAGGGAGAACAAATATCCTTAAAATGGACGTTTTGCCCAGGTTCTTATATGTTTTTCAGGCTCTGCCACTGCTGCCAGACAGGGGGTTCTTCAAGCAGCTCCAGGCTGCTTTTTTCAATTTCATATGGGATGGCAAGAAGCCCAGGGTGAGTAGGGGCACGCTTTGTAGACCTAAGAACATGGGGGGGCTGGGGGTCCCTGACATGAAGTCATATCACGCGGCCGCGGTCCTAGTGAGGTTGGTTGACTGGTTCCACCACAAGGGGAGTAAGCAATGGGTCGTACTCGAAAATGATATTTCACCTGTTAGTCTGGCTGCCCTGCCTTGGGTGGACCCAGAGTGCCGTCCAAAGAGGCGGGAACTTCCATACTTAGTTAATCCTTTGCTGACCCTCTGGGATAGATCTCTGAAGCGGAGGGGCTTATCGCACAGACCTGGCCCTCTCACCCCGCTCTTCAATAACCCTGCCTTCACCCCGGGGCTGAACGCCAAGTCATTTCTCGTGTGGGATGCAACCCAGGACACTAGACTGGGTGAATTGACCTCTGGATCTGGCCTGCCATCACTACCTGAGCTGAGGGAGCAGGGTGGTGGGAGAAAACTCTCTTGGTTCTTATATGCCCAGTTGAGCGCCTTCATTGGGTCTTTTGCCTCTGCAGCAGCCTTGTCCCGACCCCTGACAACCCTGGAGAGGATCCTAAGGGCCCAGACCCCCCCCTCACGAGCAGTTTCAACCTTGTATAAGATTTATTCAACTGGGGGCATGGAGGAGGGGCTTCCACAATTCTGCAGGAGATGGGAGGAGGAGCTGGGTCGAACATTTGAGAGGGAGGAGTGGGAGAAATCCTTTGTGCTGACACACAGGTTTTCTATGGCTTGCAGGGCCCAGGAGAGGAATTACAAAATCCTGACCAGGTGGTACAGGAGCCCTGCGGACTTGGTGAGGTTCGGGGGAGCGGAGACGGGTAACTGCTGGAGATGTAACGAGGCCCATGGAACCTTGACCCACGTATGGTGGGAATGCCCTGCTATAAATGCTTTTTGGGAGGGAGTGTTGAGGGTGTTTGAGTGTACGACCCTTGAAAGTATCCCCAACTCCCCCCAAGTGGCCCTATTGTCAATGATTCCGGGTTCAGTGGCTGAGGGGAGGAGGGGCCTACTGAGGCATATGCTTACAGCGGCCAGGACGGTGATCCCCCGACATTGGCGCTCTAACACGGTACCCACCATGATGGAATGGTACGGGGAGTTGGAAAATATCAAAAGGATGGAGGAATTGGCTCTGGATGGAGTTGAGGGCGGGGCCGAAAGGCATTCCGGGACATGGACGATATGGGAGGTCTCCAAGGGCTCCCCGGAGATCCGGAGTTTACTGGAGAGAGATGGGTAATGTAGGCGTTCATTCTCTTTCTTGCTTTCTCTTCCTTCTTTCCTTCTTCATCTATTCTTCTTGTGTTCTCTATCTCTTCTTTTCTTCGCCCTCCCGGGATTTTCCCAGGGATGGACGGAGCTGTCCATAGTAATACCGGTGGAACCACAGTTGGAGGGGTTGACGGTTGTCTAAGGAGCAGTGTTCCCTAGCACCGGACAGTCACCCTCGAGCCTCCGATAGGTCGGGTCCTCCCCTTTCTTCGGTCTCTTCGGACTTTGACGTTGGAGGTACCCCTTGGGTCCTCCTGTTTTAACAAAACGGGGAGCCAAATAAACGGGATGGCCCTGCGGGCTCGAGGTGAGTCGGTTACTATTATTGAGGTTGTTGTAACGTTGGTTGCTGTCATCTTGGGCATTTGAATATATTCGAAGGGGGTGGTAGACCTAATTGGATAACTAGTTTTATTATTATAAGCGTAAACCCTTCAACAATCCTGTTGTTTCAATGCCTGTACTGGCCACTTTATGTGTATGCTCGAGGCACTGAGGTTCTGTATTATTTTTGCGCTGTTCTTTCTGTTTGTATGTTTATACAACTCTATATAAAACTTAATAAAGATATATTGCACAAAAAAAAAAAAAAAGATGGAGAGGATAAGCGTATTGATCAAATGGCGTGCCACGCTTTTTCCAGTGTGGGCTCGGCCTTGCTGCATGTTGGTGCTTCAGCGCTCGTGACAGTGGCTATTAGGTCTGTTGTGAGAGACCTAATGAATTACTCAGGGCTTGATCCGGCCTCTGATGAGTACGCCGCGCTTAAGCGATGTGAGATGTTTGCATCTTTTGTACTTTCTGCCTTAGATGATACTCTGCTCATGTGCAGCAGAACCTCTGCCTTGTTAGTCGCCATCCGGCGGTCAGTATGGTTGCGGCAGTGGGCAGCTGATATTGTAGCCAAGAAATCGCTTACAGCGCTCCCTTTTGTGGGATTGCGCCTCTTTGGAGAAAAATTGGATTCTGTCACCAAAGGAGGTAAATTACCTCAGCGTAAGAAACAACGTTGTTCTTTTCGTGGAGTGGCCTCTTTTAACCCTTCCTTTCGGGGGTCTAGATCCGGTAGAGGATCGACCTTTTCATGTATGCAATAGAGGAAAGGGACGTGGCCGTCCAAGTCAGAATTAGGGGTCCAAAACCAAATCTGCCACTAAGCCTGCTCAACAATGAGGGGACACCCTCACCCTTACGGGTGGGAGGACGGCTGCGGTTCTTCTTCCAGGTCTGGGTTCAGGAGGTATCAGACAATTGGGTTCTGAAAGTAGTCTCTTCCGGTTACAAACTGGAATTCGAGTCCCGGCCTCCTCCCAGATTTTTCATGTCCCGGATGCGGTCACATCCAGCAATTGCGCAGGGACTGCGGGCAGCAGTAGCGTATCTGTTAAACATGGCTGTCATCTGCCTAGTGCCTCCAGCGGAAAGGGGTTTGGGGTTTTACTCCAACCTATTCACGGTACCCAAAAAGGACGGCTCTGTTCGGCCTATCCTAGACCTAAGGAGACTCAATCAATTTATCAGTTTCAGAAAATTCCGCATGGAGTCTCTGCGATCAACGATCGATGCTCTCCATTAGGGGGACTTCATGACATCCATAGACATCAAGGATGCTTATTTGCACATTCCTATTTTTCTGGGTCACCAGAGATTTCTCAGGTTCTCGATAGAAGACCAGCCTTATCAATTTGTGGCCCTGTCATTCGACCTTACCTCGGCCCCAAGAGTCTTTACCAAGATGCTGGCAGGAGTGATGGCTATATTCAGGGTCCAGGGCATCCGCATTGTGCCTTTTCTGGACGATCTTTTTATTGCGGTCTCCTCCCTCGAACAATCAGAGTTGGACACCAGGACGGTGGTCTCTACGCTAGAGAGGTTCGGATGGGTAATAAGTTACCCCAAATCCTCTCTCTGTCCGTCCAGGGAAATTCCCTTCCTGGGCCTGATTCTGGATACATTTCAGGCCAAGGTTTTTCTTCCTCAGTCCAAAATGGTTCTGATTCAGGACTTGATTCGTCTATTCTTGTCCAACCCTCGTCAGTCTATCCGTCTAGGGATGAGACTAGTGGGATTGATGGTAGCTGCATTCAAGGCAGTCCCGTTTGCCCAGTTTCACATAAGGATGTTTCAGCTCTTCCTCTTGGCAAAGTGGGACAGGTGCCCACTATCATTGAATCAGACTTGTCTATTGTCTCCCCACGTTTTGCAGTCCCTTCAGTGGTGGTTAATATCGCACAACCTCCAGAAGGGCAAGTCATTTCTGACTCTGCGTTGCGAACTGGTTACCACGGATGCCAGTTCCAAGGATTGTGGGGGCCTCAGGAGGCTCATTCTCCAATCAATGTATTAAAGCTTCGGGCCATACGTCTTGTTCTACTTTGACTGACCCATTTCTTACAGGGTCTGCCAGTTCAGATTCGGTCAGACAACCGAACAGCTGTTGCATACATCAATCACCAGGGAGGGACTCGCAGTTGGGGTGCCCTCCGGGAAGTGTCTCTGATCCTTCAGTGGGCAGAGATCAAAGTTCCCTGCATATCAGCAGTTTACATTCCAGGGATAGAGAATGTGGAGGCAGACTCCCTGAGCAGGGGATGTTCTCGCCAGGGAGAATGGTCTCTCAATCCAAGGGTCTTTCAGTTCCTCTGTCACAAGTGGCACAATCACAAGCTGCCAGCTTTTGTGTCTCTATCCCAGGATCCTCTGGCAGTGGCAGCGGATGCCATGTCTCTGGCCTGGAAGGATCTGGGGTTCCTATATCTATTTCCCCCATTCTCCATGATCAGCAAGGTGGTGCGCAAGTTAGCACTGGAGGAGGCGCAGTGGATCGTTTCCATCTGCCTCTTCTTCCAGATCTCATCACTCAGGGTCAACTTTGTTACCCCAATTTACAAACGCTGGCTTTGACAGCATGGCTGCTGAAGTCTCCATCTTGAAAGAAGAAGGTCTTTCTGATGCGTTTATTCAGACTCTTATTAGAGCTAGGAAGAAGTCTTCCTCTGTCATTTATTACAGGACTTGGAGGTCCTATATTGATTGGTGTGAATCCAGGGCTTTGCCCTGTAGAGTATTTTCTATTCCTAGAATTCTGAAATATCTGCAACGAGGTCTGGATATGGGATTCCAGATTAGTACTTTGAAAGGGCAAGTCTCTGCCTTGGCTATTTTCTTTCAAAGGTCGTTTGCTCTTCATCCTTTGGTTAAGACCTTTTTCCAAGGAGTCGCGCATGTGCGGCCTCCCAGAAAGCCTATACTTCCTGTTTGGGACGTTAACCTGGTGCTTTCAGCTATGCAGGCTGCTCCCTTTGAGCCTTTGCAGGATATTCCTCTTCCTATTCTTACTCAGAAGGTTGCCTTTTTGGTTGCTATTACTTCTGTCTGCCGAGTTTCTGAACTGGCGGCTTTGTCTATTCTAGCCCCTTATTTTGAGAGGCATCAAGATAAGGTTGTTTTCCGTTTTAAACCGGATTTCCTTCCTAAGGTGGTGTCTGCTTTCAACCTAAATCAGGATATAGTTCTTCCTTCCTTGTGTCCTAAACCTAGTAACGACAAGGAAAGGGTCTTACATTCTTTGGATGTAGTTCGTTGTGTTGTATTATCTAGTTACTACTTCGGCCTTCCGTAAGACGGATGCCTTTTTTGTTGTGCCTTCTGGCCCCAAGAAGGGTTTTGCTCCTGCCAAATCTTCCCTTAGTAAGTGGATACGTCAGGCCATCATTGGGGCCTATATGGCTAAGGGGAAGGTTCCCCCTTTTCGTGTCACCGCTCATTCTACTCATGCTATTGGAGCTTCCTGGGCTTTTCAGCACCAGGCTTCTGTTGAACAAGTTTGCAAGGCTGCGACTTGGTCTTCTGTGCATACTTTTTCTAAGCTTTACAAGGTTGATGTGCGGGCCTCAGTGGATGCTGCTTTTGGCCGCAAAATTCTGCAAGCTGCAGTAATTTAAGTTATGCATTATTCCTTGGGGATCCCCACCCATTATAGACACTGCTATTGGATGTCCCAAGTGTCATGAATATTTGGAAGTGGGGTGTGTGACATACTAGGAATAATACCATTTTGTGAGTACTCACCTGTAAAATGGTTATTACGAGTATGTCACACACCCCACATCCCCCGCCCTTTTTTGTTCTAAGGGATCCTTTATATGGTGATTATTATTTTCAAACTATTTTTTAATTATTGAATATAATTTGCTCTTCCTGGTTCTTCACTGTTTTTTAAAAAGACTGAGGAATAGTGGGAGGAACCCAGTACTTATGGACCAGGAGGGGCTCCTTTTTCCATGTCATCTCTGCAAGATCGCCCTCTACAGGCCGGGTTCCCAAGTGTCATGAATATTTGGAAGTGTGGTGTGTGACATACTCGTAATAACCATTTTACAGGTGAGTACTCAGAAAATGGTATTTTCTTTTCTAATTAATTTAGGTATTTTCTTTTGTGTATTGTGTGAAAGGGCAGTATGCATGCAAAGGCCTCTGGACGAGGACACCACTATTTGTGCTGAGTGTACTAAGGTGGTACTCGCTAAGTTTGGGCGCCAAATATCTAGTTCAGAGAGGTTTCCTAGAGAGACCTCGGGCACCAGGCCCTCGAAACCTAGAGCTCCTTCGGCAACCCAGCCTCGCTTGGATAACCAGGGTAAAAGTGTCCAGTGGGATATTGTGGAGAGGTTGGCCCGCATAGAAAGTCATTTTGAACCGCCGGTTTCGAGGAAGGCATTAGAGCAAAGAAAGCATTTGGTTTCCTCGGATTCTGAGGAGGATATGTTTGCTTCCATAGATTCTCAGGATGAGTTATCTGATGGTGAACTTTCTTCCAGTAGGGAAGAGAGTATTTTGGATTTAGGGTCCTCTACACAAGGGGGCTCTCTGTTCTTTGAGAGCAGATGGAAGGTCTGATTAGTTCCATTTTAGAGATTTTGGATATCTCAGCTCCTAAGGTTCACAAGAGGATAAAGGGAGATCTGTTTAAGCCAGAGAAACAGAGGCAGCTGTTACCTGAGCAAACTCATTTTTCCAGTATTATCCAAAGGGAATGGGAGAAGCTGGATAGGATGGACTTTCCATTCCTAGAGTGCTGGATACTAAGTATCCTTTTTCCTCAGATTTGATTAATTTATGGTCTCTCCCTCCTGTGGTAGATGCTCCAGTTTCAGGCTTCTCTAATACTACTATTACCCCATCCTGTGATAGTGCCTCCCTAAAGGATTCAGCAGATAAGCGCATAGATCAGGTATGTTATGCCTTTTCTATTGTAGGGTCGATTTTACCGCCAGCCTGTGCCGCATCTATAGCATCCTTGGCGAGCAGAAGGTTGTTAAAGCAACTGTATTCTAAGACTCGTTCGGGTCGTATACAGAAGGCATGCTCTCAGCTGATTAAGACTAGTTTGAATATTAACAAGTATGTCATCTCTGCTACGGATGATTTGGTTAGGTTGAGCGCCAGAGGTTTAGCTCTGTTATTGGCTTTAAGGTGTGCATTATGGCTGAAGCAATGGTAGGCTGATGCTGCCGCCACAAAGACTCTGACAAGACTTCCCCTTCAGGGGGGTTGTCTGTTTGGGGAGCATTTGTATGATTTGGTAAAGGAAGCTACTGAAGGTAAGTCTACTAGACTTCCACAAAGAAGGAGGTCTATTCCTTTTTTTCACAGACCCTTTCGTGGGGGTAGAGGTTTCGCCTCCTCAAGCTTTTGAAATAGAGCAAAGACACAAAATAGGGCAAGATCTTGCTGGCGGAATAAGGCAAGACCCCCTTCATGTCCCCCTCAGGCATGGGGGGGTGGGTTCTGCATTTTGCTTCATTTGGATTCTCCATGTAAAAGATTTTTGGATACAGGAGATTGCTTCCTTAGGTTACAAGATCGAATTAGGGGCCAGACCTTCTCCTTGGATCTTTTGGTCAGGGTTATCACGAAATATTAGACTTCAAGGGCCTCAACAGGTTCGTCCATCTGAAGACATTTTGCATGCAATCCTTAAGATTCACAGTAATGTCGCTTCAGTCGGGATAATTTTTGACCACAGTGGATATAAAGTATGCATACCTAGATATGCCTATTTTTCCGGGTCATCAAAAATATTTGCGCTTTGCAGTAGATAGCCTACACTTTGTTTGTGGCTCTGCCATTCGGCCCAAGGGTGTTTACCAAGATTTTGTGCAGGTCTCATGGCCTTTCTAAGCAACCAGGGGATACATATAATCCCTTACTTAGACGATCTGTTGATCAGGGCCCCATCCTTTCAGGAGGCTCTGAAGGATACACAGACTGTCTTATCAATCTTAGAAAAGTTACTAAGATTACTTAAGGTCATCTTTATAGTGGCAATTACTTTAGTACGGCAGTTTTTTGAATTAGCAGCTTTATTGGTTAAGGCTCCTTATTTTTAGTTGCATAAGGAAAAGGCTGTCTTCCGTATTAAGCAGGATTTTCTAAGGTGGTTTCTCTTTTTCATCTTAATGAAGAGGTGGTTTTGCCCTCCTTATGTCCTGCTTCAGTTAGCCATAAGGAGAGGGTCCTTCATTCTCTGGATGTAGTGAGAGCACTAAAATATTGTATCTCTGCTATGCAAGTGTTCCGTAAGTTGGGCTCCTTATCTGTTATAGCTGAGGAGCCACAGAAGGGTCTTCCGCCAGCTAAATCTACCATCAACTGATGGATTAGATAAGTGGTGATAAGGGCCTATATCTCCAAGGGGAAGAACCCTCCTTTTTGGGTTACAGCTAATTCTACACAAGCTATTGGAACTTCATGGGCCTTTCAGCACCAGACATCAGTGGAACAAGTATGCAAAGCTGCTAATTGGTCCTCAGTTTATACATTTACCAAAGGTAGATGTTAGACCCTTGGTGGATGCTGCTTTTGGCAGGCGGGTAGTACAGACAGTAGTAAACTAAAGATTTGATTTTGGAATAGCTTACGCTTCATTAAATCATATGATATAATACTTGGGATCCCACCCTGAAGTAAGTGTACTGCTTTTGGAGGTCCCATTCGTTACTGATTTCCTGGTGGCCTGGAGCAGAATAGGAGAGAAGATACAATTCTGTGATTCTCACCTGTAGAATTTATTTCTCTCTATATCCACTCCAGGGCGTCAGACCCTCCCTATCTGCTAGGTTAATATATCCATTCCTCGCATGCCTAGTCCTAGTGGACCTTGTAAAAAATAAAAGAAATGGAGAGTGGTAGAGAGGAACTTGTCTTGTCTCTCTTTTTCCAACAAGGACATAAGGGTTGATTCAGAGCCTCTTTCTCACCTTTTTTTTGCGTGAATATTTCCATTCTCGTTCATTTTTTCCCCTCGTCTGATTCAGCAAAGCCTTTTTTCTGCGAGAACTTAAGTGTGAAATGTTTTCATTTTTGCATGATTTTTCGTTTGATAGCAAGACCTCCATAAAAATTATAAGTAAGGGGCTCTGAATCAACCCTATAGGGCTTCTAAGGATACCTTATCCTCCCGGGTGACTGTGCCTATTGCTTTTCAATGTCTAGATTGTGGAGGTGCAGCCGGAAGTATATATAGGCCAGGAGGAACCACACCTTCTGCCTTGCAGTCCACACCCTTCAGCCGAGAGTTAACCCATTCATTACTGATTTCCTGACGCCCTGGAATAGATATAGAGAGTGCAAGGCTTTCACTTCATGTATGCATTGTGGAAAATACATTTCAAAATTCCAAATGAGCAGCTGCAGATATTTTCCTAGTGACTGGCACTCACATTCAGCCAGTCTACAGCTGCTAACCTTGCGCTGCCTCCGCCTGCCGTTCATAATGATTTGTAAATGAATTGATGCAGCCCGCGAGTATGCACAGGATTTAGATGTTGCACTAGGGATAGTAATAGGGCGTATACACTTCCTGGGTACAGCAAGATGGTGGCAGGGTTCACGGAGATGTCAGAAAAAGTAAGGAGGAACTCATCAATTTATAAGAATGCAGCAGTTTTCAATTATGTTTGTACATTTTCACACAACTGGTTTTCCATTTCCATTTGCTATACTTAAGGATTGCTTTAAAGCATTATATGCTTTTAAGCATATGCAGAGGTGGAATGAAGAGGGGTGAAATTACTGGGGTGAGGAGAGCAGAGTTGAAAAATGTTGAAAAGTAAGTGGGCAGAGATTAGGTGAGGTGGGAAAAGGTATGCTGAGATGAGGAGAGCAGAGGTGAAGCAGTAAGGGGTGAGGGGGAAAGAAGTGGAAAGAGGGAGGTGGGAAGAAGAGGGCTGAGGTGAGAGGAGCAGAGGTGAGGCAGGATAAGGTAAGGTGGAAAGAAGTGGGCAAGGGTGAGGCAGAAAATGGTGAGGTGGGGTGACGTGTGGTTGGGAAGTCTTGAGGAGAGCAAAGGAGAGGTGTAGGAAAAAGTCAGGTGGAAAAAGGTGAGGTGGGAAGTAGTGAGCTGAGTCGAGGCATGAGTAGGTGAGGGGGGAAAAGTTGGCAGAGATCAGGTCTGAAAGGTGATGTGGACAGAGGTGAGATGGACATAGGTAGACAGAGGTGCAGAGGGCCACAGCTGACTAGTAACCTACAAAAGGATATTGGGGAACAGAACACATCGTATGAGGCATATGCTGGTTTGAAATAAAGGGATTACACTGATGCCACAATTGGAGGGGAGGTAAAATTTTCATATGTATGGCTTTCATCTGTCTGTGGAAAAGCTACACAAACCTACTCTAGGTCCTTACCTCACATAGTAGTATAGTGGTGATGGGGGTCACAGCCCTCGCATGCAACTAGGCCAGTGATGTCTCCTCGTAAAGTGGACCAAAACTGTTCACGCATGTGCTGTTGGTCTGGGAAAGAATTTGAGTTTCCGGGCGACCTGGAGGGTTTTACACAGCTGGGAATCCTAAATCTGGATGCCCCAGGGGAAGCGAGTATGGTTTTGGTCCACTTTAAAGTTTAATTTGCACTTAAACCTAGAAATATAATACTTGGGTTTGTGTTTTGTAAGCTTGCAGCGAAACTAGAAATGTAATATAACTCATTAAGCTCAACCAATGGGAAAACCCTACACATTCTGTTGTAATCTGTAGCATGGACAATATTGGAAATGTCAGAGGCTGTTTCATTTGAAGGTCTAGTTGGAAATCTGCCATTATCTCTTTGTACTGTTTTACAGGGCCTGAACTGATTCCTGTATCCTTGGTCAAAGTTTGCATGTCTTCTATTGCTGCAGCTGCTGAAGAATATCAATACCCTCCTGTCAACTGGGCATCCATTCTTGCTCCCCTAATGAGGCTCAATTTCGGTAATCTCAGTGCTGCCCAACAGCTTCCTTTAAATATGAAGTAGCATACACTAATAGTTTGGGAAATTTTAATTTTGCTCCACCTGAGTCTGAATTGTAGTTAAAGCTGATCTAAGCTGCAGTAAAATAAAAATGTTTTACTTTGTTTTCTTCTACGGTCAAATGGGGTGCGGGAGTTCCCCTCTTCTCCAGCCTGCTTTTGTTTGCATTTACAATATTTAGTCATGACAGAGCATGTCAGGAAACACACCCTGCTATTAGAGTAAAAATATAGGAGGAAGTATTCTCTTTAAAAATTACAACACAATGAATCAGCTGTCCTGGTGTAAGGCAAGTGTACAGTTTTGCCTAAAGTGAACCTCCCCTAGTAGCTTCCGCATGCATGTAGTGCAGCGACCTGGCCTGAATGACATTGAATTGACCAGTGTGCAGGTGCGGGATTTGAATCAAGCCCTTGGGAGTATTGTGGAATACATACACCCTCCGGTGCAGCAAGGTGGTGGCAGAGGTGGTGGTTTTCCCACAGCTACCAGAGGGGTAAGGGCCCTGTTCATTGATAAGCATGCAGCGGGTTACTGTTACCCCCCCCCCTTGTATTTGGACATGGGGGCTCACATCCCATGGATTTAAGACTTGTAAATCTGTAATAAAATGATTGGTTTACAATAGTTTCAGATCTACCTCCTTTGTCTTGGTATTTCTGTCATCTGTGCATGGATTACGGAAATAGTGGTACCATTTACGAAACTGAGGGTTGAGTTGAAGGGCAACCTAAAGGGCCTTTAGACTTTTCTGTTAGGCAGTGGTTGTTTAGGACCACACAACCACTTCCAACCACTGGGGGAGCTGATTTGCCCCTACTTTGTTTGAGTCGCGGTCCTACCCTTTCCTTATGGTTCTCATACTTGAGTTCTCTGTTGGGAAAGGCAGGGCCACATACATGTGGGGGAAGAGTGCTAGCTCAGATAGGTGGAGGCCCATATATGGGTGGGGGGAGCTGAGATATGTGGAAGAGCCACATATGTGGTGAGGGGGAGCATAGGGCATCCACTGTTTGGAGGGCCTGGAAACCTGCTGCTCAGTATTACCAGCCAGCTGGTTGCCTCCTTCTTGCTCTTCCTGTATGTCATCTGCAGGGCTGCCATTCAAGTTCTAGTTGCCTTCTTACTTATATTAGGGTCAATTCATGATCATGCACGAATATATTTGCGCAAGTCACGCTTGGGCTTCTGTGTGATTCATGATCTTCAAAATGCGATGCGCTTTTGTTTTTGCACCAATTTGCGCTCTACCGTTCGCCAATGCGTCAATTTGTGTCTGAAATGTTCTGCTTGCGCCATATTCTTAGTATACAGTACGTCCTGCTCCAGATATAATACTTACACTTGGGTTATCCTCCGCCAGATGGTGCTGCACTGCAGAGACATGTAAAACAGGCTCCTCCCGGCCCCTCAAATACCTAGGGACCTCCCACAAATCCCCAGATTTCTCTGCAGTGCTTACTGCGAAGACATGAAGTATCACTCTCTCGCAGGTGAGCGGGGCTTTTAAGCCTGCGGCCCTGTTGGACTATTCCTACCTGTCCTCCTTGTGATGTGCCTCCCAGCCTGGGCTGTGCTGGTCGGGTGAAAGTAGGCAGCACCATGCGTGCTTATGGAGCCATGCTCCACCGCAGTCCCCCACCAAAGGGTAGGCGGTTTAGGCTGATGGTGAGCCTCTAGAGGATGCCTCTCCCGCATTATTACCCCATGCCCCGTTTAACGGTGGGCCCTGTACAAAGGGTCGCCATCCTCCCTCGTTCCCCCCGTAGCTCGGGGGGAAAGAAAGGGGGGGTGTGTGTGTGTGGTGGTCTCAGTGTTGTGTGATTACACGCTCATGGCCTTAGTATTGTCCCTTGACTTGTAGAACCCAACGTCCTTGGACGGGGTCTGTGTGCTTCCCCCCTTGGTCAGACAGTCCCTTGCGTGGTGGCTGATCCACAGGAACTTGCTAGGGGGCAGGTCCTTTCTGGCCCCCTCCTGGGAGACGGTCACAATGGATGCCAGTCTGTCATGTTGGGGGGGATTCTGGAAGTCCCTGCGCTTCCAGGGGAGGTGGGGCCCTCAGGAGGCCCACTTACCCATCAACATTCTGGAATTACGGGCAGTCAGGTTGGTACTGGAGCAGTTGACCCATCACCTGAAGGGTCTGTCGGTGCAGGTACGCTCAGACAACAGGACGGCGGTTGCCTACATCAACCATCAGGGAGGGACCCGGAGCAGGGGTGCCCTCCAGGAGGTGTCACGGATTCTGACATGGGCGGAGGCCAATGTCCAATGCATTTCGGCTGTGTATATCCCGGGGGCAGAGAATCTGCTAGCAGACTCTCTGAGCAGGGGGACTTCCCGTCAGGGGGAGTGGTCCCTCTGCAACAGGGTATTCCAGTCCCTGTGTCACCGTTGGGGTCTGCCGGATGTGGATCTGTTTGCATCCCGTCACAATCACAAGCTCCCGGCCTTTGTCTCCCTGTCTCAGGATCCTCTGGCCTTGGCCACGGATGCTCTGTCCATGTCATGGAAGGAGTTTCGGCTCCTGTATGTCTTTCCGCCATTCCCCCTGCTGGGCAGGGTTCTGCGCAAGATTGCTCTGGAAGGGGTAGCAGGGATTCTAGTGGCCCCCAGGTGGCCAAGAAGAGTGTGGTTCGCAGACATGGTACAAATGGCAGTAGACCAGTACGTCCTGCCAGGGGCGCCAGATCTGCTCACTCAGGGCTCCTTACGCCATCCCAATTTACAAACTCTGGCTTTGACGGCCTGGCTGCTGAAACCTCCATCTTGATGGAGAAAGGCTTGTCTGCCTCGGTGGTAGGTACCATGGTGCAGGATAGGAAGAAGACTTCTTCTGCCATCTATTATAGGGTATGGCGTACCTACATTGATTGGCGTGAGTCTAGGTCTCTTCCCTGTAGGGAGTTTTCAGTCCCTAGGGTTCTGGAGTTTTTACAGCATGGTTTGGAGTTAGGTCTAAAACTCAGTACTCTGAAGGGTCAGGTTTCTGCCCTGTCCGTCTTCTTTCAGAAGTCTTTTGCTCAGCATCACTTGGTTAAGACCTTCTTTCAGGGGGTCACTCATGTGCGTCCCCCACGTAAACCTATGGTCCCTGTTTGGGATTTAAAGTTGGTTTTGTCTGCCTTGCAGGGTGCTCCCTTTGAGCCTATTCATGATGCTGCTCTGGCTGTTCTTACCCTCAAGGTTGTCTTTCTGGTGGCTATTACTTCGGTCAGGCGTGTGTCTGAGCTGGCGGCTCTGTCTATTCAGCCTCCGTACTATGAGAGACACCAGGACAAGGTGGTGTTCCGTTTTAAACCGGACTTTCTGCCTAAGGTGGTGTCTGCCTTTCATTTGAATCAGGATATTGTTCTTCCTTCATTGTGTCCCAATCCTAGCAACGATAAGGAAAGGGTTCTGCATTCCTTGGACGTGGTCAGGTGTTTGAAATATTACCTGGTGGTCACTGCGGCTTTCAGGAAGACTGATGCTCTTTTTGTGGTGCCTTCTGGGCCTAGGAAGGGTTTGGCTCCTGCCAAGTCTACTATTAGCAAATGGATTCGTCAGGCTGTGATTCAGGCCTATTCTGCCAAGGGGAAGGTACCTCCCTTCCGCCTTACTGCTCATTCTACTCGTGCTATTGGTGCCTCTTGGGCCTTCCAGCACCAGGCTTCTGTTGAACAAGTTTGCAAGGCTGCTACATGGTCTTCTGTTCATACCTTTTCGAAGTTTTACAAGGTTGATGTTAGGGCCTCAGCTGATGCTGTGTTTGGCCGCAAGGTTTTGCAGGCGGCAGTGGTTTAAACTACCTGCTGTTACCTTTTTTGTTGGGGATCACTTTATGGACACTGCTATTGGATGTCCCAAGTGTAAGTATTATATCTGGAGCAGGACGTACTGTATACTAAGAATAATACAATTCTGTGAAATACTCACCTGTAGAATTGGTATTATGAGTATACAGTACGTCCTGCTCCACCCCACCTTGGTTTTTGCATTATTCCGGATCCCCTGTATGGTGATTGTTATCATTGTTATGGTTACCAGTTTTGGTGGTTAAATTCTCCCGGCTTCCTGTTCACTGCTTTTCAATGCTGGGGATTTGTGGGAGGTCCCTGGGTATTTGAGGGGTCGGGAGGAGCCTGTTTTACATGTCTCTACAGTGCAGCGCCATCTGGCGGAGGATAACCCAAGTGTAAGTATTATATCTGGAGCAGGACATACTGTATACTCATAATACCAATTCTACAGGTGAGTATTTCACAGAATTGTATTTTTGGAGCCCCAAATGATGTCCAATGCCTGTTTTATGGTATGTTTAGCGAGCAGAAAAGCATGAGGCAAATGTGTCAATTTAAAGAGTGAATTTCCTCCACTCGGCTGCACCTCCACAATCCAATTTCATTCCTGCAGTTGGAACTGTACTGCAAGGTGTACTTCGAACTCCTCTCATTTATTTTCTTTTACTCTCATTTAGAATTTTCTATCAGTTAGTGGGGGAATTTAACTCTATCGGTCTTCCAGGCCCTTATATCCCACTGATCTGATGGACCCATGATGCCTCCCCAGCTATGCTGTGATACGGAACAGCGTGGTAAGTGTAAGCACCATGGTCTTTGGGTGCTTTGGGGTATCACTTTTATTTTCTAAAAGTTGTCACTCTGGGCTGCAGTTCCGCTGTAGGGAAAGGTCAGGTGCGGAGCTAGGCGTCAGGAAGAGGCAGATGCTTCCTTCTGTCTAGTCTGCTGCCTCAGAGGCTGCTGTTCGGCTAGGCAAGTAGATAGGTCTGTTGCTGCCGGTTCTCACTCCAGCTTGTGGCTCTTTTCATTCCCCGTGAGCAGGGCTGCTTTTCAGGCCACGCCGCTGCGACTTTGGTCGGCTTCCTCTGACGGTGAGAAGGGTTCCTGGGCCTCATACCACTGCCTCATCGTCCAGATGCCGGGGGTGCTCCAGGGGTCGTTGTGGCTTGGGCTGGCCGGCTGCCTCCTGCAGCAGGGGTGCTTCCTGAGCCCCCGCTGCGGTCGCTGGGCAGCTGCTTACACTGCTGGCTGAGTAAGTGCTGCTACTGCTATTATTATTATTATTATTATAATCGGATCTAGTCCTTTGGCAGGCAGGTTTACCCCATGTCCAGTGTGTATGCAAAGGCCACTGGATGAGGACAGCATTATCTGTAGGGATCGTACTACAGTGGTAGTTGCTAAATATGGAAGACCCTCAGAACCTAGGGTTTTTTTGGTAGCCCAGCCTAGTGAGGATAACCAGGGTGATAGTGTCCCCCGAGAGATTGCAAATAGGTTGGCCCACATAGAAGGCCGTTTGGAACCACCTGTTCCAAAGAAGGTATTAAAGAAAAAGCATTTATCTGAGTCTGAAGAAGATCTTTTTGCTGCAGTAGTCTCTCTGGATGAGTTATCAGAGGGGGGGGATTCTACCAGTAGGGAAGGAAGTGATTCGTATTCAGAATCCTCTACACAAGGGGGCTCGCGGTTTAAAGAACAAATGGAGTCTGACTAGTTCCATTTTAGAGATTTTGGATTTTCCCTATATCCAGTCCAGGTCGTCCCAAAGTGATGACATGTGGGTATTCCGCCCCCAGGGGGCGCTCGACTGCAAGATCCAAAGGTGTCGCTCCTCCCGGCCCCCTATAAAAGCAGGAGTCTCACTATGATTTCCCAGTGTTCATCTTGCAGTCTGGCTGCTGAAGATCGTTGGATACTCTCTCCTGGATATTGCAGCTGAGCGGGGCCTCCTAGCCCGTCGGCCGCTGCGGACCCTATTACCACTGATCCCGTGGGCCCACCTATTGCCTCCCAGCCACGGCGGTCGGGACTGTGATGGTAGGGAGCACGCCGGGGTCAGGCGTTTTTTGTCAGAGCTAGGCTCTGGGCCGCAGACCCTGACTAAAGGGTAGCCGGCCGTAGGCTGATGGTGAGCCTATGGGGGGGAGGAACCACTTAGTGCCCACTTGTTTTCATTCCCTCCTTGCCCCACAAGCTTTATTGCTGTGTTGTGTTGGTTTACGGTCACTGTATTTTACCCTGCGCATGTTATATGTGCCTCCCTCTCTCCCTCGAGTTGTCTCCTGCTCCCCTCTCCCCTCCATCCTAGGCTGCTACGCTGTGGGGGGGGGGGGGTCGGACGCCGCTCTGCATTTTTTTCTGAGACCGCATCTTCTGTATACTGCGGCGGTGGTGTGGCCGCATGCGCACGCCACGCGGGTTGTACGGGGGCACGCTGTGGGCCGCCCAGTGCCATGCTATGTGGGGGCTTCTGGTGGAGGAAGGCCTCCATCTTGGGGTAGGCGCTCCTTTTTCGCGCCGGGGGGGCGGGGCCGCACGATGATGCTCTTCGCGTCACTGCCAAGGATTGCCGGGTGGCCAGTCTCGAGAGACAGCTCTCGCGAGCGGCGCCTAAGAAGGCCTCGAGTAAGAGACGGCACGTCGAGCCCGTTTACTCGGATAATGATGATGATCTTTTTGGAGGTCTGGGCTCTGTGGAGGAAGGCGAGTTGCCAGAGGATTCCCGCTCCACTGTGGATTATTCTGCTGGCGACGACAGTGTGTCTGGTTCTTCCTCGGATGAGGATGCGTGGCTCCCTGATGATACAGAGAAATTGCTTGCTTCAGTGTTTGAGACTTTGCACATTGTACCTCCAAGAGCGGCTAGGAGGAAGCAGGGTGATTTGTTTCGGCCTGAGAGACAGAGGCGAGTCTTTCCTGAGCAGGCCCATTTTTCTAATATGACTTTCAAGGAATGGTAAAGGCCTAACAAGCTACCGTCGGTGTCTAAGGGCCTGGACAGGCAGTATCCCTTTCCTGAGGAGCTGGTCCGGCTATGGTCCTATCCTCCCAAGGTGGATTCCCATTGCCCAACACTACGGTTACGCCTTCACCCGATACCGCTTCTTTAAGTGATCCAGCTGACAAGCGCATGGATCAGCTGGTCTGTCATGCCTTCACCTTTGCTGTTGCTTGGTGTCTCTGGCGGGGAAGCCCTCCGGTTATCGCTACAGAGACACGTCTCGGATCGGTGGATTCAGGAGGTGGTGTCCTCCGGCTACAAAATAGAGCTGGCAGTCAGGCCGCCCTCAAGACTTCTTCAGTCTCGGATATCCCAGAACCCATTGAAGGCACAGGGCCTGAGAATAGCCTTGAAACACCTCCTGCGCTTAGGTGTGATTTGTCCTGTACCTCGTCAGGAAGAGGGTCAAGGCTTCTACTCCAATCTGTTCACGGTTCCCAAGAAGGACGGAACGTTGAGGCCTATCCTGGACCTGAAGGGTCTCAACAGGTTTGTCAGAGTCAGACATTTCCGCATGGAAACCTTACGGTCCATGGTGAGCTCGCTTCTGCCCGGCGACTTCATGACCACGCTGGACATCAGGGATGCTTATCTGCACATCCCGATTTTCCAGGGGCATCAGAAGTTCCTGAGGTTTGCTCTGGAGGACCAGCATTACCAGTTTGTGGCACTGCCGTTCAGAATATCCTCAGCCCCTGTATCTTCACCAAGGTGCTGGCGGGCATCATGGCGATTTTGAGGAACCAGGGCATTCGTGTGCTGCCCTATCTGGACGATTTACTGATTGTGGCTCAGTCCCTTCAGCAGGCCGAGAGCGAACCCCGGACGGTGTTATCCACGCTCGAGGGTGGTCAATTACCCAAAGTCTTCTATCACTCCCTCAATGGTGAGGTCCTTCCTGGGCATGACGTTAGACACCTTTCAGGTCAAGGTTTTCCTGCCACAGCAGAAGGTGTTGGGCCTCCAGACGCAGGTGCAGGCCTTGCTGTCTTGTCAGTGGCCATTGATCCATCTGGGGATGAGATTGGTGGGCCTAATGGTGTCATGCTTCGAGGCTGTGCCCTTTGCCCCGTTCCACATGAGACCTCCTCAGTTGAACCTGTTGACCGGCTGGCACCGGATGCAGGAGTAGCTGGAACAGGAATTTTCACTGTCCCCCTTGGCCAGGCAGTCCCTCTTGCGGTGGCTCCAGAAACCTATTGGTGGCCAAGTCTTTTCTGACTCTCCAGTGGGAGATAGTTACCACGGATCGGCTGGGGAGGCGTTTGGCAGACGCAGAAGATCCAGGGTCAGTGGGGTCCGCAGGAGAACCGCTTACCCATAAATCTCCTGGAGCTGAGAGCGATCCAGTTGGTGCTTCTTCGCTTGACTCCCCATTTGAAGGGTCATGCGGTCCAGGTTTGCTCGGACAATCAGACGGCCATCGCCTACATCAATCACCAGGGCGGGACGAGCAAGCGAGCCCTCAAGGAGGTGACTCCGATTCTGACTTGGGCAGAGGAGAATGTTCCCTGCATCTCGGCGGTTTACATCCCCGGGGTAGAAAACCAGGAGGCAGACTCCCTAAGCAGGAGTGCCTCACGCTTGGGGGAATGGTCTCTCAGCAACAAGACCTTTCACACTCTGTGTCTCCGCTGGGGTCAGCCGGACGTGGACCTGTTTGCGTCCAGACACAATCACAAGCTCCCAAGGTTCGTCTCCCTGTCAAGGGATCCTCTGGCCTTTGCCACAGACGCTCTGGCAATTCCTTGGACGGATTTCAGGCTCCTTTATGCATTCCCTCCGTGTGCTGCGCAAGATAGCCCAGGAAAGGGTACCAACCATCCTGGAGGCTCCTTGCTGGCCGAGAAGGAGTTGGTTTGCGGACATAGTTCAGATGTCAGTGGATCGCTACAGCATGCCTGACAACCCAGGGCTTCTCACTCAGGGGTCGCTGCGGCACCCCAATTTACAGGCGCTGGCTTTGACGGCCTGGATATTGAAACCTCAATCCTGACGGAAAAGGGGCTGTAGGCCACGGTTGTGCATACCATGATACAGGCACGGAAGAAGTCTTCTTCCATGATATACTACAGAGTTTGGCATGCCTACATTTCTTGGTGCGAGTCCCAAGAGTCTCCCTTGCTACACATTCTCTATTTCTAGGATTCTAGAGTTTTTACAACACGGCCTGGACTTGGGTCTCCAGCTGAGCACCCTCAAGGATCAGGTCTCAGCCTTAGATCCATTGCCAATTATAGGTTGATCAAGACCTTTCTCCAGGGTGTTACCCATGTCCGTCCACTGCGTAAGTCAGTAATACCGGTGTGGGACTTGAATTTGGTACTTTCTGCTCTTCAGGGTCCTCCCTCCGAGCCTTTGTGTGATGCTGCATTGCCTATTTTGACTCTCAAAGTGGCCTTTTTGGTAGCGATCACCTTGGTGCGTCGCATTTTAGAGCTGGCCGCGCTTTGTATGAAGCCTCCCTACTTTGAGCGGCATAAGGTGGTTTTTCGCTTTAAACCTGTTTTTTTGCCCAAGGTCGTTTCTTCCTTTCACCTTAATGAGTAATGAGTAATGTCTTACCCTCTTTGTGTCCAGCACCGACTAATTCTAAGGAAAGGACCCTCCATGCCTTGGATGTGGTCAGAGCCATTAAGTATTACCTGGTTACGACTGAATCCTTCAGGAAATCTGATTTGCTCTTTGTCCTAACAGAGGGCTCTAGGAAAGGTTTGCCACCAGCCAAGTCAACTCTCAGTAAGTTGATCAGACAGGCGGTGGTGCAAGCATATTCTGCCAAGGGGAAAGACCCCCCTTTTTCGTATTACAGCTCATTCTACTAGAGCTATTGGTGCCTCCTGGGCTTTTCAGCACCAGGCGTCTGTTGAACAGGTTTGTAAGGCCGCCAATTGGTCTTCAGTTTATACTTTTACCAAGTTTTACAAGGTTAATGTTAGGGCCTCAGCTGATGCTGTCTTTGGCCGAGGGGGGCTTCAGGCGGTAGTGAAATGAACTACATGCTGTTCCGCACTGGGAATCCCACCCTAATAGACACTGCTTTTGGATGTCCCACATGTTAGAACTTTGGGACAACCTGGACTGGATATAGGGAAAAATACAATTCTGTAAAACTCACCTTTAGAATTGTTTTTGAGTATATCCAGTCCAGTTCGTCCCACCCTGCCCTTGTTTCATTATCTCTTGTTTGCCTGTTACATGCTGAAGCTATTTGAAGTAACATGGTTTCTTGGCCTCCCGGCTCTCTTGTTCTTACTGCTTTTTAACCACTGGGAAATCATAGTGAGACACCTGCTTTTATAGGGGGCCGGGAGGAGCGACAGCTTTTGGATCTTGCAGTCGAACGCCCCCTGGGGGCGGAATACCCACATGTCATCACTTTGGGACGACCTGGACTGGATATTCTCAAAAACAATTCTACAGGTGAGTTTCACAGAATTGTATTATCTCAGATCCAGGAAAAAGTGGGATTTGTTTAAAGCGGTCCTTCACTCTGAATAAGAGTCTATCTTATATGTTTCCCACACCCTGTACATACAGATTGCCCACATTAAAAATCATCCTACCTGCATCTACTGCATGTTATGAGCCTTTAAACATCCAAGATGGCAGCTCATGGAACATCAGGCAGCCTGCAAACAGGAAGTGCCTTCTGACTGTGCTTCTCTGCATTCTGGGATTGCTGACCATTTCCTGACCCCAGATAACTCTGTCTGAGCAAAGCACCTGCCCCCCTGTACTTTATCCCACTCTCCTTTCCTCAGTAAGTGTGATGCTTCTGAGTCAAGTTGCAGCCCAGTGGGGGAAAGAATAATAAGTAAGTGACTAAAAACTTAATTTTAGATGCTGGTGAATAGTTTTTTAAGGGGTTGGGCTTTTCAATAAATCATGGTGAAGGTCCAGTTTATGTCTGAAAAACAGATACAGTTATCTCTACAGACTCATCAATGTAATCTGATCCAAAAGGAATGGCAGAAACCGGGTAGTCTTTCAGCCATTCCTAAAATATTAGATACTAAGTATCTTTTATCTTCAGATCTGATTTATTTATGGTCTCATCCTCCTGTGGTAGAGGCTCCAGTTTCAGGTATTTCTGAGACTTCTGTTATGCCAGTGCCTCCCCAAAGGATCCAGTGGATAAGCACATAGATCAGGTGGCATGTCATGCTTTTTCTATTGTAGGATCGACCTTACGGCTACCCTGCGCCACATCCATAGTATCTTTGACAAGCAGAAAGTTGTTGAAGCAACTGGATTCAGACTTGTTTGGGTTGTTCACGGAGGGCATGCTTCCAGTTAAGGAAGACCAGTGTTAGGTCCTTACCTTCTCCTGGCGCCCGGTCCCGCGGCGTCTCTGTGCGGCTCCGGTCTTCGGGCGGCCACGCCGGGCGGTCACCGCCGCCGCATCTGCAGCGGTCTCGCCCGCCACCGCTCCCTCTGCCTCGGCGGGGGTGGCCGGCATCGCGGGGCCTCCCTTCGCTTCCTCTGGCGGCTCAGTCGCCTCTCTGGCCGGCGCGCCCTCCTCTTCCCTCTCGGGGAGCGCGCCCGGTCCTCTGTCACGCGCGAGCACAGTTCCAATATGCCCCTCGGCGGTGCTGCTCCCTGCGCATTCGCCGGGGGCAGATTCAAATGGACCAGTCAGGTCCATAGCCTGGGTGGGAATGAACCCAGGGACTGGACAGCCTGACTGGCCAGGGCGGTCCAGTCCCTGGAGCTGCTCCAATAGGGAGCTACATCCTAAGTGCACCAATCACTACATTTCCCCCCAAATCACAGTTGCACCAATCACCAGTTCCCCCTTCCCATTGGCCAGTTCCCCTTTAAATATGTTTTGGTCCCGTCCACTAGTGCCCGTTATAGCCATTGGTTAATAGGGTGTGCTTTCTAGTCTGCTTTGATAGTTACTACTCGGCTTCGTCTCTGACCATCCTTGTCTGCTGCCCGCCCTGACCCTTTGCCTGTCCTGACTACGTTTTTGCCTGATCCTTCTGATACTGCATTTTGGTGCTCACCTGGTTTGACCTCGGCTCGTTTTGACAATTCTTCGCCTGACCCCTTGGATACCGCGTTCTGTGACCACCCGGCTTGACCTCGGCTTGTCTTTGGACCTTCCTGATTGGTTTCCCACCTTTAAAACCAATCTTCATCCCGGCATCCATATTCGGGATACCCTGCCGTTCATCCGTCTCCACCTTAAGCTAGTAATCTTTGCGCCAACTAAGTCCTGGGGGTAACCGAGTCTGGAGAGGCACAATCCGCGTCTCCTGCGAGCGGGGACTTGTCTATAGGCAGAAGAGGCGGTGGAGATTGGGGATTACCTGGCTTAAGAGAGAAGGGTGTCCGGCGCCACCTTACAACCAGTATGGATATTATACAAGTATGTCATTTCTGCTATGGATGTTTTAATTAAGTTAAGTGCCAGAGGTTTAGCTCTGTCAGTAGCTTTAAAGCGCTCATTATGGCTAAAGCACTGGTCGGCTGATGCTGCCTCTAAGAATCTGACGGGACTCCCCTTTTCGGGTGGGGGGGGGCGTCTGTTTTGGGAGCAGTTAGATGAGATGGTAAAGAAAGCTACTGGGGGTAAGTCTACTAAACTTCCACGGAAATGGAAGTCTAGCACTTTTTTTTGCAGGGCCTCCAATCCTCAGCCCTTTCGCGGGGGTAGAGGTTCCACCTCTTCAGGATACGAAAATAATTTAGGAATAGACCACAGTGGATTTAAAGGATGCATACCCACATATCCTGATTTTTCCAGGTCATCATCAAAATATATGCACTTTGCCTACATCTTCAGTTTGTGGCTCAGCCCTTCGGCCTATCTTCAGCCCCAAGAGCAATGCTATTGTCTCTCAAATGTTGGACACCCGATCTGAGGGGTCATCCCATCAGGATTCAAACAGACAATCAGATAGTGGTGGCATATATCAACCATCAGGGGGCACCAGAAGCAGGAGATCTTTCAAGAAAGTGAGCCGGATCCTAATTTGGGCCAAGAGGCATGTCCCATGCATCTCGGCAATCCACATACCAGGAGTGGACAATTTGCAAGCCGATCATCTAAGCAGAATGGTCTTGCATCAGGGGGAATGGTCCCTCAGTCAGAGTGTTTTTTTAGGCCCTTTGCAAGCACTGGGGGTTCCCAGACGTAGAACTCTTTCCAAAGTTTGTATCCTGGTCCAGGGATCCTCTAGCAATAGAAAAAGATGCACTGACTTCAGTGGTCAGCATTCAAGTTTCTCTATGCATAGCCCGTGAGTGAATCCCAACTATTCTGGTGGCTCCACGTGGCCAAGGAGAAGCTGGTTCCCAGGATGTCAGAAGGCGACTCTTGGAGGTTGCCCAACGATCCAGATCTTCTCACACAGGGGCCCCTATGGCAACCCAATTTACGAGTTCTGGCTTTGACGGCCTGGCTATGGAAACCTTTATCCTGGCAGAGAACGGCTTCATCCAGATCATGATTCAGGCCAGGAAGTAAACTTCATCAAAGATTTACTACAGAATCTGGTGAGTATTTATCGCTTGGTGTGAAGCTAGAGGTTTCGCTTGTAGAACTTTTTCTGTTTCCAGTTTTTGCAGAAAGGTCTTGATTGAAAGGTCTTTTTTTTACAGGGGTTCACTCATGTGCAACCTCTCCGTAAGCCTCTTCTGCCTGTCTGGGACCTGAACTTAGTTTTATCAGCCCCTCAGGGTCCTCTCTTTAAACCGCTAGCAGATGCATCACTAATCTTAAAGCACCTAAGGTCATGTTTTTAGTGGCATAAGAATAAGGTCGTGTTCCGTTTTAAACAGGACTCTAAAGTGGTTTCCCCTTTTCATCTTAATGAAGAGGTGGTTTTGCCTTCCTTATGTCCTGCTTCGGTTACCCATAAAGAGAGGGTCCTTCATTTTCTGGATGTAGTGAGAGCATTGAAATTCTATAACACTGCTACACAAGCTTTCCGCAGGTCAGACTCCTTATTTATTATAACTGAGGTGCCATGGAAGGGTCTTTAAGGGCCTATATCTACAAGGGGAAGAATCCTCCCTTTAAGGTTACAGCGCATTGCTACATGTGCTATTGGAGGGTCCTGGGCTTTTTAGCACCAGGCTTCAGTAGAACAGGTATGCAAGGCTGCTACTATAAGGTGAATGTTAGAGCCTTGGTGGATGCCGCTTTTGGTAGGAATGTATTACAAACAGTAGTAAGCTAGAGGTGTTTGGAATAGCTTGCTCTTTATTCATTTAAGTTATTATTTGGGATCCCACCCTAAAGTAAGGGTACTGCTTTTGGAGGTCCCAAACGTGACTGATTGACAGCCTAGAGTAAAATAGGAGTGAAAATACAATTCTGTGATTCTTACCTGTAGAATCTGTAGTACTATCTTTACTCCAGTGTGTCAGACCCTCCTTATCTGCTATATCTTACTATATCCATTCCTTGGATGCTTAGTCCTAGGGGAGTTTATATGTATATATATATATATATGTAAATATGTAAATAGTTGATCAGCATTAAAAAAAAGGAAAATAAATGGAGAGTAGTGGAGAGGAGTTTATCTTATCTCCTCTTTTTGTCTCTAACAAAGATATAGGGATACTTTATTCCTTCCGGGCGTCGGTTCCTACTGCTTTTCAATTACTGGATTGTGGAAGTGCAGCCGGAAGCATGTAGGCCGGGAGGAACCACACCTTTGTCTTGCAGTCTTTGCCCTTTGGTCGAGAGTTAACGCAATCTTGACTGATTGTCTGATGCCCTGGGGTAAAGATAGAAGAGAAAACAGTTCTCTAGGGGAGAATCACAGAATTGTATTTCTTTCATATTCCACTCCAGGAAGTCACCAAATCATATATGAATGGATTAACTCTCGACCGAAGGGCAGGTCTGCAAGATAAAAAGGTGTGGTTCCTCGCGGACTATATATACTTCCATCTGCCCTCTGCAATTCAGTTTTATTCTAGCAGTTGGACTGGACTGCGAAGGTTGTGCATGGATTTTCTTTCCTTATTTTTCATTTATTTTTTCTTTTCAAGGGTTTTGTTCAGGAAGTGGGGGTTCCTGCTGATTTAGTGGACCCACTTATGCCTCCTGGAGTCAGGTAGGCCGATGGCATCGAATCAGGGTGAAGTCAGGGAAAGTGCCAGGGTTCTGGGGCGCTACTGGGTTTGTCTGGTGGCCTGCGGGATGGACCGTGGGGAAATGAATTCTCCTTTGCTTATTTTCTTCCACTCCATTCCTGGGCAGTGCAGTGAGGGCACTGTGTAACAACCCTGTTCTGCAGGACACTTGGAACATTGTGGCACAGGGCAGGAGAACAGAGCTCTGTTTTGAATTTTGGCTCCCTTTGGTTAGGCACAGCACAACTGGTTTAGGGGCGGGGCTGAGACGCTGCTTTCCACTTACTTCCGGAGTTGCAGTTGTTTTTTCATGTAGGGGAACGGCGCTATGGTGGCTTCTCAGTGTGCCGCATGCGCCTGCCTCATTGCTGGGCAGAGAGACTCATCGCTCCCTGTACCTTTGCCGCCTGCTCCGGCTTCTTGCAACCCGCTGTTCGTACGCGTCCGGCTGTTTACATCGCTGGTTGCTTTTGGTTCCTTAGGCTGCGGACACAGCTCCCCCATTCCTGCTCCTCCGCTGGTCACCGATTCTGGGTCTCCTGCTGCCGCTGTGTCTGCGCTGCCCTCCTCCTGTCGAAACAGCTGTGGATTTAGTAGGACCTATGCTTTTATTGGTTTTTTTTGCTGTTTTTATTAGGTTCTTGGGCTAATCACATTGTGATTATCGACATTCTTTATATACAAGTACTTCGGTCTTAAGCTCCTGTGGATAATAGACCGATTTCACCATGACTGAGGCATCTGGGGAGTCCGGGTCTGGTATTTTAGCAGAGAGTGTCACCCCATGTCCCCTGTGCCTGCTGAGGCCCCCGGAAGAGGACAGGCCCATCTGTTTTGAATTCATCACCGCAGTGGTACTATCCAGATTTAGGAGGCAGCTGTCCCCCCAGAGGTATTTCCCTCTCAGGATCTGCTTCCTTGAGGCCTACAGCTCCTCCGGCTGCTCTGCCTTGTCCTGATATTTCAGATTTTTATTTCCAGCTGTAGTTGGCGGAGAGACTGACCCGTTTGGAAAGCCACTGCTGCCAACCTAAGGTTTCCAACGATCAACTGGTCTCGAGATCCTTAAAGGTGTCCAAACGGAAACATTTAGTTCCTGTGGAGTCTTCCAGAAGAATAAGATATTTATGCCCCCATATAATCTCAGGAAGACTCTTGGGAAGGGGAACTCTCAACCAGCAGGGAAGAGAGTAGTTTGGATTTGGATTCTTCTTCTGAACAGGGATCTTTTATGTTCAAGGAGCAAATGGGTAATCTAACTTCCTCTATTCTCCTCCTATGCTCCTAGAGCCCCTAAAAGGAAGAAAGGGGATCCATGCAGATCCGCAAAACAAAAGCAGCTCTTTCCCGAGCAGTCCCAAACTTATCCAGAAAGAACGGGAGAAGCCATTTCTAGAGTCCAAGATACCAAGTATCTTTTTTTCCACTGACTTTTCCCCTGGAAGTGGCTGATCTTGTTTCAGGACTTTCTAGGAACACTGTTATTCCTTATTCTCAGTGTGCCACACACCCCGCTTCCCCTTTAATTCTTACGATTGGGTTACTCCACCAGCAGGTGGCGACGTTGCAGAGAAGTCTTGAAAACGAGCCCATTCCAGCCTATATATACCTGGGACCTCCCACTCAACACCAGTTTTTTCTCTCTGCATGAAGCGACAAGACAGAAGAAAGAAGTCTCCTGCTTGCAGGTAGCCGGGGTCAAACCCGGCATCCCCTTTTGGTCTATTTCTGCCCAGTTCTATTGTGTTGTTTATGCCTAGTTAAACAGAAGCCTCCCAGCCTAGGCTGCTGGCTGGGCAAAGGTAGATGGCACTTTAGGTGCCTAGGAGCTTATCTCCTCCGCTCGACCCCACTTGTGGGGCAATGCGGCCATCCGGCATGGTGATCCGGATTTGGGATGCCCCTGTCCCGATGTTCCCTTTAGGTCACCTTCTCCCGCTCGGTCCCTTCTCCCTTCGCTAAATGGGGGGGGGGGGGTGCGTGTTGCATGAGGTGCTTTACTTAGTGTTATGTGTGGAAGTGCTTTGGCAGGGCAGCGCTGCGGTGGCGGCGCGTGGCTTGGGCTGCTGGGGCCTTTGTTTGTGTTGCACTTTCAAATTTCCCCCCTTTTTTGCTGTGTCCGGGCCCGCCCTTCACTTCCCCTGTCTCATTAGAGACAGGTGTGCTGAAGCCGGTGGGGGAAGAGGTCCAGTGCGGCTTGAGCTGTAGAGGTGTACTTTGTTATTGCCTGCCATGTATAGCGTTTTTTCCTGGGCACTTCTGCTTATGTATGGGTCAAATGCCTGTATTTGGGTATGTGTGTGTGTGTATGTGTGGTTATATGTATATATATATATATATATATATATATATATATATATATATATATATATATTTATGTGCATATATTTATGCAGGTATATACTCTTATTTTTTATTGATGCACTCTCTGGCCTTGCCTTGAAATAGCATGTGTCATGTATATTTTATTCATATATGTTTGCCTTGTTGGTTATGTATGAATGTGGTGCATACTGGTTGGGGGACTGTCTGTGGTCTCTTTTCCCCCACAGATTCTGGGATCCCCTCACTGCAGTGGCTCTCCCGGTCTGTTATACCTGGCTAGTCTTAGTCTCTAAATTGGGATTTTCCTAGGCTTAAAAAAAAAAAAAAAATAAAATCCTCCCACTTCCGGGACTTTAATTACAAAGGGGCATCCCGGGTTGCTTAATGCGTAAAACCCTGGGTTGTTGCAAATACCACAAATTCACCATATGGAGGCTTCCAACGTTACCGGAAATGGCTCTTCAGGGCTATCCAGGCTGTGTGGGGGTTGTGGGGCTCCGCTCCCAGGCGATGATGTCATATTATGCGTTCTATGTGCAAGGCAGAACATTGCACGCCAGTCCGTTGCTCCGGCTTCTGGCTCCTCGCAACTTCCGTCATCTCCTATCCCCCCCAACCTATTCCGGACCCCGTGTGACATTGTCAAAAATGGGGATTTGCATTCCGGGGTGCATGCGCGGTTGGCCAACCTCGAGAAAATAATATTCTCAGTGTGCCACACACCCCGCTTCCTCTTTAATTCTTACGATCGGGTTACTCACCAGCAGGTGACGACGTTGCAGAGAGAAAGTCTTGTAACAAGCCCCCTTCCGGCCCATATATACCTGTTACCTCCCACTTAACACCAGTGTTTTTCTCTCTGCATGGCGACAAGACAGAAGAAAGAAGTCTCCTGCTTGCAGGTAGCCGGGGTCTTGCCCCGGCACCCCCTTTGGGTCTATTTCTGCCCAGTTTGATTGTTTGTTACCTAGATGGTTAATGGAAGCCTCCCAGCCCAGGCTGCTCACTGGGCAAACGGTAGATGGCACTATAGGTGCCTAGGAGCTTATCTCCTCCGCTCGACCTCACGCGTGGGGCAATGCGGCTATCCGGCATGGTGATCCGGATTTGGGATGCCCCTGTCCCGAGGTTCCCCTTGGCCCCTTTCTCTCCCGTTACGGTCCCTTCTCCCTTCACTATTGGGGGGGGGGGGTTGGGGGGTGTATTATATGCATGTGGTGTTTTTACTTTACTTGTGTGTTAAAGTATTGACAGTTCAGGCTTAGCGCCGCGGGATGCGCGCACGCGGCCTGAACTGCTAAGGCTATGCATCTGTTTCCCCCCCCCCCCCACTGATCCAAGGGCGTCGGGGCGCCCTCTCTGTATCCGGCACCGCCATTGTGCGGGCCGCGCTGTTGGCAGTTTCAGGCGCACGGCCTGAACTGCCAGGGGAGGGCGTCGAGGCGCCCTCTCTGTATCCGGCACCGCCATTGTGCGGGCTGTGCTGTGGCAGTTTCAGGCGCACGGCCTGAACTGCCAGGGTTGTGCATAGGCTCCCCCCCCCCCACTGACCGAGGGCGTCGGGGCGCCCTCTCTGTATGCGGCACCGCCATTTGGCGGGCCGCACTGTTTGAATTGAGGGGGCGGGGCCCTGATGACGCGATGGTGGGGGCGTGGCCTGAGCAGGTTGACTCGCAGCTCGGCCCCGCCGCACTTCCTCCTTCTAATTAGGAGTCAGGTGCGGGGGACTCGGCTGCAGGAAGCTGTGTTTCAGGTGCTGCTGCTGCTGCCTTGGCTCTTCATGCCTTGTTCAGGTAAGCGGCCTCACCTCGTGTGGGGCCGTTCTGTTTATTATTAGGATTGTTTCAGCTTGTGGTGGGGGACGGTATGTTGGCTGGCCTCTTAAAGCACTTTGGGGCTTTTTCAACATATTTGTATATGCTGCTTTCTGTATGAATGTTTGTGCTGCATGCTGCTCCTTTTTTTCTGCGGATCTTACTGTTGTCTCTTTTCCCCACAGATCCTGGGATCCCCTCATTGCAGTGGCTCTCCCGGTTCTGTTACACCTGGCTAGTCTTATTACTCTAAATTGGGAATTTAAAAAAAAAAAAGAAAAAAAAGAGGGATAATAAAATTTAATCCTCCCTTCCCGGGACATTAATTTAAAGGGGCATCCCGGGTGGCTTTATGCGTAAAACCCACGGTTGTGCGAATACCATAAAATCACCATATGGAGGCTTCCTACAATACCGGAAATGGCTCTTCGGGGCCATCTAGGCTGTGTGGGGGTTGTGGGACTCCGCTCCCAGGCGATGATGTTATATTATGCATTCCTTGTGCAAAGCCGAATATTGTGCATCAGTCCGTCGCTCCGGCTTCTGGCTCCTCGCAATTTCCGTCATCCCCTACCCCCCCTCCCTATTCCGGACCCCGTGTGAAATTGTCAAAAGTGGGGATTCGCAATCCGAGGTGTGTGCGCGATTGACCAACCTCGAGAAGATATTTTCCGCCAAAGTAGCTCAGAAGGCTACAGCGAAGCGGAAACACCTTTCTCCGCAGCTCCTGCTTCGGAGGATGAGAGGTGTGAAGTTGTGGATTGGTCCGATTATTCCCTGGACGAGGAGGGGGAACTCCTGGTGGAGTCGGATGAGCCTGCAGACCAGCTAGAGATTGATGCTGTTGGCGATCAGGCTACGGGGGTATCCCTTGACACCCCCTCCATTTTGGCTCAAATGTTTGAAATTTTGAATTTAGATCCACCTGAGGCAGTCGCCCTGCCAAAGGGTGAGTTGTTTGGTGTGCCTCAGCCGCGTTTGGTGTTTCCCAGGCAACAACACTTTGAGAGGGTTGTGCTTAAGGAATGGGAACAACCCACGCGACTGGCTGTAATCCCTGCTAGTTGGGATAAACGCTATCCTTTTCCGGAGGAATTGGTGAAGCTTTGGTCAGTTCCCCCTGACGTCGATACCCCTGTGTTAGGGCTATCTAGCACGGCTGTGGTACATTCTTCTGACACCACTGCCATTAAGGATGGTGAGGATTGTCGGATTGACCAGTTTGCTCGCCACGGTTTTATCAGTGCCGGATCGACGCTGCGGCCAGTGTGTGCTTCGGCGCTTCTTCTGTTGGCAGTTAGATCCATTATTCGGGATCTGTGCGCAGATCTTGATCCCGCTTGTGATGAGTTTAGTGCTCTTAAGCAGTGTGAGTCATTTATTTCCTTTGTCCTGACCGTTCAGGACGATGCTCTGGCGATGAGTAGCAGGACAGCGGCAATGCTGGTGGCTATTCGTCGGTCAGTGTGGCTGCGCCAATGGTCGGCGGACTTGGTCTCTAAAAAGGTGCTCACAGCACTTCCTTTTTTGGGTTTGCGACTGTTTGGTGATAAATTAGATTCAGTTGCAAAAGGTGGTAAATTGCCTCAACGCAAGAGGCCTCGTCGCCCCTTTCGGGGTGCAAGTGCCTTTAGACCTTCCTTTCGGGGATTTAGAGCGGGTAGGGGGGCTTCCTTTCCCGCTACCAGAGGTGCAGGTTGGACCCGGGGGAGGGGCCGTGGCCGTCCCGCTCAGTCCTGGGGCGCCAAGCCCAAACCTGCTGGTAAGCCCGCTCAGCAATTAGGGGCTGCCCTCACCCGTGCGGGTGGGGGGACGATTGCGACACTTCTCCCAGGTTTGGGACCAGGAGGTTCCGGACAGATGGATCCAGGAGGTGGTGTCGTCCGGTTACAAACTGGAGTTCGAGTCTCGCCCTCCTTCACGTTTCTTTCGGTCTCGGGTGCCCATCGATCCTTTGGCCGCACAGGGGCTCCTGGCGTCGGTAAGGAATCTTTTAGAAATGGCGGTCATCCGGCCGGTGCCGCGCTTAGAGATGGGCCTCGGTTTCTACTCCAACCTTTTCGCAGTCCCCAAAAAGGACGGGTCGGTTCATCCCGTCCTGGACCTGAAATTACTCAATAGGTTCATCCGTATTCGGAGGTTTCGCATGGAAACTTTGCGTTTGGCCATTGGTTCTCTTCGGCAGGGGGACTTCATGATGTCCATAGACATCAAGGATGCTTATCTTCATGTTCCCATCTGCCAGGCTCATCAACGTTTTCTTCGATTCGTGATGAAAGATCAGCATTTTCAATTCGTGGCACTTCCGTTTGGCCTGACCTCGGCTCCAAGAGTGTTCACCAAGGTGCTGGCAGGGGTGATGGCCATTTTCAGATCTCGGGGCATTCGTGTCGTACCTTATTTGGACGACCTTCTCATCATGGCTCCGTCCTTCAATCAATCAGAGACAGACACCAGGATGGTGGTCTCCACGCTGGAAAGCTTTGATTGGGTGATCAACTTTCCCAAGTCCTCCCTCGCTCCAGCCAGGGTGGTGTCCTTTCTGGGAATGCAGTTGGACTCTTGTCAACACCGGGTGTTTCTCCCTCAGTCCAAAATGTGTCTGATTCAGGAGTTGGCTCGGGTCCTACTTTCCAATCCTCGGCCGTCCATCCGTCTGGGGATGAGGCTGGTAGGGTTGATGGTTGCCTCGTTCGAGGCAGTTCCTTTTGCTCAATTTCACACGAGGACGCTTCAGCTCCGTCTGTTGGCGTCCTGGGACCGGCGGCCTTGGTCGCTGGATCGGCCCTTCCAGTTGTCCTCCCGGGTCCGGCAGTCCCTCCAATGGTGGTTGGTCTCGGCCAATCTCGTGAAGGGCAGGTCTTTCCTGACCCCTCTTTGGGAAATTGTCACCACGGACGCCAGTCTTTAGGGATGGGGGGGATTCTGGAAGGATCTTCAGTTCCAGGGGCAGTGGGGACCTCAAGAGGCCCAGTTACCCATCAATGTTCTGGAACTGAGAGCCATCCGTCGGGTTCTTGCTCTTCTGACTCAACACGTTCTGGGCCTTCCGGTCCAGGTTCGTTCAGACAATCGAACAGCGGTTGCTTACATCAATCATCAGGGAGGGACTCGCAGTCTGGGTGCTCTCAGAGAGGTGTCCCTGATCCTGAACTGGGCGGAGGCCCATGTTCCTTGTCTCTCGGCGGTGTACATCCCAGGGGTGGAAAACCAGGAAGCGGACCTGTTGAGCAGGGGCTCTTCCCGTCTGGGAGAATGGGCTCTCCATCCTCAGGTTTTTCGGTCACTGTGTCTCCGGTGGGGGACGCCGGAGGTGGACCTGTTTGCCTCTCGTCGCAATTGCAGGCTCCCGAACTTCGTGTCGCTCTCCCAGGATCCTCTGGCTCTGGCAGTGGACGCCATGTCCCTGAGCTGAGGATCTGGGGTTTCTGTACCTGTTTCCTCCGATACCCATGCTGGGCAGGGTGGTACGGAAGCTGGCTCTGGAAAGGGTGTCCGCCATTCTCATGGCCCCAAGGTGGCCAAGGCGAGTATGGTTCGCAGACATCGTTCGACTGGCAGTGGGCCAGTTCGTTCTGCCTCTTCGGCCCGATCTGCTCACTCAGGGTCGGCTGTGTTACCCCAATTTACCAACGCTGGGTTTGACGGCCTGGCTGCTGAAACCTCCATCTTGAAGGAGGAGGGTCTTTCTGACTCGGTCGTTAAGACTCTGATCAGTGCCCGGAAGAGGTCTTCTTCTATCATCTACTATAGGACTTGGAAAGCCTATATCGCTTGGTGTGAGATTAGATCTTTTCCTTGTAGGGTCTTTTCGGTCTCCAGGATTCTGGAGTTTTTACAATCTGGCCTGGACTCTGGTCTTCAGCTAAGTACTTTGAAAGGGCAAGTTTCTGCCTTATCTATCTTTTTTTAGAAGCGTTTTGCGCTTCATCCTTTAGTTAAAACCTTTTTCCAGGGGGTTACGCATGTGCGGCCTCCCAGGAAACCATTACTCCCTGTTTGGGACTTGACTTTGGTTCTTTCTGCTCTTCAGGCTCCTCCTTTTGAGCCTTTGCAAGATATTGCTTTGTCTACCCTGACTCAGAAGATTGTCTTCTTGGTAGCTATCACTTCGGTTCGGCGTGTCTCGGAGTTGGCGGCCTTGTCTATTCAGGCGCCCTACTTTGAGAGGCATCAGGATAAAGTGGTCTTTCGGTTCAAACCAGACTTTCTTCCTAAGGTTGTTTCTGCTTTTCATCTGAATCAGGATATTGTTCTTCCCTCCTTGTGTCCTAAGCCTAAGAATGACAAAGTGAGGGTTTTGCATTGTTTGGATGTAGTACGCTGTGTTAAGTACTATTTGATTATTACTTCTCCTTTTCGTAAAACGGATGCCTTTTTTGTTGTGCCCTGTGGGCCTAAGAAGGGTTTGGCACCGGCCAAATCTTCCATTAGCAAATGGATACGTCAGGCCATTATTGCGGCCTATTCTGCTAAGGGGAAAGTTCCCCCTTTTCGTATCACTGCTCATTCTACTCGCGCCGTTGGAGCGTCTTGGGCTTTTCAGCACCAAGCTTCTGTTGAACAAGTTTGTAAGGCTGCTACTTGGTCTTCTGTTCATACTTTTTCTAAGTTTTACAAGGTTGATGTGCGGGCCTCAGCGGATGCTGTTTTTGGCCGCAAAGTTCTGCAGACTGGAGTCATTTAAGTTATGCTTCATTTTTGCCTTCGGATACCCATCCCTTGTGGACACTGCTTTTGGATGTCCCGATCGTAAGAATTAAAGGTGAAGCGGGGTGTGTGGCACACTGAGAATAATACCATTTTGTGAGTACTCACCTGAAAAATGGATATTGTCAGTGTGCCACACACCCCGCTTCACCTGCCCTTTTCGGTATCCCGAATCCTTTATATGGAGAAGCTTTTATTTATTTTGAGGTTACCGTTAGATTTACTGGTACCTTGTCTTTCTGCTTTTTAAATCACTGGTGTTAAGTGGGAGGTACCAGGTATATATGGGCCGGAACGTCGTCACCTGCTGGTGAGTAACCCGATCGTAAGAATTAAAGGGGAAGCGGGGTGTGTGGCACACTGACAATATCCATTTTTCAGGTGAGTACTCACAAAATGGTATTTTTTTCTGTCTCCAGAATCTTAGATTTCTCAACGAGGGACTTCAGCAAAGTACCCCCAAGGGACAAATCCCCCCCTAATCCATCTTCTTTCAGAAGCCCATTGCACAGAATAGACTTGGAAGGACATTCATGCAAGGGGTACCCATGTTCGACCACCTTGAAAACCTCTTTTGCCTGCTTGGGACCTGAATCTAGTCTTATTGGATCTTCAGGGTGCTTCATTTGAACCCATGGCAGAAGCATCACCATTTTTTGATGACACTTTTTGGTGGCAATTACTTCGGCCAGGTGGGAGCTTTTAAATATTATATCTCCGCTACTCAGACCTTCTGCGGGACTGACTCCTTGTTCATCATCATTGAGGGGCCACGGAAGGGCCTAGCGCCGACTAACTACCAACTACCATTAGATTAGGCTGTGATAAGAGCTTACGGCTCCAAGGGGAGGGATCGTCCTTTTTGGGTTACGGGCCATTTTTCCCGGGCAATCATAGCTATTTTCAGCACTAGGCTTTACTGGAACAGGTGTGCAAAGCTGCTACCAGGTCTTCTGTTCATACATTTACCAAATTTTATAAGGTAGACATAAGAGCCTCAGCAGGCGCCCCTTTTGGTCGAAAGGTATTACCAGCGGTGGTGAGCTATTCTGCTGAGGTTTGATCTTTTTTTGGCAAGGCTTGCTCCACAGGATAGAGGAATAAGGTTGATACTCAGGTCCTACCCTGGATGAAGGGAACTGCTTTGGGATGTCCTATTTATATCTGATCTGGTGACGCCCTGGAATGGAATATGAGAGAAAATACAATTCTGATTCTCACCTGTAGAATTGATTTCTCTCTTCTTCCACTGTGTGTTAGCATTTAAAAAAAGAGGAAATAATAGGAAAAAGAGGAGATTTTACATGTCTCTTTTTCTTCCAGTTAAGCACTGGGTCTCTTAAGGCTTCCTTCCTTCTCCCAGGTGGCTGTTCCTACTGCTTTTCATTTACTGGATTGCAGAGGGCAGCCGGAAGTATATACAGGCTGGGAGGAACCTTTTTATATTGCAGTACCGCACAGTTAACCCATTCATACCTGATTCGGTGATGCCCTGGAGTGGAAGGACAGAGAAATCAGTTCTACAATTGAGAAACACTGATTTGTATTATTTCATTTCGAAAACAAATGCCGGCAGTGTGAACAATAAAAGTGTTGGCCCGCAAGTTCTTTTTAGTGTTGGACCCTTTTTTTATTTTTTCGAAAAAAGTCACAAAAATTAATGTCCAAACAACAAATATTTGGCTATTGGGCCCCAAAGTTGAGCAAAAACAAAGAAATCATAGTTAAATTATTAAGCAATAGTATGCAAACCAAACAGGGGAGAGAGGGTTAAAGAAAACATCTGGGTCCAAACATTGGACAAAAAAATGTTGAGGGTTAACTTGAATCATAATATCCCCCCAAAAATGGAGAACACAGGTTCTCCAGAGAATACACTCTGGAATGGCGATTAGAGCTGGAGAGATCAAATCACTATAGAGAAACAGTAAAGGAAAGGGGTGAAACACGGGGGACCATCGGGAGCAGTTAAGTGCTTAGCTGGCCAAATGCGCATGGGGCAGGGCCATTTGCGCTTCAAAACTGCACATTTTCTCTGCAGAAGACGCAAATTGTTGCAAGAAGAGGAAATTTGCACTTCTCCTGTTTGCTTTCCATTTGGCACAAATTGCACGTGTGCCTGGCTTGCGCAAGCAGCTATGAATCATGCATCTAGTGGCATGCAGAATTGTTTGCGCTCACCGATCATGAATCAACCCTATTGTGTTTGACAGGGTTTTCCAGTTACTGTCTCTGGTACCTCGTGCCCCCCCCCCCCCCCCCCCCCGGTACTGCTTGGAACTTTCCATTGAGTATAAAATAAAAGAAAAACTGGATCCTCTTACAATCCCTCTCCTGAAGTCCAGCCATGGGGACCATTTCTCCACTCATGCCAGCAGTCTTGTCAATTGCATTCCCTCAGCATGGGGCATGTTTGATTAAGGTGGTATTCAACTGGCAAGATCCTTTTTCTCTATATTGTTACATGTATACAGTGAATATATGAATTAAAGTATAATTAAGCCCCTGGCAGAACTTGTTGAACAGACAGCTATTGTATTTTTCGCACTATAAGATGCACCTAAAGTTTAGAGGTGGAAAATAAGGAAAATTAATATTTAATATTTTGAACCAAATGATAGGCCAAAACGTCCCTTGCCCCCAAGGACATGGCAGATTTCCCCCAATCACCCCATAACAGTGTGCAGAATCCCCCCCCCCCATCACTCCATACCATGGCATGTGCAAATTCCTCCCAATTACCCCATAACAGGCAGTGCGCAAAATCTTCCCTGCCCTACCCACTATAAAATGCAGTGTGCAGAATATCCCCACCCCCCATAACAGGAAGTGTGGCAGATCCCCCCTCCTCCACAATTCCCCTATAACCAGCAGTATGCATAATCTCCCCTCGCCCACTCCCTGTAACAGGCAGCATGCCGAATACCCCCAACCTCCCTATAACAGGCAGTGCTGCAGACCCTTTACTGCAATGAGGCAGGGTGGACTACAAAATAAACAATTCTCACCTTCGCCGGTGGGATCCGCATACATAGATGTCATCTTCAAGCAGGCATGCGCAGATCCGCGGCACCACCCGTGGTCAGGCCACTCACAGATCTTGTAATTTTATTCATGTCAAACCAGTGTAACTGTATAGTGTTGGGTTTTGGTGTAAATATTTATGAAGTTTTTTAAAATGTTGACTTGTTCTGTTTTAACAATGCCTTTTGTTTACATAATAGGTGAAGAAATCCAAAAACAGTGCATCCAAATTGCAGTAACCCAAGCACAGTCTTCACAGAATGCAGCCGTGCTCCTTGGAATGTGGGTTGTTCCACCCTTAGTTCACAATCTTTCTGTGAGTTTCCATTCAGCTCACTGTTACATGCAGATGTAACAGGACTGGTGTTAAATAGTAAATACTGTATGTGTACTATATGTGTATGGAAAACGTTCTTTCTGTAAATAGCTCTTGAAAGGAGAGTAGTTATTTTCTTACAGTATGTTGCTTAACATAACCTCAACTTTAGAATGTGACACAGAGATAAACTACCTGGCTTGATTTATTGCATAATTTCATTTCCCTCTAGGGTGCAAGGCTAGTATGATTAAATGTTTGTTTGTTTGTGACAGGTACAGACAGTCTCCTACCTGGTCTCCAACCTGTCAGTATGGATGAAACATGTCTCCGAAGATAAGCTACAAACTTTTGCAGATGTGTACATGTTTGCCCAAAACTCAAAGATGTCTAGAAATGTCCTGCTGGGCCTAAGTCAGGCTATGAAGCTCCCCAACCCTCCACAACACTGCTGGAACTTCCTGTGCAAAACCACAGAAAAGATCTTCCAGCTCTTACCAGATGACATCCAGGTATATACAGCTTTATATTTGGTGTTTCTTAACCCTTTCGCTGCCAGCCTACCTGCAGCTTTTGTCGCCCTCTGTTGCCAGACCATGTTTCACTATTTTGCGCTACACATGTTCAACTGCGATTTTTGAAAGGATTTCCAGGGATTTCCCAGGAAAATTATATATTGTTTTTTTTCAAGAGAGTCTGGGCTTCAACATGAAATCTCTTGTTTGTCATTTTTTAGGTGTATTCTCAATACTTTTTGGTGAAATATGTGCAAAAAAAAATTAAAAAAATATTTTTTTTGCAATTTGTAGTATTTTTTTGTAATATAAAATATGTTTGTCAATACAATTTTATTGCGTGCAAAACCCTAATTTCTCCCAGTCACAGCGGTACCACATATGTATTGATAGACACCCTTTCCTGCCCAGGAGACTCCCCCAAACTGAAACAGAGCTTTAGGAGATTTTCAGATAAAATACAACTGCGCTATGCGCACCTTTCAGTTTTTCCAGAAAAACAACCATTTACATTTAAAATACCCCCCACAAACTATATATTCTCTGGAAGTACACACCTCAAGCTTTCTAGGCGTACCAAGCTTGTTTATGTGGGCTTAGTTTTCTGGAAGTAATCCCTCAATGTATTCTTTGGTTGCACAAAGTTTCCCTAAAAAAGAATAAAAAGGAAGAATCAAGCCACATTTTCCTAAAAAAAACTATATGCAAACAAGAAAAAACAAGTAAAATCTCAAAAAGCAACATGCCCCGAACAGAACGATACCCAACATGCATAGGTACTGTCAAGGGAAGAGTTGGCAAACACCCCAAAGTAAAGCATGCGCATTTAGAATATCCCCTATAAACCATATATTCCCTGAAAGTACACATGTTAAGCTTTCTAAGAGTACCCAGCTTGTTGTAGTAGGCTCACCTTTCTGGAAGTAATCCCTCAAAGAATTCTTAGGTTGCACAGGGTTTCCCTAAAAAAATGAATAAAAAAACTGAATAAATAACATGTTTTCCTAAAATATAAATATGCAAACAAGAAAAAGCAAGCTAAATCTGAAAGAGCAAGGTCCCCCGAGCAGAACAATACCCAACATGCATAGGTACTATTAACCCTTTTAATTGCCAACCTACTTGAAATTTTGTCACCCTCTGTTGATAGGTCATTTTTCCCCATTCTGTGCCATGTTTAACCGTGATTTTTGACGGAATTTTCAGGAAAATTATAGCTATATATTTTGCAGCAGAGTTTAGGCTTGAACATGAAATGTCTTATAATTTTTCTACTGTTTTTTTAATATTTTTGTGTAAAAATAAATAAATAAATAAATATTTTTTAGAAAATTGTCTCCTTTATTTTAAATAAAACATTTACTTTATTAGAGAAAAATCAAACAAAAAGAGAGAAAGGGGCCGCACTAAACTATCTGCCCAAGGGTAATCAAATCAATGACAAGAGTAACAAGTGGTGTGCACACTAGTCTAAACACCATGTAAATCCAAGCACAAACACACGGGGAGAGGACCACACCTCCCACAGAGTGTTATAGGCAGAATGGCACCAACCCACTAAATTATTAGAGAAAAACATTGCGTGTGAAAGCCCAATTTCTCCCGATTACAACGGTACCACATATGTATCGGTAGCCCCCCCATTCTTGCCCAGGAGACCCCCCAAACTGAAAATAGCACTTTATAACATTTACAAATAAAATACTACTACTATCCACACTATAAACATGAGGGTGGGGGACCCCATTTCTTGGGGAATTTTAAGGGTTAAAAACCCTTAAAAATCCCCAAAAAATTGAAATGGGGCCCCCCTTACCCAGCATTACCAGCCCGGGACCAGCTATGGGGGCTTGTAGGAACAGAGTGGAGGGGCCACAAAAGCCCCCACCCTGCAGCCTACAAGCCCACATAGCCTATGTGGGCCCGGGCTCTTCTGTCCCCCCCTGGGCTTTGGGGAGGCAGGTAATTGGGGGTGCGGGGTCTAACGGCAAGTCACCTGCTAGCGACAGGTGACTTGCCAGACCCCAGCCTTGTGAACTGGTATAAGGGTCTCATAGACCCCTTACCAGTTCACAAGGGGTTAAGTGTAAACAAAAGACACTGACACATATAATATTTTATTATTTTTTTTAACTTTTTAATACTTACCTCCCATCCATCCCTGTGTCCCACGCTAATCAATCTGGCTTCCTGCTCTCCTGCTGCAGCTGGAAGCCTTTTATAGCTGCTAGGCGACAGAACATAAGGGGTTAATTTAAAAAAAAAAAATGACATAGGGTCCCCCCCCCCCCCCCTTAAAAATCCCCCCAAAAATTAAATGGGGTCCCCCTTACCCAGCATTACCAGCCCGGGACCAGCTATGGGGGCTTGTAGGAACAGAGTGGAGGGGCCAGCTTTTGTGGCCCCCCCCCACCCTGCAGCCTACGAGCCCACATAGCCCGTGTGGGCCCGGGCTCTTCTGCCCCCCCCCCGGGCTTTGGAGAGGCAGGTAATGGGGGTGCTGGGGGTTAATGGCCTATCACAGCCCTCTTCTCCTCCCCATCTGCCCTCCTCCAGGCACCCGAGCAGACTGATTCTCTGTCTCGGGTGCCAGCATTAAGAGGGCTGCTGGTGACATCTCCATACTTAAGTGGAGTGGAAGCAAGCACGTAGAATCTACGTGCTTGGCACTGAAAGGGTTAAAGAAGCAGTCCAAGGAAACGCAATTAAGTCATTGTCCAGGCACACTCATTGTGTAGGGCAATATTTGTTTTTTAAAAGGAAGCTATGTTGGCTTCTTTTTCGAAAATGAATCAATCAAGTAATTATAAAATACAGTGTAACCTCGTGTTGCACTGTCCTGTCTGATAGAAGTGGGTTGAGTTATGCAAGCACACTGTGTGCATTACACTGGAGTAATCTAGCCTCTATTCTAGCCCATTTATGGTCAGGCTCAGGAGGGGAGTGCTGGGGGCAACAAAGAGGGAGAAGAAAATCAGTGAAGAGACTTTGTGGGACTGACCTTGTATCAAGTTGCCAGGCAAATGATGTTAAACTGTTTAGTCAGACATTTCCATATGGCCCATGAGTGTACCGATCATTGAATTGCTGGAAGCAATAGCCTTACCTCTTCAGTATCCATATATTAATTGGGGGGGTATAATTTTTTTAAGATGTCCATACATCCTAATCTAGTTAGGGTAAAGAGTCCTCTTTTAAATTTGAATTGCATTCAACAAAGACTATGGGCTCATGGAGTCTGTATGGGTAGAAATACATGGAGGGAGAAACAAAAATAAAATACTGATAGGGGTTTGCTACAAACCTCCAGATATATCCGAATCCACAGAAAATATGATGCTAAGGGAAATAGATATAGCCGCTAAACTAAATGAGGTAGTGATTATGGGGGACTTTAACTACCCAGATATAGACTGGGAAGCTGAAACATGTGTTTCGCATAAGTAATAGTTTTTTATCTAAAACAAAAGATGGCTACCTTTCCCAACAAGTACAATCTCCAACACTAACCAACACTAACCAACTGGACCTAATACTAACCAATGTACCAGACAAAGTAGTAAAGGTACAGGTTGGGGGACACCTTGGAAGCAGTGATCATAATATAATTAATTTCCACTTAGTCACTAGGGTGCCATATCAAGGAGCCACAAAAACGCAGAACTTCAAAAAGGCAAAGTTTGACCAACTTAGAGATGCCCTAAACTGCATTGACTGGGAAAATGCCCTTAAAAACAAGCATGGACACTAAATGGGATACTTTCAAAGGAATCCTTAATTTTCATTGTGACAGTTATATACCTTACAGGAATAAAACTATTAGACACACATGTAAACCGATGTGGCTAAACAAAAAGGTTAAGGGGGCAATAAACAACAAAAAAAGGCATTTAAACGTTTAAAGCAGGAAGGGACAGCGGGAGCGTTAAAAAAATTATAAAGAAGAAAACTAACAATGTAAACAACAGATAAGGGCAGCTAAGCTGGAGACAGAAAGACTGGTCGCGAAAGAGAGTAAAACTAACCCCAAATTATTCTTTAGCTACATAAACCGTAAAAGGTACAAACCTGAGGGTGTGGGCCCCCTGAAAAGCAAGGAGGGGACACCTATAGAGAGAAATGAGGAGAAAGTAAATTTACTAAACAACTTCTTTGCTTCTATATTCACAAAAGAATGTGACATGCCGAGTGAAATGCAGGGGAATAACCGAAACCCTCCATTAAATGTCACTGGTCTAACCAAGGAAGAAGTCCAGCACCGTCTCAAGCAGATAAAAATCGATAAATCACCAGGACCAGATGACATACATCCTCGTGTTTTAAGGGAGTTATGTACAGTAATAGACAAGCCATTATTTCTAATATTTGTGGACTCAATAACTACAGGGTCTGTTCCGAGGGATTGGCGCTTGGCAAATGTGGTGCCAATATTCAAAAAGGGATCTAGGGGGGACCTGGGAACTACAGACCGGTAAGCTTAACATTTGTGGTGGGCAAGCTGTTTGAAGGTTTCTTAAAGTGGACCAACACCCAGGGGGGATCTTATAGATTCCCGGGCTGATCAGATCCCTCCCCGCGAGGCATCCGAAATCGGGATGTCCCGCGGGCTGAAATCCCCCAGGAAGCCCACAATCCTACCTTCTCCCTGCTCCAGTGGCGCATGCGCGTCCGCCGCCTCCCGCGCGTCCCTCTAGCAGGGCGCGCTCCCACGCTGGCCGTTTGTGAATGGGTGCGCTCCCTGTAAAAGGGACGCGCGGGAGGCGGCGGCGGCGGCGGACGTGCTCTGCTTGTCCGTCGCTGCCTCTCGCTTGTCCGTCGGCGGGGATTGGATGCAGCAGTCACGTGGGAGCAGGGTGAGGTGAGTTTTCGGGGCTTTCTGGGGGGTTTCACACAGCGGAGCGCCCCCGATCGGGGTGCCCCACCGAAGTGGACCAAAACCCAGGATAGTCAAAATCCTGGGTGTTGGTCCACTTTAAGAGATACTATCCTGGAGCACCTTGGGGAAAATTACCTTATTACTCCATATCAGCATGGATTTATGAGGAATCGCTCCTGCCAGACAAACCTAATCAGCTTTTATGAGGAGCTAAGTTCAAGATTGGATCATGTGGCGCCTGCTGCTCCGGCCTTTACTATGGAACAAGATGATTTCCTTGATTTGTCTGACTATACCCCTCTCGAGGAAGGGGAATTATACTCAGATTTATCTGACGATCAGCATTGCCTTGGCGCTGATGCCGGCTCAGAACATTGGGATGCTGATGACACCCATAGACTTTTGACTCAAATTTTTGAAGTACTTTCCATTTCCCCTCCTGCAGCGGCATCTAAGCAGCAGGGGAAATTGTTTGGTACCGCAAAACCGCGTTTGGAATTCCCAGAACAGACGCATTTTAATAATCTGGTTCTCAAGGAATGAGAGCGACCTAGCCGGTTCCCCGGTATCCCTAAGGGGTGGGATAGGAGGTATCCCTTCCCCTTGGATGTGGTCAAATGTTGGTCAACTCCCCCAGAGGAGGATGCCCCTGTTTTGGGGTTGTCTAACACTTCTGTGGTGCATTCCCCTGATTCCACTACCTTGAAGGATAGTGAGGACAGGCGTTTGGCCAACTGGCTTCCCATGCCTTTGCCTGTCTGGGTTCGGCCTTGCGCCCGGTTTGTGCTTCCACTATTACGGCCGTGGCTATTAGGACCTTGATCAGGGGCCTTCTGGACTGCTCTCATGAGGATCCTTCTAGTGCTGAATTTAGAGCCTTGTCACAATGTGAGATGTTCATCACCTATGTTCTCTCTGCCTTAGATGACACCATTCGGAGTCAGGAACTCGGCCTTGGTTGTCTCTATCCGCCGCTCGGTCTGGTTGCGCCAGTGGGCAGCTGACAATGCCGCTAAGAAGGCGCTCACGGGGCTCCCCTTTAAGGGGTTGCGCCTGTTTGGTGATCGTTTGGACCTTTTTGCTAAGGGAGGTAAGTTACCCCACGCAAAAAGCAGCCGCGACCCTTTCGGGGCTCCGGGTCCTTCACTCCCTCCTTTCGTGGGCTTAGGTCAGGCGGCGGGGTATCCTTTGCGGGGTAAAGGGGAGATTTCTGGGGCAAGGGCAGATGCCGTGCCCGGCCCGGATCCTCCTGGGGTGCCAAACCCAAATCTACTGCCAAGCCTGTTCAGCAATGAGGGGGCGCCCTCACCCTTCCGGGTGGAGGGATGGCTGCAGCTCTTCGCTCAGGTCTGGGCTCAACAAGTCTCAGACAATTGGATTCTGGAGGTTGTCTCCTCCCGGATACAAGCTGGAGTTCGCGGACTGGCCTTCTCCCAGATTTCCCGGGTTCCTACGGACCCTCGGGCAGCTCGGGGTTTGTTTCTTGCGGTACAAAACCTTTTGGCCATGGGGGTCATTTGTCAGGTCCCTCCTGGAGAGAGAGATCAGTGCTACTATTCCAATCTCTTTACAGCGCCCAAAAAGGATGGTTCCATCAGACCCATCCTGGACCTAAAGCTTCTCAACAAGTTCATCAGGACCAGACGTTTTCGCATGGAAACTCTGCGCTCCGCTATCAGCTCCCTGCGCCCGGGGGACTTTATGACTTCAATAGACATCAAGGATGCTTACCTTCATGTGCCGGTCTTCCCAGGGCATCAGCGGTTCCTCAGGTTCGCAGTAGAGGAACAACTACCAAATTGTGGCACTTCCCTTCGGTCTCACCTCAGCCCCCAGAGTGTTCACCAAGGTGTTGGCAGGTGTGATGGCCCTTCTCAGAGCCCGGGGTATTCGTATTCTTCCTTATCTGGACGACCTTCTCATTACGTCTCATTCACTCCAGCAGGCAGAATTGGACACCCGGACGGTGGTGGCGACCCTGGAAATGTTCGGATGGGTAATTATCCCAAATCCTCACTCTCCCCATCCCGGGTGACCCCCTTCCTGGGTATGACTCTGGATACCATTCAGGCCAGGATTTTCCTCCCTCAGCAGAAGGTGGACTCTCTTCAAGCTCTTACTGTCTTCTTGCTGTCCAGCCCTCATCCATCCATCCGGCAAGGGATGCAATTGGTGGGACAGATGGTGGCCTGCTTCGAGGCAGTCCCTTATGCTCAATTTCACATGAGACCCCTTCAGCTCCATCTCCTGTCAGTCTGGGACAAGAGTCCCCTGTCTCTGGATAAGGCCTATGTTCTATCTCCTCTGGTCCGGCGGTCCCTCCTGTGGTGGCTGGACTCGAGGAATCTTCTGGGGGGCAGATCATTTCTGACACCGTGTTGGGAGGGCTACTGGCGAGCCCTCCAATTCCAGGGGCTGTGGGGCCCCCATCAATGTTCTGGAGCTGAGGGCGGTCCGGTTGGTGCTGACGCCTCGACTCTCAGGTTCGCTCCGACAACCGGACTGCGGTCGCTTACATCAATCATCAGGGAGGGACTCCGAGCAAGAGTGCCCTCCGGGAGGTGTCGTTGATCTTGTCTTGGGCCGAGGACAATGTCCCGTGCATCTCTGCGGTTTACATTCTGGGAGTGGAGAATCTAGAAGCGGATTCTCTGAGCAGGGGGGCCTCTCGCCGGGGAGAATGGTCCTTCAACAGCGAGGTCTTCCTATCCCTTTGTCACAGGTGGGGGATGCCGGACATGGATCTGTTTGCTTCTCGCCACAATCACAAGCTGCCAGCATTTGTCTCGCTGTCCCAGGATCCTCTGGCTCTGGCGGTGGATGCCATGTCTCTGGCAGGGGTTCGGTCTCCTGTACCTCTTCCCTCCGTTTCCCCTTCTGGACAAGGTTCTGTGCAAGTTGATTCAGGAAAGAGTGCCAGCTGTTATGGTGGCCCCCAGGTGGCCAAGACAGGTGTGGTTCGCAGACGTCGGGCAGCTGGAGGTGGATCAGTACCCTCTGCCCCTGGTTCCGGATCTTCTCACTCAAGGACGGCTCTGTTACCCCAATTTACAAACGCTGGCTTTGACGGCCTGGCTGCTGAAACCTCCATCTTAAGGGAGAAAGGTCTGGCTGATTCGGTTGTTCAGACTTTTGTCAGGGCTAGGAAGAAATCTTCTACCATCTACTATAGGACCTGGCGGACCTACATTGACTGGTGTGAGGCTAGGGCTTTTCCCTGTCGGGTGTTCTCCATCCCTCGGATACTGGAGTTCCTTCAACATGGTCTGGATTTGGGTTTTCAGCTCAGTACTCTGAAGGGGCATGTTTCCGCTTTGGCTGTTTTCTTCCAGAGGTCTTTCGCTCTTCATCCTCTGGTCAAGACATTCTTCCAGGGGGTCACTCATGTGCGCCCTCCCCACAAACCCATGTTACCGGTTTGGGATTTGAATTTGGTATTGTCTGCCCTTCAGGGTCCTCCTTTTGAGCCTGTGCATGAGGCTGCGCTGTCTATTCTCACTTGGAAGGTTGCCTTCTTGGTGGTTATCACTTCTGTCCGGCGTGTTTCTGAGTTGGCGGCTCTGTCCATTCAGGCCCCCTACTTTGAGAGACACCAGGACAAGGTGGTTTTTCGCTTTAAACCGGACTTCTTGCCTAAGGTTGTCTCTGCCTTCCACCTCAGGACATTGTGCTTCCTTCCTTGTGCCCTAATCCTGGTAATGACAAGGAGAGGGCCTTGCATTCTCTGGATGTTGTCAGGAATTTGAAATACTACCTGGTGGCTACAGCGCCTTTCAGGAAGACGGACGCCTTGTTTGTGGTACCCTCGGGTCCCAAGAAGGGTTTGGCGCCGGTTAAGTCTACTATTAGTAAATGGATTCGTCAGGCCATTGGTAGGGCCTATTCTGCTAAAGGGAAGGATCCTCCATTCCGAGTCACTGCTCATTCTACCTGTGCTGTTGGAGCTTCCTGGGCCTTTCAGCACCAGGCTTCTGTTGAACAAGTTTTTAAGGCTGCTACTTGGTCTTCTGTTCATACCTTTTCCAAGTTTTACAAGGTTGATGTTCGGGCCTCAGCGGATGCTGTTTTTGGCCGCAAAGTTCTGCAGGCGGAGTGGTTTGAACTGCGCGTTGTTGCCTTTTGGGATCTCCACCCGTTTGTTGGACATTGCTATTGGATGTCCCAGACGTAATGAATCATTACTGGAGCAGGGCGTGCTGCATACTTGGAATAATACAATTCTATGAATACTCACCTTGTAGAATTGTTATTATAAGTATGGTTAAAGTTTTCCTGGTTAATGTTGTTAATCTTGTTATTGGCTTCTCCTGGTTCCCTTACTGCTTTGTTATACTGGAGAATTTAGTGGGAGGTCCCGGGTATATAAGGACCCGGGAGGGGCCTCTTATTCTTAGTATACAGTATGTCCTGCTCCAAATATAGTACTTACACTTGGGTTATCCTCCGCCAGATGGCGCTGCACTGCAGAGACATGTAAAACAGGCTCCTCCCGGCCCCTCAAATACCCAGGGACCTCCCACAAATCCGCAGATTTCTCTGCAGTGCTTACTGCGAAGACATGAAGTATCACTCTCTCGCAGGTGAGCGGGGCTTTTAAGCCTGCGGCCCTGTTGGACTATTCCCACCCGTCCTTCGTGTGATGTGCCTCCCAGCCTGGGCTGCGCTGGTCGGGTGAAGGTAGGCAACACCATGCGTGCTTATGGAGCGTTGCTCCACCGCAGCCCCCCAGCCTTTATGGATGCCCCTCCAGCATTATTGCCCCGTGTAGCGGTGGGTCCTGTACAAAGGGCCGCCATCCTCCCTCATTCTCCCTGTGGCCTTCGGGAGGAAAAGAAGGGGGGGGGTGTGTGGGTTAGCGTGTAGCATGATTCGTGCATACAGCGTTTGTCATGTCTTTTGACTAGTATATGTGGTGTCTGCCTCCGCGCTGACTTGTCTTTTTTACTATTAGAAATGCGGCGGCATTACCTCAGATGCTTCTGCGTTATCATTGGCTGCTTGTCTGTGAGCTTCGCGCTCTTCGGGGGGGGGGGGCTGGCTTGGCGCGCCCTGCGTCACGGCCCGCTCTGGCCTGCCCTTCAAAGTACTCTCGGTGCCATTTTGTCAGCGCGTGTGGCGGTTATACTTACCGCGGTCCTTAAAGTGGACCAACACCCAGGATTTTGACTATCCTGGGTATTGGTCCACTTCCCCGGGGCACCCCGATCGGGGGTGCCCCGCTGTGTGAAACCCCCCAGAAAGCCCCCAAAACTCACCTCTCCCTGCTCCCACGTGGCCGCGCCGTCCAATCGGCGCCGACGGACAAGCTGATTGACAGCGACGTACAAGCAGCTTGCCCGTCGGCGCCTCCCGCGCGTCACTCTTGACGTGTGCGCGCCCGCGCCGGCCATTCAGAGACGGGCGGCGAGGACGCGCGCACGTCTAGAGGAGCGCGAGTGAGGCGGCGGCGGCGGAAGCAGCGTCTGGAGAGGTAAGGTTTTTCGGGGTGTTTGGGGGGGTTTACACCCCGCGGGACATCCCGATCTCGGATGTCCCGCGGTGTGTGAGGTGATCGGCCCGGGAATCTTATAGATTCCCGGGCCGATCGCCTCAGGGTGTTGGTCCACTTTAAGTGCCCTCGCGGGCGGTGTTATACTCATTGTAGTGTGTTTGCTTCTGACACCCCTTCTTCCCACTGTGTCTTCCAGACGGGTGAAACAATTGACTTCTTCCGGCCCGGTGTAATTGATAATTGGGCCTTGTATAATTACTCCCACTTAGCGGGTCATTGGGGCATCCAGGGTTGCTTATAGCCTAAATCCCTACTGGCATATCGTGCCTAATAATCACCATATGGAGGCATCCCAGGAACCGGGGTCCCTTTGGGACAAGCCCGGCTGTGTGTAGCGTGTGGGCAGCTTCGTGCTGACGCTGACAAGGCACGGGTCTGTGTACCCTGTGCTGAGCAGGTGCTTGCATTGCAATCTGGACTGCCAGTGGCTGCGCCTCGTTTCGCTTCACCTACTCCCCCAAGCTTAAATCTCACTCCCGTTGAGTTGCATATTAGTGGGGATTCTCAGCCTGATGTGTCTTCTAGACTGGCTACTGTTGAACAGATTATTGCGAGATCTTTAGAGCGTAAGGGCCCTGGTAAGAAGCGGCACTTGACGCCTAATGTTACTGTTTATCCTATGGGAACTGAGGAGTTTATGAATCTGTGTGGCTATACCCCTGCTGATGAAGGGGAGCTCCTTTCTGATTCAGGCTCATCTGATGAGAGACCAAGAGGTCATGACGATTCTGGCTCTGACCCCTAGGCCCCGGATGACACTGACAGATTATTGACCCAGACCTTGAGGTTCTGTCTATCTCTCTCCCTGTTGAGGCTCCCAGGCAAAAAAGGGGGAGTTTTGCCAATACAGCAAAATCACCTTTGGAAATTCCAGGGCAGGCACATTTCCATAACCTTGTGCTCAAGGAATGGGAGCGCCCCAGTAAACTTCCTGGGGCTCCAAAAATTTGGGATAGGAAGTATCCCTTTCCTGCTGAGGTGGGTAAAGGTTGGCCATCCCCCCCCTCGTAGTGGATGCCCCAATCCTAGGGCTATCTAACACCTCTGTCATGCATTCCCCTGATTCTGCTACCCTGCGGGATGCTGAGGACCGGCGCATTGACAAGCTGGCCTCCCACGCCTTTACATGTGCGGGGACGGCGCTGCGCCCGGTCTGTGCCTCTGCTATTACTGCTGTGGCCACTAGAATCCTTCAGAAATATGCTTGATAGTGCCCCTGATGATTTGCCTTGTGAGGTGTTTATTGCACTCTCTAGTTGATGTTTTGTGTAAATTCTGTCCTGTCAGCATTGGATGACACCACCAGAATGTGTGCCAGAACTTCTGCCCTCGTGGTGGCTGTGCGCCACTCGGGTTTGGCTGCGCTAGTGGGCCGCTGACAATGCTGCCAAGAAGGCCCTCACTGGTTTTCCCTTTAAAGGACGGCATCTGTTTGGAGACCGCCCGGACCTTTCTTGCTAAGGGAGGCAGGTTACCCCAGTGCAGGCGGCAACCTCGGCCCTTTAGGGGTCAGGGTTCCTTCTCCTCCCCTTACCGTGATGCAAGACAGGGAAGAGGGGGTATCCTTCCCTGGGGCCCGGGGAGATTTCTGGGGTAGAGGCAGAGGCCTGGACGTCCTGGCTCCTCCTGGGACCCCAAAAGCTAAATCCTCTCCCAAGCCCCCTCAGGCATGTTGCGGCGCCCTCACCCATCCGCGTGGGGGGGACGGCTGCAGCACTTCGTTCAGGTCTGCAGGATTCATGTCTCAGACCGGTGAATTCAGGAGGTAGTGTCCTCCGGTTACAAGTTGGAGTTGCTGCCGATCCCCCTCCAAGATTCATCAGGTCCCGGATTCCTCAGGACCCTGTGTCAGCTCAGGAGCTAGTGCAAGCGGTGCAAGGCCTCCTGGAGCTGGGGGTCATCTGCCAGGTGCCTTTAAGAGAAAAAGGCAAGGGCTTTTATTCCAACCTATTCACAGTACCCAAAAAGGATGGTTCTGTCAGGTTCATCCTGGGCTTAAAGATTCTTAACAAGTTTTTGTCAAGGGCAGGCGCTTTCGCATGGAGACTCTGCGCTCGGCCATCTGTTCCCTGCGCCAAGGGGATTAGCGCATCTGTTCTCTGCGCCAAGGGGATTTCATGGCTTCTGTGGACATCAAAGATGCTTAGCTTCATATTCCTGTGTTCCCAGGTCATCAAAAGTCCCTCAGATTCACTCTGAGGGATTAACATTACCAGTTTGTGACCTTGCCCTTCGGCCTCACTTCAGCTCCCAGGGTGTTCACCAAGGTGCTGGCTGCCGTGATGTCTCTACTCAGATGTTAGGGTGTCAGCGTGCTTCCCTATCTGGACAACATTCTCATCACTTCCCAGTCTCTACATCAGGCAGAGTGGGATACTCAGCTGGTGGTGTCCACTCTGGAGTCATTTGGATGAGTGATCAACCACCCCAAGTCCTCACTGTCCCCTTCCTTGGTAACTCCATTACTAGGAATGAATCTGGATACAGTTCAGGCAAGGATTTTCCTTCCTCAGCAGAAGGTGGATAATCTGGTTGCATAGGCTCAGTCCCTCCTTGCTTGTCCCCATCCCTCCATCTGGCAGGGAATGCAGCTGGTGGGCCTGATGGCGGCGTCCTTCGAAAAGGTCCCTTATGCTCAGTTCCAATTGAGGCCTCTGCAACTTCACCTATTGTCTGTATGGGTCAAGGACCCAGCGTCCCTGCACAGGGTCTGTGTGCTCTCCCCCCTGGTCAGGAGGTCCCTCTTGTGGTGGATGGACTCAAGCAACCTGTTGGGGGGGCAGATCCTTTCTTGCCCCTTCCTGGGAGACGGTCACCACGGATGCCGGTCTATCAGGTTGAGGGGGGGGGGGGTTCTGGAAGTCCCTGCGGTTCCAGGGGAGGTGGGGCCCTCAGGAGGCCCACACACCTATCAATATCTTGGAGCTGCGAGCGATCAGGTTAGTTCTGGCTCGCTTGACTACTCATCTTTAGGGCCTGCCTGTTCAGTTGACGCTCGGACAACCAGACGGCAGTTGACCCGGAGCAAGAGGGCCCTCCAGGAAGTGTCTCTGATCCTGACCTGGGTGGAGGCCAATGTTCCCTGCATATCAACGGTGTACATTCCGGGGGTGAAAAATCTGCTGGCAGATCCTCTGCAACAGGGGGTTCCAATCTCTGTACCACCGTTGGGGCCAACCAGATGTGGATCTGTTTGCGTTCCATCACAATCACAAGCTCCCGGCCTTTGTCTCCCTGTCCCAGGATCCTCTGGCCTTGGCCATGGATGCCCTAGCAATGTCATGGCAGGACTTTCGGCTCCTGTATGTCTTTCCTCCATTCCCCCTGCTGGGCAGGGTTCTGCGCAAGATTGCTCTGGAAGGGGTGCCAGCAATTCTGGTGGCCCCCAGGTGGCCATGAAGTGTGTGGGTCGCAGACGTGGTGCAGATGGCAGTAGACCAGTACGTTCTGCCAAGGGTGCCAGATCTGCTCACTCAGGGCCCCTTACGCCATCCCAATTTACAAACTCTGGCCTTGACGGCCTGGCTGCTGAAACCTCCATCTTGATGGAAAAAGGCTTGTCCGCCTCGGTGGTTGATACCATGGTGAAGGCTAGGAAGAAAACTTCTTCTTCCATCTATTAGAGGGTATGGCGTACCTACTTTGACTGGTGTGAGTCTAGGTCTCTTCCCGGTTGGGTGTTTTTAGTCCCCAGGGTTCTGGAGTTCTTACTGCATGGGTTGGAATCGGGATTCCAACTCAGTACTCTGAAGGGTCAGGTTTCTGCCCTGTCTGTCTTCTTCAGAAGTCTTTTGCTCAGCATTCTTTGGTTAAGACTTTCTTTCAGGGGGTTACTCAGGTGCATCCCCCATGTAAACCTATGGTCCCTGTTTGGGATTTGAACTTGGCTTTGTTTGCCTTGCAGGGTGCTCCCTTTGCTCCTATTCAGGATGCTGCTCTGGCTGTTCTTACCCTCAAGGTTGTCTTTCTGGTGGCTATTACTTTGGTCAGGCGTGTGTCTGGGCTGGCGGCTCTGTCTATCCAGCCCCCATACTTTGAGAGACACCAGGATAAGGTGGTGTTCCGCTTTAAGCCGGACTTTCTGCCTAAGGTGGTGTCTGCTTTTCATTTGAATCAAGATATTGTTCTTCCTTCATTGTGCCCTAATCCTAGCAGCGCTAAGGAAAGGGTCCTGCATTCCTTGGATGTGGCCAGGTGTCTGAAGTATTACCTGGTAGTCACTGCGTCCTTCAGGAAAACTGATGCTCTTTTTGTGGTCCCTTCTGGGCCCAGGAAAGGTTTGGCTCCTGCCAAGTCTACTATTAGCAAATGGATCTGTCAGGCCGTGATTCAGGCCTATTCTGCTAAGGGGAAGGGTCCTCCCTTCCGCCTTACTGTTCATTCTACTTGTGCTATTGGTGCCTTCCAGCACCAGGCTTCTGTTGAACAAGTTTGCAAGGCCGCTACTTGGTCTTCTGTTCATACCTTTTCAAAGTTTTACAAGGTTGATGTTAGGGCCTCAGCTGATGCTGTTTTTGGCCGCAAGGTTTTGCAGGCGGCAGTGGTTTAAACTGTCTGCTGTTACCTTTTTGTTGGGGATCCCGCCCTACTTTATGGACACTGCTATTGGATGTCCCAAGTGTGAGTAACTATATTTGGAGCAGGACGTACTGTATACTAAGAATAATACAATTCTGTGAAATACTCACCTGTAGAATTGGTATTATAAGTATACAGTACGTCCTGCTCCACCCCACCCTGGTTTTTGCGTTATTCTGGATCCCCTGTATGGTGATTGTTATCATTATTATAGTTACCAGTTTTTGGTGGTTAAATTCTCCCAGCTTCTTGTTCACTGCTTTTCAATGCTGGGGATTTGTGGGAGGTCCCTGGGTATTTGAGGGGCCGGGAGGAGCCTGTTTTACATGTCTCTGCAGTGCAGCGCCATCTGGCGGAGGATAACCCAAGTGTAAATACTATATTTGGAGCAGGACGTACTGTATACTTATAATACCAATTCTACAGGTGAGTATTTCACAGAATTGTATTTTTTGCCATCTCTGCAGTAAAGCGCCCTCTTGTGGACTATATCTCAGATGTAATGAATCATTACTGGAGCAGGGCATGCTGCATACTTATAATAGCAATTCTACAAGATAATTATTCACACAATTGTATTTTAGTTGAAAATAAGCTCAACTGTAGCAATCAATGCCAGACAGCTGCTGCCAAAGCAAATAGGATCATGGGGTGCATCAGGAGGGGCATAGGTGCTCATGACCAGAGCATCATTTTACCCCTGTACAAGTCACTGGTCAGACCCCATATGGAGTACTGTGTACAGTTCTGGGCACCTGTGCTTAAGAAGGACATATCAGAACTGGAGCACGTTCAAAGAAGGGCAACAAAGTTAATAAAAGGAGTGCGGGGACTAGAGTACCCTGAAATATTGTCAAAGTTAGGTTTATTTAGTTTAGAAAAAAGACGATTGAGGGGTGATCTAATAACTATGTATAAATATATTCGGGGTCAATACAAAGATCTGCCCTACAATCTATTTATACCTCGGAGTGTAACTATAACCCGAGGGCATCCACTAAGGTTAGAGGAAAGGTGCTTTCTCCACCGACATAGGAGGGGATTCTTCTCTGTAAGAGCAGTGAGACTATGGAACTCGCTGCCAGAGGAGGTAGTTATGAAGGATACAGTAAAAACGTTCAAAAGTGGCCTTGATGCCTTCCTGGCATGTAATAACATTTCCAGCTATGGCTACTAGACCACTGGAAGGAGTTAAACAGGCTGAACTGGATGGACTAAAGTCTTTATTCAGCCTTACATACTATGTTACTATGTTACTATTATAGGCTTTTCACAACCATATTATTGTTAAGGCTGTAAATTGTCACAGGCATGTTTTACAGCTATATTGTTTTGGTTGCTTTTTTATGACAGATGGCAATTGAGTTCTTTTGAAGTTACCTGCTGCAGCAATTAACTAAGAAAAAAAAAGTTTTTAGTTAAAATATACAAAAAAATCAACTTTTCATTCATTTGATAATACAGCACCCACCCTAGTGGGGCTAGTAGTCATTTTAAACTCATTCCAGCGTCAACTCTGGGTCAGTGAAACATAACCCATGGTTCCCTGTGACACTAAGTCAGTTTAACATTGAGTACTTAACAAAAATCTTTTTTATCCTGCAGACTTGGGGCCTGGATTTACTGGGTAATTCTTCAGTTAAAAAATCAGGGTTACTGGTTACACCATACATCCTTAACGAATGTACCTCTCTAAACTCTGAATTTTGCCTTCCTCATTTTCACCGACGACTTGTCCCTGTTCAAAAGGCACCCTTCTCGACCCTCTGTTAGGACAGGGGTTGATCTACCTACACTACTGCAGTAGCAATTTATGTTCACCACCTCTGTTTTTAAGGTAAAGCTGAGGCTACTAAAAATTAGGTTACTACTACTTGCTGGGTGGAGTGTGCTTGCCCTCTCCTTTTAGGGAAGCTTGAATTGTATGTATCCTTACGTGAAGGATGTATCCTTACTATGAAGTCCTCTGCTACAAGGCCTTTCTGGATGAAAGCTTCTAAACCTAAATTATTGAGCTCTGGGGGTGATCCCCTTTCTCCACACTCAGCAATCTGGGCTGTACTCCTCATCCCATCCTGAGCTCTGGAAAGCCTGCTTGAGATGGTGCATATCCCTTAGGATTCCAGATGCCTTCAAGCTTCTGGGGTTTTTCCAAGCAGGTCCACACGCTGGTGCTCAAGTACATACTCTCAAGATTTGTGCTTTTATGTTGGCTCTTCTCAAATTAAGGGTTCTCAATCCTGCTATTGAAACCTTCCAACAGCACGCCTAGGCCTTATTGTTTTGAGATCAGTGAAGGTCTGTGGAAGTTGGACTTGGTCCTTTCAAGCCCTGGAACACTCAGCTTTTGGGATTGGGAACATAACTCCCTTTGGGCAGTTTCCTAGAGGTTGTCGGCTCTTGTTAGCTTTTTCTTCCATAAGGAGGATCTGTGATCTAATGGCATTATTCTCACACCTGAACCTTATTGAGTTTAACATAGCAATCTCCTTTGAACTCAAGGTGTAACGTTTTTCCTAGTTCTCTTGTTCATGGCCAGTATACCAACATCTTCTGGACTTCAGAGTTTTCTGGCCCTGAAAGAGGGGATCATCAGACCCATGCAGGGTCATCCAAAGTTCTTCCATGCAGGAATATGTTATGTCTAGTTCCCACCCATAGGTTGGCAGTCCCTTTGTTTTTTTCCTTGCAGTTTCCCCATTGGAGGGAGGCATGCATCATCGTGAAGTGACCTAATTTCACTTGCTTCTCCTTCTTGTGACTGCGTGTTACAGGCTAGGGCTGTTTCCACTCCATCAAATATGTGAACTGAAGAGTTGGGTCTTTTTGAAATGATCGTGGGACACCAGTCCATCTGTAAGACTATATACACACACACACACACACACACACACACACACACACACTCCTTTTACACTATAATTTAGCAATGTTTATACCTAAAGTAACATCATTTTAAAGGACATCTTCTTCACTGAAGTGAGAATGAGAACACATGAATCCTAGAAGGCCTGCTTGTATTCTCACCCCAGAGCACTTCTATAAGACAATGTCAATCTAATGCTTATTCAGTGTACTAATATGTTTTATTTCATCCATATGTGATTTCTTGATACAGAAGACAAACTTGGATTTGTACATGGAAGTTACAAAATGCATCTCAGAAATGACGGACAGTGAAATTGACCGTATATGGCGCGTTTCCCAGGTAATATTAATATCCTAAGGCAAGGTTTTGCAACTTTCTGAAGTACCACCAACAGGCAATGTTTTGTTTATCTCCATATGGCTGTTCATATGCACTACCTAAGCATTATTTATCTCACATGTTCATCTGTGTGGTGATCTATAAAACACGACCTGTTGGTGTTACTTGAGAGGGTAAGGCAATGCTAACCCAAAGTGTGCAGACACTCCAACCTGTGTTTGTGTGCCCCAAACTTACCTTTCTAAATTGTGTCAAAAATGTATTTCTCTTATTTTTTTCAACATTATCCTTCATGTACAGGAGACCATGAATAAAACTACATTTGTGCTTCTGCACCTGATTTCTCAAGGACGCCTTCCATTGTCATACTTTGGTGATGTGATTAATGTAGCAGTGGGGTGCAGAGACAAGCAGGCTGTTATCTGGATGTTGTTCCAGGCTTTCTATCAAGCGCGCATCACAAGCCACCAGAACACAGGTAGGTAGGGCTATACTGTGTAACAAAATGGGACAGTGCCCTTACACACATGCAGAGATAATTTACAGATATTACCAGTGCAAAATATCCCTTTGATAACAGGTGAACCTCTGGAGCAGAATAACGGCATTCAAGCATATTCAGCAAAGGGACATTGCACAATATTAGTCACTTATGTAATTAAAAAGAGTCAATAGCTCTTTAGAATTTAATAAAAGCTTTATTTTAATTCACAAGCAACCACCAAGGTGAGCACTAGTGGAAACAGGAAAAAAAAAACCACAAAATAAATTGGAAAACAAAAGTATATTTAACTATTGAGCTAAAAGGAAGATTTACAGTTGCCATTTGTAATGCCTCCCCTTCTTGGGACAAAGTCTCTTCAGGGAAGATTTGGTCCCAACAATTATACAAGGTATATAGGGACCTATAGTACACCTAATACCTTTCCTTTTCTTCTGTCAAAGCTACTAAGAAATTGTCCCCCAAAGTTAGGGGGGACTCAGGGCCAAGACCCAGATAACAACAGCGTCTTCATTATTCACCTAAATGAATGAGCCTAAATGAGTCCTTTTGTGAGGATGTTAGGAGGTTTACTGTGAGGACTTTGAGGCCAGCTAGCCAAGATGCTTGTCTTGATGAGTCAAGTTCTGATCAGGTGGTCCTCATGATTGGACTACTACTGGGACTACTATTCTAAGTATGTCACACACCCCGCTTCAAGACATTCATTACATGTGGATATACTGACCTGTAGATGGTGATCTTGCAGAGATGATATCAAAAAAAGGTAAGACCCTCCCGGCCCATAAATACCTGGGACCTCCCACTCATTCCCCAGTCTTTCATCTCTGTAGAGGCGAGCAAGTCAGAAGATGATGTCTCCTCCTTGCAGGTAGCCAGGATGACTCCCGGCCACTTTTTATTCTTCTATTTCTGCCCGGATCCCTTTTCTTTAAAGTTACTTGCCTCCCAGCCTAGGCTGCTGGTCCGGGCAAAGGTAGTTGGCACCCCTGGTGCTTAGGAGCCGTGAGACCCCATAACAAGAGGTAGGCGGCTATCCGGGTTGGTGATCCCGGTTTGGGATGCCCCGTCCCTTGGCCCTACCCTGGCATGGATTCCCCCTCTCCCGGATACCCTTAGAGAGGGGTGGGGGCCCTTAGGGATTTATTCTTTATTTGGTGTATGTGTGTGTTTGGTGCATAACTTAGTGTGTGTGTGGTTCAGACTGGTGCTGGGGCCGCCCACGAGGCGATTCTCCTCCTTGGGGCGGGGGGGGCGGTGCCGGGGGCTAGCGCGCGCGCCTACGGCCCGCCCCCGTGCTGCGGGCGCTGTCGTTAGGTCCCGGCTTCTGGCCGGGTGATACGGGGGAGGGGCGGGGCCGCGCAAACCGCGCCGGCCCGCCCTCCCTCCTCCTCTGCTCTCCTCATGTCCCCACGGTTCCTTCCTGCCTGCGCGTGGTAGCCAGGTGGGGCGAAGGTCAGGTGAGTGGCCTGTGGCCATCAGATTTTCTATTATTAACCCTTTATGGGACATTGCAGCATAGTCTGAGTGTGTGTTTTTGTGTGTGTTCCAGGTGGACCATTGAAACTATTAAAGGGGGATTCTCCCGGTCCTAGGGTCCCTGGTTAAATTTAGTGGCTTAAAATTCCTCCCACTCGGGACTTCCCGGCATCCCGGGTTGCATTACTGCGTAATTCCCTCGGAGCATTGTACACATATATATATATATATCTATTAAAAAAATCACCGTATGGAGGCATCCCCGGATACTGGGCTTGTGCCCCCCTCGGGGCAATCCAGGCTGTGTTTGGGGTGTGGGGTATCCCTTTTGGGGGATGATGTATTTCTTTGTGTACCCTGTGCGCAGCGGTCTATTTCGCGGCAGACCGGATCTCAGGCGTCCGGTTCTGCTCCGCCAGTCTCCTCTCCGTCTCCCCCTCGCTTGACACGTGCCCCTTGTGACGTGGTCCTTGGCGGGGAGTCGCAATCTGAGGTGTGTGCCAGATTGGCCAATCTTGAAAAATTGTTTTCCAGTGCCATTGCTAAAAAGGCCACGGCAAAGAGAAAACATTTGTATACGGCTGCGCAGGCCTTTGATAGGGAGGATTTTGACTCCCTGGATTGGTCTGATTGTTCCCCGCGAGAGGAAGGGGAGTTGTATGAGGAGTCTGATGACTCTGATGATCAGCAGTTTGTGGGCGCTGATACCGAGCAGGGCCAGGGGGATTCCTTGGATACCGCTAGGGTCTTGGCTCATATGTTTGAGGTCTTGGCTATTTCTCTCCCCGAGGCGGCTCCTCCGCTGAAGGGGGAGTTCTTTGAAGTGACTAAGCCGCGCTTGGAATTTCCTTATCAAAAGCATTTTGATGGTATCATTCTCAAGGAATGGGAGAGGCCGACTCGGCTTCCGGGTGTCCCACCGGGTTGGGACAAGAAATATCCCTTTCCGGCGGACGCAGTGAAGCACTGGTCATCTCCCCCCGAGGTGGATGCTCCTGTTTTGGGGTTTTCCAGCTTCTCAGTCCTCCATTCTCCGGAGTGCACTACTCTCAAGGATGGTGAGGATAAACGCATTGACCAGATGGCTTGTCATGGTTTTACCAGTGTTGGATCGGCCTTTGCGGCCGGTTTGTGCTTCTGCGCTTGTATTGGTAGCTGCCAGGTCGATTATTAGAGGATTGTTGACCTCTTCCGGGCTTGTTATTCCGGCTAGTGAGGAGTTTGCCGACCTTCTCCTTTTCGTAGGACTGACACCCTTTTTGTGGTGCCCTCTGGGCCTAGGAAGGGTTTGGCTCCGGCCAAGTCTTCCATTAGTAAATGGATTCGCCAGGCCATTGTTGGGGCCTATTCTGCCAAGGGGAAGGATCCCCCTTTTCATGTTACTGCTCATTCTACTTGTGCTGTTGGGGCGTCCTGGGCCTTCCAGCACCAGGCTTCTGTGGAGCAGGTTTGTAAGGCTGCTACTTGGTCTTCGGTTCACACTTTTTCCAAGTTTTACAAGGTTGATGTTCGGGCCTCAGCGGATGCTGTTTTTGGCCGCAAAGTTCTGCAAGCTGCAGTGGTTTAAGTTTGTGCCTTGTTGCCTTGTTTTTTTGTTTCCCCGCCCTTTATGGACACTGCTGTTGGATGTCCCACATGTAATGAATGTCTTGAGGCGGGGTGTGTGACATACTTAGAATAAAACCATTTTGTGACTACTCACCTGTAAAATGGGTATTAGAAGTATGTCACACACCCCGCTTCACCCTGCCTTTTTGTATTTTGGATCCTTTATATGGTTAACCTTTGTTAGTTGTAATTGGCTTTCCTGGTCCCTTGATCTTACTGCTATCTTTATACTGGGGAATGAGTGGGAGGTCCCAGGTATTTATGGGCCGGGAGGGTCTTACCTTTTTTTGATATCATCTCTGCAAGATCGCCATCTACAGGTCAGTATACCCACATGTAATGAATGTCTTGAAGCGGGGTGTGTGACATACTTATAATACCCATTTTACAGGTGAGTAGTCACAAAATGGTATTTTTTCTTCTTCTAACCCCAACCTACATTTCCTGAAAGAATTGGAACCATAGAACACATTGACTGGTTGGCCAGTGAATTGTTGGACGTGGTCTACCCCCCATTCTATCCTTGCATGTGTTTTAACTTCCTTTAAGTCCACATATGCCCAGCCTGTGGTCCTCAGAGCCATCTGATGTGGCCCTCTGAGCCATCTGTTACGGAAAAAGTGGGAGGGGTAAATATAACTGGCATGTAAAGGTAGTTAAATAAGGTCAGAGCAAGAATGGAAGGATCCCAATGACATTAATTGTATAACACCACCTCTGGGTGAAATCTCTAGCATGGTAACAAGATAACAGTCATTTGTGGAGTTTAGATGAGTTTCAGTTTTGGGAATATGGTTAAGATTTGGCACTGCAATATGGGAATGGGGAGGGCTAAAAATACAGGGCCCAGGAGAGGTGAGGCCACCAGCATGTGTATCGAAGGCATATGGAGATTGTTACATATGCATGTGGTAATGCCTGGTGTAGTGGAAGGATGTAGAAGTGTAAAAAATCACTCACCAAGGCAATAGGGCGTGCCTTTATCCCAGTCATCCTTTTTTCTGCAGATGAGTCAGGGCCTCTGTTAGTGGTGCAGGCTATGAGGAAACCCCTCATCACCCTATATAGTCATGGTTAGGGGTGTCAGAAAAAAACGATTCTGTCAAGTATCGCGATATTTCAATAGGCGATACCAGAATCGATTCTTTCTCTCTAGTGTCGACTCTGACTCCCCTCCGCTACAGTGATAGAAAATAAAAAAAAAAAAACACTCACCTGACCACTTGTTCGATCCGGCCAGCTCTCCTCCTTACCCGGGGGGGCTTCCTATCCCCGCCCCCCGGCTCTTCAGTCTTCAGGAAAGAGACCGACTGGCCCCCTCCCCCTGCCTTCCCGATGGGCGCTGCCATCTTCACGACTAGCCCCGCCCTTCTTCTTGCCAATTCACACCTCTAGTCATGGTAGGGGTCACAGCTTACTGCTAAGCCGCAACCACAGCATGGCACATACCAGTATAGGACAGCAGAAGCACCATAGGATGGATGAGGAGAGGGCAGAATATTCTTAGTATACAGTACGTCCTGCTCCAGATAGATTACTTACACTTGGGTTATCCTCCGCCAGATGGCGCTGCACTGCAGAGACATGTAAAACAGGCTCCTCCCGGCCCCTCAAATACCCGGGACCTCCCACAAATCCCCCAGATTTCTCTGCAGTGCTTACTGCGAAGACATGAAATTATCACTCTCTCGCAGGTGAGCGGGGCTATTAGCCTGCGGCCCTGTTGGACTATTCCCACCCGTTCCTCGTGTGATGTGCCTCCCAGCCTGGGCTGTGCTGGTCGGGTGAAGGTAGGCAGCACCATGTGTGCTTAAGGAGCGCTGCTCCACCGCGATCCCCCACCAAAGGGTAGGCGGTATAGGCTGATGGTGAGCCTTTATGGATGCCCCTCCCGCATTATTGTCCCATGCCCCGTGTAGCGGTGGGTCCTGTACAGAGGGCCGCCATCCTCCCTCATTCTCCCTGTAGCTTTCGAGGAAGGAAAGAAGTGGGGGCGGTGTGGGTGAGCGTGTATTGTGATTCGTGCATACGCCGTTTTTGTCATGTCTTTTGACTAGTATATGTGGTGTCAGCCGCCGCGCTGACTTGTCGTTTTTACTATTGCAAATGCCGTTACCTCAGATGCTTCTGCGTTCTCATTGGCTGCTTGTCTGTGGGCTTCGCGCTCTTCGGGGGGGGCAGGGCCTGGCTTGGCACGCCCTGCGTCACGGCTCGCTCTGGCCCGCCCTTCGAGGTACTCTCGGCTCCATTTTGTCAGGTCGCGCGCGCGTGTGATATACTCATTGTAGTGTTTTTGGTTCAGACACCCCTTCTTCCCATTGTGTCTTTCAGACGGGTGAATCCATTGGCTTCCCCCGGCCCGGTGTAATTGATAGTTGGGCCTTGTATAATTACTCCCACTTCCCTAGCGGGTCATTGGGGCATCCAGGGTTGCTTTATAGCGTCAATCCCTACTGGTATATTGTGCCTAATAATCACCATATGGAGGCATCCCTGGATAATGTTACCGGGGTCCCTTTGGGACAAGACCGGCTGTGTGTAGCGTGTGGGCAGCCTCATGCTGACGCTGACAAGGCACGGGTCTGTGTATCCTGTGCTGAGCAGGTGCTTGCATTGCAATCTGGCCTGCCAGTGGCTGCACCTCGTTTCACTTCACCTACTCCCCCAAGCTTAAATCTCACTCCTGTTGAGTTGCATACTAGTTGGGATTCTCAGCCTGATGTGTCTTCTAGACTGGCTCCTGTTGAACAAATTAACGCGAATAGCGCGTAAGGGCCCTGGTAAGAAGCGGCACTTGACGCCTAATGTTACTGTTTTCCGTATGGGAACTAAGGAGTTTATGAATCTGTGTGGCTATACCCCGTCTGATGAAGGGGAGCTCTGTTCTGATTCAGGCTCATCTGATGAGAGACCAAGGAGTCATGACGATTCTGGCTCTGACCCCTGGGCCCCGGATGACACTGACAGATTATTGACCCAGATCTTTGAGGTTCTGTCCATTTCTCTCCCTGTTGAGGCTCCCGGGCAAAAAAGGGGAGCTTTTCCATACAGCAAAATCACGTTTGGAATTTCCAGAGCAGGCACAGTGGGAGCGCCCCAGTAAACTTCCCGGGGTTCCAAAGAGTTGGGATAGAAAGTATCCCTATTCTTGGTGTGCCACACACCCCGCTTCACTTTTAAATATTCTTCACTTATTGGGTTAACTCACCGCCAGGTGACGCCGTGCAGAGAGGAAGTCTTGTAACGAGCCCCCTTCCAGCCTATATATACCTGGTACCTCCCTTCAATCACCAGTATTTTTCTCTCTGCTTGACGACAAGACAGAAGATTGAAGTCTCCTGCTTACAGGTAGCCGGGGTCTTACCCCGGCACCCCCCTTTTGGTCTATTTCTGCCCGGTTTGAGTGTTTATACCTTGATGGTGGAATGGAAGCCTCCCAGCCTAGGCTGCTCACTGGGCAAATGGTAGATGGCACTATAGGTGCCTAGGAGCTTATCTCCTCCGCTCGACCTCATGCGTGGGGCAATGCGGCTATCCGGCATGGTGATCCGGAAATGGGATGCCCCTGTCCCGAGGGTCCCCTTAGCCCCTTACTCTCCCGTTACGGTCCCTTCTCCCTTCACTATGGGGGGGGGGGGTAGAGGGATGTGTATTGTGTGTATGGTTTACTGTATGTTCATGTGTTTTGCTTATATCAACGTTGTCAGGCTGCACTGCAAGTGAGTGTGCATATGGCCTGACTTTGATTCCTCCTTATATGGCAGTCTCTGTTTTGCGGGCTGCTGCTGCTGGCCTGTAGAGCCAGAGCTTTGGGTCAGCTTTAGGGGTGACTGGGGCAGGCTGTATGGTGTCAGGCTTGCTTTTGGCTGCCTGCGCTTTTCTCACCTTATCCAGCTCCCCTCCCCCCTCCGTTTTTCTCCCGCCTTCGCTGACATTTTCTGCCTGTCTCCACCACCTCTTTGGTTGGGTGCTGGGCTTTTGTAAGCCTTACTGGGGCAGGTAAGCGGCCTCACCTGGTGTGGGGCCGTCTATATTTTTATGGGTTTGACTGTTTATTAAAAAGTAATATATTTAATGGAAATATACTTTTGTTTTAAAAAAAAAAAAAAAAAAGGGGGAAAAATATATAAGGAGGAAAATCAGAGGCCAGTTTTATTGCCTCTTCAAAGCACTTGGTGCTGTGTATGTATGTTATATTGCATGTTGCCATTGGTTTCTGGGGTTTTTTTTACTGTTGGTTTGTTTTTTCCCCACAGATCCTGGGATTCCTTCAATTAGTAGCCTCCCAGTTCTTTATTGCCTGGCTAGTCTCTTTTTCTCCTAAATTGGGACATATTTATTTATATATACTTGCGTATATATATTTAAAAAAAAAAATAAAATATATATATATATATATATAATCTATATTTATATATAGGTTATTAAGGGGATCTTCTTTTTGAATTAAATCCTCCCAAAAAAAAAAAATAAATAAAAATTCCGGGACATTTACAATAAGGGGGCATCCCGGGTCGGCTTATGCCTTAAATCCCAAAAGAATTGCGAATACCATAAATCACCATATGGAGGCTCCCGTTATTTCCGGAAATGGTTCTTCTGGGCCATCTAGGGGGTGCGCAAGATGTGGGACTCTGCTCCCAGATGATGATGTCTTTGTATGCATTCCTTGTGCAAGGCAAAGTATTGCGCGTCAGTCCGTCGCTTCGGCTGCTGGCCCGTCGCATCTTCCATCATCTCCTACCTCTCCCTCCCTGTTCCGGACCCCGCATGACACTGTCAAGAGTAGGGATTCGCAATCCGAGGTGGCGGCGCAATTGGCCAGCCTCCGGAAAATAGTGCCCGTTAAAGCAGGGTCTAAAGCCACTGCAAAACGGAAGCACCTGACTCCGATACCTTCGGCTTCACAGGTATGTGAGCCTGTGGAATGGTCCGATGGCTCCCCGGACGAGGGAGAATTCCTGTTGGAGTCAGATGAGCCTGCAGATCAGCTTGAGGCTGATGCTATTGGCGATTGGTCGGCGGGTGTTTCCCTTGACACCCCCTCCATTCTGGCTCTGGCTTTAGATCCGCCTGAGTTTAAAGAGCCTCAGCCGCGTTGGGTTTTTCCCAGACAACACCACCTTGAGAGGGTTGTCCTTAAGGAATGGGAACATCCCACGCGGTTATCTGGAATCCCTTCCAGTTGGGAAAAGCGTTATCCTTTTCCGCCAGAATTGGTGAAGCTCTGGTCCGTCCCTCCTGACGTCGATACCCCTGTGCTAGGGCTCTCCAGCACGGCTATGGTACAGTCTGCGGAGACCACTGTCCCTAAAGATGGGGAGGATCGGCGGATTGACCAGTACGCTCGCCATGGTTTTATTTATGCTGGGTCAACGATGCGCCCGGTGTGTGCTTCGGCCCTTCTTCTATTGGCGGTTAGGTCTGTAATTCAGGAGCTGTATGAGGATCTAGATCCCACTTGCAAAGAGTTTACTGCGCTCAAGCAGTGTGAATCTTTTGTTTCCTATGTTCTATCCGCTCAGGACGATGCGCTGGCTATGAGTAGCAAGACAGCTGCAATGCTGGTGGCTATTCGTCGGTCAGTATGGCTGCGTCAGTGGTCGGCGGACTCAGCTTCTAAAAGGGTGCTCACAGCTCTTCCCTTTTTGGGCTTGCGTCTGTTTGGTGAGAAAATTGATTCAGTCGCAAAGGGTGGTAACATGCCACAACGCAAGAGGCCTCGTCGTCCCTTTAAGGGGACAAGTGCTGATAGGCCTTCTTTTCGGGGATTCAGAGCGGGTAGAGGGGCTTCCTTTCCCACTACCAGAGGTGCAGGTTGGACTCGGGGGAGGGTCCATGGCCGTCCCGCTCAGTCCTGGGGCACCAAGCCCAAGCCTGCTGGTAAACCCGCTCAGCAATGAGGGGCTGCCCTCACCCGTGCGGGTGGGGGGACGATTACGACGCTTCTCCCAGGTTTGGGACCAGGAGATTCCGGACAGATGGATCCAGGAGGTAGTGTCGTCCGGTTACAAACTGGAATTCGACTCTCGCCCTCCTTCACGGTTCTTTCGGTCTCGGGTGCCCATCGATCCTTTGGCCGCACAGGGGCTCCTGGCGTCGGTAAAGAATCTGTTAGAGATGGCGGTCATCCGGCCGGTACCGCGCTTAGAGATGGGCCTCGGGTTTTATTCCAATCTTTTCACAGTCCCCAAGAAAGACGGGTCAGTCCGTCCCGTCCTGGACCTGAAATTACTCAACAGGTTCATCCGTGTTCGGAAGTTTCGCATGGGAACCTGGCGTACGGCCGTCGGTTCCCTTCGGCAAGGGGACTTCATGACGTCCATAGACATCAAGGATGCTTATCTTCATGTTCCCATCTGCCACGCTCATCAACGTTTTCTTCGATTCGTGATGGAAAATCAGCATTATCAATTCGTGGCACTTCCGTTTGGCCTTACCTCAGCTCCAAGAGTGTTCACCAAGGTGCTGGCAGGGGTCATGGCCATTTTCAGATCTCGGGGCATTCGTGTCGTACCTTATTTGGACGACCTTCTCATCATGGCTCCGTCCCTCAATCAATCGGAGACAGACACCAGGTTGGTGGTCTCCACGCTGGAAAGCTTTGGTTGGGTGATCAACTTCCCCAAGTCCTTCCTCGCTCCGGCCAGGTTGATGTTCTTTCTGGGGATGCAGTTGGACTCTCTTCAACACAGAGTGTTTTTCCCCCAGTCCAAAGTTCATCTGATCCAGGAGTTGGCTCGGGTCCTACTTTCCAATCCTCGGCCGTCCATCCGTCTGGGGATGGGGCTGATAGGGTTGATGGTCGCCTCTTTCGAGGCAGTTCCTTTTGCTCAATTTCACACGAGGATGCTTCAGCTTTATCTGTTGGCGTCCTGGGACCGGCAGCCTCGGTCGCTGGATCAGCCCTTCCAGTTGTCCTCCCGGGTCCGGCAGTCCCTCCAGTGGTGGTTGGTCTCGACCAATCTTGTGAAGGGCAGGTCTTTCCTGACCCCTCTTTGGGAAATTGTCACCACGGACGCCAGTCTGTCGGGTTGGGGCGGATTTTGGAAGGAGCTGCAGTTCCAGGGGCAGTGGGGACCTCAAGAGGCCCACTTACCCATCAATGTTCTGGAACTGAGAGCCATCCGTCGGGTGCTTGCTCTTCTGACTCAGCACGTTCTGGGCCTTCCGGTCCAGGTGCGTTCAGACAATCGAACAGCGGTTGCTTACATCAATCATCAGGGAGGGACTCGCAGTCTGAGTGCTCTCAGAGAGGTGTCCCTGATCCTGACCTGGGCAGAGGCCCATGTTCCTTGTCTCTCGGCAGTATACATTCCAGGAGTGGAGAACCAGGTAGCGGACCGGTTGAGCAGGGGCTCTCCCCGTCTGGGAGAATGGGCTCTCCATCCTCGGGTGTTTCGCTCACTGTGTCTCCGATGGGGGACACCAGAGGTGGACCTGTTTGCCTCTCGTCACAGTCACAGGCTCCCGAACTTCGTGTCGCTCTCCCAGGATCCTCTGGCTCTGGCAGTGGACGCCATGTCCCTGAGCTGGGGGGATCTGGGATTTCTATACCTGTTTCTCCGATACCCATGCTGCGCAGGGTGCTTCGGAAGTTGGCTCTGGAAAAGGTGTCCGCCGTTCTCGTGGCCCCAAGGTGGCCAAGGCGAGTGTGGTTCGCAGACATCGTTCGGCTGGCAGTGGACCAGTGCGCCCTGCCTCTTTGGCCCGATCTGCTCACTCAGGGTCGGTTGGAAACCATTACTCCCGGTTTGGGATTTGGATTTGGTTCTTTCTGCTCTTCAGGCTCCTCCTTTTGAGCCTTTGCAAGATATTGCTTTGTCTACCCTGACTCAGAAGATTGTCTTCTTGGTAGCGATCACTTCGGTCCGGCGTGTCTCGGAGTTGGCGGCCTTGTCTATCCAGGCGCCTTACTTTGAGAGGCATCAGGATAAAGTGGTCTTTCGGTTCAAGCCAGACTTTCTTCCTAAGGTTGTTTCTGCTTTTCATTTGAACCAAGATATTGTTCTTCCCTCCTTGTGTCCTAATCCTAAGAATGACATAGAGAGGGTTTTACATTGTTTGGATGTAGTACGCTGTGTTAAGTACTACTTGATAATCACGTCTCCTTTTAGTAAGACGGATTCCTTTTTTGTTATGCCCCATGGGCCTAAGAAGGGTTTGGCACCAGCCAAATCTGCTATTAGCAAGTGGATACGTCAGGCCGTTACGGCGGCCTATTCTGCTAAGGGGAAAGTTCCCCCTTTTCGTATCACTGCTCATTCTACTCGCGCCATTGGGGCGTCTTGGGCTTTTCATCACCAAGCTTCTGTTGAACAAGTTTGTAAGGCTGCCACTTGGTCTTCTGTTCACACTTTTTCTAAGTTTTACAAAGTTGATGTGCGAGCCTCAGCGGATGCTGTTTTTGGCCGCAAAGTTCTGCAGACTGCAGTCATTTAAGTTATGCTTCACCTGGCCTTGAGATGCCCATCCCTTGTGGACACTGCTTTTGGATGTCCCAATAAGTGAAGAATATTTAAAAGTGAAGCGGGGTGTGTGGCACACCAAGAATAATACCATTTTGTGAGTACTCACCTGAAAAATGGATATTGTTGGTGTGCCACACACCCCGCTTCACTCCCACCCTTTTCGATATTTCCGAAGCCTTTATATGGTGAAGCTTTTTATTTATATCAAATTGATTTTGAGGTTACCGGTGGAATACTGGTACCTTGTCTTTCTGCTTTTTTAATATACTGGTGATTGAAGAGAGGTACCAGGTATATATAGGCCGGAAGGGGGCTCGTTACAAGACTTCCTCTCTGCACGGCGTCACCTGGCGGTGAGTTAACCCAATAAGTGAAGAATATTTAAAAGTGAAGCGGGGTGTGTGGCTCACCAACAATATCCATTTTTCAGGTGAGTACTCACAAAATGGTATTTTCCTGCTGAGGTGGTTAAATGTTGGTCATCCCCCCCCCCCCCGGGGTGGATGCCCCGATTCTAGGGCTATCTAACACCTCTGTCATGCATTCCCCTGATTCTACCACTCGGCGGGATGCTGAGGACCGACGCATTGACCAGCTGGCCTCCCACGCCTTTGCATGTGCGGGGACGGCGGTGGCCACTAGAACCCTTATCTGAATTATGCTTGATAGTGCCCCTGATGATTTGCCTTGTGAGGTGTTTAATGCACTCTCCAGTTGTGATGTTTTTGTAAATTTTGTCCTGTCAGCATCGGATGACACCATCAGAATGTGTGCCAGAACTTCGGCACTCGTGGTGGCTATATGCCGCTCAGTTTGGCTGCGCCTATGGGCTGCTGACAATGCTGCCAAGAAGGCCCTCACTGGGTTTCCCGTCTGTTTGGAGGCCGCCTGGACCTTTTTGCTAAGGGAGGCAGGTTACCCCAGCGCAGGCGGCAAACTCGGCCCTTTCGGGGTCAGGGTTCCTTCTCCTCCCCTTACCGTGGTGCAAGACAGGGAAGGGGGATCTTTCCCTGGGGCCCGGGGAGATTTCTGGGGTAGAGGCAGAGGACGTGGACGTCCTGGCTCCTCCTGGGGTCCCAAAGCTATATCCTCTCCCAAGCCCCCTCAGGCATGATGGGGCGCCCTCACCCATCCGGGTGGGGGGACGGCTGCAGCACTTCGCTCACGTCTGGAGGCTTCATGTCTCAGACCAATGGATTCAGGAGGTTGTGTCCTCCGGTTACAAGTTGGAGTTTGCTGCAGATCCCCCTCCAAGAGTCATCAGGTCCCGGATTCCTCAGGTCTCTGTGTCAACTCAGGAGGTGCAAGGCCTCCTGGAGCTGGGGGTCATCTGCCAGGTGTCTTAAAGAAAAAAAGGCAAGGGCTTTTATTCCAACCTATTCACAGTACCCAAGAAGGGTGGTTCTGTGAGGTCCATCCTGGACTTATAGATTCTCAACAAGTTTTTGTCAAGGGCAGGCGCTTTCGCGTGGAGACTCTGTGCTCTGCCATCAGTTCCCTGCGCCAAGGGGATTTCATGACTTCTGTGGACGTCAAAGATGCTTACCTTCATATTCCTGTGTTCCCAGGTCATTAAATGTTCCTCAGGTTCGCTCTGATGGATCAACATTCCAAATTGTGGCCTTGCCCTTCGGCCTCACTTCAGCTCCCAAGGTGTTCACCAAGGTGCTGGCTGGCGTGATGTCTCTACTCAGATGTCAGGGTGTCAGCGTGCTTCCCTATCTGGACGACATCCTCATCACTTCCCAGTCTCTACATCAGGCAGAGTTGGATACTCAGCTGGTGGTGCCCATTCTAGAGCCATTTGGATGGGTGATCAGCCACTCCAAGTCCTTACTGTCCCCTTCCTTGGTCACTCCATTCCTAGGAATGAATCTGGATACAGTTCAGGCAAGGATCCTCCTTCCTCAGCAGAGGGTGGACTGTCTGATTGCATAGGCTCAGTCCCTCCTAGCTTGTCCCCATCCCTCCATCAGGAAGGGGATGCAGCTGGTGGGCCTGATGGTGGCGTGCTTCGAAGTGGTCCCTTATGCTCAGTTCCACTTGAGGCCTCTACAACTTCACCTATTGTTTGTATGGGACAAGGACCCAGCGTCCCTGGACAGGGTCTGTGTGCTCTCCCCCCTGGTCAGGAGGTCCCTCTTGTGGTGGATGGACTCAAGGAACCTGTTGGGGGGCAGATCCTTTCTTGCCCCTTCCTGGGAGACGGTCACCACGGATGCCAGTCTATCAGGTTGGGGGGGGGGGTTTCTGGAAGTCCCTGCGGTTCCAGGGGAGGTGGGGCCCTCAGGAGGCCCACACACCTATCAATGTCTTGGAGCTGCGAGCGATCAGGTTAGTTCTGGCTTGCTTGACTACTCATCTTTAGGGCCTGCCTGTTCAGTTGGCGCTCGGACAACCAGATGGCAGTTGTCTACATCAATCATCAGGGAGGGGCCCGGAGCAAAAGGGCCCTCCAGGAAGTGTCTCTGATCCTGACCTGGGAGGAGGCCAATGTTCCCTGCATATCAGCGGTGTACATTCCGGGTGTGAAAAATCTGCTGGCAGACCCTCTGAGCAGGGGGACCTCTCGCCAGGGAGAATGGTCCCTCCACAACAGGGTGTTCCAATCTCTGTGCCACCGTTGGGCCCAACCAGATGTGGATCTGTTTGCGTCCCGTCACAATCACAAGCTCCCGGCCTTTGTCTCCCTGTCCCAGGATCCTCTGGCCTTGACCACGGATGCTTTAGCACTGTCATGGCAGGTCATTCAGTTCCTGTATGTCTTACCTCCATTCCCCCTGCTGTGCAGGGTTCTGCGCAAGATTTCTCTGGAGGGGGTGCCAGCAATTCTGGTGGCCCCCAGGCGGCCAAGAAGAGTGTGTTCGCAGACGTGCTGCAGATGACAGTAGACCAGTACGTTCTGCCAGGGGTGCCAGATCTGCTCACTCAGGGCCCCTTACGCCATCCCAATTTATAAACGCTGGTTTTGACGGCTTGGCTGCTGAAACCTCCATCTTGATGGAAAAAGGCTTGTCCGCCTCGGTGGTTGATACCATGGTGAAGGGCTAGGAAGAAAACTTCTTCTTCCATCTATTACAGGGTATGGCGTACCTACTTTGACTAGTGTGAGTCTAGGTCTCTCCCCTGTTGGGTGTTTTTCTTCCAATCCATTCCAGGCACTCCTTACTCTTGGGTTTCCTCCTCCTTGCTGATCATGTGACTGCAAGAAGGAAAACAGGTGCGGCCCTCCCGGCCCATAAGTAGCAGCCGCCCCTTAATCAAATCAGTTTTTCTTTCTTGCAGGGGCAAGATGACTGTGGAAGATTAGAGAATCGCTTTCAAGGTTTTGGCAGTAAGCGGGGGACTGAACCCTGTCTGCTCGGTGCGTAACCTTACTCCCGCGGCCCCCTCAAGACCCGAGTTTATGCCTCCACAGCGTTGGCTGTTTTGGGGTCCGTGAAGGTAAGGTTTAAGCGCCGGGGTCTCTGGGGCGCTTACAGAGTGTATATGCTCTGGGCTGCAGGCTTGAAAGGCAAGTCAGCCGCAGGTTTTTCTCTGGTGTACCTGCTGAGGAATGTTTTTTATTTATTTTACCCAATCCTTCCTTCTTCCGACAGGCAGGTTTTGTTTTATTTTTAAAGGAAAAAAAAAAGGAAAAAGCGCGTAAGTGGGCATACCGGGAAGGTTACAGCCCTGCGCAAGGATGACTTATTCTTAAAGACAAAAAAAAAAAAAAAAAAAAAGGAGTGGTGTTTATTTATATACATGTGTACATTTTTTAAAAGAGAAATAGGCGAGAGCAATTTCTTTTGTGTGTGGCTTTAAGAGCAGGGCTGACGTCACGCGGGGCGTGGGCTCAGACCATGTGTTGCATTTACTGGGGAGGAGATCGCTTCCTCCCAGCCCTCCACTTCCTCAGCCCTTCGCGCCAGAATGGTGTATAGGCGCTCTACCTGAGTCAGGTAGGAGACTCATCAGCGGGGGATGCAGAGCTAAGCCTCTCCCTGACATTCCCCTCTCTTCCTTCCTCGCGCTGCGCTCGGTGCCTGTCCTGCGGGGGGGAGCCGGGGCCATGGGCGTTTGTTATTCAGCCCTCCACACGTCCTCCCAGCCCTTCGCGTCCTCCCAGCCCCTCCTCCTTCTCCCACACCACGCTGGAGAAGCCGGCTTGTGTCTCCGGCGGCGGAGGTCGGCTCTTGCTGTCCCCTTCTTAGACTAGCCGTGACACCGGCTCTGATTCCGGCAGCGGCGGCAGGTAGGGAGGGGGCTGTGGTTGCTTTTTGCTCCGGGTTTGGCTAACTTTATACTCTTGATGCTGTGAGCGCAGGCAGCAGCTGAGCTGGTTTGATTTATGCTGTAAGGTTGATCTTGTCTCCCCAGGGTGAAGACAGACGGTAGTGGTAAGTGGATCTTCTGATCCCTTTTTTTCTCTATATAGTTTGATGTATTAGAAGTCCTCAGTGAGAATTTTAATCATGATTATTTGCATATATTTTTTAAAAATATAAGTTGGCAGAATTATTGTTTCATGATAACGAGATACTAAAGTATCGTAGATATTTTTAGTTATCAGCTTGGTTGGATTATTATTATTATATTTTTATATATTATTATTATATTTTTATATATTATTATTATATAACTTTATATTATATTATTATATTATATTGGTTGATTATATTTTTTATATTACTATTATATTCTCAATATATTCTCAATTTATTTATTATAAGGTGGATATATCATATTAATTTTAATATTTTTATTAATTAATATTTTTCAGCTGCTATTTATTCCCCTGTGGGGCTAAAGTTGTAGGTATAAAATCCTTTTCTCTTTTTTCCCTTTTTATTTCTTAGATTGGAAGAAGGATAGAAAGCAGGGTTGCGGTTCCTCCCGGTCCCTTTTTGGGGGGATTGGTTAGGCTCAGGGCCCTTGGGGTCTGCTGGCTAATAAAAAAAAAAAAAAAAAAAGAGATATACAAAAGTATTTTTTAATAAAAACACCATGAGGGAGGCATCAGGGGATAGCGACACGGGCATCCCTCTTGAGCAGGGCAGGATTTCCCCTTTATGCAGGCAGGATCCCCTGGGCAGTTTTGGCACGGTTTGCTCCGCTTGCGCCGTGAGGATCGGCCTAGACCATAACAGACCGGCTGACAGAGTTGCTGGTCCGGCTGATGCCAAGGGCATTACGGTTCATCCGTCTCCTGCTTCCCCTAAAGGGGGAGAAGGCAGTGAGGTGCAAACGGAACTTGTTCACAGATTGGATAATCTGGAGAGGCAGTTGTCTCTTGTGCTTCCAAAGAAGGCCACCTTTAAAAGAAAGCATTTGGAGCCGGTTGCGGAGGATGAGGATATGTTTGCCTCCTTTGGGGAAGAAGAGGACGAGGAGTATTTGGACGAGCAGCTCTCTGAGGGCGAGCTACGGTCAGAAGAAGATAGTAATTCTATCTTATTTTCGTCTGATGAAGACCCTCTCCTCGTGGATGAAACAGAAGGTCTGCTTTCTGTGGTGTTTGACACCTTGAATATCTCCCTGCCTGAGGTAGCGAAGAGAAGGAAGGATGACCTGTTTAAGCCTGTTAGGCAAAGGCAGGTGTTTCCAGAACAGCCACATTTCTCCAAAATGATACTTAAGGAATGGGAAAATCCTAGTTAGCTACCGGCTGTTCCTAAGATCCTAGATTCTAGGTATCCTTTTCCAGCGGACATGATTAAACTGTGGTCCTATCCGCCGGAGGTGGACTCCCCGGTTGCAGGCTTGTCTAACACTTCGGTGATGCCGTCCGCTACTATGGGTTCCCTTAGAGATCCCACAGAGAGGCGTATGGATCAATTGGCCCGCCATGCCTTCGCCATGATAGGTTCTTTGCTCCGCCCCGTTTGTGCCACGGCCATTGTGTCTCTGGCCACGAGGAAAAAGATGAAGAGGAGCTTAGCTAGGGCTACATCTCGCAGGCTGACCCAGGAGTCCAAGGACATTAAGGTCTGTCTGGACTTTAATGCATTCGCTATTACTGCAATGGAAGATGCGGTCAGGCTGGTGGCGAGAACCTCTGCTCTCCTTGTGGCTTTGCGCTGCTCGTTGTGGCTTAGGCAATGGTCGGCAGACGCCACCGCTAAGAAGGCGCTTACGGATTTACCCTTTTTAGGGAACAGACTTTTTGGTGAAAGGCTGGACGGTATGGTAAAGGATGGCAAACTGCCTCAAAGGAGAAGGTCGACTCGGCCTTTTCAGAGGTCTTCGTCTTTTCGGCCTTTTCAGAGGGGCAGAGGAGCTTTCCGGCCTTGTTCCCATAGAGATTTTTGGGGTAGAGGAAGAGCGCGTAATAGGGCAGGAGGGGCCTGGAGAAATAGGCCTAAACCTCCAGCCAAGTCCACTACAGCATGAGGGGGCGCCCTCACCCAAGCGGGTGGGGGGACGGCTTTTGCTTTTTGCTCATATCTGGAGGCGCCATGTAGCGGATCGATGGATCCAGGAAGTGGTGTCTTCAGGTTACAAAATCGAGTTTGCAGCCAGACCGCCCGCAAGGTTCCTTCGATCAGGGGCATCCCGGAACCAGTTAAAGCTAGTGGCCCTGAAGTCCGCAGTTCGGCACCTCCTTCAAAAAGGGGTGGTTTGTCGAGTACCCCTTCAGGAAGAAGGTCAGGGGTTTTATTCCAACCTTTTTACAATCCCCAAAAAGGACGGGTCGATTCGTCCCATTTTAGATCTGAAGGATCTCAACAGATATATCCGTGTGAAGCATTTCCGCATGGAGACGTTGAGGTCTGCCTTAACAGTAGTTCGACCCGGGGATCTTATGACTACCATAGACATAAGGGACGCGTATCTGCATGTGCCAATATTTCCGGGGCATCAAAGATTCCTGAGGTTTGCCCTAGAAGACCAGCATTTCCAGTTTGTGGCTCTTCCATTCGGGATATCCTCGGCTCCAAGAGTATTCACCAAGGTCTTGGCGGGCCTCATGGCAATCTTCAGGAGCCAAGGGATATATATCATCCCTTATTTGGATGATCTCCTAATTTCAGCCAGTTCGCATCAGCAGATTTTAAAGGACACGCAGACGGTTCGGTCGTCTCTGGAAGAATTCGGCTGGGTGATCAACTACCCGAAGTCTCATATCACTCCGGCGCCAGTAAGGAGCTTCTTGGGTATGACTCTGGAAACCGTCCAGGTCAAAGTTTATCTGCCAGAGCAGAAGGCTCGGCTAATTCAGAATCAGATAGAGTACCTTCTGGCCTGCCGGCAGCCGACTATTCGGCTGGGAATGGGGGTAGTAGGCCTGATGTTAGCCTGTTTCGAGGCAGTGCCTTTTGCCCAGTTTCACATGAGGCCCCTTCAATGGAATTTATTGGCGAGCTGGGATCGGACCCCGCAGTCGCTGGATCAGGTCTTTGTTCTGTCCCCCTTGACCAGACATTCTCTTCTGTGGTGGATGGACCCTCTTCATCTGTCGGTAGGCAGATCCTTCTTGACCCCACAGTGGCAGATCGTTGCCACGGATGCCAGTCTCACAGGATGGGGCGGCATCTGGCAATCTCAGAAGATCCAGGGTCAGTGGGGGCCGAGGGAGAATCAGCTTCCCATAAATGTATTAGAGTTAAGAGCTATCCGGCTAGTACTTCTGTATCTGACCCCCAGCTTAAAGGGGCAGGCAGTCCAGGTCCAGTCGGACAATCGGACAGCGGTTGCCTATATCAACCATCAGGGGGGTACTCGGAGCAAGGGTGCTCTGGAAGAGGTAAGGTTCTGACCTGGGCAGAGGAGAATGTTCCCTGCATTTCGGCAGTTTATATTCCGGGGGTAGTAAACCAGGAAGCCGACGCGCTGAGCAGGAAGATTCTGCGTCGGGGAGAATGGTCCCTCAGTCGGCAGGTCTTTCAAGCCCTTTGTCTTCGCTGGGGGTGTCTGGAAGTGGATCTCTTTGCGTCCAGACACAATCACAAACTGCCAGTATTCATGTCCCTGTCGAGGGACCCTCTGGCCATAGCCACGTACGCCCTGTCAGTCCCTTGGGCAGGGTTCAAACTTCTGTATATTTTTCCCCCGTTTCCGCTTCTGAGTCGTGTTCTAAGAAAGATAATTCAAGAGGGGGTACCTACCATTCTAGTAGCTCCTCATTGGCCAAGAAGAAGTTGGTTTTCGGACATAACAAAGATGGCAGTAGACCATTGGCGCCTACTGGTCGAGCCGGATCTTCTCACTCAGGGGGCGCTTCGGCACCCGAATTTACAGATGCTGGCTTTGACGGCTTGGCTATTGAGACCTCGGTCCTAGCAGCCAAAGGTTTGTCAGCCAAGGTTATTTATACCATGATTCAGGCCCGGAAGAAGTCTTCTTCCATGATTTACTACAGGGTCTGGAGATCTTTTATATCCTGGTGTGAGGCTAGGAATTTTTCATGCAGAAAGTATTCGATATCTAGGATCCTAGAATTTCTGCAGGATGGCTTAGAGATGGGCCTACGATTAAGCACCCTAAGAGGGCAGGTATCGGCCTTATCTATTTTTTTCCAGAAGTCTATCGCTAGTAATAGACTTATTAAGACTTTTTTTCAGGGAGTCACTCATGTCCGTCCGCCGCGCAAGTCTATCTTACCGGTATGGGACTTGAATTTGGTGTTGACGGCTCATTTTGACACTTAAAGTGGTATTTTTAGTGGCAATCACTTCTGTGCGGCGTGTTTCAGAGTTAGCCGCTTTATGTATGAAATCTCCTTATTTTGAGTTACACAAAGACAAGGTGGTTTTTCGGTTTAAATCAGATTTTTTGCCTAAGGTCGTTTCTCCCTTTCATCTTAATCAGGAGGTAGTTTTACCCTCCTTGTGCCCAAGTCCGGCTAATGCTAAAGAAAGGGCACTTCATTCCTTAGACGTGGTTAGAGCCATAAGGTATTATTTGGCAGCTACAGATGCCTTCCGCAAGACGGATCTTCTTTTTGTTATTTCAGAAGGACCAAGAAAGGGACTTCCACTGGCTAAAGCCACTGTCAGCAAGTGGATTAGGCAGGCAGTGATTAGAGCCTACTCGGCCAAGGGGAAGGAACCCCCTTTTCGGGTCATGGCCCATTCCACTAGGGCCATTGGTGCTTCTTGGGCTTTTCAGCATCAAGCTTCGGTGGAACAGGTCTGCAAAGCTGCCACCTGGTCTTCGGTTCATACATTCACCAAGTTTTACAAGGTGGATGTTAGAGCCTCAGCTGACGCTGTTGTTGGTCGGAAGATTCTCCAGGCAGTAGTGAAGTGAACTACCTGCTGTCCTGCGTCAGTGGATCCCGCCCATAGATGGCACTGCTTTTGGAGGTCCCAAGAGGTGGAGTGCCTGGAATGGATTGGAAGAAAAAACGCAATTCTGTGAGGTACTCACCTGTAGAATTGGTTTTTCTGGGAATCCATTCCAGGCACTCCGGCCCACCCATTTTTTGGGTCATGTTATCTAAGCCTTTTCATTTTTTATTCATGGCATATATATTTGAAGAAAAAAAAAAAAAGAGAAAAAAATTAATTTATCTTATTTTTTGAGAACAATTTTGATGTGTAGTAACATGGACTCTTTTATGGCCTCCCGGCCTGTCTCTAGATTATTTTACTGCTGTTTAAGTAAACTGATTTGATTAAGGGGTGGCTGCTACTTATGGGCCGGGAGGGCCGCACCTGTTTTCTTTCTTGCAGTCACATGATCAGCAAGGAGGAGGAAACCCAAGAGTAAGGAGTGCCTGGAATGGATTCCCAGAAAAAACAATTCTACAGGTGAGTACCTCACAGAATTGCGTTTTTCAGTCCCCAGGGTTCTGGAGTTCTTACAGCATGGGTTGAAGTCGGGACTCCAACTCAGTACTCTGAAGGGTAAGGTTTCTGCCCTGTCTGTTTTCTTTCAGAAGTCTTTTGCTCAGCATTCTTTGATTAAGACCTTTTTTTCAGGGGGTCACTCATGTGCGTTCCCCACGTAAACCTGTGGTCCCTGTTGAGATTTGAACTTGGTTTTGTCTGCCTTGCAGGGTGCTCCCTTTGAATCTATGCAGGATGCTGCTCTGGCTGTTCTTACCCTCAAGGTTGTCTTTCTGGTAGCCATTCCTTCGGTCAGGCGTGTGTCTGAGTTGGCGGCTCTTTCTATTCAGCCCCCATACTTTGGGAAGACACCGGGACAAGGTGGTGTTCCGCTTTAAGCCAGATTTTCTTCCTAAGGTAGTGTCTGCCTTTCATTTGAATCAAGATATTGTTCTTCCTTCTTTGTGCCCTAATCCTAGCAACGCTAAGGAGAGGGTTTTGCATTCCTTGGATGTGGTCAGGTGTTTGAAGTATTACCTGGTGGTCACTGCGTCCTTCAGGAAAACTGATGCTCTTTTTGTGGTACCTTCTGGGCCCAGGAAGGGTTTGGCTTCTGCCAAGTCTACTATTAGCAAATGGATCCGTCAGGCCGTGATTCAGGCCTATTCTGCTAAGGGGAAGAGTCCTCCCTTTCGCCTTACTGATCATTCTACTCGTGCTATTGGTGCCTCTTGGGCCTTCCAGCACCAGGCTTCTGTTGAACAAGTTTGCAAGGCTGCTACTTGGCCTTCTGTTCATACCTTTTCAAAGTTTTACAAGGTTGATGTTAGGGCCTCAGCTCCTGCTGTTTTTGGCCGAAAGGTTTTGCAGGTGGCAGTGGTTTAAACTGTCTGCTGTTACCTTTTTTGCTGGAGATCCCACCCTACTTTATGGACACTGCTATTGGATGTCCCAAGTGTAAGTAATCTATCTGGAGCAGGACGTACTGTATACTAAGAATAATACAATTCTGTGAAATACTCACCTGTAGAATTGGTATTATAAGTATATAGTACGTCCTGCTCCACCCCACCCTTGATTTTGCATTATTCTGGATCCCCTGTATGGTGATTGTTATCATTGTTATAGTTACCAGTTTGGGTGGTTAAATTCTCCCGGCTTCTCGTTCACTGCTTTTCAATGCTGGGGATTTGTGGGAGGTCCCGGGTATTTGAGGGGCCGGGAGGAGCCTGTTTTACATGTATCTGCAGTGCAGCGCCATCTGGCGGAGGATAACCCAAGTGTAAGTAATCTATCTGGAGCAGGACGTACTGTATACTTATAATACCAATTCTACAGGTGAGTATTTCACAGAATTGTATTCATTCCTTCTTGCACTGAGCACCATTTTGCCTCAGAATTGCCCTGAATAGAGTTTCTGGTAGCAGTGGTTATGCTTATTGTGTATAAAATATTCATTATGCTTTCATTATGTATTATTCATTATGCAATGAATAATACCTGGAGAAATGGTCTGGGTTTTTTTTCTGGGCTCACATGCTTAGACTTGTTCCTGAGTCAATCTCTGTTCTCAGGGAAGGAGGTCCAGGGTCCTTGGTGGTAGTGGTAGTTGTCCCTCTACCTTTTTGGCTTGCACCAGTGGCATTACTGGTTCTTACCTCTATCTATTTTACATACCAACCAACAAGGCTTCAGACCGTTCTCTCCCCTGTTTGTTTTATTTCTGAAAAGGCTGCTTCTTTTTCAGCATTTGTAATCTAATAAAAATATAATATTTTCGGGGTTATAGGTAATAACCAAGCTTACTGGGTACAAATCTAATTTTGGAGAGAGTAAGCAAAGTTACGTAAGCGGGGAAATATGAAACATTGAGAGACAGAGGAAAGGCAATAAAGTAAAATTGGGGGAAGGAGGGTTAGGGGCAGCACAGTCCTATGGGTGGGCCCTGCACAATGTTTTCAGTAGCCTTCTCCCCTTGCAGAATAATGCCTCTCTGTTCTTGCTTGTTTTCTTTTAACAAATAATGTTTTCCCTATGTCCAGTCCGGGCCGTCCCAATTCATATACGTGTGGGTAGTCTGCCACTAGGTGGGGCAGTTACTGCATGATCCAGATCTGTAACTCCTCCCGGCTCCCTATAAAAGGAGCTGTCTCCACAGAAATCCCCAGATTCGTCTTGCAGTACATGCTGCGAGGATCGTCTGGAACTCTCTCTGGATTTGGCAGTTGAGCGGGGCATTTTTAAGCCTGTCAGCCACTGCATCCCTATTGCCTCTGTTCCTGTGGACCCAGTATGCTTCCCAGCCTCGGCTGACGGGAACGGGTGAAGGTAGGGAGAACGCCGGGGTCGGCGTTCACAGAGCTAGGCTCTTCCCTAAATGGTAGCCGGCCATAGGCGATGGTGAGCCTATTGGGGGGGGGGGGGGGAGGAACCACTTTGCCTTGGTATCCCTGTCTGTCCCACGGCTTTTCCACTCTCAAGGATTTCGGATGGGTAATCAATTACCCCAAGTCTTCTGTCACTCCCTCAATGGTGAGGTCCTTCCTGGGCATGATGTTGGACACCTCTCAGGTCAAGGTATTCCTTCCCCAGCAGAAGGTGGAGGGCCTCCAGACGCAGGCGCAGGCCCTACTGGCTTGTCAGCGACCTTCGATCCGTCTGGGGATGAAACTGATGGGCCTCATGGTGTCCTGCTTCGAGGCAGTGCCCTTCGCCCAGTTCCACATGAGACCTCTTCAATTGATCTGTTGACCGGTTGGGACCGGACGCAGGAGTCCCTGGATCAGGAATTTGCACTGTCCCTCAGGGTCAGACAGTGTTTCTCGTGGTGTTTGGACTCCAGAATTCTGTTGGTGGGCAAGTCCTTTCTGACTCCCCGGTGGGAGATAGTTACCACGGACGCCGGTCTGACCGGCTGGGGGCGGTTTTGACAAGTGCTGAAGTTCCAGGGTCAGTGGGGGCCACAGGAGGCCCACCTACCCATCAATCTCCTGGAGCTGAGAGCGTTTCGGTTGGTACTTCATCAATTGACTTCTCATCTAAGGGGTCGTGCTGTACAGGTCTGCTCAGACAATCAAACGGCTGACGCATACATCAATCACCAGGGCGGGACTCGGAGCAAGTGAGTCCTTCAGGAAGTGTCCCAGATTCTGACTTGGGCGGAGGAGAATGTTCCCTGCATCTCAGCGGTTTACATCCCCGGGGTAGAGAACCAGGAGGCATACTCCCTGAGCAGGGGGACTTCTCGTCTGGGGGAATGGTCTCTCGGCAACAAGATCTTTCACGCTCGGTGTCTCCGCTGGGGTCAGCCGGACGTGGACCTGTTTGCGTCCAGACACAATCACAAGCTTCCAAGGTTCGTCTCCCTGTCAAGAGATCCTATGTCCTTCGCCACAGACGCTCTGGCAATTCCGTGACGGAGTTCCGGCTCCTTTATGCATTCCCTCCGTTTCCACTCCTGGGCCGAGTGCTGCGAAAGACTGCGCAAGATAGCCCAGGAGGGGGTGCCAACCATCCTGGTGGCTCCTCGCTGGGCGAGGCGGAGTTGGTTCGCGGACATAATTCAGATGTCAGTCGATTGCTACATCATGCCCGACAACCCAGGGCTTCTCACGCAGGGGTCGATGAGGCACCCCAATTTACAGACGCTGGCTTTGACGGCCTGGCTATTGAATCCTCAATCCTAACAGAGAAGGGGCTGTCAGGCATGGTTGTTCAGACCATGATTCGGGCACGGAAGAAGTCTTCTTCCATGATTTGCTACAGAGTTTGGCGTGCTTACATTTCTTGGTGTGATTCCAAGAGTTTTCCTTGTCGTACTTTTTCTATTTCTAGGATTTTAGAATTCCTACAACACGGCTTAGACCTGGGTCTACAGCTGGGTACCCTCAAGGGTCAGGTCTCTGCTTTGACCATTTTTTTCCAAAGATCCTCTGCCAAGCATAGGCTGATCAGGACTTTTTTCCAAGGAGTTACCCATGTTCGTCCACCGCGTAAGCCTGTATTACCGGTGTGGGATTTGAATTTGGTGCTTTCTGCGCTCCAGGGTCCCCCCTTTGAGCCTTTGTGCGATGCTGATTATTCTATCTTGACCCTAAAGGTGGTCTTTTTGGTTGCCATCACCTCGGTGCGCCGGGTGTCAGAACTGGCCGCTCTTTGTATGAAGCCCCCCTACTTTGAGCGGCATAAGGATAAGGTAGTTTTTCGCTTTAGGCCTGATTTTTTGCCTAAGGTCGTTTATCCCTTTCATCTTAATGAGAAGGTTATTTTGCCTTCTCTGCGTCCGGAACCGTCTAACCCTAAGGAAAGGACCCTCCATGCCTTGGATGTGGTCAGAGCCATTAAGAACTACCTGGTTGCGACTGAATCCTTCAGGAAGTCGGATTCTCTCTTTGTTCTCTCTGAAGGTGCTAGAAGGGGTTTTCCTCCGGCTAACTCCACTCTAAGTAAGTGGATTAGACAGGCGGTGGTGCAAGCCTACTCTGCCAAGGTGAAGGAACCCCCTTTTCGTGTTACTGCTCATTCTACTAGGGCTATTGGTGCTTCCTGGGCTCTTCAGCACCAGGCCTCTGAACAAGTTTGTAAGGCCGCTACCTGGTCTTCTGTTCATACCTTTACTAAGTTTTACAAGGTTGATGTTAGGGCCTCAGCTGACGCTGCCTTTGGCTGAAAGGTGCTTCAGGCGGTAGTGAAATGAACTACTTGCTATTCTGCGCTGGGGTTCCCGCCCTATATATGGTCACTGCTTTTGGATGTCCCACATGTATATGGATTGGGACGGCCCGGGCTGGACATAGGGAAAAATACAATTCTGTGAGTACTCACCTGTAGAATATGTCCAGTCCAGGCCGTCCCACCCCGCCCTTGGTTTATTTCCTCTGTTGCCTGTTATGGTGATTATTTTTTTGTATTGGACTTTTGTTCTTATTTTTTTGAAGAGAGTATATGCTGAAGCATGTGAGTTAACATGTTTTCTTGGCCTCCCGGCCTGTCTCATTTACTGCTTTTTGACATTCTGGGGATCTCTATGGAGACAGCTCCTTTTATAGGGGGCCGGGAGGAGTTACAGATCTGGATCTTGCAGTAACTGCGCCACTTAGTGGCGGACTACCCACACGTATATGGATTGGGACGGCCCGGACTGGACATAGGCAAAACCAATTCTACAGGTGAGTACTCACAGAATTGTATTTTTTTGCACCTTACTGTCTTCGGGGAGACAGATCTTCTATTGACATTTATCTTTCTCTCATAGACTGATACTTATGTCCTATGTTATGTCCATATTCTTGATTATGCACAAGCTGCACATGTTTAATGTTTCTTTGTCATGGGAGCAAAATGTAAATAAAATCTTAGATGGTGGAGCAGGTTGGTCAGTGAGGGCCTAGGAGGCCAGTTCTCATCCATGGATGCCAGATGAATTAGGATTCTGCTTTCCTCTTGTGGACTGCAAGACAGAAGGTGTGGTTCCTCCCGGCCTACTCCGCAATCCAGTTTCATTCTTGCAGTTACACTGGACTGCAAAGGTGTACCTGGATTTATTTTTTTGAATGTATTTGTTTTTTATAGGATGTTTACTTAGGAAGCAGGGGAATTTAACACCGTATATCTTCCAGGCTCCTATATCCCACTGATCCGGTGGACCCATTATGCCTCATGAGCTAAGCTGTTTTGCAGATTAGGGTGGTAGGGGTAAGCGCCAGGGTCTTGGGGAGCTACAGGTGGTCACTTTTGTTTTTATTAAGATGACAGTCTGGGGCTGGAGCTTTCGCCTGCAGGTTTTTGTCTGGTGAGCCTGCTAGGGGGACCAGGGGGATCATTTTCCACTTTTTAGCTTTTTTTTCCCCACAATTTATTTTTGATGTATGGCACTTTTTAAATTTCGTGCCATTTTTTGGGGGCGGTGACGCACGTTCGAGGGGCCGGAGCTAGGTGGGGGGAAAAGGCAGATGCTTTCTTTGGTGTATGCAGCGAGAGTCTCATTTGCTGCCGCCGCTCCGGCTCTCGCAGCGGCTTGTGGCCGCTCTCTTCACCAGCCAGCTGACTTCCCGGGGATGCCACCACAGCCGCCTCGGGTCTCGCTGCAGCTTGTGTTGGGTGGCTGCCTCTGGTAGCAGGGCCACTTCTGAGCCCGGGCTGGTCTTGCTGCGGTCTGTTCACCGCCAGGCTGCAGCCAGTTCGCTGCTGCGGTTTTTAGTGCAGGCTGCCCCGTCAGTGGGGCGCTTCTACAGTAACATTGGGTTGTTCATGGAAGGCATGCTCCCAGTTGATTAAGACCAGTATGAATATTTACAAGTATGTCATCTCCGCAGTGGATGATTTGGTTAGGTTCAGCGCCAGAGGTTTATCTCTGTTAGTAGCTTTGAGGTGTTCATTGTGGCTAAAGCAATGATCAGTGGATGCTACCTCCATGAAGAACCTGACTGGATTCCTCTTTCAGAGGGGATGTCTGTTTGAGGAGCGCTTGGATGATATGGTAAAGGAAGCTACTAGAGGTAAGTCTACTAGACTTCCACAAAGAAGGTCTATTCCTTTATTCTAAGTATACAGCACGTCCTGCTCCAAAAAGAGGCCCCTCCCAGTCCCTTATATACCCGGGACCTCCCACAATTCCCCAGATCTTCTCTGCAGTCGGCTGCGAAGGACCAGAAGATGTCTCTCTCTATTCGCAGGTGAGCGGGGCTTAACAGCCCGCGGCCCTGTAGGACTATTCCCACCCGTTCCATTTCTCTAAACTGCCTCCCAGCCTTGGCTACACTGGTCGGGTGATGGTAGGCAGCAGCGCTGCTCCAATCGCAATCCCCCACCAAAGGGTAGGCGGTGCAGGCTTATTGTGAGCCTTAATTGGGATGCCCCTTCCGCCCCGGTCCTCGGTGAGTCCCTGTTTAGCTGACCACCGCCCTCCCTCGCTCTCCCCGGTCGTTCTTGGGGGGGGGGGGGGGGTATATGTTGCATGTAATGCTTATACTGGTCTTAGGGCTCCGGAGAAACAAAGGGGGGGTGGCAGCCGCTCAGACCATTTTATAACTAACCTGGGAGGTGCACGTTAGCAGGGCAATTAGGATATAAAAATCTTAAAGGAGCCACAGCACTCAACCCTGTTAGCTTGCAGGCCAGCCTATAATCTGTCTCTAAACTTGGTTAAAAACAGAGGACTCGGTCACACACATCTGCAGAAGTATGCTTAAGCTGCACCACTACGCCAAAGTGCCTCTGTGGGGTGCAGTCCTAACTCTAATCTCTGAGAGCCCATTTGGGACATACAGTGCAATAGATAAATTGGGAGCAGGCTTACCTGAGGTTGCCCTAAACCTCTCAAGGGGTGGAAGGGTCAAAGACCTTGCAATACAGCCTAGACCCCACACACCATGTGCTTGCACAAATTCAAAAGAAACAAAGGGGGGGTGGCAGCCGCTCAGACCATTTTATAACTAACCTGGGAGGTGCACGTTAGCAGGGCAATTAGGATACAAAAGTCTTAAAGGAGCCACAGCACTCAACCTTGTTAGCTTGCAGGCCAGCCTATAATCTGTCTCTAAACTTGGTTAAAAACAGAGGACTTAGGGCTCCGGATCCTGGTTAGCACTATCATTCTCCTTGGTTTTGCTGGTGTGTTTTTTTGTATTTGCCCCCGCTGACGCGTGTGCCTTGTGGAGTTCCGCGGCGACATTACCTCAGGCGCTGCTGCGCTGGTATTGGCTGTTGGTCACGTGTGTGACTTTGCGCTCTTCGGGGGGGACGGAGCCTCTTGGTTGGTGCGCTCCGCGTCACCTTCCCCGCGGCCCGCCCCCTGAGGTACTCTCGGCGCCATTTTGGTCCCTCATGCTGCGTGATTGGTGTCTCCCCTCCGCGGTACGTGAGTGCCCGGCAGGCTTATCTTTTATCTTGATGTTTATTGCTGTACGCTTATGGGGTGTCTTGCTTATGTCTTTCAGGCGGGAAAAACTGTATAAGAGGTTTCTCCCGGTCCTACCCCCTCTATTAGTTTTACAAACTTTATTAGAGGCCTAATTGCTAAAATCCTCCCACTTCCCTGGCGGACTATTGGGGCATCCCGGGTTGCTTTTATAGCGTAATTCCTATTGGCCAACTGTGCCACTATAATCACCATATGGAGGCTTCCCAGGATATTGGGCTCGGGGTTCCTTCGGGACAAGCCCAGCTATGTGTGGCGTGCGGGGTATCCCCTATAAGTGACAATGTGTGGGTCTGTGTACCCTGCGCTCAACAGGTGCTTGCGCTACATTCTGGTTTAACGGTGGCTGGGCCTGCACCCCCTATGGCTTCGCCTACCCCTCCACGCTTGTATTTGACTCCCAGTGAGCTGAATACCAGTGGGGAGTCTCAACCTGATGTGTCTACTAGATTGGCTAGCATTGAGAAGTCGATTGCTAATACTACGGCCCATAAGGCCGAGGAATTCTTTGATCTGGCTGGTTGTACCCCCCTTGAAGAGGGGGAATTGTTCTCAGAGTCATCTGATGAGCAGCCTAAGGGTTATGCTGATTCTGGCTCTGACCCATGGGATTCAGATGACACTGATAGACTTTTGGCTCAGATTTTTGAAGTCCTTTCTATCTCCCTTCCTGCTGCGGCCCCCAGGCAGCAGGGGAAATTATTTCATACTGCTAAGCCGCGGTTAGAGTTCCCCGAGCAGTCCCATTTTAATAATCTCGTTCTTAAAGTGGACCAACACCCACCCCTGATTGGCCCGGGAATCTATAACCTATTGGGGTGCCCCGCGGAAGTGGACCAACACCCAGGTTAGTGAAAATCCTGGGTGTTGGTCCACTTTAAGGAATGGGAGCGCCCCAGCAGACTTCCCGGAGTACCTAAGAGCTGGGATAAGAGATATCCATTTCCCGCCGAGGTGGTTAAACGTTGGTCAGCCCCCCCCTGAAGTGGATGCTCCGGTTTTGGGGTTGTCCAACACCTCTGTTGTACATTCCCCTGATTCTACTACCCTGAAGGATGGTGAGGACTGACGCATTGATCAGCTGGCTTCCCATGCCTTTGCTTGTGCTGGGACTGCTCTGCGCCCTGTCTGTGCTTCTGCTATCTCGGCTGTGGCTGTTAAGGGCTCTGCTCAAGAATGTGTTGGATGGTGCCCCTGATGACACTTCTAGTGCAGAGTTCCGGGCCCTTTCGCATTGTGAGGTTTTTATGGCTTATATCCTTTCTGCCTTGGATGATACCATTAGGATGTGTGGTAGAACCTCTGCTTTGGCGGTGGCTATACGCCGCTCAGTTTGGCTGCGCCAGTGGGCAGCTGACAATGCTGCCAAGAAGGCTCTCACTGGTTTTCCATTTAAGGGGCCTGCGTTTATTTGGTGATCGCTTGGATCTGTCTGCTAAAGGTGGCAGACTGCCTCAACGTAAAAGACAGTCCCGGCCCTTTCAGTGGTCAGGTCCCTTTAGCCCTCCTACCGTGGCTCCAGGTCGGGGAGAGGGGTTTCCGTTGCAGGGCACAGGGGGGACTTCTGGTTAAAAGGTAGAGGACGTGCCCATCTGGGATCCTCCTGGGATGCCAAGCCTAAGTCTTCTCCCAAGCCCTCCCCATCAGGCTCTTCGCTCATGTCTGAAGGCAACATGTCTCAGACCGGTGGATTCAGGAGGTAGTGTCCTCCGGTTACAAGATAGAGTTCGTTGCCTGGCCGCCCCCAAGATTCATCACATCCCGGATGCCTCGAAACCACCTGGCAGCTCAGGCCCTGGTCCTTGCGGTGCAAAGCCTTCTGGAGATGGGGGTCGTCTGTCAGGTCCCTCTGTCAGAAAGGGGCCGGGGTTATTACTCCAATCTTTTCACAGTACCCAAGAGGGATGGTTCTATCAGGCCAATCCTGGACTTGCTTACCTTCATGTTCCAGTCTTTCCGGGGCATCAGAGATTCCTCAGGTTCGCGCTGGAGGATCAACACTACCAATTTGTGGCACTGCCCTTCGGTCTCACTTCAGCTCCCAGAGTTTTCACCAAGGTGCTGGCAGGAGTGATGGCTCTGCTCAGGTCTCAGGGTATTCGCATTCTCCCCTATCTGGACGACCTTCTCATCACTTCTCAGTCTCTCCAGCAAGCAGAGCTGGATACCCGGAGGGTGGTGACTGTTCTGGAGTCATTCGGCTGGGTGATCAACCATCCCAAGTCTTCCCTGTCACCCTCCCTGGTGGCATCCTTTCTGGACATGAATCTGGATACGGTTCAAGCCAGGATTTTTCTTCCTCTGCAGAAGGTGGATGCACTTCAAGCTCAGGTTCAGTTCCTTCTGTCTTGTCCCCATCCCTCCATCCGGTAGGGGATGCAGCTGGTGCGGCTGATGGTGTCCTGCTTCGAGGCGGTCCCCTATGCACATTTCCACATGAGATCTCTTCAGCTCCACCTCTTGTCAGTGTGAGACAAGGATCCTCTGTCTCTGGATCAGGCCTTTGCCCTTTCACCTCTAGCCCGGCGGTCTCTCTTGTGGTGGCTGGACTCGAGGAACCTGTTGGGGGGCAGATCCTTTCTGGCCCCTTGTTGGGAGACAGTCACCACGGATGCCAGTCTGACGGGTTGGGGGGGTTTCTGGAAATCACTAAAATTCCAGGGGCTGTGGGGACCTCAGGAGGCCCACACCCCTATCAATGTCCTGGAACTAAGGGCGATCAGGTTGGTACTGGCCCACTTGACTCAACACCTTCGGGGCCGGCCGGTCCAGGTACACTCGACGGCGGTTGTCTACATCAATCATCAGGGAGAGACCCGGAGCAAGGGTGCCCTCGAGGAAGTGTCCAAGATTCTGTCTTGGGCAGAGGACAATGTTCCCTGCATCTCAGCCATGTATATCCCGGGGGTGGAGAATCTGGAGGCAGACTTTCTGAGCAGGGGGACTTCTCGCCTGGGGGAATGGTCCCTCAGCAACAGAGTGTTTCACTCCCTGTGTCGCCGTTGGGGGCTGCAGAACGTGGACCTTTTTGCGTCTCGCCACAATCGAAAGCTCCCAGTCTTTGTCTCCCTGTCCCAGGACCCACTGGCTCTGGCGGTGGATGCTCTGACCAGGGTAGGGCTTCCATCTCCTGTATGTCTTCCCACAATTCCCCCTGTTGGGAAGGGTTCTGCGCAAGTTGGTTCAGGAAGGGGTACCAGCAATTCTAGTGGCCCCCCGTTGGCCAAGACAGGTGTGGTTCGCAGTAGGACAGTACGCCCTGCCCCTGGACCCGGACCTTTTCACTCAGGGGCGGCTACAGCATCCTAATTTACAAACGCTGGCTTTAACTGCCTGGCTGCTGAAACCTCCATCTTGAGGGAAAAGCGTCTGTCTGCTGCTGTTGTTAACACCTTGATCAGGGCAAGAAAGAAGTCTTCTTCCTCCATTTACTATAGGATTTGGCGGGCCTACATTGACTGGTGCGAGTCTAAGTCCCTTCCCTGTCGTGTGTTTTCCATTCCTAGGATTCTGGAGTTCCTTCAACATGGTTTGGATATGGGCCTTCAGCTTAGCACTCTGAAGGGTCAGGTTTCTGCCTTGGCTGTTTTCTTCCAAAGGTCTTTTGCTCAACATCAACTGGTTAAGACCTTCTTCCAGGGGGTTACCCATGTGCGTCCCCCTCGTAAGCCTATGTTACCAGTCTGGGATTTGAACTTGGTCTTGTCTGCCATTCAGGGTCCTCCCCTTGAACCTATACATGAGGCTGCTTTGTCTATTCTCACTCTTTAGGTTGTCTTTTTGGTGGCTATCACCTCTGTTAGGCATGTTTCGGAGTTGGCGGCGCTTTCCATCCAGGCCCCCTACTTTGAGAGACACCAGGACAAGGTGGTGTTTCGCTTTAAACCAGATTTTCTGCCTAAAGTTGTTTCAGCCTTTCATCTCAATCAGGACATTGTACTTCCTTCCTTGTGCCCTAATCCTGGTAACTCAAAGGAGAGGGCTTTGCATTCCTTGGATGTGGTCAGGAATTTGAAGTTCTACTTGGTGGCTACTGAATCTTTCAGAAAGACTGATGCCTTGTTTGTGGTCCCTTCTGGTCCCAGGAAGGGTCTGGCTCCTGCTAGGTCTACGATTAGCAAATGGATTCTTCAGGCTGTGTGTCGGGCCTATTCTGCTAAGGGAAGGAATCCTCCCTTCCGTGTTACTGCTCATTCTACTTGTGCTATTGGTGCCTCTTGGGCCTTTCAGCACCAGGCTTCTGTTGAACAAGTTTGTAAGGCCGCTACTTGGTCTTCTGTTCATACCTTTTCCAAGTTTTACAAGGTTGATGTTCGGGCCTCAGCTAATGCTGTTTTTGGCCACAAAGTTCTGCAGGCGGCAGTGGTTTAAACTGCGCGTTGTTGCCTTTTTGGTGATCCCACCCTATCTTACGGACACTGCTATTGGATGTCCCAGCCGTAAGGAATCATCTTTGGAGCAGGACGTGCTGTATACTTAGAATAATACAATTCTGTGATTACTCACCTGTAGAATTGGTATTATGAGTATACAGCACGTCCTGCTCCACCCCACCCTGGTTTCTTTATCCTTGGATCCTCTTTATGGTGATTGTTATACTTGTTGAAGTTTTTTAGTTGATCTTTTAGCTTCTCCCGGTTCTCTTTGACTGCTTTTCAATACTGGGGAATTGTGGAAGGTCCCGGGTATATAAGACTGAACCAGACTTCTACAGTAGGGCGAACCCTGAAAACCTTCAGAGAACTGAGTTGGGGAGCCAACTCCAACCATGCTGTAATAACTCTATGACCCTGGAACAGAGAATGTCCAACAGGGGAGAGAGCAAGACCCAACCAAGCAATATGGGTACAACATACCCTAACATAGATGGCAGAAAAGGGAGAAGAAGAGGAGGAAGCTAGGTCCCAGCCCTCCACTAGAAACAAGACACCCAGAGATATGCCATATCCAACCGGGTGAAGAACAAAACCGTCCGATCGCCATTATAGAGCCTGAAGATAGGGGCGACATAGTAAAGATCCTGAACAGGCAGAACAGTCCTCGTGAGAGAGCGTACAGGACCACTGTCCTCAGCGGACCACACCCCACAGGGCCACCCAGGGCCCCCAGCATAACGGTTCTCCCTTTCTTCAGCAATCTTGCACAGAACCCCGCCTAGCAGGGTGAATGAAGATAAGACATATAGAATATAATGTCCAGACAGAAAAATTACTAAGCCCCCATGACCAAGGTCAGAAAATTCTGGGACAATAACCAAGGGCAGAGCCCCTGTGATAGTGACGGGGCCCAACAGAGCCACACCAGTAGGAACTCAGTGGGACACTAGAATAGAACCTCCTGCCACAGGAGGACAGCCATCGGAGCTAGTACCAATGAAGTGCAAGGAATGTTAACCCCCACTTAGATCAGAATCAGCACCATCCTGGAGAATCAACCTGTTCCTAGACTTTCACAGATAAAAAAGGACAGGCCACTGTCCTCAGACAGACCAAGAGTCCCCAAATGGACAGGTTCTGAAGAGGAGTAGTCCAGCAAGATAGAGCCCACCGAAGGCTCACTTTGTCAACAAAAACAGTAGGTAAATGGACTCCCTAAGGGCACCACCTAGGAACCACGGAGGATTTCAGAAGAAACAAACCCCCCTGTCAACCTGCAAGACTTGGTACCCATGGTGACCATCAACAGGAAGAAGCAAGAAGGGGGGGGGATGCCCCCTGACATATTCCTTGAATTCACAATCTCAAAAGGAACCCCCGTAACAAGGGGTGCTAGAACCCTGTCCAGGATAAGTAACATAAGGTGCCGCAGAGCCCAAGGGCTACTGAGTATAAGGGACACAATCTGGGCCGCCACCAACAGGCCCACCAGCTGCAATGGTGACGGTAAGGTGACATCAAAGAGGGCAGAGCCCCTGTAATCAGAAGTCCACTTATTATCAAGGAAGAAGGCTCTAGACTGAACCGAATCCAAATGCCACCCAGGAGCGAGATACCGAACCAGGGGACACTAAGTAACTGAGGTGCCTAAGCACTAATTCAAAAGACTCCCAAAGGAAACCACCAGTCAAATAGTCAACTCGGCCCGACGTAGAAACTGGAAGTAAAGAAAGAAAATCAAGTAGATCCTAGCGCGGACGCCACACGGACACGTCCAAGATATCACTCCCGTCCTCGCCTTGGCGAGCCGTCTGGGAGCAGAAGAGGAACCAAAAACAAGGCCCCAATCCGAAGAGTTGGTCCTTCCACACTGACTAGTAATGGCCTAGGTGTCCAGAAGGCACAGGGAACTAAAAAAGGATCTTAGATCTTCACAGGCATCAAGAGGCCCACTGGACAAAGAGCGCCTGCGGCCCAACACAGAGATACCATGTAGGAACTGCCTGTGAAAGTATAAATGCCAGGCCCACAAATGCCAGCCTGGGTCAGACCGCCTCATCCCCAGAGGGAAAGGTAATGTAGATGCAATCACCAGGTAATGGCCAACCTGCAAGAGAGCCCAGACCCTGCAGGCCGAGCGCGGCCTGCATCAACTCCTGAAGAGAAACAGGGACTAGAAGAACCCTGACAACCTCAGAAAGGGACCGCCCAGCAAACTCTATCCTGCATCCAGGGGGACTACCTCCTGGAACACCAGAAAAAAGCATGGCGCCCTGCGATAGGAGCCAAGTGCTGCGGCAGTCCCCTCACCCAAAAGGGCGAGGGCGTCCCTTCATGCTTGAGCGGTTTTGGCAGATTTGGACTTAGCCCTGCTGGAGGGCCCAGGACGTTGTCTGCCCCCCCTGGGGCGGGCATCTACTCCAAAAAGTTGGAAGCACACCTCTGGTTCGCGCTTGACACTAACGTAGGGAGGGGTGTCCCTGCCCCTAGGAGGCCGAAACGGCCTTCTGCGCGAGGGTGCCTTACCCTTTTTTCCAAAAAGGTCCAAACGGGCCCCAAATAGGCGTCGTCCTCTAAAAGGAAGGCCAGTGAGGGCCTTTTTAGTATCATCGTCAGCTCCCCACTGTCGCAGCCAAAGCAGGCAGCGAATAGCTACCACAAGGACAGAGGTTCTAGCACACATCTTAATAGTGTCGTCCATCGCTGAGAGGATAAACCTCACAAAAACATCACAATTGGAAAGTGCATTAAAGACCTCCCAAGGGAGATCCTCCGGCTGGTGATCAAGTATCTTTCTAAGAAGGGTCCTGGCGGCCACCGCAGTGATGGCCGCGGCACAGACCGGACGCAGAGCCGTCCCCGCACACGAAAAGGCGTGGGAAGCCAGTCTGTCAATGCGCCGGTCCTCCGCATCCCGAAGGGTACGATAAGTAGGAGCCGTCATGAAGGGAGGGTTAGCAACCCCTATAATCGGTGCATCCACCTCGGGAGGGGCTGACCAACAGTCAACCACATCAGGGGGAAAAGGGTACTTCCAATCCCAGACCCCTGGAACCCCTGTAAGTTTACAAGGTGATTCCCATTCTTTGGATATAAGAGCCTGGAAATGATCCTGCTCCAAAAATTCCAAGTGCGGCGTCGCTGTGTGGAAACTCTCCCTTTTGGGCTTGGGAGACTCTCCCGGAGGAGAAATGGACAGTACTTCAAAGATCTTTATAAGTAATTCATCAGTGTCACACAGGCCCCAGGAACCAGGGCCAGAATTGTCACGGCTCCAAGGTATCTCGTCTGAGGAACTGGAATCTGAGAACAGTTCACCTTCATCAGAAGGATCAAGGTCCTGCCTAGCAGCAGACTCTTCAGTTTCAGTGGGAAACATAGAACCAGGAGGCGTCAGGGACCGCTTCTTTCCAGCGCCCAAGCGCTCCGCCAAACCAGACATCACCTGCTCAGCCATAGGTAGCCTGCGCAGCACCACCTGCTGGTCATCCCCGCTCGAGTACGAATCATCAGGAGTGAGATTTAAGCACGGGGAGACAGGTGTATTGAAGCGAGGTGCAGCCACTGGTAAACCTGATTGCAGGGCCAGTACTTGTTCAGCACACGGTCCGCAGACCCGTGCTCTGTCAGCATCGGCATGGGGCTGTCCACATGCTGTACACAGCCGGTCTTGTCCCCGCGGGACCCCGGACACATAATTCTGAGATGCCTCCATATGGTGATTTATCAAAGCAATATGCCAGCAGGGATTTATGCTATAAGCAACCCTGGATGCCCCAAGACCCGCTAGGAATGTGGGAGAATTTAAAATGTGAACCCGCTAAGATATATATCAGGCCGGGAGATGCCACCGGAATCTAGGCGTCTGAAAGACATAGGGAGAAGAATGGGTGGCAGAGCCATGCGCAGCAAACGAAGGATCATAAGCAAAACACCCGCGAGGGCACTTACATGACCAAGAGAGGAGGAGGATCGTGACCACGCGCGTGCGCGAAGGCCAACAAAAATGGCGCCCAAGCGAATCTCGAGGGGCGGGACCAATCTGGCCATGATGCGGAGCGCGCCAAACTAAGTTCCCGCCTCCCCCAAAGAGCGCGAAACTCTGGTCCGCGTACTGTGTATGACATAAAATGAGTGACACTGCCGCCCGAGGTGGCCGACCTCCGCGCAACTAGCCAAGGAATAAGTGCGCAAGCAAGCGGCTCTGACGTCCAGTTTGCTGGTCAATACAAGGCAACAACCATGAGCGTGTACAACACTATACTGATACCGCCACACACATACACCCCCCCTTTCTTTTCCCCCGAGCTACGGGGGGAAACAAGGGAGGAAGGCGACCCGACACACAGGGTCCACCGATGCACGGGGCAATAATGCGGGAGGGGCATCTACTAGAGGCTCACCATCAGCCTAAACCACCTACCCTATGGTGGGGGATTGCGGTGGAGCATAGCTCCGTAAGCACACATGGTGCTGCCTACCTTCACCCGACCGACACAGCCCAGGCAGGGAGGCACATCAACGACAAGGACGGGTGGAAAATAGTCCTGCAGGGCCGCAGGCTGTAAAGCCCCGCTCACTTGCGAGAGCGTGATACTTCATGTCTTCGCAGTCAGCACTGCAGAGAAATCTGGGGATTTGTGGGAGGTCCCTCGGTATATGTAAGGCCGGGAGGAGCCTGTTTTTTGCATGTCTGCAGTGAACAGTGCCCTCAGGCGGAGGATTACCCATGCGTAAGTATTATAGATGGAGCAGGACGTGCTGTATGCTTAGAATATAGGGCAAGACCTTTCTGGTGGAATAAGCAAAACCCCCTTTCAAAGCCCCTTCAGGCATGAGGGTTGCCCCTACCCTTGCAGGTGGGGGGACAACTTCTGCATTTTGCTCCTATTTGGAGGCTCCATGTAACAGATGTTGTTTCCTCAGGTTACAAGATTGAATTGGGGGCCAGACCTCCTCGGAGATTCTTTTGGTCAGGGGTATCCAGAAATCTGGTGAATGCAGAAGCATTAAGATTCGCTGTAACTCACCTTTTACAGATTGGAGTAGGCCGCCATGTTACAAATATAGATTGGAAGAAATGCACACCTTACTCAGGGGTTATGGTTTGCAATTAAATAAGTGTATTGGTAGTGACATAAAAAGAAAAACAATTATATACAATAATTCCCCCTTTGCAGTACCGGAGGTACAGTACGGTTATAGAAAAAATGTAAATAGTAAATTGAAATTTAGCCATTCAGTTACATATAGTTATTAGAGAATTGCAATATATATCCCAGCCACATTGTGGCGTCAGTATTCAGTTAACACAGAGTATTGTAGAGATAATACATACATAGCTAATAAGATGTCTGTATCTAATAGAGAATATAGTTAGAGGGGTCAAAAGTGCAGGAGAGCGGGGTTATAGCTGGGCTTTGCACAAACAGAGCAGAGCTGGGGGTCAGGAAAAGGTCAGCAATCCCAGAATGCACAGGCAGAAGACACTTCCTGTTTGCAAGCAGCCTGCACCTCCATGGGCCGCCATCTTGGATGTTTAAAGTTTCAGAAAATGCAATAGATACAGGTAGGATGATTTTTAATGTGGTGGGTGTGGGAGAAACATATAAGATAGACTCTTATTTAGGGTGAAGGTCCGGTTTAAAGTGGACCAACACCCACAGGTGATCGGCCCGGGAATCTATAAGATTCCCGGGCCGATCACCTCCCTCCCCGCGGGACATCCGAGATCGGGATGTCCCGCGGGGTGAAACCCCCCCAAACACCCCGTCTGTGAATGGCCGGCGCGGACACGCGCGCGTCAAGAGTGACGCGCGGGAGGCGGCGGCGGAGGAGCCGCTTGTCCGCGGCTTGTCCGTCGGCGCTGGGAGCGGGGAGAGGTGAGTTTTTCTTGGGGTTTGGGGGGTTTCATCATCGGGGCACCCCGATCGGGGGTGCCCCACCGAAGTGGACCAAGACCCAGGATAGTCAAAATCCTGGGTGTTGGTCCACTTTAAGCATCTTAAGAATGGCACAAACACAATTACCACTGCGTCCATCATAAGAGAAGTATGCAAACACACCCCAATATAGAGATCACAAAGTTTGTCGCGAATAAACACTACAGCACACATGCAGATGAATGTCCAACACTTCAGACCCCGCAGGGTCTTTCCTCAGGGAGGCGAATAGCTGTGAACACAGGAAAGACCCTGCAGGGCCTAAACGTTGGACATTCATCTATCTTCAAGAGTTGTATCTGTCATGGGAATGTCATTAGACACAACTCAGGCCAAAGTATTTCTTCTGGAACAGAAGAGACTCCCACTTTAGGCCATGGTACAGGATCTCAGGTCCTACCCTCTCCTGAAGTTTTGTCAGGGAATGCGTCTGTTGGGCCTGATGGTGTCTTGCTTTGAGGCGGTGCCTTTTGCACAGTTCCACACAAGACCCCTTTAAATGTAATTGCTTTCAGTTTGGGATCGAATCCCAGAATCTCTGCATCACTCCTTTTGCATCACACACTCAACAAGGTAGTCCCTAGCCTGGTGGCTGGATCCTCAGCCTCTTCAGATAGGCAAATCTTTTCTTCCAGTAAAATGGATGATTATCACTACGGATGCCAGTCTAACAGGTTCGGGGGGTGTCATGGGGCCCCAATCGATCAAGGGACAGTGGGGACCAAGGGAGAGCAGACTTAAACATAAACATCCTGGATCTGAGAGCGATTCTACTGTCTCTCACACAGTGGACACCCAATCTCAGAGGTCATCCCTTCCTGACAGCGGTGGCATATATCAACCACCAGGGGGCAGGAAAGCCCACGAGGAGGTGAGCAGGTTCTTACTCTGGGCCGATCCGCATACCAGGAGTGGACAATATGCAGGCCGATCATATAACCAGAGCGGTCCTGCATCAGGGAGAATGGTCCCTCAATCAGAGGGGTTTTCAGTCCCTTTGCATCCACTGGGGGGTCTCCGATCTCTTTGTGTCTCGCCACAATCGGAAGGTTCCAAAGTTTGTATCCCAACAACAGATGCACTGACCCTTCCTTGGTCAGCATTCAAGCTTGGTCAGCATTCCCTCCATTTCTACTCCTGTGTTGTGTACTGAAAAAAGATTCCTCGTTGGCCAAGGAGAAGCTGGTTTTCAGACATAGTAAGGATGTCGGAAGGCGACCATTAGCAGTTTGGCCAACGATCCAGGCCTTCTCACACAAGGGCCTTTACAGCACCCCAATTCACGCGTTCTGGCTTTGACAGCCTGGCTATTGATCTTGGCATAGAGGGGTTTATCTGCCAGAGTCATCCAGACCATGATTCAGGCCCCGAAAGCAGACTTCATAAAAGATTTACTATAGAGTCTGGTGAGTATTTATCACTTGCTGTGAATCTAGGTTTTGCCTGTAGAAAGTTTTCTATCTCCAGAATTCTGGAATTTTTTGCATATGAGTCTTGATGAGGGTCTCTAATTAAGCACTCTAAAGGGGCAGGTATCTGTTTTATCCATATTTTTTCAGAAACCCATTGCTGGTATATTGGGACTTTTTTTACAGGGCATCACTCATGTGGGCCCTCCACTTAAGCCTCTTCTGCCTGTCTGGGACTTGAACTTAGTTTTATTGGCCCTTCAGGGTCCTCCCTAGGATTTGTTATAGCTGAAGTGCCACAGAAAGGCCTTCCACCAGCTAAATCTACCATTAGCTGATGGATTAGACAAGAGGTGATAAGTGCCTATATCTCCAAGGGGAAGAATCCTCTATTTCAGGTTACAGCTCATTCCAATCAAGCTATTGAAGCTTCCTGGGCTTTTCAGCACCAGGCCTCGGTGGAACAAGTATGCAAAGCTGCTACTTGGTCCTCAGCTCATACATTTACTAAATTTTTTAAGGTAGATGTTCGAGCTTCGGTGGATCCCGCCTTTGGTAGGAAAGTATTAAAGACAGTAGTAAGCTAAATGTTTGATTTTGGACTAGTTTACTCTTCAGTAAAAGACTTGGGATCCCACCCTGAAGTAAGGGTACTGCATTTGGAGGTCCCATTCATTACTGATTGCTGATGGCCTGGAGTGGAATAGGAGAGAAAATACAATTCTGTGATTCTCACATGTATAATTGATTTCTCTTCTATATCCACTCCTCGGATGCCTAGCCACCCTGCTATAGCCATTCCTCAGATGCCTAGTCTTAGTGGAGCTTGTAAACTCCCCCGATTCACTCCATAACAGGCAGCATGCAGAATCCCCCACCAATCACCCCATTACAGACACATTACAGACAGTGTGAAGAGAAGCATCTTGCAAGTCTCTTCATTTGTCCATTCAGGCTTCATAATAGGAAAAGAACTAAGTGGGCATTATAGTCCCACAGACAAAAACAGATTGTTCCTGATTAATAAATAATAATAATAATAAATCAGCTTACACTTACGCAATAGTGGATCATCAGTGGATTGCCCTAAAGCACTTTTATCTCCAGCAAAATGTATCAATGTTGCAGAATGTATCCACTGTCAGTGTGAATACAGTGTAACCAATCAGCGCTAATACTTTTAAACTGATTTGTTATTCCTAGTATATCACACACACCACTTCCAAAGATCCATGACACTTGGGAACACGGCCTGTAGATGGCGATCTTGCAGAGATGACATGGAAAAAGGAGCCCCTCCTGGTCCATAAGTACCGGGTTCCTCCCACTATTCCCCAGTCTTTTCGTCTCTGCAGTCGGCGAAGCATTCAGAAGATGACTCTCCTTCAAGTTGCAGGTAGCCGGGTTGCTCACGGCCCTTTTTTTCTATTTCTGTCTGAATCTTTTTAACCTGTTGGGTTATATTGTATGCCTCCCAGCCCTGGCTGTATGTTTCAGGCAAAGGTAGATACACCTTCTGGTGTATACAGGAGTTTTTACTCCTCCGTGAGACCCACATTTTGGGTAGGCGGCTTCCGGGTTGGTGTTTTCCGGCATGGGATGCCCCCTGTCCCTTTAAAATCCCCTTGTGCCTGATGGGTGCATTTCTATCCTCTCCCGTTTAGTTCTCCTTTAACCCTGCTGGGTAAAAAGGGGGGGGGGGCGTTATTTGGGCTTGTTGGTCACCATGCACATAATATAAAATTATATATATATATATATATATATATATATATTATTATGTATTTTGAAGAAGACAATTTAATAGAAAATGTTTGTATCTAAATTTCCCTATCTCGGACTAAACAGCATTCATTTGGCTTACCTTGTAAAAACCGATTGTTGTCAGGGCAATGTTTTTTTGTTTTTTTTTAATTTCCCTCCATTTTCTTGGGCATCGCGTATCCCGGAAGTGGGCGGGGCTTCGGCGCACAGCATCATTTTGGTCATAGAGCACGCTGATGTGCTCTGTATGTCCGTCCTGGCTTCCTGCTGACGTCAGGTGGGCGGGGCTTGTCGGCGCGTCCTTCGCTTAGCCGGCGTTTCCGGCTGTTTTCCCCTCGGTCTTCTCTCATGTGGTGAGCTGGTCGCCTGGTCCTGTGAGTACCCTTTAGCTTGCCTGAAGGGAGTTTCTGCCATTTTTAACGTTTTGTTCATTTATTAGTGTATATTTGTGCATCGGTGACTGTTTGTTTTTTCTTTAGGAAACTCCTTATTAAAAAGGGGGTTTCTCCTGGTCCTTAGCCCTTCAGCCTTATTGGGGGTCCATTTGTGTTTCAATCCTCCCACCTGGGACTATTTAAAGGGGCATCCCGGGTAGCATATGCATAAAACCCATATATACTTGGAGACTGTAATCAATTATAGTATAATATTTAACACCATATGGAGGCATCTCAGGATAATGGGCATGCAATTTCCTAGGCACAGATTTGGCAATATTTTGGATGTGGGGCATCCCTTGTTGGGGATAACGCAATTCTTTGCGTCCCTTGTGCACAATTAACCATTATGCAGCAAACTGGGGCCCAGGCTTCAGGGTCTGCGGCTACTGCCTCTTCTCCTACTCCGCCGTGTCTTGTCTGTACCCCCAGTGATATTGTCATGGGTGGTGAGTCGCATTCTGATTTATGTGCCAGATTGGCTCATCTTGAAAAATGTATGTCTACCTCTGTGGCTAAGAAGGCCTCAGCTAAAAGAAAACATTTGACTCATGCCGCCTTGGCAAGTGAGTTGGACAATTGCGAATTGCTTGATTGGTCTGACCCTTCTCAGTTAGAAAAAGGGGAATTATATGAGGATTCAGATGTTTCTGACGAACAGCAATTTGTTGGTACTGAAATTGAGCAGGGTGAAGAGAGTGTTGTGGATACCCCAATAACCCACTGGGCTCTTGCCCAGTCATTTGAGGTTTTGGTTATTACTCCTCCTGAAGTAGTCCCTCTTAGAAGAGGGGAATTCTTTGGAGCATTTTGATGATATTATTCTGAAAGAATGGGAGAAGCCTGCACGGCTTCCTGGCATTCCCTTGGGCTGGGACAAAAAATATCCCTTTCCAGCTGATACGGTTAAACGTTGGTCATCACCTCCTGAGGTGGATGCCCCTGTACTTAATTTATCCAATTCTTCTGTGTTGCATTCTCCTGACTCCACTACACTTAAAGATGGAGAGGACAAACGTATTGATCAAATGGCGTGCCACTCTTTTTCCAGTGTAGGCTCGGCCTTGCAGCCTGTTGGCGCTTCGGCGCTTATGTCGGTGGCTATTAGGTCTTTTGTGAGAGACCTAAGAATAACTCAGGGCTTGATCCGGCCTCTGATGAGTACGCCGCTCTTAAGCGATGTGAGATGTTTGCATCTTTTGTACTTTCTGCTTTAGATGATACTCTGCTCATGTGCAGCAGAACCTCTGCCTTGTTAATCGCCATTCGGCGGTCAGTATGGTTGCGGCAGTGGGCGGCGGATGTTGTAGCCAAGAAATCGCTTACAGCGCTTCTGTTTGTGGGATTGCGCCTATTTGGAGAAAAATTGGATTCTGTCACTAAAGGAGGTAAATTACCTCAGCGTAAGAGACAACGTCGTTCCTTTCGCGGAGTGGCTTCCTTTAGCCCTTCCTTTCGGAGGTTCAGATCCGGTAGAGGATCGGCCTTTTCAGCCTCTAGAGGGAATGCATGGAATAGAGGAAGAGGACGTGGCCGTCCAAGTCAGAATTGGGGGTCCAAAACCAAATCTGCCCCTAAGCCTGCTCAACAATGAGGGGACGCCCTCACCCTTACGGGTGGGGGGACGGCTGCGGTTCTTCTTCCAGGTCTGGGTTCAGGAGGTATCAGACAATTGGGTTCTGGAAGTAGTCTCTTCCAGTTACAAACTGGAATTCGAGTCCCAGCCTCCTCCCAGATTTTTCATGTCCCGGATGCCGTTAGATCCTGCAATTGCGCAGGGACTGCGGGCAGCAGTAGCGAATCTGTTAAACATGGCTGTCATCTGCCTAGTGCCTCCAGCGGAAAGGGGTTTGGGGTTTTACTCCAACCTATTCACAGTACCCAAAAAGGACGGCTCTGTTCGGCATATCCTAGACCTAAGGAGACTCAATCAATTTATCCGTTTCAGAAGATTCCGCATGGAGTCTCTGCGATCAACGATCGATGCTCTCGGTCAGGGGGACTTCATGACATCCATAGACATCAAGGATGCTTATTTGCACATTCCTATTTTTCCGGGTCACCAGAGATTTCTCAGGTTCTCGATAGAAGACCAGCATTATCAATTTGTGGCCCTGCCATTCGGCCTTACCTCGGCCCCAAGAGTCTTTACCAAGATGCTGGCAGGAGTGATGGCTATATTCAGGGTCCAGGGCATCCGCATTGTGCCTTTTCTGGACAATCTTCTTATCGCAGCTTCCTCCCTCGAACAATCAGAGTTGGACACCAGGACGGTGGTCTCTACGCTAGAGAGGTTCGGATGGGTAATAAGTTACCCAAAATCTTCTCTCTGTCCATCCAGGGAAATTCCCTTCCTGGGCCTGATTCTGGATACATTTCAGGCCAAGGTTTTTCTTCCTCAGTCCAAAATGGTTCTGATTCAGGACTTGATTCGTCTATTTTTGTCCAACCCTTGTCAGTCTATCCGTCTAGGGATGAGACTAGTGGGATTGATGGTAGCTGCATTCGAGGCAGTCCCGTTTGCCCAGTTTCACATAAGGACGCTTCTGCTCTTCCTCTTGGCAAAGTGGGACAGGTGCCCACTATCATTAAATCAGACTTGTCTATTGTCTCCCCACGTTTTGCAGTCCCTTCAGTGGTGGTTAATATCGCACAACCTCCAGAAGGGCAAGTCATTTCTGACTCCGCATTGGGAACTGGTTACCATGGATGCCAGCCTGGTGGGCTGGGGGGGGCTTCTGGAAGAAGCATCAGTTCCAAGGATTGTGGGGGCCTCAGGAGGCTCATTCTCCAATCAATGTATTAGAACTTCGGGGCCATACGTCTTGTTCTACTTCGACTGACCCATTTCTTACAGGGTCTGCCAGTTCAGATTCGGTCAGACAACTGAACAGCTGTTGCATACATCAATAACCAGGGAGGGACTCGCAGTTGGGGTGCCCTCCGGGAAGTGTCTCTGATCCTTCAGTGGGCAGAGATCAATGTTCCCTGCATATCAGCAGTTTACATTCCGGGGCTAGAGAATGTGGAGGCAGACTCCCTGAGCAAGGGATGTTCTCGCCAGGGAGAATGGTCTCTGAATCCAAGGGTCTTTCAGTTCCTCTGTCACAAGTGGGGGACTCCACGGTTGGACCTGTTTGCTTCTCGTCACAATCACAAGCTGCCTGCTTTTGTGTCTCTATCCCAGGATCCTCTGGCAGTGGCAGCTTATGCCATGTCTCTGGCCTGGAAGGATCTGGGGTTCCTATATCTGTTTCCCCCATTCTCCATGATCAGCCAGGTGGTGCGCAAGTTAGCACTGGAGGAGGCACCGGCAATTCTGGTGGCACCAAGGTGGCCAAGACGTCTGTGGTACGCAGACGTCGTAAGGCTGGCAGTGGATTGGTTCCATCTGCCTCTTCTTCCAGATCTCATCACTCAGGGTCAACTTTGTTACCCCAATTTACAAACGCTGGCTTTAACGGCATGGCTGCTGAAGTCTCCATCTTGAAAGAAGAAGGTCTTTCTGATGCGGTTATTCAGAACTCTTATTAGAGCTAGGAAAAGTCTTCCTCTGTCATTTATTATAGGACTTGGAGGTCCTATATTGATTGGTGTGAATCCAGAGCTTTGCCCTGTAGAGTATTTTCTATTCCTAGAATTCTGGAATATCTGCAACGAGGTCTGGATATGGGGTTCCAGATTAGTACTTTGAAAGGGCAAGTCTCTGCCTTGGCTATTTTCTTTCAAAGGTCGTTTGCTCTTCATTCTTTGGTTAAGACCTTTTTCCAAGGAGTCGCGCATGTGCGGCCTCCCAGAAAGCCTATGCTTCCTGTTTGGGACCTTAACCTGGTGCTTTCAGCTTTGCAGGCTGCTCCCTTTGAGCCTTTGCAGGATATTCCTCTTCCTATTCTTACTCAGAAGGTTGCCTTTTTGGTTGCTATTACTTCTGTCCGCCGAGTTTCTGAACTGGTGGCTTTGACTATTCAAGCCCCTTATTTTGAGAGGCATCAAGATAAGGTTGTTTTCTGTTTTAAACCGGATTTCCTTCCTAAGGTGGTGTCTGCTTTCCACCTAAATCAGATATAGTTCTTCCTTCCTTGTGTCCTAAACCTAGTAACGACAAGGAAAGGGTCTTACATTCTTTGGATGTAGTTCGTTGTGTTGTATTATCTAGTTACTACTTCGGCCTTCCGCAAGACGGATGCCTATTTTGTTGTGCCTTCTGGGCCCAAGAAGGGTTTTGCTCCTGCCAAATCTTCCCTTAGTAAGTGGATATGTCAGGCCATCATTGGGGCCTATGTGGCTGAGGGGAAGGTTCCCCCTTTTCGTGTCACCGCTCATTCTACTCGTGCTATTGGAGCTTCTTGGGCTTTTCAGCACCAGGCTTCTGTTGAACAAGTTTGCGAGGCTGAGACTTGGTCTTCTGTGCATACTTTTTCTAAGTTTTACAAGGTTGATGTGCGGGCCTCAGCGGATGCTGCTTTTGGCCGCAAAATTCTGCAAGCTGCAGTAATTTAAGTTATGCATTATTCCTTGGGGATCCCCACCCATTATAGACACTGCTATTGGATGTCCCAAGTGTCATGGATCTTTGGAAGTGGGGTGTGTGACATACTAGGAATAATACCATTTTGTGAGTACTCACCTGTAAAATGGTTATTACGAGTATGTCACACACCCCACTTCCCCCGCCCTTTTTTGTTCTAGGGATCCTTTATATGGTGATTATTATTTTCAAATTATTTTTCATTTATTGAATATAATTGGCTCTTCCTGGTTCTCACTGCTTTTTAAAAAGACTGGGGAATAGTGGGAGGAACCCGGTACTTATGGACCAGGAGGGGCTCCTTTTTCCATGTCATCTCTGCAAGATTGCCCTCTACAGGCCGGTTTCCCAAGTGTCATGGATCTTTGGAAGTGGGGTGTGTGACATACTCGTAATAACCATTTTACAGGTGAGTACACACAAAATGGTATTTTTGGGGGTTGTGATTACTTGTTCCCGGGCTCCTCTCTCTTTTCTTTCTGCCCTTCATCTTCCAGTTACACATGAGACCTCTTCAGTTACATCTCTTGTCGGTTTGGGATCGGAATCGGGAGTCCCTGGATCGGGAGTTTGTTCTGTCCCCTCCGGTCAGGCAGTCCCTCTCCTGGTGGCTGGACTTGAGGGATCTTCTAGTGGGCAGGTCCTTTCTGCCTCCGCGCTGGGAGATTGTCACCACGGATGCCAGTCTGACCAGCTGGGGGGGGGAGTTTGGCAATCTCTGAAGTTCCAGGGTCAGTGGGGTCCCCAGGAGGCCCACGCGCCCATCAACATCCTAGAGCTGCGGGCAATCAGGTTGGTTCTTTTCCAGTTGACTCCCCACCTTCGGGGTTGTGCTGTACAGGTCTGCTCGGACAATCAGGCGGCGGTTGCCTACATCAATCTTCAGGGAGGGACTCAGAGCAAGCGAGCCCTCAAGGAAGTGTCCCTGATCTTGTCTTGGGCGGAGGAGACTGTTCCCTGCATCTCGGCGGCTTACATTCCGGGGGTGGAGAACCAGGAGGCGGATTCCCTGAGCAGGGGGACGTCTCGTCTGGGGGAATGGTCTCTCAGCAGATGCTGCTTTTGGCCGCAAAATTCTGCAAGCTGCAGTAATTTAGGTTATGCATTATTCCTTGGAGATCCCCACCCATTACAGACACTGCTATTGGATGTCCCAAGTGTCATGGATCTTTGGAAGTGGGGTGTGTGACATACTAGGAATAATACCATTTTGTGAGTACTCACCTGTAAAATGGTTATTACGAGTATGTCACACACCCCACTTCCCCCGCCCTTTTTTGTTCTAGGGATCCTTTATATGGTGTGTAGGGATCTTCCCGGGGGATGGTGTGTTTGGACACAGTTCACGGCAGACTCAGATGTTATAAAAGCAGATCTTGGTGTTTATTCATGGCATAAACAGTCCAGCAAACAAAACATACAGCAACCACGTGCTTCTTTTGTGTACAAACAAAATAAAGACCTAGCCCGTCTGGGCGCTTACTAACAGGTTCTTCTCACCTATCTGCCACTTTCAAAACACGGCGTTCGCCTGGATATCGCAGGGTGAGTTTTTAGCTCCAGCAGTGGCTGCGTTCGCAGCTTCCTTCAAACACACACACAGGCTGTTCATTCCTGGCTGAGAGCAATAGCCTGCAGTCTCTGCAGAGCTTTTACCTCCCAGGCTAATTAGGATCAGAGCTCACCTGATTCAAAACCCAAACTGGATCGGGGAGGTGTGGAATGACAGGTCCCTCTACCAAACCTACCTGCCATTCCATATAAATCCAGGCCCGGCAAAATTAAACAACACCTCAGCAGCATATCACTGCTGGGAAACAAATCAATCCTGGACTTACCATCTCACCCAGCGTAGTAACCTAGGTGAAATGTACACCCCCTCGATCACTTCTCCAGTGACATGTCTACATATCCCCCCCCCCTCTTCTTCAGACCGGAGGGCTGAGCATTTTGTCCCCACAGACAATGTACCCTCGACAATGCGTCAGCATTTGCCTGTAATTTCCCTGGCCTGTGTTCCACAGTGAAATTAAAGTTTTGTAGGGACAGAAACCATCTAGTCACTCTTGCGTTTCTCTCCTTGTTTAACTTCATCCATGTTAGGGGGGCATGGTCTGTCACTAACTTGAATTTCCTGCCTAGCAAGTAATATTTTAGGGATTCGAGGGCCCACTTCACTGCCAAACATTCTCGCTCCACAATGGCATAATTTTTCTCGGCCGGGGTTAGCTTCCTACTCAAGTACATCACCGGATGCTCCTCACCATTTACTACTTGTGAGAGTACTGCACCTAAGCCTGTGTTAGAAGCATCTGTCTGGACCAGAAATTCTCGCCTGAAATCGGGGGTAACTAACACAGGTTGTTGGCACAAGGCAGATTTAAGGCTTTGGAAAGCCTTCTCGGCCTCTGGAGTCCACGTGATCATTGCTCTCTTTCCGCCCTTTGTCAAGTCAGTTAGGGGAGCAGCAACTGAGGCAAAGTTCGGCACAAATCTACGGTAATAGCCCGTAATACCAAGGAAAGCTCTAACCTGTTTCTTTGTCAGGGGTCTAGGCCAATTCTGTATTGCCTCAATTTTATTTAGCTGTGGCTTAATCAACCCTCTTCCAATAATGTAGCCCAGATACTTGGCCTCTTCTAGGGCTATTGCACACTTCTCGGCATTTATGGTCAACCCTGCATCACTTATGGTATCCAATACGGCCTGTACCTTACAGAGGTGACTTTCCCAATCAGGGCTAAAAATGACCACATCATCGAGGTAGGCAGCTGAGTAATCACAATGTGGTCGCAAAATCAAGTCCATCAACCTCTGGAAAGTCGCAGGAGCTCCATGTAACCCGAACGGCATCACTACATACTGGAATAGCCCATCAGGGGTGGAGAATGCAGTTTTCTCTTTAGCCTCATCAGTAAGTGGAATCTGCCAGTAGCCCTTTGTGAGATCGAGGGTGGTTATGTACCTGGCATTACCCAACTTCTCAATCAACTCATCTACCCTGGGCATAGGATAGGCATCGAATTTTGAGATCTCATTCAACTTTCTGAAATCGTTACAGAACCTCCAAGTTCCATTAGGCTTTGGGATTAATACAATCGGGCTGGACCATTCACTCTGTGACACCTCAATTACTCCCAGATCAAGCATACGTTTTACCTCGGCAGATACGGCTTCCCTACGGGCTTCCGGGATCCTATAGGGCTTGAGGTTTACTCTGCTTCTGGGCTCAGTTTCAATGTGATGATAGATGAGGTGTGTACGCCCTGGAAGGTCAGAAAACTTGTCTTTGTTTTTCTGTAAAAATTCCTGAGCCTCCTGTTTCTGTGACACTGATAGGGTATCACCGACCTTGACTGGAGGGATTGGTTGTGACAAATTATTAACAGTATTTGTCGCCCCCAAGGATTCCCTGTCTTTCCAGGGCTTAATCAAGTTTACGTGGTAAACTTGGAAAGGCTTCCTTCTACCTGGTTGGTGCACCTTGTAGTTCACCTCACTGACCTTTTCCACAATCTCATAGGGACCTTGCCACTTCGCCAGGAATTTACTCTCAACAGTGGGAACTAGTATAAGGACCCTATCGCCTGGGTTAAATGTCCTGATTCTTGCAGACCGGTTGTAAATTCTACTTTGGGCCTCTTGCGCCCTCTGGAGGTGTTCCCTTACTAGGGGCATTACAGCGGCTATACGGTCCTGCATTTGTGCTACATGCTCAATAACGCTCTTGTATGGGGTGGACTCGCTCTCCCATGTCTCTTTTGCAATGTCCAGTAGACCCCTAGGGTGACGACCATAGACCAACTCGAATGGTGAGAACCCTGTGGACGCTTGGGGCACTTCCCTAATAGCAAACATGAGGTAGGGTAACAAATGATCCCAGTCACGGCCATCTTTTTCCACCACTTTTTTCAGCATATGTTTCAAAGTTTTGTTAAATCTCTCCACCAATCCGTCCGTCTGGGGGTGGTATACAGAGGTACGGATGGGTGAGATTTTAAATAGTTTGCATAACTCCTTCATCACCTTTGACATAAAGGGTGTACCTTGGTCAGTCAGGATTTCTTTGGGGATTCCAGTCCTAGAGAACATATAAAACAACTCACGTGCAATTGTTTTAGATGCGGTGTTTCTTAAGGGCACAGCTTCAGGATAGCGGGTCGCATAATCCATGACCACCAGAATATACTGGTGTCCTCTAGCGGATTTTACAATGGGACCCACTAAATCCATGGCTATACGCTCAAAAGGCACCTCTATAATAGGGAGCGAAACCAAAGGACTGCGAAAATGTGACACTGGGGCACTAAGCTGACATGTGGGGCACGACTCGCAGTGCTTTTTAATATCACCATATATCGCCGGCCAGTAGAACCTCTGGAGAACCCTCTCCTGCGTTTTGTCAGTCCCCAAGTGTCCCCCAAGAACATGGTTATGTGCCATGTCCAGCACCTGACGCCGGTACGGCTTAGGCACCAGAAGCTGTTCCACAATCTCATCCTTAATCTTAGTGACTCTATAGAAAAGATCATTAGTCACAGAAAAATGTGGAAATCTTTTCTCAGCATCTGGTTCCTGGGGTACCCCATTCATGACAGAAACCTGCTCTCTCGCATTTTTGAGAGTGGGGTCCTGTAACTGTGCAGTCCCAAAATTATCCCTAGACACCTCTAAGTCTGGTATATTTTGCTCAGTGGGAGGAGCCTCCTCCTCTCCAGCCAGGACCTGCAAAGGAAAACAATCATTTTCATCCTGCACACTTTTATCATTTACAGGGGGCAATGCAACAACCTTAGGAGTATCCTCACTCCTTTCGGGGGATTTTCTTTTTCCCCAGAGAGCCCAGAATAATGGAAAATCGCGCCCCAATATTACGTTATGCATGAGATTTTTAACCACACCCACTTCATATTGTACGGTGCCTTGTTCAGTCCCGACTTCAGCCAGCACTATAGGGTACACTTTTGTATCCCCATGTATACAAACAACACTCATATGCTTTTTACACTCAAAGTTGCCAGCCACCAGGCTGGCATGCACCAAGGTTACGAGGCTTCCTGAGTCCAGCAACGCCTTAACAGGAAAGTCATTAATTGTAATGTTGCAGATTTGCGGTTCAGTCTCTAGTCCAGGAACTGCAACACAAGATGGTTCCGCAAATAGCGACTGACGCCGATTAGCCTCACATTCCATGGGCTCAGTGGTAAGAGGGCAATGGGCAGACACGTGTCCCGTCTCATGGCATCTCCAGCACCGGATAGAGCCTGGTCTCCTTGGCAAGGAGTCCTTTTTAGGGCCACTTAGCCACCCGGGACCATCCCCAGTCTTTTGCCCCTGAGACACCACTTGAGCCCTTTTTCCTCCCTCAGCACCCCTCCACACTCCCCCAATAGATGGAAGTCTCTTACCAGCTGATGGCACAGATCTGGCACTCCGGGGAGGTGAGGAGGCTGCAGAAACATCACGGAGGTAGTCCTCAGTCGCCTGGAACCTCTCCACAAGGTTGACAAGTTCGTTTGCATTCTTAGGGTCACCTTGTCCCACCCAGCGTTGCAGGTCAGCAGGAAGTGCTCGGTGGTAGCGATCCATCACAACCCTCTCTAGGATCTGTGCAGGAGTAGAAGTGTCTGGCTCCAACCACTTTCTCGCCAAATGGATCAGGTCATACATCTGGGACCTCGCTGATTTGTCCAAACTGTAGCTCCACCCTCCTGGCACGGACCGCAGTAGTAACGCCTAGTCGGGCAAGTATCTCCACTTTTAGCCGAGTATAGTCCTTAACCTCTTGCTCACTGAGGTCATAGTAGGCCTTTTGAGGTTCCCCTGTTAAATAGGGCGCAATTACCTCTGCCCACTCAGCGACTGGTAACTTCTCTCGCTCAGCCGCACGCTCAAACCCAGTTAGGAAGGCCTCAACATCGTCCTCAGCAGTCATCTTTTGCAGCGCTCGCTGCACAGCTCTTCTCACATCAAAAGTCTCTGGAGCGGCTCGCACCACTGTGTGGGGATTAGCAACCACAGGCGCCTCCTGTTTTGCTATCAGGTGTTCAATAAGTTGTTGTTGGGCAGCCATGGTCTGTTCATGTCGTCTATTGGCCTCTATCTGAGCCTGTTGTTGTTGCAAACTCACTTGCATAAACTGCTTCAGCATCTCCTCCATGTTGCCCGACTGTTCTTGGAGTGTAGTTGCAGCTTTCACCCAAGACATAAGCAGCTGTAGCCAAGTCTGTCCACACCGTTGCCCCTAGCAACCGTTTTGCCCGCTCCGCAGCACCAATTGTAGGGATCTTCCCGGGGGATGGTGTGTTTGGACACAGTTCACGGCAGACTCAGATGTTATAAAAGCAGATCTTGGTGTTTATTCATGGCATAAACAGTCCAGCAAACAAAACATACAGCAACCACGTGCTTCTTTTGTGTACAAACAAAATAAAGACCTAGCCCGTCTGGGCGCTTACTAACAGGTTCTTCTCACCTATCTGCCACTTTCAAAACACGGCGTTCGCCTGGATATCGCAGGGTGAGTTTTTAGCTCCAGCAGTGGCTGCGTTCGCAGCTTCCTTCAAACACACACACAGGCTGTTCATTCCTGGCTGAGAGCAATAGCCTGCAGTCTCTGCAGAGCTTTTACCTCCCAGGCTAATTAGGATCAGAGCTCACCTGATTCAAAACCCAAACTGGATCGGGGAGGTGTGGAATGACAGGTCCCTCTACCAAACCTACCTGCCATTCCATATAAATCCAGGCCCGGCAAAATTAAACAACACCTCAGCAGCATATCACTGCTGGGAAACAAATCAATCCTGGACTTACCATCTCACCCAGCGTAGTAACCTAGGTGAAATGTACACCCCCTCGATCACTTCTCCAGTGACATGTCTACAGGTGATTATTATTTTCTAATTATTTTTCATTTATTGAATATAATTGGCTCTTCCTGGTTCTCACTGCTTTCTAAAAAGACTGGGGAATAGTGGGAGGAACCCGGTACTTATGGACCAGGAGGGGCTCCTTTTTCCATGTCATCTCTGCAAGATCGCCCTCTACAGGCCGGGTTCCCAAGTGTCATGGATCTTTGGAAGTGGGGTGTGTGACATACTCGTAATAACCATTTTACAGGTGAGTATTCACAAAATGGTATTTTTCTGGGTAATGTTCCTTTCAGTGGGGGCATCCCGAATTGATGTGTGTGTATTCGCCTAGGTCACACCATTCACCTTCCTGACGCTCCGACGGCACAGACTCAGGCGAGAACAAGCATGCTCAACCAACCAGCACTCTCGCTTTCACTCGGCTCCGCTAACGGCTAAGCCATCTGGATAGCTGAGTAGTTGATTGGCACTGAAATGGAGCCAAGTGCGCTGCCGGCCGCATTTCCCCGCTCACCTCCTAGCCGTCCCCGGTGCATGCATGGCTAAAGGAGAGCTGGGATGTGGCCACAGGGACGCGGTGCCAATCAGCGTGCTTGTTCTCGCAGTGAGGGCGCCGGGACATGGTGAGTGAAACACTCTTTGGGGAGCCCCAAATATAAATTTAGATATGTAACATGCAGATAATAAACACGGGAGGCTACCTTTCTGAAAGGTGTCTCTAAAGTACAATTTACACATCAAACATACTTTTAAGGGATCATGTGATCCCTTGGCACATTTACTCGACTAGATGAGTATCCACTTTAATGTCACCTTTGAATTGAATTTTCTTTTGCACATGCACTTTATTTGTGATCCTTTAAAGTATGTTTTGTATAATGTTAGTACTTTAGAGACACATATCTCCTATATTATCTGCACAGACTATTTGTTACATGTGTATATTTATATACTGTGTTCACACTAACAGTGGAGGTAAATGTGCTTGAGGACAATTCCCTGATTAATTTTACCCTTGTATTTTGTGTATGTTTAAGCTGATGAGAGTGCATTCATTATTAACATTTTTATTTTTGTATTTTATCTGTTTTTGGCTATACTTTGGAAAATAATTAAGTAGGCGTATACTCCCCCCTAAGTGAGAGCGGTTTTAAAAAAAAAAGTTAGCATTCGCACCGTAAGACGCCATAACATTTCCCCTCTACTTCTCGGGGAGTAAGTGGGAGCATGTGCGAGGATATGTGTTTGTCGGAGTGGCTAACGTGAAGCACTGTTATTCGGCCAACCCAGGATAAAGGGGGCATTATTATAAATAATAGGAATTATAATTATGCTTTTACTTCTGCATTGAGTACCAATAACCTTTTCTCTTGTCCTAAGCATCATGGTTTTAGACATTGTGTCAGGACAGGAAGTGAAATGAAATGCTGTTCATGTGATATGGTTGTCCTGTCTTTCTGCACATTTACTGTAAAGTAACGTGTTGTTTGGCTTTAGGAGTCCTGAAGAGGATGGAATGGCTTATTGATCTGATTAGCCACATAAGATCAGCAACCTATCAATCCACTCCAGTGCACGGGGCTTCCGTTAGTGAGGTAATGTCCTAGCATAGAGGTCGTAGTATGTTGCTTTCAAACCCATCTAACATTCTCCCCTTTAATTCTTACATAGGCAGTGGACTTTTTGCTGCAAGTGTTTGCTGCATCTGTAGCAGCTTGGGCAGATCAGACAACTCCCTTGTTGCTTGGAGTCAATGGTACCTGGCTTGCATGTAAAGCCGAACCCTCCTCTACTGCTGGTGGTTTGGGCAAGCAGTCCTTAGACATTGTGGCTGTACGAGAGTGTCTAAATGTCCTGCCAACAACATTACAACTACTCCTAGCCAAAGAACCATGGAAGGAGCACACCCAGAAGGTACTTGGCAAACAACCACTCTACAACTAAACCAGACCAACAGCATGGCACAGTTAGAAATGAAAGGTAGCGGCCATTTTGGAGCTTCCACTCCCCAACTGACATAACTGACAATGCACAGTAACAGGAAGTCCAGTGGCACTTCCTGTTTGCAGGTAGCCTGAAAATACACGAAAAGCCATCTTGTTTTTAAAATTGACCCCAGCAGGCGTTAGAAAAAGATAAATTAATCTTTATGTGCTGCAATCAATATTGCCATGGGGAGGGATGTATATGAGCACTGTTTCTTGTGTTGGTCTGGTTTAAGTCATTTTAACTGTTGCTCTGCTTTAACATACAGTAACTATTCTTTAATTATTAAATCAAACATCATTTTGGTTGCAGTTTGACAGTCTTATGTTAATGAGCAGTTCACTTACTGTTCATTTTACGCCTTAAAGGAAAACTCAATTTTTGACAGGTTTTTGAAATGTAAAATAAACATTTGTGTTACTATTGTGTACCTGTTATTTCCTTAGCAGCTTGCTGTTTCCATATATTCTCAGTGTGTCACACACCCCGCTTCCCCTTTAATTCTGACGATAGGGTTATCCTCCAGCAGGAGGCGACGTTGCAGAGAGAAGTCTTGAAAACGAGCCCCTTCCGGCCTATATATACCTGGGACCTCCCACTTAACACCCAGTGTTTTCTCTCTGCAAGGTGCGACAAGACAGAAGAAAGAAGTCAGTCCTCGGCATCCCCCCATGGTCTATTTCTGCCCAGCTACTTGTTTTTTGTTCACTTAGTTGATATTGGAAGCCTCCCAGCCTAGGCTGCTGGCTGGGCAAATGGTAGACGGCACCTCATGGTGCCTAGGAGCTTATCTCCTCCGCTCGTCCCCACGCGTGGGGCAACGCGGTTATCCGGCTGGTGATCCGGATTTGGGATGCCCTGTCCCGGTCCCCCTTTTTAGCCTGCCTTCCCTCGCCGGGTCCCTTCTCCCTTAGCATGGGGGGGGGGGGGGGAGCGTTTGGGGGTATCTTTAATATTGTGTGTTTCTGGCCAGAATGATGTATGTGTTTTTTCTGTTAAACAGGGTGTTTTTGTGTGGGCCGCGTTCCCCCCGGGCTGCGGGGGCTCCGTGTGTGCATTTCTTTGTGCTGCGTGGCCGGGCGGGGTGCCTGTTTCGGGCACCCGCCTCGCTACGTGCGGCCGCGGTGCTCGTCCCTAGGGGGCGGGGCCGCGTTCCGTCGCGGCCCGCGCCGTGCTGATGTAAGCGGGGGCGGAGCCGGAGCACTTTGCGCGCTTTGCCGGCCAGGCCGTCGTCTCCTCGCTCCGGTGTGGAGCCTCTGGAAGTAATCCCTCAGGTGTGCACGGGTCTGTCTGCGGTCTGGGGTCTGCTGGAGACCGCAGAGAAGGCACTCCTCAACAGGCCAGAGATAGAGCTCTGTCTTGGGCAAGGGGGTGTCGCAGTGCTTCCTACTTCAGAAAGGCAAGTTTTCGCTTTACCTTTTTGTTTTTGTGCTGCGCATGCATGTTAGGTATTTTTCCCTATTGTGAATCCCATTTGGAAGTAATTCCTGTAGATTGGTTGCACGGATTTTTACTGTGCTGTGCACTCTTGAGCCCTTTGGTCATATAGAGGGCTGCATACTGTTTTGTATATATATAGATATATATATATATATATATATATACACACATATATTTAGGGATTGCCATTATACCTTGGGTATTTAATGTTAGTATTGTGTGTGTTTGTGTGTGTATGTTTACGCTTGCTGCATACTTTTTTGTACTTCTGGAGGCTAATTGTGGTCTCTTCCTTACAGGTCCGGGGATTCCCATGCTGCGGTGGGTCTCCCGGTCTGATATACCTGGCTAGTCTTATTTAAAAAAAAAAAAAAAAAAAAACCTCCCTCTCCCGGGACTTTAATTATAAAAGGGGCATCCCGGGTTGCTTAATGCGTAAATCCCTGGGTTATTGCGAATGCCATAAATTCACCATATGGAGGCTTCCGACATTACCGGAAACGGCTCTTCGGGGCTATCCAGGCTGTGTGGGGGTTGTGGGGCTCCGCTCCCAGGCGATGATGTCATAATATGTATTCCATGTGCACAGCGGAATATTGCGCGCCAGTCCGGCACTCCGGCTTCTGGCTCCTCACAACCTCCGTCATCTCCTACCCCCCCACCTATTCCGGACCCCGTGTGACGTTGTCAAAGGTGGGGATTCGCAATCCGAGGTGTGTGCACGGTTGGCCAGCCTCGAGAAAATGGTGTCCGCCGCGGTGGCTCAGAAGGCTACGGCTAAGCAGAAGCACCTTTCTCCGGCATCACCCGTTCCGGAGGAGGAGGTGTTGGAAGTGTTGGATTGGTCCGATTTTCCCCCGGCTGAGGAGGGGGAGCTCCTAGAGGAGTCGGACGAGCCTGCAGACCAGCAATTGTTTGGTACCGCTGGCGATCAGGCTGCGGGGGTGTTCCATGACACCCCTTCCATTTTGACTCAAATGTTTGAGATTTTGGATTTGGATCCACCTGAGGCGGTCCCCCCGCCAAAGGGTGAGTTGTTTGATGTGCCCAAGCCGCGTTTGGTGTTTCCCAGACAACAACACTTTGTGAGGGTTGTCCTTAAACCGGACCTTCAGCGTGATTTAATGAAAAGCCCAAACTCTTAAAAAACGGTTCCCCAGCATCTAAAATTAATAGATTTTAAGTTTTTAGTCACTAACTTATTATTCTTTCCCCCACTGGGCTGCAACTCTGTTCAGGAATTTAGGATACGGGCGCCGCCATCTTGACTCAGAAGCATCACACTTACTGAGGAGAGGAGAGTGGGATAAGGTACAGGGGGGCTGGTTATAGCTGTGCTTTGCTCAGACAGAGCAGAGCTGGGGTCAGGTAATGGTCAGCAGTCCCAGAATGCAGAGCAGCACAGTCAGGAGGCACTTCCTGTTTGCAGGCTGCCTGATAAGTTGGCGGCTTCCATAAGACGCCATCTTGGATGTTTAAAGGCTTATAACATGCAGTACATGCAGGTAGGATGATTTTTATTGTGGACAATCTGTATGTACAGGGCGTGGGAAACATATAAGATAGACTCTTATTTAGAGTGAAGGTCCGCTTTAAGGAATGGGAACAACCCACGCGTCTTGTTGGAGTTCCTCCTAGTTGGGATAAGCGTTATCCCTTTCCGGAGGATTTGGTGAAGCTTTGGTCGGTTCCCCCTGACGTAGATGCCCCCGTGTTGGGGCTGTCTAACACGGCTGTGTTGCACTCCTCTGACACTACTACCATCAAGGATGGTGAGGATCGTCGGATTGATCAATTGGCTCGCCATGGTTTTATCAGTGCTGGATCGGCACTGCGGCCGGTTTGTGCTTCGGTACTTCTTTTGATGGCTGTCAGGTCCATTGTTAGAGATTTGTACGCAGATCTTGATCCCACTTGTGATGAGTTCTTGTCTCTCAAGCAGTGTGAGTCATTTATTTCCTTTGTGATGACCGCCCAGGACGATGCGCTTGCGATGTGTATCAGGACCGCAGCCCTGTTGGTTGCGATTCGTCGGTCGGTGTGGCTGTGTCAGTGGACGGCGGACTTTAGCTCTAAGAAGTCGCTTACAGCTCTTCCTTTTGTAGGTTTGCGCCTGTTTGGCGACAAATTGGATTTGGTTACCAAGGGTGGTAAGTTGCCTCAACGCAAGAGGCCGCGTCGTTCCTTTCGGGAAGCGGCTTCTTTTAGTCCCTCCTTTCGGGGAGCCAGAGCGGGCAGAGGGGCCTCCTTTGCCGCTACCAGAGGTGCAGGTTGGACCCGAGGGAGGAGCCGTGGCCGTCCCGGTCAGTCCTGGGGCGCCAAGCCCAAGCCTGCTGGCAAGCTCGCTCAGCAATGAGGGGGTGCCCTCACCCGTGCGGGTGGGGGGACGATTGCGGCACTTCTCCCAGGTTTGGGACCAGGCGGTTCCGGACAGATGGATCCGGGAGGTGGTGTTGTCCGGTTATAAGCTGGAGTTCGAGTCTCGCCCTCCTTCACGGTTTTTCCGGTCTCGGGTGCCCACCGACCCTTTGGCCGCGCAGGGGCTCCTGGCGTCAGTGAAGAATCTCCTGGAAATGGCGGCCATCCGGCCGGTGCCGCACTTGGAAGTGGGCCTCGGGTATTACTCCAATCTCTTCACAGTCCCCAAGAAGGACGGGTCGGTGCGTCCCGTTCTGGATCTGAAGTTCCTCAACAGGTTCAACCGTATACGGAGGTTTCGCATGGAAACTCTGCGATCAGCCATCAGTTCTCTTCGGCAGGGGGACTTCATGACGTCCATAGACACCAAGGATGCTTACCTTCATGTTCCCATCTGCCAGGCTCATCAACGCTTTCTTCGGTTCGTGATGAAGGATCGGCATTTTCAATTCGTGGCACTTCCGTTTGGCCTTACCTCGGCTCCAAGAGTGTTCACCAAGGTGCTGGCAGGGGTGATGGCCATTCTCAGATCTCAAGGCATTCACATCGTGCCTTATCTGGACGACCTTCTCATCATGGCTCCTTCTCTCAATCAATCGGAGACGGACACCAGGGCGGTGGTCTCCATGCTGGAAAGCTTCGGTTGGGTGATCAACTTTCCCAAGTCCTCCCTCGCCCCGGTCAGGGTGGTGTCCTTTCTGGGAATGCGGTTGGATTCTTGTCAACACAGGGTGTTTCTGCCTCAATCCAAGATTTTTCTGATTCAGGAATTGGCTCGGTTCCTTCTTTCCAACCCTCGACCGTCCATCCGTCTGGGGATGAGACTGGTAGGGTTGATGGTTGCCTCTTTCGAGGCAGTTCCTTTCGCTCAATTTCACACGAGGATGCTTCAGCTTCATCTGTTGGCGTCTTGGGACCGGCGACCACGGTCGTTGGATCGGCCCTTCCAGTTGTCCTCCCGGGTCCGGCAGTCCCTGCAATGGTGGTTGGTCTCGACCAATCTCTTGAGGGGCAGGTCTTTCCTGACTCCTCTTTGGGAAATTGTCACCACGGACGCCAGCGGTTGCTTACATCAATCATCAGGGAGGGACTCGCAGTCTGGGTGCCCTCAGAGAGGTGTCCCTGATCCTGACCTGGGCGGAGGCCCATGTTCCTTGTCTCTCGGCAGTTTACATTCCGGGTGTGGAAAACAGGGAAGCGGATCTGTTGAGTGGGTGCTCTTCCCGTCTGGGGGAATGGTCTCTCCATCCTCAAGTTTTTCGGTCTCTGTGTCTCCGGTGGGGGACACCGGAGGTGGACCTGTTTGCCTCTCGTCAGGCTTCCGACCTTCGTGTCGCTCTCTCAGGATCCTCTGGCTCTGGCGGTGGATGCCATGTCCCTGAGCTGGGGGGATCTGGGGTTTCTGTACCTTTTTCCTCCGATACCCATGCTAGGCAAGGTGGTACGGAAGGTGGTTCTGGAAAGGGTGTCCGCCATTCTCGTGGCTCCAAGGTGGCCAAGGCGAGTATGGTTCACAGACATCGTTCGGCTGGCAGTGGATCAGGTCGTTCTGCCTCTTCGGCCCGATCTGCTCACTTAGGGTCGGCTGTGTTACCCCAATTTACCAACGCTGGGTTTGACGGCTTGGCTGCTGAAACCTTCATCTTGAAGGAGGAGGGTCTTTCTGACTCGGTTGTTAAGACTCTGATCTGTGCCCGGAAGAGGTCTTCTTCTACCATCTACTATAGGACTTGGAGAGCCTATATTGCTTGGTGTGAGGTTAGATCTTTGCCCTGTAGGGTCTTTTCAGTTTCCTGGATTTTGGATTTTCTGCAAAAAGGGCTGGACTCTGGTCTCCAGCTGAGTACTTTGAAAGGGCAGGTTTCTGCCTTGTCTATCTTTTTTCAGAAGCCTTTTGCGCTTCATCCTTTAGTTAAAACTTTTTTTCCAGGGGGTTACGCATGTGCGGCCTCCCAGGAAGCCATTACTCCCTGTTTGGGACTTGAACTTGGTTCTTTCTGCTCTTCAGGCTCCTCCCTTTGAGCCCTTGCAGGATATTGCTCTTTCTACCTTGACTCAGAAGATTGCCTTCTTGGTGGCTATCACTTCGGTTCGGCGTGTCTCGGAGTTGGCGGCCTTGTCGATTCAGGCGTCCTACTTTGAGAGGCATCAGGACAAAGTGGTTCTTCCCTCCTTGTGTCCTAAACCTAAGAATGACAAGGAGAGGGTTTTGCATTGTTTGGATGTGGTACGCTGTGTTAAATACTACTTGCTTACTACTTCTCCTTTTCGTAAGACTGATGCCTTTTTTGTTGTGCCCTGTGGGCCTAGGAAGGGTTTGGCTCCGGCTAAGTCTTCCATTAGCAAATGGATTCGTCAGGCGGTTATTGGGGCCTATTCGGCCAAGGGGAAGGTTCCCCCTTTTCGTATCACTGCTCATTCCACTCGTGCTGTTGGTGCGTCCTGGGCTTTTCAGCACCAGGCTTCTGTTGAACAAGTTTGTAAGGCTGCTACTTGGTCTTCTGTTCATACTTTTTCTAAGTTTTACAAGGTTGATGTGCAGGCTTCAGCAGATGCTGTGTTTGGCCGCAAGGTTCTGCAGACTGCAGTCGTTTGAGTTATGCTTCATTTGGCTGTCGGATACCCACCCCTTGTGGACACTGCTTTTGGATGTCCCTATCGTCAGAATTAAAGGGGAAGCGGGGTGTGTGACACACTGAGAATAATACCATTTTGTGAGTACTCACCTGTAAAATGGATATTGTCAGTGTGTCACACACCCCGCTTCACCCGCCCTTTTTTGGTATCCTGGATCCTCTATATGGTGAAGCTTTCCTTTATTTTATTTTGAGGTTACCATTGGATTTCCTGGTACCTTGTCTTACTGCTGTTTGAATTCACTGGGTGTTAAGTGGGAGGTCCCAGGTATATATAGGCCGGAAGGGGCTCGTTTTCAAGACTTCTCTCTGCAACGTCGCCTCCTGCTGGAGGATAACCCTATCGTCAGAATTAAAGGGGAAGTGGGGTGTGTGACACACTGACAATATCCATTTTACAGGTGAGTACTCACAAAATGGTATTTTTTCCAAGTGTACAGCACGGCCTGTTTCATTTCAATCATTACTTCTGGGTATTCCGCCACAAGGTGGCGCAGTTGACTGCAGAAGATTTGTGGCTCCTCCCGGCCTGTTTACAGGAGTTTTTTACTCCTCCGTGAGACCCAAAATTTGGGTAGGCGGCTTCCGGGTTGGTGTTCCTGGCATGGGATGCCCCCTGTCCCTTTATAAATTTCCTTGTGCCTGATGGGTGCATTTCTATCCTCCCCCCTTTAGTTCTCCTTTAACCCTGCTGGGTAAGAAGGAGGGGGGGGGGGGCTTTATCTGGGCTTATTGGTCACCATTCATTTTTTTGAATTTCCCTCCATTTTCTTGGCATCACGTGATCCCGGAAGTGGGCGGGGCTTCGGCGTGCAGCGTCATGTTAGTCATAGAGCACGCTGATGTGCTCTGTTTGTCTTCCTGGCTCCTGCTGACGTCAGGGGGCGGGGCTTCGGCGCGCAGCGCCATTTTAGTCATTGAGCACGCTGATGTGCTCTGTTTGTCTTCCTGGCTCCTGCTGACGTCAGGGGGCGGGGCTTATCGGCGCGTCCTTCTCTTAGCTGGCGTTTCCGGCTGCTTCCCTGCGGTCTTCCCTCGTTGTGCGAGCTGGTCGCCTGGTGCTGTGAGTACCCTTCAGCTTGTCTCATTTATTGTATATTTTGTGCATTGGTGACTGTTTGTTTTTTCTGTAGGTGGAAACTCCTTATTTAAAAAGGGGGGTTCTCCTGGTCCTTAGCCCTTAAGCCATATTTGGGGGTCCATTTGTGTTTCAATCCTCCCACCTGGGACTATTTAAAGGGGCATCCCGGGTAGCAATTGCGTAAAACCCATATATACTTGGCGACTATAATCAATTATAGTATAATACTAAACATCATATGGAGGCATCTAAGGATAATGGGCATGCAATTCCCTCGGCACAGACTTGGCAATGTTTTGGATGTGGGGCATCCCTTGTTGGGGATAACGCAATTCTTTGCGTCCCTTGTGCACAATTAACCATTATGCAGCAAACTGGGGCCCAGGCTTCAGGGTCTGCGGCTACTGCCTCTTCTCCTACTCCGCCGTGTCTTGTCCGTACCCCCAGTGATATTGTCATGGGTGGTGAGTCACATTCTGATTTATGTGCCAGATTGATTGATCATCTTGAAAAATGTATGTCTACCTCTGTGGCTAAGAAGGCCTCAGCTAAAAGAAAGCATTTGACTCATGCCGTCTCGGCAAGTGAGTTGGACAATTGCGAATTGCTTGATTGGTCTGACCCTTCTCAGTTAGAAGAAGGGGAATTATATGAGGATTCAGATGTTTCTGACGAACAGCAATTTGTTGGTACTGAAATTGAGCAGGGTTAAGAGAGTTTTGTGGATACCCCAAAAGCTCTTGCCCAGTTATTTGAGGTTTTGGTTATTACTCCTCCTGAAGTAGTCCCTCTTAAAAGAGGGGAATACTTTGGAGCCTCTAAACCTCGTTTAGAATTTCCAAATCAGAAGCATTTTGATTATATTATTCTTAAAGAATGGGAGAAGCCTGCGCGGCTTCCTGGCATTCCCTTGGGCTGGGACAAAAAATTATCCCTTTCCAGCTGATACGGTTAAACGTTGGTCATCACCTCCTGAGGTGGATGCCCCTGTACTTAATTTATCCAATTCTTCTGTGTTGCATTCTCCTGACTCCACTACACTTAAAGATGGAGAGGACAAACGTATTGATCAAATGGCGTGCCGCGCTTTTTCCAGTGTAGGCTCGGCCTTGCGGCCTGTTGGCGCTTCGGCGCTTATGTCGGTGGCTATTAGGTCTGTTGTGAGAGACCTAATGAATAACTCAGGGCTTGATCCGGCCTCTGATGAGTACGCCGCTCTTAAGCGATGTGAGATGTTTGCATCTTTTGTACTTTCTGCTTTAGATGATACTCTGCTCATGTGCAGCAGAACCTCTGCCTTGTTAATCGCCATTCGGCGGTCAGTATGGTTGCGGCAGTGGGCGGCGGATGTTGTAGCCAAGAAATCGCTTACAGCGCTTCCGTTTGTGGGATTGCGCCTATTTGGAGAAAAATTGGATTCTGTCACTAAAGGAGGTAAATTACCTCAGCGTAAGAGACAACGTCGTTCCTTTCGCGGAGTGGCTTCCTTTAGCCCTTCCTTTCGGGGGTCCAGATCCGGTAGAGAATCGGCCTTTTCAGCCTCTAGAGGGAATGCATGGAATAGAGGAAGAGGACGTGGCCGTCCAAGTCAGAATTGGGGGTCCAAAACCAAATCTGCCCCTAAGCCTGCTCAACAATGAGGGGACGCCCTCACCCTTACGGGTGGGAGGACGGCTGCAGTTCTTCTTCCAGGTCTGGGTTCAGGAGGTATCAGACAATTGGGTTCTGGAAGTAGTTTCTTCCGGTTACAAACTAGAATTTGAGTCCCGGCCTCCTCACAGATTTTTTGTCCCGGATGCCGTCAGATCCGGCAATTGCGCAGGGACTGCGGGCAGCAGTAGCGAATCTGTTAAACATGGCTGTCATCTGCCTAGTGCCTCCAGCCGAAAGGGGTTTGGGGTTTTACTCCAACCTATTCACGGTACCCAAAAAGGACGGCTCTGTTCGGCCTATCCTAGACCTAAGGAGACTCAATCAATTTATCAGTTTCAGAAGATTCCGCATGGAGTCTCTGCGATCAACGATCGATGCTCTCCGTCAGGGGGACTTCATAACATCCATAGACATCAAGGATGCTTATTTGCACATTCCTATTTTTCCGGGTCACCAGAGATTTCTCAGGTTCTCGATAGAAGACCAGCATTATCAATTTGTGGCCCTGCCATTCGGCCTTACCTCGGCCCCAAGAGTCTTTACCAAGATGCTGGCAGGAGTGATGGCTATATTCAGGGTCCAGGGCATCCGCATTGTGCCTTTTCTGGACGATCTTCTTATCGCGGCCTCCTCCCTCGAATAATCAGAGTTGGACACCAGGACGGTGTTCTCTACGCTAGAGAGGTTCGGATGGGTAATAAGTTACCCCAAATCCTCTCTCTGTCCATCCAGGGAAATTCCCTTCCTGGGCCTGATTCTGGATACATTTAAGGCCAAGGTTTTTCTTCCTCAGCCAAAATGGTTCTGATTCAGTACTTGATTCGTCTATTCTTGTCCAACCCTCGTCAGTCTATCCGTCTAGGGATGAGACTAGTGGGATTGATGGTAGCTGCATTCGAGGCAGTCCCGTTTGCCCGGTTTCACATAAGGACGCTTCAGCTCTTCCTCTTGGCAAAGTGGGACAGGTGCCCACTATCATTAAATCAGACTTGTCTATTGTCTCCCCACGTTTTGCAGTCCCTTCGGTGGTGGTTAATATCGCACAACCACCAGAAGGGCAAGTCATTTCTGACTCCGCATTGGGAACTGGTTACCATGGATGCCAGCCTGGTGGGCTGGGGGGGCTTCTGGAAGAAGCATCAGTTCCAAGGATTGTGGGGGCCTCAGGAGGCTCATTCTCCAATCAATGTATTAGAGCTTCGGGCCATACGTCTTGTTCTACTTCGACTGACCCATTTCTTACAGGGTCTGCCAGTTCAGATTCGGTCAGACAACCGAACAGCTGTTGCATACATCAATCACCAGGGAGGGACTCGCAGTTGGGGTGCCCTCCGGGAAGTGTCTCTGATCCTTCAGTGAGCAGAGATCAATGTTCCCTGCATATCAGCAGTTTACATTCCGGGGATAGAGAATGTGGAGGCAGACTCCCTGAGCAGGGGATGTTCTCGCCAGGGAGAATGGTCTCTCAATCCTAGGGTCTTTCAGTTCCTCTGTCACAAGTGGGGGACTCCACGGTTGGACCTGTTTGCTTCTCGTCACAATCACAAGCTGCCAGCTTTTGTGTGTCTATCCCAGGATCCTCTGGCAGTGGCAGCGGATGCCATGTCTCTGGCCTGGAAGGATCTGGGGTTCCTATATCTGTTTCCCCCATTCTCCATGATCAGCAAGGTGGTGCGCAAGTTAGCACTGGAGAAGGCGCCGGCAATTCTGGTGGCGCCAAGGTGGCCAAGACGTCTGTGGTACGCAGACGTCGTAAGGCTGGCAGTGGATCGGTTCCATCTGCCTCTTCTTCCAGATCTCATCACTCAGGGTCAACTTTGTTACCCCAATTTACAAACGCTGGCTTTGACGGCATGGCTGCTGAAGTCTCCATCTTGAAAGAAGGTCTTTCTGATGCGGTTATTCAGACTCTTATTAGAGCTAGGAAAAAGTCTTCCTGTTTATTACAGGACTTGGAGGTCCTATATTGAGTGGTGTGATTCCAGGGCTTTGCCCTGTAGAGTATTTTCTATTCCTAGAATTCTGGAATATCTGCAACGAGGTCTGGATATGGGATTCCAGATTAGTACTTTGAAAGGGCAAGTCTCTGCCTTGGCTATTTTCTTTCAAAGGTCGCTTCATCCTTTGGTTAAGACCTTTTTCCAAGGAGTCGCGCATGTGCGGCCTCCCAGAAAGCCTATGCTTCCTGTTTGGGACCTTAACCTGGTGCTTTCAGCTATGCAGGCCGCTCCCTTTGAGCCTTTGCAGGATATTCCTCTTCCTATTCTTACTCAGAAGGTTGCCTTTTTGGTTGCTATTACTTCTGTCCGCCGAGTTTCTGAACTGGCGGCTTTGACTATTCAAGCCCCTTATTTTGAGAGGCATCAAGATAAGGTTGTTTTCCGTTTTAAACCGGATTTGTTTCCTAAGGTGGTGTCTGCTTTCCACCTAAATCAGGATATAGTTCTTCCTTCCTTGTGTCCTAAACCTAGTAACGACAAGGAAGGGGTCTTACATTCTTTGGATGTAGTTCGTTGTGTTAAGTATTATTTAGTTACTACCTCGGCCTTCCGCAAGACGGATGCCTTTTTTGTTGTGCCTTCTGGCCCCAAGAAGGGTTTTGCTCCTGCCAAATCTTCCCTTAGTAAGTGGATACGTCAGGCCATCATTGGGGCCTATATGGCTAAGGGGAAGGTTCCCCCTTTTCGTGTCACCGCTCATTCTACTCATGGTATTGGAGCTTCTTGGGCTTTTCAGCACCAGGCTTCTGTTGAACAAGTTTGCAAGGCTGCGACTTGGTCTTCTGTGCATACTTTTTCTAAGTTTTACAAGGTTGATGTGCGGGCCTCAGCGGATGCTGCTTTTGGCCGCAAAATTCTGCAAGCTGCAGTAATTTAGGTTATGCATTATTCCTTGGAGATCCCCACCCATTACAGACACTGCTATTGGATGTCCCAAGTGTCATGGATCTTTGGAAGTGGGGTGTGTGACATACTAGGAATAATACCATTTTGTGAGTACTCACCTGTAAAATGGTTATTACGAGTATGTCACACACCCCACTTCCCCCGCCCTTTTTTGTTCTAGGGATCCTTTATATGGTGATTATTATTTTCAAATTATTTTTCATTTATTGAATATAATTGGCTCTTCCTGGTTCTCACTGCTTTTTAAAAAGACTGGGGAATAGTGGGAGGAACCCGGTACTTATGGACCAGGAGGGGCTCCTTTTTCCATGTCATCTCTGCAAGATTGCCCTCTACAGGCCGGTTTCCCAAGTGTCATGGATCTTTGGAAGTGGGGTGTGTGACATACTCGTAATAACCATTTTACAGGTGAGTACACACAAAATGGTATTTTTGGGGGTTGTGATTACTTGTTCCCGGGCTCCTCTCTCTTTTCTTTCTGCCCTTCATCTTCCAGTTACACATGAGACCTCTTCAGTTACATCTCTTGTCGGTTTGGGATCGGAATCGGGAGTCCCTGGATCGGGAGTTTGTTCTGTCCCCTCCGGTCAGGCAGTCCCTCTCCTGGTGGCTGGACTTGAGGGATCTTCTAGTGGGCAGGTCCTTTCTGCCTCCGCGCTGGGAGATTGTCACCACGGATGCCAGTCTGACCAGCTGGGGGGGGGAGTTTGGCAATCTCTGAAGTTCCAGGGTCAGTGGGGTCCCCAGGAGGCCCACGCGCCCATCAACATCCTAGAGCTGCGGGCAATCAGGTTGGTTCTTTTCCAGTTGACTCCCCACCTTCGGGGTTGTGCTGTACAGGTCTGCTCGGACAATCAGGCGGCGGTTGCCTACATCAATCTTCAGGGAGGGACTCAGAGCAAGCGAGCCCTCAAGGAAGTGTCCCTGATCTTGTCTTGGGCGGAGGAGACTGTTCCCTGCATCTCGGCGGCTTACATTCCGGGGGTGGAGAACCAGGAGGCGGATTCCCTGAGCAGGGGGACGTCTCGTCTGGGGGAATGGTCTCTCAGCAACAAGGTATTTCACTCCCTGTGTCGCCGCTGGGGTAGTCTGGATGTGGACCTGTGTGCGTCCCGTCACAAGCTTCCAAGTTTTGTCTCCCTGTCAAAGGATCCTCTGGCTTTCGCCATGAACGCGCTAGCAATTCCCTGGACAGAGTTTCGGCTCCTCTTTGTATTTCCTCCCTTTCCTTTGCTGGTTCGGGTGCTGCGCAAGATAGCCTGGGGGAGGGGGGTACCGGCCATTCTGGTGGCCCCCCGCTGTCCGTGGAGGGTATGGTTCGTGGACGTCGTACAGATGGCAGTAGATCGGTTCGTCCTGCCCGGCGATCCAGAGCTCCTCACGCAGGGACAGCTGCGCCATCCCAATTTACAAATGCTGGCTTTAACGGTTTGGCTGCTGAAACCTCCATCTTGATGGACAAGGGTTTGCCGGCCTCTGTTGTCGATACCTTGATTCAGGCTCGGAAGAAATCCTCGTCTATTCCAAGTATGTCTCACACCCTGCTTCGGAAAGATTAATTACACGTGGGTTATGGTCCAGTAGAGGGTGAACTTCTGCAGAGATGACTAGAAAAAAGAAGCCCCTCCCGGTCCATAAATACCTGGGACCTCCCACACATTCCCCAGATAAGTCTGCAGACGGCGAAGCAAGTCAAGAGGATGGCTGTCTCTTTCCTTTACAGGTAAGCCAGATGTACATCCGGCCACTTTTTTCCTATTTCCACCTGGACTATTTCATTAATGTCCCTATGCCTCCCAGCCTTGGCTGTATGGTCCGGGTGAGGGTAGGGCACACCTTAGAGGTGTTTGAACAGGACCCATGCTCCACCCCAAATCCCCCACCAAGGGGTAGGCGGTCGTCAGGTTAGTGATGTAGGATGCCCTGTCCGCATCAATGCCGTGGCTACATAATTGTAGGTAGCTTTCGGCTTCCCCTCCATTACTTCCCGTTCCCGGGTAGTGGGGGGGGGGGCCTGACCCTCCATCTTGTCCCTTATATTTACTGTCATGTGCTGTTTTTACTTCACGTGCTGGCTACTGCGCGTTTGTGGGTGTTGTGTGTGTGTGTGCATGTTTTTTCACTGTTATCTGCGGCCCGCACGCTCGCTGTATTGTTCAGCGGCGGCGGGCCAGTTGTCTCATGGCCGGCTCCGCAGCATGGCTGGGGAGCGCGGCTCTCGTTCTCTCTTTTTTTCCTCAATCAGAGGAGGGGGCGGGGCCTGACGCTCTGCACGCCGATTACGGCCGCCCCTCTCCTCCGACGCGTTTTGTGGCTCTCAGCCATTGGCTGGGAGGCGCTTGTCAGTTTTCCGGGAGGGGGCGGAGCCACGCGCGGCGCGCAATCCGCCCTGGCTTGCCTTTCTTTCTGAGGATCTCCTGGCTAATAGACGCCATTCCTGTCAGAATGGATACTGTGAGTGCCCTTTGGGGCCTTGGTTTTATGATTGTCTTTGTATTTATATGTACATTGCGCTGTTATCACAGCGCCTGGGGGCCTGGGGATACTGCATTTAATGCCTTATGCTGCATATGTTGGTGCTTGGTTTTTCTGTGTGCATATTTGATTTTTATGGGGTCCCTCATTGTGTCGTTCAGGTGGGGTTACCAAGCCTTTTATTAAAAAGAGGGTTCTCCCGGTCCTTAGGTCCCTTGTTCAAATTGGGGTTCCCTTTTTTGTCATTATTAAATCCTCCCACTAACGGACGCTAAGGGGCATACCGGGTAGCTTCATAGCGTAATTCCCATTGATCTTTGCGACTATCAAAAAATCACCATACGGAGGCTCCCCAGGATACTGGACTCGGGGTCCCTTCGGGACAACCCTGGTCGTGTGTGATATGTGGGGCATCCCTTTTGGGAGATAATGTGCAAATTTGTATACCATGTGCACAACAGGCGCTTGTGCGGCAAGCCGGGACCCGTGCGAACGGTTCAGCCCCGCTGGCCTCATCACCTACACCCCCACGCCTGGTTATGACCCCAAGTGACGTTGTCACCAGTGGGGAGTCGCAATCTGATGTATGCGCAAGACTGGCCAACATTGAAAGACTGATTGCTAGCTCTGCGGCCAGGAAGGCCCCAGCTAAGAGACGGCACTTGGCGCCAGGCCTTTGATTATGCTGATTTTGATCCTTTTGACTGGTCTGATTGTTCCTCGCTCGAGGAAGGGGAACTGTTCCCAGACTCTGACTCTTCTGAGGATCGGCAGTACCCTGGCGCTGATGCCGGCTCAGAGCGCGGGGATACTGTCGACACCCATAGGCTCCTTACTCAAATTTTTGAGGTACTTGCCATTTCCCCTCCTGCGGAGGCCCCTCCGCAACGGGGGAATTTTTTGGGACCGCCAAGCCTCGTTTGGAGTTCCCGGATCAGAAGCACAGTCTGATCCTTAAGGAATGGGAAAAGCCTAGTCGGCTCCCTGGTATCCCTCACGGGTGGAATAGGAAGTATCCCTTTCCTGTTGATGTGGTTAAACTTTGGTCGACACCCCCAGAGGTCGACGTGCCCTTCCTGGGATTGTCCAATACTTCAGTCGTGCACACCCCGGATTCCACTACCTTGAAGGATGGTGAGGACCGACGTCTCGATCAATTGGCTTCACATGCCTTTGCTTGTGTGGGTTCGGCCTTGCGCCCGGTTTGTGCTTCTGCGATCACGGCCGTGGCTACTAGAGCTCTAATTAGAGGACTTTTAGATGGTTCCCAATTGGATCCTTGCAGTGAGGAGTTTACAGCTTTGACTCCTTGTGAGATGTTCATTGCTTTTGTGTAGCAGGACCTCGGCGTTGCAGGTTGCTATACGCCAGTCGGTCTGGTTGCGCCATTGGGCGGCCGATAACGCTGCTAAGAAGGCGCTCACAGGTCTTCCCTTCGTGGGTCTACGCCTGTTTGGTGATCCTTTAGATTCTGTTGCCAGAGGGGGTAAGTTACCTCAACGCAAGAAGCAGCGCCGGCCCTTTCGGGGTTCGTGCTCATTCAACCCTTCCTTTCGTGGCTCAAGCAGGGGAACGTATTTCACTGCATTCCGAGGAGATGCCTGGGGTAGGGGCAGAGGACGTGCCCGGCCCGGGGCTTCCTGGGGTACTAAACCCAAATCCGTTGCCAAGCCCACTCAGCAATGAAGGGGCGCCCTCACCCTTGCGGGTGGGGGGACGGCTGCGGCTCTTTGCTCAGGTCTGGACCCTAGAGGTCACGGACGTCTGGATCCGGGAGGTAATTTCCTCCGGGTACAAGCTGGAGTTTGCATGCCGGCCTCCTCCCAGATTCCTCAGGTCCCGGGTTCCGTTGGACCCACGGGTGGCACAGGGCCTTTTTATGGCGGTGCAAAACCTTTGGGATATGGGGGTAGTTTGTCCGGTTCCCCCCACAGAGAGAGGTCTGGGTTACTATTCCAACCTCTTTACGGTCCCCAAGAAAGATGGTTCCATAAGACCCATTTTGGACTTGAAAACTCTAAACCGGTTCATCAGAACCAAAAAATTTCGCATGGAGACTCACTGCGTCTGGGGGACTTTATGACCACAATAGATATCAAAGATGCTTACCTTCATGTGCCGGTCTTCCCGGGACACCAAGGGTTCCTCAGGTTCGTGGTAGACAACCAGCACTTCCAGTTTGTTGCTCTTCCCTTCTGGCTGACTCCGGCGCCCAGGGTGTTCACCAAGGTTTTGGCGGGCGTGATGGCCCTTCTCAGAGTCCGGGGCATTCGTATCTTGCCTTACCTGGACGAACTTCTCATTACGTCATCCTCTCTCTGCCAGGCGGAGATGGACACCAGAACGGTGGTGACGACGCTGGAGAGGTTCGGGTGGATAATCAATTACCCCAAGCCCTCTCTATCCCCGTCAAGGGTGGCTTCCTGGGCATGACTCTGGATACCATTCAGACCAGGGTGTTCCTACCCCAGCCGGAGGTGGATGTTCTTCAGGCTCTTATTTGTTTTCTTCTGTCCAGCCCTCGTCTGTCCATCAGGCAATGCATGAGGCTTGTAGGTTTGACGGTGGCTTGCTTCGAGGCAGTGCCATTTGCTCAGTTTCACATGAGACCCCTTCAGCTCCATCTTCTATCAGTTTGGGACAAATGTCCTCTGTCTCTGGATCAGACTTGTGTTCTGTCCCCTCTTGTCCAGCGGCCTTTCCAGTGGTGGATGGACCAGAGGAATCTCCTTTCTTGCGCCTGTTGGGAGACAGTCACCACGGATGCCAGTCTGTCAGGCTGGGGAGGCTTCTGGAGGGAACGTCAGTTCCAGGGGCTGTGGGTTCCTCAGGAGGCCCATATCCCCATCAACATTCTGGAGCTGAGGGCGGTTCGGTTGGTGCTGTCGCACCTGACACATCACCTTCAGGGCTTACCAGTTCAGGTTCGCTCCGACAATCGGACAGCGGTCGCTTACATCAATCACCAAGGAGGGACTCGCAGCCGGAGTGCCCTCCGGGAGGTGTCTATGATTCTTGCGTGGGCCGAGAGCAATGTTCCGTGCATCTCGGCAGTCTACATTCCAGGGATGGAGAACCTGGAAGCGGACTCCCTGAGCAGAGGGACCTCTCGCCGGGGGGAATGGTCCCTCAGCAACAAGGTATTTCTATCCCTCTGTCGCAGGTGGGGGAGTCCAGAGGTGGATCTGTTTGCCTCTCGTCACAATCACAAGCTTCCGGCTTTTGTGTCTCTGTCCCAGGATCCTCTGGCTCTGGCAGTGGATGCCATGTCTCTGTCCTGGCGGGAGCTCGGTCTCCTGTATCTGTTTCCTCCCTTTCCCATGGTGGGCAAGGTGGTACGCAAGCTGGCTCAAGAGGGTGTGCCAGCAATCCTGGTGGCCCCAAGGTGGCCAAGACAGGTGTGGTTGGCAGACGTCGTCCGGCTGGCGGTCGATCATTTCAGGCTGCCTCTGGTTCTGGATCTGATCAAACAAGGTCAGCTTTGTTACCCCAATTTACAAACGCTGGCCTTGACGGCGTGGCTGCTGAAACTTTCATCTTAAAGGAAAAGGGTTTGTCTGAAGCCGTTGTCCAGATTCTCATCAGGGCTAGGAAGAAATCTTCCTCTAATATCTACTACAGGACCTGGCGGACCTACATTGATTGGTGTGAGGCTAGGGCCTTTCCTTGTCGGATGTTTTCCATTCCTTGGATTTTGGAGTTTCTTCAGCATGGTCTGGACATGGGTTTTCAGCTTAGCACTCTTAAGGGGCATGTGTCCTCTCTGGCGGTTTTCTTTCAGAGATCTTTCGCTCTTCATCCTTTGGTTAAGACCTTTTTTCAGGGGGTCACTCATGTGCGCCCTCCTCGCAAACCCATGTTACCTGTTTGGGATTTCAATTTGGTGTTGTCTGCCCTTCAGGGTCCTCCTTTTGAACCAGTGCAGGATTCTGCACTATCCATTTTCACCTTAAAAGTTGCCTTTTTGGTCGCTATCACCTCTGTTCGACGTGTTTCGGAGTTGGCGACTCTGTCCATTCAGGCCCCCTACTTTGAGAGACCTCAGGACAAGGTGGGGTTCCGTTTTAAACCAGACTTCTTGTCAAAGGTTGTCTCTGCCTTTCACCTCAATCAGGACATTGTGCTTCCTTCATTGTGTCCTAAACCTAGCAATGACAAGGAGAGGGCCTTGCACTCTCTGGACGTCGTTAGATGTGTAAAGTACTATCTGGTGGCTACTTCACCATTCCGGAAGACGGACGCCTTTTTTGTGGTGCCCTCTGGGCCCAAGAAGGGTTTGGCGCCCGTCAAGTCTACCATTAGTAAATGGATTTGTCAGGCCATTATTAGGGCCTATTCTGCTAAAGAGAGGGATCCCCCTTTCCAGATCACTGCTCATTCTACTCGTGCTGTTGGGGCTTCCTGGGCGTTTCAGCACCAAGCCTCTGTTGAACAAGTTTGCTGCTACTTGATCTTCTGTTCATACTTTTTCCAAGTTTTATAAGGTTGATGTGCGGGCCTCAGCGGATGCTGTTTTTGGCCGCAAAGTTCTGCAAGCTGCAGTGGTTTAATTTGTGCACTATTGCCTGTTGGGATCCCCACCCTTTTTGGACACTGCTATTGGATATCCCACATGTAATTAATCTTTCCGAAGCAGGGTGTGAGACATACTTGGAATAATACCATTTTGTGATTACTCACCTGTAAAATGGGTATTATAAGTATGTCTCACACCCTGCTTCGTCCCACCCTGAGTTGTATCTTGGATCCTCTATATGGTGGAACTTTTTTCTCATGGTTTTTATTGGCTGTTCCTGGTCTCCTTACTGCTTTCTTATACTGGGGAATATGTGGGAGGTCCCAGGTATTTATGGACCGGGAGGGGCTTCTTTTTTCTAGTCATCTCTGCAGAAGTTCGCCCTCTACTGGACCATAACCCACGTGTAATTAATCTTTCTGAAGCAGGGTGTGAGACATACTTATAATACCCATTTTACAGGTGAGCAATCACAAAATGGTATTTTTATCTACTACAGGGTCTGGCATGCTTACATTGCTTGGTGCGAGTCCAAGTCTCTATCTTGTCAGTTTTTTTCCATTCCCAGGATTCTGGAGTTTTTACAGCATGGTCTGGATTCGGGCCTTCAACTTAGTACTCTCAAGGGGCAGGCTTCGGCTCTGGCAATTTTTTTCCAAAGATCCTTTGCCAATCACAGGCTTGTTAAAACCTTCTTTCAGGGAGTTACTCATGTGCGTCCGCCGCGTAAGCCTCTGCTACCGGTTTGGGATTTAAACTTGGTGTTGTCTGCTCTACAGGGTCCTCCCTTCGAGCCTATGCGTGAGGCTGCGTTGCCCATTCTGACTCTTAAGGTAGCCTTTTTGGTAGCTATTACTTCGGTGCATCGAGTCTCTGAGCGGGCGGTGTTTTCCATGAAACCTCCTTATTTTGAGCGGCATCAGGATAAGGTGGTGTTCCGGCTTAACCCTTTAAATGCCAAGCACGTAGTTTCTACGTGGTTGCTTCTCCTACCGTTAAGTGCCAAGCACGTAGAAACTACGTGCCTGGCATTTCCCCCAAACAGTTAAAAAATAGAAAAAAAAAATCACTTACCTCCGGTATCCCTGTGAAGCCTGGGGTCCCCTCTTCCTTGGGGGGGCATCCGATCGCCCCCCCGTCGTCCTCCGTCTTCGGGGGGGGGCCCGAAACCAGCCGCCCCCCCCCCCGTTTCCAGCGCTGATCGCCGCTGTAAAAAAAAAAAAAAATAAAACTGTCATTTACTCACCTCCGCGCCCGAGCCTTCTGTCCGGGTCTCCTCTTCACCAGGGGGGGGTCCGATCCCCCCCCTGGGCTGCGCAGTCTTCAGGTGAGGACCCTCTTCCGGGTCCTCACCTCTTGTAATGGCCGCCGCCGCTTAGCCCCGCCCATTGTGGGAGGAGCGGGATGACGTCATCCCGCTCCTCCTATACCCCCTCCGAGCTCCGGCATCTGTCAGATGCCGGTGGTGATCGGAGCAGAGCGGGTGTCAGGTGAGGAGGCTCCGATCGGAGCCCCCTCGCCTGTCACCCGCCCTGCGCCGATCACCACCGGCATCTGTCAGTGAAGTGACAGCGGCGAGGGACGTCGGATCGGAGGTGAGTATGGTGTAAAAAAGAAAAATAAAGATTTTTTTTTCTGTGTGTCAGTGTCATTTTTTTTTACTATTAACCCCTTGTGAACTGGTAAGGGGTCCATGACCCCTATACCAGTTCACAAGGCTGGGGAGATGGCAAGCCACCTGCGCTAGCGGGTGGCTTGCCATTAACCCCTGGCACCCCCATTACCTGCCTCCCCAAAGGCCAGGGGGGGGCAGAAGAGCCCGGGCCCACATGGGCTATGTGGGCTCGTAGGCTGCAGGGTGGGGGGGCCACATAAGCTGGCCCCCCCACTCTGTGCCTACAAGCCCCCATAGCTGGTCCCGGGCTGGTTACTGTGGGTAAGGGGGACCCCACGTCAATTTTTTTTTGATTTTTAAGGGTTTTTAACCCTTAAAAATCAAAAAAAAAATGGGGTCCGCCCCCCCTGGGAGGGGGGACCCTATGTCATTTTTTTTTTTGATTAACCCTTTGTAATCTGTCATCCAGCAGCTATAAAAGGCTTCTAGCAAGTGAGCAGAAGCCAGTGATCGCCGAGGGACAGAGTGCTCCAGGATGGATGGGAGGTGAGTACAGTGTAAAAAAAAAAAAAATTAATAAAATATTTTTTTCTTTATGTGTGTCTGTGTCATTATTTACTTTTAACCCCTTGTGAACTGGTAAGGGGTCCATGACCCCTATACCAGTTCACAAGGCTGGGGGGATGGCAAGCCACCTGCGCTAGCGGGTGGCTTGCCATTAACCCCCGGCACCCCCATTACCTGCCTCCCCAAAGGCCAGGGGGGGGCAGAAGAGCCCGGGCCCACATGGGCTATGTGGGCTCGTAGGCTGCAGGGTGGGGGGGCCACAAAAGCTGGCCCCCCCACTCTGTGCCTACAAGCCCCCATAGCTGGTCCCGGGCTGGTTACTTTGGGTAAGGGGGACCCCACGTCAATTTTTTTTTTGATTTTTAAGGGTTTTTAACCCTTAAAAATCAAAAAAAAAATGGGGTCTCCCTCCCCTGGGAGGGGGGACCCTATGTCATTTTTTTTCCCGATTTAACCCTTTGTAGTGTGGATGGTTTTTGTATTTTTTTTTGTGAATGTTATAAAATACTTGTTTCAGTTAGGGGGGTCTCCTGGGCAGGAACGGGGGGCTACCGATAAATATGTGGTACCGTTCTAATCGGTAGAAATGGGGCTTTCACATGCAATATGATTTTCCTTAATAAAATACATTTTTTATTTAAAATAAAGGAGTCAATTTTCTAAAAAAAAAATTTTTATTTATTTTATTTTTTTTCACTTAATAATATTGTAAAAAAAAAAAAAAAAAATTACAAACAAGACATTTCATGTTAAAGTCTAAACTCTGCTGCAAAAAATATATATATAATTTTTCTGAAAGTTACAGCAAAAATGGCGCAAAACATGTCGCAAAACATGACGCAAAATGGGGAAAATGGCCTGTCAACAGAGGGTGACAAAATCTCAAGTAGGCTGGCAATTAAAAGGGTTAATAGTACCTATGCATGTTGGGTATTGTTCTGTTCGGGGGACCTTGCGCTTTCAGACTTAGCTTGTTTTTTCTGGTTTGCATATTTATATTTTAGGAAAAGGTGTTTTTTATTCAGCTTTTTTATAAATTTTTTAGGGAAACCCTGCGCAACCAAAGAATTCTTTGAGGAATTAATTCCAGAAAGATGAGCCCACTACAACAAGCTGGGTACCCTTAAAAAGCTTAACGTGTGTACTTTCAGGGAATATATGGTTTATGGGGGATATTCCAAATGTAAAGGGTTGTTTTGGTTGAAAAATCGCAAGGTGCGCACTTTGTCTGCAGAGCTGAAATTTTCAAGTAAAATTACCGTTATGCGCATGCTTTACTTTGGGGTGTTTGGCAACTCTTCCCTTGACAGAACCTATGCATGTTGGGTGTTGTTCTGTTCGGGGGATGTTGCGTTTTCAGATTAAACTTGTTTTTTCTTGTTTGTATATAGTTTTTTTAGGAAAATGTGGCTTTGATTCTGCTTTTTTATCCTTTTTTTAGGGAAACTCTTTGCAACCAAAGATTACGTTGAGGGATTACTTCCAGAAAACTATGGCCACATCCACAAGCTTGGTACGCCTAGAAAGCCTGAGGTGTGTACTTCCAGAGAATATATAGTTTGTTGGGGGTATTTCAAATGTAAAGGGTTGTTTTTCTGGAAAAACCGCAAGGTGCGCATATTGCATAGCATAGTTGTATTTTATCTGAAAATCTCCTAAAGCGCTGTTTCAGTTTGGGGGAGTCTCCTGGGCAGGAAAGGGTGTCTACCAATACATATGTGGTACCGCTGTAACCGGGAGAAATTGGGATTTCACACGCAATAAGATTTTTTTTTTTTTTTGCACATATTTCACCCAAAAATATTAAGAATACACCTAACAAATGACAAACAAGACATTTCATGTTAAAGCCCAGACTCTGCTGAAAAAAACATATCATTTTCCTGGGAAATCCCTGGAAATCCCTTCAAAAATCACATTTGAACATGGGGAGCGCAAAATAGTGCAAAATGGTCTGGCAACAGAGTGTGACAAAAACTCCAGGTAGGCTGGCACTTAAAGGGTTAAGCCGGATTTCTTGCCCAAGGTTGTGTCTGCCTTTCATCTCAATCAGGATATTAGGCTCGATTCAGAGAGACAAAAAAAGTATTTCGTTTTTGTGCCGTTTTCTTATTTTTTTCAAATTCTCCCGCTCTCGTGTGCGAGCGATTCAATGCATGTATTGCTAACCTTCAGTAAAGTGTCCGTCCGTTCGTATGCCAGAGTACGAGGATGTCATTTTCCAGCGTGGCTTTTCTGTTTCATTTTCTCATGTTACAACGTCTGCTTTCGATTTTGCCCTTTTTCCCATCGTCTCCTTCCCCGAATCCTTTACGTTTCCCGATAGATTCTGTTTTCCTTTTTCCATAAATAATCGTCCGGACGTAAATCCTTACGATCTTGCGCCTGCGCACTACAAACTTAACTTATTAAAGTGCTCGCCTACATATTTGGCTCACTCACTTCTAATACAATGTTTAGTTAAATCACTTTGCACTTTCCTCCATCTTACATGTATCCCCCCTAAAACTCACCCAAACCACTTCCTGGTTATGTTCTTCTTCCATTTTAGGCCCCTAAAACTTACCCAAACCACTTCCCGGTTAGGTCCTTCTTCCATTTTAGGCCCCTAAAACTTACCCAAACCACTTCCCGGTTAGGTTCTTCCATTTTATGCCCCTAAAACGTACCCAAACCACTTCCCGTTTAGGTTCTTCTTCCATTTTAGGCCCCTAAAACTTACCCAAACCACTTCCCGTTTAGGTTCTTCTTCCATTTTAGGCCCCTAAAACGTACCCAAACCACTTCCCGTTTAGGTTCTTCTTCCATTTTAGGCCCCTAAAACGTACCCAAACCACTTTGCGGTCATCTGAATATTCATCTCTAAATATTTTATTCACCCTTCGTTTGGTGTTAATGTATTTTTGCGAAAAAATGACACTGAAACATTTTTTTTTGTTTTTTATACAACAAGGTCATATGTTTGGCTTTTTTTTTTCTTTTTTTTTTTTTTATATAAAATTTAACAAACTTTTTTTTTATGTTAAAAAAATTTAAAAATTTGTACAAATATAAAAGGTTAAAACTATGTTCATCAAACAATATATACAACACAGTGGCAGGACCCAGAACACTAGTCTTCTTCTGTTGTCCCCAACGAGTCACGCAGCTGCTGCATTTCGGCCACCAACTCAAGGACCCTTCTATTCATGGCTTCCACTCTTGCCCGTGTGGTCCCTGTATAAAATTAAAAAAAAAACATTATTTTGAGACAAATACTGTTTCTCACCTGTGGATGGAATGTTTGTTATTTGACAACCTAACTCATGACGACATATGTCATTCTGCTAAGTCATTAATCTAAGGAAGTGGGCATATGTCATTCTGCTAAGTCATTAATCTAAGGAAGTGGGCATATGTCATTCTGCTAAGTCATTAATCTAAGGAAGTGGGCATATGTCATTCTGCTAAGTCATTAATATAAGGAAGTGGGCATATGTCATTCTGCTAATGCCATTGACTATGGCTTGATGTATCTGGGTGATCATGTCAATTACCACATACTCAAAAGAATGACATTACAACTTACTTGGTTGGTGGCCGACGCCTGCCTCGTTGAGGACAACCCTCCGTCCTGGGCCCTGCCACTGGTGTGAAGTAGAGGCTGTAGAGACATGGCAAATAGGGTCACTTATAATGTCTTAATCAACAGTAAGCAAATGTCAATTTCAATGTGTGTGTCACATCACTCACCTTCTCCCTGTGCCTCCTGGGTGAGATCTGCTGCATCCTCCACATCTTCACCTGCTCCAGAAGCATCTAGAAAAACAGATTAAGGGAATCAGCTTTGTGCTAAATAGCATGTATATGTGTGTGCGGTTACATGAGAAGTCACATACCAGAGGCTCCAGCCTGCGTCGCTGGGTACGACTGCCTGCCCATGCCGTGCCGCCCCTCCTCTGTGGAAAGGAGGGGTAGGACCGTCGCCCTGGAGATCCACCACCTTCACTTTCATGCAGCACTGGTCAGCCTATGCGCCTCCGGGTGCGTCGGATTTTGTACTCCATTTCCAACACTAGAAAAGAAAAGCAGTTATAAATAAAGGCCTACCTTCTGTATTAGTTACATCTTGCATGCAATCGCTATGTACTTACTAGTGAAATGGAGCCCGAAAAACCGCCGCACCCGGGGCATGTGCAGCCGTTTCAGGTCCGACCAATGCTGCATGATCTGAGTGTGGGTGAAGGTGGTGTCCGTCTGATGTTGGATTTTGATAATGATCTCCAGGGCGACGGTCCACTTGTCAAATGAGTTGGGCAGGTAGTCGTACCTGCGCTCCAGCATCGTCTACAAAACAAAAAAAAAACATAGGATTTAGATCAAACTGCATACAAATATCTGTCACCAATCGATCATTTGACTAAATGACATTAACAGACACATTTCTAGCCTAATACAATTCTTGAAGCTGGCATAAGTGTTGGTTCGCACGTGTGGGCCCTAACTTCTGTTTGGCACTGAGTTGTAGACAACCGTTTCTTCCTGCGCTTCCTTAAAGGCTAGGCATGCATTTAGATGGCAAATAAAAGGCATTAAAAGACACTTACAAGCATGATGATCTCTTCTTGTTGGCGGGTGAAGATTGTGGGCGCCATCTTGCCTCTTGTCTGCAGCAGATAAGTTATGTCCCAGCGGTTTCCGGGTTCCGCACGGCCGGACGCACGCGTACGCGAGGGTGTAAGCGTCAGACCCCGGCATTCTTCTTTAAAAGGTCCTAGACATACAGCTCATTCTCTTTATGAGTCCGTGAGTAATGGCACCCAAAAAAGCGCTAGCTAAAGCAGCAAAGGAGGGCAGCAGCAAACAGGCAGCAAAGCGGCAGGATCCTTCTGCAGGCCCAACAACTCGCTCACAGATGCCCAAAACTAAAGGCACCAACAACAACCAGCAAAAAAAGGAGCCAGCGGGAAAGAGGAAGCCACAGGCCAGCAAGCCAACACCAACGGAGGGAAAAAAAAGGTCCAAAGAGGGTGCGAAGCCCCAGCCCCCCCAGGTCCCCATCACCCCACCCACGTGTCACAAAATCAAAGGCTAAGAGCAGAACCCACCGGGAAAGAAGCCCCAGCAGGCCAAGAAGCCCCAGCAGGCAAAGAAGGGCAAGAAGCCCCTGCAAGCAAAGAAGCCCAAGAAGGGCAAGAAGCCCCAGCAGGCAAAGAAACCCGAGAAGGGCAAGAAGCCCCAGCAGGCCACGAAGCCCAAGAAGGGCAAGAAGCCACAGCAGGCCACGAAGCCCAAGAAGGGCAAGAAGCCACAGCAGGCAAAGAAGCCCAAGAAGGGCAAGAAGCCCCAGCAGGCCACAAAGCCCAAGAAGCCCCAGCAGGCAAAGAAGGCCAAGAAGCCCCAGCAGGCAAAGAAGGCCAAGAAGCCACAGCAGGCCAAGAAGCCCAAGAAGGGCAAGAAGCCCAATGTCGCCATCCCCACGTGCATGGGTCTCCAAATCCTCTGGCAAGAGTGCAAGGCACCGGGCAAGAAGCCAAAGCTCTACAACCTCCCAAGGGGCATGCAACTTCTAAGGGCCCACAGAGGCACAGGGCCCCAAGCCCTAATCATCAAGCACACCCTCTCCTCCTCGGCCACATTCTCCACCAGCACAGGTGGCAAGGCACTTGCCATATGCCACATCTACACCTGCTACTTCAGTGGCCACCCAGCCACGAACACCCAGCCAGCAGTCAGTAATTTCACCCCACAGCCAGGCCAGAATGTCCCCATATTTTCCAGCAAACACTGAGGAGCCAGAACCGCAAGCAACAGGGCACAACATTGCGCAGAGGCCACTTGAGTGGCAGGTTTGGGGAGGCGCAAACTCTGGCATTGGCTAGTGGGCTCACCTTGCATTATGATGAGCTATATGGGCCCAAATCAAAAGCTACCAGCAAACAGCGCAAAGCAGAAATTTTGGAGGAGCTCACCAGACAGGTCAATGCAGCGGGGGAAGAGCTAAAAGATGTTGAGCAGATTCAAAGGAAAATATCGGACCAGCACGGAAGAAAGAAAATAAACGGCGTCATTACAGGTACATATTTACTTTGTGGATTTGTCGTCTTCTTGTATTGTCAACATTTTGCTCCATTTGTCAAACTATCTTTTTCAGCTTACAAACTGGCGGAGGATTCCCCACTAAACTTCAATTTACCCAGGCTGAGGAGATGGTGCTGGGCGTGCTACATCCCGTAGCCTTAGAGGGACACTTGGCCCGACGGGACATGGACATCCCGACTATTCCTGCAGGTGACTAATGTTAGTGTGTATGTGAGCGTAAGCTTAGCTACGTGTAAAATGAGGCTCAAAGGCATATATTAACACATGCCCCTAGGGAGTGCCTTGCAGTGGCGGTAACAATTTTACCAGGGTGTGTCATGTCTGTGGACTGATCATTTTCTAATTTCCTTGCCCATACATGACATTTGAGAGTATTTAGGAACATTATTAAAGTATTGAGATTAGCAAAGGACTGCCTGTTATGTTCTTCTAGTCAATCAGATACAACACTTCCATCTTTATCTTTAGCCCACTTGGGTTGGAGCTGTGCTTTGGTCTGAAAGACTTAATCTGGGGTGATTGAAAGGTTTACCTAGAAAGAATGGCAACCAGCATAATCTGATGCCAGATGCTATTTGCAAGCTGAGTGTGGACCCCTAATGGCCTTTTCGGGATGTGTCAAGCCTCATAACAGCCAGTACATGCATGTTTTGTTGGGTTAAGGTGACCAATGTGTATGTACTTGTTGACTAATACATCGAACAGATAATGGCATTCATAGTGAAGGACAACTTGGACCGTTGGGGAAGTTGCCATTCATGCTTTCCCACGTGTATTAGTGAAGCATATGTATTATGACACATCAGCAATGCATAGTTGTGTGTTGACATGCCTTTTTTTAAACAATGCAGCCCAGCCTCATCCCTCAGCTAGTGTGGAAGTCTCAGCCAGTTTGTCCATGCCGTCAACTTCCATGCTGCCTAGGACCCAGGATCCGATATATACGGTAAGTGTCTTTTTCTGATTTTGCAGATGCATGTGACTTGCCAGGTTTCTTTCTGCGGAATTACATATGTAGTGCCCAAACTGAACCTTTTTTTTTTTTTTAACATGTCCCAACAGACCCACACACTGATGGAGGAAATCCAGGAGCTGGAGGAGGATGGCACCTTCATGGGACCTTCTGTACAGCCCCCCCCCGGAACATAATCTGCAATGCTGCCGCATGCTGCCAGCCCATCGTGGGCAGCATGCAGAGACTGAGCCTACACTCCCCAGTTTTAGCTCTGCTGCAGAGGATTTGCCAAGCAGACCTGTGGCTGTTGGTGTAACTAGAGGACCATCATCTGCACGTTCCACAACCCGGGGAATTGGGAGGTGTAGTCAGCTACGTCGCCCAGTTTCCCAGGGGAGGGGCGCGCCGATGATGGAGTCAGCATGGCACCACGAGAGGCGTTTATTTTGCCTACAAAATCAAAGAAACCACGAGCATCTTCATGGCCAATTAGAGACCTTAAATAATACCTTAAACTCCATGCTGACTGAATTTAGGTCCAACAACAGCCACATGGCCACCTTATCTAATTATTACAGTGCCATGCTGGAGGAAGTTCGAAATAGCAACAGCCACATGGCCAACTTAACTACCGATTTCAGGGCCATGCTGGCTGATTTTCAAGCTACCAATAGAAACATGTTGGAACAGTTGCAGATTCTGAATGCAACACAGGCACAGGAGGGCCCACCTCCAAGGCCCCCAACCTGGGTTCTATGGGCATCCACCATTTTAAGGGCTATTTGGCCTGAATCTGCTTAACATCTTTGCTCTACATCCACACTGTATTGACCTGTCTGGTGAGCCCTACCAATATACCCTTTTGGTATGACTTTGCTTGTATGCTTTTGATTTGCACCCATATAGCTCATTAGAGTGCTGAGGTAGCCCACTAGCCAGTGCTGGTGCTCAAGCCTCACTGAACCTGCCACTCAAGCTATTGCGCTGCAGGCTTGGGCCTAATTACATTGGTTCTGGCTCCTCCTGTTTTTAGGCATGATTGTGGGAAATTCTGGCCTGGCAAACTACTACCCTGACCCCTGGCTGGGATTGAACAGGACTTAGATTGGGACTGGGGGTTCTTGTTTGGGTGGGCCACTGAGTAACAGTTGTAGATGTGGCATAGGTATGGCTGCTTTCCACCTGTGCTTGTGGCAAATGTGGCCAAGCAGGAGAGGGTGTGTCTGTGGCCCTATTTGTTGGATCAAATAAATTGGCAAAAAAAGACATGAGTCTCAAATCAGGTTTATTTGTTTTAGTAATTACTTCATTACTATTTTTTAGATTAACAAACAAAAATACCGAAAATAAGCAAAGTTAAATAAAACAACAAGCAATACAGACAAAAGAAATTAAGAAAAACGGGTTGAAATCAAATGAGAGCAAACTGCCAGACGCACTAGCTGGGTCACGGTAGTGGTCTTCTGGGTCATCGCTGGACACGCTGCAATATGGCAAAATTATGCAACACAGCACACACCATAATAATATCAATGACCTTTTTGGGGTCATACTGAAGTGCTCCCCCGGTATGGTCCAAGCATCGAAAGCGGGTCTTTAATAGGCCAAACGCCCTCTCCACCATGGCCCTGGTCTTCCTGTGCGCCCTATTATATGCATCCTGGGCGGCATTCTGGGGCCGGAGGACGGGTGCCAGCAGCCACGGAAGGAGTGGATAGCCTGAATCGCCTGCAAAAATTTAAAAAGAATATCACATTACACATTACTCCCTAAATTCAATAACAAAAACGGTCATCCACATAAGAGGCTAGGTAACATTTGCGAAACACCATGAGCATACATATTGCGCAGGCAAAAAATAAGCCTAACAACATCTAATGGATGCTGGGACAATTTAAACATCCAAGATGGTGGATGATGGCCAATCAGGCAAACTGCTAACAGGTATTGGTTTAGGACTGTGCTGCTTAGCATTCTTGGATGTCTTAACTTTTCAGGACCCCGTATCTGCTTTGTCTGAGGCAAAAAACGCTCAAACCCGGCCCCTGCACTTTATCCCGCTCTCCTCTACTCAGTAAGTGTAATGCATCTAAGCAAAGATGGTGCAGACCCTATCAGAAAGTCAAGAACATAATTACAGCCGAGTGTGGGGAAGACTAATTATTAATTTACTCTAAATTCCAATTTGGAATTTTGTCAATGCAGGACAAACATTTGCCAAGACTTTGTTGTTTGATAAATCTAATGGGTAAGGTCGTGTTTCACATGTAAACAAGGTGTTCAAATAGACATAGTTTCATACATGGGTCAAAAACTAAATTCATAGGCATACATTGAAAAGAAAATGTCGTTATTGGCGTCAACTTACCAAGGAGCCATCCATCGGAGAATTCCCCAGACTCAAACCAACCGTACAATCCAGGTCTTCGAAGAATGTAGACATCATGGGATGAGCCTGGGAACCTGGCGAGCATACTAAGGAACCGCATGTCCGGGGCCACCACTGCTTGGACATTCAGTGAGTGGCCCATTTTGCGGTCCCTGGGAAAAAAAGCAAAAAAAAAACATTAGCAAGGCAAGGAAAACTAGTGAAACACTAACTAATAACACCCTAAGCAAAACCTGTGGCCCAATACAAATAACACTAACCAAGTACATAAGTATTTTGTCACAAAAAAGGATATGTATGTTGGATCAAGTAAAGATTAACTTTGAAGTGTCCGGTCCACATTAAAATGTTTCCCTTTTGACCACATGAAAGAATTTTGGGAACCTAAATACGGTCCATTGTTTCACATGGACTATTTACAAGGAGGGACTATTTACAATGAGGGATTAACAGATAGACAATGTCAACTATTTCACAGGGACTATTTACAAGGAGGGATTAACAGATAGACAATGTCAACTATTCCCCAGGGACTATTTACAAGGAGGGATTTTTGAATAATTTATCTTACATTTTTGTAAACTAAATGAAAACATGAAAGATTGTACTTGCCTGTAGATATACTCGTCGGCTGCCGGAGGCACCAGGGCAACGTGGGTGCAGTCAATGGCACCCATGACGTTGGACATGTCGTAGGCTGGGAGATCCCCACGGAGAGGGCCCCCAGCCTCTGGAACAAGCCGTTCGCCAAAAATTGCAGGCAGCCAAGCATCTTGGTCATACCTGAAATTGCTTGCCCCTTCCTTATGGTGCGGTCTAACCATGGCCGCAGCTCACTATACAATTTATGGAGGGAAGCGCGATTTACTCTGGTGATCTCGAACAGCTCAACGTCATGCATGCCATCCATCTGGGCTCAGACCTCCGGACGATCTCAATGCCCATGAGCTGCAGATCTTCATGCTCCTCAAATTCACTTGAGCCGTCCATAGCTGCTAGCCTGCTAGTCTCGAGGTCAAAATAGTCCCGTAAGGGGATCGCAAAGGAAACGGTTTTAAAGAGTGGTGGTCCCTCGGCAATCAGCTCTCTGAATTAGTCGCAAGCCTATAACAATAACGTAAGTTATGTGAACGAACGCAAAATTTCTGATTTTGATAGGAAAATGATCCGAACTTACGCTAATTTTCAAATTTGCTTTCGTTCATCGAACGCGCATATACGCATTAGTCCGAATGTTCGTGCGAATGAAAAATGAAGGTAAAAAACAAAACAAAAAAACACCCACAAAAACATACGCGGACAGTTACAATAGTCCAGACTAATGTGTCTATGAATCGAGGCTATTGTCTTACCTTCTTTGTGTCCTACCCCTTCTAATTCTAAGGAACGGATCCTTCATTCTCTGGATGTGGTCAGGGCGCTCAAATTTTATTTGGTCGCCACTGAGTCGTTTAGGAAATCTGATGCTCTGTTTGTTCTTCCTGCTGGACCTAGGAAGGGTTTGCCTCCAGCCAAATCCACTATCAGTAAGTGGATCCGACAGGCGGTGGTGCAGGCTTACTCTGCTAAAGGGAAGGAACCTCCCTTCCGTGTTACTGCTCACTCTACTAGAGCTATTGGTGCTTCTTGGGCTTTTCAGCACCAGGCTTCTGTTGGAACAGGTTTGTAAGGCCGCTACTTGGTCTTCTGTTCATACCTTTTCTAAGTTTTACAAGGTTGATGTTAGGGCCTCAGCTGATGCTGTTTTTGGCCTCAAGGTGCTTCAGGCGGTAGTGGCTTGAACTGCCTGCCGTTACTCATTGGGGATCCCACCCTACTTTTACGGACACTGCTATTGGATGTCCCAGAAGTAATGATTGAAATGAAACAGGCCGTGCTGTACACTTGGAAAAATACACCTGTAGAATTGTTTTTACTGTGTACAGCACGGCCTGTTTCATCCCTCCCTTGTTATCGTTATCCTGGTTGCCTCTTTATGGTGATTGATCAAAAGTTTATTTTTTATGAGGCTGTGTATTTTTTTAACATGGTTTATCTCCCTTATCTACCTCTTCTTGTATAACGGCTTTTCAACACTGGGGGTCTATGGGTGATTCCTGGCTTTTTATAGGGCTGGGAGGAGCCACAAATCTTCTGCAGTCAACTGCGCCACCTTGTGGCAGAATACCCAGAAGTAATGATTGAAATGAAACAGGCCGTGCTGTACACAGTAAAAACAATTCTACAGGTGAGTACTCTCAGAATTGTATGTTCTTTGTTCTTGTGGCTCTGTGTTGCTAAAGTGGGAGTAGCTATCCTGGCAAGGAATAAAGCTCTCTGGTATAGCTGATGATTAGCAGGCTAGAGTCAGGAAGTCTTTGTTCTGTATACCAAACACACTACTTTAAAGTGCAATTACCCTAATGATGTTATCATTGCCTGATTCAGATCTGATCTAAATGTTTCTCCAAGGCACATATATTGTGATTTCAGTATATTTAAAGTAAAATGCTTGGCAGTTTGTCACTGTATAGGCTTCCTTTCTAAAGTCAGAAACAAATAAATTCTTGCCCAAATGGTGGGGACTGCAAGATAAAAGGTGTGGTTTCTCCTGGCCTATATATGCTTCAGCATGCTTTCGTTCTTGCAGTTAGACTGGACTGCAAAAGTCTGGATTTATTTCAGTTATGTTTTTCATTATACAGGTTTTATTCAGGAAGCAAAGGATATAACCCTGTCTGTCTTCCAGTCCCTTACAGTGCCACTGATTTGATGGACCCACCTTTGCCTGGAGTCGGTTATACTGACTCCAGAGGATCAGGGTGATTTAGGGGTAGGCGCCAGGGTCCTGTGGGAGCTACGGAGTGTCACCTTATTTTGAAGATGACCCGTCTGAAGGGACAACCAGCCACAGGTTCTTGTCTGCTGAGCCTGCAAGGGGGAACATGGGGGTAATATTCCCCTTTGCTTTTTTTCTTCCCACAATATGCATTGATGTTGGTGTTTGCACGTGTGTTATGGCACGCTTCGATTTGAATTTTGCACCATGGAAGGGGGGTGGGAACGCACTGTTGATGGGTGGGGTGGGGCATGTCAGGCATCAAACAGGAAGCAGGAAGGTTGCGGCTTCTTCACACTGCAGCCGCAGTGGTTAGGAGTCAGGGTTGTGAATCTCATGGAAGCCTCTGGGTCTGTTCCCTCTGAGCTTACAACTCCTTCAGCAGCTCTGCCTTGCTTTGATAACCCTGGGTTTCTTATCCAGTTTGATATGACGTAGAGATCTACATGCTAAGGGTCTCTTAGAGCCTCTGGTTTCAAGGTCCTTGAAGGCATCAGAGAAATGGAAACATTTTGTTTCCAGAGACTCTTCTGATTCAGAGAAGGAGGATATTTATGTTGCCATAGAATTTCAGGATGTTTTTTCAAAGGGAGAACTCGGATTCAGAGTCATCTGAACAGGGGTCTCTGTTTAGCAAGCAGATTGATAGTCTGATATCTTCTGGATATCCCAGATTCCTAAAGTCTCTAAGAGGAAAAGGGGAATACGTACAAACCAGTAAAGCAAAAGCAACTGTTACCCGAGCAGTCTCATTTTACCAGACTTATCCAAAACAAATGGGGAAAGCCAGACAAGCTCCCCACCATTCCTAGAGTCCTGGGTACTATATACCTTTTTCTCTCAGACCTGATTAAGTCATGCCCCCCCCCCCCAAGACCAGCATGGAAATTTATAGGTACGTTATTTCTTCTATGGATGATATGGTGAGACTAAACGCTAGAGGTATGGCTTAAGCAGTGGTCGGCCGGCAGATGCAACTTCCAAGATCTTCCTTTTAGCTTTGGAAAGCTTTGGCTGGATGGTCCGAATTTACAACTATCCGAATTTACATATCATTCCTTCAAGAGTTATCTCCTTCTTGAGAATAACGTTGGACATGGCTCAGTTTTTCTTCCGAAACAGAAGAGACTCACTTCAGGCCCGGGTACAGACTCTCTTGACCTGTCCTTACTCGACGATCCGTCAAGGAATGTGCTTATTGGGCCTAATGGTGTCTTGCTTCGAAGCAGTGCCTTTTGCACAGTTTCACAAAAGCCTCCTGCAGGCGGAACTGCTCTCAATCTGGGATCGAACCATGGAGACTCTGGATCACCCCCTACATGACACACTCAGAAAGGCAGTCTCTAGCCTGGTGGCTGAATCCTCAGCCTCTTCAGGTGGGCAGATCCTTTCTACCTGTACAATGGAAGACAGTCACCACAGATGCCAGCCTAACGGGTTGGGGGGTGTTATGGGATCACAGATGATCCAGGGGTAGTGGGGCCCAGGGAAGAGCAAACTTTCAATAAATATTCTGGAACTGAGAGCAATTCTACTGTCTCTCACACATTGGACCTCCAAGGAGGTGAGCAGGATTTTACTCTGGGACGAGTAGCATGTTCCGTGCATCTCTACGATCCACATACCAGGAGTGGACAACATGCAAGCTGATCATCTAAGCCGGGCAGTCTTGGATCAGGGAGTCTGATTCATGCACTGGGGGCTCCCAGATCTCTTTGAATCCCACCACAATCGGAGGGTTCCGAAATTTGTCTCCCATCCAGGGACCCTCTAGCTACAGCAACAGATGCACTGACCTTGCCTTGGTCCGCATTCAGGCTTCTCTATGCGTTCCCTCTATTTCTGCTCGAGTACTAAAATGCGTACATAGTAAGAATGTTGGAGGGCGACCGTTGGTGGCTTCCTGACAATCCAGATCTCCTCACACAAGGGCCTCTACGGCACCCCAATTTATGAGTTCTGGCTTTAACAGCATGGCTATTGAAACCTCCATCCTGGCAGAAAGAGGTTTATCTGCTGGGGTCATTCAGGACATGATTCAAGCCTGAAAGTCTGGTGGGTCTTTATCACTTGGTGTGAATCCAGAGGTTTCGCTTGTAGGTCCTTTTCTATCTCCAGAATTTTGGAATCTTCAGTTGAGCACAGTATCAGATATCTGCTTTATCCATCTTTTTTTCAGAAACCCATTGCTGAAAATAAACTTATAAGGACATTTTTACAGGGGGTCAACCATGTCTGACCTCCACGAAAGCCTCTTCTGCCTGTCTGAGACCTGAACTTAGCTTTATCAGCCCTTCGGGGTCCTCCCTTTTAACCACTGGCAGAAGTGTCACTAAGGTTAATGACACTTAAAGTCATCTTCCTAGTGGCAATAACCTCTATCCGTATTTAGTTCTGCATAAAGACAAGGTTGTCTTCCATTTTAAGCAAGACATTCTTCTAAAGGTGATCTTGCTCCCTATGTCCTTTTACCCTTTTTATGTCCTGCTCCGGTCAGCCATAAGGAGAGAGTCCTCTAGTCCTTGGGTGTGTCGTGAAAGCCCTTAAATATTATATCTCTGCTACACAGACCTTCCGCAAGTTTTCCTCCTTATTTATTGTATTTGAGGGGCCACGGAAATGTCTACCACCAGCTAAGTCTACCATCAACCGATGAATTAGACAATGGGTGATAAGGGCCACATCTCCAAGGGGAAGAATCCTCCTTTTCAGTGCACGGCCCACTCTACAAAAACTATCAGAGCTTCATGTGCCTTTCAGCACCAGGCTTTAGTAAAGCAGGTTCGCAAGGCTGCTACTTGGTCTTCAGTTCATATATTTACCAAATTTTATAAGGTAGACGTTAGAGCCTCAGCGGATGCCACCTTTAGTAGAAAGGTATTACAGATGGTAGTAAGCTCTTCAGCTAAGGTTTGATTTTTGTAATGAGGAGTAGAGGAATAAGATCAACAATTAAAGGCACTGCTTTTGGCGGCCCTGGAGTGGAATTTGAGAGAAAATACAATCCTGTGATTCTCACCTGTAGAATTGTTTTCCCTCTTCTTCCATTCCAGGGCATCAGGCCCTCCCTATCTGCTAGGCTACTATATCTGTTCCTCGGATGGCATAGTAAATAGTAAAGAGAGGAGCTTATCTTGTCTCTTCTTGTTTCCAACTAATCGTGGGGCTTCTTATGATGCCTTATCCTCCCGGGCGCTTTATCTACAGCTTTTCAATTACTGGATTGTGGAGAGTGGACAGAAGTATAAATAGGCCAGGAGAAACCACACCTTTTTTCTTGAAATGCCTGATGCGGGTACGCACTTCACAAAGAGATAAAGCAGGAATGCGGCCTGTGCATTAGGTTTGATTTTAGTATCAAAAGGACTTCTCCCAAGACCACTGACATGGCTGAGCCTTCCTTGTCAGTCAGCAGATTATTGGGAGGAGGTTCATAGCAGACTCTCCACCACCGGACATTTATCCAAGAATGTAATTTATAAAACAAAATGGAAATAAAAGTATATAATAATATAATTATAAAAATATAAATAAAACATATAATTTGTTCCAATGCTAATTAAAAAAAAAGTTCTGTTTTAATAGCATTTAGATACATTAGAATACATGATTTACATTCTTATTTTTCTCAATTTCACAAGTTTATTGACTGGCTGATGACACTCCTTGAAAGTCCAGAGGGAGCTTTATCAGAATCATCAAGAACAACATTGAAAGGTTTAGTATATACCACTTATAAATTACTCCTAATGGCTAAAATATATTGCAAGAGTTTGTGTTTATGCATGTCTCAATATTTTGAGTTTAATAGAGTCTCCCCGACTGAATGCAGGTGACATCATTTCTCATTCATAAGGGTAAGGTTGGTTTTAAAATGGCCTCACAAGGTTGAGCGCTGGAGGGCTATAGCTACCCCTAAACATGGCCTTAAAATAGACCTATCAAAAAGATTTTCATTATCCTGATGATAGGTCCAGTCTCCTTGGACATCCTGATTTGGAATGCCTGCAGCATAAAACTCCTCAGATCGCCCATACAACCCACCTCTCTGCTGTTCCCACAGCACATGCACGGGGCTCTCGGCCAATCAGTGCTTTATGCTGTGCATACTAATGAGTGCCAGCATAAGAAGCTTCTGCATCCCTGCTGCTCTCGTGCCCAGCATATGTGAATGTCAATTTTGGCATGGAATAACATAATATGTGTGTCACTGGCCATAAGTACAAAACTGCTCCAAAACAGGCTAAGAACTATTTATCTGAATTTATTGTGTATTTTTATGTGCTTGTTTTGTATGCTTAACACTGTTCTTGGTGTGACAACCCGTACATACCACCCAGGGGGTACTTGAGATACTTGTGGCATTTGATGAAAAAGGTTGGAAACCCCTGATCTAGGGTGTGGATTATCTTTAACTTGATTATCAAATTTTTATACCATGTTAAGCTCACTTATTGACATTTTTTAAATCATGTGTGTGTGTTTTTTTTATTTTAGCTGCACTTCTTAACTTAAGGAGCCTTTCGGAGTTTAAAAGGAAAGCAGTATGGACCAGAGCTTTTGGCTGGTGACGTGTTTCCATGTCTTAGACAAATCAGTGGCCGTCATAAACTTTTCCTGCGTTCACTACTTCAATCTGAACTTGAGGCCCAACAAAAAGAAAAGTACACAGGGTGGATATGTGTATTGTGTTGGTTTGGCAATGCACTTATTAGCCTACCTGTCACTGGTCTAATGCCTTTCTTTACTGGAATGAAAACCTGGGTAGACCTGTGTTTTATGATAGGAACCACCATGGAGACACAAGATAGGTCCAATCCCATCTTGTGTAGTATTATCTGATTTACTGTTTCATCATTTAAACCAAGAAGACTGCTCCTCCTCCGATGCTATTGAAGTGATGGGTCTCACACCCTGGATCTTTGGGGTTGAAAGTAAACACTCTAAATGCCCAGAATTGAACTTTAATCCACTGAATATACTGCATTGCAGCACAGAATGATGGATTTTGATCAATGAAATAAAACACGGTTGAAATAGTCAGGAAATGTGTCTGTTTATTAATACATGCACCTAAGCTGTTAACATTTGTGTAAACCTATCTCCCATTCAAATTAGAGAAGGTCCACATGATTCCAGAGATATACTCTGAGATGCTAATCTTAAGCACAGTTTAGTACTGTATATATCATTGTATATACCTATTGGGATATACAATATTGGGATATATGGAAAGAGAATACCAAAGTATTGTGGGTAAGGAATCACATCATTATTGTTGTGACCTGCTCACTTCCTGCTCTACATGTGAAATATTATAGAAAATCCTAATCAATTCTAGGGCCAACACTTTATTCTAGGCTGCACTGAAAAAATAGTCTACATTTATTCACATATTTAATTCCCTGTAAAAGACACTAAACATATTTTGCACTTGGAAGAAAAAAATATTTAGGCTAAAGCTGTAGCCTTGCTGTGGTCTTTTACCTGCCTCAGCGCTCTGCATTCATTAATCTAGCCAGTGCTCTTACTCAAGTTTATCTGCCATTATGGTCCCCTCTCCATCATAGACCTGGTGAAAATGCTTCTAGGAAAAAATGCACAGTGAAATTGCAGGAAAAAAATATTTGCTTATCTTCCTGCAGGGGCAGTATTGATTCATTACATCTTCTACCAGGGGACAAATACTGCAGAAATGTAGTTTTAGATGGTGCCTTGTAAGAGCTAGACATGCTACTTTGACCTGTGGTTTTCTTATTCCTTTTATGATTTTGGTTATTTGAATATAGGGCCCATTGGATCAGCATCTTGCTTCTGCACTTCCTTGCCTAGTGGAAAATACCCCATTTTGTTGATCCCTGGACGGGGGAGAAAGGCACTGCAACATGCTTGTATCTATTAACTGTGGCTGCTTTTCTTTTACAATAATTTTTATTGTTTCATAAGAAAATAAGATAAGTCATACTCATTGCAATGATATCACGCTGTAAACCATGTCAGCTACATCATAGATATATGACATCAGAACCACAGTATTCAGAAATTCACATTGCACATTTAGAGCTATAAGCGTATCCTTCCTCATGTTACCATACAAAAACTGTGGTTGTCATAAGACAACTAGCCTCACTTCATCAGTGGCAAGGCTAAGCCTCCAAGTACAAATGTTCATTTGCATAAAGAATAAGGATAGAAAAAGACATACTAACACAAGGAAGGGACAAGGTGGCAAGTAGGAGGGAGGGAAAGGGAGAAAGGGGGGGGCCCTAGCCAGCAGCTCCCATCTACCCCAGAGTTCCTAAAGGTCACCTACTTTTTTACTCACGCCAATAAATTTAATCCATGGGGACCATATATCACAAAAACGATCATAGTCATCGTGGGCTATTGCCGTTAATTTTTCCATTACTAAGATATCAGAAATTTTTGTGATCACCATCTGCCATGGCAACTGCCCACTTTTCCAGTTTCTGGTTATCACTAGTCTCGTTGCTGAAAAAATATGCAGTGTAAGTTTCCATTGATTAGACTTAAAGTTAGTAGCCTTGTGAGATAAAATAGCCTCCCATGCGCTAGGGGAAAAAGTGCCTTCGAAAAGTAGAGATAGGAGATCGTATACGCTATGCCACAGCTTGCAAACAAGGGGGCATGTCCACCATATATGGTACATAGTGCCTCTTTCCTGGCATCCCCTAAAGCACAGGGAAGAACAATCTTTATTGAATTTATGAAGCCTAGCAGGCGTAAGATACCATCTAAACAAGACTTTAAATGAATTCTCCTGAATAAGAGTGTTACAGGACACTTTTCCAGCCGATTTCCATATACTTGGCCAGGTTTGTTCATCTCCTATTTTCCCTAGATCATCTTCCCATTTAATCATGTATGGATGAGGGTTGCCCCCCTCGACCTTGACCAGGGACGCATAGAGTTCTGAAATTGCTCCCCCTGCCAGAGGGTCTCGCAAGCATCTCTGTTCAAAGTCCGAGGGTTTACCAACATAGTTCAGGTTCCGAATTAATGATTTAAGAAAGTGATTCAGTTGCAGGGCCCTAAAATTCTCAGTAGAGGGTACTATGATCCGGGTGGTCAGTGAGAACGGTTGCTCTCCTCTCCACCCTGAGAGCATGTCTTGTATTGTATGGTACCCCTGTTCCTCCCACCATCCAAATCTCTGCCTGGACTCCAAGCCCGGGGGGAACAGTGGATTTCCCAGGATTGGAGCCACTGGCACATGCGGTGAACACCACCCCCTGAGCCTTGCATTCCTGTCTCAAATATCCAGTGCAGGACCCATGCTTTGAGGCATGGTTACAGGTCTGAGCCTCTTTGGTGTCCAAAGGATTGATGTCACCGAGATCGGAGATATAGTGTTAGACAGCATTTGCACCCAACCAGGTGTATTTTTGGTAGACTGCAAAGGGAGCAGTGAAGCTAATTGTGCTGCCATGTAATATTTTTATAAGTATGGGACCCCCAAACCTCCTCCCTCCCTTCTACAATAAAGTGTTTTCCTGGCTATCCGCGGTCTAATCGTCCCCCACACATATTTATTAAGCTTTTGTTGCAAAGACTGAAGAGCCGCTTTAGTAACACCAATAGGGAGTACTCTAAAGGAATACAATAGCTTGGGCAAAATAGTCATCTTCACCGCTGCCAGACGCCCCAGCCACGAAAGGTTTACATGACGCCAAGTAGATAAGAGATCACTCAGCTGATTAAATAGGCCCGGATAGTTTGCCTTGTACAATGCGTCACATGACGCCGTCAGTTTAACCCCTAAATAAGGAAGCTTATTGACCCAAAGCCAGGGAAAGTTACCCCTCAACAATGACTTCCCAGCATTGATTCTGAGACCTGACACGGTGCCAAAAATCTCTAACTCTGAAACCAGATTAGGTGCCGTTATGTGTGGAGAAGAGATGGTGAGCAACTTATCATCCGCAAACATGGACAGTTTGTGTTCCATTTTTCCATGATGAATACCCCTTATTGCCTGACTGTGCCTAATATTGGATGCCAGGGGCTCCAAGGCCAATATGAACAATATAGGGGACAAAGGGCATCCCTGGCGCGTGCCCCGACCGATGGAAAAAGGAGCAGACTCAAACCCAGAGTACTTCACATTTGCTGTTGGCCGGTGGTACATAGCACTGACCCAGGATTTGAGACCCTGCCCAAAACCCCATCTGTCTAAAGTCTGCATCAGGTAGCCCCAGGAGAGGCAGTCAAAAGCTTTTTCCATGTCAAGAGATAAAAGCATGACATCTGACTGAGCGGACCTAGCCACTTCCATGAGCTGTACTATACGTCTCACCCCATCTGAAGACTGCCTCCCTGGGACAAACCCTACCTGATCAGAATGTATCAGGGAACTGAGAAACGTATTGATCCTAGTAGCAATGATTTTCCCTAGAATTTTTAGGTCTAGGTTCAGTAAAGAAATAGGGCAATAATTCTGCCAGGCTAAGGGATCCTTCCCCGGCTTTGGGATCATGACAATGGCAGCAGACAAAGACTCCGGGTCAAAGCGATTTCCTGCTTTGATACCATTATACATGGTTGTGAGGTGTGGGGCCACTACGTCAGTCAGTTTTTTGTAGAATACTGCTGTATAGCCATCAGGCCCAGGCCTCTTATTGGGTTTTAGAGATGCTATTGCTTGTTTCACTTCCAACACTGATATGTCTGCATCAACAAATTCTGCCCAGTCTGAATCCAGCCGAGGCAGGACAGTATTATCGAGGTAGGTCTTCACTGTTCCATCATCTAATCTCTTCTGTGTCTCATATAGCCTAGCCAGGCCCTGCCTAAACTCTTCCAATATTTTACATGGATTGCTAGTCACTTGCCCATTACTCACCTTCAGTTTGATATTGGGGGGGAGTTTCGTCTGGCACCGCAGTTGTGATGCTAAGAGGGTATTGGGCTTATTTGCCAAGGTATAATACCTTTGAGCTGACCATTTATACCTGCGCTCTGCTGCCTGCATCTGGAGTGAGTTAAGCTCCACCCTAGCCTTCTCCATCCTCTGCCTATTCAATTTACAAGCATTGACTTTAAAAGCCTGGGATGCAGCCGAGTATTCTGTTTCCAGTGAGGTCATAAGCTGAGTTTTTTCCCTTTTGGCCCGGGCAGCCCTGGAGAGAAAATGCCCACGCATCAGTCTTAAATGCTCCCCAAAGGGTTGATGGTGACTGAACTGAATTTACATTTGCATGGAAAAAAATTTCCGCCTCCTTTACTGCCTCCAGTACTTTTTCTTTGGAGGCCAGGAGGGTATCATTAAGTACCCAGGCCGAGAGGCCAGGTTTAATTACTAATGACTTACAGGTAACGCTAATTAAGTCATGATCTGACCATGGCACTTGATGTATATAAGTCCGAGTAACATTGGGAAAAAAATTTTTGTGGGCAAAGAAATGATCAATCCTAGTGTGGAGGTTGTGGGGGATGGAATAATGAGTGTAATCTCTCTGAAATGGGTGCATATCCCTCCAAATATCCACCAGACCTACCTTAGAGATCACAGAGTGGAACAATTGGGCATCCCTTCTATGTTGTGCCGTTGGCGGAGCAGATCTATCCAGAACTGGATCCATAGTAAGATTTGAATCGCCACCTACAAGTACTATTCCTTTTTTATGCCTATTCAGGAGCTTACACACCTTATTCAAAAACTCAATTTGACCTATATTTGGCACGTAATAGTTTAGCAATGTGACTTCTGCATCCTGTATGGTACCCTGAAGTAGCAGAAACCTGCCAGCAGGGTCCAAGATTTGTTTAGTACATTTAAAATGTGTCCGGGAATGAAAAGCAATAAATACTCCCCTCTGCTTTGTCTTTGCCCTGGCGTGATATACCACTGGGTATTTAGGACTTAAAAATTTAGGGGTCGAAGACACAGAGAAGTGAGACTCTTGGGCATAAATTACATCCACATGCGTAGAACTAAAATATCTAAAGACCCTAGATCTCTTATTCGGAGAATTCAGCCCCTGCACATTAACCGATACAATTTTAAGCCCCATCAATATGGCGCATTATGCTCCGAGCTACATACCTCAGGAACGTTGGCACATCTGGATACAGCTCCCCCCGGAAGGGGTGGTAGGAAAGGGAAAGAGGGTGAAGAAGGGGGCGGATAGGAATTAAGGGTGATCTAGTAGGGCTAGAAAATAAAAGAGCTTGGATGAGAGTAGAAACACACACATTAAAAGATCTTAAATGAATAGCATAAAACCACATTGTAAATTTGACACATAGCTCCATCGTTGTGACAACAGTCACTACTAGTGTCTCCTAACCAACAGGAATCTCCCGCTGGAGAGGGGCCGGACCACTTGCGCAGCTCTCGGGAGCCAAAGTAAGCTTACAGCCTTCCGCGCATGATTGTGGAAATCAGCAACTTTTGGTTATCCCTTCAATGTGGATCGCCAAAATGCCTCAGATGGACTATCAACCTTTAAACTTTCCAGCATAATGGGATAATGCAATACAGTAAACCGTCAATCATTATAACCTGACATCTGTCCTCGTCAATCTACCAGGCCCCAGCCAAGGCGTGGCATCGAGGAGAACCGCCCGGTGAGCCACCAAGACCAGGGAAAATACCCCATATCTCGAGCCGCCCACCACAATGTGGCTGCTTTTCTAAGGTCCATAGCAGCAAGGAAGATCCTCTTACCCCATAGGTGTTTAGGTTAGAAGAGAATGGAAAAAGTCAGATACATTGCCACATTGTTCTTGATGTTTTGAAAGGTTTTTATCCATCCCCTCCTAAATGTTCAGACTTATGAAGTGGTGTCCCTAAAGTGGACCGGTATGTTGCCATCCTATTTGATGCACTAGCTCACAGCTAATATTCTCAAGATTCCTCCCTAGCGTTTACAGAAAGCTTTCTGAATTAACTTCTCACCGAAGGGAGCTGTGGCTATACCTTTCTTTGCCTCCACATCTGTAGGTATTTCTATAAGGTGCTGGGCAAATACTATCCTTCAAAGCCTGTCAGGGCACCTATGTGGGCTAGAAACTCATGTGCTTATGTCAAAGCATCGGCCTACCATAGCCCAAGGATCCCTTATAACCAAGTCCAAAGTGGACACCCCCAAACATTCACTGCGACAGAATGGTGTATGTTGGTTCTTCATGCGTCTCTTTTCATTGCAGTGAATGGGGGGGGGGGGGCAGTTAACAGTGAAATAGTGGGGGGTGTCTCCCCATCGGAGAACATGGAAGAGGCACGCATTTGGGCTGGTGGCATGGGACATGGACAACGAGCAAACAGTTAAGAGCTAGAGCCCCGGACTAGGTATACAGCCAGGTTTGTTTCTTTCTTTTAATAAAAGTAAGGGGGGACAGAAACCTGATTCCCCTGAATTTTATTCCCAACAGGAGAAGAAAGCTTGTCGGGCATTTTATTCAGTTCAGGTGTATACTGTATTTTTCGCCCCCTGTAAGACGCACATAGAATTTGGAGGAGGAAGAATAGAAATAAAATATTCTGAACCAAATAGTGAGGTAAAATGTCCCCCCCCCCCCCCAAAAAAAACCTAACAAAAACAAGCAGCATGCCGAATCCCCTGTCCCCATATAACAGACAGCATGCAGAATAGCCCTATAACCTGTAACAGGTAGTGTGTCCAGGTTCTAACCTTTCTTTTTTTTTTTTGCTTACAAATAGGAATATGGGAGCGAGACGGCGATTGCACTTGCCCCCCCCCCCCCCCCCCCATTTCTATGCTTACTGTACCAGACCAGAGCCTGGCCTAGGGACAGATATCTTGGAATCCCATACAGAAGTAGACCGGTGTACTAAAAATACCTGATTTTCTCCAGTTAGGAGTTGATGCAGGCACCACTGCAAGCACTCTGAGGGGTGAGATGACAGCCTTGGCTGTCCACTTTCAGAAGCTGTTGACCCTTAATCCTGTTGGATATTTATGTGCCTAGTTCTTTATATTTAAGCTCACCTGGGCCAATGGTACTTGGAACTGGCTTTTCAATCATTAGATTGGTTTCCTTTGTGGTTTCTGTCCCAAAGGTGGCAGCTCTGTGCTCCCATCGAGGCTATCTGGTAGGCCATCTGAAGATGCTTAGAGAAGTTAGGTTATGCATGGCCTAGACCCATGTCTTCAGAATATTAATATTTTCTTTTTTTCCTTATGGAAGGTCCTGAAAAAGGAGGATAGCTTCTTGGTCTCCGGAGCACGCCCTTGACAAATTTCATTAGATAATGGAGCAGATGTTGGTCTAACGCAGCTCCCACTATCTAAAGTTTTTCTTAGTTGTATGCTGGGGCCTTCGCTTTATTGTTTTTAGTTTGTTCAGGGTTTGGGCGCTGTTGCCTGGTTGAGGACTAACTGAAGTGGGCCTCTAGCCTATTAACCCACAATGACCCTATCCTGATTTGTTCCTTGCCCCTGAAACATTCTGATTTGGCATGCCCCTTCTGAATATTCCCGCATTACAAAGATGCTTACTTTTTTTATTTCTACGATCCACCAGTAGGATGCCCAAATTTACCCCACACAATCACAGAAAGTTGCTGCACAACCCACACAAGTTTAAAAGTTTAATATATGCTGCATTAATTAAAAGCACATTTATATAAAATACAAGACAATAAAAACCTGTCCTGCCAGTCTGCTGGTATTATCTTAAAGTGGACCTCCAGTCAAAAAAAAAAAGTTTATTAAATAGTTTCCCCTTTTATTTTCAGTGGCATAAGCAGTTTGAGAGGGCTTAACCCCATGCAGATGTTGTGGATTGGCAAAAGACGCGGTCAATCTGGAAATCAAGCCTAGACCATGTTGATCTACCCAGTTCATACACCAGACTCTTATTTGTGGATTTCTCATTTCATCATTTCTTCATCACTGTCCCTGCGGCCCGCCCCTCGAGGTTTACCCGACGCCATTTTTTTCTTGGTTCCGGCTGCTGCGTGACGGGCTTCTACCTACCGCGGTCTGTGAGTGCCCTCGCGGGCAGCTTTATTACCGTTGTTATTTATTTGTACACTTACGGCTCCGCTTTGCTTATGTCTTTCAGACGGGCCAAACCCTCTTGGCTTCTCCCGGCCCTACTCTCTCTATTTAGTTAATTAACTTGTGAGGTCTAGTGTAAATTACTCCCACTTCCCTAGCGGGTTATTGGGGCATCCCGGGTTGCTTTTATAGCGTCAATCCCTATCGGCCTATTGTGCCGCTATAATCACTATATGGAGGCGGATAATGTGCTTGGGGCGGATAATGTGCTCGGGGGTTCCTTCGGGACAAGCCCGGCTGTGTGTAGCTTGTGGGGTGTCCCCTATTAGTGCTGACAATGTGCGGGTCTGTGTACCTTGTGCCCAGCAGGTGCTTGCGCTGCAATTTGGCCTTCCAGTGGCTGGGCCTGCGCCTCGTTTCACTTCACCTACTCCCCCAAGCTTAAATCTCACTCCCACTGAGTTGCATACAAGTGGGGATTCTCAGCCTGATGTGTCTTCTAGACTGGCTAGTGTTGAGAAGTTGATTGCAATACCTTGGCGCGTAAGGCCTCTGCAAAAAAGCGGCACTTAACGCCTGATGTCATTCTTTTCCCTATGGAAGCTGATGAGTTTTTGGATCTGTCTGGCTATACCCCTTTGGAGGAAGGGGAGATATTCTCTGACCCAGGGTCATCTGATGAGAGGCCCAGGGGTCATGACGATTCTGGCTCTGACCCCTGGGCCCCAGATGATACTGATAGGCGGTTGGCTCAGATTTTTGAGGTTTTGTCTTTTTCTCCCCCTGTTGCAGCCCCCAGGCAACAGGGGGAACTTTTTCATACTGCTAAGTCACGCTTGGAATTTCCTGAGCAAGCCCATTTTAATAACCTTGTGCTCAAGGAATGGGAGCGCCCCAGCAGGCTTCCCGGTGTACCTAAGAGTTGGGATAGGAAGTATCCCTTTCCTGCTGATGTGGTGAAGTGTTGGTCATCCCCTCCTGAGGTGGATGCCCCGGTCCTAGGGTTATCTAACACCTCTGTCATGCACTCCCCTGACTCTACTACGCTGCGGGATAGTGAGGACCGGCGCATTGATCAGCTGGTGTCCCATGCCTTTGCATGTGTGGGGACGGCGCTGCGCCCGGTCTGTGCCTCTGCCATTACGGCTGTGGCTATTAGGACCCTGCTCAGAAGTATCCTTGATGGTGCCCCTGATGATGTGTCTAGGGAGGAGTTTAATGCACTGTCTAGTTGTGATGTTTTTGTGACCTATGTCCTCTCTGCCTCGGATGACACCATTAGAATGTGTGGCAGAACCTCTGCCCTTGGGGTGGCTATACGCCGCTCGGTTTGGCTGCGCCAGTGGGCTGCTGACAACGCTGCCAAGAAAACCCTCACTGGTTTTCCCTTCAAAGGACTACGCCTGTCTGGTGTAGAGAGGCAGGTTACCCCAGCGCAGGCAGCAGTCTCGGCCCTTTCGGGGTCAGGGCTCCTTTTCCTCCCCTTACCGTGGTGCTAGACAAGGGAGGGGGGTTTCCTTTACTGGGGCCGAGGAGACTCCTGGGGTAGGGGCAGAGGACGTGGACGTCCTGGCTCCTCCTGGGGCTCCAAGCTTAAGTCCTCTCCCAAGCCCCCTCAGGCATGATGGGGCACCCTCACCCATCCAGGTGGGGGGACGGCTTCAGCACTTTGCTCACGTCTGGAGGCTTCATGCCCCAGACCGGTGGATTCAGGAGGTAGTGTCCTCCGGTTACAAGATAGAGTTTGCTGTTTGCCCTCCCCCAAGGTTCATCAGATCCCGGATTCCTCAGGACCCTGTGTCAGCTCAGGATCTAGTGCAGGTGGTGCAAAGCCTTCTGGACCTGGGGGTCATCTGCAAGATCTCTTTAAGAGAAAGGGGCAAGGGCTTCTATTCCAACCTCTTCACAGTGCCCAAAAAAGATGGGTCAGTCAGGCCCATCCTAGACTTGAAGATCCTCAACAAATTTGTCAGGTGCAGGCGCTTTTGCATGGAAACTCTGCGCTCTGCCATCAGTTCCCTGCGCCCAGGGGATTTCATGACGTCTGTGGACATCAAAGATGCTTACCTTCATATTCCTGTGTTTCCAGGTCATCAAAGGTTCCTCAGGTTTGCTCTGAAGGATCAACACTACCAATTTGTGGCATTGCCCTTTGGTCTCACCTCAGCTCCCAGGGTGTTCACCAAGGTGCTGGCTGGCGTGATGTCTCTGCTCAGGTTTCAGGGCATCCGCGTGCTGCCCTACCTGGACAACATTCTCATCACTTCCCAGTCTCTGCATCAGGCAGAGTTGGATACTCAGCTGGTAGTGTCCACCCTGGAGTCATTTGGCTGGGTGATCAACCACCCCAAGTCTTCTCTGTCTCCCTCCTTGGTGACTTCATTCCTGGGAATGAATCCGGATACAGTTCAGGCAAGGATTTTTCTTCCTCAGCAGAAGGTGGACAGTATGATTGCACAGGTCCAGTTCCTGCTATCTTGCCCTCATCCCTCCATCAGGCAGGGAATGCAGCTGGTGGGCCTGATGGTGTTGAGCTTCGAAGCGGTCCCTTATGTTCAGTTCCACTTAAGGCCTCTGCAACTCCACCTCTTGTCAGTATGGGACAAGGACCCTGCGTCCCCGGACAGGGTCTTTGTGCTTTCCCCCCTGGTCAGGCGGTCCCTCTCGTGGTGGCTGGACCCCAGGAACCTGTTGGGTGGCAGATCCTTTCTGACTCCCTCCTGGGAGATGGTCACCACAGATGCCAGTCTGTCAGGTTGGGGGGGTTTCTGGAAGCCCCTGCAGTTCCAGGGGAGGTGGGGTCCTCAGGAGGCCCACACACCTATCAACGTCTTGGAGCTGCGGGCGATCAGGTTTGTTCTGGCTCAGTTGACTCATCACCTTCGGGGCCTGCGTGTTCAGGTGCGCTCGGACAACCAGACGGCAGTGGCCTACATCAATCATCAGGGAGGGACCCGGAGCAAGGGGGCCCTCCAGGAAGCGTCTCTGATTCTGTCTTGGGCGGAGGCCAATGTCCCCTGCATATCAGCTGTGTACATCCCGGGGGTGGAAAATCTGCTGGCACACTCTCTGAGCAGGGGGACCTCTCGCCAGGGAGAATGGTCCCTCTGCAACAGGGTGTTTCAATCTCTGTGTCACCGTTGGGGCCAACCAGATGTGGATCTGTTTGCGTCCCGCCACAATCACAAGCTCCCGGCCTTTGTCTCCCTGTCCCAGGATCCTCTGGCCTTGGCCACGGATGCCCTAGCAATGTCATGGCAGGACTTTCAGCTCCTTTATGTCTTTCCTCCATTCCCCCTGCTGGGCAGGGTTCTGCGCAAGATTGCTCTGGAGTGGGTGCCAGCGATTCCGGTGGCCCCCAGGTGGCCAAGAAGAGTGTGGTTCGCAGACGTGGTGCAGCTGGCAGTAGATCAGTACGTTCTGCCCAGGGTGCCAGATCTGCTCACTCAGGGTCCCTTACGCCATCCCAATTTACAAACTCTGGCTTTGACGGCCTGGCTGCTGAAACCTCCATCTTGATGGAGAAGGGGCTGTCTACCTCTGTTGTTGATACCATGATAAAGGCTAGAAAGAAGTCTTCTTCTTCCATTTATTACAGGGTTTGGCGTGCCTACATTGACTGGTGTGAGTCTAGGTCTCTTCCCTGTCATGTGTTCTCTATTCCCAGGATCCTGGAGTTCCTGCAGCATGGGTTGGAGCTGGGGCTCCAACTCAGTACTCTGAAGGGTCAGGTTTCCGCCCTGGCTGTTTTCTTCCAGAAGTCCTTTGCTCAGCATTCTCTGATCAGGATTTTTTTCCAGGGGGTTACTCATGTGCTTCCCCCACGTAAGCCTATGTTGCCTGTTTGGGATTTGAACTTGGTCTTGTCTGCCTTGCAGGGTGCTCCCTTTGAACCTGTGAAGGATGCTGCCCTGGCCATTCTCAAGGTTGTCTTTTTAGTGGCTATCACCTCTGTTAGGCGTGTGTCTGAGTTGGTGGCGCTCTCCATCCAGCCCCTTTACTATGAGAGACACCAGGACAAGGCGGTGTTCCGCTTCAAGCCAGACTTTCTGCCTAAGGTTGTGTCTGCCTTTCATTTGAATCAGGACATTGTTCTTCCATCCTTGTGCCCTAATCCTAGTAATGCTAAGGAGAGGGTTTTGCATTCTTTGAAAGTGGTTAGATCTCTGAAGTACTACCGTGTTTCCCCGATAGTAAGACACCGTCTTACTTTCTTTTTATCCCCAAAAGCCCCACTATGTCTTACTTTCGGGGTATGTCTTATATTAGAAAAAAATTGTCGAATTTTTTGTTTTAACCATAAAATTAACATTTATTATCATGACCTGGGGGGTTTCACACAGTGGGGCATCCCGATTTTAGATGCCCCAGGGAGGAGGGAATGGATCAGCCCGGGAGTCTTATAGATTCCTGGGCCGATCCAGCTGGGTTTTGGTCCACTTTAAAAAAAAAATCAACTGGATGGGTGAGCCCCCCTTGGTCCAATGTCAAGATCAGACCCCTAATCCCCATTCATGCAAACGCACACACTCACACAGACACACACTCTCTCACACACATACCGTAGACACAAACACACACTCACAGAGGCACAAACACTCACAGTCACACACACAAACAGTCACACACACAGACAGTCACAGACACACACACTCACCGGAACATCTGAGACGCGGCTGCTGCGGGTGGCAGATCCTCCGAGGCGGGGTGGGCTGCGGGCGCCGGAGCTGCGTTGCCTGGGCGGAAGAGGCAGGGCTGGGATCCTCCGAGGCGGGGAGGGGGGGCTGTGGGCTCCGAAGCTGCCTCACTAGGGCGGAAGGGGCGGGGCCGGGATTATCAGAGGAGAGTGTGCGGGCGCCGGAGCTATCGAGCCCGGGGGGGGGCGAGGGGAAGTGCCGCCGGAGCCGCCTGGGCTTCTTTCATGGACAGCCGCCCTACTGCCAGCTGACGGCCCTGGGTAAGACATATGTCTTACTTTCGGGGTACGGCTTATATCAGCCGACCCCTCTGAAACCCCCGATACGTCTTACTATCGGGGGTGTCATACTATCGGGGAAACACGGTATTTGGTGGCTACTACACCTTTCAGAAAAACTGATGCTCTTTTTGTGGTCCCTTCTGGTCCTAGGAAGGGTTTGGCTCCTGCCAAGTCTACTATCAGCAAATGGATCAGTCAGGCTGTGATTCTGGCCTATTCTGAAGAATCCTCCCTTCCGCCTTACTGCTCATTCTACTCGTGCTATTGGGGCCTCTTGGGCTTTTCAGCACCAGGCTTCTGTTGAACAAGTTTGCAAGGCCGCTACTTGGTCTTCTGTTCATACTTTTTCTAAATTTTACAAGGTTGATGATAGGGCCTCAGCTGATGCTGTTTTTGGCCGCAAGGTTTTGCAGGCGGCAGTGGTTTAAACTGTCTGCTGTTACCTTTTCTTGGGGATCCCACCCTACTTTATGGACACTGCTATTGGATGTCCCGATAGTATTATATTTGGAGCAGGATGTACTGTATACTAAGAATAATACAATTCTGTGATTACTCACCTGTAGAATTGGTATTATGAGTATACAGTACGTCCTGCTCCACCCCACCCTTGGTTTTGCATTAACTTGGATCCCCTGTATGGTGATTGTTATCATTGTTGTAGTTACCAGTTTGGGTTGTTTTAATTCTCCCGGCTTCTCGTTAACTGCTTTTCAATGCTGGGGATTGTGGGAGGTCCCTGGGTATTTGAGGGGCCGGGAGGAGCCTATTTTCGATGTCTCTGCAGCCCAGCGCCATCTGGCGGAGTAATACCCAAGTGTAAGTAATCTATCTAGAGCAGGACGTACTGTATACTCATAATACCAATTCTGCGGGTGAGTAATCACAGAATTGTATTTTTCCATCTACACAAATGACTTCAAATCATCAGATCCATCCATCAAGATAATCAAGTATGTAGATGATACCACATTGGTAGGCCTCATCAAAGACAATGATGAGTCTCCCTACCGAACACAAGTAAAAAACCTGGAATCCTGGTGCAAAGAGAACAACCTCATCCTGAACATCCAGAAAACGGTTGAACTTGTAGTTGACTTCAGACGTTCCCACCTAGTGCAGCGTCCCATTTACATTGGTAATGGCGTAGTCAATATCGCTACCAGCACAAAATTTCTCGGCACTGTGATCACGCAGGACTTGAAGTGGAGCAGGCAAGCTACCGTCATCTTCAAGAAGGCCCAACAGAGGCTATACTTCTTGAGACAACTAGCAAGATATGGTATGTCTAAAAGGATCCTAAAGACCTTTTACTATGGTGCAATAGGCTCACTTCTGACTTCCTCCTTCACGGTCTGGTACTGCGGGATCACAGCCAAGGACAAGAACAGGCTGAAGAGGATTACTAGGACTGCTGAGCGGATCATTGGATGCCCCTTACCATCCCTGGAGGAACAATTCACGGAAATGATCCGCTCAAAGGCAAAAAAAAATAGCTGAGGACCCAACACACCCAGGTCATTCCTTTTTCAAACTCTTGCCCTCCGGCTGGAGGTACCTGGCTCTCTCGACCAGAACCTCTAGGTACAAAAATAGCTTTTTTCCTCTAGCTGTTAAGGTGCTGAATAACCACCACTGATTAACCTGCCACGAACTTCCTGTCTCTACCATGTCACTGAGTTATCAACAACATCATATGTATATATGTTAAAATTGTATAATATGTATAATATGTAAAAATGTTTAATTTTATATTTAATGTTTATAGCTCTAAAGGGGTACCTCCCTTCCAAAAAGCATTCCTTGTATGTATCCTGTACTTACTTGGCGGTCAATAAAGTATTCAGTATTCAAAAAGATTATTCACACGTGAATTACATGGGGACAGCCTACTTACACATGAGAATTGGGCCTCACACCAAATTAAAAATACCATTTTGTGATTACTCCCCTGTAAAATGGGTATTATAAGTATGTCACACACCCCGCTTCCAATATTCATGACATATGGGTTATAACCAGTAGAGGGCGAACTTCTGCAGAGATGACAGGAAAAAAAAGGAGCCCCTCCCGGTCCATAAATACCTGGGACCTCCCACACATTACCCAGTATAGGAAAGCAGTAAGCGGACCAGGAAAAACCAAAACCAAAAATCTTAACAATAAAAGGTTCACCATATAAAGGATCCAGAACACAATAAGGGCGGGATGAAGCGGGGTGTGTGACATACCCAATTTTACAGGTGAGTAATCACAAAATGGTATTATTCCAAGTATGTCATACACCCTGCTTCCAATATTCATGACATATGGGACATCCAATAGTAGTGTCCAACATGGGTGGGGATCCCAAAAAGAAAAGGCAACAATGCACAAATTTAAACCACTGCAGCTTGCAGAACCTTGCGGCCGAAAACAGCATCCGCTGAGGCCCGAACATCAACCTTATAAAACTTGGAAAAAGTATGAACAGAAGACCAAGTAGCAGCCTTACAAACTTGTTCAACAGAGGCCTGATGCTGAAAAGTCCAGGAAGCCCCAACAGCACGAGTAGAATGAGCAGTGATCTGAAAAGGGGGAACCCTCCCCTTGGCAGTATAGGCCCCAACAATGGCCTGACGTATCCATTTACTAATGGTAGACTTGGCAGGTGCCAAACCTTTCCGGGGCCCGAAGGGCACCACGAACAAGGCGTCCGTCTTACGAAAGGAAGAAGTAGCCACCAAATAGTACTTCACACAACGAACCACGTCCAAAGAATGCAGGACCCTCTCCTTGTCATTGCTAGACTTCACAAGGAAGAGAGAACCACATCCTGATTGAGATGGAAGGCAGAAACCACCTTTGGAAGAAAATCTGGCTTAAAATGAAAAACCACCTTGTCCTGGTGTCTCTCAAAGTAAGGGGGCTTGAATGGAAAGAGCTGCCAACTCAGAGACACATCGAACAGAGGTAATAGGCACCAAAAAGGCAATCTTTTGTGTAAGCATAGAAAGTGCAACATCCTGCAAATTCAAATCCCAAACGGGCAACAAGGGCTTTCTAGGGGGCCGCACATGAGTGACCCCCTGGAAAAAAAGTCCTAACCAAGGGATGCAGAGCAAAGAACCTTTGAAAGAAGACCGCCAGGGCAGAAACCTGCCCTTTCAAGGTACTAAGCTGGAGCCCCAGGTCCAGACCGTGTTGAAGAAAATCCAAAATCCTAGGAATCGAAAACACCCTGCAAGGCAATGTCTTAGCCTTACACCAGTCAATATAGGACCTCCAAGTCCTGTAGTAGATGTTAGAGGAAGATCTCTTCCTAGCTCTAACAAGTGTCTGAATCACAGCATCAGACAAACCTTCCTCCTTTAAGATGGAGGTTTCAGCAGCCACACCGTTAAAGCCAGCGTGCGTAAATTGGGGTAACGAAGTTGACCTTGAGTGATCAGATCCGGAAACAGGGGCAACCTGTACTGATCTACCGCCAGCCGCACGACATCTGCGAACCTGTCTTGGCCACCTTGGGGCCACCAGAATTGCTGGCGCACCCTCTAGAGCCGGCTTGCGCACCACTTTGCCCACCATGGAGAAGGAGGGAAACAGGTACAGAAAACCCAGACAAGGCGTCCACTGCCAGAGCCAGAGGATCCTGAGACAGAGAGACAAATGCCGGAAGCTTGTAATTGTGACGTGAGGCAAAAAGATCCACCTCCGGAATCCCCCACTTGTGACAGAGGGACAGGAACACATTGTGGTTGAGCGACCATTCCCCTCGGCAAGAGAATCCCCTGCTCAGGGAGTCCGCCTACGTGTTCTCCACTCCCGGAATGTACACCGCTGAGATGCATGGGACATTGCTCTCTGCCCATGCAAGAATCAGAGAAACTTCCCTGAGGGCACTCCTGCTGCGAGTTCCTCCTTGGTGATTGATGTAAGCGGCCGCAGTCCGATTGTCTGATCGAACCTGAACCAGCAAACCCTGGAGGTGATGCGTCAAGCGTAACAGTACAAACCGAATAGCTCTCAGCTCCAAAACATTGATGGGGGTGTGGGCCTCCCGAGGACCCCACAGCCCCTGGAACTGATGTTCCTTCCAGAAACCCCCCAGCCTGACAGGCTGGCATCCGTGGTGACCGTCTCCCAACAAGGGGTCAGAAAAGACCTGCCCTTCAGAAGTTTCCTTGGTTCCAGCCACCACTGAAGAGACTGCCGAACCAGGGGAGACATCAGAAATGACTGATCCAATGACAGCGGACATCTGCCCCAAGCCGACAGTAGATGGAGCTGGAGCGACCTCATGTGGACCTGAGCAAAGGGGACTGCCTTGAAGGAAGCCACCATCAACCCCACCAGTCTCATCCCTAGCCGGATAGCCGGCCGAGGGCTGGACAGAAGAAGACGTATCAGATTTTGTACCAACTGCACCTTCGACTGAGGCAGGAACACCCTGGACTGAATGGTATCCAGATTCATGCCCAGAAAGGCAATCTCCCTTGATGGGGAGAGAGAAGACTTGGGGTGGTTGATCACCCAGCCAAACCTCTCCAGCGTTGACACCACCGTCCTGGTGTCCAGCTCCGCCTGTCCAAGAGAGGATGGCGTAATGAGGAGGTCGTCCAGATACGACACAATGCGAATGCCCTGGGCTCCGAGAAGGGCCATTATACCCGCCAACACCTTGGTGAACACCCTTGGTGCCGAGGTCAGCCCGAACGGGAGGGCCACAAACTGAAAATGCTGATCTCCCACCACAAACCTGAGAAATCTCTGATGTGCTGGGAAAATTGGTACATGAAGGTAAGCATCCTTGATGTCTATGGACGTCATGAAGTCCCCCTGACGAAGCGAAAGGATGGCTGAGCGCAAAGTCTCCATGCGGAACTTCTTGGTTCTGATGAACCTGTTGAGAAGCCTCAAATCCAGAATGGGTCCTATGGATCCATCCCTTTTGGGCACCGTGAAGAGGTTGGAATAATAGCCCTGGCCTCTCTCTGATACAGGCACCGTGCATATGACTTCCATGTCCAGAAGATTTTGCACTGCCAACAGGAGCCCCTGCGCAGCCCGGGGGTCCGAGGGGACCCGAGATCTGAGGAATGTGGGAGGGGGCCGGTACTCGAACTCCAGTTTGTACCCGGAAGAGACCACTTCCAAGATCCACTTGTCTGAGACCTCCTGGGCCCAGACCTGGAAGAAGTGGTGCAAGTTTGACCAAATCAAGCGTTAATGAAGGTTTGGACTTTAAAGAATTTCTCTGTGGAGATCGGTTGGGGCTGAGGGGGCCTCATGTTTTGATGCAGTCTCAAAGTGAGGATTTACATGAGGACCCTAATATACACCCTCAGGCTTATATCAACATCTGTCACTCAACCATCTTATTGGAGAAACATATGGTAAATGCATGGTCGGTGAATTTCCTTCTGAGTTGGATGGTTCAAGTAACAGGAAGGATATTGACATCATGAAAGATAAAACCAAAGAACAAAATTCATTATTTTAAGGATCATTTGTGATGTAATACCTGAAGAGCTTCTAGTTTATTGTATGCTCCAATAGGAGTTATTTGGAGAATATGTGTATCCATGCTTGATTATAAGCATGGGTGCGATCCCTATAGGAGATATTTGGAGAATATGTGCATCCATGCTTGATTATAAGCATGGGTGTGATCCTTCATTATATATTACTGAGCACTTTGTGGTATGTTATGGACCTTTGACAGTGCTGTGCAGATTGAAGGTGTATTTAGTGGACCTCTTCCTGTACAAGCCAGCATGTTTCCTGATATTGGCCCATACATAGAATTTGTATACTCTTTTCTCTGTACAATAGTTGTAGATACTCAAATTGATAGTGAATATACATACCTTTCTTCATTAGTACCCCTTTAAGCATATTATATATGTACCTAACAATGTTATGTTATTAGCGCCCAGGACTTTGTCCCACCCTGCCTTGGGATGTGCTATGGGATTTTATGACTAGTCCTCTTTGCTCAATATTGACATGCAAGTGATGGGGCGCTGTGTCGGTTCGGCGCATGCGTGTTGTGCCCTGCGCTCGCGCCCGGACGCCTCCTACTGCAGGGGTAGGCGCCCGGGGGCAGGCGGCGGGAGTGCGGACAGACGCAGGGCCACACTCCATCCTTGATCGGGCCAGTTACATTGGACGTGGCTTGTGCGGGCCGCCAGCGTGCACTTCCGGGTTGGAGTGCGGGCAGGGCGGCGTGGACGGATGGACATAGAGATCATGAGCGATTGGCGCTTTTGTGATTCCGGCGCACATATAAGGTAGGGTGGGTTAAAATCATGTTACACCTTGCATCCTGAGGAAGTGGGCGGGGCTACGCCCACGCAACACGTCGATGCGATCACAGCCCCCTATGTGGTAACCCAGGACCCTTGTACTATATGGTGATATGAGCCTTACTTTCTCTTAACATATACCTGGTTTTCATGGTTTTCATGCATTTGGGATTGTTTTATTTGATTGGGTGATTCATGCTGGCTTCTGGGCACATTGATTTTTGTAGATTTTTGCACACGGTATGGCATTGTTTTGCACATGTTGTTACACTAACACAGATCATGGTATTTTCTAGTTTTTTTTTTTTTTTTTTTTTGGTTTGCCAACTCATTTTTTCACACTTTTATGTACATATTTTTGTAGAGTCACATATATTTATATATTCTTGTATATTTTGTATGTTTGTCACCAATCAAGAAATCATGTTATTATTGGAGTCTTAACTTTATATTAACCAGGTATTGCACAATTCAGTGATTGAGTCATTATAGGGTTTACCACTAGAGGGCATTGTTTTTAATGTTTTTTAAATAGTCTGTGTCTTTGTGATGTATTTAGTCTGTCTGTACTTGTATGTGTATTTACATTGGTACTTTTTGATATTAAAGATATATATTTGGATATTTAGGTTTGTGCGGCCTTGCTTAATGGGGACCACATTTGAGTCTGTGCTGGCAGCTCATTGGTTTTAGGTCTCTCCCATTCCTTCAGAATTATGCTTTCAAAATGATTCTGATTTGGGAACTCCAAGCGAGGCTTTGAGGTCCCAAAGAATTCCCCCTTCTGCAGAGGGAATTCTGCAGGAAGAGAAATAGCCAGCACATCAAATAAATGGGCCAGGACTCTGGGGGTATCCACGGCATCCCCCTGCGCCTGCCCAGCATCAGCATCAAAAAAATGCTGATCCTCAACATCAGAGTCCGCAAACAATTCCCCCTCCTCAAGCGGGGAATACTCCGACCAGTCAAGGGAATCATACTCATCAAAATCCTGACCCAGACGCCTGGGACCCCGACTGCCGCGTTATGGCCTGCTGAGCACATGGTATACAAATCGGTACATTATCCCCTATAAGGGATACCCCACAACCCACACACAGCCGGGATTGCCCCGAAGGGAGCCCGAGCACGGTATCCTGGGGAGCCTCCATATGGTGATTTTAAGGTAGTCGCAATGACCAGAGGGAATTACGCTGCTTCAGCTACCCGGGATGCCCCTTTAAGTCCCTAGTGGGAGGATTTGTAGGACCCCAAATTTAATCTCCGAGGGACCCTAGGACCGGGAAAACCCCCTTTTATTTTGATTGATAGGGAGTCCTCCTGAAAGACACAATGTGAAAGGACCCATAAGAAGGCACACGCATGCAGACATCCGTACATATAATGTATATAACCATCAATAAAGAAATATATCCAATATAAGGGAATGGGCAGGCCAGCCCCAACGCGCTAAAATGGGGCAGGCCGCGCACATAAGACAAGCAAAGTGGGGGCCCAACAGGGCACTCACGGCCGTGCAATGGCGTCCTGCCAGCGAGGAGTCCTGAGAGAGGGAGAAGAAGAAGGGCCAGCGTGGATCGCGCCGTGCCTGGCCCCGCCCCCATCCCCCAGTAGAGCGAGAGACGTGGATCCCAGCAAATAGCTGGGCTCCGCTATGGCGCCATAGGCAGAGGGGCCGGCCCCGCCCCCTGCCCGAGCAACCTGAGAAGAAGCTCACCTAGTAAATGGCCTCCACATGCGGCCGGAGGCCCGCACACACAAAACGCCCCACACGAGTAATTAGCGAGCACCCACACACACATGCATACCAACAATAAAGAAGTTTAAGAGGAAGGAAGGCACCCCCCCCCCCCCCCCCAGTTGTAGAGGGGAACAGGGAGACCCGGAAGGGGAATCCCACACTAAGGAGTGGAAGGGAACAAACAGGGACAGGGCATCCCAAACCAGGATAACCAACCTGGATACCGCCTACCCCTTAATCTGGGGTCTCACGGGGGAGCATGGCTCCCTAGATACACCTCTAAGGTGTTGGCTACCCTTGCCCGGACCTACAGCCAAAGCTGGGAGGCAAAACATGGGTTTAAATCAAAAAAGGCACCTATATTAAAGCAATATGGCAGGCAACAATAGAAACCCTAGAAGATATAGTAAAAGATACGATACTCCTAACCCCTATACAGGGCCTGCTGAACCTCCTTTCAAATAATTGGCCTCCAGACACAAAAAAAAGTGGCATCACTGCTTATCTGGGCAACAAAAAAGGTAACTGTACTAAGATGGGCCAAGCCGACGCCACCACCCAATAAAAAACTTTGGTACAAGACTTTAACAACAGAACTCAAAAATGAACTGGCACTGTCAATATGTGCTAAATATACTGAACTATTAAATTGCCTCTTAACTACGATACAGAATCCCCATACCAAACTAGATCATGAACAGTTAAACTAAAATGGGAGGGAGGGAGGGCGGTCGGGGGACCCGAAGGGGAAAAAAGGAAAAAAAAAAAAAATCTAAATATATTAAAAGCCACGGTGTTGATATAAATACGCTTAAGAGTAAGAAATATATAGAAAGGTATAAGGGTGTATATTTATTTATACGAAGATACTTATAGATTTATAGAGTTATAAGCAAAGTCTACATGCCACAATGATGAAAAAAAAAAAGTACCTCCACCGGATAGTGTCATGCTCTGACACAAAGACGATTTCCGAAACCAACAGGGGGTGCAAGGAGATACAATATCTGAGTGGGAAGAAAAAAAAAAAGGTCTGGGCAGAAATAGAACAAATTGGCCGGGTGAAGACCCGGCTTACCTGCAAGGAAGAAACACAGCCATCTTCTGACTTGCTCGCCGTCCTGCAGAGACGATTACTGGGTAATGTGTGGGAGGTCCCAGGTATTTATGGACCTGGAGGGGCTCCTTTTTTCCTGTCATCTCTGCAGAAGTTCGCCCTCTACTGGTTAGAACCCATATTTCATGAATATTGGAAGCGGGGTGTATGACATACTTGGAATAGAGATATATGCCTTCAGAAACAATAAAATGCTTGCCTGTCATTTTTCACACACGCAACCACTGAATAAACAGCTAATGCAACACAGGAAAACTGTGCAAGGGAAGCTGCGGTAGCAAGAGCATTCAGTCAGGGGATACAATGTATTTAGAAGAGTTCAGCTGTTTGCAAGGCAATGATGAGTCATTACAGTTGAAGGCTTACTACTTCTGGCTTGAAATAAGAAAATATTGCACAGAGCTATGAGACAATTTTGACTGAGGGACTTTTTAAAAGTTTTTTAAAAGCAGGTCTCTCATGTGTTTGGCAAGATGGCCACTGCCATGCACATTTAATAGTGCAGAATCTGCCTGCTATTCTAAACATCTTCATGGTGTTAATCCCTCACAATAAGCCTATATCACTGATTGCTGGAGGGGGGCTTTAGGGGAGCAATTTACTAAACTTTGATTTTGACTGGAGGTCTGCTTAAATATAATATGCAACCCCCATGATTCCCCACCCCAATCTCAGATCTTACTAAATAGAACGAATCCTATCAAAACAATGGAGGTTATGGTAATTTTATTGTGAAGTAGGTGTAACTCTGGGTGCACGTGTGTGTGTGTGAATTGCAGCCTGTATCTCATTGAGCCTTTTTACTTTAACACACAAAAAAGTGCAATAACATTCTTTGTTCAAATTCTGCCAAATAAATCACCTGTACTTGCAATGGGGCATTTTTACAGGTGTAGTATATGTTAAAGAATGGTTTTCTGCATAGTCAATAGAGGGTTTTGGCTTCCAAACTTTCACAAAATTATACTTACCTCATTGGAAAAATTATTTACCTCACCTGTAAAAATGCCCCATCACATGTGCAGGTGATTTACAGAACATTTACAGTTAGGTCCAAACAACTCATAAGCCTCAAGTATAAAAAGGCTAGATTGGACTTTACTGGCTTTTTAGTCCTAAAAAGTTTTAGGACTTTTTGGTCCCTCTGTATTTACTTTCATGCAATCTTCTCTTTATGGTAGATCAGGATATTGATACGCCTACATCTTGAAGAGTGTTGTTCACTTGGTTGGCTGTTGTGAAGGGGTTTCTCTACACAATGAAACTTTTTCCAGATCTTTCTGCATTGATGAGTAAACCCGCGATTTCTTTCTTTTTCTTTCTTTCTCAGGATGTATCAAACTGTTTTGCCACTATTGTAGCAATTTCTTGGATTTTTTTTTCTGTTTTGGCAGCTTAAGAATGGTTTGTTTCACCTGCATGGAGAACTCCTTCGACTGCATGTTTTATTTACTGCAACATTTTCTTTTTTTTTTTTTTTTTTTTGCCTTTTCTTATCTTTCAATCTTTTTATTGAATTTTGACAATACAATATTTCAAGATCACATTGAAATCAGTATCGTTACATGCATAGTAAAAAAGAACTGTGTCAAAGACATCAAGACAGTATACTAACTATTGTCTGGAGCCAGATGCATAATGTGGAAAATGGCTGGTCCGACCCGAGGGGCAGGAGGCACAAAGGGGGGCCTCCCCTTCTCGATCTCCGGAGATACCTTCCACTATCCCGAGTACAGACCAGCCATGTCATGATAGACAATACGTAATACAAGAATCATGTCATTCTGGTTCTATCAACAATCAGAGGTATGGTTTCAACAAATAAAGGGGGAGGGAAAGGATAACCACAAAGGGGAGTGACTAGGGGAGGGGGAAGGAGGTAAAAGGTAAGAGTCCCTGGTCCGCTCCTAATAGCTTCTCTACATATTCATCAATTCAATGCTAGCATCGATATGTTAGGGGTTGCAAATTGGATCCATGGCTCCCAAACCTCTAGGAAGTGCTCATGTTTATCATTCAAGATGCTGGTAAGTTTTTCATTTATCAAGAATCCATTTAGTCTAGCTTTAACCTCCGAAATAGAAACCAACTGCTGTTTCCAGGCCTTTGCAATCGTCTGTTTGGTGGCCAGCATGATAAAGGAGAACAGCTTGTTTTGGAGCCTATTAAGTTCAGGGGCTTTATGGCGCAACAGCGCCACCCAGGGGTCCCTTTTGGGGGAAACATTCATGATTACAGCCACCAAGCGAAAGACCTGTTGCCAAAGGCGTGATACAAAGGGACAGGTCCACCATGTATGAAGCACATCGCCTTTTACCGAGCAGCCCCTGAAGCATTGTTCTGGGTAGGCGGGATAAATTTTATGGATTCTAGCAGGGACCAGATGCCAACGTAACAGGACTTTATAGGCTGACTCAACTGTGAGTGAGTTAATTGAACAGCCCCAGGGCGCCCTCCACACACCCACCCAGTCCACCTCCTCCTTCTCCAATCTCAAGTCCTCCCCCCATTCTCGCACATATTTGTGGTCAAAGGGTTTTGGAAAATCATTCAGGGAAGAATATAGCAAGGAGATCCTCCCCGGGCTATCCGGCTCCTCCACGCACAAGGCCTCAAATTTGGTCCATTTCCTATACGAGACCAGTCCAGCAAGCCTAGGTCTAAGCCAGTGGCTCAGTTGTGTGTAGTGGAACCATTCCGTCCGTGGAAGACCATATTTATCCCTCAATTCTTCAAATGACATAAGGCCCTTGTCTGTCAAGAGATGATGAAAAGCACAGATACCCGCCGACACCCAATGTGAAAAGGACGCCCCTCCCCGAAGACCCGGTGGGAATAGAGGATTATCCCATAAATTCAGTAAAGGAGCGTGAGGTGACATTAATCCCGAGGAATATTTTATAGAGTCCCAAACCTTAAGGGAGTGTATCATCAAAGGGCTCAGATTTTTTGGTCTATTTCTGGGGTCTGTCCATAGCAGAGCCTCTAGTGGGGACTTCCCCAGGTTCGGGATCTCCAGCAGGGCCCACAGTGGTAAATCTCTCATTGCATGTAACTGAGACAACTGCGCTATTTGTGCTGCTTTATAGTAGTGAGTAATATTAGGCACCCCCAAACCCCCCTGAGATTTATGGGCAAACATTGTGCGTCTTGCCACTCGGGGTCTGGTTGTTCCCCACACAAACTGGAACATCCGTCTCTGAAGGATTCGGAGCATGTAGGCCGGGATCCTGACAGGTAGTACTCTAAAGTAATACAAGATTTTGGGGAGGATTGTCATTTTGACCGCGGCCACCCGTCCCAACCACGATATGGGAAGGTCTGTCCAGGAATCCATCAAAGAATTCAGAGTTCGTATCAGAGGTGGGTAGTTGGCAGCGTAGAGGCCCCCATATGTGGGTGCCAAGCGAACACCCAAATAGGGGAGACCATTTGAGGTCCACTTGAAGTCATATGTGGATTTGAGGTGCAACACTGATCCCGCCGAGAGCCCCACATTCATGGCAACCGATTTGGATCTATTTATCTTGAGCCCAGAGATCTCAGCAAACTCGTCCAACACCCCGAGAAGATTGGGTAAAGTGGTGATAGGTTGTGACAAAACCAGAACAGCATCATCCGCAAAAAGCGAAATCTTATGGTGGACTCCTCCAATATCAATGCCCTTGATATTTTTATTAGCTCTGATTTTAAGCGCTAAGGGCTCCATGGCCAAAATAAACAGGATGGGGGATAGGGGGCATCCCTGACGGGTACCTCTCTGTATACCAAACCTGTCTGAAGAGAACCCAAGGTATCTAACCCTCGCTGTCGGTTGGTAATACAATGCCGAGATCCACTGTAAAAACTTGCTGCCAAAACCCCACCTCTCCAACGTTGTACGCATGTACTCCCATGAGATTGTGTCAAATGCTTTATAAATGTCTAAAGATAATAAAAAAGCAGGAATTTTCCTGTTCTGAATGGAGTGAATAAGGTGGGCTATACGTCTAACGTTATCACTAGCTTGTCTGGAAGGGACAAAGCCCGACTGGTCTCTATGGACCAACGAGCCCAGGAAGGAATTCAGTCTCGAGGCCAGGATTTTAGCCAGGAGTTTAACGTCCTGGTTAAGTAATGAAATAGGCCTATAGTTAGAGGTCAGCAGGGGATCTTTCTCCGGTTTGGGGATCATGACAATATTAGCCATTGACGACTCAGGACTGGGATTCATGCCCGATCTAAGGGAATTGAATAGTGCCACCAGGTGAGGCCCCAGCAGCGGGGCAAATTTCTTGTAATAAAGTCCCGAGAAACCATCTGGGCCCGGGGTCTTTTTGGGTTTAATGGTCTTTATTGCAGCCAACAATTCCTGTAAAGTAATGGGCTCTTCCATACTATCTAAACAATCCCGAGGGGCAACCGGTAGCTCAATGCCGGAGAAAAATTCTTCCAGTTTTTGTGGATTGTTCCCCCCCGGGTTGGAGTAGAGGTCTGCCAGAAAAGTTTTAAAGGCCTCCACTATCTTTAAGGGGTTGGCAGTTGTGAGCCCTTGTAACTTCAGTTGAATGGGTTGGCTTTTGGGTTTGCTCAGTCTGAGTTGTTTGGCCATCATGGAATCCGGCTTATTGCCCCTGGAGTAAAAGTGTTGTTTGGACCACCGCAGCTGCTTTTCTGCCTGGCAGTCCAGGAGTAAGTTAAGTTCCAGGCGGGCCAAGTCAACTCTGTCTTTGGTGGTCTGACATGGGTTGCCCTTCCACTCCTCCTCGGCCTTCCTGAATTGATCAGATAATTCCTTCACTTTGGCCTCCCTTTCCCTCTTTCTTGCTGTGGCTATTTGTATTATGTGCCCTCTCATCACCAGTTTATGGGCTTCCCATAAGGAAACTGGAGAGTCCACCGAGCCCACATTGTGCATAAAATAATCAGCTAGGTGCTTCTGGATTTTGTCACAAGTATCTTTAGTTGTTAGGAGCGATTCATTAAGACGCCAGGAGTCAAGAGATCTCCCGGGGACCGCCAAGTCTACAGAGATCATCATTGGGCTATGGTCAGACCAAGGCGTGGAGAGGATTGTGGCTCCTTGAAGTTGTGTAAGTGAATGTTGTGGCATGAAAACATGGTCTATTCTACAGAAAGATTTGTGTGGATTGGAGTAGAATGTAAAGTCTCGCCCTGTGGGGTGGACCTCCCGCCAAGTGTCACACAGCGCATAAGAACCCAAAAGTGCACTGAACGCCCCTGGTTTGCCTGTCCCTGGCTCCCCTCCTCGACCTGGCATTGTGGGGACTGTCTTGTCCCCCTTGGGATCTATTACCAGGTTTGAGTCGCCCGCCAGGTATACCACACCTCTGGAGTGCTCCTTAACTACCTTGAATAAATGGGACAGAAATCTAAGCTGGTGTGCGTTGGGAGTATAATACGAAACTACCGTGATTTCCACATCATATATGGATCCAGACACCAGTACATAGCGGCCTGTCGGGTCCACTATCTCCTCATGGCAGACAAAGGGTAAATTTTTCCTGAAAGCTATTGTGACCCCCCGTTTCTTTTCTTTAAACATAGCATGATAGTGCAGGGGGAAATGTCTGTTTAGGTACTTAGGGTGTGAATGGCGGGCAAATCTGGTTTCCTGCAGGCAAAGAATATCAGCTTTGTTGGTTTTATAGAATTGGAAGGCTTTGTTCCGTTTGGAGGGAGAATTAAACCCCTGTACATTATGAGAGATTATTTTCAAACTATTGTGAGACATAGCCATACAGTGCAATCGACACTATCGTCCAGGGCGGACCAGGGACCCAAGGAGGGGGGGGAATCACCGGGGTGGACACACAGGAGGGCCAGGGTAGGGTGGGTGTTGAAATCACTAATGAGGACAAACTGTAAAAAATATAAACTATTGATCTGCATAATATTCATGAGCAACAGTATCATTAACCGGGATGATACAAGGGGGCCCATCAGGACCAAGGCCGGAATTTCACCGCCCGTTCAAGCGGGCCTATCAATAGAGGGAGGGTTATTACAACTCCTCCGTCTACCGTAATGCTGTAGTAGAAAAGTACAGTGGGGGTGTGTCCCCCAGGGCAGGCTAAGGACGACTATATTACTTTAAGAAAATACTGACCGGTTGGATTCTCCCGACTGAGGGAAAGTCAGGACAAAACCCAAGAGATCTTAATACATCACTATAGAAAATGCATAAAAAAATATAAAACCATATAAAACCAACGGCTAACATGTTGAAAAGCCAAAAGAGAGAACTTGCGCCTTAGGCGCATAACCTGAAGTGCTTGCAGCGCCGACTACAGAAGAATCTGGCACCAAAGTCCCGGACCGAAAGGGATTCACACTACGTCCTGGAAATAAGGCGGACAACAGCATTCCACGGAGCCAAAAACTGCAGAGGACAGGGAGGAAGAGCGTAGCTCCGTGTCCATCACCTTTGATTATTTTGTATGGGGTCCCAGTGAACCCGCGGTAAAGTAGGGGCTCTTTTCTTGTTGTCAAAGGAAGGCCTGTCCCGGGGTGGCCTAAGGGCGGTTCGCTTCCTGGATAAGGGGGGGCTGGAGTCACGGCTCCCTGAACCCCCCGCGTCCATGGGTATAGCAAGATCTTTGAGAATATGGCACAGTTCGCTTAAGGAAGAGGCTGAATATTGATCCCCCTTGTATGCAAAGAGGACCTTAAATGGGAATCCCCATCTGTAGCTGACATTATGTGCCCGTAGGGCTTCCAGGGCCGGCCTCATCTCCCGTCTTCTCTGTATGGTCTGGGGAGCTAAGTCCTGAAAGAGCTGATAGGTGTGGCCTTGAAAAGTTAGCTCCTTCTTCTCCCTTGCTGCCCGTAGTAAGGCCTCTCTGGTGTGAAAATAAGTGGGTTTTAGAACAATATCCCGGGGCAGCCCATCCTTGCGTTTAGGCCCCAGAGCTCTGTGGGCCCGGTCCAGCTCCAACCTCTCTATCGGCAGGTTAGGGATCAATTCTTGGAACAAGGCAGTCACTGTCTCAGTTACGTCTAGCATGGATTCCGGTAGGCCTCTGATGCGCAGGTTGCCCCTTCTGGCCCTATTCTCCAAATCCTCCAGTTTTAACTGTATGGCCTCAATGTCCCTGTCCCGGGATTGTATGGTGGTTAGGGTGTGCTCCATTTTGCTTTCTAGGGCCTCTGTTCTTTCCCCCAAGCTATGAATCTCCGCTTTCAGTGGGGAGGCCCATGCATCTGTGACAGCTTGTAGTTCCTGCTGTAGGAGCAGCTTGAACTTTGCTAGCAGGTTGGCGTCTCTGAGCTCAACTGGGTCTGGGGCTGGTTGAGCATGGTTCCCCGGTTCTAGGGACTGAAGTGGGGCGCAGGGGCTACGGGGGCCCGAAAAAAGGGATGACTCACTGTTCGGCGGGCTGCTGCTTGATGGGCTGCTGATGGAATCTGCGTTGTCCATGTGAGGGAGCCTCGTGGGTGACACCGGGGCGCTGGATGGGCCATGTATGGTGGCAGGGATCGGGCTACCAGCCCTGCTGTTGTCGCTGCCGCCATTCGCCTCTCCCGCATCCCCTCCGCCGTTTCCCGCCAAACTCGGACGCTGATCTTTCGCCATGGCCGTCCAGTCTAGAACTGGCGCGTCTCCTCCGTCACAGCTTCTGACCGGGAGCACCTGCTGGCTGATTGCAGTCCCGATCGCGGGCTCCGTCTGACGAGCATCCGACTGGTGCTGCTGCTCTTGTAGGTTATATGTGTCGTCTCCCTCCGCCATCTTTGCTGGACCCGTGCTGCGCCTCGCACTATGTTGGTGCGTAGGCGCCGTCCTCCTCCTACCTCCGCCTCCGCTTTTGCCCATCGGGATGGTGCCAGCCTCCGCAGGGTCTAGAAGCACTTTTTGAGTCTCCTGGCACCGGATTGCTCTGGGTAGCCGCCCTTTTGCCTGCCCGGGGTGCTGAGCTGAGTTACAGTGCGACCATCTCTCTCGGCAGCCAGCCACGCCCCCTACTGCAACATTTTCTGAATGCAAGCACCACACCTCAAATCATTTCCAGGCCTCAGATCTGCTTAAATGAGAAATCGGGAGAAACTCAGGTTTTTGGTGTTCTGCCTTATTGTGTTTCCTCTTTTGGCATGTAAAATAAACATTTGTGTTAGCATTGCGCCCCAATACTTGTGATTTACTCAGCATGCTGTTTCCAAGATTTTTATGTTCCCTGGCTCTGTGGGAGCAGCTTTTCTGGCCAAAGAGAATTTCTTTAGTATAGTTTCTTACTACAAATCCCAGAATCCTTTTCCTGCAACAGGTGAACTCATCAGCAGCTTTGGATAAACAAAGCAGCAACACTGGCCTCCCGAGATGGGAACAATGCCAGTAACCCTTTAGCTAATGGAGCAAAGGACTGTGACACCCCCCATCTGAAATAATTGAGTTAATGCAGAAGGGTTTTTTTCTCTTGTCTCTGCATTAGCCAATCAGATGATTAGCAAACCAGAGTCAAGAGGTTTTTTATATGTACTCCAGAACAGCATTTTGGTGTACGTAGCTATCAAACACATTGTTGCTAGGGAAAATGTTTTCTTTTATTACACAGGGTTGCAAATAAATAGAAAAGAAAAACATAGCAGATAAGCTTAGCACCTTGAATACATCATTTTGGCACATAATAATGGAAATTGCTGTTGTCGAATTTACTTTTAATTGAGAATGACATAATGAAGGAAAAGCCCACACCTGCTGCTGAAACAGCCTTTGTGTCAAATGTCTAATTACTTTTGGTCCCTTTAAAACAGGGTGGCACATGTTGAGGAGCTGAAACTCCTAAACCTTTCATCCAATTTTAATGTGGATGCCCTCAAATGAATGACATGTCCATGTCCAATCTGTAGATGCAGGTTGTAATCACACACAAATGTGCTTCCGGAGTCGCACTTAATTCATCAAATAATTAGCATAACCCCTGAAGTGTTCCGATATACAAGACAATTTTCAATATAATACATTTCCATATTTATGTTTAAAAACTATGGGCTATGCAGCAACTTCCTGGGATTGCATATAGTTATGTGAGACACCCTACTGGTGGATCTTTGCTATACTTTGCTATACTTTTTTCTAGTTTTAAGTATATATACATTTTTATATAATTTGCAGAATTATAAAGACTGATTTCTTTGTAAAAAATATTGAAAAATCACAAGAATATAATAGTGTGTGTATATATATATATATATATATATATATATATATATATATATATCATCATTGTACACAATATCTGTGCATTGTAAGGTGCTTGTGTCTAGTGAGGACATGTTTTTCTATAACCTTTATTTATACAGTGTTTTCAATAAAAAAAAAATCTTCACCACAAGGTCCTCTCCCACAAGCCTCTAGTAATACCCCTCGATTCAAAGAGCAAAAGTTAATTGATTTCGGATCGAGAATCGTAAGTTTGGGTGGGTGTTAGTCATTTTTTCCTGTTTTTTTGGCCATTTCCGACTCGCACGAGCCTACGTACGAATTCGTATATGCTCTTACGATCAGCGGAAGTTCGTTCCTAAATTTTAGGATCAAAACGTAAAACTTAGGATCAAATCCTAAAACTTAGGATCAAAACGTAAAACTTAGGATATTTGGATGTGTTTAGGTGTGATTCAGAGAACAGTTTTCCAACCTCTAAATACGTTTTAAAAGAAAGCCACTTCCGACACCTTTTAGCAGCCGGATTGCTGTTCTTGAACAGGTTTTTTGGCTATGTGGAGGAGTCTGCGCGTCTTGAGCTCCAATGAACTGCATGTATCAGCATGGCCGAGGCCATAAATTGTATGGCAATGCATACCTGATTCATGTATGCCTTATAAAAGCATTTTAATATGGACCTTAATTAGTCCTTTGCATGTAAACCTTTATTTTGCAATACATCCATATATTTTTGCGTTAATTAAAGAAACTTATGTCCTTTGTTATTTATTTTTAAATTGATGTACTAGAATAATATTTTTAGTTTGAATTTATTGGTGTAGTTGTTTACCTTTGCTTTGTTTAATTATTTAAGCTCATCTTTGGTCAGATGCATCACACTTACTGAGGAGAGGAGAGCGGGATAAAGTGCAGGATGTGGGTTACTGCTGTATTTTGCACAGACACAGCAGAGCTGGGGGCACGGAAAGGTCAGAAATCAAAGAATGCAGAGCAACACAGTCACAAGGCCCTTTCTGTTTGCAGGCTGCCCGATAATACCTGAGCCGCCATCTTGGCTGTTTCTAGGCTCATAACATGCAGAAGTTGCTGGGTGTTTTTTTATATTTGAGAGCAATCTGTATGTAGAGGGTGTGGGTAACCACACAAAAAATTTTAAGTTGTACCATTTGAAGCCAAAATATTAAAATTAAATCCACAAGTAAAAAATGCAAGTTAACTAAAAATTAAACAAAGTAAGATTTACTTATGCAAATGCATTCATTAATGGTTGGTTACTACAAAATGAATGAAATAAAGAAAAATAAGACCAAATATTTAGAATGCACTTTATTGAGGTAAGTTTGTAGTGCGCAGGCGCAAGATCAGAAGGATTTACGTCCAGACAAAAAAGGAAAAAGGGCAAAACCAATGTTGCAACCTGAGAAATGAAACGGAAAATTCAGGATGGAAACTGACATAGGTCTGATTCCCGAACTGCCATACGAACGGACGTACATTTTAGGATAGAAACGTATTTGCTTATAGAATCACTCGCAAGTTCATACGAACGCACGAGCGTACGGGAAAAATAGGATGATCGGCACCAAAATCCAAGCTGTTACATGTTTCTTTGAATCGACCCTATAGGCATTTCACTATAGTTTTCTAGTATCCTGTAAATAAAATGTGACTTTAAAGCTCAAAGAGCACCTGAGAATCATAATAGTTTTAGCCTACAAGGAAGTGTTTTTATCCAGAAGTCCCATTTACCACAGCAAGCAACCCCGGAACTGTACATTCATACAGGAAGTCTTGTGCCGCGAGATAACATTGCAGACAGCTTCTTGCGACAACCTATCAAACTAAAGTATAACTTTTTTTTTTATCTAGACATTTATACTCCTCAGAATGTGCCCAGCCCTGACTGCAAAATTAACCACATGTATACTACAAGCTGCGCTACAAAAGGCAGGCTTTATCATAATAATACAGAAGCTGGATAAGGAATTTATATTTTGCTCTGTTTAACGGCTTCCTATGTTTGCGTAATTATACATTGTGCTGTTGATATAAACTTACACTGGACCAAAAGTCTAAATAGACGTTTGCATGGCTCCCAGTAAAATTTGCTATGAAAGCCACTTGCTACCTATGGGGTAAGGGATGCCTCAATTGCTGCCTATGGGATAAGGGATGCCTCACTCACTGCCTGTGGGATAGGGAATGCCTCATCGCCTATGGGATAGAGGATGCCTCACTTGCTGTCTATGGGATAGGGGATGGCTCACTCACTGCGTATGGGATCGGGGATGCCTCACTCACTGCCTATGGGATAGGGGATGCCTCACTGTCTATGGGATGGGAGATACCACACAGCCTATGGGAAGGGGATGGGGGGAATGCCACACTGCCTATAGGGAATAGGATGGGGGGAATGCCACACTGCTTATGGGAATTGGGGGTGGGGGTTGCCACATTGCCTCTATGGGGATTGGGACAGGGGGATGCCACACTGCCTATAAAGGGAGAATGGGGGCAGAATGCCTGTAATGGGGGGATCCTGAACTTTGCCTTTTATTTGGTGGTGGGGGGTGGTGTTTTGGCACATTTGGTTCAGAAAATTGTTTTTCTTAAATTCCTCCTCCAAATCATTGCTTACAAAAAAAATAAGCTTGCCTAATGCAAGCAGAGGTGTCATTTATAGAGCAGTTAAATGCTGCACTGGGACAGGGCGTGGCCTGACTATGGCGAGATTGGGACGCTTCTAGCTGAGCTCCAGCTTCCTCGTCCCGCAATGAATATCAGATAGCAGCCAGCTGGCAAATAAAGTGCAGGATGAGGAAGCGGAAAGGTGGCAAACGAAAGGGGCAGACCCCGATGATCTCTCCCCTGAAGTGGCCAACTGTGGAGGAGTGGAATGCCAAAAGCAGAGGCGTGGGGGTTAAAATGGCGGCCACGAGAGAGACAGAGGACGAGCGCTCTCACACATCTTCATCATCGGAACACTCACCTAGCGGCGTCTGGCCCGAGCTAGGGGCGGCGGAGATCCGTGGGAGCCCGGACGAGAGCTTCCCTGCAGGAGGGCAGGCCGCCGCCGGAGCTGAGAGGTGGGTGCAGCAAGATGGCGGCCGGTACACCCGGCTTGCATCCCCTCTCTCAGCAGTGCGTGCGCGCTTACCTCAGACCTTGCAGCGAGGACAGAGAGGGGGTCGCGGTCCTGTCACCAGCCCCTGACAGAGAAGTGGTAGTGGAGGGAGAAAACAGGATCAGAGGGGGAGGGGGGGGGACTCTGCACCTGAGAGAGGGGCTAAGGAACAACACACATGAGTGGCCCAGAGCAGATTAACAGGCACAATAGCCCCGGATGACACTTCAGTGCCCACCAAGCACCCCCCTACACACAGCCCTGCCGGCACAGAGAGAGGCGGCTCTGATTCATTACAGGGGGAGATGGAACCCCCTGATGTGGATTACCCCAAGAAGAATGCCAGCTTTGAGGGGACCCGGGAATACAGCTTGAACCTCCAAAAGTTCGTGTATATGCCCAAGGGAGCAGAACACCCGCAACTGACAGCTCTCCACACTTTGGGTGGCAGTTGTAGTGGCCCAATGGATGCTCTCCCGCAGCGCATGCAAACTAGAAATGCAGCGCAAGCTGCTGAACAGTTGGACGGAGCGGATCCTGCGACCCTTCGGTCTCCACCCTATACACTACTACCATCTCCTGAGAGAAAGAACAAGATGGCAGGAGACAGCCCCACCTGGATGTCCCCGGCGGGCCGTCTGCTTTCCCCTCTCTGCCGGTCTCCCTCACCGGAAGTCATTAATCACTGATCAATGGGGGACTCTCTAGAACGAGGTGCAAATCTGTCGGCTGAGATCCACAAGGAAACCTCCCTCTTGAGGGGGCTCCCGACGAGAACCAATATAGAAACTCTGATAGCCCGATACAAGGCTGCGTATAAGCGCGAACTGACGGTCGTCAAACCCCAAGTCTCTGCAGTCGAGGGGAGAGTGGACTCTCTGGAGGAGGCGGCGGTGAGGGCCGACAGCCGTATCCTAGCCCTAGAAACCAGGTGCGACAAACAGGAAGCGCAGCTGCGGTCCTGCTACCTCCAATTAGATGATCTGGAGAACAGAAGCAGGAGGAATAACTTACGGGTCAGGGGCATCCCAGAAGCGGCTTCGGGAGAAGATGTTAAAGCCACAGTGACTGAAAGTTTCAATCTGGTCTTAGATAGAGAGCCCTATACCAAAATTGAGCTGGATAGAGTGCACAGGGCGCTAGGTCCCAAGAACCCAGATCCCGCATTACCCAGGGACATTGTATGCAGAGTTCACTTGTTCTCCCTTAAAGAGGAAATATTGCGGAAATCATGGAGTAAAGGTCCTATCACATACAAGGACACACCTATTAAAATTCTCCAAGATTTATCAACGTGCACCCTCCAGATGCGGAGAGCCCTGAGACCCCTACTTGACGTCATAATCAACACAGGGAGGTCGTACAGGTGGGGATTTCCATTCCACCTGGTGGCCCGAAAAGACCAGTGGAGCTATACTCTTAAATCCCACAATGAACTGGAAGGACTTTTCAAATTTCTCCAATGTAAGGCGGTGCAAGTCCCGGACTGGACGTCGCTTGCGATGCTCTCACTCGAGCAACGAAGGATGGAGGACGCGCTCCGAGAAACTATAGGGACCTTAGGCGCCTTAAAGGACCCCCTCACCCTTATGATGACAGGAGTCGTGAACATTCCAGAGTCAGACCCAGCACAATGAAGCCCTGGATAGAGCCACGGAGTTGCCCCTCCGGGGGTCCGCTGCCTCCTCGAGGCCTCTCACCTAGGGACGATGGCAGAATGTCAACATGAGAGGGGCTCGGGTTTGCCCTACAAGCCCGAGCCCAAGCCCGAGGCAACAAGATATCTTAGCTGGTTGACAGTTTAATGCATTTCTGTTGTCTTTGCTTATACTGCACTGGATAGGCGGTTGATACTGGGGCGTCCTCGGGAGGTGACCTCCTCTTGTTGTCCGCATTTGGGCATAGGGCGGGGGGGGGGGGGTTGGGGCCCTGGACCACACCACATTGGATTTGGACTGGGCTGCACCCCCCCCCTCCTGCCACAGCTGGTGAAGTTGTAGCCTGAGAGCGGGATGGGGGACTGCTGACTCCCGTGTGAGTAGCCCTTTTTCTCCCCGCCACTCGGACACAGTTCCCTCACATAGGTTGGGTTTATAGGTGCTTGTCGCCTATTGAACCCATTGCTTCCTTAACTGGAATAGAAATTGTTCTACTGTTCTGAATTTATACGTTCCTATATATTTGTTTGTGTTACCCTTCCCTAATCCTTCCCTCGCCTTTTCCCTAATACGGCATTCTAATACCGGTTTGTTCCATACAGCTAAGGAGATGCAGACGAGAAACATTTCTGAGGTAAACATTGTCTCTCTAAATGTAAAGGGCCTGAACAGCCTGGAGAAAAGGTCAATGATCCTGAGGAACCTTAGGGGGTTGCAGGCTCAGGTGGCGTTTCTACAGGAAACCCACTTTAGGGCAAGTAACCCACCCTCCTTCGGCAATAAATGGTACCCTAAGGGCTAACATAGCTTTTCGCCTGACTCGAGATCCAGGGGAGTGGGCATCATGATAGACTCTAATCCCCCTTGACTTGACTAATTGACTTTAAGACAGATCAAGAAGGAAGATGGATCTTTCTAAAGGGGAAGATTGCGTCCCAACTATTCAACATTTACATGCCGAATGTGGGTCAGATTACTTTTTTGGAGAGTACGCTAGACATGTTGGAGGCATTCAAGGAGGGGGAGCTAATTGTCGGTGGGGACTTGAATTTGGCACTTGATCCGCTAATTGACACCTCGAGAGGGGCACCCCATGAATCCTACGCCAGAATTAGGCGTCTAACAAAGATACTGGCACTACATTAGCTAATTGACCCTTGGCGCATTCAACACCCGTCGGTTAGAGATTACACTTTCTTTTCAGCGCCTCACGGGTCATATTCTAGAATCAACCTATTCCTCGTGCCCCATTGTTCACTATCCCGGATATCTTGATATCTCCATTGGCAACATTACTTTATCAGATCACGCCCCTGTTGTGTTGGTATTCTCCCTCCCTCGCCCGATTCCCAGGAGTTGGTCCTGGCGCTTAAATACCTCCCTACTAGAGGATCAGCTCATCTTAACAGAACTTAAAGAAGAAGTTAAGAAATGCTTTGAGATTAATGCCTCACCGGATGTTAGCCCGGGGGTCCTTTGGGAAACGCACAAGTGCGTGATTAGAGGGGCACTCATCAGCATTGGCTCTAGGAGAAAAAGGGAGAGGGCCAAACAGATTACAGACCTCCAGTCCCTTGCCACTGCTCATCTAGCCTCCCTTACATCACTTAGGGAAAAGCTTAAGATGTTGTGTTGTGACAGAGTGAAGGCTCAGATGACCAGATGCAAAACAATATTTTACGAGGCAGGAGACAAGTGTGGCAAGCTCCTAGCGAGGGCACTCAGGGCTGAGAGGGTCAAATCTTTTGTTCCAAAGATAGTGTCACCTGATGGGCAAAACGTACTTCTGACTGAGAAAAATACAACTCTGTGAAGGTATTATATCGGTCCTGCTCCCGAATAGTAATAACACGTGGGTAATCCTGCAGACATGTAGAAAACAAGCTCCTCCCGGCCCTACATATACCGAGGGACCTCCCACAAATCCCCAGCATTGAAAAGCAGTGAGAAGAGAAGCCAGGAGGAAACAAACCACCCAGAATAACTGGTAACAATGATAACAATCACCATACAGGGGATCCAGAATAAGTGAAACCAGGGTGGGGTGGAGCAGGACGTGCTGTATGCGTATAATACCAACTCTACAGGTGAGTACTTCACAGAGTTGTATTATTCTAAGCATACAGCACGTCCTGCTCCCGAATAGTAATAACATGTGGGACATCCAATAGCAGTGTCCATAAGCAGGGTGGGATCCCCAGAAAAGGCAAGGCACAGCGGATGACACAGGCATGACATGAGCAAAGGCTCTAACGTCAGTCTCATAACAGGACCGTGAAGGTATGAACAGAGACAGGCCATAAGTCTAGTAATTGAACTAACAGAGAAAAAGCCCTGGTGCTGAAGGGCCAGTGGTACCCAAGCACCCAGATAACGGAGTAAACAGTAAAAGGGAAGAAACACTCCCCTGAAGGAACATAGGTCAGTGTAGTGACCCAACCAGCTCACAGTCAAGGAAGCCTTGTGGCAACACTTGTAACACCCCCAAAGGGAAACAGAAACAGGTCACCCGACCAAGGCGGGAATACGGACTCTTAATTATCAGGAAGCCAAGGCTTCCTCGGGATCAGGGAGCATCCAGAAGGATTGATCCAAAGGCGCAATGGCGCTGGAATAGATATCAGGCGCATACCTAAGGAGGTGCCTGTAGATTCCAAGAACAGCAGTCCCCCTAAAGGCCAAGAAAGCCGGCATGGGGAGAAGTGCAAAAACCTGTAGAGGGATGTAGGCCCTCATATTAGTATCAATAAGAACAAGCCCATGGCTAGACTAAGGGACTGAAACAAAGGTCCAACTGACCACCTGGACCGGAGGCCCAGCGTAAAAGGAACGCCCCCAGGCATGGGGTGCCTGTAGCCGTATATATCTGTACATGTATATGTATGTATACTTCGAGTCAGGGTTAAGCAACCAGATCCATCGTCTCAGGCACATGTCTGACGGAGTCAGGAGGCCCCAGAGAAGTGGGCTGGACTACAGGGCAGCTGAAACAGCATCCAAGCAGGGTCCCCAGGAAGTCCGCAGGGTAAAAAATGAAAATTGATCCCCACAGGGACTATGGAACTACTGGGGAAATGCAGCTAGGCAATCTCCAAAGGAATTCCCTACAAGGGTGACAGAACCAGACTCCTGCAGGAAGGCCAGGACAAAACCTACACCTTCAGAGTCCCCAGATGGGGAGCCAACCCCAACTTACGCTGTAAAGACTTTAAAGGCCCTGGGAACCGAAAACGCCTAACGGGGAAGAGACTAAGGCCCATGTCAATCAATATGGGATACCACGAGCCGTTATAGACATAGTAAGGGGGAGCTGGGGCACCCAGAAGATGAGACCCGTCCCCAAGGGGCGAATGAAACAGCAGTCAATCCCAGAAGACCTTATATTGGAAACAGGAAGAGACCTGAGAAGGGCAGAACCGCACTCCTAAAAGAGATACCACAATTCAGCAGCCTTCAGCAGAGGCGTCTGCGAACCATTACTCCCAAGGCCGCCTAGGCCATAGATCCCATGGGACTCTCTATCAGGCCGACCTTGCGCAGAACCCACCAGTAGGGTGATGAAGAGAAGGCATATGGATTAACAAGGCAATGCCTAAATACTCAGCCCCCCTGACCAGAGACAGAATATTCTGGGGCAGTAGGAACAAGGGCAGAGGCCCTGTGTCAGGAGGGAGACCCCTCAGAGCCACGCTAGGCTCCCCGGGCAACACCGGGATAGCATAACCTGCCACTAAGGGCATCCATTGAAGCGAATACCGCTGAGAAGCAGGGGGGGGTAGACCCCCGCCTAAGACAGGATCAGGGACCCCCAGAGGTAGCAACCTGTCACAAACTTTAGACCAGCATTAAAAACAGGCCATTGTCTTTCAACAGACCAGGAGTTCCCCATACGCCGACCGATCCTGACGGAGGAGAAGGCCAGCCATATAGAGTAAACGGGGGCCCACCGTTTCAACAAGCCTAGCAGGTAAGATGGACCCTCTAGGGGGCCCAACCTAGAATTACCGGGGGTTGTGGAAGGATTTTCCCATTCCCCCGCCAAACCTGCGAGACTTGGTACCCAGGGTGACCATTCACTAGGAGATGCTGGTAAGGAAGGGGGGTGCCCCCCCCCCCCCCGACGGGGCCCTCGCATATGGGAAGCTCAAGAGGAACCACCTTACCAATAAGGCATGAGCACAGACCAAGCACCGGGGTGCTGGGACATATGTAGGTTCAGTAACTTACTGCGCCGAAGAGCCCAAGAGCACGGTATATAAGTGACATCAACTTGATGTGCTCCCAACGGGACCACCAGTCGCCATCCCGCCTGATGAAGATAAGGCGCCAGTAAAGGGGAGCAGAGCCCCCGTAACCAGGGGTCCCCTAATGCCAGAGAAGAAGGCAGCAAGCCTGAACCGATTTCCCAGGAACGGGGGATAGCGGATAAGGGACCATGAGGGGATGAGGTGTTTGAGCAACCATCCTGTAGCTCCCAGGGGACACTGTCGGCCAACCGACCCGCTTTGATCTGGTGCAGAGACTGGGGAGTAAGGAAGACGACCCGGTAGGTCCCAACGCAAGCGCCCCGCCTCAGGAGTGTCCCCAGTCACGCCAGGCTAGTAGCCTGGGCACGAAAGAGAGGCCCCAAGTAATGCCACAATCCGCAGGGATGATCCTGCGACATTGTCTAGAAATAGCCTTGGCGTCCAGCAGGCCCCAGGGAGACTAGGAAGATCTAGAGCTTCGCAAGAGGCCAAAAGCCCCCCCCCTGCGCAGGGGGCCCGTGACCTAAGACAGAGTTGTCATATATGGACTGCCTGTGAAGGTAGAATTGCTAAGCCTGCCATAGGCCAACGCGGTCCAGACTACCTCATACTGTTGAGGGGGGAGTAAGGAAAATATAGAGGCCAAAGCCCCATCCCGTTAAGGCAATTTAACAAGTGCGCCCAACACTGTAGGCCCAGTCCGGCCTGCGCCAATTTCAGAAGGGAAGGCAGGGGCTAGAAGCACCCTGACCATCACTAAGGGGGGGCCGCCCAGCAAGAACCCATCCTGAGCCCAGGGGGATTACATCCCGGAACCACCAGAAGGAGAAGGCATATTCCTGGATGTGAGACAGCTGTGGCAGTCGTCCCCTCGCCCAGACGGGCGAGGGCGCCCCTTCATGCTTGAGAGGTTTTGTCAGATTTGGACTTGGTCCTGCCAGAAGGCCCAGGGCGCTGCCTGCCCGCCCCATGTTGGAAATCCACACCGAACAGCTGGAAACACACCTCAGATTCGCGTTTGACACTAACGTAAGGAGGTGGAGGGGTGACCCTGCCTCGTGGAGGCCGGAGCGGCCTTCTGCGGAAGGGTGCTATAGCCTTTTTCCCAAAAAGGTCCAAGCGGGCCCCGAATAACCGCCGTCCTCTGAATGGAAGGCAAGTGAGAGCCTTTTTTGTAGCTCCATCGGCGCCCCACTGTCTCAGCCAGACCAGGTGGCGAATGGCTACCGCAAGTGCTGAGTTCCTAGCACACATCTTTATGGTGTCATCCAGTGCCGATAGGATAAACTTCACAAACGCTTCGCAGTCTGATAGCGCACTAAACACCCCCCAAGGGAGGTCCTCAGGGCGGTGATCTAGTATCTTCCTGACAAGGGTCCTGGCGGCCACCGCCGTGATGGCCGCAGCACAAACCGGGCGCAGGGCCGTCCCAGCACACGAGAAGGCGTGTGAGGCCAGTCTGTCAATGCGCTGGTCCTCAGCATCCCGAAGGGTACGGTAAAAGGGAGCAGTCATAAAAGGGGGGTTCGTGACCCCTATAACCGGCGCGTCCACCACCAGGGGAGCTGACCATAAATTAACCACATCAGGGGGAAAAGGGTACTTCAATTTCCAGGCCCCTGGAATCCCTTTAAGCTTACAAGGCGATTCCCATTCCTGGGATATAATATTCTGGAAATGTTCCTGTTCTAGGAACTCCAAGCGCGGCGGCACTGTATGGAAACTCTCCCTTTTCGGCTTGGGGATCTCCCCAGGAGGAGAGATTGACAAAACCTCAAAAATCTTGATAAGGATTTCATCTGTGCCACACAGACCCCAGGAACCGGGCTCAGATTCATCACGGCCCGCGGACATCCCATGGGAGGAGCCCAAGTCTGAAAATAGCTCACCTTCCTCGGAAGGGTCAGGGTCCTGCATATCAGCAGAATCATTGGTATCGTCAGGAACCGGAGAGCCTGGAGGCGCCAGGGACCGCTTTTTACCAGGGCCCATACGCTCCGCCAATCCAGAAAGCACCTGCTCCGCCGTGGGCAACACTCGCGGCACCGATTGCAGGTCATCCCCGCTGGAGTGGGACTCATCATGAGTGACATTTGGGAGCAGGGGTGAGGAAGGGAGGTTCCTCTGTTAGCAAACCTGCCTGTTCTGCACACTGTCCGCAGACCTGTGCCGTGTCAGCCTCAGCCAGGGGCTGGCCACACACTGCACACAGCCGGTCACTTCCCGGAGGGACCCCGGTTCCATAATTCTGAAATGCCTCCATATGGTGATTTTTAAGCAGTATGACGCAGGGATTTATGCAATAGGCAACCCTGGATGCCCCAAAACCCGCTAGTAATGTGGGACCCGTTGTAATATATGTTAGGCCGGGGACGGCAGCGAAGTCTTGGCTTCTGAAAGACATAATGGGACAAGGGGAGAGGAGTCAGTGCCATGCGCTGTCTGAAAAACATAGAACCATGCCGCCCCGGAGGGCACTTACATGACCGAGGGAGGAGGCGAGCCACACCACGTGCGCGCGAGGATAGAGAAAATGGCGCCAGCGAACCTCGAGGGGAGTGCCAGGCCAGGCTGTGATGCGAGGCGCGTCATGCCGAGTCTCCGCCTCCCCCAAAGAGCGCGAAGCTCCAACCAACTGCAAAGTAGAGCAGCGGAGAATAAGCAACTTCCAATGCTGACACGCACAAAACTCCCCGGGGAAGTGGTGGAGGCAATGGAGGAACCTATTTCCATGCTGGAGCTACAGGAGGCAGTGGGTGGGGCGGCGAGCGGGAAGGCGCCCGGGCCGGATGGATTCCCCGCCCAATACTATAAAAAATTGTTCCCCCTCCTGGCTCCTAACATGCTGAAGCTCTTTAACTCCATCAGGGACGGGGAAAGCTTTCCCCCTGACTCACTGAGAGCGCATATCGCAGTACTCCCCAAAGAGGGAAAAGATCCCACCCAGTGTGCCAGCTACAGGCCCATCTCCCTTCTAAACTCAGATATCAAAATATTTGCTAAGGTCCTAGCCTCCCGAGTTGCTCCCCACCTCCACCACGTCATTGACCTGGATCAAGTAGGATTTATGCCCCATAGAGAGGCTAGGGACAATACCATCAAAGCCCTAAATTTAGTACACTTGGCTCAAAAGGGAAAACATCCCCGCCCTCTTGCTCGCCACCGATGCCGAGAAGGCTTTCGATAGGGTCAGCTGGCGCTTTACGCATGCGACGCTTAGACATATTGGTCTTGGACCAAATTTTCTAAATTGGATCTTGAGCCTCTATGCCGCCCCATCGGCACCAGTGCGAGTTAACGGAGTCTTTTTCTGAGTCGTTTAAGATCGCAAACGGGACAAGACAGGGTTTCCATTATCTCCCTAGATTTTTATATGGATCCTGGAGTCACTCTTGTGCAGGATCCGCAGCCACCCAGATGTTAAAGGGTTGAGTAAACTTAAATCCAACTACAAAGTGGCTGCATATGCTGACGACCTTATGTTTTGCATCTCAAATCCCGAGGTATCGCTACCTAATCTGAAGATATGGTGATCTGTCGGGATATAAAATTAACCTTTCAAAGACGTAAATCTTGAATATCAACATCCCCATGCAGAGATTTGCTACGATTCGGAGCTCTTTCCCATTCAAATGGGCAAAAGAGTGTGTCACCTACCTGGGAACTAAAATTGGGAGTGACTTGTCCAAAATATTTGACCTAAACTCCCCCCCCCCCCTCCTGAAGAAACTCTCCAAGGACATATCTAGATGGTCCTTGGGGATAATTTCTTGGTTTGGACGCACGAATGCCATTAAATAGAACCTTCTCTCCCAACTGTTATACCTGTTGCAAGCCCTTCCAGTGGCTGTCCCGCAGTCCTTCCTTAGGAGGGTTCGGTCCCTTTTTATTGGCTTCATATGGAAGGGTAAGAAATCCAGGCTGAGCAGATCCACTTTGGCAAGACCCAAGGAGGCTGGAGGTCTGGGTTTTTTCTGGATCCGGTAGCATATCATGCAGCGACCCATCTCGGAAGGGTAGTGGATTGGTGTATACACTCGGGTCAGAAGCAGTGGGTTGGGTTGGAGCAGGGTTCCTTAGAAGTTCCGATAGCTAATATATTTTGGCTAGAGAAGCGTAATATAGCCATGGCGCTAAAACACCCCACTGTGGGCGCTGCACTGAGGGCCGGCTGGAGATTCACGGAGCTTCCCGAGATTTCCCCGTCTCCCTCCCCCATGTTCCCAATCTTGGGTAATCCGCAGTTCCCCCCAGGCTGTATAGGCCCCAGAGTCAGGGAGTGGCGTGAGGCAGGTTTTTGCAGAGCGCGACACTTCTGGATGGGCGCGGGTTGGGCCAACTTGGGAGAGTTGGCCCAGACAGGCGCTGTACGGGGATGGACTCACTGGCAATGTACACAGCTCACACACTTTTTACAGTCCCTCCAGGGGTTTGCAGGGGGCATGAGGCCCTTTGCTCCAGCCCAAATATTGAAAAAGATGTTCTCTCCTCTATCCACAGAATGCGGATTACTCCTCCGGACTCAGCAGACCCTCCTTTTATCAGTAAATGGGAAAGAGATCTGGGGGTCTCCTTCACTCCGGACCAATGTAGGAGGCTCCTCGCGGCGCCACACAAAACCTCCATCTGCACCCGAATGCAGGAATGCAATTATAAAGTACTAACTGGTTGGTACAGAGTACCAGCGGTCCTGCACAGGTGGTACCCAAATGAATCAGAGTTGTGTTGGAGGTGTGGAGCTGCGAGGGGGGAACTACTTCACATGTTCTGGACATGTCCTGGCCTGCGGCACTTTTGGGACTCGGTGAGGAGGGTGGCTGGGGCAGTGACAGGTGAAGCGGTGCCCGCAGACCTAGGGGTGTGCCTTCTCCATCTGGGGGGATTCTCATTCAAAAATTATAAAAAGTCCCTCTTGTGGCATCTATTGAATGCTGCGAAGGCTTGTATCCCAGCGCTGTGGAAAAGCACATCTGCCCCCAAATTGGCTAGCTGGATCCTGAAAGTTAATGAGGCCATGCGTTTCGACAACCTTATGCGAGAAAAGGAGGGAGGGTTTGAAAAGTGGTATTACTGGATGATTTTTCTTGACTCAGACGAATGCAAAGCTATACTGACAGATGCTTGAACTGCCGTGTCTCCCCCTCCTTCCTCTGCCCTTCCCCCCCCCCCCCAAAGGTTTAAAGTTTCTTGGTTATCGTTTCTTAATTTGCACATATCTTGTTTTGTTTATTTAAAAATGTGACATAATAAATCAAGCACATGTATTTTGATGTGAACATAGTCTAAAAATGTCAGTGTATGAAAGTTAAAGGGAAAGTCCTCTTTTTATAGTGTGTATGCTCAGTAAATGGACACGCACCGATTCTCAGCTGGGAACAGGAGTGTGCCACCACAAAGAGAGGCTGGGATGCTCCCACTTCCCACTGTTTATAACGCCAAGGGAGCAGCCAGAAGAGCTGAGTTTTGCTGGGACCCTGGAATCTTTCACACAGCGGGGCAGGGCTGGTTTGGTTGGGTTTTGTTTTGTATTAAAGCGGACCAAAATTCACCGAATTTGTGAAATACATTTGGCCAAATCCCCTGCTGATAATCCATTCTTAGGGTGTAGAACTAGTAATGGATATTTTCGCTTTTCGAATCGCCATGGAACACTTTATTTTTTGCTGTTGATCTCTGTAAGAGGACAGGAGATCAGTCATTGCATAGGTGGGGCAATGACAACAGTGGCAATGAATGAAGGAGGCGGAGCTTTACAGTTGAAACAGGCGCCATTATCTGGGATTAGAGTGAAGCAGGAGCAGTGAAAATTGGCAAAAGTTACTCTTCATGGGGGGAGCAATTCAGGGGATGCTAGTTAAAAATGTTATTTTTAGCTTTAAGAGATATAAAGCAGGTTGAATGAAAGATGCAGTCAATCACACAAAGCGCAGCCAGGCTAGTTTAACCTTTTTCTGAAATGTCACTGTATGCAATGTAATGTCTTTTTCTTTCCTCATTGATTGGCCACAGGAGGAGCATTATGTGAGCATTTACTGCTGCTATACATTCTGGGGTAGACACTCTGTTTCACGCCAAGGGCCTTTTTTCCCAGGGCCCTACAATATAACACGTTTGCACAAAGAAAGTATTATTGGGTCTAGCGGTGTAACTGTACATAAATGGAACCCCTAATAAAATCCCTATGAGATCACCTGGCAATTGCCAGTTTTTATTGTACAATCTAAAAGTTCCATACAACTGTGAATACAGAAACAGCAAAATGTTTCAAATATGATTACTGCTTGGACAGTAAAGGGTTCCGTGTAATTAAGTGCCAAGTGAGTTGTAATGTCTGCAGCACTATAGATCTCTCCTTGTTTGGGCCCATGAAATATGTCTTTCAGGGAGGGGACATCTACAGACAATAAAAAGTTACATATCTATGCTCTAAAACAAATACAAAGCAAGTAATGTCAGAGGGAACTCGCTGAAGCTGCCCCGGGTCTTCTGGTTTGTTTCCTGTAGTGGCCATGTTATGCAGAACTTCATTTCAGAAAAGACTGTAGTGTGCACTCACCAGATTATCAGATCCATAGGCACACGGGACATACAAGCCACATTCATTTCCTTGAACAGCTTCACTTTCTTTAACACCGACTGTCAATCCTAGTTCATAACAATAATGAGTAGCAAAGAATGTTTATGTCCCTGAATTTGTGATTAGCGATGATTCGGTAGGCTCTTCATAAATAATGTTCCCTGTTAAAAATGCAAACAAGTATTTGTATGTCAGGAGGAAACCTATATGAAATATACAAATTAGTATTATAAATGCTTAGTCCACCCAACCCTGATTTAAAGATGGGGCTAAGAGTTCTATCTTTCCATAGAAGACACAGCTGACGATCATATACTTGCAGGTTATCACCACTCACTATGTGAATTAGACACTTGATAGAGCTGTTCCTTCCCTGACACAGGAAGTATATATTGACCAGACACTGTCTCTGACACAGCAAAGAACACTGCTGTTTTATCCTCATTGTATGTTTCATTGCCAGCCTGGCAATGCTACAAGATGATGTTTTCCCCTAAGAGGCACAATCTGTCAGTTGTGTATCAGTGTGACTTGTCACAATTTGTTGATTGACTGTGGGCTCTTTCTAGCACAGACATACAGTCACACTACCCACCTGCAAATTGCCACCTATCTGTGGACACACATACGGAGTCAGCCATTCCAGCCCCTATGTGTGATGTTAAGCCACTTTTACCAGATCTGTTTATGCTACTAGTAGATTTGGCATGTCACAAAGTAGGGAAGAGAGGGGACTGGCCTGAACATTTCTGTTTATTTATGACCCTTGGTGGGTATGGAAAAATCTATTGTCTGCTTGCAGCGTTTTTCTAACACATTGCACTAAGCGGCACATATATGTAAACTAGCTCATTAAAAATCATGACCAGTGTTACCTCTGGAAAGAAATCACAAAGGTGTGAACAAAGCCTCGCAAAGCCTCTTTTGTTTGTCTATGCAGAAATCTTAGTCAAATCTTCCCCAGGCATTTGTGTCGACTACAGGCAATATAAGTATTTAGATGGTAAGAGAAAGCTTTGAGGGGGCTACCAAATAAGCAAGGTTTGTACTCTTAGAGATCCCACCTCTGCGTAGGCATTTTGTTATTAAAGAGGACTAAAACCCAAGCCTCATCAGCCTTGAAATCTATAAGATTCCAGGGCAGCCAGATTCCCTCCCCCGGGGGCATCCAGAATTGGGATGCCCCACTGTGTGAAACCCCCCAGGTCACCCGGAAACTCACCTTCTTTCCCAGTCCAACGGCGCATGCCTGCGCCAGGCTCCCTGTTACAGTGTAGCGGGGGATGCGGCCACCAGTGTGCTCGGATCCGCTTGCATTAGACGAGCTCCCGCACTGACTGGACGAGGAGCCGTGCATAGAGTCATAGAACCGGGAAGAGGTTTGTGCGTGTGACCTGGGGGGTTTCACACAGCAGGGCACCGACCAAAACCCAGGATAGTCAAAGTCTTGGGTTTTGGTCTACTTTAAGGATACTGCACAGTATACATTGCCATTGATATGCTTGTTTACCTTGTGTTACTCTCCCTTGGCTTTTCCATCTTTTGATTTGAGATACTCTTTCCTTTCAGTATATAGCTGTCTGCATGTGTAGAGCATACCTAAATAATTATATTTTAATAATTTAGAGACTGGTTACATATATATATATATATATATATATATAAACTGTTAATTGACAGAGGAAGAGAGAACATAGTAAATCAAAGTAACAGGCTTTTCACACATACATGATGTTGTTGACTGCCTTACTATACCTGCAGGTAGCAGTGCCAGATATGCCTTCAAGATGTACGGGAAATGAACTGATACTGTGAATGGCAAAACCATCTTGTAAGAAAATGTGCCAAGTGATTCAAAATATGGGAGTGATTCATAAACGGTGTAAACTGCAGGAAAAAGTATTTTTTAGTCTTAAGTCACTTTGGAACAAAAAGGAACAAGGATCACAAATATAAGAAATGAAAACCCCCAAATAATCCCACCGCAAGAGCAGGCCCCAGAATTTCTTGTGCGCCAAAGCAATGCTTGTTGTATGTCGTGGCTCTGCCACCAGCATCAATCACAGTGTCTGCATGCCATGCAAAGGAGTAAATGTAGGGGGCACACACATTGTGACGGATCTGAAGTGGCTCTGGAAGCTGAATGATATTGAGAGCACTGGCACGCTTAAATAATGTTTTTTTTTTTTTTTAAACTTAAGACAAGAAGTACAGTTAAATCTGTAAGATCTGGGTTTTGAAAGGCCCCTTTTGAGGGGCCTCAAGGTAAAGCTGAGTGAAAATATCGTTTTACCTTCAGCCATGAGTGACAAGGGATAAACTGGGATCCATATTGTATGGTTGATCCAAGTCAGGGCTGGGTATTCTATATCTAGAGCCGATAACATGTGGAATGGATATCTGTGCAGACACAAACAACATTTAGACAACGCGTACATGAAATGGAAGTTGAAAGCTTGTTACAGTAACCTAAATGGCAGGATGCATTACTTTCGGCAATTGTTTTTAGAACCACACATTATAACAATCAGGCAAGCACTGCCCATGTTTGCACTGAAACCGTTTTTGCACTCCATAAATTAGTTGTTTGTTTGTGAAGCTCCAACACAGACAGAGGAGTCTCAGCATTCACTCCAAAGAATTCAAATACATCCTGAAACAACCTTCTCATTTTACCCAGGTATTGTTGCAGTACATCTGTGTTCCTCCTGCCCTATCAGTAATACATCAGTAGTTTGCTAACCTATTTAAAGTGGTCCAACACCCATATTTCAGCAAATGGGTGCTGGACTGCACTGAGACAGACTTGAGGGGACACTCAGATTGCTGAAGTCTCTCTCCTGCAGCCCTCGGTTTCACTCACCAAAAGTATGGCTCGGTGTATCACTTGGTGGAATGCGGCCCAGTGGTCCAGAGTATCTTCTGCTTTTCTGGCCTGCGGAGGGACTCCAGAAATCTGTCTGCCCCACCAAGCCTGTCCCAGTGCGGTCCAGCACCCATTTGCTTTAATAGCGCCATTAAATGCTCTTTAATCAACAGAAATTCAGTAGTTCTTAATGGCCTAATACTATTTGCTCATCAAATCATTTTACTGGTTGGTCTCCAGGCCAGGGTTCTAAGTGTGTGTTGGTGGTAACCTGCAACCTATTTACCCAAAGTCTCCTTCAAACCACTGTAGTACTTTTTAAAGTCAAGCTGAAGGCCAAATTACATGCAAGGAGAAAGAACTAGAACAGAGACAAAATCAATATACTAACTGGAACAATCAAGTGAGGACAGCCAGGAACAAGCCATTACCTCTAGGCTGGCCCTGGAGTCTAAAAATTCCAGGGCTGAAGTGCCCATGAAGCATTCCGATTTTGGGATGGCCCAATGTGTGAACTGCCTAGGCCGGCCCGCATTTACCTACCATTCCAGCATTCCCACACTGCATTCTTAGGCTGTGGCCACATTCCCAGTCTCCCTCCAGTCATTCAGCCTGGGGGCCGAAGTGGAGTCTAAATATTCCAGGGTGACTAAGTGCCCATGGGGCAACCGGATTCCAATAGCCTGGGAGCGGGAGCGCCGCCCACTGCTGGGTGATGTGGCCGCTTCCTATGCCAGTGCTGTGTTTATCCCATTCATTACTATGCACAGCATAAAGCACCGATTGAACAAGAGTCTGCATATGCACCATGGGAATGAGTAGTGTGGGCAATCTGGGGGGTTTCACACAAATTAGGATGCCCCTTGGACCAAGACCTATAACCAGGATAGTGGAAATTCTGATGATAGGTCCACTTTAACTAACAAGGAACAAATTGTCATTACCCAGGCAGAAGGTTAATCAACCCAGAAGGGTTCAGCAGCATTCAGGAAAGTGGAAGGATTGGTCAACCAAGACTAATCCAAATAGTTATTATTCTAGATCCTTGATGTCATGATTAACCTACAAACTGCATACGTTTGCATGAAAACATATTCAATGAATTAGCATTGGGTGTTGGGAAAGCAGATAACTTGGTGAGGACACACAGACTAAGGCTAAAGTAGGCAGATGACAGCAAATAAACAGAGATTACAACCCATATACAGGTCCTTCTCAAAAAATTAGCATATAGTGCTAAAGTTAATTTTTTTCCATAATGAAATGATAAAAATTAAACTTTCATATATTTGAGATTCATTGCACACCAACTGAAATTTTTCAGGTCTTTTTTTGTTTTAATACTGATGATTTTGCCATACAGCTCATGAAAACCCCAAAATCCTATCTCAAAAAATTAGCATATTTCATCCGACCAATAAAAGAAAAGGGTTTTTAATAAAAAAAAAAGTCAACCTTCAAATAATTATGTTCAGTTATGCATTCAATACTTGGTCGGGAATCCTTTTGCAGAAATGACTGCTTCAATGCGGCGTGGCATGGAGGCAATCAGCCTGTGGCACTGCTGAGGTGTTATGGAGGCCCATGATGCTTTAGCACGGCAAGTCTGACTCTGCTTAAAATCTCAATGTAGTGTATAGGTATAGTCAGTGTTGGGCTAAAATACAGACTAATATTACCTTACAACATCCCACAGATTCCATAGGAAAAAGAGCCAACACACTATGCACTTGCTTTGCACTTCTTCCTGGCTGGTGATGACCAAAAACAAGATGACCAGCTTCTCCGTTATCTGCAAGATCAATAGCTAATAGATGCACTGCTTGATATCTGCAAATTACGCAAGTGGATAAAGTAACTTTTGCCAAAAAATATGCTTGCTGGTTATATTAAGCATTATTATTTTTATTTATTTATATACCATCTTCCTCTGTAGCACTTTACAATGTAGTAATTACAAACAGGGTAAACTATAGTACATAGACAAATGCAACAAATTACAAAGCAAACACTCTGAGAGTTAGACACATCAGGGAGAGCACATTTAAGAGATCATCTGAAACTGTGTCTAGACAAAAAAGCAATTCTGTGAGTACTCACCTGTAGAATTGTTTTTGTTCTTGCGTGGCACGGCCCGCTTTGGTATTCATAACAGTTGGGTTATTCCGCCACAAGGTGGCGCAGTGGTACTGCAGAAAAGCTGTGGCTTGTCCCGGCTCCCTATAAAAACGGGCTTAACCATAGAATTCCCCAGCGTACACAAGCAGTGAAACAAGAAGCCGGGAGAGAATAAGTAAAAAATGTGAAAAAGGTAAAAGACCCCAATTGACTTGGAACAATCACCATAAAGAGGCAACCAAGAACAACGATAACAAGAGTGGGGCGAAGCGGGCCGTGCCATGCAAGAACAAAAACAATTCTACCGGTGAGTACTCACAGAATTGCTTTTATTCTTAGTATACAGTACGTCCTGCTCCAGATATAGTACTTACTATCGGGTATTACTCCGCCAGATGGCGTTGGACTGCAGAGACATCGAAAATAGGCTCCTCCCGGCCCCTCAAATACCCGGGACCTCCCACAAATCCCCAGATTCTCTCTGCAGTCTGAACTGCTAAGGATGAGAAATGGCTCTCTACTCGCAGGTGAGCAGGGCTATTAGCCTGCGGCCCTGTAGGACTATTCCCACCCGCTCCATTAGTAATGTGCCTCCCAGCCTTGGCTGCGCTGATGGTAGGCAGCACCGCTGTTAGGTGCTTAGGAGCGCTGCTCCACCGCAATCCCCCACCAAAGGGTAGGCGGTTCAGGCTTATGGTGAGCCTCTATGGGATGCCCCTCCCGCACTATTGCCCCTTGCCCCTGCCTATCGGTGGGCCCTATTTAAGTGGCCGCTGTCCTCCCTCATTCTCCTTGTAGCCTTCGGGGGGAAAGAGGGGGGGTATCGGTGTGTATGCTTTGCATTTACGTGTTTTAGCCTTATACTTTATTTCATTCCGCTTGTGTCAGCCGCCGCGCTGTCTTGCTTCCTATGACCGTATTTAAAATTGCCGCCGCCGCGGGCCCTTTCTGTCACTATGTTCTGCGCTTGGCGGCGGCGTTACCTCAGGCGCGCCGTCATTGGCTGCTTGTCAGGTGCTGGCTTCGCGCTCTTCGGGGGGGGGGGGCCGTCTATGGCGCGTTCCGCGTCATTGCTGATACCGGCCCGCCCCTCGAAGTATACCGACGCCATCTTTGTCTGCTTCATTGGCCTATGCGCGACGGACCTCTACCTACCGCGGTCCGTAAGTGCCCTCGCGGGCGGCTTTATTATCTCCTTTTATTACTGTGTGCTTACGGCCTCCTTTTATTATGTCTTTTAGGCGGGTGAATCCATTGGCTTCTCCCGGCCCTCTATTAGTTTGCATAACTTGTTAGGCCTAGTGTAATTACTCCCACTCCCTAGCGGGTTATTGGGGCATCCAGGGTTGCTGTATAGCGTTAATCCCTGTCGGCCTATAGAGCTGCTATAATCACCATATGGAGGCATCTCAGGATAATGTGACCGGGGTTCCTTCAGGACAAGCCCGCCTGTGTGTAGCGTGTGGGCAGCCTCCTGCTGACGCTGACAAGGCGCGGGTCTGTGTGCTGAGCAGGTGCTTGCACTGCAATCTGTATCACTTCACCTACCCCCCCCCTAGCTTAAATCTCACTCCTACTGAGTTGCATACAAGTGGGGATTCTCAGCCTGATGTGTCTTCTAGACTGGCTACTGTTGAGAAGTTGATTGCTAATACCTTGGCGCGTAAGGCCCCTGCAAAACTGACAGATTGCTGACCCAGATTTTTGAGGTTCTGTCCATTTCTCCCCCTGTTGCGGCTCCCAGGCAAAGGGGGGAACTTTTCCATACAGCTAAATCACGTTTGGAATTTCCCGAGCAAGCACATTTTAATAACCTGGTGCTCAAGGAATGGGAGCGCTCCAGTAGACTTCCCGGGGTACCTAAAAGTTGGGATAGGAAGTATCCCTTTCCTGCTGATGTGGTAAAGTGTTGGTCATCCCCTCCTGAGGTGGATGCCCCGGTTCTAGGGCTATCTAACACCTCTGTCATGCATTTCCCTGACTCTACTACCCTGCGGGATGCTGAAGACCGGCGCATTGACCAGCTGGCGTCCCATGCTTTTGCATGTGCGGGGACGGCGCTGCGCCCCGTCTGTGCCTCTGCCATTACCGCTGTGGCCACTAGGACCCTGATCAGAAATATACTTGATAGTGCCCCTGATGATTTGCCTTGTGAGGTGTTTAATGCACTCTCCAGTTGTGATGTTTTTGTAAATTTTGTCCCCTCTGCCTTGGATGACACCATTAGAATGTGTGCCAGGATATCTGCCCTTGTGGTGGCTATACGCCGCTCGGTTTGGCTATGCCAGTGGGCTGCTGACAACGCTGACAAGAAGGCCCTCACTGGGTTTCCCTTCAAAGGACTACGTCTGTTTGGGGACTGCCTGGACCTTTTTGCAAAGGGAGGAAGGTTACCCCAGCGCAGGCGGCAGTCTCGGCCCTTTCGGGGTCAGGGCTCCTTCTCCTTCCCCTACCGTGGTGCTAGACAAGGGAGGGGGGGTTTCCTTTACTGGGGCAAGGGGAGATTTCTGGGGTAGGGGCAGAGGATGTGGACATCCTGGCTCCTCCTGGGGTCCCAAGGCAAAATCCTCCCCCAAGCCCCCTCAGGCATGATGGGGCGCCCTCACCCTTCTGGGTGGGGGGACGGCTTCAGCACTTCGCTCACGTCTGGAGACTTCATGTCTCAGACCGGTGGATTCAGGAGGTAGTGTCCTCCGGTTACAAGATAGAGTTTGCTGCCTGGCCGCCCCCAAGATTCATCAGATCCCGGATTCCTCAAGACCCTGTGTTAGCTCAGGAGCTAGTGCAGGCAGTGCAAGGCCTCCTGGAGCTGGGGGTCATCTGCAAGGTCCCTTTAAGAGAAATTGGCAAGGGCTTCTATTCCAACCTATTCACAGTCCCCAAGAAAGATGGTTCAGTCAGGCCCATCCTGGACTTAAAGATCCCCAACAAATTTGTCAGGAGCAGGCGTTTTTGCATGGAAACTCTGCGCTCTGCCATCAGTTCCCTGCGCCAAGGGGATTTCATGACTTCTGTGGACATCAAGGATGCTTACCTTCATATTCCTGTATTTCCAGGCCATCAAAGGTTCCTCAGGTTCGCTCTGAAGGATCAACACTACCAGTTTGTGGCATCGCCCTTTGGTCTCACCTCAGCTCCCAGGGTGTTCACCAAGGTGCTGGCTGGCGTGGTGTCTCTGCTCAGGTATCAGGGCGTCCACGTGCTTCCTTATCTGGACGACATTCTCATCACCTCCCAATCTCTACATCAGGCAGAATTGGATACTCAGCTGGTGGTGTCCACCCTGGAGTCATTTGGATGGGTGATCAACCACCCCAAGTCCTCACTGTCCCCCTCCTTAGTGACTCCATTCCTAGGAATGAATCTGGATACAGTTCAGGCAAGGATTTTCCTTCCTCAACAGAAGGTGGACAGTCTGATTGCACAGGCTCAGTTCCTGTTATCTTGTCATCATCCCTCCATCAGGCAGGGGATGCAGCTGGTGGGCCTGATGGTGGCGTGCTTCGAGGCGGTACTTTATGCTCAGTTCCACTTGAGGCCTCTGCAACTCCACCTATTGTCAGTGTGGGACAAGGATCCAGCGTCCCTGGACAGGGTCTGTGTGCTCTCCCCCCTGGTCAGGTGGTCCCTCTCGTGGTGGATGGACTCAAGGAACGTGTTGGGGGCAGATCCTTTCTTACCCCTTCCTGGGAGACGGTCACCAAGGATGCCAGTCTGTCTGGTCGGGGGGGGGGTTTCTGGAAGTCCCTGCGGTTCCAGGGGAGGTGGGGCCCTCAGGAGGCCAACACACCTATCAATAATGTCTTGGAACTGCGGGCGATCAGGTTAGTTCTGGCTTACTTGACTACTCACCTTCGAGGCCTGCCTGTTCAGGTGCGCTCGGACAACCAGACGGCAGTTGCCTACATCAATCATCAGGGAGGGACCCGGAGCAAGGGGGCCCTCCAGGTGTCTCTGATCCTGACTTGGGCGGAGGCCAATGTTCCCTGCATATCAGCTGTGTACATGCCGGGATTGGAAAATCTCCTGGCAGACTCTCTCGCCAGGGAGAATGGTCCCTATGCAGCAGGGTGTTCCAATCTCTGTGTCACCGTTGGGGCCAACCAGATGTGGATCTGTTTGCGTCCCGTCACAATCACAAGCTCCCAGCTTTTGTCTCCCTGTCCCAGGATCCTCTGGCCTTGACCACGGATGCGCTAGCAATGTCATGGCAGGACTTTCAGTTTCTGTATGTCTTCCCTCCATTCCCCCTGCTGGGCAGGGTTCTGCGCAAGATTGCTCTGGAAGGGGTGCCAGCAATTCTGGTGGCCTCCAGGTGGCCAAGAAGAGTGTGGTTCGCAGCCGTGGTGCAGCTGGCAGTGGATCAGTACACTCTGCCCGTGGTGCCAGATCTGCTCACTCAGGGCTCACTACGCCATCCCAATTTACAAACTCTGGCTTTGACGGTCTGGATGCTGAAACCTCCATCTTGATGGAGAGGGGCTGTCTTCCTCGGTTGTGGATACCTTGATAAAGGCTAGGAAGAAGTCTTCTTCTTCTATTTATTACAGGGTTTGGCGTGCCTACATTGACAGGTGTGAGTCTAAGTCGCTTCCCTGTCGTGTGTTCTCTATTCCCAGGATTCTGGAGTTCCTACAGCATGGGTTGGAGATGGGGCTCCAACTAAGTACTCTAAAAGGTCTGCCCTGGCTGTTTTCTTCCAGAAGTCCTTTGCTCAGCATTCTCTGATTAGGACTTTTTTCCAGGGGGTGACTCATGTGCGCCCCCCATGTAAGACTACGGTGCCTGTTTGGGATTTGAACTTGGTTTCGTCAGCCTTGCAGGGTGCTCCTTTTGAACCTGTGCAGGATGCTTCCCTGGCCATTCTTACTCTCAAGGTTGTCTTTCTGGTGGCTATCACCTCTGTTAGGCGTGTGTCTGAGTTGGCCACGCTTTCCATTCAGCCCCCCTACTATGAGAGACACCAGGACAAGGTGGTGTTTCGCTTCAAGCCAGATTTTCTGCCTAAGGTTGTGTCTGCCTTTCTTTTTTTTTTTTAAAAGTTTCTTTTTATTTGCAATTCAACATACAACAAAACAATCAAGACAAGCAACATTCAATATTGACAGTAAGGTGCCGCAAGCACCAATAATCATTAGCATCTATTCATTGAACATTTAGACACGACAACCATTCACTCACACTGTCATACAATCTGGACCTAGATGTCTGGTTTATTATTCCCTGGGATATAGAGATGTGTCAAGTAGTCAGTTCGCTCCGAACGCTACTCCCGCTTCCTTAATTCCATTGTAGCTCGCTCCGAGACTCGGGCCACCCCAGATGAGCGGCCACGCCCCTTAAATTAACCCACTCCCACCTTTAGTCGTCCTCTGATGCAGTGTCCTGGTTCTGCAGCCAGGGACCCCATACCTTTTCAAACTTCTCAGGCACCCCCCTGGCCAAATATGTCAATTTGTACATCGTGAGTTTCTGATTAACTAGAGCCCTCCATGCCCGCACAGAAGGTTTGGCCGGATGTTTCCAGTTAAGCAGAACACATTTCCTGGCATAGAAGAGCAACAGCCTAAATAGTGATTTCATCACTCCAGTTTCCGATAATGGTTCCACCACCCCCAGGATGTGTCTGCCTTTCATTTGAATCAGGACATTGTTCTCCCTTCATTGTGCCCTAATCCTAGTAATGCTAAGGAGAGGGTCTTGCACTCCTTCGATGTGGTTAGGTGTCTGAATACTATCTGGTGGCTACTGCACCTTTCAGAAAGACTGATGCTCTTTTTGTGGTCCTATCTGGTGCTAGGAAGGGTTTGGCTCATGCCAAGTCTACCAACAGCAAATGGATCCGTCAGGCTGTGATTCAGGCCTATTCTGCTAAGGGGAAGAATCCTCCTTTCCGCCTTACTGCTCATTCTACTCGTGCTATTGGTGCTTCTTGGGCCTTTCAGCACCAGGCTTCTGTTGAACAAGTTTGCAAGGCCGCTACTTGGTCTTCTGTTCATACCTTTTCAAAGTTTTACAAAGTTGATGTTAGGGCCTCAGCTGATGCTGCTTGTGACCAAAAGGTTCTGCAGGCAGCAGTGGTTTAAACTGTCTGCTGTTAGCTTTGGGGATCCCACCCTACTTTATGGACACTGTTATTGGATGTCCCAATAGTAAGTACTATATCTGGAGCAGGACGTACTGTATACTAAGAATAATACAATTCTGTGATTACTCACCTGTAGAATTGGTATTATGAGTATACAGTACGTCCTGCTCCACCCCACCCTTGGTTTTGCATTATCTTGGATCCCCTGTATGGTGATTGTTATCATTGTTATAGTTAATAGTTTGGGTTGTTTTAATTCTCCCGGCTTCTCGTTAACTGCTTTTCAATGCTGGGGATTTGTGGGAGGTCCCTGGGTATTTGAGGGGCCGGGAGGAGCCTATTTTCGATGTCTCTGCAGTCCAGTGCCATCTGGCGGAGTAATACCCGATAGTAAGTACTATATCTGGAGCAGGACGTACTGTATACTCATAATACCAATTCTACAGGTGAATAATCACAGAATTGTATTTTCTTTATTGCATGGCACGCAATAGCAGTTGGGACATCCAAAAGCAGTGTCCAGAATAGGGTGGGATCCCCAAAGAGTAACGGCCAATAGTTCAAGTCACTACCGCCTGAAGCACCTCTCGGCCAAAAGCAGCATCCGCTGAGGCCTTAACATCAACCTTGTAAAACTTAGAAAAAGTATGAACAGAAGACCAAGTAGCGGCCTTGCAAACTTCTTCAACAGAAGCTTGATGCAGAAAAGCCATCACCAAAGAGTCACCAATAGCACGAGTAGAATGAGCAGTAATCCTAAAGGGAGGTTCCTTTCCCTTAGCAGAATAGGCTTGAACCACCGCCTGACAGACCCACTTGCTGATAGTGGATTTAGCCGGAGGCAAACCCTTTCTAGGTCCAGAAGTGAGAACAAAAAGAGCATCAGACTTCCTGAAAGACTCAGTGGCGACCAAGTAAAACTTCAGAGCCCTGACCACATCTAGGGAACGCAGAGTCCGCTCCTCGGAATTAGCAGGATTAGGACACAATGAAGGCAAGACAATGTCCTGATTAAAGTGGACCAACACCCTCCCATGATCGGCCTGGGAATCTATAAGATTCCCGGACCGATCAGCTCCCTGACTGCGGGGCACCCCACAGTCCCCCCAGAAACCCCTAAATCCCTACCTGCTCCTCGATCCAGCGGCGCCCGGCGCCGCCTCCCGCGCGTTACCCTAGCAGGACGCGCACCCGCGCCGGCCATTTGTGAATGGCCGGCGCGGGTGAGCGCCCTGTAAGAGTGACGCGCGGGAGGCGGCGTCACTCCCGCTTGTCTACCGGCGGGGATTGGCTGCAGCGGTCATGTGGGAGTGGGGAGAGGTCAGTTTTTGGGGCTTTCTGGGGGGTTTCACACAGTGGGGCACCCCCGATCGTGGTGCCCCACCGAAGTGGACCAAAACCCAGGATAGTCAAAATCCTGGGTGTTGGTCCACTTTAAGATGAAAGGCAGACGCAACCTTAGGCAGGAGCCGAAACACCACCTTATCCTGATGCCTCTCAAAATAAGGAGGTTTGATGGAAAGTGCCGCTAGTTCAGAAACTCGCCTTACAGAAGTGATAGCCACCAGAAAGGCTACCCTAAGGGTTAGAATAGACAAGGTAGCATCACGGATAGACTCAAAGGGAGGCCCTTTCAGGGCAGACAACACCAGATTCAAATCCCAGACTGGTAGCAAAGGCTTACGGGGTGGACGCACATGAGAAACACCCTGAAAAAAGGTTTTAACCAACCGGTGATTGGCAAAAGATCTTTGGAAAAAAATTGCCAGAGCTGAAACATGGCCTTTTAGGGTACTAAGTGGAAGGCCCTGATCCATGTTGCAAGAATTCCAGAATCCTGGGAATAGAAAAAACCCGACAGGGAAGAGACTTGGACTCACACCAGGCAATGTAAGCATGCCAGACCCTGTAATAGATAAAGGACGAGGACTTCTTCCTAGCCCAAAAAATGGTATCAACAACAGAAGCAGGCAACCCCTTTTCCATCAATATGGAGGTTTCAGCAGCCAAGCTTTAAAGCCAGAGTTTGTAAATTGGGATGGCGTAGCTGCGGTGAGGTGAGCTGCCTGGGTGAGAAGATCTGGATCCTTGGGCAAGACGTGCCGGTCTACTGCCAACCGCACAACATCTGCGAACCAAACTCTTCTTGGCCAACAAAGGGCCACTAGTATGGCTGGTACTCGCTCCTGTGCTATCTTGCGCATGATCCTGCCCAGGAGAGGAAACGGAGGGAACACATAGAGAAGCTGAAACTCCACCCAAGGTATTGCCAAGGCATCCGTGGCGAAGGCCAGAGGATCCTGAGACAGAGAGACAAATCTGGGAAGTTTGTGATTGTGACGGGACACAAACAGGTCCGCGTCCGGCTGACCCCAGCAGTGACAGAGGGAGAGAAATACCTGGTTGTTGAGAGACCACTCTCCCAGACGAGACGTCCCCCTGCTTAGGGAGTCCGCCACCTGGTTCTCCACCCCTGGGATGTAGACCGCTGAGATGCGGGGAACATGCTGTTCCGCCCAAGACAGAATCAGGGACACTTCCTTGAAGGCTCCCTTGCTCCGAGTCCCTCCCTGATGGTTGATGTAGGCAACCACCGTCTGGTTGTCTGAGCGAATCTGAACAGCCCGACCCCGGAGATGAGTGGATAGGCGAGAAAGAACCAACCTGATCGCCCTCAGTTACAGGATGTTGAAGGAATCATGGGCCTCTTGTGGGCGCCACCGACCCTGGAACCTCAGGGACTTCCAGAAGCCTCCCCAGCCGTTCAGACTGGCATCCGTGGTGACCGTTTCCCAGCACGGGGGCAGGAAGGACCTGCCCCCCAGAAGGTTCCTTGAGTCCACCCACCACAAGAGAGACTGTCTGGCCAGGGGAGATGGAACAAATTCCTGATCCAGGGACACAGGGTCCCGATCCCAAACTGACAAGAGGTGCAACTGGAGAGGTCTCATGTGAAACTGAGCAAAGGGGACTGCCTCGAAGCAGGACACCATCAGGCCCACCAACTGCATCCCCTGACGGATGGAGGGATGAGGACACGACAGCAGAACCAGAGCCTGCAGCTGAAGACCTTCCACCTTCTGCTGAGGAGGGAACACCTTAACCTGAGAGGTATCCAGCGTCATGCCCAGAAAGGTCCTCACCAATGACGGGGACAGAGAAGATTTGGGACAATTGATCACTCCGCCGAAAGACTCCAGAGTGTATGTCACCATTTGAGTGTCCCGCTCGGCCTGAGGAAAGGACTCGGTCACAATCAGGATGTCGCCCAGGTAAGGAATGATCACTCCTGCCAGCACCTTGGTGAACACCCGAGGTGCTGAGGTGATACCGAAGGGTAGAGCCACAAACTGGTAATGCTGACCCTTCAGCTCGAACCTTAGAAATCTCTGATGACCTGGGAAGATAGGCACATGAAGATAAGCATCCTTGATGTCCACAGTGGTCATGAAGTCGCCTGGGCGAAGGGTACTGACAGCAGAGCGCAGCGTCTCCATGCAAAAGTGCTTGAATCTGACAAATTTGTTGAGGCCCTACAGATCCAGAATGGGCATCAGAGAGCCGTCCTTTTTGGGGATCGTGAAAAGATTGGAATAGTACCCCTGACCTCTTTCTTGATGAGGCGCCAAACAAATGACTCCGGATAACAGGCAATGAACAGCCAGAAGCAATCCCTGAGCGGAGAGGGGGTTTAAAGACATCCGGGATCTGATGACTCTTGGGGGGGGGGGGGGGGGGGGGGGCAGGCTGCAAACTCTATCTTGTAACCGGAGGACACTACCTCTTGAATCCACCGGTCTGAGACGTGAAGCCTCCAGACGTGAGCAAAGAGCCGAAGCCGTCCCCCACCCCGATGGGTGAGGGCACCCCTTCATGCCTGAGGGGGCTTGGGAGAGGGTTTGGACTTAGGATTCCAGGAGAGACCGGGATGACCACGGGTTCTGCCACGGCCCCAAGAATCTCTGTGACCACTGGAGAGGAGGGAGCCACGGCCCCCTCTGGGAATACGAAAGGAAGGGAGGGGGGCAGAGGACCCCCGAAAGGGCAGAGACTGCCTCCTACGCTGAGGCAGCCTTCCATCCTTGGCTAGAACATCAAGACGTTCTCCAAACAGCCGCAGCGCCACAAAGGGGAGGCAAGTGAGAGCTTTCTTAGCCACAGCGTCAGCTGCTCACTGGCGCAACCAGACAGAGCGGCGCATAGCCACCAAGAGTGCAGAGGTCCTTCCACACAGCTGCACAGCATCATCCATAGCAGTAAGGATAAAGGCCACAAAATCAGAGCAAAGTAAGAGAGTCCTATATTCCTCCCCCACACTACCGGCTGTTGTGCCATCAATGAGACGCTTAAGCAGTTTCTTAAGGGCAATAGCCGTAATGGCGGCAGCACATACAGGGCGCAAGCCAGCCCCCACACAGTTAAAAGCATGGCAGGCCACTTGATCCATGCAGCGGTCCTCTCCATCCCTCAGAGTGGTAGTGTCAGGGGAAGGCATGACCGAAGTATTGGATAAGCCTAGCACGGGAGCGTCCACTTCAGGGGGAAATGACCCCCTCTTAACAAGATCAGCAGGAAAGGGATACCTTTTATCAAAACCCTTGGGCACCACAGTTAGGAAGTTCCCATTCTTTAAGCACCAAGGTGGTAAAATGTTCCTGCTCAGGGAACTCTAGATGCCGTTTACAAGGGCGAAAAAGCTCCCCCTGCTTTCTTTTAGCTACCTCAGGGGGAGCAATGTGCAAAATTTCAAAAATATGTGACAGCAGATTATCAGTGTCCTCAGGGTACCATGATTCCTCTCCGGACGTAGACCCAGGGTCACTATCGCAACCCTCCTGATGGTTCCCAGAGGAGTCAGAGTCCTGAGAGATCTCCCCCATCTCAAGGGGGTGACAGTCACCAAGCTCATCAATCCCCACATACATTTCAGTAAGGGGAGCAGACCTGCGGTCCAGGTGTCTCTTCTTGCCAGAGGCCTTCCCAGGAGCATTCCTGGCAAGCTGCTTTTCAATGTTAGCCACCCGCAGAGCCAAATCAGAATGTGACTCCCTGCCAACATTCCCCCCCACTGGGGCCCAATTGCAGGAGCGGGGAAGTAGGTGAAGCCGAGTGAAGAGCGGAGCTGGAAGCGAAGCAGGCAAACCAGCTTGAAGCGCAAGGACACTTTCAGCGCACAGCACGCACACCGTGACACTGTTACTCACAGGGGATACCCCACACATGGAACACAGCCGTGCTTGCCCCGAAGGGCCGCCAAGCGCGCTATCCCCAAAAGCCTCCATATGTTAATTAGCACAGGCTCAAAAGGCCAGCAGTGGGTACAGGCTTAATACAGAAGCCACCCAGGATGCCCTCCCATGGGATGCCCCCGGAAGTTAATAAAGGGGGAATGAGGGGGAGGAAGGAGTGGAGCTGGGAGAAACCACAACCCAATGGTATCCCGCCTGAAAGACATAAGTAAAAACACACATGAGCATCCCGCAGCAAATACACCCCAATTCAAGAAAAAAAACCCCAACGGGGACTCACGGACCAAGGACACCGCAAGGTCACACAGGCACAGAACGATGAATAAGGCGACCCGCCGGAGGAAGCAGCGCTGCAGCCAGAAAGGGAGAAATCCAGACGCGCAGCTTGTCCAAAATGGCGCCGGCAGAGGTACCCCGAGGGGCGGGCCGCGGGGTGAACGTTGCGATACGCGTCATCACCCGGCCCCGCCCCCTCCGAAGAGCGTGAAAAACTGCGCTCACGTGACCCGACCGGCGCCATGACAAAGCAAAATTACCTCAGGTTATAGCGCCCACAGCCGCGGAACGCAGTACAAAGCGCCGCGGCAGCTAAAAACACCAGAAAACACAGCAAAAACTTAAAAACACCACAGATATGACTACTCGCCGCCACCACCCACCCCCCCTTTTTCCCCCCCAACCAAGTTAGAGGGGGGGGGAGAGAGAGCGAGAGAGAGAGAAGCAGCGGCGAGCAGCCATGGTCAAGGGAGGGAGGGGGGGGACTCAATGGAAAAAGAGAGGACACAGTAACCAAACTACTTACCCCCTCAGAAGCTAGGACAGAAACTCTGCATCCCTATTAGGCTCACCATAAAGCCTATGGCCGGCTACCCTTTGTGTTACAGGGTCTGCGGCTTGGAACACCGCTCCAGGAGCACTTGACCCTAGTGCTCTTCTACCTTCACCCGATCTGTCAGCCAAGGCTAGGAGGCAGTGAGGGTCCAGAAACGGATGGAAATAGACATGCAGGGCCGCAGGCTTGGTTGCCCCACTCACCTGCGCAAGAGAGAGTGCCAACTGCTAACTTCGCAGTCCACTGCAGAGAGAACACAGGGGAACTCTATGGTTAAGCCCGTTTTTATAGGGAGCTGGAACAAGCCACAGCTTTTCTGCAGTACCACTGCGCCACCTTGTGGCAGAATAACCCAACTGTTATGAATACCAAAGCGGGCCGTGCAATAAAGAAAAAATGAATACTCACCTTTTGTTCCCCCCGCAACTGTACCATCCAGCCGTGTGCAGGCCCTGCCTCAATTCTCCAGGGAGTCTGAACAGATGGCCACCCTCCGCTTCAGTCACAGTGACTTGAGCATCCACCACCACCTCCATTGCATTCTTGGAAGGGGCAGCTGTTTGCCCAGAGCTCCCCGGTATAGGGCCTGCACACTGCAGGACTGGTAATACACAGGAGCAGGACAGAACAGCTGTGGGGGACAAAAGATGTGTATAGCTTCTTGTTTTGTCTGGACAGATCTTTAAACTACTCTTTCTTCTTACTACAACCCACAAACCTACTGGTAGGTTAAATAAATTGCCTATAGTGTATGTGCACAGGGGACATTAAAGTATGTCCTTCCTTAAAAGACAGGGACTCATGTGAATGCTTATACAGTATGTTCAATTTACTGTATTGTGCAGGAGGATATCTCATCTCTTTATATTAGAAGAAGATCACTACACATTCTTTAATACCGGTAATTTACATAAAAACAAATGTAACTTGTTTTTGCTGGCCGGTTGATTGTGGATTACCCATTTATTTATCAAAAGCCTTGATAAAACAGCTATAGGCAATAGAGGGTATAAAGAGATGATATGCCTGCCTTTGGCCACTGCCTAAGAATGATAGGCATTTTCTGTTATACTACGTTTTAGTCTCTTACAAGCATAGCTGGTCCTCCCTATAATAACGTGCAACTCGTATTTTTATAGCAACATTCTCTACGAACATTCTTCAAATTTGTGATCCCCAAACTATACACCCCTACTCTTGGAAACTTTTTCCAGATGCCCAAACCATATCTCTACCGAATGAATTACCTGTAAAAACTTTGGTAAGAACGGTTGTTGCTCTACACCCAGCAGAACATGAAACAGCTCCAGAATCGCCAGTAACTGACAAGCCTGCATCACCAACCCAATGGTGTAAAAGGTATCTGCAAAAGAATCTGCATACAAGAACAAATTATTCTTCATCTTCTATGGTTAAAGCCGGCTCAGGTTAAATCCTCAGGCGAGATTTTTGTGGGGCTTGGGCGCTGTCACATCACAGAGCTCTTGCTTCAATTTGCACTCCATCCCCACAGATATGGTTTGATTAGTGTGAGCATGTTTAGGGGGATTGTGGCAGTGCTCTTATTTGTTTTATAATTTAACTTACAGGGACTGATTGTCATCTGTATACATATATTTATATATTTGAATTCACATGATAACCTGCTTACTATACTTGTATAGTAATATTGTATTTTCTGGGCACTGTGCAGCTGACATCCAGTGGATCTAGTGTCTTTACGTTTTATGTTGGACCAATTAAAATTATTGCTGTTGGCTGGATAGCGGAAGTCCTTTATTGCATCACAATTACTTTCAATTCCAGCCACCTTATGTAGGGTTATATATACGGATGAGAAAATCTTCCCACTTTGAACTTTCTTATTGGCAATGTTAAGAGAACCCACTATTTAACAACTGTTTTAAGAAACAAACCTTCCTAATAAAATAAATGTGCAATAAAGCAGATGTAGCAGCTTGGCAGATTGGATATGAGAAGAGAGGGGAGAGTCTGCAATAGCCTCGGCAGATCCATCGTCGTCAGAATAGGCAGGGTCGGTAGCAAGCTTGACAGGTTGGATGTGGTCAGATAAGGCAGAGCCGGCAACAGGCTTGGCAAATCTGGCTTCAGCATAGGCAGTAGGGGTATGAAATGGGCAAGAATCTGCTGATACTATATGTATCACAGGGGCCACCAAAGCCAGCATAGCCTAATGGCCCCTTTGCCCCCCCGGGCTTTGGAGGCAGGTAATGAGTAGGCTCGGGGTTAATGCGACTAGCGACTAGGGTGCGTCCCAGCACCCTAAGCCTTGTGAACTGGTATAGGGGTCTCATGGATTCCTTACCAGTTCACAAAGAGTTAAACCGGACATTCACCGTGATTTATTGAAAGGCACCATTGGACCTTCAGCATGATTTAATGAAAAGCCCAAACCCTTAAAAAACTATTCCCCAGCATCTAAAATTAATTTATTTTTAGTTTTTAGTCACTTACTTATTATTCTTTCCCCCACCGGGCTGCAACTCTGTTCAGGACTCTAGGATACGGGCGCCGCCATCTTGACTCAGAAGCATCACACATACTGAGAAGAGGAGAGCGGGATAAAGTACAGGGGCTGGGGTTATAGCTGTGTTTTTGCACTGTCTGTGTTTTGCACAGACAGAGAATAGCTCCTCTTATTCAGGGTGAAGGTCTGCTTTATAAAATGATTCTCCAGCATCTAAAATTATTACATTTTACGTTTTTAGTCACTTACTTATTACTCTTTCCTCCTCTGGGCTGCAACTCTGTTAAAGACTTTAGGATACGGGCGCTGCCATCTTTACTTAGAAGCATCACACAAACTGAGGAGAGGAGAGTGGGATAAAGTATAGGGAGGCAGGTTATAGTTGTGCCTTGCTCAGATAGAGCAAAGCTGGGGTCAGGAAAAGGTCAGCAGTCCCAGAATGCAGAGCAGCACAGTCAGAAGGCACTTCCTGTTTGCAGGCTGCCTGATGTTCCATAAGCCGCCATCTTGGATGTTTAAAGGCTCATAACATGCAGTAGATGCAGGTAGGATGATTTTTAATGTGACCAATCTGTATGTAGGGGGTGAGGGAAACATACAAAATAGACTCTTATTCAGGGTGAAGGTCCGCTTTAACGGTAAAAAAAAACACACCACACAAAAGAAAAAATGACATAAAAAAATGTAACCTCCCATAGTCAGCTTCTCTGTCCCTCCCTGATCCGATGACAGTTGCGGAGATCGCTGCCCCTCTCCTTCTCTGGCCAGCGATCGCCGCATCTGAACGGGATGACGCCCACAGGGCGAGGGGCTAGTCGTGAAGATGGTGGCGACCATCGGGAAAGCAGGTGGAGAGGGCCTGTTGGGCTCTCTCCTGAAGACTGAAGAGCCCCAGGGGGGATTGGAGGCCCCCCTGGTGAAGAGGAGACCCGGCAGGAGTGATCATGCACGAAGGTGAGTAAATGTCATTTTTTTTTTTTACAGGACTTGCCGGTGGTGGCGGCGGCTTATGCCAGGCACTCTCCTGCAGCCGGAGGAGCCCGGGGAGGGAGGGTCAGAGGCCTCCCGGGTGAAGAGGAGGCAGGTCAGAAAAAGCAGGGCCGGAAACAGGCTTGGCAGATCAGATGATTTCAGACTAGGCAAGGTCAACAAAAGGTTTGGTAGATCAAAGGTGTTTAGACTAGTCAGGATCAGTAACAGGCTTGGCAGATGGGAAGTGGTCAGACATGGCAGGGCCTGCAACAGTGTAGGCAGATGGGAAGTGGTCAGACATGGCAGGGCCTGCAACAGTGTAGGCAGATGGGAAGTGGTCAGACATGGCAGGGCCTGCAACAGTGTAGGCAGATGGGACCTGGTCAGACTTGGCAGGGCCTGCAACAGTGTAGGCAGATGGGACCTGGTCAGACTTGGCAGGGCCTGCAACAGTGTAGGCAGATGGGACCTGGTCAGACTTGGCAGGGTTGGCAGCAGGTTTAGTACATTGGATGTGTCCAGACTAGGCAGGATCATTAACAGGCTTGGTGAGAGGAAAACAGGTAACCATTGGCAATAAAGTCAGACAAGGAAGGGTCAGCAACAACTTGGCAAATTGAACATAGTCAGAGAAGACAGGGTCAGCAAAATGTGGTCAGAGTGTATGTGGAGGGGGCACTCTGAGGGCTGAGCAGCACTTAAAATTATGTGACAGCTGAGCTTCTACTGTCCAGGTTGTGAGGCTGCAAGGAAGCGACCATGACAAATGGTTGTCATGGTAGAAGGGCCAGTGTCTTTCTCATACATTCAATAAATGAGAAATCAGGCGCTCTGATTGGCCACCGTTGTCACATGGTTGCCAGCACTCGGCAGCCAATCTGAGGAGAAAGGTTAGTGGGATGCTCCCGTGTGCTCAGAACAGCACCTATTTTGTGAAAATGGTGGTTGTTCCGGTTTAAGCAAATTCACTTGAAAGAGCAATGTTTTTTTTAACCCTTTAAGTGCCAGCCTACCTAAGGTTTTTGTTGCCCTCTGTTGCCAGACCATTTTCCCTGTTTTGTGCTGTACATATTTAACTATGATTTTTTAAGACATTTCCGAGGAAAATTATTATTTTTCAGCTGGGCTTTAACATGAAATGTCTTGTTTGTCGTTTTTTAGTATTTTCGACATTTTTGGGGGTAAAATATGTGCAAATTTTTTTGTGACAAAAATGTTCACGTTTTTCGATCATATTGCGAAAAAAAAAAAATTCTCACAGTTACAGCAGTACCACATATGTATTGGTAGACATCATTTCCTGCCCAGAAGACTCCCCCAAACTGAAACAGCTCTTTTGGAGATTTTCAGATAAAATATAACTGCTATGCAATATGCGCACCTTGCACTTCAAGAAAAACATTTAACATTTAAAATATCCCCCATAAATTTTCTCAAAGTACACACCCCAAGCTTTCTAGGTATACCAGGCTTGTTGTTGTGGGCGTAGTTGTCTGGAAGTAATCCCACAATGAATTATTTTGTTGCACAGGGTTTCCCTAAAAAAAGAATAAAAAAGCAGAATCAAAACAAGATTTTTCTAAAAAAAACAATATGCAAACAAGTTAAATCTGAAATAGCCAGATCCCCCGAACAATACCCAACATGCATAGCTACTTTAAAGGGAAGAGTTGCCAGATGCCCCAAAGTAAAGCATGCACATCAGGGTAATTTTACTTAAAAATTACATAGCAGGAATGGGGGAGGGGCTGTTTCGGGCCCTCTTCTGAAGCCAGAAGAGTCCTGGGGGGGGGAGTTCAGAGCACCCTCTGGATCGATCGCAGGCTCAGGTGAGCTTTTAGCTATTATCATTTTTTTTTTAAGTCAGCAACATGGGTCTCGTAGCTGATACATAACGGTAGAGGAGGCAGCTACTCAAGACTCGTGTAGATGCACTGATGTGGTTAAAGTCTCACCACCATGAATAATGTACTTCAGGTCAGAAAATCTTTATGATCCATAAGATTAAAATTCTTACCTTTCCCGAAGAAAAGAAGCCTGGCTGTCATGTTGGTAAAAATCCAGGAATGGCCACAGAACTGTACAAGATAATAAAAGCAGAGATAGTTCTTCATCTTGGAACTGTAAAAAAAAAAAAATTAATGGAAGTACAGGAAATAGAGATTTTTTTTCCTATCACTGTGTAAATCTCCTTCACAGGTCTGTATTTGTAGATCTGCACCTCACCCATACTTGCAGCCCATGACCCAGAATGCTTAACCAGGGAGAATTGGGCCCAGGAATAAAGCTCAGGATTTTACTGGTCCCCAGCCAGCCCACATCTCTGCTGAACCCCGGACAATGTGCTTTTCATCATAATGATTATGCTTATAACTTAGGCTATAGCAATTCAGGGACAGATCATGACCAGGGGTGGGTATAGCCATTTTTAGAGATACTAGTAAAAGAACAGAATAATACTCACCTTTTGACCCCTGCATATGATTGGTCCTACTTCATCTGAGCCTGATATCCTGTCACCTTATACTGAACAACTTTCCCACCGCCATCAGTGTTTGTTATAATATTGTAGGGGCAGATAATGTGGCAGGGTCGAGTAGCCACTTTGGACATGATGCTGTGGCTAAGGCTCTGTTCCCACCTCTGCACTTTCTCTGTGTTTTTGTGCTGCGTTGCAACGCAGTTACAACGCAGAGGAAACGTACATTATTCTAGATGGGATAGTTCATACATCTGCGCTGCTTTATGCAACGTATCAAAAAAGGGTTGCAGACACCTTTTTCAGCGCAACATTGTGACAGCGCAGGTCAATAGAAATCTATGGCAACGCAAGCGCAACTCATGTATAGCGCTGTGTACCTGCGTTGCGTTTGCGTTGCCATAGACTTTACCATTTACTTATTATGCAAAAATGATTTTTTTTTTTAAATGCAATGCAAATGCATTTCTAATGCATCAAAGGCGCAGTGTTTGTTTTTAAACAAGGACCCTCATATTTACATACTGCTTGCTCTTAACGCAACAGAGAAGAACAGAGCCTAAAGCATTAGGCGGAACATGGGCTGGGATGTCTTGGTTGGGCAGGATATCGGCAGGAAATGGAAGTGGAAGCAGTACACTGAGAGGAGAGGTGAATTCTGGGGAAGGTTTAGCCCACTTGGCCCCAAAGCAGTGTTGGCCACCAGAAAAAAGGTCCTGATTCCTGCATATACCCAGAAACTTTGCACTTGTACCCCCTTCCTACATTTACCCCCACCCGTCATCAAAAGTTAGTACCAGTGTCAAAATCTGTACAGGATTCTTCCAGAGCAGAGATTTTTCCTTTACAACGTGTGGTGCTGATGAAAATGGACCTCCAGTCAAAAATTAGCCCCTGGGAGGTGCGGCTGCCAGGTATGTGTGCATCTGTTTCCTGACCTCCCATGGGATGGCGCTTTAATAGGAAAATGTATCATCTATATACAGGGCTCACTGTGGGCATGAGAGGGTGGATTAGGCTGGTTTAGTGTCCCTGTGATCCAGGACCCTCATTGAAAGACATGACTAAGGTGTCGATTCAGAGCCTGGGGGGGGCTGATTCAGAGTTTTCTCTCCTAAAAAAGAAGTGAGTTTTCCTCCAGGCTCTGAATTGACCCCTAAGTTACCAAGCAAGGATGAAGATAGGGAAAGTTCTCCCCCTGAAGCTTACCCTGGATCAGCGCTATCAGTGTATATTGCTCCTGTTTCAGCTCATGTGATAAAACATTACAGCAGCTGGACTTGCTTGCCCAATAGCTTTCTCAGTTCAGTCTGATTCATGCAGAGAAGACATGACATTTACGTCACATTATCTCTGCGGTCACCTGTCATTTCTAGACTCGTAGAGGAACCATGAGAAGCTGCATTAGCAAAACGTGTTCCCATACAACCCTGTGCATGAATAGTAACCAGCAAACTAGAAGCAGGTAGAAAGAGACTAAATAACACCATAATAACCTTTGTAGGCAGGGTACAGTATATTTGGGGTGAGCTTTCCAGAATACTGGCCAAACGTGATCATGGCATGATATTATGGCTAATGAAGAGAACTAAGTATTTTTAAAATATTAGCTTCGAATATACTGTCCATCTAAAGGGAGGTCACGTTTGCCATGTGGTCAATTTTCACTATTTGCCATGACTGACAGGGCACAGTACATTACTAGCAGAGGTCAGTTACTGGTTAGCTGCATGGGGCCACAGTCAGTGCTGTAATTACCCCTACACAAACCCTACAGGGTAACTGCCACCCTGTACAAAATTTCAGGAGGGCATGAGATTGGGGAGGGGGGGACAAAAAAGGCAGGGCTGACTTCAGGTTTATATGTGCCCCTGGGCAATAGTCTCAATGGACCACAAAGAAGAAAATAATAGAAGGCATTACAGATAAAAAGAGGAAAGGAAAAAGCAATATGATATATGGAATGAAAGAAAAAAATGAAAGCAGGAAAAAAAGAGAAAAGTAATGACAGAAACAAATAATAGATTAAAAGGAATAACAGAAAGAAGCAGGAATTAGAGAAAGAATGTGTAAAAAAAAAACGAAGCAAAGAAAGAATAATTGACAGAAAAAAAAAAAGAAAGCAAAGGAATGGCAAAAAAATAATATAAGGAAAGAAAGGAATGGCAGAATTAACAGATGAAGTAAAGAAGGAAATAAAGAATAGAAGGAGTTACAGAAAGAGAGGCTCTCCCAATGGCCAATCTGCCCCTGACTGACAGTCCTTAGTCCTGATAACTGCATGACCCCGCATCCTGCATAGAGGCTGTCCAGGGAAGAGTAGATGAAATGAAAAGGAAAAATAAAAACAATAGAAGGAAAGAAACAGAACAGAAAGACTACCAAAAAAATAAAAGGAAATGAGAAAGTAAAGAAATGGCAGAGACTACAGATGAAAGAATAAAAAGAATAGTGGAGAAAGAAAAGAAACAAAAGAAGGAGTGACAGAAAGAAAGGCTCTCCCAATGGCCAATCTGGCCCTGGCTGACAGTCCTTAGTCTTGGTTAGTGCGCGGCCCTGCATCCTGCATAGGCCCTCCCAAGGTGTATAGGCTCCAGCACCGGGTATGCTCGGTGCTGATGCCTGCCCTGAAAGAAGGTAATGTTTTAAAGAGGAACGACACACCTGATTTTTACCTTTCGGGGTGTTGTTCCTCTCAGTGGGGGCATCCCGAAAAGGATGTTAGGACCGCTCTCGTGGAATGGGCTAAAATATAAGGCTGTGTAGTGTCCATAAAGGTGTAGGACAAGATGGCCTGTCTAATCCATCTGAAAATGGTATTCTTAGAGGCCGGGAGACCTCTATTCTTGCCACTAAAGGAAATAAATAAATGATCTGTTCTACGGAAATCATGCGTATGTTCTAAGTTCAATATAAGACATCTACGGATGTCTAGAGATTCAGCATTCTCCTCATGCAACTCAGAATCGAGTGTAAACGAAGGTAAAATAATTCTTGAGTACGGTGAATTTTAGAGGTTATCTTGGGCAGATATAAGGGATCTGGCATAAGAAGAACCATACAGGAAGGTTCCCACATGTAGAGAGAGCCTGAAGGTCGCTAACCCTTCTAGCAGAAGTAATGGCGAGAAGGAAACTCGTTTTAAGGGATAAAACCTTGTCTGTAGCATCCTCCAGTGTTTCAAATGGAGTTCTGACCAGTCCACCAGGACCAAAGATAAGTCCCAAGAGGGCACTTGATCATGAGGAACGGGTCTCTTCCTAACTATGGCAATAAAGAATCTATTAGTTGAACCTTGACTTTTGAGGCTCTTGTCTAGGAAGACATAAAGGGCCGAGGCTTGTGTCCTGAGTGTTCTTACTGCTAGTCCCAATTCAAAACCCTCCTGTAAAAACTCCAGAACTGTGGCAGTGAGATTCTTCAGACTGTTAACTTCACAGAACAAAGAAAATCTTTTCCAGATCTTTAAATAAATTTCAGACTTCTTAGGTTTTGGTGTAATAAGCTGGACCCTGGGAAAGCAGGTCCAGATTCAGAGGAAGTTTCTAGTAATCGTCCGCTGACAGACATCTGAGGATGACTTTGGTCGTCTCTGATGCAATCTTTCTTCCCACCTGTATGCTACATGGAAGTGCCAAGGATGGGCTAAGGCATCTATCCCCAGGGCTCCGTCCCTTTTTCTTAGTGAGAAAAAACGATGACATTTTCTGCTGTGGCAAATAGGTCTACTTGAGGAAGACCCAATTTTGCCATTATCTGAAGAAATATTTGCTGGTTCAACACCCATTCTCCCTGCAGCAGAGGAGTTCCGCTCAGGAAGTCTGCAACTGCCTTTAGAGCTCCCTTTAAATGTTTCCCCCACACTGTACATACAGATTGCCCACATTAAAAATCATCCTACCTGCATTTACTGCATTTTATGAGCCTTTAAACATCCAAGATGGTGGCCCATGAAGTCTCAGGCTGCCTGCAAACAGGAAGTGTCTACTGACCGTGCTGCTCTGGGATTGCCGTCCTTTTCCTGACCCTGGCTATGCTCAGTCTGTGCAAAGCACAGCTATAACTCGCCTCTCTGTACATTTGCCCTACTCTGCTCTCCTCAGTATGTGATGCTTCTGAGACAAGATTGCAGCCTCCGTATCCTGGAGTCCTGAACAGAGTTGCAGCCCTGTTGGGGAAAGAATAATAAGTGACTAAAACGTTATATTCATTTTAGATGCTGAAGGATAGTTTTTTAAAGATTTTGGCTTTTCATTAACTGATGCTGAAAGTCCGGTTGAAGTTGAGGATTACGGACGTTCTGGGGGTCTATGTGCAAGGGAGACTCCAGCATTCTGGATGCCCCCTCGAGCTTGTTTTAATTAGCTGACTACAGGACCAACACCCGTTAAAGAAAAAACGGGTGTTGGTCAGGTTTAAATGGTACATTGCTTTGGCTAGGATCCTGAGCGCCGCGGAGATTCCAAATGGCAGTTCTCTGTATTGGGATTCCTGAGTGCAAGAGAATCGCAAACCTCTGGAATCTGCAATGGGCCACCTGCCAGATGGAAACATGTAGATGGGCATCTTGTAAGTCATTGCTTACTATAAGATCACCAGGCATCAATAGTTTCCTGACTGAAAGGATTAATGCCATGCAAAATCCATGCAAAATCTCTTGTACTTCAAGTATTGATTGGGGATTTTGAGTTTCAGAATCATGAAAAAGGCCCCCAATGGCATTTGTGCTAGAAACACATGAGCGAACCCCCCCCCCCCCCTGGACTTCTAAGGGGACTGGTTTTATAACTCTCTTTATGAATAGATCTGAAATTCTAGAGGAAAGGGAGGCCTTTTTACTAGAAGCCTTTCTGTTGGTCTGATCTGGAACTATAACTGATAGCCCCGGGCAACAAACTGATTTGAACAATTAGCCAGGCTGTCAAAAAGAAGGTCAGGCGACCTCCCATTGGGGGGGGGGGGGGTCAGCATCAGGAATGAGGTTTGTCCATAGGCAGAGGGGGAGTGGGTAAACTGGATCTACAGTTTCTGTTTCTCCCTGAGGCCCCCATTCTCTTCTGGGCTCCCCCTGCTTGTACTGACTAGGAGCTGTCTTGTTTTTAAAAGACGCCTTATATCTTGATCTCCTGACCTTGATAGGAAAACGTTTTGCTGTTTTCCAAGGATCTAGCTAGAACCGTGTCTAACTCAGATCCAAACATGAGAGTTTTTTCAAATAGGGAGGCTGCACAGCATTGCTTTAAAGGCCAGAGCCCAAGCCAGGTTGTTAGCCAAATATCTGCACAGTTTAAAAGACCAGTGGTCTTCACTGTAGCTCTAACTGCCTCAGCCAAGACATCCTCTAAAAGGGAGACTGCTCTAAACATGGATGGTAGATGAGTATTTAGCAGGGCCTGTTTAGGTGTATCTCTTTCTATGTAACCCTTAAAGTGGACCAAAAACAACAGGGCAGGCATACTCGCTCCCCCTGGGGCATCCAGATTCAGAATTCCCCATTGTGTCAACCCCCCCCAGGACGCCCGGTCCAACGGCGCATGCACGAGCAGCGGACGCATCTCCACTATCTCTTTAGCAGGGCACGTGTCCGCGCCAGGCATTTATGAATGGCCGGCCCAGGTGCGCTCCCTGTTAAAGGGTAGTGACGGATGTGTGCGCCAGCGAGGGTGAGTGAGATCGGGCAACCTGCGGTGTTTTACACAGCGGGGCATCCCCGATCGGGGTGCCTGGGGGGCAAATGCCAAATCTTTGACTATCCTGGGTTTCGGTCCAAGTTATTTTACAAAACCCTAGGTTACATGCAACACAATCTGATGCTAATGATGCGTGCAACACAATCTGAGCGTAAAAGCTGCAGCATCCCAAGCCCTTTTAAGTATACCTTTGGTATGCCTATCCGTAGGCTCTTTAAGCGTGTACCACATAAGTGTACCACAAAATTATACCACATAAGTCAATCAATTCCTGAATTAAAACTGCATAAATAAGTCTCACCATCTTATCCTGATGAGGCATAATGCAGCCGGACACCATCTGCAGCCCAAGATCACCACCGCAACCCTGGGTACTGCTGCTTCACTGAGCTGCCATCCAAAATGGACCAGGAAAGCAGACGTCTGGCACCAAGTCCTGGAAGCTGTACGTGTGAATCGGGATGAACCATGGGGAAAGCAGCCCAGTCTGCCATACCTGGCCCCAGGCCCTGCTGAGGAAGTACAGAGCCCATCAGACACTCCAATCACTTGGTGCAGACCCCTCAAGGCCACAGGTACCCTTCCCTGTGTGAGTAAAGCCCCGGGTTGGCGAGCACCCCCCCCCCCTTCTCCAGGTTCTCATGGGGTTTGAAAATAACAAACTAAAACAACAAACTCCGTCTGTCCTGAAGGAAGAGGGGAGAAAAAGGAGTGATATGAATAATACTGGAGGAATGTGGAAAACAGAGAGAGAGAGAGAGTAGGAAATGTGGGAATGAGAGCGAGAGACAGCATGCGGGAAAGTGAGAGAAAAGAAGTACATCTGGAGAATACAGGAGGAAATGAGAGGACAAGATGGAGGGAATGTGAAACAGAGAGAGAAAGAGTGTATGTGAAAAATACAGGAAGGGGGAATGTGAAAAATAAAAAGAGACGTGGAGGAGGAAATTTGGGAATGAGAGAGGGAATGTTTGAAAGACAGAAGCGGAGAATGCGTAATAGGAGAAGAATGAATGTGAAAGAAGAAAGGCAAAATGAGAGGAAGACATGGAGACGGTGAAAAGAGAGGGAGATGAAAGGAATGTAACAAGACAAAATAATGAAGATAATATGGAGGATCACGCGAAAAAAGAAAGAGCAGGACATATGCTGAAGACAGAAAAAGATTGAGAGAGATGGGGGGACGAAATGAGCAAAATAAAAATAGATGGAGAAAGTGTGGAAAAGGGGCCTGCTGAGCCAGATGAGAGTTCACTCTAAAGCAGCGTCTCATTAGCGTCCCTGGGATGGCGCAAAGGCCGGCCATGCCCTCGCAGTCCCCTCAGGCTACTTGGTATTGTGCAGTTTCGTGAGGGGAAAATCCGCTAGCTGAGGCCAGAGGCGGGAAGGGGGCTGGGGCGGCGGAGTGCCCTCACAGCTGGCCGTACCTGGCAGACGCGGGACCGGACACACGGGCTCCACCTGGGGCGTGACGATGGCGCGGCTGCGGGTGTCACCGTCCTGGCTTCCTCGCTGTCGGGTGGCCTCAGTGTGCACAGAGAAGAGCGGCGGCCACCCCTATAGGCAGAAGCGCGGGTGTGTAGCGGCAGCACAAGCCTGTGCACATCTGCCAGAGACACACAGGGTGGAGGGAGAGACGCCCCGCCGCTTCCCTCCTACTTCCCCCTGACGGAGCCCGGCCGCTTCCCCTGCACCCTGCTTTACCAGAGACCGAGGACGAGCCCTGGACACCAGCCTGGACCTGGCTATTGGCGGGTATAAAATGGCTCATTATTTTACTCTTACAAATGACTAGGCTAGCAACGGGATGGAAGCTTCCTGCCTCTGCCATAACTGTCTCAAACAAGACTAAAAATCAAACCTAAATACGCTTCATCTATATCAGATCACATGAACATTTCACCAAGCCATAAAACAATCCTTACTGCAAAATAATTGCCCCTAGTCAATAATACACCCCCAGTGGAAATTAATACCCCTTCAATCTATAATACAGTGCCCACAGCAAATATTTGCCATAATCTGCCCCTCAGTACAAATGAATAACCCTTCAACCCATTGTACACTCCCCACCGCAAATTAATTCCCCCTAGCCAGGGCCTGGATTAAGTGTGGTGGGGGCCCCCGGGCGGAAAATCTGGTGGAGGCCACTGATGCAGTCATTTTTTTCACTCTCTGCTGTATTTAGGGTTCATGCTGTCCTAGGCACTTTTTGGCCACGTGCCCCCTTCTGTTGAAGAGCAACTACTCCTCTCTGGCCGGCACATGCACAGCTAGAGGCAGCAGTGGTGATGAGGCCCGCAGTGCACACTCTATGGAGATTACTTTACCGCACTGGGAAATCTGAATGGAATGAGTGACACTGATATCACCAGGATTTTCAATATCCAGCTGGTTCTTGTCCCTGGGGCATCCCGACTTGGGATGTCCCACTGTGTGACACTCCCCAGATTGCCCATACCACACACCTGTCTACCGTTTCCATGGCACATGCACGGGCTCACGTCCAATCAGCGCTTTATGTGGCGCATACAAATTTTGAAGTGAGATCCGGCATAGGGAGCGGGGACAGATGTATTCCCAGTTTCCTTGCAGAGTGCACGCATGCATTCAAATAGGCTGGGTGTGGAAGTGTGCCTCAGCTGTAGGTATGCTGTGTATGCAGTCGTGGCCTGTGATCATGGCTAGGGATGCTCCAGGGCCACTTATTCGTCTTTTAGACTCCCAGGGAGGTCCAGCAGGTGATTGGTTCACTTTGACACTTTTGTATTTGCTACCATGCCTGTACTGATCCTACCGCCAGCAGCCCATTGGGTTTGCCCAATGGCCTTAGAACCTGATTGTCTGCTGACTATCACATAAATGGCAGCTGGAGGTGGAAACATGAAAGTGGTAGGAATTAGGACTTCTGGTGGGAGGGAAAGGACAGCAGAAAGGGGGAACATTGGGCAGCAGGCTGGGGCAGAATGGAAAAAGTTGCATGAAATAAAGGGTAGAATAGAGAAATAGCTGCAAACCGGAAGGCACAACCACAGAAAAACTGAAAGGGAGGGAAATTGGGCAGATGAAAAGGATGAAAAAGAAGCCGCAAAACAAGTCAAAAAGGATTAAGTGGACATTAGGAAGGGGAAAGTTGTCAGCAAGAAGGGTGCAGAAAGGAGGAACTATTAAGAGTGGCATGGAGAAGTGGCACAGCAGCAATAGGAAGAAAGCAACAGGGAGACCAAGTGGTGGGCAGCTGGAATACACAATGATTGCCGGCCAGAATGGGCTGGGAAAATGACTGTATAGAAGGGGATGAAAAAGATAGCAGGGGAACAAAGTGTATAGAGAGGGGGTAGAAAAAACAGCTACAGCATGTCACTTTTTAAACATGGTCAGATTAAAGTGGACCAACACCCACGGGTTATCGGCCCGGGAATCTATAAGACTCCCTCCCCGCGGGACATCCGAGATCGAGATGTCCCGCGGGGTGAAACCCCCCCAAACACCCTTACCTTACCGCCTCCCTCGCGCCCCTCTAGGCGTCCGCGCGCCCGCGCCGGCCGTCTGTGAATGGCCGGCGCGGGCGCGCGCGTGTCAAGAGGGACGCGCGGGAGGCGGCGGCGGAGGAGCCGCTTGTCCGGGACTGTCAGATTGCTTGTCCGTCGGCGCTGGGAGCGGGGAGAGGTGAGTTTTTCAGGTGATCGGGGGGGTTTCACACAGCGGGGCACCCCGATCGGGGGTGCCCCACCGAAGTGGACCAAGACCCAGGATAGTCAAAATCCTGGGTGTTGGTCCACTTTAAGCAGCAGCAGGCTCCACCCCTCTAAAAATATTTACACAGCTACTATTGTCCAGCTCTATCCCAGGAGCCATAAAAGAGAAACCAAGAGGGGAGGAAGTCATACACACAAACTTGCTAATCAGTCTTGCAATATGGCTTTGCTCATATGTTGCTCACCTCTTATCCTTGGTTAGATCACTGTCACCCACCACGAAAATCTTCTTGCTAGTGTAGATGGCGCCATTCCCCCCCCCCACACGTAAATCTTGCTAGTGTGGATGCTGCCATCCCCCCCCCCCCCCCACACACGTAAATCTTCTTGCTAGTGTGGATGCCGCCATTCCCTGCCACACGTAAATCTTCTTGCTAGTGTGGATGCCGCCATTCCCTGCCACATGTAAATCTTCTTGCTAGTGTGGATGCCGCCATTCCCCCCACACATAAATCTTCTTGCTAGTGTGGATGCCGGCATTCCCCCCCCCCGCGTAAAGCTTCTTGCTAGTGTGGATGCCGGCATTCCCCCCCACGCGTAAAGCTTCTTGCTAGTGTGGATGGCGCCATTCCGCCCACATGTAAATCTTCTTGCTAGTGTGGATGCCGCCATAACCCCCACACGTAAAGCTTCTTGCTAGTGTGGATGGCGCCATTCCGCCCACATGTAAATCTTCTTGCTAGTGTGGATGCCGCCATAACCCCCACACGTAAAGCTTCTTGCTAGTGTGGATGCCCCCATTCCCCCCCCCCACACATAAATCTTCTTGCTAGTGTGGATGGCGCCATTCCGCCCACACGTAAATCTTCTTGCTAGTGTGGATGGCGCCATAACCCCCACACGTAAATCTTCTTGCTAGTGTGGATGCCGCCATAACCCCCACACGTAAATCTTCTTGCTAGTGTGGATGGCGCCATTCCCCCCCCACACATAAATCTTCTTGCTAGTGTGGATGCCGCCATTCCCCCCACACATAAATCTTCTTGCTAGTGTGGATGGCGCCATTCCCCCCACATGTAAATCTTCTTGCTAGTGTGGATGCCCCCATTCCCCCCCTGCCTTTCCAGCTCAGCTGAAGTGCTGTTTTTTCTTCCTGCCAGGGACAACACCGAGCAGCACCTTTGATCCATCCTGTAGTGTGCTGGTGAGTGTTCTCCAAGGCAGGATGTAAACAAACACTCGGCCAAGTTGGCAGCCTGTCCGCCCAATCACTCCGCTTGCACACACCTCAACTGAAGTTTAAATGATCACTGAATCCTCAAACAGCCCCAGCGGTAGCAGCTGCAGCTCCCAACTTCTTCCTCCTCCAGTATTGAGAGTGACGCCAGTAGTGGAGCCGGGCCGCTCATACCAATAGGACAACGCACAGAGGGAGCGGGGAGCCCGCAGTACCAGTATGCAGAAGTTGCGTCCGGCAACAACTTTACTTGGCAGGCCATCGGCGCCTGATCTCGGCACTGCGCCATTGAATCGTGAATGGAAAAAAGAAAAGAAAATGTCAGCAATGCGCCCCCTAGCGAGATAGGACGCCCTAGGCACAGGCCTAGGTTTGCCTTGTGATAAATACAGCCCTGTCTGTGCGGCCGCTACCCATGCCCAGGGGCAGTGCTAAATTACAGGAGAGTTCAGCACCGGGGATTATAAAGACATTGGACATCCAAATTAAAGTGGACCAAAATCCAGGATTTTGACCATTGAGCTGGGTTTTGGTCCACTTTAAAATAATCCAGCCAAGAAACATAGAAATAATGCTCGCCTATGCTTGCACTAGAGGCGTAGCTATACTTTTCTGCACCCGGGTCAAAGATTCAGAATAGCGCTCCCCCCCCCAAAATAAAGCTTAAGCCAAATTGCCTGTCGCCCAATTGACTTTGTCAGGTTTTGCTCCGTGTTCTCGGGGGATCCTGAATGAAGCCCCCCAGTTCACCCATGGGCTCTTGTCCAGTTGGAGCCCTTTGCCGTGTTTACATACTTTGGCAGACGGCTCTGATTGCCTTTCACAGGCCACTAGGGGTCTAGGGGATGTTGCAGCGCGTGCTCCCCACTTTAAACAATCAGAGCCATTTGTATCTTGATTTTCACCCTTGCCGGTTTTAGTGTGCTTCACAAGGGCACCTTCATTTGGGATTCCCCTGCATGTGACACACCTTGGATACAAATCTTACCTCATTCCATGCTCCCACAGCACACATGCTTAGACATTTCTCCAATTAGAATAGATTGTCATGTATATTAATGCAATCTATTCTGGGGCATTGCCTGCTGGCTGTGTGCTCACCCACTGGCCATTCAGTATGACTAAGGGCTAGTAACAGCCTGAAACGCGTTACCTGGTCCCAATGGTGGAGGGGAGCACTTTCTGACTTGCAAGATGTTTGACGGCTGTGTTTGGAATTATCCTCATTTTAAGCTATGAAGTAAAAGCTAAGTTTTAACCCTTTTTAAGCTGGACATTGCAATTGTAATGGCCATTCAGTTATGCCTGGTAGGGGTTCTGTGGGGGGGGGAGTTTGACAGTTGGGCATTCCAAATTGGGATGCTGTTGGGGAGGGTTTTTACCCTGTCCTGAAGTTTTTCAGTGGTTTTTAAAGTGGGTTTTAGTCCACTTTAAAGAGAAGCAACCAACCAGCCTAGAGTATATAAGTATTGGGATGCTCCACTGTGTCAAACCACCTGGATAGCTCGATTTACTTACCTCTTCCTGGAGCCCTCGCTGCACATGCACATACAAGCGCTACAACAGAACTTCCCACTCTCTCCTCACAGCCCAGGAGACTAGGCAGCAGAGTGATGATGCGTCTGGGGGTGGAGCCTGCTCAATCAGGAAAGCACCCCACAGCTTGGCTTCCCTTACACAGCGCTGCTGCCCTGCCATCTATCTTGCGCTGTTGCACCTCGGGTCGGCTGCCCCCCCACGCTATGCCCCTGGTTTGCACACTAGACAAAATGTCAGATCCATTCCTTTGTGCCATCCTTGCAGTATCCTCACTAGGCAGCCTCTGTGATAAACCACCCTCCCTCCCTCCCCGTCATCCGCCACAGTGATGTTATCATGCCCCCTCCATTCACTGCAATAGAGGGGGCATGCCAGGGCTTTGCATATATGTAGAAACAGGTTACCCACCCCCTCACTTCACACACTGAGTGGATAAACCATGCTCGTCCCCTGTAAAACCGCAAAACCAATCATTGCTCCCTTTCTCCATGTCATGTCAGTAACCAAAGCAACTAAGAAACAAAAAACATGCCAGTTTCTACTATGAGTGGATAAGCTGTGCTCCTGTTTAAAACCACTATACCCAGTGCTGTACACCTGTCCTGAGTGTGGTGTGTGTGTGGACCCCACCCATGGAAAAAAAGACGACCTCCCTGTATCTCCGAGGTAGGTTATGTTAACAAGGTAGGTAGGTGAGCAGGCAGGAAAGCATATAGGTGAGTGGGTAGGTAGGTAAGTCGGCATTTAGGAGGCTAGGCAGGTAGAACGATAGGTAGGTAAGTGGGGATAGTCAGGTAGGTGGGTAGGCAGATGGATAGGTACTCTGATGGGTAGGGGGTAGTCAGGTAGAGGAGTATGTGGGAATTTAGATAGGAATTCCTATTATATAGGAATATGGGATAGGTGGGGGGGTAGACATGTGGATACATAGGTCACTAGGTAGGTGTGTGGGTAAGTAGGCAGACATATAGTTGGGTAAGTAGGTGAGTAGATAAGAAGGTAGGTAGTTAGGCAGATAGGTGAGGAGGTCAGGAAGCGAGGTTGGCGGGAGGGCAGGTAGGGAAGTGGGCAAGTGGGAATGTAGGTGGGTGGGCAACTGCCACCTCAGTTCCAGGGACTGATAATTTTGCCTTTGTACTGGGGCTGCCACTCCAGGTCCTGGGTAGGGAGGCGAGTGGGCAGGTACATATGTAGGTGGGTGGGTCAGTAGGCAGGTTGGTCAGACGGCAGGTAGATAATTCGGAGGGGGAGTGGGTAAATTGGTGGGTTGGTCAGTACACAGGTAGATGGGTAGGTAGATCACTGATGATCTGGGCTGGAGAATCCCGTTGTGTGCTGTCATCTGCACTGTCCACCACTTGAGGCCCAAACTTACAGGGAATGTAGCTGAGATCTGAGACCCCATCCAGTGATTTATTTACCCCGGTTCCGGCAAGCAACAGTACCGGGACTTTGTGACACCACTGATTGGATCCACATGCCTTTCCAGAGGTGCATAACTGAAGTCTTCCTCTTTCCAACGACACCTCCACTGGGTTTTTAGCCCCCCTGGAACCAGAGAACAGAGAATCCTGGGAATCAATGCACTTCGCCCAGGATAGTACACATCCAAGCACCAGATCTTTGGACCTAGGGTGGCTAACGACCCACTGGAGGAGTCATTGTAAAGTGGGGAACCTCAGGTATACACCACTGCAAGTGGATAAGGGCCGACTGGACTAAGCGGCAGTACCACAAATTCCTGGTACTGTTGCTCTTGTGTGCCGGGGTGGTACACTTCCGAGTGCCACATGTCCGGACCTAAGGGGGTTAATGATCCACTGGAGGTGTCGTTGAAAAGGGAGAAACCTCAGGTATATGCTTCTACAAGGGCATGTGGATTGGGGCCGACCGAACCAAACAATGTAATCGCAAAATCCTGGTACCATTGCTCGCGGGTGCCAGAGTAGTACATGTCTTGAGTGTCGGATCTCCGGACCTAGGGGGACAAAACCTCAGGTATACACCCCTACAAGGACATGTGATCGGGGCCATCCGGCCCAAGCGATGGCACTGCAAAGTCCCTGTACCGTAGATCGCAGGTGCTGGGGTGGTACATTTCCTGAGTGTTGGATCTCTGGATCTAGGGGTGATAACGACTCACTGGACGTGTCGTTGCAAAGGGGAGAGCCTCAGGTATACAGCCCTACAAGGGCATGTGGATTGGGGATGATCGGACCAAGCTGCAGCACTTCAAAATCCTGGTACCCCAACCATAGCCCCAAAGTTGGTGTGGGCCTCTTAGAGGGCAAATGGTTTTAAAGAATGTTTACTTTTTCTGTCTGTAACTTACCACGTGTGACTAGTCCTTCAGACCTGTATATGAATTTGTTCATTGCTTGTATATGTGCTCTTACAACTATTAAATACATAACTTAATCTTGGGCTGCTCTTTTACCTTGATCCCAAACTCTCTTTTGTGTCTTTCACCAAGGAAAACTGGTGAAATACTGTTGCAAGGCACTTTATAACCCTTATAATACCTTCCTAGGTGCCAATTTTTACCCCGCCCCCACCACTGAGTGCAGCTGTATACCCCCTCAATCCATAATACTTTATTTTGGTGCAAAGCAATATCCCTCATTTTAGTACACCACTTTCCTTTGTTGCTAATATACCACTAAGAATACCGCTATATCAAACTGCAGCACTCTCCAGGAATTGGTCTGGAGGGCCGAGTGATTGTCTAGCCCTAAAAAATAAAAACTCTATACCCATCTTTTGTCCTCTGCTGTTGATCACTCCTAGTCCAGCTTATCACCAGTTCTGAGTCCTGCACCATCCAGCCTGATCACCAGTCACATCCAAATTCATGGCGGGGCGCTGGCCCGTACCATCAGTCACAATAATGATCATCTCTTTCAGGATCTCTTCTGCATGTTGCCGTATTACTGAGGAAACTGGGAAATGTAAGAAATGATGCCCTGCCGCTACCAAATAAAATGGGACAACATTCATTTCTGAGTGTTATTCCGCTTTAAGGTGTTTAAAAAAACTGATCTAAAGCACCAATAAAAAGAAACTGCATATTTTTTTTTAATAACACTCATGAAGAAAGACCGGCATAATAGACTAGGTTATGGCTTCTGTTTAATATTTTTCATGAGGCAAAGGGAAGGAATGTTGAAAAGCAGATAAGAATTTAGAATATGCATTCATATTGATAAGGTGGTTTTCTAAACCTTCACCAGGAAGCAGCTATGTAGCATTTATTTAGAGCCCTAAAATAACGCATAATATTTACAGTACAGTAAAGCGTTATGAATATATGTAATAATATGTAATAAAATGTTTTCCTGATTTGGAATAACTGTAGACAACCCTAATGTAAGCCATTCTACCTTTAAAGGGACAGTTCAGGCAACAGCAATAATAAGGCATGGCATGCCATATGCTAATTCATTTAGTCCCACGGTAAACTGCCACATAATGGCAGTTCAACTTGTAGTGCTTTCAGATTTATTGTAGTTATTATAACTGATTAGGCTTACCCCCAATGCTAAACTGTGTGTAACTGAATGCTCACTGGAAAGCACTAGGGAGCATTATGGTCAACCATTCGAACATCATACTTCTTCGTGTTTGTGTTGTTATGGATATGGAGAGGCTCTAAAAATCAGCCTGGCAATTTACTAATCTCGACCAGCCCATGAGTTGCTTAAGCCTATCCCCCATGGTACTGCGAGCTAGTCAACAAGTATGTTTATCGTCTGAAGTTAAAGCACTGCAGGGGCAGATCATTTTCAGTGATGGGAACACACTTAAAGAGATGGTACCCACAGCTTTAGTATTGTATGAAATGTTTAGTATTGCTGGAATGACTTGGCTGGGGCATACAACGAGGCCAGGTATGGGGGAGACAGGGATCTGTGGTGGTTGTTACAAGAGGACTGAGTAAATTCTGGTACAGGGTATGGGCGAGATCCCTGTCCAGTTGGCACAAAAGCAGTGCTTCCCACCAGGTATTCTCCCCATGCTTCCTATGGCCAGTCCGCCGTATGAGTATAGGGCAGGCGTGTTAAACTCATTTTCACCCAGGGGTACATTAGCATTCTGGTTGCCTTCAAAGGTCCAGTTAATAACAAGCGCAAACAAAATGCAAAATGACCATTCAAATGTATGGTAAAATGTTATTCACACTTCACGCCCAAGCCAATATAGAATTGGAAATAAAGTTTCTTGGTGTACAAATTCACTTGCTTTGACTTGCTAGTGCAGTTACGGTACCTTTGCTAGGTGTGTAATTTACCTTTTATCCACAAGATGGCAGAACTGTCAAGAATCATAACAAATGAGCAGGCAGTGAGACAAAATATTCTGTTGTTTTGTTTATTTGTGCACCCTAAAAAAGGTGATGATGCCAGAGGGAGGGCAAAAATAGCACAGTATGTGTCTACCCTAGAGGTAAATAAAAGTAGAGAAACTTGACTTTGAAATACAGTACAGTATGTGACATAGAGACCCTCATGTAATGCTAATTAGGCGTTAAAAGCCACCTCAATGAAATCGGGATTCGGGATTGATGGCATGTCGGTCACGCGACCTGCCACCAGTCACAGGAGCACTGCCGAGCCCTCTATATTCATAGCAATGGAGGTAGTGTGCTGAGGCCTGACATTGTAGTGAATGGAGAGAGTGTGGCTGTGCCCCTGTGACAGATGAGGGGGACGGGAGCAGGCACCAAAGTGATGGTGAATGGAGGCCCAAGGCGTGGACTTCGGCTGCAGGGGAAAAAAAGTACCTTTTAGTTTTTTTAGCTGGCTGCTAAATGGCTTTAATAGTTGTGCATAAGACAGCCATTAAAGTGGAACTGCAGTCTAAAATTGACCCCCACAAAGAAAAAAAACCCTTACCTTATCCTCTGACCAGCAGTGCTCCTCCAGTCTCTGTGCAGCCGCTGCTGAAAATGACGCAGCCACATCCCCCAGCTCCTGCTGCTCATTCACTTGTGTCATTTCGGGAAATGGGTAGGGTGGCAGGGCGTGGGGGTCATTATAGACTGAAGTTCCGCTTTAACAACCCACAATAGGTAATTTCGAGAGAAAGGGAAAGTTAAATGGAAAGGAAAATTGTGGACCAAAAAGGTGCACAACAACAGGGATAATGGCAGGATTGTCGTGAAAAGGCTATTTATGAGTGGACTGCATCTGGAGTCAAGAGCTACTACACACAGCCATTTCCAGGATATGAGCTCACATTCATTGTGTCAAGCCACTCCTGAACCAAAGACAACAGAAGCTTCTTACCTGTGCTAAGGGAAAAAGGACTGAACTGTTGCTCTGTGGTCCAAAGTCCTATTATTCTAAGTATACAGCACGTCCTGTTCTAGAATAATCCTTACTCATGGGTAATACATCCTCAAGATGGCGCTGGACTGCAGAGACAGAAAAGTGGCTCCTCCCGGCCCCATATATACCAGGGACCTCCCACAAATTCCCCAGTTCTTCTCTGCAGGCTGGGCTGCGATGACTAGAAGATGGCTCTTTCTACTCGCAGGTGAGCGGGGCTTATTAGCCTGCGGCCCTGTAGGACTATTCCCACCCGTTCCTTTTCACTGCCTCCCAGCTTAGGCTGCGCTGGTCGGGTGATGGTAGGCAGACCGTTGTCAGGTGCTAAGGAGCGCTGCTCCTGCCGCAGTCCCCCACCAAAGGGTAGGCGGTACAGGCCCGTGATGAGCCTTATGGGATGCCCCTCCCGCGGCCGTTTGCCCTTCGCCCCCTGTCCCCTCAGTTAGGCTCCTCTTAGGCCGACTGCTCTCCCTAGGTAGATCTGGGGGGGGGGCGGTGTATGTATTAACTATGCCGCTTTGCCTTCGTTGTGCTTGGGGTTCCTTCGGGACAAGCCCGGCTGTGTATGGCGTGTGGGGTATCCCCTATAAGTGACGATGTCAGGGTGTGTGTACCCTGCGCCCAGCAGACGCTTGCGCTGCAGTCTGGGTTACCGGTGGCTGGGCCTGCGCCCTCTCTGGCTTCGCCTACCCCCCCACGCTTACATCTGACTCCTAGTGAGGTGCATACCAGTGGGGAGTCTCAACTTGATTTGGCTGCATGGGTGGCCAGCATTGAGAGACGTATTGCTGAGTCTGGCCCGCGTAAGGCTTCTGCTAAGAAGCGGCATTTATCACCTGGTGTTACTCTTTTTCCTATGGAGGCTGAGGAGTTTCTTTGACGTTACCGGTTATACCCCCTGAAAGAGGGTGCATTATGTTCTGATTCAGAATCTGAGGAACAATCTAGGGTGTATGGTGCTGATTCTGGGTCTGACCCATGGGCTTCAGAATATACTGACAGGCTTTTAGCTCACACTCTTGAAGAATTCTGTATCTCTCCTCCTGCTGTGGCTCCGCAGCAGCAGGGGGAGCTGTTTCATACTGTAAAACCACGCTTGGAGTTTCCTGAACAAACTCACTTTAATAATCTGGTGCTCAAAGAGTGGGAACAGCCTAGCCAGCTTCCCGGGGTACCAAAGATTTGGGATATAGGTATCCCTTTCCCGCTGAGATGGTTAAACGTTGGTCATGTCCTCCCGATGTGGATGCACCAGTTCTGGGGTTGTCCAACACATCCGTCATGCATTCCCCTGACTCTACTACCCTGAGGGATGGGGAGGACAGGCACATAGATCACCTGGCTTGCCATGCCTTTGCCTGTGTGGGGACTGCACTGCGTCCGGTCTGTGCCTCTGCCATTACGGCTGTTGCTATCAAAAGCCTGCTCAGGAGTCTCTTAGATGGGGCCCCTGATGATGCAGGTATTGAAGAGTATAGAGCTCTTCTGGGTTGTGAGGAATTTGTTGCATATCTTCTCTCTGCCTTGGATGATACCATTAGAATGTGTGACAGGGCATCTGCCTTGTTGGAGGTGATACGTCGCTCGGTCTGGCTGTGCCAGTGGGCAGCTGACAACGCTGCTAAGAAGGCTCTCACTGGTTTTCCCTTCAAGGGGCTGCGCCTCTTTGGTGAACGTCTGGACTTGTTTGCTAAAGGAGGCAAGTTACCTCAGCGTAGAAGTCAGCCCCGGTCCTTTCGGGGTTCAGGTGCCTTTCTTCCTTCCATTCGTGGTTCCAGAATTGGACGGGGAGCTTCCATTGCTGGAACCTGCAGAGATTTTTAGGGCAGGGGCAGAGGACGTGGCTGCCCTTATCCCTCCTGGGGTCCCAAGCCTACTGGTTTTCCCTTCAAGGGGCTGCGCCTCTTTGGTGAACGTCTGGACTTGTTTGCTAAAGGAGGCAAGTTACCTCAGCTTAGAAGTCAGCCCCGGTCCTTTCGGGGTTCAGGTGCCTTTCTTCCTTCCATCCGTGGTTCCAGAATTGGACGGGGAGCTTCCATTGCTGGAACCCGCAGAGATTTTTAGGGCAGGGGCAGAGGACGTGGCCGCCCTTATCCCTCCTGGGGTCCCAAGCCTAAGTCCTCCCCCAAGCCCCCTCAGGCATGAAGGGGCGCCCTCACCCATCCGGGTGGGGGGACAGCTTCGGCTCTTTGCTCAAGTCTGGAGGCATCATGTCTCAGACCGGTGGATTCAGGAGGTAGTGTCCTCCAGTTACAAGATAGAGTTTGCAGCCTGGCCGCCCCCAAGATTCATCAAATCCCGGATGGCTCAAAACCCTCTTTCAGCTCAGGGTCTGTCCCTTGCTGTCCAAGGCCTTCTGGAATTGGGAGTCATCTGCCAGGTGCCCTTGTGGGAAAGGGGCAAAGGCTACTATTCCAATCTTTTCACTGTTCCCAAAAAAGACGGGTCCATTAGACCCATCCTGGATTTAAAGCGCCTCAACAAATTTGTCAGATTCAGACACTTTCGCATGGAGACTCTGCGCTCCGCTGTGAATTATCCACGCCCAGGGGACTTCATGAGCTCTGTAGACATCAAGGATGCTTATCTTCACATTCCAATCTTTCCTGGTCATCAGAGATTCCTCAGGTTCGCTCTGGAGGAACAGCACTACCAATTTGTGGCCTTGCCCTTCGGTCTCCCCTCGGCTCCCAGGGTTTTCACCAAGGTGCTGGCAGGGGTGATGGCTCTGCTGAGATCTCAGGGCATTCGCATTCTTCCCTACTTGGATGACATGCTTATCGCTTCTCAGTCCTTCCAACAGGCAGAGCTGGATACCCAGCTGGTGGTGTCCACACTGGAGTCATTCGGCTGGGTGATCAACCACCCCAAATCTTCCCGGTCTCCTTCTATGGTGAAGTCCTTTCTGGGCATGATTCTGGATTCATCTCAGGTCAAGATCTTTCTTCCTCAGCAGAAGGTGGAGGGTCTTCAAGAGCAGGCACGGCTCCTTCTGTCTTGTCCTCATCCGTCCATCAGGCAGGGCATGCAGCTGGTGGGCCTGATGGTGTCCTGCTTCGAGGCGGTTCCATATGCTCAGTTTCACATGAGACCTCTTCAGCTTCACCTCTTGTCAGTATGGGATCGGGACCCCGTGTCCTTGGATCAGGTGTTTGTTCTGTCCCCTCTGGACAGGCGGTCTCTATCGTGGTGGCTGGACTCAAGGAACCTGCTGGGGGGCAGATCCTTTCTGGCCTCTTGCTGGGAGACTGTCACCACGGATGCCAGTCTGACAGGTTGGGGGGGCTTTTGGAAATCCCTGAAATTCCAGGGTCAGTGGGGCCCTCAGGAGGCCCACACCCTTATCAACATTCTGGAATTGAGGGCGATCAAGTTGGTTCTCGCTCACTTAACCCCACACCTTCGGGGTCGGGCTGTTCAGGTCCGCTCGGACAACCAGACGGCGGTTGCCTACATCAATCATCAGGGAGGGACCCGGAGCAGGAGGGCCCTCAGGGAAGTGTCTATGATTCTGTCCTGGGCAGAGGACAGTGTTCCCTGCATGTCGGCTGTGTACATTCCGGGGGTGGAGAATCTGGAGGCAGACTCTCTGAGCAGGGGGACCTCTCGTCTGGGAGAATGGCCCCTCAGCAGCAGGGTGTTTCGCTCCCGGTGCCACCACTGGGGTCAGCCGGATTTGGATCTGTTTGCGTCCCGTCACAATCACAAGCTTCCAGCCTTTGTCTCTCTGTCCCAGGATCCTCTGGCCTTAGCCATGGATGCATTAGCAATGTCTTGGACGAGTTTTCAGCTCCTGTATGTGTTTCCCCCGTTTCCCCTGCCGGGCAGGGTGCTGCGCAAGATAGCTCAGGAAGGGGTGCCAGCCATACTGGTGGCCCCCTGTTGGCCAAGAAGAGTGTGGTTCGCAGACATCGTGCAGCTGGCAGTAGATCAGTACGCCCTGCCCCGGGTTCCAGATCTGTTCACTCAGGGGCACCTACGCCACCCCAATTTACAAACGCTGGCTTTGACGGCCTGGCTGCTGAAACTTCCATCTTGATGGAAAAGGGGTTGTTAATACCATGATCAGGGCTAGGAAAAGGTCCTCTTCTTCCATCTATTATAGGGTTTGGCGTACTTACATTGACTGGTGCGGGTCTAAGTCGCTTCCCTGTCGTGTGTTTTCTATTCCTAGGATTCTGGAATTCCTGCAACATGGTTTGGATTTGCGTCTTCAGCTCAGTACTCTGAAAGGTCATGTTTCTGCTTTGGCCATTTTCTTCCAAAGATCTTTTGCTTAGCATCCCCTGGTCAAGACCTTCTTCCAGGGGGTTACTCACGTGCGTCCCCCACGTAAGCCTATGTTACCAGTCTGGGACTTGAATTTGGTCTTATCTGCCCTGCAGGGGTCTCCCTTCGAGCCCTTGCAGGGGGTCCCTTTGTCCATTCCTACGCTTAAGGTAGTCTTTTTGGTGGCTATTACTTCTGTTAGGCGTGTTTCTGAGTTGGCGGCGCTTTGCATCAAGCCCCCTTACTTTGAGAGACACCAGGACAAGGTGGTGTTTCGTTTTAAGCCAGACTTTCTGCCTAAGGTTGTTTCTGCTTTTCATCTCAATCAGGACATTGTTTTCCCTTCTCTGTGTCCTAATCCTAGTAACTCTAAGGAGAGGGTTTTACATTCTTTGGATGTGGTCAGGACTCTGAAGTTCTATTTGGTGGCTACTAAATCCTTCAGGAAGACTGATGCTCTTTTGTCTGGCTCCAGCTAAGTCCACTATCAGCAAGTGGATCCGTCAGGCTGTGATACAGGCCTACTCTGCTAAGAGGAAGGAGCCTCCCTTCTGCCTTACTGCTCATTCTACTCGTGCTATTGGTGCCTCTTGGGCTTTTCAGCACCAAGCTTCTGTTGAACAAGTTTGCAAGGCCGCCACTTGGTCTTCTGTTCATACTTTTTCTAAGTTTTACAAGGTTGATGTTAAGGCCTCAGCTGATGCTGCCTTTGGTCGCAAAGTTCTGCAGGCGGCAGTGGTTTAAACTGCTGTTGCTTTTGGGGATCCCACCCTACCTTACGGACACTGCTATTGGATGTCCCATGAGTAAGGATTATTCTGGAACAGGACGTGCTGTATACTTAGAATAATACAATTCTGTGATTACTCACCTGTAGAATTGGTATTATACGTATACAGCACGTCCTGTTCCACCCCGCCCTTGTTATCATTATTTTTAGTTACCTCTTTATGGTGATTGTTCTTATGTTCAATATTGTTAATGGTTATAGTTCTCCCGGCTTCATTTTAACTGCTTTTCAATACTGGGGAATTCGTGGGAGGTCCCTGGTATATATGGGGCCGGGAGGAGCCACTTTTCTGTCTCTGCAAACCAGCGCCATCTTGAGGATGTATTACCCATGAGTAAGGATTATTCTGGAACAGGACCTGCTGTATATGTATAATACCAATTCTACAGGTGAGTAATCACAGAATTGTATTTTTAGATGGAAATTAAGGTTACACAGCATGGAGGCACAATCCAAGTTTCTTGAGGTCCAATATAACGTTTACAATGTCAGTAATAGTTTGGGGAGCCATCTCATCTGCTGGTGAAATATACAGGTCAATACAGTGTCAAATGCCCAGTGATGCAAGTGAAAGCCGCGGCTGCACTATGCCATACCCTTAGCCAGGCACATGCTAGCGCCAGGCATTTGTAAATGGCCGGCATGGGCAGGCCCCCAGTCAGAGGAAAAGCAGTCGGCAACACGCTTGGCTCCATTCAGCCCTTAGTTAAAATCCCTGGTTTTGGCCCACTTTAATTCTTCTAGAAGAATAAATATTGATATATCACGTATAGGTAAAAACAGCACATACTCACCTATAGAGCTGCATTCTGAGGTTTGAAACCTCCAGTATCTCCAGTGTAAATCCAAACCTCGCCATCCCAAAGCTGGATCATGTCTGGTGGTCGCATTGCTGCCTCTTCTTCCTGAGATCAGTCACGATGACTAAGCACACCTGCTCCATTCAGTTCAATAGAGGGGTTGGGTTGAGGGCTAACACTCCCCCTACATTGTAGTAAATAGAGTGGGCAGGGACAGTCATCATGACTGACATGAGGGGAGGAATGCTGGGCTACAGGCCGGGTGTAGCAGGGACAAGATCACAGATGCAGGTAAGATTCAAACTATGGGCATTGTGCAAGTCAGCTGCTTGGGACTGTAAGTGAGTATGTGCTGTTAATTGTGTTTGCCCAGACAGGGACTTTAAAGAGTTTGTAAAGCCTAAAGACAAAAAACCTTTCTACTTGCAGACTTGATCGTTCAAAGGTCTGCGGTCTCAATCAGTCCTATTCTTGTGCTGTCAGCTCCTGACTGCTCCCAGCAGCCTTTGTTTGTCCTCTAGTATTAAGCAGAGATGTTCACTGAAGCTGGATGGATGCTTTTAGCACTGGATTGCACAAGAATGTGGGGGTTCAAAATGAACTGTAGATCTTAAAAAGGTCTAAAACTGTTACTCCGCGGGATACAACAGTTCATCAGAATGCAGTATAAAAATGCAGTTTCAAAGTGATACTGCATTCTTATTCTAACAGTTTTAGACATTTTTAAGATCTACAGTTTATTTTGATTATCATAGAAACTTAAAGCGGTCCTTCACTCTGAATAAGAGTCTATCTTATATGTTTCCCACACCCTGTTCATACAGATTGCTCACATTAAATATCATCCTACCTGCATCTACTGCATGTTATGAGCCTTTAAACATCCAAGATGGCGGCTCATGGAACGTCAGGCAGCCTGCAAACAGGAAGTGCCTTCTGACGCTCTGCATTCTGGGATTGCTGACCTTTTCCAGACCCCAGCTCTGCTCTGTCTGAGCAAAGCACAGCTATAACCCCACCCCCTGTACTTTAGCCCGCTCTCCTCAGTATGTGATGCCTCTGAGTCAAGATGGCGGTGCCCGTATCCTAAAGTCCTAAACAGAGTTGCAGCCCAGTGGGGGAAAGAATAATAAGTAAGTGACTAAAAACTTAAAATATATTAACTTTAGATGCTGGGGAATCGTTTTTTAAGGGTTTGGGCTTTTCAATAAATCATGGTGAAGGTCCGGTTTAATTGACACAGGCTCCTGGTTTTTACTCCCTGGGCAGGATTGTATAAACGTGTTATTTTTATTATTATCATATTATTTTTAATGTAATACTTATTGAGATGTGCGTGGTTTCATGAGAGTATCTTTATACCAGAGTGTTTCTTCAAGAATGGGGGGTTGTTTAGCATTTTGGACTTTAACGGTGGATGGAAAAGCATGTAAAGCTTTTCATTTTTCTATGCTTCAGAAACTATTGAAATACTTTTATATTGGAAGGTCTGGGTGCTTGGCATAGATAATTCCACACCCAATAAGATCATCTAAATTGATATGTTAAGCCACTGTGAGTAATACTGCAAGCATGAGGTCTGATACTAATTTAGGCAGCAGCAGAATCTGAATATGGGAAAAAGACTGTTAAACAGCTCTAGTACTGAAAACAGACCATGGTGACATCAATACAATACTCACTATTAAAGGGGACCAAAACCCATGGCTTTGACTATCCTGGGCCCCTGGGGCACCCCGAATGGGGGTTCCCCCCTGTCTAAAACCCCCCAGGTCGCTCAAACAAACTCACCTCTTCCCTGTCCAATGACGCATGCACAGCCGCTCATCCAATCAGCGCTCCCGGCCGCATCCCCCCGCTACCCTTTAACAGAGAGCGCGTCCACGTCGGCCAGTCACAAATATCACACGCCCTGCTAGAGGGATATCGGGGATGTGGCCACAGCTTGGGCATGTGTCGTTGGACTGGGATAGAGGTGAGCTTATGGGCGACCTGGGGGTTTTCACACAGCGGGGCATCCCGATTCTGGATGCCCCTGGTGGAGGGAATCAATCCAATCTCTGTGGGTTTTGGTCCACTTTAAAGAGATCCTAACAGCTTCTGAATAACACTAAATATCAATACCAGACTTCTTAGAATTATTTTACTATTTCTAGAAGTAAGTAACAAAATAACCCAGTGTTATCTTAGTGTAAGCCTGTGTTTGTGTGCTTTTAGGTATACAGTGACAAAGCAGTGACATATGGAACTAAGTTCATTCTCTATGAACACACTCTATCAAGACATCCATTCCATTTAGTGATGTCAAAGCTCAGGCTGTTTAGTCCTAAACATATTGTTCCTAAACCTACAGTCTGTTCCACAAAAGACCCCCCCCCCCCTTTCTACTTGATTCATATTTTGTGTTTACTCTTCTAGTAAACACTTTGGAACAGAGCCTAAGCTGGTTTCTAAGGAAATGAGACAGGCCCTCCTAGTATGTGGATAATTGTGTATGCTAGGATGGTGGATGGTGCATATAGGAATATGGTCCAGCGCAGAACCGAAAGGAAAGCTTGCTTGCTCAAGTAAGTTCCTGGCAGCATTTCCAAGGTGCTCTTGTGCTAGTGGAGGGTCCCTCGGTGTCTGGCCCCTGCCATGCCCTAAAGTAAATCAGAAATGCTTGGTTTCAGCCATTTTCCCTGCTCTCCATTATACCACTATCTGCCCAGCCCACTACTTCACTTACCATTTTCTTTGCCCTGCTTCCTGCTGCACCCCATCTCTGTCCTGCTATTTGCTGCGCCCCCTATCTCTGCTCTACTTTATCTGAACTGCATCTCTGCCCTACTTTATCTGAACCCCACCTCTGCCTCACTCTTTGCTGCACCCCCATCTCTGCCTTACTTTTTATGAACCCCATCTCTACCTTGCTCTTTGCTGCACTCCAATTTCTGTCTCACTCCTTGCTGCACTCCCATCTCTGCCCTGTTCTTTGCTGCACCCCAATTCCTGTCCCGCTTTATCTACATCCTCCATCTCTGCTCTGCTCCTTCCTGCACCCCACGTCTCATTTCTGTCCTGCTCTTTGCTGCACGTTATTAGAAAAGGTTGTAGCACACTGATTTTTGTTATATGAAGAATAATAGCAAAGATTAAACATGCAGTATCTGCAAGATGTGGGTTCAAAAAAGCTTCCTAGTACCCCTGCTCAAAAGAGTACTGAACCATAGTATATATACAAAAAGGGAAGAATGAACACCAAAATGGTTAAGCAAAAAAGCTGATGTTTTTACTGCGCATAAGATAGTGATACAGGCTAAGGCCCTTATTTATCAAGGGCTAGTAGTGTCTGACGAGCGCCAGGTACCGCCAGCTATCGGCAGCTACCGAATCAAGTACGCCCGGCGGCGGTCACAATGACGCATTTATCACGCTAAATGAGGCTAGCGCCGGCGAGAGCATCAGCTAGCGCGGGATTCATCATGTAGCCGACTGCAACGAACAGCGCCGCTGCTAATCCCATCACAGCGACAGATATGACCTGGCGCTCCCTGGCGTGGTCCAATGCATTTCAATGGAGCAATCTTTAAATAATCATAATTAATTGCTATTAATGTTTTTTTTTTTTTTTATGTCAAAAATTCTGTGACCACTTCTGCAATGTTGTTTTTTTTTTTAAAGTAAAAAAAAAAAAAAATGTGCAGAATTGATATTACAGGTCTGATATTCATGTATTCATATTACAAAATGTTTAGAAAAACTTGTATAATTTTTACATATAAAAAAAAAGGTTGTTTGGGGGTTAAAAACTACTTTACACACATCGCCGCCAGCGCTCTGGGGTTTAAACAAGGAATTCACAGCGCGAGAAATTTTTGAGCGTGATTTTTTAATGAATCTGCAGCAAGCCGTTCGCTCTGGCCATTCGCTGTCAGGCGCACCCATACAAGCGGAACCTGTGAAACAGCGACCCCTAACCCCGTATTCAACATTACCGCACACCGACTGAGTCGCTGTCAACAAGCAAACCCCGGCCAAGCACAGCGAATACTAGCTGGCGCTGGGAAAATCACGCTACTGGCGCTCATCTGTCGCTACCTGGCGCTATTAATGAATTGGCCTCAAAGTGTTAAAGACTATATACAGTGCATACATGGATTCTATATACATAGAGACCATAATCCATCCGGATTCAAGAATGCAAATATGCAGCATAGGGTAACATACACAGGCTTAGTAACTTAGTACTAAGCCTGTGTATGTTACCCTATGCTGCATATTTGCATTCTTGAATCCGGATGGATTATGGTCTCTATGTATATAGAATCCATGTATGCACTGTATATAGTCTTTAACACTTTGCCTGTATCACTATCTTATGCGCATTAAAAACATCAGCTTTTTTGCTTAACCATTTTGCTGCTCTTTGCTGCACCCCATCTTTGTCTTGCTCTTTCTTGCACTCCCATATCTGTCCCACTCTTTACTGCACTCACCAAACAAAAAATAAATGCCTCAGAGACAGAGGCAGCTTATGTATTATGTTTTATAAACACACACACTAAATAACCAGCTGCTAGAGAGATTTTGTGTGTGAGGGGAAACAAGCAATAATGTATCTTTATGACTTTTCATTTCGGACTCTAGATTTACCGCACACCAGTCAGTCAGTGTATCGTCTAAAATGATACAATTCTTTCAGCTGTGCAGCAGAGCAATTAGTCATCATAGCTGATGGCTTTCTACTAAAATTAAAGGAGGAATGCACTGATATATGAGGCAATCTTGACTTTTATATAAGCTGGACTCATGTATGTGGTAAAATGACCGCTGCTATGCAGTTATGCAGCGTAGAATCTTCATCTGCATGGAGTTAAAGTGGACCTTCAGCATCATTTATTGAAAAGCCCAAATCCTTAAAAAACTATTCCCTAGCATCTAAAATTAATATTTTTTAGCTTTTCAATTTAATACTGGAAATGTTACAAATAGTCTTTGATATTTTAAGAAGTTTCAGTTCCTTCAGTTTTCTTTTTGCTTTTAAATTTTTTTGCAAAATAAGCAAAATATTATAGCCGACTTTTTTTCCGATTTGTCACTCTGGTGATGCATGTAAAAGTGCATATTTGTCTTTTATTTTAGTTTGAAAATAAGCTAAAAAGTTCTTTGCTTTTAACTTTTCATCGAGAACTAGTTTACTTTCACTTCTGGAACTCTATGCTGAGAGTCATAGGTCATCTGAATGCTTTCCCCATGTAGCCACTGCATTAAAGTGATCCTATACCCAAAACTTTACGTCATCACCTTTCCATCCCCAGCCCAGTGGCCCACAACAGCCTGTACACATTGCCCTGTACATTGCCACTGGGAGAGCTAATAGGTGTGACGACTGTGATTTGTACATGGGGTTTGCTAAGGACCGCAGTGAGACAAATGTAAACTGGGCGAAAGCTGACCCTAAATAATAGACTGCTGTTATAATAGACTGCTTCAGGCTCAGACTGGCTCAATGGGTTGCCATGGAATCCCCTGATGGGCCCCCTGCACTGAGGGACCCTTAGCGTCTCTTTTCTCTAAAAGACCTGGGCCCTGGTGCAGTTGCACCCCCTACACCAAGTTTTGCCCCTGGTTGGGACCCTCTCTGCTGTAGTAGCTTTTTAAAGCAGGGGTGTGCATCAGGGCCTAATTATTTAAAGAGGCACAATAGACTCCTGGACTGGGCCAGATTCCTTATCCCTGGGGCATCCAGGTGCGGGTGAATACAGAGAGGGTCGGCCAACAGCTAGCCTCTGTTTAGCTTTACTAAGCCACTCTGATGTATGAGAGGCTTAGGCCCTTATTTATCAAGGGCTAGCGCCAGGTAGTGTCTGACTAGCGCCAGGTAGCGCCAGCTATCGGCGGCTACCGACTCCAGAACGCCAGGCGGCGGACACAATCACGCATTTAGCACGCTAAATGAGGCTAGCGCCGGCGAGAGCGTCAGCTAGCGCGGGATTCATCATGTAGCCGACTGCAACAAACAGCGCCGCTACTAATCCCATCACAGCGCCAGGTATGACCTGTCGCTCCCTGGCGCTCTCCAATGCATTTCAATGGAGCAATCTTTAAATATTCATAAGTAATTGATTTTAAGTTTTTTTTGTTTTTTTTTAACTGTCAAAAATTCTGTGACCACTACGGCAATGTTAGATATTTTTTTTAAGGTTAAAAAAAAATAAAAAAATGTGTGCAGAATTGATATTACAGGTCTGATATTAATGTATTCATATTACAAAATGTTTAGAAAAACTTGTTTAATTTTTTAATTAAAAAATATGGTTGTTTGGGGGTTAAAAACTACTTTTAAGCCATCGCCGCCAGCACTCTTGGGTTTAAACAAGCATTTCACAGCGCAAGAATTTTTTGAGCGTGATTTGTTAATGAATATGCTGGCCATTCGCTGTCAGGCGCACCCATACAGCGCGGAACCTGTGAAACAGCGACTCCTAACCCCGTATTCAACATTACCGCACACTGACTGAGTCGCTGTCAACAAGCGAACAACGGCCAAGCACAGCGAATACTAGCGGGCGCTGTGAAAATCACGCTACTGGCGCTCATCTGTCGCTACTTGGCGCTATTAATGAATCGGCCTCCCCGAAAGCTGATAAAAGGAGAGCAAATGCTTCGAGAGTGCCTCCACCGAAATCCGTAAACAAGTGGATCTGGGGAATTTCACACAGCAGGCTATCCCAAGTTGGGATGCCCCAGGGGCAGGAAGTAGTAAAAATAATGGGTTACGTTTTTATTTAATGCTGTGCCCCTGAATTCAGCTATAAAGTTCTTAACTTGTCACACAAGTGATTCTGTGATAGCTTCCCCAATGAATCAAATACTAGTTTAAAACGTGAACATAAAACATCAAACATTTACACATTTATATGCACAAGAGGACGTAAAGTCAAGTCACCATTTGTAGAAAATCATTTGGACGTCGGCAACCATTCAGGATTCATGCTGAAGGCCACTCAGCAAATCTGTTTGGTCGCTGGCAGTCATGTGACTGGCAGCCATACAATGAATAGTGATAGGAAGTGATAAGCATTGGCTGATTTGGCTTTAATTCCTCTTCCTGTATCCTGTATACCCATTGTGTGATTTATAGATGCAACAAATACCTGCCTCAACCTTTCCCTCCCAGATACTCAAAGCTCTAATAAAATAACACAACTTCAGTTGGTAAGGTCATAATTTCACATCCAAGTGTGATTCAGTGGCTGTATGTAAAGCAGCATTTCAACATGAATGTACAGTCATCTAATAATTACACAAGGAAACACCAACATTCTTCTTTTCTCTCTTCTTACATGATCTTCCCTGGCCATATTTAATCATTTGGGTTTTGGATTAAACCTACTTAAAATTCTGTTGTTGTAATCATAACTATAGATATATCTTATATAATAGAGAATGTAACAGTTTTTATTCTGAAAAAACTCTCCATATCATTGTTCTTGGTTAATTTATACAGCCATTCCATGGCTAGCAGTTTAGTTTTTGCAGCTATTTGCCACCTGCCTATTTTTTGCATCGGTTAGGAGAACACTTTAACATGTTATTAGCACATTTATAGCTGATAGTCCTTTAGAGGTTATATGGGTTTTGGCTGCCAAGTAACTTTCCAAGTTTCTAGCGTTCTGATTGGTAGTTGTGGGAACATTTTAATAAGACACCAACCACCAAGAAACACTGATTTTAAGTGCAGTATACAATTGTGGCATTTTAAAAGGCCAAATATAATAACAGCTAATGTCTAGTACAGAATTAAACAGGATTGTAATGCTATATACTGTATACTGTAAATATTATTCAAAATCCATTATTTAAAATATGAACACAAATATGAATCACCCTACTATTGCTCTATATAGCACGCATTGCAGTTCTTGCCATAGCAAGACAAATAAATAAAATGTTGAAAAGAACGCTTCTAACAGTTTAGGTTTTTATTAATAAACATGCTGTAGTTGATGGAGTTTCGGCCTACCAACCTAAGAAGGTAAAAATTGCTATGTAACTTCAGCAAGCTTACCTGCATTACACATACATGAACATGTTGCCTTAGTCCTTGTTAAATAAATAATAGTTCACAATGAAAAGGCAGGTGGCTTACAGAGAGGTTTACTATTAATAGAACAGGTCTAACCTTATGTGGTTTACATGTTACTTTTTTGTTCCTCTTGGGAATTTATGAAAACCTTTGACTAGTGGAAAAAGGGTTTAGCACCTTTTTCTTAGAGGTTTGAAGGTCCATGAGATTGGATGTGTGCCCTACCTGGCACCAGATGTTTCAGTCGCCTGATCTTTTGTTTGTTGAGATTTGGTAGGTTTAGTCATTTCATGAGATTGTTCCAAGTTGAATTGTAATAGTTTCCTTGCGCTTAGTGGGGATGTAGTAGGTGATAATGTTATGTCACTAGACTGGGAAATCTGTTGGCTAAGTTTTTTATGCAGTCCATCCTTTGACGTGTGAACATTTTCAATGTTATTTGTGGATGTGCCTTTACGTCTTTGCATAGCTGGACTCTGGTGAGGTGAAGGAGATGATGCTTCACTAGAATATGATGATGATAAATGCTGTTGGCTTTGTCTACTTTGTTCGAATTCTTCTTTCCCTTCATTGAAATGGGAAGTAGCATTTCCTGATGGAGTTATTTGATGTTTTAAAATTTTGGGGGAAACATTGGGACTTCTAGTCTGCTGGCTTGTAGGCGATGATAAATTAGAAGATGGATCAATAACCTGTGAGGAGGGTGTTTTATATAATCCTTCTTTATTTAATGATATACTTGGCATTGCTACTGCATGGTCCTTAGTTCTTTGAACTTTTGGAGAATTATTGGGACTTCTTGGTTGATGCCTTGTTGTTGGTGATGAATGAACCATTTTCCTAATATTGGGGGGAGAATGTACAGGCTGATGGTAATTCCTGGATTGTATTCCTTTATGTAATGAATAAAATTCCTCTGTTGATTGCATTTTCTTTGAGCTTTCAGGGGATTCCAGATTTTTAGCCAAGCTGGGTAGGTCACCCTTGGAATCTGCAACAGTGCCTTTAGAATCTGTTGATGCTGAGTTTTTGGATGAGTTGTTATGGGTATTTTTGCTTGGGTGTGCTTGTATTTGCTTTTTCTCTTTGACTGCAAATGTACGTTGTAAGTGTGGTGTTTGGGATAGATCCTGAGCCTTTATATCTTTTTCAAATGGTCTTTCTTTCCCTGTATTGGGTGGGTGTGAGGAGTTCTGTTGAGTTTGGCTTATTAATGTTGAATTATTTTCCGCACTTGTCTGGTCTGTAGTAAAAGTTTGAAAACTCACAGATTTTTTATTTGTTTTCCTCTGCTGGGCTTCTGTTGTTTTAACTTCTGGATAGGTCACAGTTGCTGAATCCCCAGTAGTTTGTGAACTATTGTTTTCTGGTGACTTATTGCTATGAGGAGAAACATCCTGAGGTGGAGGCCCCTTTGTGTTATTATTAGGAGTAGAGGTAGAATTGTCAGGGGAAGGGTAATCCTCTGGTGGAATTTCAATGTGATGGGTTTTGTGTTTTCTTTCCATTTGTGGATTGGAAGTTGGGACACTATTTTTGTCCTGCTGACTATGCTGAAAGTCTTTTTCAGTCTGCCCTCTAATTTCTGTAGCATTATCATTAATAATATTGAGGTGCTCCTGCTGAACTTGTGACTTGTGACTATCTATGTTAGCGTCATCATCTTGTAATGATCCTGTGATAGTGGGCAGATTGTCAGGGTCCAGTATGTATTCTGTTTCAGGCAGTTTATTTTGATGATCGCTGATGTTATTTTCTGTATCATTTGAGCAAGAAGGATTATTGTCCATTCCTCTCTCAATATCACTGAGACCTGGTATATTAGAAGGCAAATCATGTATCCTGTAAGCTTGTGTTGCATCCATGGGAGTCTGTCCGCTAACATTAGGATTCACAAAAACAGTAGGAGGAGGTCTTTGAGGCTTTCTGGACATAATTCTGAATGACAGAGGCTGCATCCCAGGATACTTCCTCTCAACCCATAAGCAGGACAGCACCAAAAATATTATTGCGCCAAAGTACACAGCTGCTCCAACTCCTAATATAGACAGTCCAACAGTTCCAAAAGGATTTAAGTATCCTACCGCAAGCATGGCTGCTGCCCCTGCTAAGAGTAAGCAGGTGATGATGCCAATAGACCATAGAATTATACGTGGAGGCTTCCTTGTAAGTCTTCTTGCTGCCGTAGCATTCCCAGGGAACAAACAGGGTCCCGGTTGCCCTCTCATGATCGGCTGATTTTCTCTGACAGCTCTCATTGCAGTGGTGTCTACATAATGCGTTCATGCACTGTCTAATCTCAACAGTACAACAATTTGCCCTTCCCATCTGAAAACCTTTTACTCAGCAGGAACAGGAAAAACTTGATTGCCAGTTAGTAAGCTGTGACTTTACTTTGCTTAAAGTTTTACAAGGGTTAATGGTCAGCGCCTTCTTTTTCAGTTATATAGCAACTGATGACAAAGGAAATTCCACTTTAAGGTAGACCTACAACTAATTAATCAAATATAACCCCAAATCTTTTAACCCCATATGCTAAATTGTCATGTTAGCCCCTTCTTATGCTTAATGCTGGCACACTCCTCTCAGTAAACCCAAACAATCACCGTGGGTTAGGCAGAACGCTATTTTAGGTCCCATGTCATGATTAAAATGAGGGACCAACAGTGACCAAAGTGCCTACTATTAATGTGTATAAAATGAAAAGGGTGATTTTCTAAAAGAGTAAGTACTTTTATGGCACATAATAAACAAAAATAACCATTTTTTTTACGCATCACCATACAAAGTATTTGTTATGCTTTGTTTCACCATGGCTTTTAAGCTTAACACAGTCATCCTTTTCCCATCTGTGGACACACATTTTAGGCTTTGTCCTCATCAGCACAAGACATGACTGTGTGGAGGTGAGGCTAGGGAACAAGAAAATGCATGGCAGCTCAGGAAGGCAAGCCAATGAGATGGTTTCATTAAAGTGGACCAACACCCAGGATTTTGACTATCCTGGGTTTTGGTCCACTTCGGCGGGGCACCCCGATGGGGGGTGCCCCGCTGTGTGAAACCCCCCAGAAAGCCCCAAAAACTCACCTCTCCCCGCTCCCACGTGACCGCTGCTGCCAATCCCCGCCGACGGACAAGCAGGAGGCAGCGACGCTGGATCGAGGATCAGGTAGGGATTTAGGGGTTTCTGGGGGGTTTCACACAGCGGGGCACCCCCGATCGGGGTGCCCTACAGTCAGGGGGCTGATCAGTCCTTGAATCTTATAGATTCCCGGGCCGATCACGGGAGGGTGTTGGTCCACTTTAAAGAAACATATGGCTCTCACTTCCTCACCCCTCTCTACTGCTCAAATGAATCATTACCTAGTCCTGGAGTCATTAGAAAGTATTACACAACCCAGGGGCAAAATACCTGCCACAGAAACAAAACAGAGGATAATCAACAGTGGGCTGCAGTGAGTAAGAAGCGCCTAGATTCCCTGAAAGCACAACAGAAGTGCAGGGCTGCCAACAGGGCAACACCAACAGTCAGTCCCATACAGGAGCACTGCCTGTATTGTCTTGATGGCAGCCCTGGATGTAAAACTGCCTGATCTGGGAAGCAAAATAGAGGCTGAGCAATGGTGGACAGCAGTAGGTAGGGAGTGACTGGCTTCCTTGATAGCACTGGAGCAGGCAAGAGATTGCAAGGCTTCCAGCAGGGTCACTGGCTGGACCCCCACTCCCTGAGCATCTGGGTTCCATACAGAAGTCTTGCCTGTACTGCCCTGATAGCAGCCTCAACAATAGGTATCCTGATTGCTGGGACTTACAGGATACCTGAGAGCAGGCATTGCTACTCATTTGCTTTCAGGCTCCCTCACCAGTGGCCACTGCCTTGCTGTCTGCCTGCTAACTAAGGCCACTGGGAATATCTAAACAAAAAACAAACACTACAATAAGATATTTTACTTCAAACTAAACAACGCAATATCTCTCCAAAGTGCAACTAACAGATACATGAAACAGAATGTGGTACTGATGAGTCACCGTCATTCTCGATACAAATGTATAGGTGCGAGTTTCTAGGTCATGGAGAAAGAGCTCAGGAAAGAAACACATCAAGTTTGTCATCTCCGCTGTCTGCATCAACATGTGTTTATTTTTCCCAACCGTGCCCTCATTATTCTTGTTTTTATGTTTCTCATGGTCCAACAGCCACAAATACAATTAATAAACTCTTGAACAGACATGTTCATCTCGATCAGGTTAAAACATTTTGCTCTGGGGCAATGAGCTATTTATGTGTTAGTACCTTGTGTTCTGTTTTATTCTTAAATAATTTTCAAATCCCATCATCTGCTAATACAATAAGGTAGACTTTCGGTTACAGTTATATTTAAAGTTTCATGCCATTAATCATGCCAGGTGTAACCCTTTAACTGCCAGCCTACCTAGAGATTTTGTCACCCTATGTTGCCCGGCTATTTTTAACCATTTTAAAGTGGACCAACACCCAGGGGTGATCGGCCCGGAAATCTATAAGATTCCCGGGCCGATCACCTCCCACCTCGCGGGACATCCGAGATCGGGATGTCCCGCGGGGTGAAACCCCCCAGAAACCCCAAAAAGGTCTTACCCCGATCGGGGTGCCCCGCCGAAGTGGACCAAAACCCAGGATAGTCAAAATCCTGGGTGTTGGTCCACTTTAAGCTATATATCTTTAACTGTGATTTTTGCAGAAATTCCCCGGAAAATTATATATTTCAGTTTGGGCTTTAACTGTTTGTAATTTCTTCAGTGATTTCTCAATATTTGTGGATGCAATTTGTGGAAATGCTATTTTTTTTTAAATGTAAGTTTTTGAAGAAAACCATATTGGTTTTCTTGAAAAATGTAAAACTTTTGTCCGCTTTTGATGTTTGTGCATGGTAGTGTGGCGTGCAACACTTCTGAGATTCCCTGCTGAGGGTTCAAGAAATGGCCGTGCACCTCGGAGGGAAGACAGAGAAGGTATACTGCGGGACGGCAGGCCCGTCTTCCGTACACACTGTCACGAACAACTCACCTTCACGTCAGTCCCGCAGCATCTGTAGGCGGCGCGGGCTTCGGCACCTGTCTGCCTCCGTCGCGAGGATGAGCAGACACTCCCCCTTCCCTCCCTGCCTCTCTCTGACAGCAAGGGTTTGAAAATAATGTATGGGGGGTGCTCACTGTTGAGGGTGTGATGGAGCTTGTGAACAATAAATTAAACTATAAAGGTTCTTCACGTCTTGGGGTTATTAGGAGCCTTAAGTTTGGGATCCACATATAGAAAATGTGGAGGTTGTGAGTTCAGGGGCATGAGATCCCACTTAAACCGGACCAACAGCCTGGCACAGTTGGAAAAGAAAGGTAGCGGCCATTTTGGAGCTTCCTCTCCCAATTGACTTAACTGACAGCATTGTTTTTAAAATTTACCTCAGCAAGAGTTAGAAAAAGGTAAATTAATTTTTATGTGCAGCAATCTAAACTGCCCTGGGGAGGGATGTGTATGAGCACTGTTTGTTGTGTTGGTCTGGTTTTAGTCATTTTTGACGGTTTGTCCGGTTAAATACGTTTCCTCTCCCTCTCTCTTGTCCGTTCCCCCTCTCACCCCACATTATGGGGGTTACACTCTGTGTTGGGTAGGAATATTTAAAGCGGACCTTTACCCTGAATAAGAGCCTATCTTGTATGTTTCCCCCACCCTATACATACAGATTTCCCATATTAAATATCACCCTACCTGCACCTATTGCATTTTTTTAACCTTTAAATATCCAAGAGTCTGAGACATGGAGTCTCAGGCTGCCTGCAGACAGGAAGTGTTTCCTGAATAAGCCGCTCTGCATTCTGGGATTGTTGTCCTTTTCCTGACCTCAGCTCTGCTCTGTATGTGCAAAGCACAGCTATAGCCCGGCCCCTGAACTCCCCCCACCCCCTCCTCTCCTCAGCATATGATGCTTCTGAGGCAAGAAGGTGCCCGTATCCTAGAGTTGAAGCCCAGTGGGGGAAAGAACAATAATCAACCAACTAAAAACCTGAAATATATTAATTTTAGATGCTGGGAAATAGTTTTTGAAGAGTTTGGGCTTTTCATTAAATTACTCTGAAGGCCCAGTTTAAAGAAAGTAAATTAGCTTGCCAGTTTTCCTTTGCTAATTATGCATTTTGGGCAGAGATCAAAGATTTTTTAATGCCAGATCATGGTGCTAAGTGGTAGGGATGCCCACCCATAGTGTACTCTGTTCTCCATCTCTTGGTATAGGGGGCTGGACAACACATTACCCCCCCCCCCCCATCATAATTGGGGGAAAGTGTTTAGGGGAATAGTGCAACAACCAATGGGTTTTGTTGTAGTGTTTGGGTTTTTCCTTTTTCCCTCTCTCTTTTCAGTGGGTGTCCCTGCTTACTGCGTGCCCCGTGTCTTTTCAGAGTACAATATAGCTGGCCTCTCAATTAGATCATGAGTTCCAAGGTACCAAAATATAAAATAATATCGAATTACATGGATTATATTCTCTAAAAAGGAGCAAGGCTTTTTATTTTTATAAATGGGTGCTAAAAACTTGCTTCTCCAGGAGACCTACATTCCTGAAAGCGCCCTCATCTATGTTTTTAAGTAGTAGATTTCCACGGGTCTATTTAGCATGAAAAAGAATCATAATGTGAAACTGTAAACCTCAATATTAAAGATGAGCGAATCGATTCTGACGAACCTGAATTCTTTACGAATTTCATGAAATATTCGATTCGTTACGATTCCGAATATCGCTGCGATTCGATCGCTCAAATCGCTTCCTTAAAACTCCATTTACTGCTATACAGTCCATCTAAAATGGTGGATCCACATGCCAGGACATGTCCCATGGGGCAAGAAATGCTGGGTAGGTGTCACATGCTACCTATCAGCAGACAGGCTTACCGATGGTGTCACAGCCCCATATAAACGGCGGGCATCTTGCGGAAGATCATTCTGACACTATTGCGGCCAGAGCAGATCAGGCAGGCAGGGAGAGAGCGAGGGACAGATAGACAGACAGATACATAGATAGATAGATAGATAGATAGATAGATAGATAGATACATAGATACATAGATACATAGATAGAACAAAGAACAGAAGAAGCAGAGCGAGGGGCAGATAGAGAAGGAGAGAGCCTGTGACAGTGACAGATAAAGACAAGGACAGTTTAAACTGTTTGCATTAGCTTTCAAGCCTATTTAGTGTTAATAACACTCCTGCCTATTTAGCTTTCCCTTTACCTGGTGTCATTCTTTAAAAAGCCTGCTAGCATAAATATTTCAAGACTACCTGTCTAATAACTGCTTGCATTTTATAATTAACGTCACGTTTCCACAATCAAGGGAGGCCACCTCTGTATGTGAGCAGGGGGCATCCCAAACACTAGCATAAATATTTCAAGACTACCTGTCTAATAACTGCTTGCATTTTATAATTAACGTCACTTTTCCACAATCAAGAGAGGCCACCTCTGTATGTGAGCAGGGGGCATCCCAAACACTAGCATAAATATTTCAAGACTACCTGTGTACCAACTGCTTGCATTTTATAATTAACCTCACTTTTCCACAATCAAGGGAGGCCACCTCTGTATGTGGGCAGGGGGCATCACAAACACTAGCATTAATATTTCAAGACTACCTGTCTAATAACTGCTTGCATTTTATAATTAACGTCACTTTTCCACAATCATACTAGCATTAATATTTCAAGACTACCTGTCTAATAACTGCTTGCATTTTATAATTAACCTCACTTTTCCACAATCAAGGGAGGCCAACTCTGCATGTGGGCAGGGGGCATCCCAAACACTAGCATTAATATTTCAAGACTACCTGTCTAATAACTGCTTGCATTTTATAATTAACGTCACTTTTCCACAATCACACTAGCATTAATATTTCAAGACTACCTGTCTAATAACTGCTTGCATTTTATAATTAACGTCACTTTTCCACAATCAAGGGATGCCACCTCTGTATGTGAGCATGGGGCATCCCAAACACTAGCATAAATATTTCAAGACTACCTGTCTAATAACTGCTTGCATTTTATAATTAACGTCACTTTTCCACAATCAAGGGAGGCCACCTCTGTATGTGAGCAGGGGGAATCCTAAACACTAGCAGTAATATTTCAAGACTACCTGTCTAATAACTGGTTGCATTTTATAATTACCGTCACTTTTACACAATCAAGGGAGGCCACCTCTGTACGTGAGCAGGGGGCATCCCAAACACTAGCATTAATATTTCAAGACTACCTGTATACCAACTGGTTGCATTTTATAATTAATGTCACTTTTCTACAATCAAGGGAGGCCACCTCTGTATGTGAGCAGGGGGCATCCCAAACACTACTATTAATATTTCAAGACTACCTGTCTAATAACTGCTTGCATTTTATAATTAACGTCACTTTTCCACAATCAAGGGAGGCCACCTCTGTATGTGAGCAGGGGGCATCCCAAACACTAGCATAAATATTTGAAGACTACCTAATAATCGTTTGCATTTTATAATTAACGTCACTTTTCCACAATCAAGGGAGGCCACCTCTGTATGTGAGCAGGGGGCATCCCAAACACTAGCATTAATATTTCAAGACTACCTGTCTAATAACTGTTTGCATTTTATAATTAACGTCACTTTTCCACAATCAAGGGAGACCACCTCTGTATGTGAGCAGGGGGCATCCCAAACACTAGCATAAATATTTGAAGACTACCTAATAACCGTTTGCATTTTATAATTACCGTCACTTTTCCACAATCAAGGGAGGCCACCTCTGTATGTGAGCAGGGGGCCTCCCAAACACTAGCATTAATATTTCAAGACTACCTGTCTAATAACTGCTTGCATTTTATAATTAACGTCACTTTTCCACAATCAAGAAAGGCCACCTCTGTATGTGAGCAGGGGACATCCCAAACACTAGCATAAATATTTCAAGACTACCTGTGTACCAACTGCTTGCATTTTATAATTAACGTCACTTTTCCACAATCAAGGGAGGCCACCTCTGTATGTGAGCAGGGGTCATCCCAAACACTAGCATAAATATTTCAAGACTACCTGTCTAATAACTGCTTGCATTTTATAATTAACGTCACTTTTCCACAATCAAGGGAGGCCACCTCTGTATGGGAGCAGGGGGCATCCCAAACACTAGCAGTAATATTTCAAGTCTACCTGTCTAATAACTGCTTGCATTTTATTATTAACGTCACTTTTCCACAATCAAGGGAGGCCACCTCTGTATGTGAGCAGGGAGCATCCCAAACACTAGCAGAAATATTTCAAGACTACCTGTCTAATAACTGATGCATTTTATAATTAACGTCACTTTTCCACAATCAAGGGAGGCCACCTCTGTATGTGAGCAGGGGGCATGCCAAACACTAGCATAAATATTTCAAGACTACCTGTCTAATAACTGCTTGCATTTTATAATTAACGTCACTTTTCCACAATCAAGGGAGGCCACCTCTGTATGTGAGCAGGGGGCATCCCAAACACTAGCATAAATATTTCAAGACTACCTGTCTAATAACTGCTTGCATTTTATAATTAACGTCACTTTTCCACAATCAAGGGAGGCCACCTCTGTATGTGAGCAGGGGGCATTCCAAACACTAGCAGTAATATTTCAAGTCTACCTGTCTAATAACTGCTTGCATTTTATTATTAACGTCACTTATCCACAATCAAGGGAGGCCACCTCTGTATGTGAGCAGGGGGCATCCCAAACACTAGCAGAAATATTTCAAGACTACCTGTGTACCAACTGGTTGCATTTTATAATTAACGTCACTTTTCCACAATCAAGGGAGGCCACCTCTGTATGTGAGCAGGGGGCATCCCAAACACTAGCATTAATATTTCAAGACTACCTGTCTAATAACTGCTTGCATTTTATAATTAACGTCACTTTTCCACAATCAAGGGAGGCCACCTCTGTATGTAAGCAGGGGGCATCCCAAACACTAGCAGTAATATTTCAAGACTACCTGTCTAATAACAGCTTGCATTTTATAATTAACGTCACTTTTCCACAATCAAGGGAGGCCACCTCTGTATGTGAACAGGGGGCATCCAAAACACTAGCAGTAATATTTCAAGACTACCTGTCTAATAACTGCTTGCATTTTATAATTAACGTCACTTTTCCACAATCAGGGGAGGCCACCTCTGTATGTGAGCAGGGGGCATCCCAAACACTAGCAGTGATATTTCAAGACTACCTGTCTAATAACTGCTTGCAGGGGGCAGGGGGCATCCCAAACACTAGCATAAATATCTCAAGACTACCTGTCTAATAACTGCTTGCATTTTATAATTAATGTCACTTTTCCGCAACCAAGGGAGGCCCCCTCTGTATGTGAGCAGGGGGCATCCCAAACACTAGCATAAATATTTTAAGACTACCTGTGTACCAACTGCTTGCATTTTATAATTAACGTCACTTTTCCACAATCAAGGGAGGCCACCTCTGTATGTGAGCAGGGGGCTTCCCAAACACTAGCATAAATATTTCAAGACTACTTGTCTAATAACTGCTTGCATTTTATAATTAACGTCACTTTTCCACAATCAAGGGAGGTCACCTCTGTATGTGAGCAGGGGGCATCCCAAACACTAGCATAAATATTTCAAGACTACCTGTGTACCAACTGGTTGCATTTTATAATTAACGTCACTTTTCCACAATCAATGGAGGCCACCTCTGTATGTGAGCAGGGGGCATCCCAAACACTAGCAGAAATATGTCAAGACTACATGTGTACCAACTTGTTGCATTTTATAATTAACGTCACTTTTCCACAATCAAGGGAGGCCACCTCTGTATGTGAGCAGGGGGCATCCCAAACACTAGCAGTAATATTTCAAGACTACCTGTGTATCAACTGGTTGCATTTTAGAATTAACATCACTTTTACACAATCAAGGGAGGCCAACTCTGTATGTGAGCAGGGGGCATCCCAAACACTAGCAGTAATATTTCAAGACTACCTGTGTATCAACTGGTTGCATTTTAGAATTAACGTCACTTTTACACAATCAAGGGAGGCCAACTCTGTATGTGACCAGGGGGCATCCTAAACACTAGCATTAATATTTCAAGACTACCTGTCTAATAACTGCTTGCATTTTATAATTAACGTCACTTTTTCACAATCAAGGGAGGCCACCTCTGTATGTGAGCAGGGGGCTTCCCAAACACTAGCAGTAATATTTCAAGACTACCTGTGTATCAACTGGTTGCATTTTATAATTAACGTCACTTTTACACAATCAAGGGAGGCCAACTCTGTACGTGAGCAGGGGGCATCCTAAACACTAGCATTAATATTTCAAGACTACCTGTCTAATAACTGCTTGCATTTTATAATTAACGTCACTATTCTAAGCATACAGCACGTCCTGCTCCAGTAGTAGTAATAACATGTGGGAAAACCTCCGCCTCCGGCGGCGTGCACTGCAGACATGTAGAAAACAAGCTCCTCCCGGCCCTACATATACCGAGGGACCTCCCACAAATCCCCAGATTTCTCTGCAGTGCTGGAACTGCGAAGACATGAAGTATCACGCTCTCGCAGGCTAGCGGGGCTTGACAGCCCGAGGCCCTGCGGGACTATGCCCACCTGTCCTCATTGTGAATTAATGCTTCCCAGCCTGGGCTGCGTTGGTCGGGTGAAGGTAGGCAGCACCTAGTGTGCTTACGGAGCTAGTCTCCACCGCAATCCCCCTCCATAGGGTAGGCGGTTAAGGCAAATGGTGAGCCTTCAGTGGATGCCCCTCCCGCACCAGTGCCCCCATGCCCCATCTAACGGTGAACCCCCTATTCGGGTCACCTTCCTTCCCAGATTCCCCCGTTAGTGGGGGGAAAAAGAGGGGGCCTACTGGCCTACTCCTTGCCCTAAGTACACTATAGACGCTTTACCGCTACCGGGTGTCAGAGCGCGTTTCACTTGCTTAGTTTTCAACTGACCACAGCGTTTTACTGTGCTCTAGGCGCATACAGCAGCACTGTTTGGGGAAGCTACGGCGTTTTTCAAATTTCCTTACTCACTTTGTCAGACTTCTTCTCTGAAGTGATGCTGATGCATCTACCATTCTCTCCTGATTGGCTGCGCGCCTTCTAGCTTCGCGCTCTCCGGGGGGGGGGAAGGCGTGGTTCGGTCTGGCGCGGTCCGCGTCATCGCCCGTACTGGCCCGCCCTTCGAGGTTCGCTGGGCGCCATTTCCTTCTCGCATGCGCGTGGTGAAGATGGTCCTCCCCTCGCAGACCTGTAAGTGCCCTCAGGGGCGATCTTTTCCCTAGCTTGCTTCTTCGCACTCGGCTCTGACATCCCTGTTCCCCTTGTGTCTTTCAGACAGCGGCCCGACGTAGCGCCCAGTCCAGACCATTTTTCAGAAATTACTCCCACTTCCCAGCGGGTTATTGGGGCATCCAGGGTTGCTTAAAGCGTCAGTCCCTACTGGCATATTGAATTTAATAATCACCATATGGAGGCATCCCAGGACATCGCGAACGGGGTCCCCCTGGGACAAGCCCGTCTGTGTGCAGCTTGTGGCGTTTCACCTAGCAGCGGTGACAATACACGGGTCTGCGTACCTTGTGCTCAACAGGCGCTAGCCGGTCTCCCCACCTCTTCTGAGGCTGGGCCCGCACCTCGCCTTATTTCCCCTACTCCCCCAAGCTTGAGCATAACCCCCAATACTAGTGGGGATTCTCACGCTGATTTGGCCTCTAGATTGGCTAGTGTGGAAAGCTTTATTGCTGGCTCCTTGGCGCGCAAGGCTACTGCCAAGAGGCGTCATTTGAATCCTGAAGCTACTATTCTCCCTGTAGAATCTGATGATTTACTGCTTTCCTATGCTCAGTCCCCATCAGAGGAAGGGGAATTGCTATCTGACTCAGGATCCTACGAGGACGAGTCGAGGAGTCAGGAGGAGTCTGGTTCTGATCTTTGGTCCCAGGACGACATTGACAGACTGCTGTCTCAGATCTTTGATGTGTTATCCCTCTCTCCCCCTCCCGCGGCCCCTCGGCAAAGGGGCGATCTGTTTCATACCGCTAGAGTGCGGTTGGAGTTTCCCGAACAAACTCACTTTAATAACCTAGTGCTGAAAGAATGGGAACATCCCAGCAAACTCCAGGGGATTCCTAAAGCTGTGGATAAGAAGTATCCATTTCCTGCCGATCTGGTTAAGTGTTGGACATCGCCGCCCGAGATCGATGCCCCGATTCTGAGTCTGTCCAACACCTCTATTATGCACTCCCCTGACACTACTACCCTGCGGGATTTAGAGGATCGGAGAGTTGATCAATTGGCATGTCATGCCTTTGCATTTGGGGGAGCGTCGCTCCGCCCGGTGTGCGCCTTAGCCATCACGGCAGTGGCGCTCAGGACGGTGGTTAAGACTGCCCTGGAAGCGGCGGATGACCTGCCCTCTGAGGCCGCCAACGCTCTGGCCACCTGTGAGACCTTTGTGAATTATATCCTATCTGCATCGGACGATGCTATTAAGCTGAGCGCTAGATCTTCTGCTCTGGTGGTGGCCATGCGCTACGCCAGTGGGCTGCTGACAACGTCGCCAAGAAGGCCCTTCTGCAGCTTCACCTTCTGTCAGTATGGAACAAGGACCCAGCATCTCTGGACGACAGCTGGGTGATTCCCCCCTTGGTCAGACAATCCCTTGCGTGGTGGTTGGACCACAGGAATTTGACAAGGGGCAGATCCTTCCTGGCTCCCTCTTGGGAGACGGTCACAACGGATGCCAGTCTTTCGGACTGGGGGGGATTCTGGAAGTCCCTGCGCTTCCAGGGGAGGTGGGGCCCTCAGGAGGCCCATCTTCCTATCAATGTCCTGGAACTCAGGGCGGTCCGATTGGTGCTGGAACGATTGACCCAGCACCTGAAGGGTCTGGCGGTTCAGGTACGCTCAGACAACAGGACGGCCGTAGCCTACATCAATCATCAGGGAGGAACCCGGAGCAATGATGCTCTCCAGGAGGTGTCTCTGATTCTAACTTGGGCAGAGACTAATGTACAATGCATATCGGCTGTCTACATTCCGGGGACGGAGAATCTGCTAGCAGATGCTCTGAGCAGGGGGTCGTCCCGTCAGGGGGAATGGTCCCTCTGCGACAGGGTTTTTCAGTCACTGTGTCACCGTTGGGGTGTGCCGGACGTGGATCTCTTTGCGTCACGTCACAATCACAAGCTACCGAGCTTTGTATCCCTGTCTCAAGATCCTCTGGCTCTGGCCACGGATGCCCTGTCAATGTCTTGGAAGGAGTTTCGGCTCCTGTATGTGTTTCCACCAATTCCCCTTCTGGGCAGAGTGCTGCGCAAGATCGCTCTGGAAGGGGCACCCGTGATTCTGGTGGCCCCAAGGTGGCCAAGAAGAGTGTGGTTCGCGGACGTGGTTCAAATGGCAGTAGATCAGTACGATCTGCCAAGGTTGCCAGACTTTCTGACTCAAGGGTCTCTACGCCATCCCAATTTACTAACGCTGGCTTTGACGGCTTGGCTATTGAAACCTCCATCTTGATGGAAAAGGGTTTGTCTGCATCTGTTGTGGCTACTATGGTGCATGCCAGGAAGAAGACCTCTGCTGCCATCTATTATAGAGTATGGCGTGCTTACATTGACTGGTGTGAATCCAGGTCCCTTCCCTGCTGGGAATTCTTAGTATCCAGGGTGCTGGAGTTCTTACAACATGGTCTAGACTTAGGTCTTAAGCTTAGTACCTTGAAGGGCCAGGTTTCGGCCCTGTCTATCTTCTTTCAGAAGACCTTTGCCCAGCACTCTCTTATCAAGACCTTCTTTCAGGGGGTCACTCATGTACGCCCCCCTCGGAAACCTATGGTTCCTGTTTGGGGTCTGAGCTTGGTGTTGTCGGCCCTGCAGGGGGCTCCCTTTGAGCCTATTCATGAGGCCGCTCTAGCTGTGCTCACGCTCAAGGTTGTCTTCCTGGTAGCCATCACTTCGGTCAGACGTGTGTCTGAGTTGGCTGCTTTGTCTATTCAGCCTCCCTACTTTGAGAGACACTGGGATAAGGTGATGTTTCGCTTCAAGCCAGACTTCCTGCCTAAGGTTGTGTCTGCATTTCATTTGAATCAAGATATTGTACTTACTTTCTTGTGCCCTAATCCTAGTAACCCTAAGGAAAGGGTTTTGCACTCCCTGGATGTGGTCAGGTGTGTCAAGTCTTACCTGGTTACCACTCAGGCTTTTAGAAAGATGGATGCTCTCTTCGTTGTGCCTCATGGGCCTAGGAAGGGTTTGGCTCCCGCCAAGTCTACCATCAGTAAATGGATTCGTCAGGCTGTTGTTCAAGCCTATACTGCTAAGGGGAAGACTCCCCCCTTTCGTCTTGCTGCTCATTCTACTAGAGCTGTTGGGGCTTCTTGGGCTTTTCAGCACCAGGCCTCTGTGGAGCAAGTTTGCAAGGCCGCTACTTGGTCTTCTGTACATACCTTTACAAAGTTTTACAAGGTTGATTTTCGGGCCTCAGCTGACGCTGTGTTTGGCCGCAAGGTTCTGCAGGCGGCAGTAGTTTAGACTGCTCGCTGTTGCCTTCTGTTGGGGATCCCACCCTTCTTTATGGACACTGCTATTGGATGTCCCACATGTTATTACTACTACTGGAGCAGGACGTGCTGTATGCTTAGAATAATACAACTCTGTGAAGTACTCACCTGTAGAGTTGATATTATACGCATACAGCACGTCCTGCTCCACCCCACCCTGTTTTCACCTTGTTCTGGATCCCCTGTTGGTGATTGTTATCTTTGATATTTTTGCCAGTTTTGGGTGGTTGTTTCTCCTGGCCTCTCTTTCTCACTGCTTTTCAATGCTGGGGATTTGTGGGAGGTCCCTCGGTATATGTAGGGCCGGGAGGAGCTTGTTTTCTACATGTCTGCAGTGCACGGCGCTGGAGGCGGAGGATTACCCACATGTTATTACTACTACTGGAGCAGGACGTGCTGTATGCGTATAATATCAACTCTACAGGTGAGTACTTCACAGAGTTGTATTTTTTCACAATCAAGGGAGGCCACCTCTGTATGTGAGCAGGAGGCATCCCAAACACTAGCAGTAATATTTCAAGACTACCTGTGTATCAACTGGTTGCATTTTAGAATTAACGTCACTTTTACACAACCAAGGGAAGCCAACGCTGTATGTGAGCAGGGGGCATCCCAAACACTAGCATTAATATTTCAAGACTACTTGTCTAATAACTGCTTGCATTTTATAATTAACGTCACTTTTTCACAATCAAGGGAGGCCACCTCTGTATGTGAGCAGGGGGCATCCCAAACACTTGCATGTGTCTTTTAAGAGTACCTGCCTGCTAACCTTTTGCCTTTTGTATAAAACAAGTCTGGTTTACAAGTTTAAAGCACCTATTGCCTTTCACTGGGGGCCATTGTCAGTGCTAGCCCTTATCTTTTAAGAGTATCTGCCTACTAACCTTTTGCCTTTTGAATAAAAAAGTCTGGTTTACAAGTTTAAAGCACCCATTGCCTTTCACTTGGGCCATTGTCAGTGCTACCACTTATCTTTTAAGAGTACCTGCCTATTAACCTTTTGCCTTTTGTATAAAAAAGTCTGGTTTACAAGTTTAAAGCACCCATTGCCTTTCACCGGGGGCCATTGTCAGTGCTAGCACTTAGCTTTTAAGAGTACATGCCTACTAACCTTTTGCCTTTTGAATAAAAAAGTCTGGTTTACAAGTTTAAAACACCCATTGCCTTTCACTGGGGGCCATTGTCAGTGCTACCACTTATCTTTTAAGATTACCTGCCTACTAACCTTTTGCCTTTTGCATAAAAAAGTCTGGTTTACAAGTTTAAAGCACCCATTGCCTTTCACCAGGGGCCATTGTCAGTGCTAGCTCTTATCATTTAAGAGTACCTGCCTACTAACCTATTGCCTTTTGTATCAAAAAGTCTGGTTTACAAGTTTAAAGCACCCATTGCCTTTCACCGGGGGCCATTGTCAGTGCTAGCACTTATTATTTAAGAGTACCTGCCTACTAACCTTTTGCCTTTTGTATAAAAAAAGTCTGGTTTACAAGTTTAAAGCACCCATTGCCTTTCACCGGGGGCCATTGTCAGTGCTAGCACTTATCTTTTAAGATTACTTGCCTACTAACCTTTTGCCTTTTGTATAAAAAAGTCTGGTTTACAAGTTTAAAGAACCCATTGCCTTTCACTGGGGGCCATTGTCAGTGCTACCACTTATCTTTTAAGAGTACCTGCCTACTAACCTTTTGCCTTTTGTATAAAAAAGTCTGGTTTACAAGTTTAAAGCACCCATTGCCTTTCACCGGGGGCCATTGTCAGTGCTACCACTTATCTTTTAAGATTACCTGCCTACTAACCTTTTGCCTTTTGTATAAAAAAAGTCTGGTTTACAAGTTTAAAGCACCCATTGCCTTTCACCAGGGGCCATTGTCAGTGCTACCACTTATCTTTTAAGATTACCTGCCTACTAACCTTTTGCCTTTTGTATAAAAAAGTCTGGTTTACAAGTTTAAAGCACCCATTGCCTTTCACCAGAGGCCATTGTCAGTGCTACCACTTATCTTTTAAGATTACCTGCCTACTAACCTTTTGCCTTTTGCATAAAAAAGTCTGGTTTACAAGTTTAAAGCACCCATTGCCTTTCACCAGGGGCCATTGTCAGTGCTAGCTCTTATCATTTAAGAGTACCTGCCTACTAACCTATTGCCTTTTGTATCAAAAAGTCTGGTTTACAAGTTTAAAGCACCCATTGCCTTTCACCGGGGGCCATTGTCAGTGCTAGCACTTATTATTTAAGAGTACCTGCCTACTAACCTTTTGCCTTTTGTATAAAAAAAGTCTGGTTTACAAGTTTAAAGCACCCATTGCCTTTCACCGGGGGCCATTGTCAGTGCTAGCACTTATCTTTTAAGATTACTTGCCTACTAACCTTTTGCCTTTTGTATAAAAAAGTCTGGTTTACAAGTTTAAAGAACCCATTGCCTTTCACTGGGGGCCATTGTCAGTGCTACCACTTATCTTTTAAGAGTACCTGCCTACTAACCTTTTGCCTTTTGTATAAAAAAGTCTGGTTTACAAGTTTAAAGCACCCATTGCCTTTCACCGGGGGCCATTGTCAGTGCTACCACTTATCTTTTAAGATTACCTGCCTACTAACCTTTTGCCTTTTGTATAAAAAAAGTCTGGTTTACAAGTTTAAAGCACCCATTGCCTTTCACCAGGGGCCATTGTCAGTGCTACCACTTATCTTTTAAGATTACCTGCCTACTAACCTTTTGCCTTTTGTATAAAAAAGTCTGGTTTACAAGTTTAAAGCACCCATTGCCTTTCACCAGAGGCCATTGTCAGTGCTACCACTTATCTTTTAAGATTACCTGCCTACTAACCTTTTGCCTTTTGTATAAAAAAAGTCTGGTTTACAAGTTTAAAGCACCCATTGCCTTTCACCGGGGGCCATTGTCAGTGCTAGCACTTAGCTTTTAAGAGTACATGCCTATTAACCTTTTGCCTTTTGTATAAAAAAGTCTGGTTTACAAGTTTAAAGCACCCATTGCCTTTCACTGGGGGCCATTGTCAGTGCTACCACTTATCTTTTAAGAGTACCTGCCTACTAACCTTTTGCCTTTTGTATAAAAAAAATCTGGTTTACAAGTTTAAAGCACCCATTGCCTTTCACCGGGGGCCATTGTCATTGCTACCACTTATCTTTTAAGAGTACCTGCCTACTAACATTTTGCCTTTTGTATAAAAAAGTCTGGTTTACAAGTTTAAAGCACCCATTGCCTTTCACTGGGGGCCATTATCAGTGCTACCACTTATCTTTTAAGAGTACCTGCCTAATAACCTTTTGCCTTTTGTATAAAAAAGTCTGGTTTACAAGTTTAAAGCACCCATTGCCTTTTTACCGGGGGCCATTGTCAGTGCTACAACTTATCTTTTAAGATTACCTGCCTACTAACCTTTTGCCTTTTGTATAAAAAAGTCTGGTTTACAAGTTTAAAGCACCCATTGCCTTTCGCCAGGGGCCATTGTCAGTGCTACCACTTATCTTTTAAGATTACCTGCCTACTAACCTTTTGCCTTTTGTATAAAAAAGTCTGGTTTACAAGTTTAAAGCACCCATTGCCTTTCACCGGGGGCCATTGTCAGTGCTAGCTCTTATCATTTAAGAGTACCTGCCTACTAACCTATTGCCTTTTGTATAAAAAAGTCTGGTTTACAAGTTTAAATCACCCATTGCCTTTTACTGGGGGCCATTGTCAGTGCTACCACTTATCTTTTAAGAGTACCTGCCTACTAACCTTTTGCCTTTTGTATAAAAAAAGTCTGGTTTACAAGTTTAAAGCACCCATTGCCTTTCACCAGGGGCCATTGTCAGTGCTACCACTTATCTTTTAAGATTACCTGCCTACTAACCTTTTGCCTTTTGTATAAAAAAAGTCTGGTTTACAAGTTTAAAGCACCCATTGCCTTTCACCGGGGGGCCATTGTCAGTGCTACCACTTATCTTTTAAGATTACCTGCCTACTAACCTTTTGCCTTTTGTATAAAAAAAGTCTGGTTTACAAGTTTAAAGCACCCATTGCCTTTCACCAGGGGCCATTGTCAGTGCTACCACTTATCTTTTAAGATTACCTGCCTACTAACCTTTTGCCTTTTGTATAAAAAAAAAGTCTGGTTTACAAGTTTAAAGCACCCATTGCCTTTCACCAGGGGCCATTGTCAGTGCTACCACTTATCTTTTAAGATTACCTGCCTACTAACCTTTTGCCTTTTGTATAAAAAAAAGTCTGGTTTACAAGTTTAAAGCACCCATTGCCTTTCACCGGGGGCCATTGTCAGTGCTAGCACTTAGCTTTTAAGAGTACATGCCTACTAACTTTTTGCCTTTTGTATAAAAAAGTCTGGTTTACAAGTTTAAAGCACCCATTGCCTTTTACTGGGGGCCATTGTCAGTGCTACCACTTATCTTTTAAGAGTACCTGCCTACTAACCGTTTGCCTTTTGTATAAAAAAAGTCTGGTTTACAAGTTTAAAGCACCCATTGCCTTTCACCAGGGGCCATTGTCAGTGCTACCACTTATCTTTTAAGATTACCTGCCTACTAACCTATTGCCTTTTGTATAAAAAAAGTCTGGTTTACAAGTTTAAAGCACCCATTGCCTTTCACCGGGGGGCCATTGTCAGTGCTACCACTTATCTTTTAAGATTACCTGCCTACTAACCTTTTGCCTTTTGTATAAAAAAAGTCTGGTTTACAAGTTTAAAGCACCCATTGCCTTTCACCAGGGGCCATTGTCAGTGCTACCACTTATCTTTTAAGATTACCTGCCTACTAACCTTTTGCCTTTTGTATAAAAAAAAGTCTGGTTTACAAGTTTAAAGCACCCATTGCCTTTCACCAGGGGCCATTGTCAGTGCTACCACTTATCTTTTAAGATTACCTGCCTACTAACCTTTTGCCTTTTGTATAAAAAAAAGTCTGGTTTACAAGTTTAAAGCACCCATTGCCTTTCACCGGGGGCCATTGTCAGTGCTAGCACTTAGCTTTTAAGAGTACATGCCTACTAACTTTTTGCCTTTTGTATAAAAAAGTCTGGTTTACAAGTTTAAAGCACCCATTGCCTTTCACTGGGGGCCATTGTCAGTGCTACCACTTATCTTTTAAGAGTACCTGCCTACTAACCTTTTGCCTTTTGTATAAAAAAAGTCTGGTTTACGAGTTTAAAGCACCCATTGCCTTTCACCGGGGGCCATTGTCATTGCTACCACTTATCTTTTAAGAGTACCTGCCTACTAACATTTTGCCTTTTGTATAAAAAAAGTCTGGTTTACAAGTTTAAAGCACCCATTGCCTTTCACTGGGGGCCATTATCAGTGCTACCACTTATCTTTTAAGATTACCTGCCTACTAACCTTTTGCCTCTTGTATAAAAAAGTCTGGTTTACAAGTTTAAAGCACCCATTGCCTTTCACCGGGGGCCATTGTCATTGCTACCACTTATCTTTTAAGAGTACTTGCCTACTAACATTTTGCCTTTTGTATAAAAAAGTCTGGTTTACAAGTTTAAAGCACCCATTGCCTTTCACTGGGGGCCATTATCAGTGCTACCACTTATCTTTTAAGAGTACCTGCCTAATAACCTTTTGCCTTTTGTATAAAAAAGTCTGGTTTACAAGTTTAAAGCACCCATTGCCTTTTTACCGAGGGCCATTGTCAGTGCTACCACTTATCTTTTAAGATTACCTGCCTACTAACCTTTTGCCTCTTGTATAAAAAAGTCTGGTTTACAAGTTTAAAGCATCCATTGCCTTTCACCGGGGGCCATTGTCAGTGCTAGCACTTATCATTTAACCCTTTTGTTGCCAAGCACGTAACACCTACGGGCTGGCTTGTCTGGGCCTTAAGTGCCAAGCCCGTAGGTGTTACGTGCTCGAATTTCCCCGCTGCTAGTTAAAGAATTAAAAATTAAAAATACTCACCTGACCCCTCGTTGGATCCGGCCGGGTCTCCTCTTTAATTCCCCCATGGGGGCTCAGATGGCTCCAGGAGAGCCCCCGGAATAGGCCTCCGATCGCCCCCCCCCCCCAGCCTCTTCCGTGGCGAGGAGAGGGCAGAAAATGCCCTCTCCCCCCACTTTCTGGATCGCGACTGCTAGCCCCGCCCCCTGGGGTGATGTCACCAGCAGCCGGCTTCTTACCTCCAGCACCGAGACTCTGAATCAGGCTGCTCGGTGCTTGGAGCAGAGGAGGAGGAGAGGGGTGTGATCGCCCCCCCTCCCCAAGCTCTCTCCTCCAAACACGCAATCAGACTGTCAGCGGAGATCGCCGGGGGACACAGGATCGGAGGTGAGTAAAGTTAAAAAAAAAAAAAATAATAAAACATTTTTTTTTTATTTATGTGTTTTTTTTATTCAACATTTAACCCTGTGTGAACTGGTAAGGGGTCCATGAGACCCCTTATACCAGTTCACAAAGCTGGGGAGGTGGCAAGTCACCTGCCCTAGCGGGTGACTTGCCATTAACCCCCGGCACCCCCATTACCTGCCTCCCCAAAGCCCAGGGGGGGCAGAAGAGCCCGGGCCCACATAGGCTATGTGGGCTCATAGGCTGCAGGGTGGGGGGGCCACAAAACCTGGCCCCCCCACTCTGTGCCTACAAGCCCCCATAGCTGGTCCCGGGCTGGTTACTTTGGGTAAGGGGGATCCCACGTCATTTTTTTTGGGATTTTTAAGGGTTTTTAACCCGGGAGGGGGGACCCTATGTCATTTTTTTTTAAATAACCCTTTGTGTTCTGTCATCCAGCAGCTATAAAAGGCTTCCAGCAGGTGAGCAGAAGCCAGTGATCGCCGAGGGACACAGTGCTCCACGATGGATGGGAGGTAAGTATTAAAAAAAATAATAATAATAAAATAATTTTTTCTTTTTGCGTGTGTGTGTGTGTGTTTTTTTTTACATTTAACCCCTTGTGAACTGGTAAGGGGGTCCATGACCCCTATATCAGTTCACAAGGCTGGGGGAGGTGGCAAGTCACCTGTGACTAGCGGGTGACTTGCCATTAACCCCTGGCACCCCCATTACCTGTCTCCCTAAAGCCCAGGGGGGGGCAGAAGCCCAGGGCTATGCGGGCTTGTAGCCTGCAGGGCCAGGGGCCACAAAAGCTGGCCCCTGTGCCCTGTTTCTACAAGCCCTGCATAGCTGGTCCCGGGCTGGTTACTTTGGGTAAGGTGGACCCCATGTAAATTTTTTTGGGGGATTTTTAAGGGTTTTTAACCCTTAAAAATCCCCCCAAAAAATGCCCCCCCCCCCCGAGAGGGGGGACCCTATGTCATTTTTTTTTCTTGATTTAATCCCTTGTAGTGTGGATGGTAGTTGTATTTTATTTGTAAATGTTATAAAATGTTATAAAGTACTTGTTTCAGTTAGGGGGGTCTCCTAGGCAGGAACGGGGGGCTACCGACAAATATGTGGTACCGTTCTAATCGGTAGAAATGGGGCTTTCACATGGAATATGCTTTTCCTTAATAAAAATACATTTTTTATTTAAAATAAAGGTCAATTTTCTAAAAATGTTTTTATTTATTTTTTTTTTTTTTACTTAATAATATTGTAAAAAACTAAATAAAATTTACAAACAAGGCATTTCATGTTAAAGCCTAAACTCTGCTGCAAAAAAATATAAATATAATTTTCCTGAAAATTCCAGAAAAAATGGCGCAAAACATGGCGCAAAATGGGGAAAAATGAATTAAAAGGGTTAAAAGTAGCTATGCATGTTGGGTATTGTTCTGTTCGGGGAACCTTGCGCTTTCAGACTTAGCTTGTTTTTTCTGGTTTGCATATTTATATTTTAGGAAAAGGTGTTTTTTATTCAGCTTTTTTATACATTTTTTAGGGAAACTCTGCGCAACCAAAGAATTCTTTGAGGGATTAATTCCAGAAAGATGAGCCCACTATAACAAGCTGGGTACGCTTAGAAAGCTTAACATGTGTACTTTCAGGGAATTTATGGTTTATGGGGGATATTCCAAATTTAAAGGGTTGTTTTGGTTCAAAAATCGCAAGGTGCGCACTTTGGCCCTTATTTATCAAGGGCTAGCGCCAGGTAGTGTCTGACGAGCGGCAGGTACCGACAGCTAACGGCGGCTACCGACTCAAGTACGCCCGGCGGCGGTCACAATGATGCATTTATCACGCTAAATGAGGCTAGCGCCGGCGAGAGCGTCAGCTAGCGCGGGATTCATCATGTAGCCGACTGCAACGAACAGCGCCGCTACTAATCCCATCACAGCGCCAGGTATGACCTGTCGCTCCCTGGCGCTCTCCAATGCATTTCAATGGAGCAATCTTTTAATATTCATAATTGAGTTTTTTTTTTTTTTTTTTTTTTTTTACCTGCAAAAATTCACTACGGCAATGTTAGATATTTTTTTTAAGGTAAAAAAAAATAATAAAAAAAAATGTGCAGAATTGATATTACAGGTCTGATATTAATGTATTCATATTACAAAATGTTTAGAAAAACTTGTATAATTTTTACATAAAAAAAAAATGGTTGTTTGGGGGTTAAAAACTACTTTACACACATCACCGCCAGCGGTCTGGGGTTTAAACAAGGAATTCACAGCGCGAGAAATTTTTGAGCGTGATTTGGTAATGAATCTGCAGCAAGCCGTTCGCTCTGGCCATTCGCTGTCAGGCGCACCCATACAACGCAGAACCTGTGAAACATCGACCCCTAACCCCGTATTCAACATTACCGCACACCGACTGAGTCGCTGTCAACAAGCAAACCCCGGCCAAGCACAGCGAATACTAGCTGGCGCTGTGAAAATCACGCTACTGGCGCTCATCTGTCGCTACCTGGCGCTATTAATGAATCGGCCTCTTTGTCTGCAGAGCGGAAATTTTCAAGTAAAATTACCGTTACGCACATGCTTTACTTTGGGGTGTTTGGCAACTCTTCCCTTGACAGAACCTATGCATGTTGAGTGTTGTTCTGTTTAGGGGATGTTGCTTTTTCAGATTAAACTTGTTTTTTCTTGTTTGTATATAGTTTTTTTAGGAAAATGTGGCTTTGATTCTGCTTTTTTATCCTTTTTTTAGGGAAACTCTTTGCAACCAAAGAATACATAGAGGAATTACTTCCAATAAAATATGGGCACATCAACACGCCTGGTACACCTAGAAAGCTTGAGGTGTGTACTTCCAGAGAATATATAGTTTGTTGGGGGTATTTCAAATGTAAAGGGTTGTTTTTCTGGAAAAACTGCAAGGTGCTCATAGCGCATATCACAGTTGTATTTTATCTAAAAATCTCCTTAAGCTCTGTTTCAGTTTGGGGGAGTCTCCTGGGCAGGAAAGGGTGTCTACCTATACATATGTGCTACTGCTGTAACCGGGAGAAATTGGGATTTCACACACAATTAGATTTTATTGACAAACTTACATTTTTTATTACAAAAAAAACTACAAATTGTAAAAAAATATTTTGTTTTCACATATTTCACCCAAAAATATTGAGAATACACCTAAAAATTACAAACAAGACATTTCATGTTAAAGCCCAGACTCTTCTGAAAAAAACAATATATCATTTTCCTGGGAAATCCCTGGAAATCCCTTCAAAAATCACATTTGAACATGGGGAGCGCAAAATAGTGCAAAATGGTCTGGCAACAAAGGGTGACGAAAATTCAAGGTAGGCTGGCAGCGAAAGGGTTAAGAGTACCTGCCTACTAACCTTTTGCCTTTTGTATAAAAAAAGTCTGGTTTACAAGTTTAAAGCACCCATTGCCTTTCACCGGGGGCCATTGTCAGTGCTAGCATTTATCTTTTCTTCAATATATCTTTATTGAGTTTTCAATTATACAGAACAGCAGTTAGAAACAAGAAAGTAGGGGATCACAGGGAGAAGACCACATGGAAACCAAATACAACATGACTTACTCATGCGGCCTGCAGGGATCTGGACCAATCCCTCCCTCATCGCGGAGTATAACCTGTTCCGGGCGGAGAAGATCAGTAAACTAACTTCCACGAGCAACCATTTGCATCGCACCGGATCTCCAGGTTGTGGGGTATCTATCGCTTTCCTTATAATCCCATCCCTGGACGGCCCATCCAGTGTGTGATCCCCCATGTCCATTCCTCCCAGCGATCAGAAGAGGTGAAGTGCAAGAAAAAGATAGAGGGGAAAGAAAGGAAGAAGAAGGAGAAGAAGTAAGGAAAAAGAAAGAAAAAAAGGAAGAACGGATAAGAGAAAAGAAAACCAAGAAGTGAGATGTCCCATGCCTGAAACCCGCCCCCCAATCCGCCAAACCGCACTCAAACGACCAAGGCTCCCGTCCCCCCCGCTGTTACCCCCCAAACACTACATACGCTCCAGAAGCGTCCGGAAATCTGGCAAGGTCCGCGACACCTCCTAGAGAGTCCATGTCCTGAGGAACCTCTGGGTTCCTTCCTCAACCTTTTCCAAAGCCAGCTCCTCCATCCTTTTAATACTCTCCACCTCCCCGTACCATTCCAACAGGGAAGGAGCAACATTGGTAGCCAGTGCCTGGGGATCACTGATCTGGCAGCTGTGAGTAAATGCCTTAACAGCCCTTTCTTATTCGCCGCCACCGACCCTGGGAGCATCGATAAAAGGGTAACATGTGGTGTGTTCGTGACGCTTTCTAGCGTCAGGTGCTTATAGACTCCGAGTACCCCTTCCCAGAAGATCCTCACTACCGGGCATTCCCACCAAATGTGGACCATGGCCCCCGGGGCCCCCCCGCATCTCCAACAGTCTCCGGAATCTGCTCCCCCAAATTTTACCAAGTCTGATGGGCATCTAAACCATCTTGCTAGTATTTTGTAATTTCTTTCCTGCGCCCTGCATGCCATAGACAGTTTATGGGTAAGCGCAAAGGATTTCTCCCAGTCCTCAGATTCAAATGTTTGTCCTAATTCCTCCTCCCATTTCCTACAGAACTGGGGTAGCTCCCGGCTCTCCCCCTCACCCTGAAGGATCTTGTATAAGGTAGAAATCACATGCTTAGTGGGTGTTGAGTCCTTCAGAAGCCCCTCTAAGGGAGTGAGTGGGCGAGAGAGACTCGAGGCTGGAGCAAGGGATCTGACAAAGGCAACCAATTGGGCGTGCATGAGCCAAGAGATGTTCCTACTTTCACCCTGAGCCCGTAAGTCTAAGAGGGAAGGCGGCCCCGCACACGACACTATGTCTCCCAATCTGGTGTCCCGAGAGGCTTCCCAAAGAAGGAACACTTTAGAGTTCATCCCTGGAGGGAACGCCGGATTGCCAAATACCGTGGTAAGGGGCCCTGGTCCGGATGACAATCCACCCCGTCTCAAAAACCTATCCCATATCTTCAGCAAAGGACCCACTAGGTAGGGTAGCTCCTGCCTTTTGGGTCGGTGTGAAGGATCCACCCAAGCAAGGCCGTGAGTCCAAGTGGAGAGGTGTCCCCCTCAATGCCAACCCAACACTTATTCTCCTTTTGGTGAAACCAATCCGAGAGGCGTACCAGCACTGATGCGGCATGATAAACCTTCAGATCTGGAACCCCGAGTCCTCCCTCATTTTTGGGTCTGTAGAGCGTCATCCTCCGCACTCTGGGCTTCTTGTTGCCCCAAATGAATTTAAAAAAGGCTTCTTGAAGCAACTTGAAGAAGCCACGTTTTTTCGGCTATAAAGGCTTAGGTTGGTGACCGTTGAATTGAGGAGCGGGGCGTAATTAAGTTTATACAGTTTCCCTAAGTCTGAGGGCAGCTGGACCCCAAGGTATTTTATAGCCTCTCCCTGCCATCTGAAGGGGAAGTTCGGCCGTAGGATTTGCCTAGTCCGCGCATCCAAGGAGACATTTAAGATCTCTGTTTTAGATAAATTCACTTTAAAGTTACTGAGTTTGCTAAAACGCTTGAACTCTGACAAAATAGAGGGCATAGATATATGCGGAGAGGTTACGTACATGAGCAGATCATCAGCAAAGAGAGAGAGCTTATGCTCCTTCCTCCACAGGAGATCCCCCCAATAGAAGGGTTAGCCCTCAGGGCATTGGCCAGGTGCTCCATCACCAATACGTAGAGCAGTGGGGATAGAGGGCACCCCTGTCGAGTTCCATTCCGGATACTAAAGGGGCCCGACAGTGAGCCATTAATCTTTACCTTTGTGGTGGGGTCATGGTACAGGGCCATGATTCTGGCCAACATGACCGGACCTATTCCAACTTGGGCCAGTGTAGCTCTCAGAAGCCCCCAATGCACCCTATCAAAAGCTTTTTCCGCATCCACCGCCAGCACACAAGCCGGGATGGCCCGCGACTGCGCGTGATGCATCAGGGAAATTGTCTTGATGGTGTTATCCCTTGCTTCCCTTCCCGAGACAAACCCCACCTGATCTAAGTTGACCAGTGATGGAAGTAGCGGCTGAAGTCTGAGGGTAATGATCTTAGCGTATATTTTCATATCCACATTAATCAGCGAGATTGGCCTGTAACTTCCCGGCAAGGTACCATCCCTGCCGGGCTTAGGGATGACCGCAATGTGCGCCTCTAGGGCCTGTCTCGGGAAGGGACAACGGCTCGAGACAGAGTTAAATACTTTAGCAAGAAAGGGGGCAATCACAGAACCTAATGTTTTGTAACACCTGGGGGTGAATCCATCCGGGCCCGGGCTCTCACTCGTAGGGGTTTTTCCTATGGCGTGAACCACCTCCTCTATCTTAAAGGTATCCTCCAGTAAATCACTGTCTTCCGGCTGTAGGGTTGGGAGGGCTGTTTCTTCTATATAATCTACTATTGAGACGCTCTCTACCTGATGCAACCCCTGGAATAGAAGGCCTGAAACTCACCCGCTATCTGGGATGTCTTATGGACCTCCAAGCCCCCGACCCCCCTAATGGTGGGTATGAAAGCACAACCCTGCCTCTGGTGGAGAGACTGGGCCAACATCCTACTACATTTATCCGAGTGCTCATAGATACGGGCCCTACATCTATCTCTAAATTTAAGAAAACACTGGTCATATAAGCCCTTCAAACACTGCCTGGCATCTAGAAGCTCTCTCAAGACTGTTCGAGAGGAAGAGGTTTTGTGTGCCTCCTCTAATTCCCAGCGCAATACCGATCCGCCACGCCCGTTCCCTCTCGAGCCTGGACCCATGCTTGAAGAAGACCCCCCGCATTACACATTTGAGTGCTTCCCACTGTAATGGCAATGGGGTTGGGTCGTTGATATGGTCAGACTGGAAATTAGCTATAGTGGTCCTGATTTCAGATAGACACAAGGCATCCTTCAACAAGTTGTCATTGAGACGCCAATTATAGTGCCTAGGGATCACCTCTGGGATCGGGAGGCTCAAGAAGACGGGGGCATGATCAGACCAAAGTATCTGCCCAATAGAGGTGTCAGGGTCACGTGCGAGTGCATGGTGGCTGAGGAAAATGTAGTCTAGCCTACTATAGGTGTTATGAGGGTGGGAAAAAAACGTGTAGTCCCTTGCCCCACGACCACGTCCACGACCTGGAGGGCGCGTAGGGCCCCACGGAGCTTATTTAATCTAGAATGCGGTATTGAAGATTTACCCTGGGAGGAATCCAACCTCGGGTCCAAGACCAAATTGAAATCTCCACCCAGCACTATAGTGCCCTCCGCAAACTCCTCCAGCATGTGCAAAATCCCTATGCCCACCTCTACCTGGTCCTGATTGGGTAAATACAAGCAGGCAAGAGTGTACCTGGCCTCATATAGTGTGAACTTAATAAACAGATATCTACCATTTGGGTCTGTTTCCAAATCAGAAGGCTCCAAGGGGATAGCTCTATGGAAAGCAATGGATACTCCTTTGGATTTGTTCTCGGGATTGGGGCTGTGGAACCATCTATTATAGTATCTGTTTCTAATGTCGGGAATTTTCCCCTGGCAAAAATGTGTCTCCTGCAACATAATTACATCTACCCTTTCTTTGTGAAATTCGTACAAAACGTTTGCCCTTTTTTCAGGAATATTTAACCCCTTGGCGTTGAAGGTACATACCTTGAGGCTAGCCATGCCAACTGGTTGTGTAGGGTTACGAAATGGGACCAAGGTGCGGCACAGCAGACAGGGGGCTGCCAGGAATCGCGGAGATACCGAGACACCAGAGGCGCGGGATCCGAGCCGAGGAACAGGGCCCCAAAGAAGAACAAAGGGGAAGGTGAAGAAAAGGATGTATAGAGTAAGGAGATGTATTAGTACCCAAGAAAGGTGAAAGAACAGAGATAGTTCGTAAAAGTTATAACAAGAATCCTAATTAGCCGGTCCTTAACAGAGGAGGGCAAAGAAGAGTATAGAGGACAAAGCCCCCAGACACCAGGCGCCACCCGTTGGATAAAGACCAACAGGACAGCGCGGGACGGTTAATGGGAAAAGTGACCTTGCGACTCCGGAGCCAGCCCCTATCTATCTATAGTAACTAACTGGGCTCCCCCCTACCCTGCCCGCCCGGGGGAGCAAAAGGCAATTGCCAACTGTAATCAAACTTCCACTGCAACTCCACCGATTGCCCACTTCACACAGGAATTGTAACAACTGGTAACCTCAGAACCCTTACTGCACACGGGTCACCCCAACGCAATAACCCCCCAACCCCCACAGATCGCCCCGCCCCCGCTGAATTAAGAAAGCCAGGGCCACCCCGTCCCCCCAAACCCAGTCCAACCGGACGGGCCACCCGCCCGGGCCCCACCACGGCGCACACAAGACCAGGGAGGGGCCCGCCACCACCCACACAGATCAGGGAAAGGGCAATGACCACACGCCCAGGATCCCGCCCCTGATCGAGAGTCCACAACAATTGCGTCATTGTTATACCATGAAGTCACAGTGCAACATATCGCTCCGCAGCAGGCGGGCGTTCACCGAAGACCGGGGGGCAAGGGGGGCAGCGAAAGATATACGTGGCAGTCATTGGGAGGGGAGGGGCAAAAGGAGGAGGGGGAAGAAAGAGGGGGAGGGGGGACTTAGCGCTCCATGAACCTTCCGGGGGCGCCTCCCCTCCGTCCCTCCACCGCCCGGGGCCTCCGGGGTACCCTCTGCGGGAGAGGGGGCGGCAGGTCCACAGCCAACCAGTCCGGGAGTGGGAAAGGATCCACGCCCAGAAAGATAAACAACCCCGGGAGATCCGCTCTACTTCTGAGGGCAAACGTGGAGTTGTCTTTGCGTGCGATAAGGTGGAATGGGTGGCCCCAATTATAGGAGGCCCCAACCTCCCGTATCTTGTCTAGGAGAGGACGGAGCACGCGCCTCATCTGCAGGGTGTGGCGCGACACATCTGGTAGAATCGTGATTTGCGAGCCCTGCCACTCGAACCTTCCTCGTTCCCATGCCCGACGTAGAATGTCCTCTTTAATGGTGAAAACGTGGATTCTACAAAGAACGTCCCTGGGGGCCTGAGGATCTCTGGCTGGGCGGCCAGCCACTCTGTGGATTCTATCGATGATCAGTTCAGCGTCAGGCGGCCTCCCCAGCATGTGATTAAACAACTCTATTGCCAGTGGGCGCAATGCTTCCGATCTGACAGACTCAGGGATACCTCGGATCTTCAAGTTATTGCGCCTGTTCCTATTCTCATGGTCATCTGTTTGAAGTCGGAGGTCAATCAGCTGTTGACGGTGCAGCTCTTGAGTTCTTTCCAGGGCTGATAAACGTGTTTCGTGGTCTGTGCGGGAGTCCTCAAGCAATGCAACTTTAGTATCTAGGGCAGAGGATTTTTGTTCCAGGTCCTCAATTTCCCGACGCAAAGCCCGCTCAATTCTGGTCGCCACCGCCTCCAGGTCCGCCTTAAGCTCAGCTTTGGTCGGGAGGCATTGCAGGATGGCTCGAATACTGGGATCAATAGTTGGCTGCGGGAACAGTCGTCTGACCGGTGCCTGGGTCGGGGGCATCCCGCAGTGGGAGCCGGGGGGATTCCCACCCGCCAGGTCAATTACGGAATGCTCCAGGTCCATCCCACCGCCCGCAGACCTCCGAACGGGGGACGAGACGCTATGCGCGTGCAGGCTAGAGCCGGACGACCACTCCGGGAGCATGGCGTCCGAGGATGATCACGCAGGCGTGCACGAAAGGTCCAGTCCCTCAGGGATCGGGTGGATGTCTGCATGCGCAAAGCTCTCAGGATCAGGGCGGTCTCTCCAGGTGGGGGTCATTATAGGAGATTGGCCCGGGGAGACCCCCTCAGAGGATGGGGGACCACGCGCCGGGGGCGTCACCGGGGCAGAGATGCTCTTTATTACCCTCTCCCCTGTGATTAATGTATCCCCCAGGCTGCCCTCTTTATGATGTGTAGAGGGGGTATTCTTGCTGGGCTGTAAAGACATATGCGTGCACTCTACAGCACGCTTCACTGGAGAGGTATTCTTGCTGGGTGGAGGGGGTGTGTGTGTGTCTCCTGCAGGTGACATCTGCAGCACAGCAGACCTCTTCTGACTGCCGCACCGTTCCCCCGGCACCCGGCCCTCGCCGCCAGCTAACTCCTCCGGCGGGGCCGAGGCAGGCTCGGGGCGACACGTCAACGCTGACGCGGACCTCCGATGCGGCTCCGGCCGGCTCTCCTCCTCTTCAACCGCCGCCTCATATCCCCGCTGTGGCTCGTGGCGGCTCCTCAACGTCTCTTCAGCAGGCATGGGTCCCCGCTCCAGCCCGCGGCAGCTCCTCCCCGCTTCCTCCGCAGGCCCCGGGATCAACAACGCCGGCACCTCGCCCTGCTTGGACTCCGCTGCAGCACCCAGCACGGATGCAGCTCCTGTCTGCGGCTGCGGACATGAGGTAAGGGGCTCACTCACCACTCCCTGGGGTTCCTCCGAGCCAGCCCCGCGCTCCGGCCCCTCATCGGCGCTCCTCTCTTCTGCGAGATTCAGCAGGCGCCATCTTGCCAGTCGGGCCTGGATGCCCCGCCGTTCCTCTAGGGCTGAAAAAGCTGCTGCTGGCCTTCTTAGGGGGCTTCTTGACGGCGCCCCCAGTTCTCCTCTTCTTATTGCTCCCCATATTGCGAGTCTAGGGGGGGTTTATGCTTTCGAGATCAATTGAATAGTCAGGGCCGCAGCAGGGTTCACAGACGAGCTCCCTCACTCCTTCATGGCCAGGCCACTCCCAGCATTTATCTTTTAAGAGTACCTGCCTACTAACCTTTTGCATTTTGTATAAAAAAAGTCTGGTTTACAAATTTAAAGCACCTATTGCCTTTCACTGGGGGCCATTGTCAGTGCTAGCACTTATCTTTTAAGAGTACCTGCCTACTAACCTTTTGCCTTTTATATAAAAAAAGTCTGGTTTACAAGTTTAAGCACCCATTGCCTTTCACTGGGGGCCATTGACAGTGCTACCACTTATCTTTTAAGAGTAACCTGCCTAATAACCTTTTGCCTTTTGTATAAAACAAGTCTGGTTTACACGTTTAAAGCACCCATTGCCTTTTTACCGGGGGCCATTGTCAGTGCTAGCACTTATCTTTTAAGAGTACCTGCCTACTAACCTTTAGCCTTTTGTATAAAAAATTCTGGTTGTCAAGTTTAAAGCACCCATTGCCGTTCACTGGGTGCCATTGTCAGTGCTACCACTTATCTTTTAAGAATACCTGCCTACTAACCTTTTGCCTTTTGTATAAAAAAAAGTCTGGTTTACAAGTTTAAAGCACCCATTGCCTTTCACCGGGGGGGGGGGGATCCCGAATACTAGTAATTTTAATAGTACCTGCATCTTTACCTGTTTTACATTTTGAACAAAAAACACGTTTTTAAACTGCCTGTGGTGCATTTAACCAGGAGCATCCTGTGTAAGACCATCTGACAGTGTCTTTTTTTGCATTAGCTTTTAGCTACAGTGTCTGCCTATCTTGATCTAACTTTTCTACACACCTGCTGTAACAAAAATACTGTTGTAGGTGTAGTGTAGTATATTGTTTTCCCCTCCTAAACCCAGTAAAAATGTCAGGCAGAGATGTGCCAGGATGTGCACCGAGGAGAGGCATAGATTCATCAGGCAGAGGTCGCAGCAGAGTAGGGGCGAGTGGCAGCAGGAGTTGCGGTGAGAGTCCTGATCTCCCGGTATCTGCTAGTGGTCGTGTCTCAACCAGCAACACATCTGCCATCATCGATTGGTTAACGCGGTCATCAGCCTCATCACAAGTGACATCTGACACCCCCAGTCAACAGTCCGTAGGTTCCTCGGACACAACCCTGAGTTGGCATGGCCCGGGAGCAGCCCCTGTCCTTCCATTGCCTCTGTCCTACGCCCCCCCTCCAGCCGCCATATCTTATGCTTTGGGTTCAGCTCCACTATTCAATGAGGACGATGTGTTAGAGGACAGTCGGCAGCTACTGCCCAGCCAAGAAATGGAGTAGACATCCACTAGGCAGACAAACAGACAATCTCCTGCAGCACACGCTTTGTGGAAACCGAGGAGGACATTAGTGACATGCAGACACAACTCGATGATGATGATGATGAAGCCGATCACACTCGGGAGCCCGTTGCCTAAGGGGCTGCATCATCATCAGCAGAAGAGGGTCCCAGGTTGCCCCAGAGTCAACAGCTCAGGCAGCAAGGTGGCAGTAGGGTTGGCAGTCAGCATGGTGGCAGTAGGGTTGGCAGTCAGCATGGTGGCAAAATTTGGATGTCTGGAGCCACACGTGGCCGGGGTAGACCACCTGCTGCGCGGCAGGCTGCCTTTCAAGGAGGTAGTGGAGCAGGGGTTCCTGGAGTTGGCAGCAGTAGCAGTGAATTAGTGCGGACTGTTGGAGGGAAAATTAGCTACTCGGCAGTGGGTAACCTGGCCACATGCAAGATGTGTAGACAGAAGGTCAAGCGTGGCCAGGACCCCAATGTTGGTACCACGGCCCTGCGGCAACACATGCAGCATCACCATAAAGCGGCCTGGGAGAACCGAAGCTCCGAAGTGGCGGTCCAGCCTGCTGCGTCATCCAGTGCCACGCCGCTTCCAATTTCACCCAGCCAAGGCTCCAGCACCTCAGCCGAAGGTAGCTGTGCGTCATACCCATCCTCTGCCACTCCAGATGCCCCTGCTCCTCCTACTAAAAGTCACTCATCCCACCAGAAATCCCTCAGGGAAGCCATGTCCAAGAGACAACAGTATGTGCCCACTCATCCTATGGTGCAGAAGCTAAATGTGCTCCTGTCCAAGTTGCTGGTGCTGCAATCCAGTCCCTCCCTTTTACGGTGGTGGACTCTGCACCTTTCAGAGAGCTGATGGCTTGTGCCGAGCCGAGGTGGAGGGTCCCAAGCCGTCATTTCTTTGCAAAGAAGGCAGTACCAGCCCTGCACAAATTTGTTGAGCAGAAGGTGGGCCAGTCCTTGAGCCTGTCTGTGTGCACCAAAGTGCACGGCAGCACCGACATCTGGAGCTGTAACTACGGTCAGGGACAATACATGTCCATTATGGCTCACTGGGTGAATGTAGTTCCTGCACAGCAACTTGGACAGGTCACACCGCTTCGGCCTCCACGCTCCCAGGCCATTTTGCCTGTCACAGTGTGCGACTCTGCCTCCTCATCCTCCGCCGTCTCCTCAGCCTCCACTGTACGGTCAATTCTCAATGCCCCTTCAGCCTACCATGTGTTCAGGGCACGGCGGTGTCACGCTGTGCTTCACATGGTTTGCCTTGGCGAACGGAGTCACACAGGGGAGGAGCTCCTGAAATTCATTCATCAAGAAATCAAAACATGGCTTACTCCGCGTAAATTGGAAATGGGTACCATGGTGACTGACAATGGGAGTAACATCTTGTCTGCACTGCGACAAGGAAGCCTGAGCCATGCGCCCTGTATGGCACACGTGTTCAACCTAGTTGTCAAGCGTTTTCTGAAGTCTTCCCCCCATCTGCAAGACATCCTAACAACGAGAAGGAAACTTTGTATGCACTTCAGCCACTCCTACACCACCAAGCACACCCTTCTTGAGCTACAGCGTCAGAACGGTATCCCCCAACATAGTCTGATTTGCGATGTTCCCACCCGTTGGAATTCCACCCTACATATGTTAGATCGCCTAAATGAACAGAGAAAAGCCATCACTGATTTCTTGATGATCCAAGCAGATAGGGGGACTCCCCTGTGTAACTTTAATGTGAACCAGTGGCAGCTCATACGTGACACCTGCCGTTTGCTAAGGCCCTTTGAGGAAGCCACTTTATTTGTCAGTCGCCAGGATTACGGCATGAACAATGTGATTCTGCTGCTTCAAGTAATACAACACAAGTTGGAAACCATGGCTGGTCAGGGCACTGGAGACATGGTGCATACATTTCACGGCCACATAAACCCCGTGGGAGCTGAGGAGGAGGAGCAGCACAGTGAAGCGCAGTTTAGTTTTGGCAAAATGGGCGGTTTATCCAGTCATCTGACAGAGAGGAGAAGCAGGAGCAGCCAGTGGAGCGAGAGGGTTGTGAGGAAGGCGAGACAGAGGACCCAGACACACTGTGGCAATATGTAGTAGAGATGGAGACAGGTAGTCCCTCCGAGTCACTTGCACAAATGGCACGATGCATGCTCACGTGCTTGCGTTGTGACCGCAAAATTGTCATTTTTCTGCGGGATGACTACTGGCTCTCCACCTTATTGGACTCTCCATACCGGCACAAAATGGGGGCATTTTTTACACTCACTGAGAGGGAGGACAAACTGAGCTACTACAAAGAGATTCTACTTAGTCAGCTGGCTGATTCCTATCTGCGCCATGGTCCATACTCTCGCAGGTCTGACTTGGGGGGACCTCTGCGCTCACCTTCCACCGCCATGGCTGGTGGCAGGAGCGGCAGCAGCAGCTCCATCAGCAGCAGCCTCAGTCTTCAGTCGCTAATGAGTAGCTTTCTGCACCCGCATAGTGAGGCTACTCATGAGCAGCAGGAAGGCCTGGAGCAGGGCCTGAACCAGCAGGTCGTGTCATACCTTGAAATGACCATGCCAACGCACCTTGAGGATCCGCTGGACTTCTGGGCAGCCAAACTTGACTTGTGGCCGCAACTGCCAGAGTTTGCCCTGGGAAAGCTGTCCTGCCCGGCCAGTAGTGTGCCATCTGAGCAGGTCTTTAGTGTTGCAGGGGCCATAGTAACGCCAAGGAGAACTCAACTGTCCACGAAAAATGTGGAGAGACTCACCTTTGTGAAGATGAATTGGGCATGGATCAGCCAGGATTTCCACTCACCAATAGCTGATGCATGCGAGTAGCTGATGCATTGTAGCTCCTTCTGCTGCTGACAACTCCTGGGTGTGTCTTTCAGGCAATATATGGTCTCCCTATGCTGCTGCCAAATTCAGGGTGTGTTTTTCAGGCAATATATGAGCTCCCTATGCTGCTGCCAAATCCAATGTGTTTTTCAGGCAATATATGGGCTCCCTATGCTGCTGCCGAGTCCAGAGTGTATCTTTCAGGCAATATATGGGCTCCTAATGCTGCTGCTGCCAACTCCTGGGTGTGTCTTTCAGGCAATATATGGGCTCCCAATGCTGCTGCCAACTCCAATGTGTCTTTCAGGCAATATATGAGCTCCCTATGCTGCTGCCAACTCCTGGGTGTATCTTTCAGGCAATATATGAGCTCCCTATGCTGCTGCCAACTCCTGGGTGTGTCTTTCAGGCAATATATGAGCTCCCTACGCTGCTGCCAACTCCAATGTGTTTTTCAGGCAATATATGGGCTCCTAATGCTGCTGCTGCCAGCTCCTGGGTGTGCCTTTCAGGCAATATATGAGCTCCCTATGCTGCTGCCAACTCCTGGCTGTGTCTTTCTGGCAATATATGAGCTCCCTATGCTGCTATCAACTCCAATGTGTTTTTCAGGCAATATATGGGCTCCTAATGCTGCTGCTGCTGCTGCCAACTCCTGGGTGTGTCTTTCAGGCAATATATGAGCTCCCTATGCTGCTGCCAACTCCAATGTGTCTTTCAGGTAATATATGGGCTCCCAATGCTGTTGCTAACTCCTGGGTGTGTCTTTCAGGCAATATATGGGCTCCCAATGCTGCTGCCAACTCCAATGTGTTTTTAAGGCAATATATGGGCTCCTAATGCTGCTGCCAACTCCAATGTGTCTTTCAGGCAATATGTGAGCTCCCTATGCTGCTGCCAACTCATGGGTGTGTCTTTCAGGCAATATATGAGCTCCCTATGCTGCTGCCAACTCATGGGTGTGTCTTTCTGGCAATATATGAGCTCCCTATGCTGCTGCCAACTCCAATGTGTTTTTCAGGCAATTTATGGGCTCCTAATGCTGCTGCTGCCAGCTCCTGAGTGTGTCTTTAAGGCAATATATGAGCTCCCTATGCTGCTGCCAACTCCTGGGTGTGTCTTTCAGGCAATATATGAGCTCCCTATGCTGCTGTCAACTCCAATGTGTTTTTCAGGCAATATATGGGCTCCCTATGTTGCTGCCAAGTCCAGAGTGTGTCTTTCAGGCAATATATGGGCTCCTAATGCTGCTGCTGCCAACTCCTGGGTGTGTCTTTCAGGCAATATATGAGCTCCCGATGCTGCTGCCAACTCCAATGTGTTTTTCAGGCAATATATGGGCTCCCAATGCTGCTGCCAAACTCCTGGGTGTGTCTTTCAGGCAATATATCGGCTCCCAATGCTGCTTCCAACTCCAATGTGTTTTTCAGGCAATATATGGGCTCCTAATGCTGCTGCCAACTCCAACGTGTCTTTCAGGCAATATATGAGCTCTCTATGCTGCTGCCAACTCCTGGGTGCGTCTTTCAGGCAATATATGGGCTCCCTATGCTGCTGCCAACTCCTGGGTGTGTCTTTCAGGCAATATATGGGCTCCTAATGCTGCTGCCAACTCCTGGGTGTGTCTTTCAGGCAATATATGGGCTCCCAATGCTGCTGCCAACTCCTGGGTGTGTCTTTCAGGCAAAAAATGGGCTCCCAATGCTGCTGCCAACTCCAATGTGTTTTTCAGGCAATATATGGGCTCCTAATGCTGCTGCCAACTCCAATGTGTCTTTCAGGCAATATATGAGCTCCCTATGCTGCTGCCAACTCCTGGGTGTGTCTTTCATGCAATATATGAGCTTCCTATGCTGCTGCCGACTCCTGGGTGTGTCTTTCAGGCAATATATAAGTTCCCTATGCTGCTGCCAACTCCAATGTGTTTTTTCCAAGTATACAGCACATCCTGTTTCACAAATATTCTTTACACTTAGGATATCCGCCACAAGGTGGCTCCATGGTCTGCAGAAGAGACTTGCCCCATAAAAGGACAGGAACCTCCCACAAATTCCCAGTTTCCTTCTGCAGTCTGGACTGTGAAGATAGAAGATGGCTCTCTATATTACGCAGCGGGGCTTACCAGCCTGCGGCCCTGCAGGACTATTCCCACCCGTTCTGGACCCACTGCCTCCCAGCCTCGGCTGCCTGGTTCGGGTGAAGGTAGGGCAGCGCCAGGGTCAGGTGCTGGAGGAGCGCTGCTCCAACCGCAATCCCTGTACCTACAAGGGTATGCGGTTCAGGCTTATGGTGAGCCTTGTGGGATGCCCCTTCCTACCTTATGGTGGCCCCTTCCCTGCCCCTCCTCCACTGCCCCCCCTCCTCCCTAGCTATGCATGCCTTGGGTGCGCCTACCATTGCTCTTCCCCGCCTCGCTCTTTCCCTGGGGAGCTCCTGGGGGGGGAGTAGGCGGTGTGGTTGCACATTGTATTTTGTCTATTTTTTACTCGTATTGTCTGCGCGCGCCGCCGCGCCGTTTTGTATGCCGCTCCGTGGCTGGCGGTGAGATTTGCTTCATGTGTTGTTGCGATGTCGTTGGCGCTGGGGGTCACGTGGAACGCGATTCGGGGGGGCGGGTCCCGCAGATGGCGCTTTTTGTGTCATATCTTTGCGGCCCGCCTCTCAAGGTCCTTGCGGGCGGCATTTTGTTTGATGTTTGTCTTCTCCTGACCTGCGGTACTGCGGCGCGCTGCTGGTCTGCCTGGTTGTGCGATTGGCTTCTTGGTTCGTGAGTCCCCTTTGGGGTTGTGTTGTGCTCTTGTCACCACATTATGGGGATGTTATGTGTGGTTTTCTTATGTCTTTCAGGCGGGATTAACGTGACTGTGGTTTCTCCCGGCCCTCTTCCCCTTTGCTTCTCCCACCTTCCCTAGCGGGTTTTGGGGCATCCTGGGTGGCTCTTGTTAGCCTTAACCTTATACTGGCCAGTGTGCTTGGGGTTCCTTCGGGACAAGCCCAGCTGTGTGTCGCGTGTGGGGTATCCCCTGTGAGTGATGGTGTCAGGGTATGTGTGCCCTGCGCCCAGAAGGTACTTGCGCTGCAGTCTGGGTTGCCTGCTATGCTGCCCAGCTCTGTGCCCCCTTGTACATCACCTACCCCCCCGCGCCTGCATTTGACCCCTAGTGAGGGGCATGCTAGTGGGGAATCAAACTATGACTTGGCCTTGCGGGTGGCTAGCCTGGAAAGGCATATGGCTGGGCCGGTCCCCCGTAAGGCTTCTGGCAAGAAGCGGCATTTAACTCCCGCTGTTTCCCTTTTTCCTGAGGAGGACGAGGGACAGTTTTCTTTCCCTGGCCTGTACCCCCTAGAAGAGGGGGAACTTTTTTCTGATTCTGAGTCCTCTGAGGAGCAGCAGGAGGTTTATGGTGGTACTGGGTCTCCTTTTGGAGAAGACCCATGGTCTCCTGAGGATTCAGACAGGCTGTTGTCTCACATTTTTGAAGTACTGTGTATAACACCTCCTGTCCCGGCTAAAAGGCAGCATGGTGAGCTTTTTCACACTGTTAAACAACGCTTGGAGTTACCTGAGCAGATCCACTTCAATAATTTGGTGCTCAAAGAGTGGGAACGTCCTAGCAGATTGCCCGCGGTGCCTAAGAGTTGGGACAGAAGGTATCCATTTCCTGCTGATGTGGTTAAGCGCTGGTCGTGTCCCCCCCGAGGTGGATGCTCCCGTGCTTGGGTTGTCCAATACCTCGGTCATGCATTCCCCTGACACTGGCGTGTTGATCAGCTGCCTATCACGCATTTGCTTGTGCAGGGACTGCTCTCCGCCCTGTGTGCGCTTCTGCCATCACGGCTCTTGCTCTTAAAGGGTTACTCAGGTGCCTTCTGGATAGTGCCTCAGATGCCAATAGGGGGGAGGAGTATAGATCCCTCCTGCTTTGCTATGAATTTGTGGCATTTATTCTTTCTGCTATGGATGATGCGGTCAGGAAGTGTGGTAAGACTTCTGCCCTTTTGGTGGCTATACGCCGCTCTGTTTGGCTGCGTCAGTGGGCGGCTGATAATGCTGCTAAGAAGGCTCTCACTGGCTTCCCCTTTACTGGGCTACGGCTCTTTGGGGAGCGTCTGGATCTGTTTGCCAAGGATGGTAGGCTGCCTCAACGCAGGAGGCAGCTGCGGCCCTTTCGGGGGGCTGGTTCTTCCCTTCCCTCCTTCCGGGCTCCCAGGTCCGGTCGGGGTGCACCATTTGCGGGGGCACGTAGAGACCCTTGGGGCCGGGGTAGAGGCCGTGGTCGCCTTGGTCTCTCTTGGGGTCCCAAGTCCAAATCTTCCCCCAAGCCTCCTCAGACATGAGGAGGCGCCCTCACCCATCCGGGTGAGGGGACGGTTGCGGCTCTTTGCTCACGTTTGGCGACTGCGCGTTTCAGACCGGTGGATTCAGGAGGTGGTGTCCTCCGGGTACAAGATAGAGTTTGCAGCATGGCCGCCCCCAAGATTCATCAGATCCCGGATGGTTCAAAATCCCTTGTCAGCTCAGGGCTTGCGGCTTGCGGTCCAAAGCCTTTTGGATTTGGGGGTCATTTGCCTGGTGCCCTTCCAGGAAAGGGGCAGAGGTTTCTATTCCAATCTATTCTCTGTTCCCAAAAAGGATCGGTCCCTGAGGCCCATCCTGGATTTGAAGCGCCTCAACAAATTTGTCAGGTTCAAGCATTTTGGTATGAAGACTCTGCGTTCGGCGGTCAGTACCTTGCGCCTGGGTGACTTCATGACTTCTGTGGACATCAAAGATGCTTACCTTCATGTTCCTATCTTTCCAGATCATCAGAGATTTCTCAGGTTCGCTCTGGAGGATCAGCACTACCTCAGCCGCTCGGGTCTTCACCAAGGTGCTGGCGGGGGTGATGGCTCTGTTGAGATCTCAGGGCATTCGCATCCTTCCTTATCTGGACGACATTCTGATTGCGTCTCAGTCCTTCCATCAAGCCGAGCTGGATACCCAGGTGGTGGTCTCCAAATCTTCCCTGTCTCCGTCCTTGGTGACGTCCTTTCTGGGCATGACTCTGGATACATCTCAGGTCAAGGTTTTCCTGCCTCAGCAGAAGGTGGAGGGCCTGCAGATGCAGGCCCGGTCTCTGATTTCTTGCCCTCATCCCTCCATTTGTCAGGGGATGCAGCTGGTGGGCCTGATGATGTCATACTTCGAGGCTGTTCCCTTGTTGGGACCATATTAGGGGAGGCCCAGTAACCCCTATCCTTTATTGTTGTATCAGTCACGTTATGTGGGCCTACCTCCCATATCAGCCCTAATTGCTGTGAGGGTGCTCCTGCTGGCAAGGGAGCACATTTCCAAAAGTAGTAATCTCCATCCCCCTTTCCCTCATTTTCTACCACTCATATTTGGGAGGGTCGTTTTCACTAGTGGGTTGAGAGATACCCACAATTGCCACTGTTACCCCACTATCAGCAAGTGGATTCGTCAGATGGTGGTGCAAGCCTATTCTGCTAAGGGGAAGGACCCTCCCTTCCACCTTACTGCTTATTCCACTCGTGCTATTGGGGCCTCTTGGGCCTTTCAGCACCAGGCTTCTGTTGAACAAGTTTGTAAGGCCGCAACTTGGTCTTCTGTTCATACTTTTTCCAAGTTTTTCAAGGTTTATGTTAGGGCCTCAGCTGATGGCCGCAAAGTTCTTCTGGCGGCATTGTTTTAAACTGCCCGCTGTGGTTCTTGGGGATTCCACCCTACTTTACGGACACTGCTTTTGGACGTCCCAAGCGTAAAGAATATTTGTGAAACAGGACGTGCTGTATACTTGGAAAAATACAATTCTGTGAGTGCTCACCTGTAGAATTGATTTTGTAGTATACAGCACGTCCTGTTTCACCCCTCCTTTGTTATCATTTTTCTTGGTTACCTCTGTATGGAGATTTGTTCAAATGTTTGGTTGGGGTTCCTTCATTTTTATTCTCCCGACTTCTTGTCTAACTGCTTGTAACACTGGGAATTTGTGGGAGGTTCCTGTCCTTTTATGGGCCCGGGAGACACCACAAGTCTCTTCTGCACTCCACTGCGCCACCTTGTGGCGGATATCCGAAGCGTAAAGAATATTTGTGAAACAGGACGTGCTGTATACTACAAAATCAATTCTACAGGTGAGTACTCACAGAATTGTATTTTCAGGCAATATATGGGCTCCCTATGCTGCTGCCAAGTCCAGAGTGTGTCTTTCAGGCAATATATGGGCTCCTAATGCTGCTGCTGCCAACTCCTGGGTGTGTCTTTCAGGCAATATATGAGCTCCCTATGCTGCTGCCAACTCCTGGGTGTGTCTTTCAGGCAATATATGAGCTCTCTATGCTGCTGCCAACTCCAATGTGTTTTTCAGGCAATATATGGGCTCCTATTCTGCTGCCAAGTCTAGAGTGTGTCTTTCAGGCAATACATGGGCTCCTAATGCTGCTGCTGCTGCCAACTTCTGGGTGTGTCTTTCAGGCAATATATAGGCTCCCAATGCTGCTGCCAACTCCAATGTGTTTTTCAGGCAATGTATGGGCTCCTAATGCTGCTGCCAACTCCTGGCTGTGTCTTTCAGGCAATATATGGGCTCCCAATGCTGCTGCAAACTCCAATGTGTTTTTCTGGCAATATATGGGCTCCTAATGCTGCTGCCAACTCCAATGTGTCTTTCAGGCAATATATGAGCTCCCTATGCTGCTGCCAACTCCTGGGTGTGTCTTTCAGGCAATATATGAGCTCCCTATGCTGCTGCCAACTCCTGGTGTGTCTTTCAGGCAATATATTGGCTCCTATTGCTGCTGCCAACTCTTGGGTGTGTCTTTCAGGCAATATATGGGCTCCCAATGCTGCTGCCAACCCCTGGGTGTGTCTTTCAGGCAATATATGCCCTCCCAATGCTGCTGCCAACTCCAATGTGTTTTTCAGGCAATATATGGGCTCCTAATGCTGCTGCCAACTCCAATGTGTCTTTCAGGCAATATATGAGCTCCCTATGCTGCTGCCAACCCCTGGGTGTGTCTTTCAGGCAATATATGAGCTCCCTATGCTGCTGCCAACTCCTGGGTGTGTCTTTCAGGCAATATATGAGCTCCCTATGCTGCTGCCAACTCCAATGTGTTTTTCAGGCAATATATGGGCTCCTAATGCTGCTGCTGCTGCCAACTCCTGGGTGTGTCTTTCAGGCAATATATGAGCTCCCAATGCTGCTGCAAACTCCAATGTGTTTTTCAGGCAATATATGGGCTCCTAATGCTGCTGCCAACTCCAATGTGTCTTTCAGGCAATATATGAGCTCCCTATGCTGCTGCCAACTCCTGGGTGTGTCTTTCAGGCAATATATGAGCTCCCTATGCTGCTGCCAACTCCTGGTGTGTCTTTCAGGCAATATATTGGCTCCTATTGCTGCTGCCAACTCTTGGGTGTGTCTTTCAGGCAATATATGGGCTCCCAATGCTGCTGCCAACCCCTGGGTGTGTCTTTCAGGCAATATATGCCCTCCCAATGCTGCTGCCAACTCCAATGTGTTTTTCAGGCAATATATGGGCTCCTAATGCTGCTGCCAACTCCAATGTGTCTTTCAGGCAATATATGAGCTCATATGCTGCTGCCAACCCCTGGGTGTGTCTTTCAGGCAATATATGAGCTCCCTATGCTGCTGCCAACTCCTGGGTGTGTCTTTCAGGCAATATATGAGCTCCCTATGCTGCTGCCAACTCCAATGTGTTTTTCAGGCAATATATGGGCTCCTAATGCTGCTGCTGCTGCCAACTCCTGGGTGTGTCTTTCAGGCAATATATGAGCTCCCTATGCTGCTGCCAACTCCAATGTGTTTTTCAGGCAATATATGGGCTCCCTATGCTGCTGCCAAGTCCAGAGTGTGTCTTTCAGGCAATATATGGGCTGCTAATGCTGCTGCTGCCAACTCCTGGGTGTGTCTTTCAGGCAATATTTGAGCTCCCTATGCTGCTGCCAACTCCAGTGTGTTTTTCAGGCAATATATGGGCTCCCTATGCTGCTGCCAAGTCCAGAGTGTGCCTTTCAGGCAATATATGGGCTCCTAATGCTGCTGCTTCTGCCAACTCCTGGGTGTGTCTTTCAGGCAATATATGAGCTCCCTATGCTGCTGCCAACTCCAATGTGTTTTTCAGGCAATATATGGGCTCCCTATGCTGCTGCCAACTCCTGGGTGTGTCTTTCAGGCAATATATTGGCTCCCAATGCTGCTGCCAACTCCAATGTGTCTTTCAGGCAATATATGAGCTCCCTATGCTACTGCCAACTCCTGGGTGTGTCTTTCAGGCAATATATGAGCTCCCTATGCTGCTGCCAACTCCTGGGTGTGTCTTTCAGGCAATATATGGGGTCCTAATGCTGCTGCCAACTCCTGGGTGTGTCTTTCAGGCAATATATGGGCTCCAAATGCTGCTGCCAACTCCTGGGTGTGTCTTTCAGGTAATATATGGGCTCCCAATGCTGCTGCCAACTCCAATGTGTCTTTCAGGCAATATATGGGCTTCCAATGCTGCTGCCAACTCCACTGTGTGTCTTTCAAGCAATATATGGGCTCCTAATGCTGCTGCCAACTCCAATGTGTCTTTCAAGCAATATATGGGCTCCCTATGCTGCTGCCAAATTCAGGGTGTGTTTTTCAGGCAATATATGGGCTCATGCTGATGCCACCTCAAGGCTCTTTAATTGTGCCACTCTGTGACAGTGAATCTAATAGCGACGCCTCTGATCTGCATGTCATACTTCTTTACAATATTATTTCACTATTACTGCAAAACGTTCTGAAACCCTATGGAGGCTCTCGAACACCCAGAAATAGCCGTTTTTAATAACGAATAAATTCGGACCGAAACAATTTTTCCCGGAAAATTTGGCGAATCAGCCGAATCGAATTTTTCAAAAGTTCGCTCATCTCTACTCAATATCTCAGCCATTTCTTTAATAAAAAAATGGAAATCAGTTTAGGACAGTGCCAAACTTAGCCCAACACAATGGGCTAACAACTGCCTTTGCCTACAGAGTCTCTTTAAACACGTGTCCACAAGTGTAGTGGATTCTAGTCTAGATAAATCTTGATATACCAAATCATTGCACACCCTGTCCGCCTCTACCAGGAGCATTTAGGCAAAACCTAGTGGTGAAAAGAGATTTGTTTTGCTTGGCTCTGCCTACTGCAAAGGATCTTAAGAGAAATTATATTATCCTCTGTGGTATTGTGGTATGCAGCATGTAAATACTTTCTGTTTTAAGAAAGCTCTCCTTGCCATATAGCTTAAATGAAATATTGAACTTAACTAGCATTCAAGCATTCAAATTATTATAAGATAGAATAGCTTATAGTAGATCAAATTCCGTTTTGGGATACTCCACTGTGTGAAACCCCCGAGACGTCTGTAAAAATTCACCTTTCCCCAGTCGCACCGCACATGCGCGGGTTCTCATCCAATCAGCGCTGTATGCAGTATATATTAATGATCAGTAATACAGCTCTGTTCAGACACAAAGCTCAGCAAAAGTGAGCAACAGCGGCAGCATCCCCAGTTACTTTTACATGTGGAAATACTCCCGCCCCTAGACAACCTGAATGGCTGGACATGGGAGTGCACCTCAGTTCAGTTATACTGGGCATTCTGATTTAGGATCTTTTAGAATCCTGGGCCAGACGCAATGGGTTTTGTTCCACTTTAAATGGTACTTGTTATATGTTATGTTGTTTCTTACATGCCCTCTTTCATACCTGTGCTCTCCTACACATCATTCAGCTGTGAAGCAATTTAAACTATTCAGCCTGATAGGGTGTGGTGCAGTTAGCGTCATTAATATCAACATCCTACACGTGCTGGGTTTTTATAGGGAAAGGAGCCTGTGTTAGGATCACGCCTGACCTGTTTCTTCTGACATACTTAAATGATGATCATTCGAGAACATAGGACAAGTATTGGAATTTTCCAGCTGAATGCCAAACCTGTTTCCCAATACAACCAGTATCTGAAACTATGTACTGTAAGTCATTGTTGCGTAAAGTGTGGGACATGTTCTACTTTACAGTACTTCCAACTTCAGGACGTGTTACGCTAAGGTCAGCAACCAGCACTAAAAACCCCAAGAAAATGTTCATAAGAGCCTTTGTAGGTTCCAGAGGCCATTTTTATATTTGTTAAGGTTCTCATTACCCAGGTCTTGATATTATCTCATCTGTAGTAATAAGCAAAGGCCTGTACTTTCCTTGAAGATCCAACTTGCAGGAATGTATAGTTTAATTTGAGCCATTCAAATGATTAGCTAGAAGTCCACTTGCCTTTTTTTTTTACTACAAACACACCACCTACAAGAGGTAACTTTTAACAGCACATATATATTAGAAGTGTTTTATTCCCAGATGAATAAAAATACAATGAGACAACCACTGTTGTTTATCATAACATAAACCGTTTTATTTAAAGGGAAAGGGCGAGGGTAGCTTTTCACCATACTTGCTCCAAAATCTACTTTTTCTGCGATATAATTCTCTGAAACATTACCGGTAAGTATTAGTGAATGCACATGTAACCTGTAATTGGGCCTTATTTATGATGTGTGCCTTTTAGCATCAATTTTTAGGCTATAGCGCCAGCTTTTGGGGCGCTACCATTTTGGTCTTATCTGGCGCTGTGCTGTGTACTACATTGGTGCTAGCGGTCGCTGCTCAGAACTCTAATTAGCTTTGATTGTTGCACCAGGTATTGGCCAGCCTATGTCAGCGCCTGCTGGACACGCCAGCTGATTACCTTAGTGCCAGTGAACACCACTTTGTACTGCCGTTTTTCCATTGCTCCCCAGCATATTTATGAATTTTTTTCTCCTTAAAATTTTTAGTGTTGTATTTTCCCGGTGCAGGTCGGCATGTCATCATTACAGTTACAAGAAATCACTGCTGGGGACAAACTTTACAGTACGTTTAGGTTGCGTTTCAGTTGTTGGTGTCCTAATGACACATTGTTAGGCAAAAGAAGCCTTTAAAATAACACTGCCCTCACGCACCTTGCACTTGGTGAGGACAGCAGGGAGCAGGTTCTTCTGGGCCCAGGGAGCTCCAAATGTGTCTGTGTGGGTGGGGCGCTGGTGCTTTACCACAGGGGATGTTGGTTCTCACTGTGAAGCCCACAAAGACGATAGGCATTCCAGTATATGAAAGTAGAGTTCATTCTTATTAGACATGGCACAGGTTCATACGTCCTTCCAGTTCTAATCCCTTCTGTAGCATCCACAGCCAAAGGTCAGCCATCTGGTCCTACTCCCACATTACCAGGACTTCCTCCACTGAGTTCCCACTGGTTGCCACTGCTGTTGGGCTGGAGCTCTACCTCACACACTCTGACAGGGGTTGGTCTGCTCCTTAATAAGTGGTATCATCATAGTTATGTCAGCCGGCTTCTCTCACCCTCACCCAAGACGATCAGTCTTGCCGGGTGCTCGGAGGAAAGAGGTTGAAAGTGGGGATAGGGCTGTGATCCCTCACCCCCCCCCCCCCCCCCGGCCTCCCTCCAGCGAGAACTTGGCATCGGAGATCGCTGGGGGACAGAGGAGGATCGGAGGTGAGTAAAGAAAAAAATATAAATAAATGTCATTTTTTTCCTATGTGTCTGTGTGTTTATTTTTACATTTTTTCATTTAACCCCTTGTCCATGAGACCCCTATACCAGTTCACAAGGCTGGGGGCTAGCAAGTCACCTGCGGCTAGCGGGCGACTTGCCATTAACCCCCGGCACCCCCAATTACCTGCCTATCCAAAGCCCGGGGGGGGGCAGAAGAGCCCAGCCCACGGAGCTTGTAGCGGGCAGGGCAGGGGGGGCCATTAAAGCTGGCCCCTGCTCCTACAAGCCCCCATAGCTGGTCCTGGGCTGGTTTTTAACCCTTAAAATTCCCCAAAAAATGGGCCCCCCCCCAGGAGGGAGTTTTTTTTTAATTAACCCCTTATGTTTATAGTGTGGATAGTAGTTGTATTTTATTTGTAAATGTTATAAAGTTCTCTTTTCAGTTTGGGGATCTCCTGGGCTCCTACCGATACATATGTGGTACCGTTGTAATCATGAGAAATGGGGATTTCACATGCAATGTGGTTTTGATTAATAAAATAAAAGTTTTATTTAAAATAAAGGAGACAATTGTCTAAAAAATATTTTTTTATTTAATTTTTTTTTTACGCAAAAATATTTAAAAAAACAGTCGAAAAATTACAAACAAGACATTTCATGTTAAAACCTAAACTCTGCTGCAAAATATATATATATATATATATATATATATATATATATATATATATATATATAATCCTGGAAATTCCAGCAAAAATCACGGTTAAACATGGCGCAAAATGGGGAAAAAAGACCTGTCAACAGAGGGTGACAAAACTTCAAGTAGGCGGGCAATTAAAAGGGTTAATAGTACCTATGCATGTTGGATATTGTTCTGTTCGGGAGACCTTGCAGCTTCAGATTTAACTTGTTTTTTCTTGTTTTCGTATTGATATTTTAGGAAAACATGTTTTTTATTAAGCTTTTTTATACATTTTTTTAGGGAAACCCTGTGCAACAATTCTTCAAGGGATTACTTCCATAAAGATGAGCCCACTACAACAAGCTGGGTACGCTTAGAAAGTTTAACATGTGTCCTTTCAGGTAATATATGGTTTATGAGAGATATTCCAAATGTAAAGAGTTGTTTTGGTTGAAAAATTGCAAGGTGCGCACTTTGCAGAGCTGAAATTTTCAAGTAAAATTACCGTTATGCGCATGCTTTACTTTGTGGTGTTTGGCAACTCTTCCCTTGACAGTAGCTAAGCATGTTGGGTATTTTTCTGTTCGGGGGATGTTCCTTTTTAAGATTTAACTTGTTTTTTCTTGTTTGTATATTGTTTTTTTTAGGAAAATGTGTCTTTGATTCTTCCTTTTAATTCCAAAGAATTGATTGAGGGATTACTTCCAGAAAACTACTCCCACATAAACAAGCCTGGTACACCTAGAAAGCTTGAGGCATGTACTTCTAGAGAATATATAGTTTGTTGGGGATATTTCAAATGTAAAGGGTTGTTTTTCTGGAAAAACTGCAAGGTGCTCATAGCGCATATCACAGTTGTATTTTATCTAAAAATCTCCTAAAGCTCTGTTTCAGTTTGGGGGGGGGGGGCTGGGCAGAAAAGGGTGTCTACCTATACATATGTGCTACTGCTGTAACTGGGAGAAATTGGGGTTTCACACGCAATTAAAATTTATTGACAAACATTATTTTTACTACAAAAAACACTACAAATTGCAAAAAATAGATTTTTTAAATTTTTTTGCACATATTTCATCCAAAAGTATTGAGAATACACAAAAAATGTTGAAGCCCAGGCTCTGCTGAAAAAAAACAATATATAATTTTCCTGGGAAATCCCTGGAAATCCCTTCAAAAATCAAGGTTGAACATGTGTAGTGCAAAATAGTGAAACGTAGGCTGGCATTTAAAGGGTTAAACAAGACGCAAGCTGGTGGCGACATCGGTACTGCCATTATTTTTATTTCTTAAAGTGGATGCTGAGTGCCACTGAGGTGCTCTGTGGCGCTGATGCTTCTTAAATAATGCTCCTAGTTCGATTATTTGGACAGTGCTGTTGGCAGCGCATCCTAGTAGAGTTTCAAGTATTTGCACTTCTTATCTACTCACCTGTTTGGCACTTTATTTGTTGAATGCACACAATTTGCAGTGTATTCCTAATTAGTGGTGGGGGGGTTGGGGGAGCTATTTTGGGTTTAATCCCTTCCAGTAAAGTGGTGATGAGTTACCTTTATTACACCATGAGGAAAAGGGGGGGGGGGCACTGCCTCTCCCTTGGGCTATGGGGTGCCCCTGGGAAGGGGGTTGTGGATCTAATATACTTTTATCCACTCACTAAAAAATAGCATTTGTGTAGTCTTAATCATTAATTTATTATACAGTTTTCATACATTAATATTTAGCTACAGCTGATAGCGTCGGCAGGCTGAAGCCGGCGTTGTAGTACAGGCACTGCCGAGCGTCTAAGACGAGGCGCTCAAGTGCCACCCTCATTATATAATTAATCTTCACCACCTCTGGATCCCTTTTTTTTTAACTTTTTATAAAAACAAATACCAACTGCCCTTCTCAGGTTTCTGGTCATGTCTATTGTTTTCAAATGTATGTGTTTTTTTGTATTTTGGATAGTGTTCTTTTTTTGTGGATAATTGTGTTAATTTTTTTGCTGCCTTTGATACGTTCACATTTATGTAATAAACCACGTTTGATATTATTTGGTTGCTATTTAAAGCGGACCAACACCCTCCACAGCAAGGGTGTTGGTTGCCGCTGGCGCTGCTGCTAAAATGACAGGCTGGGGGAGCATTTAGAACAGATAGTTGTCACCACCCCACCTGGCTCCGTAACATTCCCAAAGGTCAATTCAAAAGAATAAGGAGGAATTGCACAGATGACACACCTTATCTGGAACAAGCACACACATTAGGAACAAGATTCATAGAAAAAGGTTACTCAGAAGACACTATTACAAAAACCATATTGGACATTAATGAGGAATTGAATAAAGGGGGTGGGAGTAGCTCAATCACTATTATTTATACAACATTATTATTATTATTCGGGGCCTGGGAACTAATTTACCGCCCAGTTTAACCCTCTTATCATCTAAATATCAAGCAACAAACATGTCTAGCTATGTGGAAAGACAGAGATTTGGTTGCATATATCTGCAGATACATGTGGAAGCCACACTGCCCTGACAAGGCACTCTGTGTTTAGTGTGGTCCCTACTCTTAATTTTGAGTCCCCAACATTGGGACATGCAATGCAGACAAATATTTGAGAGCTACTCACCTGGGAAGCTGCCAGCCTCCCTTTAGAACACCTCACAGGGAGAGATCCATATTGACTGAATTCCTCCCTGCTTGTGCTCATGGCAATTCAAATGAATAAAGGGGGGTGGGAGCAGCTCAATCACTATTATTTATACAAAATTATTATTATTATTCAGGGACTGGGAACTAATTTACCGCCCAGTTTAAACCTCTCATCATCTAAATATCATATCATCTTATTTTTTTCCTCTAAAATATATTGTCTCTGCTTTTTTGCCTTACCAATGTGTAATCTGGAACTTAACAGCCAAAATGCAGCCTAAACACACTGGAAAGTTTGTCCCTGTTGTCCCCAGAAGTGATATCCTGTGAATGTAATAAAGAAATACTGACCAGCGCCTGTCACAAACAGCACCAATCTTTTCAGCGGGCCAAAAATGAATACAAATGTAATTAATAAATAAATTATAATAGGCATATATGGCCTGATGCAGAGCCTCCCCCGATCTGACCTTATTTTGTTCCGTTTTTCCTATGGCCCGTTTTCCTTCCGTTTGTCTCGAGGTCCAAATGTGATTCAGAGCCGCCATCGGGAGAGCTCCGTTACTGATCCGTTTATGTGTCTTCAATCGGAAAGTGTTTTTTTCCCTTCTCGGGAGCTTACAATTTCGTTGTGGGTTCCGTGCCCGTTCACACGGACGATCCATTTTTGCCTCCTTTTTAATGCGTTTACAAACGTACCTTCTTTCCATCCGTTTCCGTTTTCACCCCTATTATGAAGCTTTTTACAAGTATACTTACATCTCCATGTATTTCCTGTTGACAATCTGGGTCCACGCAAGCGCACATCCCTAATCCTCCCTAAAGCTTTCAATATCCCACAAACTGACACTTTTTCCCAAACCAAAACTTACCGTACAAAAATATTCTTTTTCTTCTTCCCTGTGTTTAATGCTTACCTTAATCTCTTCTCCTTCTTCTTCTTCCCTGTGTTTAATGCTTACCTTAATCTCTTCTCCTTCTTTTTCTTCTTCCCTGTGTTTAATGCTTACCTTAATCTCTTCTCCTTCTTCATATTCCTTGTCCCATATACTTACCTTTTGGGACATGTAACTGTATGGTTATGTTGTGAGAACGTACAGTGCCAGGAAAGAGAACAACACCACACATTTTTTTTTTTTTACTTAAACTTTTTTTGTAAAATTTTAAAAACTTTTTTCTAAAAAAAAAAACTTGGCGTCATCCACCCAGGAGGCTCTTCTTTGGATTCATTTGGGCCCTTGTCTTTGATCTGTGAATGAAAAACATCATCAGTTTTGCCTTGTAAGTATTTTGCTTATCTAGGGGTTTTGGATTGGTCCATTTTTAGGGTTAATTTTTCCCTAAGTTATTAGATTAATGTGTCTTGGACCATGTTTTTGTTGTTTTGGGCCAGAGTTTAAACTACATGTATGATATATTGAAAAAACTTACAAGGCTTGGGGCCAACAGGGCATCTGGGGCGCAGCCTCCTCCCTGGGTCCACCATCTCGTCCTGCTGTGAAGCTGTTGGGATCAAAAACACAAGGATATTATTGACTGTTTATGCCTCCTGAATGTTAGATTAGGTTAGGCTTCTATGCATCAAATCACTCACCTTCCCCAGGCACCTCTTGAGGTTGGGCTGCTTCCTCCACTATCTTTTTGGGATGGTCCTGCGACGTCATCATCTAAAAATAACAATAGTGCACATTAGTATATGTCTTTATTGCATGTATCCGGACATATGTAGGTTTGAGAGTCTTACCGGAGTCAGGTTGGAGCTGTGGCTGGTTTGACTCCCTGCCGTGCGACTCCCCCCCCCCCTGTATAGTGAGGTCCAGCGGCTCCTCATACTCACTGGCAGAGGAGGGGGTGGGCGTTGGCACTGGCGTGGCACCACCTATACTTTCCCCAGTACCTCCCAACACTGGGCTTCGGGTCTGGTCCATTCATGCACTGCAATATAAACACAATCATAAACACAGGCCCAGGCAAGGGCAGTGTGTTTATTGCATGTCATGTACAAAGACTTACCTGGAAAGTGCTTTGCAAAGTACCGCCTCACCCGGGGCCTATGCCTCCTCTTCAAATCCGACCAGTGTTGGGCGATCTGGGTGAAGGTATAGGTGGTTCCAGTATTCCTGGCCATTGCCTCCACCACCGCCAGTGCCAACGTCCTCTTCTCGAAGTCACACGGCAGGAAATCATAACGGTTCCTCAGCATCATCTGTATAAAAAAACACAATGGCAGAGCATTAGTGACACAAATAGATGACACAGTCTCATGCACTAAAGCCAGTTTCGGAGACTCATTCCTACTCACATGGGCCTACTTAGTCTATCTGCCTCTAGGCTAGTGTGCTGCTGCGCACATGTTTAAAACTAAGCTGGTCTAGTAGTTTAGTTTAACAAGTCAGTTTGTCCTCACTAATCTTGCCCTGCTATGGCTAATTTTTGCTTAGCGGCTTGTGCGCGCGCATAAACGCACGCCTACTCACATCCATGATTATTTTGTCCTGCTCCTCAGTATAGATGGCGGGCGACATCTTGCTCTTCCTTCCGGGTGTGGTTATGACGTTCCCCCGCGGTGGCGTGCGTGCACGCGCGCACGCAGCCACACACAATGCCGAACACGCCCTCACGGGAAAACTATTTAAAGGTCAATGCACTCAGCTCTGTGTTGGTTACCATATCACTATGCCCAGACCAAAAGGGAGCCGTAAGACCCCAAAAAGCCCAGAGGCACATACTAGCCGCACAGATAGACATCACGAACACCCACACAAGAGCAGGCACAAGAGCCGGGAGGGACATGGCCATAGTCAAAGGGTGGAGAAGCCAGCCACACAGGCTTCTGGGAAAAAACGCAGTAGCAAGGAGCCCTTGGCACAGTCACCCCCACCTGCTAAATCAGCCAGGCCTCACAAGGGCCACAAATCTCTTCCAACCCTGCAGCCTCCACCTCCTCCACCCACAAAGCATGTGGGTAAATCCAGCCACACCACCAAGGGGAAGCGTAGGTCCAAAACCACTAGCCCACCCAGGCCAACCACCCCTCCTTCTCGACACTCTGTGTCCCCAAGTACCACAAGCACAGAGTCAATAGAGAGCTCAACAGGTGACAGCTCGACAGGCATCCAGCCATTATCACCTAGCACCCCCCACAGTCCATCACAGTCACCCATCAGCCCAAGAAACCTAAACTACTCCCCAGACAGCCAGCCATCAATGTCATCTGTTGCCGGGGACACCACACACCCATGTGGGCGCCAGCTGCGCCATGGCTCACTTACAGCCCGTTTCTGTAATGTCCAAAGCATGGCTGTAGCCACTGGTGTTTGTGAGCACTATGATGCCCTATTTGGGCGTTATTCCAAGTCAACCCCAAAGCAGGCCAAGCAGGAGATTTGGGATAAGATTTGCCGGCAAGTGAATAGTGTTGGTTCTGTGAGAAGGGATGTTGAGCAAATTAAACGTAAATTTGGGGACCTTAAATATTATGGGAAAAAAAAATGGACATGCGCCGCCAGCAGAGGTAAAGTCCTTTTAGAGTGTAACTGAATGTATATCCTGCTTTGTAACAGGATGTAACACTTATTAGGTGTGCTTTAATCTTCCCCAGCATGCAGACAGGGGGTGGGATCCCAACTAAAATCATCCTAACACCAGCGGAAGAGCATGCATTGACCTATATTCACCCGGCAACCCTTCAGGGCCTGCAAGGGGGCCAAGACACAGATAGGAATGTCAGGTCCGGAGGTGAGTATCTTTTTACATTGATACTTTTTAATGGGGACCCAAACAGTTGCATACTCCTTACTACACACTGGTCTTTGCTGACCCTCTAAAAGTAATTTCTCTCGTCAAAGAACCAACTCAAGACACGCCACAAGGCCAAGCTACCCCTGCATTGTCCCGGAGGAGCACGCCACAGCGTTGTGTCAACACAAACCAACCTGAGTGTACGGATGAGGTAAGTCAATGGTCCACTGTGTAGACTTATGAAATTGCACTTGCAGCCATTTAAGGTTCAATAGTGGACTCACTACCTGCTACCTTTCTTTGCAGACCCTAACCAGTCCACCCATTATAGAAGTTATTCGTGATTTGGAGGAGGAGGACACAAGTCTGCTGCAGTCAAGGCCACCAGAACCTGTGGGAGAACATCAAACACAACAGGCCCAGCAAGTGCAGCCCCTGGTGTCCACTACCCATACCTCAGTGGCACAAACCTCTTCTGCCGTGGACATTGGACGCACAACAGACTCTGCGCCAAGCCAGCCACCAGCAGCCACTCAATCAGTACCAGACGCACCCACCCATGCCAGTGGCGGAACCCAGCAACGTCGCCATATCAGCCAGAGGAGACAGCTGCAGATAATGGAGGAAGCATGGCACCACGAGAACGTGGAGTTTGCAGCTAACACACAGAGGTTTAATGAGACAGTGTGTTCACAAATCACCTCTATGTCACAACAACTAGAGGTTTTGAATCAAAATGTGTCCGGCCTGCTTGCAGAAACAAGACAACAAAGCAGGCATATGGCTGAAATGGTCCACCAATGGCAGTTAATGAATCAGAGCCTTGCTCATATTGCCGCTAACATGCAGCAACCCCATCCATCCACTTCCACCTCCTACTCGACCTACCACTGAAGGCATGTGTTTATGTATTGATTCTGGGGAGCAGGACACAAGACTAACGTAACCCAAAACACATTCTCTTCCACCACCCCACATTAACAGGCAAAAAATTATTCAACAATGTTTGTCAGATTATTTTTAGATTTTTATCACACAAAATAAAAAAGGCACACATTGGCCAAAATGCATTAAAACTAAGCAAAAACATTGTCCACAAGCTGGGAGAGGATCGCCTGTGCCGACCCACTTTGTGTTCCAGAATAGTGAGGTGTTACATCTTCTGAAATCACTAAAGCTTCCTCAGCAAGGTCACTGTATCTTGGAACCCCGTTCCGGATGGCGAGGTTGTGCAGGACCCCACACGCCACAATTATTTTGAGGACCTTGGCGGGCTCATACTGCAAGGCACCCCCAGTCTGGTCCAGACAACGGAAGCGCATCTTCAATAAGCCAAAGGCACGTTCCACCACTGACCGAGTCCTCCTATGTGCAGTATTATACCGTTCCTGGGCCTGCGAGGATGGGTGGAGGATGGGGGTAAGTAACCATGGGAGCAATGGATAGCCAGAATCACCTGGAAAAAAAAAAAAATAAGCACACACCCTAATACAAAATACACATGACAAATGGGCCCCTTTGCCACATATGTAGTGGCAGGCCCCATAACTAGCAGAGACATAAATAGAATCCAAAATAAAAAAAAACAAAAAAGTGTATCTAAACAAGTAACATCATGCTAATAACGAAGAGCCAAAAGTACCTTACATGCTACTTACAAACAGGGCATGTTAGGTTACTTTAAACTGCTAAGAACAGGGAACAACAGACAGAGGCCTAAGGGGAAGAGGCTCAACAATAGCCTCGATTCAGAGACACATTCGTCTGGACTTCCGTAGCTGTCTGTGAAAGTTTTGGTGGGTGTTTGTCATTTTTTTGCTTTTTTTCTATATTATATTCTATATTATAAATGCCCAGCTTAACCGCATTCCAGGCTTCTGCTGTGTCAGGGAAAAATATATATTTTGGTGCCAGGGTAGCCATGCCATCCAAAAGGCTGCGGCTCAGCGTAGACTGGGACATCCCCACGGAGAAGGCATCCAGTCTCTGGAACGAGCCGTTTGCCAAAAACTGCAGGCAGCCATCAATTTGGTCATACCTGCAATTGCATGCCCCTTCCTTGTGGTGCGGGCTAACCATGGCCGCAGCTGGCTATACAAGTCCTGGAGAGAAACACGGTTAAGGCGGGTGAGCTCGAATAGCTCAAGGTCATGCATGCCATCGATGTCCAGACGTGTTCGGTGCAGCCTGGTTTCTGCCATGCTCAAAAGAACCAGGCCGCGTAGCTGACGCCTTTGATGCTCGCGCACAGCAGAATGCATTCCAAAGTCACGGAGCAAAAATATGGCTGCTAACACTGGCCGTAAGTTGAGCACTCACACCCTCGTTATAACGGGCTGCTTTCAAACGGAAATCAAGGCTCTGAATCATTAAAAAAAACGGACCAATCAACGACAAGTCCGTTTTCACGGAGTCCTGCCTCTTGCGAGCCGACAATCGTAAAGGCGCATGCCGAAACACCCGAGCGCACACACGCACACAAAAAGCAACGGAGCACCCTTTCATGCCCCGATCACAGCCCAAAACCAACGGGAAAACGTACGGGATAGCTGAACGAGGAGGCTCTGCATCAGCCCAATAGAGTCCAACAGGTGCTGACACAGGCTGGCCAATGCCTAGTGCACCAATCTGAGCTGATTACCTAAAGCAGAAAAAAACTCAGCAGTGGCCGGCCTGAAATCCAAGAGCCTGGGTCCGGGTCACTGGCTTCCCCCCAAATTGGGATGCCCTGCTGTGTGAAACCCCCCAGTATGCTTAAAAACCCTTTCCTTCCTTGGCTCCAAAGGCACATGTGCAGTTTCTCGTCCAATAACAGCTGTGCGCCGTGACTATGTAAATCGACAGGCGGCTCTCATTGTTTTGAATGGGGAGCGTGTGCTGCATCCCCGGTGTCATGTACATGCTCCTTCCCCAGGAGCCACCAGGGATATGGTGGATGCAGCAGCACGTTCTTCCAATTAATTTCAATGAGAACAGCCTACCGAATGACGTAGTCAAGGTGGGCAGCTCTTATTGGATGAGAGCCCGTGCATGCGCCACAGGCTAACTGAGGGGGGGGGGAGGGGGCTCACAGGAGAGTATCCAAAATCAGGATGCCTCAGGGGTAGGGAACAAAACCTGGGAAAGTCAAATTTTTTGGTTTTGTTCCGCTTTAACCTCGGCCATGGTGACTTCCAGCACCATTCTTTACAAATAGCAGTGCCAAAATAGAAATAGATGCAGGCACTTAGAAACAGGCTTAAAGCGGTCCTTCACTCTGAATAAGAGTCTATCTTACATACAGATTGCCCACATTAAAAATCATCCTACCTGCATCTACTGCATGTTATAAGCCTTTAAACATCCAAGATGGAGGCTCATGGAACATCAGGCAGCCTGCAAACAGGAAGTGCCTTCTGATTGTGTCGCTCTGCATTCTGGGACTGCTGACCTTTTCCTGACCCCAGCTCTTCTCTGTCTGAGCAAAGCACAGCTATTACCTGCCCCCCTGAATTTTATCCCACTCTCCTCTCCTCAGTGTGATGCTTCTGAGTCAAGATGGTGGAGCCCGTATCCTAAAGTCCTGAACAGAGTTGCAGCCCAGTGGGGGAAAGAATAATAAGTACGTGACTAAACACTTAAAAATTATTAATTTTAGATGCTGGGTAATCGTTTTATAAGGGTTTGGGCTTTTCAATAAATCATGGTGAAGGTCCGGTTTAATGCCAACAAAACTATGCTAAATGGCGCACTTTTTAAATAAGGTCCCAATATGTAACACCATCGTTTTCATTGAATTTGAAAGTTGTCCACTGACTCCAACTCTAATGTGTATCTATAGGTGTCATGGGGACTGAAATATGGTGACCAGCACAAAATGTAAGGGTTCCTAGACCACTGCTAGACCCATGGCGATCCTGTTAAATAAACTGGTCACTCTCAACAGGAAGTGATGATCAGACTCACAGACAGCAAATGGTTCCTTGTCCAAAACTAAGGAAAAGGTAAGAAACTTATATATTATTTGGTTATTATGAAAAGTGTCCATGATTAGTGCAATACATACTGTTCATATTTTCAGTACAGCATGTGTACTCACAAAACCAGACTCTTTTTAGAATCTCATTATGCTTCTAGTTACATAAACAGAACACAAAAGTGCAGTTTGATTAAACTTTCTTTCTAATACAACCGGGCCGCTTGACAAACTTAGACAAAAGCTTGATGGTTTCTAGGAAATGTCTGCTGTAATTATTTATGACCATGCTGAATGCCAGATGACCTCATTGACAGAAGCTGCATTTGCTTATGTCGATACTTAGCATCATCTTTCAGACTGGAATGTATACCTCCCTAGCAGGCAGCCAGGTGTAACGCACACATTTCTCTTGGTGATGGACCGAAACAAATCACTTCATCACATGTCAGACTCATAGGGTGCTTGGGACATTCCTATAAAAGGATTACTTACCCACTTCCAATGGTTAAATTGGCTCTTCATTTTCAATATTGAATAGATCCTCCATTGTAAGGCACACACTATACAGCAAAAGCTCCATGAGAACCATTCTAGTTGCATACCTTCCAACTTTTTGGGGGGGAAAGAGGGACAATTGTTAAATTAAGCCATGCCCCCTCATTGATTGATGGATAGGAGAATAGGTTGTAACAGTTACAACAATATAACCAATATAATAATATAAACACTTTGAATAGACAGGAGAACAACAATCCCAATTCAGGATGCCCTGTGACAAGGACCTATCACCAGGATAGTCAAAATCCTTATAGGTCCACTTTAAAGAGACTAGGTCAGGTCTTGTTGGGTAGAGCCAAGTTGAGTTGGGGGGGGGGTGATAGCAGTATGTTAAATAGTCCTAGTGCAGGACTGGGAACAAAAAAACAATATCACTTACCTCTCAGCCAGCAGCCCTCTAGTTTCAGAACAGTCAGTTCTAATCATCTAATGAACCACACGCTCCAGAGACATGAATGGACGGATAGAGGGTGAAGTCTATGGAGCAAACCCAAGGTTCCCCTTGCATTGCTGCGTCTATTCAGCTATATGAGGCCGTGGGGAGGGTAGGGGTGCAAAAATAGTGCATAGGGCAGTATGAGCCTGTCAGGTCTGGAGATCCTCCGCAATATGGAAGCCCTGTGAAATAGCAGAAGTAATGATAGAAAATAAATATTTGCTGCACATTAATCTCCAATATTTCTACTAGAGATTAATATTATAAATATTGCAAATACTAATAATCATATCAGCCCAGCGGCCACTAATCTGAACCAATGGTCGCTGAGGCTGTCCCCATACATCCAGTGAAATGCCCTAAGAAGAAATATATTTATATTTAATACTTTAAATACTTTGCAACTACAATCTATTGTGTGAGAAATTATCCACCACACACAGTAAGGTATATGAATTAAAACGGGTTTAATTTACCAGCACAGTAAATAACCTTCACTAACCATGTTCATGAAGCCTCCCAGGTAACCTTAAATATTATAGGCAGTTGTAGGTTGTTACATAAAGGAGTAAGTTATACATTAGTTACAGTATAAAAATGTTATAATGGTAAGAGATAGATAGAGATACAAAAGAGGATAAAATGAGTAGAGATAGATAGAGATACAAGAGAGCATACATATGGTTGCTTCATCCTGGTAAGGGACCCATCCATTGTCTGCCTAACTAATCATGCAGCCACCTTCCTAATCTATTGAGAATTAGGGGGAGTGGCCAGCATTCCCTGCCCCGTGGGTGTGTCTGCCATGGTCTGCCCACATCCAGCCTCTATGAGATTAGATACATATACATACATATAACCCCCACAATATGCATATTATTATATTGTCATATTTCATATCATATTTCTTAGTTAAATGAACCTAAACATCAAATACATATCATACAGAGTCTGATACTATGTGGATTATCAGGTTTTGGATAAGATATATATGCCATGTTTGATATCAAATGAAAGGTCCTATCATCCTGAATAAGACTCTCTTATTAATATAGTCATAACTTACATGCTTAAGGATGTACATCACTTCCCAGAAATAACATCTAATGCCCAAGTGTCCAGTGTGTATTTGAATGTCTGCCTTAGGAATTCAAGGATTCCTTTTATTGAGGTTGTTGGCAGCTAGGTGTGAATATGTGAATATAGGTTGGCCTAGGTGTGAATATAGTCTTTTGGGGCATGGTCTGTTTACTTATAGACATAGCAGAATACTATTTGAGTGTTAATTTTAGGGACAGCTGTCCTTTAACAACCTGTGTAGACCTTGCCTGCCTCCACTTCCTGTTTTTTCCCCTGCGGTATGCTGCTCCACCAGCAGCTGGCCCTCTCCTGCAGAGGTGCTGGTAATTAGCCAGCACCTGTGACTTCCTGGCCTTTATAAGCTGATCCACCCCTGCAACCGGTGGATCAGTATACATTGTCTTCCCAGACCCAAACTCCGAACTCTGAATCTTGAACCCAGACCTCAGGACCCCTGCCGCAGCCTTTGTGATTTGCTTTCCCTGTCTCAGCCATGTATCCGCCTTGAGACTTTGGACTTTCACTGGATCCCTATGCATGTATGTTTTCAGTCTCCACCTGTGTATATGTACAGCAGAGAAGGGGGGTAGGGTCCACTACTCACTTCTGTGAGTCCTATAGTGGATCTCCAGGGGTGGGGGTGGACTCTATAGTACCTTGAGTCAGTCACTGTATTTTTGTTTGAATTTCTATATATTTATTTACAAATGTGTTCATGGTACAATAACATTTTGTTTTAGGTACATTTAAATGCAATAGACTTTCATACATATTAGCATTGCATTGTCAACAAGAAATTTTGACATCAATTTGTTGGATTGTTGTAATAGTGATTCCAAAGTTTGCTGGGTGTAGTTGGGGGACTAGTCCCAAAAAGTGGTGCTGTTGGCCCACCAGTTTGCTTCCATGACTTGACACTGCCTTTCCAAAGACAGATTCATCAGACTACTCAGAGGTTCAGTATGTGGCAATGGGGCCACCCGAGATGGAAACGGCGCAAAACTCAGGTGGGTGTCAAGCCAGTGAATAGAACAATAGCCAAACATTACATAAACAACAAATAGTCACTCAGGCAGAGCAAGGACCAGAGTTAGCAATTCTACACTGTTTAGGATTAGGATGACAAGTGGATTGGGCTTCCTGAATATTATCAATTATTTCAAAGCAGCGCAAATAGCACAGCTTGCCACATATCATAGCAAATCCGATACGGCATCGTAGGTTAGTCTGAAGTGCTGCATTGTCACCCGATAAGGATTGATAGTTTTCTATAGATTCTTCCCCGATTTAGAAAGCAAATAGATAATTTGCCTCAGTCAGACACTTTTAGATATCTGCAATTTAAACATTTTCTAATGTTTTTGTCTATAGGCAAAGAGGATATAGGACAGATCACAGCATTTGAAAATATATGTTTGGTGGGAGTGCCGTTTGGTCAAAAGGTTCTGGACAAGAGTCTACCAAACGATATACACAATCATTGCCTAACATATCTACTATCTCATATCTACTGATTATTTGATGTGTCATAAGAAAATGGTGGCTATCTAGAATGACTCGTCAATATTCCAAAAGGTCTGGTCTCCTTTGATCAAAAATTAAGCAGTATCTGATCTGAATAGATCCCTGATAGTGTTTTAATAAGGCGTGGTGATCTGAGAACAGCAATCCCGTGCACATAAGCCCTGCAAACGTATTTCAGAATTATCCCCCCAAGACCATTTTGTTAAATTCCCTTCCTTTCCCCCCTTTTTAATTTGAATCATTTTATGTTATATATTACAAGTTTATTTTTAGCTTTTTTTTTCTTTCCTTCTAGTTTATCGTATTCTATTACAAAAAGACATTCAGCACAGACTCTCTATAAGTGAATACTTAAAAAAAAATGAGCTCACAGCAGAGCAGGCAGCATTATACCTCCTGTACCGGTAGATTACGCAATAAAAAAGGTGGTGTGAGGCTATAGTTAGGCTAGGAGTTTAAGCATAAGCCATGTTGTGTAATTGGTTGTGGGGTAATGGGATCGCTACCCCTGTTATCGCGATCCCAATAACCCCGCAATCGCTAAACATGTGTATGAACGGACCCATAGGTAGCTATAGGCAGCGCTCTGATGGCGATTGCCGGGTGATCAGGATCGCCTTGCTATCGCAGTCGAGTGCTCAGGTGTGAACGAGGGTCTGAAGGTCTGTCCCCTGAGACAGCCAGTGCTGGAGTAACGATATATTGCCATTTTATGTCTTCTCATGTGTGAAGAAGCTTGTACCTATCATTTGGATAGAAATGAAAAAGGGCCAAAGGTAAAAAATTAGCCATCTAATTGCTGGATGCTCATCAGCTTTGCAAAGCAAGAGGGAAATTTTGATAAAGCTCCTTTAAAGTGGACCAACACCCAGGATTTTGACTATCCTGGGTCTTGGTCCACTTCGGTGGGGCACCCCCGATCGGGGTGCCCCGCTGTGTGAAACCCCCCCGAAAAACTCACCTCTCCCCGCTCCCAGCGCCGACGGACAAGCCGCGGACAAGCGGCTCCTCCGCCGCTGCCTCCCGCGCGTCCCTCTTGACGCGCGCGCGCGTCTAGAGGGGCGCGAGGGAGGCGGCCGCCCGCCGCCGAAGACAAGGTAAGGGGATTTGGGGTGTTTGGGGGGGTTTCACCCCGCGGGACATCCCGATCTCGGATGTCCCGCGGGGTGGGAGGTGATCGGCCCGGGAATCTTATTGATTCCCGGGCCGATCACCCCTGGGTGTTGGTCCACTTTAAAGGGTAATTCCACTTTCAATGGCATTTTTAAAACTTTCCAATCTAGAGTGTCGATATGATGTGCCCAAGGTGGCGAGTTTATCTATTAATTTTTCACATCTCTTTGTTTTTTCAACTCCATGTCATAAAAGAAAAGAGTTCAACATAGCAACAATGTGTTTACCTTAGAACCGTACATCAAAGTGGTATTCAGATGTAAACTTTAGAAGCTTTCTCACGCTGGCGTGCTAATCCTCTGATTGGCTCAGGCAAACATGACAAATTTAACCCCATCTGCATTATTTATTCATATAGGGGGAATCAGTCTTGTGTTCTAGCAAACTAAAGGGTTATTAGCAGCACTATCAGGAGAAAAAGGGTGATTTCTGCTGCTTTGTTTATCCAAAGCTGCTAATAAACCCACCTGTACAGTTGAAGGATTCTGGGATTTCTAGTGAGCTAAGGTTCTAGGAGTTTTACCGAAGGGCAATAAACCCACTCCTACTTTACCAAGACAGACACATAGGAATATGAGAAACTTGGACAAAGCATGGTGATAAGTAAATCACAGGTATGGGGGCACAATCCTAACACAAATGATTATTTTATATTCCAAATGAGGAAAACAATAAGGCAGAACACCAAAATCCTTACAAAAAGGGAGTTTTTCTTTCAATTCCAATATGTACACACATATCCTATCCAATCATAGCATAATATACTACATTGTTAACCAGGTAAAGATTGTGATGTTTGTAATGCAGTAGAGTAAGTTGTGCAAATGTGTAAATCCCCACTGCCAGAAAGTACCTAATGCCAGGAAGTATCCTTAATCTTATTACGATATAATGATATGTTATCTTTATGGTTTCCTTTTTGATGGATGACGAGATATGTAGTGAACTAATTACATTGTTTAAGAGCATAGCATAGCCTCTCTGTTAGAAATGATTGTGCTATAAAGCAGCAGTCAATGATTCACTTCTATTTTCTTCTATCCCAGTACATGGCCCCACCCTATGTGCTTGTGGTTTAATTTTGTTTAGCGAAAATGCAGCTTAGAAATGCAAGCTTTAGTGCATATTGTTCACTATTGACATTACAGCATGTAAATACAACATAGTTGGTTTCCAGGGAGCCTTGTCTTCAAAATAACACAAGCAGGCGGTGTTATAGAGTCAATGGGGAGAAGCGGTGTGAAATATATCTGCCTTGTGCAGATTGGATATCCTGATGTGTATAAGCAGTCAGCAGAGCAGTCCTCCCAGGTATTGCTCCATGGTAACTGGACTAAGATAACACTGACTTCCACCACACCACACCACACTGCTCATCTGTGACCTGAGGATAGGATGCCGGCTGCAGAATAGGTAAGATGGGCAAATAAGAATAGACGTGGAGGCTGATTCATTACTAATGCCAGGTATCGGCAGTTGAGCGTCTGTATGCGGCGCTTAGAGCGACCGCTAGTAGATGCTGTAAGCGGGTATCGGGTGCTGTAACATAGCGCCTCAGTCGCTGTAGTGACCTGGCCGGCATTGTTGAATGTGATGTATGTTGGGCACTCTAACACCAGTACAGCGCTGCAGGGAGCGAAAGGTAGCGCCAGCTCAGTGTGACCGACTCTGAGTGACTCACACCATACTTATTAAAAAAGGACACACAGAGCTCTGGATCTGGTCGCTATAACATAGAGCGCCAGACGCTGTGTGATTAAAGTCTGTTTTTGAACACATATCCACCAGTAACAAAGCGAAAACACATGGAATGACATTGTTTTAACACTGGGACAATAACACTTTAGTGCCAGACCTGTAATGACAATTCTGCATAAAAAAATAAAAAGTCAAAAATGTTTCTAAAAATGTTTGTTTGCAGCCAGGAGAGGTCACACAATGATTAGAGAAAAAAAAATAAAAAAGGCAAACACACTGTTTGAACACAAGCAAATAAACAGCCATTGAAATGTATGGGAGAGCGTCAGTGAGCGAAAGGTAATACCTGGCGCTCTGGAAGCTAGAGCTGCCTGTAATGATACATCGGACGCTACATGGCGCTGTTAGAGTCGCTCACCAGATTTGCTTTTATAAATGTGGTTTTGCGTACAGTGACCAGACGCTGCCTGCTGCTACAAGGCACTACCTGCCGCTATCCCTTCGTGAATAACCCCCATAGAATCCAGGCTCTAATGGATCGCATGAGCAGTCCTATAAAGCAGCTCAGAACTCACCCGAGTTGCTCTGTCCCCATTGATCTGCACCTGTCCCTCATTCAAAGCAAATGTTTATGTCTTGTTTAAGAAGAATACTATTTAGCATCTGAACATTTTGTCTCATTGTATTGTATGCTGTATATGCTGCAGGAGAAAATTGTTTTGCAAATCTTGAGGGAATAATCGACCTTAGATCCAGTTTTGTACCACTATCCCTAACGTTGTAGTATGTTTCCAAATTTCTTTTTATGACATGCTACATGCTAACTACTGTAAAAACATATTATGTTAGTGATACTCTGCAAGTGATGCCTGTTTAAAGGGGCAGTCCAGGCAATGGCAATATTAAGGTAGCAAGGAGCTCACCTGTGACCATGTTTGGAGGTGGTAATAGAGTACAGTAATGGAATGGAAAGGAAGGGCAAACTTTGGAAATCTACAACCGCGTCTACAGCATCTTGCAGGAAATAGAAGAGATGCACATGGGACAGGCTTTAGATGAGCTCCTTGCTTCTTTATTATTGCCATTGCCTGGGCTGTCTCTTTAAAGATCATTTCCATTTTCAAAGCCTTTTTGTGTGGCCTCCAAAAGATGATTACGCGGGTGCCTGATATTCAGAGGTTTTCTGTAAATGCGTCTAGAGTTTCTTCATCAAATATTGGATTGCTTATGCTGGATGAAACCCCAAAATAAACACCAAGCTTTTTAAACAGCAACATTTCAATGTTGTCAAAGCAAGGTCAGCGCCACTGCACTACAGAAATACAGCTGCTCAACTGGGTTCCTGTCTATCGGCACTAGTCACACATAAGGTTACTGCTTTTCTGATGATAATGGAAACTTTCTTACCAGAGAATGCTACATGCTAATTTATCAGATGTCCTACTGAAATCATCTTCTAATTTTGACGTCCTCCACTTTCAAGTACATGTTATATAAAACAGATCAGGTTACAAAGTGTACATTTTTGGGGTGCTGCTAAAGGACAAATGGATATGCAATTTTTTTTAAAGAGTGTTATGGATCAGATGCCAGTGGTTGTTGCACTATGACAGGAGCACTATTGTGCAGTGGTGCTAATCTTCTGTCAGAATTCAGCATAAATGCACCTACATGTGTGTGTACACATGAGTTACAATGTGCAGCAATACAGGGGCATACAATAGTATACTGGGTGCCAGAACACATGGAATGGAGAACACATGGAGTGAATAGCCAATGGTGTCAAGCTGTGGGTGCAAAGAGAAGGGATTGCCAGGGTTAAATCAGGGCAAATGATCAGGAAATCAGGTTTAGAAATAGACAACTCAACAGAACTCTCAGCATTGAGCAAATTGAGATACTCCCTTAAATTGAATTTGACTTTTCCAGGTTTTAATCTGGGCCTCCAGGTCATCCCGAATTGGGATTGTAAACAATTAGAGCCATTTGCCCAAAGACAAATGGCTCTGATTGGATGGGAGCTCAAGCATGCACCATTGAACTGGGGAAAGGTGATTGATTACCAGTGTCCTGGGAGGGTTCACACAGCGGGGCATTCTCATTCTTTTTAAAAAGAGAAAAAACATTTACTTTCATTGACTATCATTGACTACCTTGAGCCTGATTCAGCACCAGCTGAAAATGTACATCCAGTTGTTGAATCAGCCCCAAGGTAGACAATTAAAGTGACAATTTTCTCTCCAAAAAATGAAGCTTTAAGGAGGAACATCAGACCTTTTTTGATGTTCCTCTCAGATAATCCCCTCCCTCACTGCATTTTGAATGTCATTTTCCTAAACGCTGACATCCTGCTAAATTCCTGGCCCACTTCCACCCCCTCCCCACCTTAGGTGTCCGCTAGCCGCCCCAAGTGATGGAGCATACGCACCTCTTTGCATGCATTTGCACCCAGTGTCATTGCAGCCTATGTAATGACACAGCGCATGTGCGAGATCTGAGGGGCGATGCAGTATCTGTCAAGAAGCCAAAAGCTTCCAAGATGGAGCTGCCCTATGAAAGTCAGCGAAAGAGCGGAGGGTTGCCAAGTGCAATGTGACCGGAAAGGTACGTTTTTACTATTCAAATGCTTAACCGGAGGGGAAGGGGGGCTGGGCAAACCAGGTTTGGGGAGTTATTATTAACTCCCCAGACCTACAATGTTCCTCTTAAATTGCTAATGTCAGTCTGGCCTCTATTAGTTCTGGTTCTTCTTCTCCTAATTCTTTTCTCACCTGGCTCTGTTTTGTATCTGATGTATGTATTTCTATTAACATGCTTGATTTCTTCCTTATCCTCATGCTTTCCCAAAGGAAGCCTAACACAAAACATGTTAGATTCCTACTATTTACAGGAGCTCGATGAGGAGGAGGTATTTTGCGTCTTCTACATGTTCGCTTCTCTGCTTACTTTTAGGCTGGTTTATGTAGGACTTTTTGAGTATTCATTTTGTTGACTTGTTGATCCCATTAGTGAAGGGCTACCAATTTATCAGTTGATACATACAATGATTTATAATTTATAAGGCATTTATGGCTTAAAATCTCCAATCATCACTAAACCTGCATAGGTTAATCAGAAGTATTCTTAACCTTGTTCGTGTTAGTAATCTGAGCCGGCTCTCATCCCCCATTTCACTAATTATACCCAATCTATTCTTTCCTAGTGTCCTAAGGGAAGTGTTACTTGGACAGAAATACTGAGGTAGGTAGAGTCACAGCCAGAGAAGAAATGTCAATGGACACAAAAGCCAGTATGCTCTCAAACTGGTACTCAAACTTCCCTCTGGTACCATGAAGAACTGAAGCCAAGCTGCTGCTCCATGTGAATGCACTGAGTGGCCAAGTCAATAGACTACACACATCTTGGAATGAAAGATCTCTATGAAACAGACCTCTACCCCCTATTGTTGGGTGGAAAATAGAAAGAGGTACTCCAAGAAAAAAAGTTTGCTTCCTTTATTTTAAGGTGCCGTTAGATATCAGAAGATCCTTACCATTCTGATACAGCAAAAATCCAATCACTCTAGTCTAGTGGTTCTAGCACTTGTTGTATAGCCAGTCAAGCTTTCATTTCTGGCCTTAGATTTGTATGTAATTAAATTGGTGAATTGGTAGCCTTGTTTGCATGCTGTTTATATACTTTTAAATATATATCTACTAAATTTTGGTGTGTTTTAAAGAGAAGCAATACCCTACCTCGAGTTTATAAGATTCTTGGTTCACCTCTTTATGGGACATTCTGAATTGAGATGCTGCAAATTCTTAGTAGTTGTTCCTCTTTAAATGCATTACATACTAATGATATATTTGGTCATATTGCCGTTAAAACAGCTGCTAGTGTGTTTACCCAATAACTAGTAATTGGCATCAAATGTGAGTTCTTAAAGTTCTGGCTTTCAGAATTGCAGTGAACTCCATTTCACTTCCAAGTGAAGAAGTCCAGACTTGATTTACAGCCATCACTGAGGCCTATTTTATTACTAAAGCAGATAACATTGCTAATGCGCTGAGACTGAATGGTCTTCTTTATGGAGCTACCTCTGGTGCCTTTTTTGGTTATGTGACACAAGTTCCTTACCAGCTGTCAGGGTCGAACTAGGAGGGTGTGCCTGATGTGCTTAAAGGGACTCTGTAGGCTAAGTACATATACTATCATTCAGCAGCTCACCTCCCTTCCTGTCAGAATGCAGCTGAGTAGTGTAGTGGCACACCCCCTGAATACCATTGCTAAAGACCACCAATCATATTAGCATTTGAATCGCCCATGGCTGCATGTGTGCTTGTTGTTGTGATTTGGTGTCACAATCACAGCTTTGGAACAAGACAATATAGCCCGCACCCCTCCCTTCACTATTGATCATCAGAGTGTAGGTTAGAAATGACTCTGCTGGTGTGTAACTAATTCGAACCAATGTGTAAGAACTCTAGCAACAGGGAGGAGCACAGCCATAGTGTTTAAGGATAACATCGGGCTCTTGCAGACCCTGCCTATTATGCTGATTATTATGCGGAATCACAGCTCTGAGGGCCTTGCCCCCTTTTTCATAAAATAGATCATAATGTGAAACTGTAAACCTTGATATCGTGGCCATTCCTTCTTTAATTTAAAAATGGAAAACCGTTTAGAACATTGCCAAACATAGCCCGACACATTGGTCTAGCAATTGCCTTTGCCTTCTGTATCCCATAGCCTAACTATGCAGTCATCAGTAGTTTTTGTTCTAGGCTAAGTATCACGACTGAAATTCCTCCAGTAATACAAAATCGTTGTTATATTGTTATTCTTTTCCTTTCACTTTAGAAAGCCATGCATGAGTTTGAAAAGGAATGGAAACTCTCGGGTATACAGCGGATCTTCTACAATAGCCTTGTTAGAGAGCTGGGGGGCTTTGGCTCAGAAGATGGGAAATTCATTTGGCCTACCAGTGTCACTAATACTTTAGATGGTGATCTTGTCATTAAAGATACAGGCAATCAGCAAATCCAAATCTTCTCTCCAGCAGGACACCACAAGCAAACCTTTAAATATGGATCTGAAAACACCAAATGTCTTGGCGATGTGTCATGCACAAAAGAAGGCCTTCTTCTTGTGTCAGATGGATCTAAAGGTATTAAGGTGTTTACTAAAGAAGGGAAAATGATCCATCTTTTAAAATCCTCCAAAGAAGACTGGAAACATTCCTATGGACTGGCTGTAAGGCCCAATAACAGTATTGCAGTGACAGACTGGACTGATGGGGGAAAGGTTCACATTGCTGGGGTGGACTGGAGAATGAATGCTATCCTGAAGACAACTGTTGTTGAGGGACTTCGAAGACCAGAATATATTGCAGTCACTAAGGTATGCTATATAGTTGCAGTTACTAAGGTATGCCATATAGAAAGGGTTTACGAAAAGCACAAATCATAAAAATAAACAAAATTTGTACAATGCAAGCAGCACTCAGAAATAAGGCCCTGTCATTACTTTCCTCCAACTATCTTTAAAGGTTATGTAGAACTGTGAAAAAGTCAATATAGTCAATATAGTGGCATATACAGGTTATTGTAGTTTGAATAGCCCTAAACTATTATTTTTATACAGACCAGTGCACAGCACATTCAAAAATAATTAAACACAATGCAAGCAGCAGTAAAATATGAAAGCCCTGTATTCTATCAACTGAGCAAAAGGGCATATACAGGCATTTAAAAAAAAAAGGAAACTTACCTTACATCCTCACCAGTTGATCGCCTCAAAATGTACCGTATTCCATAAATCCTGGCCTAGGTTTTGCCCATGCCCCTAGAGTTACCTATTAAGGGGTGCCCCTGTCTATGGGCCTCATTGTATTATTGTTTCACCTCAAGGGGCTACATTAAAAAGCAAGCCATGTGGGGTGAACCATGGCTCCCACTTGTTAGGGCAGTGATTAATCTAAATCGTCTTACAGGGGGCCTCCAGCAGACATCCTGCCCAGGGGCCTCCATCACACCTATTCTGGCCCTGATCCTATGGAAATTACAGCAAAAGCTACTTACTTGCATTTTAGGAATGATACACATTCTCTTTTTTTATACCCATCTGTAGACACCCTGCAGTGCTTGCCAGAAAAATATTTAACAAAAGGGTTGGGTTGTTGTTGGAAAACCAAAAGTATTGTACCGGGTATAGGTCAACCCCAGTTTTGCAAGACCTCCAAGTAAGACCACGTCATAGATCAAAGCAACAGTCTATACCATAAAGTCTAAAATTTCAAGACACTTTATTGCATTGTCAATATTATTAAAACAAGGGAAGACGGGGGTGGCTAAGCCATTCCTCCTGCCCTTGGTAGGGATCAAATATCCCAATCTTTAGCATTCAATGCATTAAATACTTAGATTAATATGTACAGAGATGCAATAAGCTCTTACAATCAATGAGCTAGATTAATGTAATAATACAAAGAGAGAGACTTTTTTGCTGCAATAATACAAAATCATTCCTATTAACATGGGATTGTTAGGCGATAGAGGTAGACTAGTTTTGCCCTGCTCGGGGCTTCTTCTGTACCTCTTTGCACTTCATAAAAAGTTCGCCTATACAGTGCATCAAGAGAAAAAAGAAAAAAAAAAAAAACAGAATAACAAAAACAAAAAAACACATACGCATCAGCATTAGTTCAATAGGATCGTCATCATTAAAAAAAAAAAAAATATATATATATATATATATATATATATATATATTTTTTTTTTTTTAATCGTTGAACATTTATATAAGCATAAGGAATACCTGATATTCACATATCATCACTGAGTACTGACTGTATGTCAGACAGCAGGGAAAGGAAAAAATGTGGAATCCTAAATTCAAGCTCCCATCTACAAGATAGGAAAAAATATACAGGGCAGCTGATCAAAATAACGTCCTTGCTAACCTTACCACCATTCATTAAAGAGAAATGTTTACAATCAATGTAGCACTTACTGCGATTCAGCGGCTGTATTAAAAGCGAGGATTTGGTGGAAGTCTCCGAGTCACAGCGTGTAATGTGGCTGTTTGGGAGCAGGGTGATGCCCGTCTGGTCTCACCTCCTTCCTAGTTCCCCGCACAGCCCGAATGTGAAATGCGCATGTGGTGCGCCCTTAAACAGACGCGCGCCAACGTCGCCTTTGAGGTGCCGGCTGCTTCCGGGGCGAGCAGGTCGCATAGGTAGCGTCACCGCCGTCAACGGAAGCTCCGCCACCTCGTCCTGGGGGGTGACACGCCCAAAGGGGGAGGAAAGGGGCGGGGCAAGGTGGAAGGGCCTTTGAGAATCTTTATCATGTTAAGGATTCACCTTGGGTCAATAGAATCTTTTATGATGTCCATTATATAACTGATATGAAAATGTAGGTGTGTGATAACATGTTGAATGTCTCGTAATTGCTATAGAGCCTTGATGTAGCTAAGCTCTGTGGATGTAAGGGGCAGGACAATAACAACATAGCCTAGGGGCAGATGATGATGAGGAAGACTACTCCCAACACTGGGTGTGACATAATTCCATGAAATCATAATCCAACTCATTCAGGCTGTGTGGTTAGCACTTGGAATTGTGTGTCATTGAGTGCCAAGTTCTATTTAATGGAGAGAACACTACTAGTCCAAACATGTAATATTTACACGTTGTTCTATGAAGCATATGTGTGGTCGATAGAGGTGCTTACCTTACCAAGTGTTTAGCTGGGATGGGCTGCTCAAGTCTGAGAATTATGTTTTTATATAATATGCAAAGTATGTCATTACTGCTCTTGAATAATCTCCTGACAGCATCATACTGGATATCTGTCGATGGAACTATGGCATTATAGATGTGCCATTATTAATACAGATTGACGTGTCTGTGGTTTAATAAGTGGCATAAGTTGCAGGTTAATAACGGACCTGTCTTTCTATCTTTGGTTTATTTAAATATGGATTACCTAATCAATGTTTGCCAAGAAATGTCGGTGTACTCATCTTAGACAATGACTCATGAATACCCAAACCTAAAAGCAAATTTGAGGGCTATTGTGTTCCTCAGCAGATGGGATTTCCAAATCCGGATTCCCCGGGAGGTGAGGGAAACAGTGACCCTGGTGGACTTTTATGTAGTTGAGTCTCTTTTAAATGCTAGAGAAGGCTATGTCATAGATGTTCAAACCATAGCAGGTTTTCTTGGTTCTGGGTGAAGGTCCGTTCCCAGCTGGCATGACTCCCTAAAACAGACCTCCAGTCATGGCCACTACATACCATACTCCTCCTCCAGATGGCCACCTGCAAAGATCTTTGAAGGAAACCTGAAAATCAGACAGGAATACCACCCTGTCTATGTTTCCTGCCACCCAGGTGCCCACATGACTGCAGTGGCCAATAGGGTCTGTCAGGCTGGCATGTTCTACACTGTATATAGCATAGGCATGTCCAACGGTGAAACTTATTGTGTCTGCATAGATCAGTTAGTATAGGGTTGTTGGAAGGAATAAGTGATAAACATGCATCTATAACAAATCATTTTATGTATTAGTGCCCTCCCCCCGTGGCTGTATAATGGGGACAATATGGGTGGGTCTAAGGGTAGTAGTCAATTGGGCAGAATGTAGTCCTTACCCCTTGAATGTTAAGGAAGAAAATGCTGTTCTGGCATGGGACTCTAAAGTGCCCAGAAATGTCTGATGGAACCTGCTGACAGCTCTACATTTTGCTTCTGTCAGATCTTTAACAAATAGTATAGTAGAGCATATGCATTAGTGTTTGAGTAGATCCTTTCTCTTCCCATTCTTTTTCCATCATTTGGACTGATCTTTTTAAGAATGCTTATCATTATCGTTATCCCTGTCTTTACACGAAGAAGGCCGTTTTTTAATGGCATTATCTAATACTATTTTCATTAGCTCTGTTAGCTTCTTTCTTTGCTACCTGATCAGTATTGCCCTGTCTATAGTTATAAATGCTGGTTTATAGAGATGGCAGAGACCAAGTAGAAAAGCTTACCTTGGACTTGATATAATTCTATCTTGTTTTCTCTTGCAGGATGAAGATTTACTGGTGACAGAGGGGCAGCTCTTTGGACAACATGCAGGCTGTGGTGTCAAAATGATAGAAAAGGAACGCTCTAATATAAAAATAATAGGACCCAATGATGGTACACATTGTAGTTTTATAAACCCATCTGGAGTCTGCGTGGATAGTAATGGAAACTTTTTTGTAGCAGATAAAGAAAAAAACAATGTCACTCTGTTTAACCCGGACTCATCCCTAGCGGCTGTTGTTGTGAGTCATGATTTAGAGGGGCCCTGTGGGATTACCGTGACACAAACTGACCTTCTGGCTATTACAGACTGCTATCATCATACTGTGAAATTATATAAATATAAACAAGGAATACCACTTTAAAGAAGGAGGAAGTACAACTTGAGGAATAAATAAGGTAACCACATGTGTGGTTGTGTAGAACAACATATAATACAAACAAATCACTGTTTGTTAATTTACTATAAGAATAATAAAGTAAATATATATATATATACATTTAGTTTTTCCCATGGTATTTTATATTTTCCACATTCATCCAGTAGATGGCAGTGCCCTAAGCAAGAGCTGCTCTGCATGATGAATGTTTTATGTAAAGAAAGCTATCACATAACTCAGAATTTAAAGAGGAAAAACACACCCCCGGTTTTCAATTTTTGGGGTGTTGTTCCTCTCAGTGGGGGTATCCCATTTCGCTGTGTGTATGCCCCTAGGTGACTCAACTTCCTGTCACTCCCACGACACAGACTTGGACGAGAATGAGCGCGCTGATTTGCTAAGTGGTCTGCTCAACCAATCAGCGCGCTTGCTTTCACTCGGCTCCCTATGGTTCCGCTGATGAGCCGAGCAGTGCCGAAGGGAGCCGAGTGTGCTGCCAGCCACATCCCCTGCTCACCTCCCAGCCTAGGTGAGTGTAACGGGGCTTCTGGGGGGATTTCGACAGTGGAACTCGGATGGCCATGAAGACTCCAGGGCCTCCAATGTTCCTCTTTAAGCATCTGCTCAATCCCCAAAAGTTAAAATGCATAATATGTGCGTTTGCTGATTTCCTCCCCAGACCTACAAAATATGGTTAATTTTTTGGAGGGGTATGTGTACGCTCTTCTTATTTTGGAGGTCTGGGAGGGATCAGCCCACACAATAAGTGCATGTAAATCTCCCCTCACACCTTTGCTGATTCCTGTGTGTTTATGCATTTCATCTGAAGCCAAAGGATCTGCCAAGTCCTGTTTCACAATGTATTGTATTGGCACTTTCCCAAAAGCAAATGCAAACCACAGCTTTTACGTGCACTTGCACTGTGCTCTTCCAAAAGTGCCAGTGGGCTCTTCCACACCCCCCTGACCTGTGGGTAATTGATAAGGGCTTGTTGGCTCCTTAAACCGGACCAGCACCCATTTTACAAAACATGGGTGGTGGTCCACTGCGGGGATCGAGCGCTGTAAAGCACGCAAGCATTACCTTACAATTCGTTTCCTCTGGGAAATGCAGCCCCGCAATTGGCCGGTCGCTGTCACATCTCCCGTGCCGGGGTTTCCACTTTGCCGGCAGCCGTCCATGTGACAGCCACCGGCCAATCGTGGGGCTGCATTTCCCCAAGGGAGCAAGTTGTCAGGTAATGATTGTGGGCTTTACAGCACTCGATCGAGGGGGGGACCCAGCAAGTGGACCAACATCCATGTTTTGTAAAATGGGTGTTGGTCCAGTTTAATACTTTTGAACTGGTATAGGTGTCCTAGGCTAGCCTAGAGGTTAATGTTGTCTTGTGCAAGATTTCAGGATGGCGCCCCCTCCTCCAGACAAGGGAAAAATAGGAATGCAGAAAAAGACAAAACGAGAAAGATGAGGGAATGTGGAAAAGAGCAAAGGGAAAAAGGAGGACGGAGAAAAGGGTAAAAACATGGAGGGGCCATGGGGCAAGGGAAAAAAGAAAGCACAAAAAGGGACAAAGAAATGTGGAAAAACGATGGAGGGAAGCTTAAAAAATGTAAAAAATAGTAAAAACAAAAGGAGGAAATGGAAAGAAATGTAACAGGAAAATGGTGTGATGACTGAGGAAAAGAGAAGGAGACTGTGTGAAAGATGTAAATAACGTGAAAAAGAAAGAAAAATGGAAGGATCATGTGAGAAAAAAGTCAAACATGGAGTGGTGAAAAGATAAAATAGAAAGTGAGACAATAGGGTTGTTTCAGAGCCCCTTTCTCGACATTTTTTTGAGTATAAATTTCCGTTCTCACCCATTTTTCCCCCTCATCTGATTCAGCTGAGCCTTTTTTTCTGCGAGAACTTTTTTGTGAAATGTTCTCATTTTTGCATGATTTTTCGTTTGGTTGCACTACCTCCAAAGAAATGGCGAGAAAGGGGCTCTGAATCAACCCTAATAGAGGAATGTGCATAAAAACACATACACCATTGTAAAAAATATTGAATAAAATCTTATATTCTAAGTATGTCACACACCCCGCTTCAAGATATTCATAACCTGTGGGTATACTGACCTGAAGAGGGCGATCTGCAGAGATGATTGGAGGAAAGTAAGCCCCTCCCGGTCCATAAATACCTGGGACCTCCCATTCACTCCCCAGTCTTCATCTCTGCAGGACGGCGAGCAAGCAGAAGATGATCTCTCCTCCTTGCAAGGGGGTTTTCCAAGGTAGCCGGGTCTACCCCCGGCCTATATTATTTTATTCCCACTCGGACTTATTATCCCTGTTTAATATATTTAATATTCACATGCCTCCTCAGTTTTGACTGCGGTCCGGGTGATGGTATTTTAGGAGCTAGGCTCCGCTGCGAGACCCTATTTAGAGGGTAGGCGGTTATGCCGGGTTGGTGACCCCGGTTTGGGATGCCCTGTCCTTAAAAATTTTACCTAAAAAATTTCCCTCATTTACCTCCTCCCTCATAGTTAGGCTGGGGGCCCTCCTTTCTTAGATTCTGAGGAACTTATAGGAGTAATCCCTCATTAATTTGGTTACACTGCTATTGGTTGTATGTGTGTCTGTTTGAAATGTAACTTTTACTGGCAACATTGTTCATAATACACCTATGTTTTACCTCAGAAGGCGGAGGGGAGGGGCTCTCCCCTCATGCTCTTCTGTCAGGGGCGGGACCGGGCCTCTTGCAGAGGCCGCGGCCCGCGCCCTGTCTCTATCTAGCCGGTCTCATGTGCTCTATGAGGAGACGGGGGCAGCTATACCCCGCGTCTCCGGCAGATTGTAGGTCAGCGGAGGGGAGCTTTCTCCCCTCACACGCTGTGTCATTGGGGGCGGAGCCGGACTTGCGTGCGTCGCCGTGGCCCGCCCCCTATCTTGCCTGGGCACCGCTGTGGAGCTTTGGCTCCTATCTGCCTATCTCTAGGGGGGCGGGGCCGGTAAAGCGCGCGATCCGCGCAGGCCACGCCCCTCTTCTCTGTCTCTCACTGCTGTGCAGTTACCTCACGCATCCGTGCTGCATGCTGCTGGGCTCTGGTCTGGTCCGGAGGTTCTGTGAGTGGCCCTGTGGGCCTTTTGTCATTTTTATTAGTATCCAAATATAGCTTTTGGTTTCTAATTATTTTTTATCTGTGTTTTAGGTGACTTCTTCAGGGAATAGTTATAAGGGGGTTTCTCCTGGTCCTAAGTCCCTGGGTACTTTCACTGGGTTCTTTCCTACAAAATTCCTCCCATTTAAAAAGGACACTATGGGGCGTGGTTAAGATGGCCGCCTAGTCGGACGTGTCTGCTAGGGGCTCCTGGAAGAATCCTGATTTATTGCCTTCTGGGCTACTGTGGGCGCATCTGGATACCCCAGTCCCACTCACCTGAGTGGAAGAATCACACCTGTGCCTTGTGAGACCTGGGGCTGTGCGGTGGAGGCGGCTCCCGGGAGTGGACGGAGGCCTGTGGGATCCGGAGCAGCGGCTGGCTGGTGGAGGAGACGCGCGGGTCCGGCACGTGGAGAGCGGGTGGAGGCGGGTGAACAGGACACCATCCCCTGGAAGCCCCGGGCTGCGGAAAGAGTGAGGAGCGTGCCCGGTGGTCGCGGGTGTGTGGCCGAGGTGAAGCCAGCGGCGGGGCGGCCGGCGGCTGCCAGTCGGTGGAGAGGGCGGGCGGCCCCATTGCGAGCGGCAGAGCGGCGGCGGAGGTGGGCCTGCCACTATATAACCGGGCAGCGGTGGCTTTCGTCAGGGTCCCCTCCCGGGTGTGCTGTGTGTCTCCCTGTCGAGGATTGCAACCGGCGGCGGTTTGGCGCGAAACGGGAGTGAGGCCAGCGCCATCTTGGAAAGGTGAGGGGGAGCCGAGAGGGAGCTGAGGCTGTCACCGGGACATTCGTCACTGTGCTGGCTTGCGTGAGAGAGGCCGGTGTTGTCTGGGGCTGCTCCTGTAATCGTGCCCCTTCGGTGGGAGGTGTGGGCAGTCAAAGGGGTGAATAGGCCCCCCCGGGAAGTACCTGAACACTCCTAAGCCCCATATTGGAGAAGTTGGGGCAGTCGCCCTGGACCCCCTCCCCCAGTGAAACAGCGCAGCAACTAATCCTGAGGCCCTGTATAGATGCAGCGTGGAGAGGGGCTCCTGAGGCCCTGAATGACAGAAGGCTGAACTCTGCTGCCCCAATATTATATGATATTCTCCCGGCGGCTGCGTGGCTGCAGCAGGTCTCCCTGGACCTCCATATCTGTGCGGTGCCTGTGGGCCCCCTGCCCCCCCCCCGGTCCCGGGCGGCAACAGGAGGCTTATTGAACCCTACATTTGTGCTCCCTGAACCCCCCTGCCGGCACGGCATCTGCATGCTCCCTGAACCCAAGGCCTTGCTCCTTGTATCCTATATCTGTGCAGCAGCGGAGGACTCCCTGAATCCTATATCAGTGCAGCAAAACAAGCTCCTTGTATCCTATATCTGTGCAACAGATGAGGGCTCCCTGAATCCTATATCAGTGCAGCAAAACAAGCTCCTTGTATCCTATATCTGTGCAGCAGCTGAGTGCTCCTTGAACCCTGTATCTGTGCAGCACCTGAGAGATCCTTGAACCCTATATCTGTGCCGCAAATCAAGCTCCTTGAACCCCATATCTGTGCCGCAGAACAAGCTCCTCGTACTCCATATCTGTGCCGCAAAGCAGGTTCCTTGCAGCAGCTGAGGGCCCCTGGGCCCTATATCTGTACCATAAAACGGGCTCCTGGTACTCCTCAGCAGTGCCGCAAAACAAGCTCCCCGGACCCCCATCCTTGTGCCGCAAAACTGGCTCCTTGAACCCTATGCCTGTGCAACAGCTGAGACATTCTTGACCCCTTTATTATTGCAGCATCTGCGGGCGCCTTGGGCCCTGTATCTGTGCCGTAAAACAGGCTCCCCGTGCCCTATACCTGTGCAACAGCCGAGAGCTCCCTGGACCCTCTGTCTGCGCATCATTTGAGAGCTCCCTGAATCCTATACCTGTGCCGCACAACAAGCTCCTTGGGCCCTGGATCTGTGCAGAAACTGAGCACTTCTTGAACCCTATATCTGTGCAGCATCTGGGAGCGCATTGAACCCTACATCTGTGCAGCAAAACAAGCTTCTTAAACCCTGCACGCCTTATCTCACGTATGTCAGGAAATAGGAAGCGTAAATCCACAGTGATCAGTTGCAGCACGCAAACAATGGAGGCTCCAGGCAGAGCTGGGCAGGAGCCTTCTAATCTGGATACTGCGGCAATCATGGCTGCCATTGCCTCCTGTCAAAATGCCCTTACGACTAAATTCGACACTCTACAGGAACAATTCAACTATTTTCGCCATGACCTGGATAAAATTCGGGACCGTACAGGGGAGAACGAGAGGAGAATTGGGGAGACGGAGGATCGTTTGTCGGTGCAGGAGGGGGAGCTGGCGACCTTACGTAGACAGGTGACGGTCCTTTTGGGAAGGGCCGAGGACTCTGAAAACAGGAACAGGAGGAATAATGTTAGAATCCTGGGACTACCTGAAAAATCGGAGGGCTCCTCCCCGGAGGAGTTCGCTGAAAACCTTATAAGAGGCATCCTGGCGCCCAGAAACCTGACCAAATTCTTTACAATAGAAAGAGCACATAGAATCCCGCTGAGGTCCCCCCCGCCCGGGGCCCCGCCAAGGCCATTTATATTCAAAGTCCTCCATTACAAGGACAGAGACGCTATACTTGCCGCGGCCAGGGTGAAAGGTACGGTGTCTTATGAGAACGCCCGGCTGTCTTTCTATCCGGATTTCACATCGGAGGTACAGAAATTGCGGCGCTCATTCAACGGTGTTAGAGAACGGCTTAGAAAGAAGAAGATTAAATACGCCATGCTGTTCCCAGCGCGGCTACGTATTCAAGATGGAGAGTCTGTTAAGTTCTTTACCTCAGCCGAGGAAGCTAACACATGGCTTGACTCTCTGCCAGGGGCCTGATGAACTGGGCTCTGACCGGAGAGAATAAACCAGCCATTGCCTTGATCTGTTTTTTCCCCTTGTCCGGCCTGCGCCGGTGGCGGGGGTACGCCTCCTCTGCTCTCCCGGGAGCCCCACAGCTGGGTATCCTGGTGAGACCCCAGGTGGTGCTTTGTTATGCTTATTGTTTAAGTTACTGAAGTTGTGTCTTTTATGATGCCCAATTAGCTAGTGTATCCTGTCAGCAATTATTACAGGGGAGCCAGGGCGTGACAGGCGCTGTCGCCCCTCCATCCCTTTCCCTCCCATCTCACCTGGTACCCGTCCCTGTCCCTTCTCCCTCCCGCCCCCCCCCCCGGCCCCCCCTCCCACCCCCCTATATCTGCCTCTCCTAGCCCTCGCTAATGAGGTCTGGGAGTCCCATAAGGATCCTCCCCCTTCCTCCTCCCTGATCGCCTCTGGATGGCTCTGGGAACCCGTGGCGGATAATCCGCTGACCTGTATTTGATCGGCAAGCCCGTCTTTTGCAGACCCCTGGGCAGCGGGCCTGTGCACCCCATTTGCACATAGTTAAACCGGTGTTGTGTTACTTTGTTGGGGGATATGATGCTCGCCAAGGTTGGGGGTGGTGTAGCTGGGTGGGGGGTGGGCCCGGGGAAGGTTTACAGTTTAAATGTTGTATTATCTGTTTAGCGCGTTGTTGTCTATGTGTTGGTATGACTGTGATGTATGATTACTGGACTCGAGTAATAGGAAGATTTCTGGGGGGGAGGGTGAACCGCGGAGAGGTAGCCCTTGATAGTAGTATCTTAAACAGTAATAATGGATGAGTGTAAATTTCTCTCCTGGAATGTTCGGGGGCTTAATGATAAGATCAAGAGGGCTACTGTCCTCCAGTTTGTTCGGAAGCATAAACCTAATGTAGTGATTCTCCAGGAGACCCATCTGGTGGGCCAGAGGGTGTTGGCGTTGAAGAAGCCATGGATCCAGAGCTCCTTTCATGCCCCATTCTCAACTTACTCAAGAGGAGTGTCGGTGCTGATCTCTAAGGGTACCCCGTTTACGTTGTTCTCAGTACACATTGACCGAGAGGGTTGTTATGTTATCCTTCATGCCAAACTAATGGATACTGATATGATAATAGTCGGAGTATATGTTCCCCCACCATTCTCTGCTAGGATCCTAGATAGAATAATGGAGAAAGTATTTTCCTACCCCCCAGCCCCGATACTGCTATTAGGGGACTTTAATATGGTTTTGGATTCAGCGCTGGATAGGATGAGTAAGAATCCAGGCCCCAGGACCCAACTGTCAAACTGGGCCGAAACGCTGGGGCTGCAGGAGCTTTGGAGGTGGAAACACCCCACCGACAAGGCGTACTCTTGTCACTCGGTTACGCACAAGTCCCTGTCCAGAATTGACCTCGCGTTCTCCTCGCCTGAATTTCTAATTAAGGTAGCGACCTGTAGTTATCTCCCGAGGGCGATCTCGGACCACTCACCCTTATTGCTCACAGCTGGTCTGTCACTGAGGTGGGAGAACTGGGTGGGATGGACCTTGAGCCCTCTATGGTTGGAGGCCCCCGACATTAAGAGTAGTCTGCAATCCTCTACTGAGGCGTTCTGGGAATGTAATACGGGGGAGACACCGGTGGAAGTAAGATGGGATGCCTTTAAAGCTGTCACCAGAGGGGCGGCCATCAGCGCTATCGCTACAGCTAAGAGGAAGAAGGGGAGGGAAGTGGTGGATCTTGAAAGCAAGCTGGCGCGGGCGGAGGAGAAGTTTAGTGAAACTTCAGATAGCAAGGACCACTCAACACTGTTGGCATTAAAGAGGGAATATAATCTGCTTTTGACTGACTCGGCTAGGAAACTGCTGCTTTATAAGCAGGCAACAATCTTGATAAAGGGGATAAGAACGGTAAGACCCTGGCATACCTAGCGAGAGCTGAAAGCCAATCCAATCACATTGCTGAAATCCTAGAAAATGGGGCGAGAGCAACGGGGGGGGGGGGGAGGAGATAGCCCAGAGGTTTCTGGAGTACTACTCGGCCTTGTATTCCTCGAGGGCGAGCTATGGAGCGACTGATCTGGGTAACTATCTGGATCAGATTGATTTTCCGAGGCTGACTGAGGAAGATCAGGAGGCTTTGAACTTCCCTATCACCATTGATGAGGTCTCTGGCGCAATTAGAATGCTTTCTAGCAGGAAGGCGCCGGGACCAGATGGGATGCCGGCCGAGTGGTATAAGCAGGACCTGGAACAAGTGACTCCAATGTTGTGGGAAGTGCTGAAACATGCGCTTGAAAGTGGGTGCCTTCCGGCCTCTTTTCATGAGGCACATGTGGTCCTCATTTATAAGGAGGGGAGACCCCCTGACTCCTGCGCGTCCTATCGTCCCATATCCCTATTGAACCAAGATGCCAAAATATTAGCCAAAATACTGGCCACTAGGCTGAACAAGGTTATTCTACATTTGATTGGGCCAGACCAGTCAGGGTTTATGCCGGGGCGTACCACGTGTGTGAATCTCCGTAGACTGATGTCCAATCTCCAAATTATACATGACAACCATGGGAAACGGGTGGTTATATCATTAAATAATGAGAAAGCCTTCGACTCGGTAGAATGGGAGTATCTTTGGGCAGTCTTAGAAAGATTTGGGCTTCCCACTAGTTTTATTACATACATTAAATTGTTATATGAACGGCCAACTGCTCGGATACGGGTCAATGGGTGTTACTCTGATTCATTTGTGTTGCATGGGGGAACGAGACAGGGGTGCCCGTTGTCGCCACTGCTCTTTGCCTTAGCTATTGAACCCCTGGCGATCATTGTCAGGAACTCCCCAAGCATCTCTGGATGGAAGTTGGGAGCAGTAGAAGAGAAGATATCTCTCTATGCAGATGACACACTGCTTTACCTGGCGGATGGCCATGGGTCCCTAGACGCAGCTCTGGACGCTATTGGGGTGTTTGGGGGGTTCTCCGGGCTGAGGATTAACTGGGACAAATCTAGTCTAATGTTAGTGGATGAGCTTGACTCCCCCGACATCTCCTCGAGGTCCCAATTAAAAATAGTCCAACAATTTAAATACTTGGGGATCCTGATTAGTAGGCAACCAAGTGAGTTCATGTCTCTGAATATCTCCCCTGTTGTGTCTAAGTTAAGGCAGCGAGCCGCTCAGTGGGCGAACCTGCCGCTGTCAGTTATGGGCAGAATTAACATATATAAAATGATATTCCTTCCAAAATTTCTGTATATATATCAGGCCTCGCCAGTGTTGTTGCCCGTCTCCCACTTCAAGACATTGGATTCAATTCTGTTTGACTTTATCTGGGGGCAGTCTCCACCTAGGCTTAACAGACAAATAATGAAAGCACAGGTGGTGGAGGGGGGACTGGCGGTCCCGCACATGCAACTGTACTTCTATTCTACGCAGCTCCTGTTTGTGCACTGGTGGCTTTGTCAGCCACATATCAACCCGGTGGTAAGTCTGGAGGTGGAAGTGTTGGGTTCCCCTGGGAGACTATCCCTTTTGGTGTATAGGGGGGTTCGGGGGGTCCGGGAGGCAACCGGTTGTATGAGGGCAGTGTGTAACATATGGGAAAGGGTGACCAAGTTGAACAGGAATCCGGACGAGGCCCAGTATTGGTCCCCCCATGCTCCTCTCTGGAACAACCCCAAGCTCCCTGAGTTGGTTTCAATGCAGGATCCGTAGTTCTGGGATGGAAGGGGTCTCCAGACGCTGGGTCAGGTATACAGGGATGGTGTGCTTTTGTCATTTGATCAAATTAGGGAGACATTTCGAATTTCTCATCGGGACTTCTTTCGCTACCTGCAACTCAGGCACGCTCTGCAGACTCAATTCCGCAGGGACAGCCCGAATTTTTCGGTGTCCCAAGTGGAGAGTGTGGTGAGAGAGTCGGACTTGGGGAAACCTGTCTCTACGCTGTACAAGTGCTTGGTGGCTGGGCTGGAGTCCCCCAGGGGGAAAGTTGAAAGCAAGTGGCAAACTTTAGACCAAACCCTCGGCCGGGATGACTGGGAAGAAATCCTAGATAACCTACACTCATCGGTCATAGAAGCCAGAGATAGATTTATCCAGACCAAGTGGTTGCATCAAGCCTACATCACGCCGATACGTTTACATAGAATGGGATTGCTGGCAAGTGACTTATGCCCTAGGTGTGAGAGGGAGGCTGGTACATGGGAACATGTGACCTGGTCCTGTGAGGTTCTGGCGAGATATTGGGGAGAGGTGATGGACTTGATCGGTGGGGTGGTGGGCATCCGGATCGCTGGCTCGATTTCCCTATGTCTCCTGGGGGTGGTCGAAACACTGTCGGTGTCCTGCCCGTTGAAAGCACTATTTAGGTTGCTGCTCTTTTACGCCAGGAAATGTATTCTGCTTAATTGGAAGCACCCGGTCAAACCATTAGTACAGGCGTGGAGGGCTTTAGTTAACCAGAAACTCGCTATGTACAAGCTGACATACACGGCCAGGGGGGTGCCTGATAAGTTTGAAAAGGTGTGGGGTCCCTGGCTGCAGAGCCAGGACACCGCTTCATAGGACGATTAAGGGAGGGGAAAGCTTACTTAAAGGACGAGGCTGCCCTCTTATGGTAGGGTGAGTCATTGAGCGAGTTAAGTGGAACTGGGGAGACGGGAGAAGCCTCCTGGGAGATGTGCTCTCCGATTGGTTCTTCCATCCCGGTGCATAGTCAACTAGAACCCGAGTCCAGATGTATGTGTGTTGGGTGAATGGTTGTCGTGTCTAAATATTTACTGATTCTGTACTACTGAACTGGGTGCCTCCGGCGCCTCAATGTGATATGTAATGTGTAAGTGTAACTTGTTTGGTGTTATGCCGTTTGTTGAACTGCAAATAAAAAGAAACTTTAAAAAAAAAAAAAAAGGACACTATAAGGGCATCCCGGGTTGCTTCATAAGCGTAATTCCCTCTGTCATAGCGACTCATTAAGTTTACCTTATGGAGGCATCCCAGGAATCCGGGCTCCCCTCGGGACAGTCTCGGAAGTGTTTGGGGTGTGGGGTATCCCTAACTGGGGATGATTTCTTTTTATGTATATCCTGTGCACAACACACTATTACGCGGCAGTCAGGACCCCAGGCCTCTGGGTCAGCACCGCCGGCTTCATCCTCTCCCCCTCCCATTTTAACCCGCGCTCCATGCGATGTTACCATGGAGGGGCAGTCGCAATCTGATGTATGTGCCAGATTAGCCAGTATTGGAAAATGTATTTCCTCTACGGTAGCTAAGAAGGCGCCGGCTAAGAGAAAACATTTGTCCACGGTTTCTCATTATGAATATGATGATACGGATGGTCTGGATTGGTCAGATTATTCTCCTCCAGAGGAAGGGGAGGTGTATGAGGATTCGGATAATTCCGAGGATCAACAAATTGTTGGCGCTGATTCTGATAGGGGGTCAGGAGGTTCCTTGGACACCCCTAACGTTTTGACTCAGATGTTTGAGGTTTTGGCAATCTTGCCTCCGGCGGAGGCCCCCCAACAACAAGGGGAGTTTTATGAGGAATCCAGACCGCGCTTAGAATTTCCTAATCAAAAGCATTTTGATAATATTATTTCCAAGGAATGGGAGAGACCAGCTCGGCTCCCAGGCATTCCTCAGAGTTGGGATAGAAGGTATCCTTTCCCCGCGGACACGGTTAAGCGCTGGGCTTCCCCCCCCGAAGTGGACGCCCCAATTTTGGGGTTATCCAACTCTGCCGTTTTGAATAACCCTGATTGTTCCTCCCTCAAGGATGGTGAGGATAAACGTATTGACCAGATGGCTTGTCATGGTTTTGCCAGTATTGGGGCAGCTATACGGCCAGTTTGTGCCTCATCACTGTTGGTGGTGGCTGCTAGAAAGGTGATCAGGGATTTTATGTCCTCGTCCGGCTTGGAACCAGACAGCGATGAATTCCTTGGACTGAAACGTTGTGAGTCTTTTCTTTCCTTCATTTTAACTGCTCTGGATGATTCATTGATGATGAACAGCAGGGCCTCTGCTCTTATGATTACCATTAGGCGTTCAATTTGGTTGCGCCAGTGGGTGGCAGATTTTGGGTCTAAAAAGTCTCTGACGTCTCTTCCCTTTGTTGGTTTAAGGCTTTTTGGAGAAAAATTGGACTCAGTAGTTAAAGGTGGAAAATTACCTCAATGTAGGAAGCAACGTCGCCCCTTTCGAGGGGCGGCTTCCTTCACCCCTTCCTTTCGGGGAGCTAGAGCGGGAAGAGGGTTTGCCTTCCCTTCTACAAGAGGAGACTCCTGGAACAGGGGCAGAGGTCGTGCCCGTTCAGGATACAGTTGGGGTTCAAAACCCAAGCCCGCGGCCAAGCCCGCTCAACAATGAGGGGGCGCCCTCACCCGCGCGGGTGGAGGGACGGCTGCGACACTTCTCCCAAGTCTGGATTCGGGAGGTCTCGGACAGATGGATCAGGGAAGTGGTGTCTTCCGGTTACATGCTGGAGTTCGAGTCCCGCCCCCCCCCCGCGTTTCCTCACGTCTCGGGTGTCCCCGGACGTACAGGCTGCATTGCAGCTCCGGGCGGCGGTATCGAGTCTTCTAGAAATGGCGGTCATTTGTCCAGTACCCCCATTAGAAAGGGGTCGGGGTTTTTACTCAAATCTGTTCACGGTTACCAAAAAGGATGGCTCCGTGCGGCTCATCCTGGACCTAAAGATTCTCAACAAATTCATCAGGCTGCGAACATTTCGCATGGAAACGTTGCGTTCCGCTATCCACTCTCTTCGTCAGGGGGACTTCATTACGTCCATAGATATCCAGGACGCTTATCTCCATGTTCCCATTTTTCCCGCGCACCGGAGGTTCCTAAGGTTCGCTCTGGAGGATCGGCACTTCCAATTTGTAGCTCTTCCCTTCGGTCTCACCACAGCTCCAAGGGTTTTCACCAAGGTACTTGCTGGGGTAATGGCTCTTCTCAGAGCTCAAGGAATTCGCATAGTGCCATATCTGGACGATCTCCTCATATTGGCATCGTCATTCAGCCAAGCGGAATTGGACACCAGGACGGTTCTATCCACTCTGGAGAGATTCGGCTGGGTGATCAACTACCCCAAGTCCTCCCTTCACCCGTCCAGGTTAATATCCTTTCTGGGGGTGTCTCTGGATACAGATCAGGCCAGAGTGTTCCTTCCTCAGTCCAAGGTTCTTCTGATTCAGGAGTTGGTTCGGTCGCTTATGTCCATTCCTCGACCGTCCATCCGGCTAGGGATGAGACTGGTGGGTCTGATGGTGGCCTCCTTCGAGGCAGTTCCCTTTGCTCAGTTTCACACAAGGACACTACAGCTCCATCTGTTGTCGGTCTGGAACAGGTCTCCTCAGTCGCTGGATCAATTCTTTCAGATGTCCCCCCGGGTTTGCCGCTCGCTTCAGTGGTGGCTGAACTCAACCAACCTGCTGAAGGACAGATCCTTTCGGACTCCCCAGTGGGAGATAGTCACCACGGATGCCAGCCTCTCGGGTTGGGGGGGCTTCTGGAAGGATCTGCTATTTCAGCGTTTGTGGGGTCCCCTGGAAGCCCACGAGCCTATCAATGTTCTGGAATTAAGGGCCATCAGGATGGTTCTTTGTCACTTAACTCATCAACTGCGAGGTTTGCCGGTCCGGTCGGACAATCGGACGGCAGTGGCCTACATCAATCACCAGGGAGGCACCCGCAGCAGGAATGCCCTCAAGGAAGTGTCCCTGATTCTGGACTGGGCGGAGAGCCATGTCCCGTGCATCTCGGCAGTTTACATCCCGGGAGTAGAGAATGCGGAGGCGGACTCTCTGAGCAGGCTGTCAGCCCGCAAAGGGGAGTGGTCTCTCAATCCCAAGGTCTTTCACTCAATTTGTCGCAGGTGGGGGTCACCGGCGGTGGACCTCTTTGCCTCCCGTCACAATCACAAACTTCCGTCATTTGTGTCTCTGGCGAAGGATCTTCTGGCCCTTGCGACGGATGCCATGTCTCTGAACTGGAGGGATCTGGGGTTTCTGTATCAGTTCCCTCCGTTTCCCATGGTGGCCAGAGTAGTGCGCAAGCTTGCTCTGGAGAGAGCACCAGCAATCCTGGTGGCTCCAAGGTGGCCAAGACAGGTTTGGTTCACAGACGTGGTAAAGTTGGCAGAAGATCAGTTCGTTCTGCCCCTGCTGCCAGATCTACTCACACAGGGTCATCTTCGTTACCCGAATTTACCAACGCTGGCTTTGACGGCGTGGCTGCTGAAACCTCCATCTTGAAGGAGGAAGGTCTTTCGGATGCTGTGATTCGGACTCTTATTAGTGCTAGGAAAAGGTCCTCATCATCTGTGTACTATAGGACTTGGAGGTCTTATATTGATTGGTGTGAAACCAGGGCCTTCCCTTGTAGGGAATTCTCTATTTCTAGAATTTTGGAGTTTTTGCAACATGGTCTGGACCTAGGGCTCCAACTCAGTACTCTGAAGGGACAGGTGTCTGCCCTGGCGGTGTTTTTCCAAAAGTTTTTTGCTCTTCATCCGTTGGTTAAAACCTTTTTCCAGGGGGTTACACATGTGCGGCCTCCTAGGAAGCCTCTGATTCCAGTTTGGGATTTGAACTTGGTTCTTTCTGCACTTCAGGGTCCCACCTTTGAGCCTTTGCATGATATTCCTTTGTCTTCCCTTACGCAGAAGGTAGCCTTTTTGGTAGCTATCACTTCCGTTAGACGTGTCTCTGAGTTGGCGGCTCTGTCTATTCAAGCCCCATATTTTGAAAGACATCAGGACAAAGTGGTTTTCCGTTTTAAGACGGACTTCCTTCCTAAGGTGGTTTCGTCCTTTCATTTGAATCAGGATATTGTTTTGCCCTCTCTGTGTCCCAATCCCAGCAATGACAAGGAGAGGGCCCTCCATTCTTTGGATGTGGTTCGGGTTCTGAAGTATTATTTGGTGGTAACGTCTGCAAGACTGATGCATTTTCCGTGGTGCCATTTGGGCTCAAGAAGGGTCTAGCACCCACAAAGTCTACCATCAGCAGGTGGATTCGTCAGGCCATTGTCGGGGCCTATTCTGCTAAGGGGAGAGATCCTCCCTTTCATGTTACAGCTCATTCTACTCGTGCGGTTGGGGCTTCCTGGGCTTTTCAGCACCAGGCCTCTGTTGAGCAAGTTTGCAAGGCCGCTACCTGGTCTTCTGTTCACACTTTTTCAAAGTTTTACAAGGTTGATGTTCGGGCCTCAGCGGATGCTGTTTTTGGCCGCAAAGTTCTGCAGGCTGCAGTAGTTTAAGTTGTGCTTTATACCTTGTTTTGGATCCCCACCCCTTATGGACACTGCTTTTGGATGTCCCACAGGTTATGAATATCTTGAAGCGGGGTGTGTGACATACTTAGAATAATACCATTTTGTGAATACTCACCTTGTAAAATGGGTATTATAAGTATGTCACACACCCCGCTTCAACCCGCCCCTTTTTTATTCTGGATCCTTCATTTTGTGAACTTTGCGTTGTTATGACTTATGTTTGGCTCTTCCTGGTCCCTTACCTTACTGCTTTCTTTATACTGGGGAGTGAATGGGAGGTCCCAGGTATTTATGGACCGGGAGGGGCTTACTTTCCTCCAATCATCTCTGCAGATCGCCCTCTTCAGGTCAGTATACCCACAGGTTATGAATATCTTGAAGCAGGGTGTGTGACATACTTATAATACCCATTTTACAAGGTGAGTATTCACAAAATGGTATTTTAGCAGTACTTATCTCCCACGTCTTCTTCTAGGTAAGCAGAAGGCAGTGTTATTGTATCCAAGAAGGCAACAGCGCAAAAAAATATTCAGTTTTAATTTGCTTCTCTTGACAATAACATCCATTAAAATACTCAACAATGTCAGCCAAGGTCACAGCAATGAGACAAATTAGCTCCCAGGGTCCATTTGTAGCATCCCTGAACATCATGACACTGAAAAGCTACACATGGAATACCCTCATAAATATACATGTGAATTAAGCCGGTGGAACCCACTCCCGGTTGTGGGACAAGGTTCATAAGCCACCAATAAAATATACCCAGCATCAAGCAGAAATATCAACACAATCATACATGTAATCATTTCAGTATATCAAAAAAGATGATAGTCACCAGGGGCATCTCTCCACCGCTGCTTAGCCCACCCCCACAAGTCATCCTCCAATGAGAGAAGAGGATAGAGCCCAAGCTCCCTCCCCCTACCATCATTGTAATTGACCTCGATGGACATGCCACCTCCATCACCAGATCAATAGATCCTAAGTGACGAGCAATAATACCACATATTGTTATTAAAACTGCAACATAATATAATGAATACATGAATTTAAACGGCATAAGAAAAAGGGAAAAAACATGTCTGCAAAGAAATCTAATGGGCATATATCTTACAGATCAAAGAAGATAGACATTTGTGTAAAGGTTTGCCACCTCACTAGATCCAATCATATACATATACACAGTATACATATACACATATAAACACAATCACAATAATGGCATAGAGTATATCCCAAACATATCCAGTATACAGAAACATTCATCCAATAAGCTTGATTGTATCATTTTATTCTTGTAATCTTTTTATTTGATGTTATTTTTATTCTTTTTTCTGGTGTACATAGATCTACATCATACCTGTTGTTTAGTACCCATACTCAATTGTACTATCCAGAAAGTTTTGTGTCAGTCTCCACTCCTAACTCCCATTGTCCTTTTTTTTGTGTTTCACATTTAAAGAGGACCAACCACCCCAGATGCTGGCCCTAGAGCCTAAAAGACTCCAGGGCCAGCTAACTAAATTTTCACCCTCTGAATCGACCCCTATATGTAGTAACCATGTTCATGCCCCACCCACAATTTTTCTTTGATCAAAGTCTATTCGACCTTGGTCTTCATCTAGCTATACTCTGACTTTTCCAGGTCAAGGGGGTTGGTATAGTCCTATTCGATAAATCTAGCAATTCTAGCGTTCTTGAATCATCTTGCCTGTCAGAATAGCTTGGAACACATTCAGCGGGTGAAAGCTTCCTGCTCTCAAGAGACTATTGCCAGCAGAATCTTTTCTATATGTTTTGGTGACTACTCTCCCAAGACCCACATCACCTGTCAAATGTAGATCTAAATATGTAATACTCACCTCATCTGTAGCCATTGTAAATTTTACATTTCATTTATAATCATTAACAAAAGACAGAAAGGCATCAATATGAGACCTATCCCCTTGCCATACCGATAGCAAGTCATCCAAATTTCCTTTTGTAGTACCTGATGTTTCAGTAAAAGGGGTGTTTTACCTTGTTGTGCTCTGAAGTTGATGGTGGAGGGTAGGTATGGCTTCCCTGGGATTTCCCTCTCTGCCTCTAGCTGCACTATAACCCTGGCGACAGGAGGGGTAAATCCCAGGGAAGTGACACCCCAAGGAGCCCACCATTCCTTTGTAAATATCCTCAGAAGAAAGGGTGTGTTCTTGTCTTTTATACAAATTGTGCACTGTATTCTGCTCTATAATAACTAAAGATTTTACATTTATAAGAACTATTTATATTTAGGAATTGTTTCTGAACGATCCTTTACCCTTTAATCAGCTTCTGGCACTGCCTGGTGGCGGCTACAGCTATGTAAATTCCTTGCAATATTATGAAGCCTCAAAAATTCTGATTGTTGGTGGCACCATCTAGTGGCAACAATTGCATATGCAGTAACTATTGGTTGATATTCACAATACTAGACCTCAAAGTATGTCAAATGTCCTTGTCCTATTGCTGTTTAATAGTAGACCCAAATATTATGTTACCTCTGGCCCTAGTGTTATTTATCCTGCCTGTTTACTCCTTACTTATCTACATATTCTACCTATTAACAGTAAAATAAGTGGGAGAAGGAATAGTTGGTTGCAGTAGACAGTTGAAAAAGGAAGCATGAAAAAAAGCTTGTTCAATCCCCCCTCCAGAGGGGATCCTTATGTGTCCTCTGTTTATACTACTACTACTAGACTTCTAAGCCTCGCTTGGAGTTCCCAAATCAGAATCATTTTGAAAGCATGATTCTTAAGGAATGGGAGAGGCCTCCGGTGTTCCTCAAGGATGGGATGGGAGGTATCCCTTCCTGGTGGACGCGGTGAAGCGCTGGTCGTCCCCTCCCGAGGTCGATGCGCCCGTTCTGGGATTGTCCAACACCTCCGTTGTACATTCTCCAGACGCCACCACTCTTAAAGATGGTGAGGACAAACGCATTGATCAGATGGCATGTCATGCCTTTGCCAGTGTGGGTTCAGCCTTGCGGCCTGTTTGTGCCTCACCGCTCGCGGCTGTGGCTACCAGGTTTGTGGTTAGGGACCTGTTGAGTGGTTCCCAGCTTAATCCGGCAAGTGATGAATTCACAGCCCTTAAGTGGTGTGAATTATTTATGACCTTTGTTTTATCTGCTATGGATGACACAATTATGTGTAGTAGAACCTCGGCGTTGCTGGTGGCTATTCGCCGATCGGTCTGGTTACGCCAGTGGGCGGCTGACATTGCGGCTAAGAAATCACTCACAGCGCTACCCTTCCTGGGTACGCGGCTGTTCGGGGATAAATTGGATTCAGTGGCGAAAGGTGGAAAGTTACCTCAGCGTAAGAAGCAGCGTCGCCCCTTTCGGGGGGGCAGGCTCCTTCAATCCTTCCTTTCGCTGTGCCAGAGTGGGCAGAGGTTTTGCCTACTCTAATTTCAGAGGTGATTCCTGGAACAGAGGCAGAGGACGCGCACGTCCAGGCCCTAACTGGGGTTCCAAGCCCAAGGCCGCTGCCAAGCCAGCTCAGCAATGAGGGGACACCCTCACCCTTGCGGGTGGGGGACGGCTGTGGCGCTTCTTCCAGGTCTGGGCCAGGGAGGTCACAGACAAATGGATCTTGGAAGTAGTCTCTTCCGGGTACAAACTGAAGCCTCCTCACAGATTCCTAAGGTCTCGGGTGCCCTCGGATCCCCGGGCTGCGCAGGGGCTGTAAAGAATCTTCTGGACATGGAAGTCATATGCCCGGTGCCTTTCTCAGACAGAGGCCGGGGCTATTATTCCAACCTCTTCACAGTTCCCAAAAAGGATGGATCCATAAGAACCATTCTGGATTTGAAGCTTCTCAACAGGTTCATCAGAACCAAGAGGTTCCGCATGGAGACTCTGCGCTCAGCCATCTATTCCCTTCGTCAGGGGGATTTCATGACGTTCATAGACATCAAGGATGCTTACCTTCAGAGATCAGCACTTTCAGTTTGTGTCCCTCCCTTTCGGTTTGACTTCGGCACCAAGGTGCTGGCGGGCATAATGGCCCTTCTCAGAGCCCAGGGCATTCGCATTGTGCCATATCTGGACGACCTCATCATTACGGCATCCTCTCTCATTCAGGCGGAGCTGGACACCAGGTTGGTGGTGGCGACGCTGGAGAGGTTCGGCTGGGTGATCAACCATCCCAAGTCTTCTCTCTCCCCCTCAAGGAAGATCTCGTTTCTGGGCATGAATCTGGATACCATTCAGACCAGGGTGTTCCTACCTCAGTCCAAGGTGCAGATGGTTCAGGATCTGGTACGTCTTCTCCTGTCCAAACCTCGTCCTTCTATCCGGCTAGGGATGAGACTGGTGGGATTGATGGTGGCTTCCTTCGAGGCAGTTCCCTTTGCTCAGTTCCACATGAGGTGGCTCCAGGTCCATCTATTGTTGGCCTGGGACAGATGTCTGCAGTCATTGGATCAGTCATTCCCGATGTCTCCCTGGGTTCGGCAGTCCCTTCAGTGGTGGCTGGAACCAAGCAATCTGATGAGGGGCAGATCCTTTCTGACCCCTTTTTGGGAGACGGTTACCACGGACGCCAGCCTGTCGGGCTGGGGAGGTTTTTGGAAGAAACATCAGTTCAAGGGGCTGTGGGGTCCTCAGGAGGCTCACACCCCCATCAATGTCTTGGAGCTGAGAGCTATTCGGTTGGTTCTGTCATGCTTGACGCATCACCTACGGGGCTTACCGGTTCAGGTTCGATCGGACAATCGAACTGCGGTCGCTTACATCAATCACCAAGGAGGGACTCGCAGCAGGAGTGCCCTCAGGGAAGTTTCTCTGATTCTTGCATGGGCAGAGAGCAATGTTCCATGCATCTCAGCAGTGTACATTCCGGGAGTGGAAAACACGGAGGCGGACTCCCTGAGCAGGGGATCCTCTCGCCGAGGGGAATGGTCTCTCAACCACAAGGTATTCCGGTCCCTCTGTCACAAGGATTCCGGAGGTTGTATCTCTTTGCCTCACGTCACAATCACAAGCTCCCAACGTTTGTGTCTCTTTCTCAAGATCCTCTGGCCCTGGCAGTGGACGCCATGTCTCTTGCCTGGAGGGATCTGGGGTTCCTGTACCTGTTTCCCCCCTTCTCCATGGTAGGCACGGTTGTGCGCAAGCTGGCTCTAGAGGGTGCGCCAGCAATTCTGGTGGCCCCAAGGTGGCCAAGACAGGTTTGGTTCGCAGACGTTGTAAGGCTGGCAGTAGATCAGTACAGGCTGCCCGTTTCCGGATCTGATCACTCAAGGTCAACTACGTTACCCCAATTTACAAATGCTGGCTTTGACGACGTGGTTGCAGAAACCTCCATCTTAAGGGAGGAAGGTTTGTCTGAGGCTGTGATTCAGACTCTTGTTAGAGCTAGGAAGAAATCTTCCTCTAACATATACTACAGGACTTGGAGGTCCTATATTGACTGGTGTGAGACTAGGGCCTTGCCTTGCAGGGTGTTTTTGCTTCCTAGGATTTTGAAGTTTCTTCAACACTATCTGGACCTGGGGTTCCAGCTTAGTACCTTGAAAGGACAGGTCTCTGCTCTGGCTGTCTTCTTTCAAAGGTCTTTTGCTCTGCATCCTCTGGTTAAGACTTTTTTCCAGGGGGTCACTCATGTGCGGCCCCCTTGAAAGCCTTTGTTGCCCATTTGGGATTTGAATTTGGTTCTGTCGGCCCTCCAGGGGCCTCCTTTTGAGCCGGTGCAGGATGTTGCACTTTCTATGCTCACTCAAAAAGTTGCTTTTTTGGTGGCTATTACCTCTGTTCGGCGTGTCTCTGAGTTGGCGGCTCTGTCCATTCAGGCCCCTTACTTTGAAAGACACTAGGACAAGGTGGTCTTTCGCTTTAAGCCAGATTTCCTTCCTAAGGTGGTTTCTGCCTTCCACCTCAATCAGGATGTAGTTCTCCCTTCCTTGTGTCCTAAGCCTAGAAATGACAAGGAGAGGGTTTTGCACTCTTTGGATGTGGTTCGTTGTGTGAAGTACTATTTGGTGGCCACTTCTCCCTTTCGTAAGACGGACGCCTTGTTCGTGGTGCCCTCCGGGCCCAGGAAAGGTTTGGCGCCCGCCAAGTCTACCATTAGTAAATGGATTCGCCAGGCCATTGTTGGGGCCTATACTGCCAAGGGGAAGGTTCCCCCTTTTCAGATCACTGCTCATTCTACTCGTGCTGTTGGGTCTTCTTGGGCTTTTCAGCACCAGGACTCTGTTGAACGAGTTTGTAAGGCTGCTACCTGGTCTTCTGTTCATACTATTTCCAAGTTTTATAAGGTTGATGTGCGGGCCTCAGCGGATGCTGTTTTTGGCCGCAAGGTTCTGCAAGCTGCAGTGGTTTAAATTTGTGCGTTATTGCCTTTTTGGGATCCCCACCCTTGTTGGACACTGCTATTGGATGTCCCATATGTCATGAATATTGGAAGCGGGGTGTGTGACATACTTGGAATAATACCATTTTGTGATTACTCACCTGTAAAATGGGTATTATAAGTATGTCACCCACCCCGCTTCATCCCGCCCTTATTGTATTCTGGATCCTTTATATGGTGAACCTTTTATTGTTTATATTTTTTTGTATTTGGCTCTTCCTGGTCCCCTTACTGCTTTACTATACTGGGTAATGTGTAGGAGGTCCCAGGTATTTATGGACCGGGAGGGTCTCCTTTTTTTCCTGTCATCTCTGCAGAAGTTCGCCCTCTACTGGTTATAACCCATATGTCATGAATATTGGAAGTGGGGTGTGTGACATACTTATAATACCCATTTTACAAGTGAGTAATCACAAAATGGTATTTTAAGTCACAGCAACCTCTGTACAGGCTTAGCTAGTACCAGTCATTGCCTGTTTATCCTTATTTCCTTCTTTTTCATCTGAATCAGTGCCAAGCAAACTAGGGCTGTAAACTGGATAAATGGCAAATATAATGGAACGAGGTAAGATTATAGGCAATGAGTTTCACACATCGGGATGCCCCTGAGGAGGGATTTTCATGTGCTTCATGCCACTTTGAAGCAGAACAAAACCCAGCATGGCCGTCCAGACACTGTCCTTCCTCCGGGGCATCCCAAATCCACATGCCCCATTGTTCGAACCCCCCAGCTTTCCTTTCCTCAGTCCAACGGTGCATGTGTGGGCTCTTGTCCAATCAGAGATGTTTGCCATGCATATGTCATTTGGCAAACGGCTCTAATGTTTTGCAATGGGGATCAAGAGCAGCCTCATCCCCAGCATCTTTAGGCTGTGCGTGCTCCTGCCCCAGCCATTCAGATAGGCTGGGATTGGAGCATGCGCACAGCTGGAGATGTGTTCGCTTGCGCACCCCATTGCAGAACATTAGAGCCGTTTGCTGAATGATGTTACTGGCAAACTGGGGGTTTCACACAGAGTGGCAAGGAACAAAACCCTAGATGGTCAAAAGCCTGTGTTTTGTTTCACTTTAATGCTGGGGGGTTGTCTTTTTTGGGGCGTGCACTATAGGCCTGGCTACGGGACCCTGTGAAATCTATGTATGCCCCTGGTGAGGTGTTTTTATTTTTGAAGTTTCTCTACTTGTGCACTGGTAAGGAGACCCCTAACCTAGTTCAGGAGTAGGGGGGAGGCAAGTTACCTGCCTGCATGGCAGTGGGTGAGTTGCTACCCGCGATGTTGTGCGAGGGGGGGGGGGGATCCACCGAGTTGGCCTAGAAGGATGATAGATAATGCTGTTGCCCGCTAGAATGCCAATGGCGATGGCGTGCTGGCCCTGTCGCACCGGGAAGTCAGGCACGCTGCAAAACCCAAACTGCTGTTGCAAGCTATTAGCGTAAAACACATGCTGTAAATGCATTCGGACAGGCTTTTTGGTATTCTGCCTTATTGTTTGCCTCTTTTGGAATGTAAAATACACATCTGTGTTAGGATTGTACCCCCAGACCTGTGATTTACTTATCAGCACGCTGCTTCCATGATTCTCATATTCCTGGGACTCTATTTTGCTTCAGAGGGAGTGGTTTTCATGGCCTTGAGTAAAACACAGGCTGATTCATTACTAGCGCCAGGTATCGGCAGGTGAGCGTCTGTACAGAGGTGCTTAGAGCGACCGCTAGTATACGCTGTGATCGGCTATCGGGCGCTGTAACAGAGCCTCTCATTCTCTGTAGTAACCTGGCCGGCATTGATGAATGAGATGTATGTTGGGCGTTCTAACACCAGTACAGCGTTGCAGGGAGCGAAAGGTAGCGCCAGCTCAGTGCGACCGACTCTCAGCGACTCACACCATATTCAACAAAAAACAGACTCTAATGCCAGACCTGTAATGACAATTCTGCAAAAAAATATAAAAAATCAAAAAGTTTTCAAAAATGACCTTTTCTAGGTCAGGAGAGGTGACAATTATTTACAAGAAAGAAAAATCCCTGTTTAAACAGAAGAAAAGGAACATCCATTGAAATTTATGGTAGAGCGACAGGTAATACCTGGCGCTCTGGAAGCTAGAGCGCCGGATCTATACGCTGTCTGTAATAATGAATCGTACGCTACATGGCGCTATTAGAGTCGATCACCAGATTCGCTTTCATAAAAGTGGTATTGCGTACAGAGCCCAGCGTTCACCAGACGCTGCCTGCCGCTTATAAGGCACTACCTGCCGCTATCTCTTGATGAATAAACCCCTTGGACTACAAGTCCCACAATTCTTCAAATGTAACAGGTGAACTCTTTAGCAGCTTTGGCGAAGTCTAAGCAGCCTAATGACCCATCCAGCTGGGAACCTGGCCATTAACCTTTGCTACTGGAAAACAAGACTGTGACCAAACTGAAGAAGTTGAATTTCAGCAAATGGGTTAAACCAGTCACCCATGCGCTTTTTCAACCAAAACCCTTTACAATCCCTGAAAGTACACACATTAAGCTTTCTATGCATATCTGGCTTGTTGTAGTGGAGGCGTCTTTCTGAGACATAATCCCTCAAATAATTCTTTGATTGCACAGGTTTTCTCCAAATGTATAAAAAAGCAGAATAAAACCCACAATTTCCTGAAATATCAATATTCAAACTAGAGAAAAACACTAAATCTGAAAGCCCAAGGTGCCTCGTACAGAAAAATACCCAACATGCATAGCAACTTTTAAGCCTTTTAAATGCCCGCCTACTTGAGATGTTGTAACCCTCTGTTGACAGGTCATTTTCCCCATTTTGAGCTATGTTTAATCGGATTTTTTCAGGAATTTCCAGGAAAATTATATAGTTTTTTTTTGTCGGCAGAGTATGGGCTTTAAAGTGGACCAACACCCAGGGGTGATCGGCCCGGGAATCTATAAGATTCCTGGGCCGATCACCTCACTCACCGCGGGACATCAGAGATCGGGGTGAAACCCCCCCAAAAAAACCCAAACTCCTTACCTGATCCGCCGCCGCTTCCGCCGCCTCCCGGCACGCACGCCGAGAGTGACGCACGGGAGGCGGCAGACGCGCTGTCTTGGACGCCGCTGTCACCCGCTTGGACGTCGGCGGGAATTGGACGGCGCGGTCACGTGGGAGCGGGGAGAGGTGAGTTTTTTGGGGTTTCTGGGGGGTTTCAGAGAGCGGTCGGGGTGCCCCGCCGAAGTGGACCAAAACCCAGGATAGTCAAAATCCTGGGTGTTGGTCCACTTTAACATGAAATGTCTTGTTAGTCATTATTTTTGTGCTTTTATAAAAATGTTGTATAAAATTAAAAAAGAAACTCTAAATGTTGTTGCATTTTTATTTAACATATATATATATATATATATTATATGTCAGGCATACAGTATGTATATACAGTGGTTAGTGCAGACTTAAGGGAATTCGACCAACCAGCTGCCGGTAGGGAATCTAAAAGATTGACTACGTCTTTCGGCAAAGGACTCTGTTTTCTATAGGGAGCACGTGCTGCTGTATCCCCAACGCCACGTGTGTGCTCCCACCCCAGCCATTCAGATAGAATTCAATAGAGAACCTATCAGAGCCCTTTGCCGAAGGATATAAACACGGCAGAGGGCTCTGATTGAATGAAAGCCTGTGCATGTGCTGTTGGAGTGGGAAAAGGTGAGTTTTAGTGGAATAATTGAGGGGGTTACACATGGGGGGCATCCCAAATCGGGATACCAAGGGGGGGGGCATAAAACAAAACCCAGAAAAGTAAAATTCCCGGGTATTGTTCTGCTTTAAACCTGACCAACAGCCTAGTACATTTGGGAAAAGAACTTCCCAAAACTCCGCTGCCTCACAGCAGAGCTTTCTTTACCTGCACCCTAGCTGTGCTGCTGCCTGGATAAAACTGACATAAGCCACAAAGCACAGCGGCAGGAAACTTCCTCTATGCAGGCAGACTGCAGCTTCATGAGAATTCATTTTGTTTTTAAAGTTGACTACAGCAAGAGTCAGAAAAATGTTTTTATGTGCAGTAATCTAAATTGCTCTAGGAAGGAATGCATGTGAGCACTGTTTCTTGTAAGGGTGTTGATCCACGTTAAAGTGGACCAAAAATTACGGAGATTGGCCCAGGAATCTATAAGATTCCCAGGCCGATTGATTCCCCCCCCCCGGGGCATCCAGAATCGGGATACCCCACTGTGTGAAACCCCCCAGATCGCCCATAAACTCTTCTTTCCCTGTCCAACAGCGCATGTGCCAGCAGCGGGCACATCTCTGCTATCCCTCTAGCAGGCTTGTGAACGCGCCAGTCATTGGTGAATGGGCGGCGCGGGCAAGCTCCCTGTTAGAGGGAAGCAGGGGATGCGCCCGCCAGCACTCTCAGATCCGCTCGTATTAGACATGCTCCTGGATGCAGGGGCTCGAGCGGATCTGAGCGCTCTGATTGGACAAGCGCCCATGCATGAGACCGGGAAGAGGTGAGGTTGTTCAGATGACCTGGGGGGTTTCACACAGCGGGTCACCTCCCGATCGGGGTGCCCCAGGGGCACAGACCAAAACCCAGGATAGTAAAAATCCTGGGTTTTGGTCCACCTTAAGCTCATTTCACAGCAGCACAATTATGCAATGTTCCCCTGAAAATGTGACAGCGCTGCCCACAGTACCTATGAGTGATTTCACATATCTGTGGTGTGATTGCAGGCCCATCATGCCATGTTTCAGTGGACCAATCAGGCTCTGCCCACACCTCTGCACTTTCTCTTCGTTGCTGCGCTGCATTACAAGGAAGTTACAACGCAGAGAATACACTGTACATTATTATTCTGCATGGGATAGTTCACACATCTGTGCTGTGTTACACAATGCAGACACCTTTTTCAGTGCAACACAGTAACAGCACAGCTTAATAGAAGCCTATGGCAATGCAGGTATATGCAGTGTATCTGTATTGCATTGCCATAAAATTAACCATTTACTTATTGTGCAAAAAATGTTTTTCTTTTCAAAATGCAACGCAAACCCATTGCCAACGCATCAAAAGTGCAGCATTTGTTTTGATACCATGCACCTCTGCTATACTTACAAAACGCCTGCTCTTAAACTGGACCAAAATCCAGGACTATCCTGGGATTGGGGATGTACCGCTGTGTGAAACCCCACAGGTTGCCTGATCTCACTCATTCTTCCTCGGTCCTATGGCGCATGTGCAGCCTCTCGTCCAATCAGTGCGCTCATATCTGCTCCAGTCCCTTCGTCCGAATCCGAGCGTGCTGGCGGCCCCACCCCCTGCTACCCTCTTAACAGGGACCGTGCCTGTGCTGGCCACTCACAAATGCCTGGTGTGGGCATGCACCCTGTTGGTGCATCATCTGTTGCACCTGTTCGCTCATCCACGCTACACTTCTACTTCACTGCAACACTGCTCTGAGGAAGGGATCCCGAAACACGTGTCAGCAGAAAAGAATACAGCACTATGTCTCAGCATTTCTCAGCGTAACCCTGCGTGGACTACTTAGTAGCAGCTTCACCTTGAGTGCCTCTATGCATGATTGCCAGGTATCTTAAAAAACAAAGGGGGGTGGGAGCAGCTCAGTCACTATTATTTATACAAAATTATTATTATTATTCAGGGCCTGGGAACTAATTTACCGCCCAGTTTAACCCTCTCATCAACTAAATAGCAAGCAACAAACATGTCTAGCTATGTGGAAAGACAGAGATTTGGTTGCATATATCTGCAGATACATGTGGAAGCCACACTGCCCCGGCAAGGCACTCTGTGTTTAGTGTGGTCCCTACTCTTAATTCTGAGTCCCCAAAGTTGGGACATGCAATGCAGACAAATATCTGAGAGCTACGTCATTATCTTAAAAAACCTTACTGAACTCTTGAAAGATTAACCACTATAATCAATGGCTACACTGACTTCATTCATCAACTATTTGCGGGATTTTCTGAATACTAGCCCATTCAGATGAACTTTTATAATCACCAAATTTTGCACAGTATTCGGACCGCTCTCAAAATCTTCTTTTGTATATATTGTATATAGCTATTTCCTCTGTGTGTTAGTAGTAATTGTGTACCCCATATTCTATATATACCATACCTTAGGGGCGTAGCTATAGGGGTCGCAAGGGTCGCCATTGCGACTGGGCCCCTAAGCCAGGGGGGCCCCGCAGACATGGGGACCCTCACCTGGGGGTGGCTGGCGTTGGCGGGACTGGCCGGGCTCCCCCTCAGCCCGGTGATGTGCAGGGTGAGGAGGATGGAGACAGACAGACATGGGGACAGACAGACAGACATGGGGACCCTCACCTGGGGGTGGCTGGCGTTGGCGGGACTGGCCGGGCTCCCCCTCAGCCCGGTGATGTGCAGGGTGAGGAGCAGAAGTCCCAGCAGTAGCAGCAGTTCGGCTCCCAGACGCACCATCCTCTTGATGCGCCCGGCCTTTAGGCTCCGCTCCTCCGCCGCCCCCCCGCCACTCTCCGGAGCCGCAGCACCTCGGAGCCACTGCGGAGCAGGAAGAAATCAGAGCCCCTTGGGAAAGCTGCCAGAGAGCCGGGGCTGGGGGCAGATCAGCGCTGGAATAACATGGGCGGCTGCCCCCCGGATCCTCCAGGTGAGCGGCGCCTGTAGTACTCCTGTCCCCCGGGGCTCGCGAGGGGGCGCTGTGGCGGCTTTCTGGAACTCTGGGTGCGGGTTACTGTCCAGCTCCCGGGCTCCACGTGTGCAGGCTGCCGATCATTCCCGTAATACTCCACAGGTAGGTCCGATTCATCCGGGGAAGTCCTAGCGGGGACGGCGAGCTCCATTAACTGTATCCATGAAGTCAGGTCTCCGCCTCCAAGCGCTCACCTGGAGCATCACACGAGGCGTCCTCCAGAAACCAACTGCCCTGTCTCACCAACTGACCCCCGCCTGTCTCCTATTGCCTCTGACTGTCTCCCAATACCAGTGACTATCTATTGGCTGCTGCTCTGTGAGCGCTCACACTTCCAGCGTGTCAGATCAGCTTTATAGCGCATGGCAGCGCTTGTTGTTGCTGTGTATGTGTGTTACCCCTCCCCCTGTCACCAGGCTGCCCTCCCACCCCCATCCCCTCCTCTGTTACCCACCACCAGGCTGCCCTCCCACCCCATCCCCTCCTCTGTTACCCACCACCAGGCTGCCCTCCCACCCCATCCCCTCCTCTGTTACCCACCACCATCCCCTCCTCTGTTACCCACCACCATCCCCTCCTCTGTTACCCACCACCAGGCTGCCCTCCCACCCCCATCCCCTCCTCTGTTACCCACCAGGCTGCACTCTCACACTTATCTCCTATCCCATCCTCTGTTACTCACCAGCCTGCCCTCCCACCCCCATCTCGTCCTCTGTTACCCTCCAGCATGCCTTCCCACTCCCATCTCTTTCTCTGTTACCCACCAGGCTGCCCTCCCATCCCCATCTCTCTTGCCATCCAGCCCAATTACTCTCTCTCCCTATCCTCTATAACCAGCCTGCCCACCAACTCACACCACTCTACCCACCAGCACATTTACACTTCCTTTCTATTCCACCTGTCACCAGGTTGCCCCCGCTCATTATAAGGTAGGTCGCTGTCACTGATGATGGGGGGGGCCCAGTTTAACTCCTCGCATCGGGGCCCACAAGACTTTAGCTACGCCCCTGCCATACCTTCATGTGGACCTCAATCCATTATATGAATTGTATATAAATAAATGTACTATTTTTTGCATCAGAAACATAGTAGTAGGTGTGCTTTTATTGTGTACTCTATTTAGGTATGACAGGGGTACTTTACCCCTCATTATATGAATGCACCCACCCAATAATTCTTTGTACTTCCTTTTGAGTGCCCTTACCAATCCAATATAATTGCATGCACCTTGTTGGACCTGGAAAGAAGGTGGGTTTTTGGGCAACCAGGGGTGTTTGACATAGTAGGGCATCCCGATTCTGGATGCCCCGATGGGGAGCGAGTATGGGCGAGTGGGTTTTCGTTTTGGTCTACTTTAACCCTTTAAATGCCAAGCACGTAGTTTCTACGTGGTTGCTTCTCCTACCGTTAAGTGCCAAGCACGTAGAAACTACGTGCCTGGCATTTCCCCCAAACAGTTAAAAAATAGAAAAAAAAATCACTTACCTCTGGTATCCCTGTGAAGCCTGGGGTCCCCTCTTCCTGCGGGGGGCATCCGATCGCCCCCCCGTCGTCCTCCGTCTTCAGGGGGGGGCCCGAAACCAGCCGCCCCCCCCCCCCCCCCGTTTCCAGCGCTGATCGCCGATCGCCGCTGTAAAAAAAAAAATAAAACTGTCATTTACTCACCTCCGCGCCCGAGCCTTCTGTCCGGGTCTCCTCTTCACCAGGGGGGGGTCCGATCCCCCCCCTGGGCTGCGCAGTCTTCAGGTGAGGACCCTCTTCCGGGTCCTCACCTCTTGTAATGGCGGCGATGGCCGCCGCCGCTTAGCCCCGCCCATTGTGGGAGGAGCGGGATGACGTCATCCCGCTCCTCCTATACCCCCTCCGAGCTCCGGCATCTGTCAGATGCCGGTGGTGATCGGAGCAGAGCGGGTGTCAGGTGAGGAGGCTCCGATCGGAGCCCCCTCGCCTGTCACCCGCCCTGCGCCGATCACCACCGGCATCTGTCAGTGAAGTGACAGCGGCGAGGGACGTCGGATCGGAGGTGAGTATGGTGTAAAAAAGAAAAATAAAGATTTTTTTTTCTCTGTGTCTGTGTCATTTTTTAACTATTAACCCCTTGTGAACTGGTAAGGGGTCCATGACCCCTATACCAGTTCACAAGGCTGGGGAGATGGCAAGCCACCTGCGCTAGCGGGTGGCTTGCCATTAACCCCTGGCACCCCCATTACCTGCCTCCCCAAAGGCCAGGGGGGGGCAGAAGAGCCCGGGCCCACATGGGCTATGTGGGCTCGTAGGCTGCAGGGTGGGGGGGCCACATAAGCTGGCCCCCCCACTCTGTGCCTACAAGCCCCTTAACCCTTAAAAATAAAAAAAAAATGGGGTCCGCCCCCCCTGGGAGGGGGGACCCTATGTCATTTTTTTTTTTGATTAACCCTTTGTAATCTGTCATCCAGCAGCTATAAAAGGCTTCTAGCAAGTGATCGCCGAGGGACAGAGTGCTCCAGGATGGATGGGAGGTGAGTACAGTGTAAAAAAAAAAAAAAATTAATAAAATATTTTTTTCTTTATGTGTGTCTGTGTCATTATTTACTTTTAACCCCTTGTGAACTGGTAAGGGGTCCATGACCCCTATACCAGTTCACAAGGCTGGGGGGATGGCAAGCCACCTGCGCTAGCGGGTGGCTTGCCATTAACCCCCGGCACCCCCATTACCTGCCTCCCCAAAGGCCAGGGGGGGGCAGAAGAGCCCGGGCCCACATGGGCTATGTGGGCTCGTAGGCTGCAGGGTGGGGGGGCCACAAAAGCTGGCCCCCCCACTCTGTGCCTACAAGCCCCCATAGCTGGTCCCGGGCTGGTTACTTTGGGTAAGGGGGACCCCACGTCAATTTTTTTTTTGATTTTTAAGGGTTTTTAACCCTTAAAAATCAAAAAAAAAATGGGGTCTCCCTCCCCTGGGAGGGGGGACCCTATGTCATTTTTTTTCCCGATTTAACCCTTTGTAGTGTGGATGGTTTTTGTATTTTTTGAATGTTATAAAATACTTGTTTCAGTTAGGGGGGTCTCCTGGGCAGGAACGGGGGGCTACCGATAAATATGTGGTACCGTTCTAATCGGTAGAAATGGGGCTTTCACATGCAATATGATTTTCCTTAATAAAATACATTTTTTATTTAAAATAAAGGAGTCAATTTTCTAAAAAAAATTTTTAATTTATTTATTTTTTTTTTCACTTAATAATATTGTAAAAAAAAAAAAAAAAATTACAAACAAGACATTTCATGTTAAAGTCTAAACTCTGCTGCAAAAAATATATATATAATTTTTCTGAAAGTTACAGCAAAAATGGCGCAAAACATGTCGCAAAACATGACGCAAAATGGGGAAAATGGCCTGTCAACAGAGGGTGACAAAATCTCAAGTAGGCTGGCAATTAAAAGGGTTAATAGTACCTATGCATGTTGGGTATTGTTCTGTTCGGGGGACCTTGCGCTTTCAGACTTAGCTTGTTTTTTCTGGTTTGCATATTTATATTTTAGGAAAAGGTGTTTTTTATTCAGCTTTTTTATAAATTTTTTAGGGAAACCCTGCGCAACCAAAGAATTCTTTGAGGAATTAATTCCAGAAAGATGAGCCCACTACAACAAGCTGGGTACCCTTAAAAAGCTTAACGTGTGTACTTTCAGGGAATATATGGTTTATGGGGGATATTCCAAATGTAAAGGGTTGTTTTGGTTGAAAAATCGCAAGGTGCGCACTTTGTCTGCAGAGCTGAAATTTTCAAGTAAAATTACCGTTATGCGCATGCTTTACTTTGGGGTGTTTGGCAACTCTTCCCTTGACAGAACCTATGCATGTTGGGTGTTGTTCTGTTCGGGGGATGTTGCGTTTTCAGATTAAACTTGTTTTTTCTTGTTTGTATATAGTTTTTTTAGGAAAATGTGGCTTTGATTCTGCTTTTTTATCCTTTTTTTAGGGAAACTCTTTGCAACCAAAGATTACGTTGAGGGATTACTTCCAGAAAACTATGGCCACATCCACAAGCTTGGTACGCCTAGAAAGCCTGAGGTGTGTACTTCCAGAGAATATATAGTTTGTTGGGGGTATTTCAAATGTAAAGGGTTGTTTTTCTGGAAAAACCGCAAGGTGCGCATATTGCATAGCATAGTTGTATTTTATCTGAAAATCTCCTAAAGCGCTGTTTCAGTTTGGGGGAGTCTCCTGGGCAGGAAAGGGTGTCTACCAATACATATGTGGTACCGCTGTAACCGGGAGAAATTGGGATTTCACACGCAATAAGATTTTATTGACAAACTTACATTTTTTATTCCAAAAAAAACTACAATATGTAAAAATTTTTTTTTTGCACATATTTCACCCAAAAATATTAAGAATACACCTAACAAATGACAAACAAGACATTTCATGTTAAAGCCCAGACTCTGCTGAAAAAAACAATATATCATTTTCCTGGGAAATCCCTGGAAATCCCTTCAAAAATCACATTTGAACATGGGGAGCGCAAAATAGTGCAAAATGGTCTGGCAACAGAGTGTGACAAAAACTCCAGGTAGGCTGGCACTTAAAGGGTTAATGCAACGGAGAGGTTGCAACCTGCCTCACTACAGTATTTCGTTGCACCTGAGAAATACATTATTTACACAGTTGTACTTCAGTCGCATGGCAACCCTATTCTCCCGAGTGCTGCTCTGCTCAATGTAATGCCAATGTCAGGGCGCTGATTGGTTCCCTCCGTGTGACACAGCACACTACTATGGCACCCGGAAGTGTTTGTCGTTACAGTGCTAATATTAGCTATAAGTCCAGACCTGATATATTGGCAGCCGGAGAGCATGAAATAGGCGCGCTTCGGCTCTAAATCCGACACAGCACATGCCGGTCACTTTGCTCTGTGTGGAATGTTACAGTCCTCACCCCCTGTCAGTCAGGCGGGTTGGCACGGGCTGGGGGCGGAGTTGCTCAAGAGCAGGGGGCGGGGCTTATTGCTGTTAGAGCGGTCTGTCGCTGTCAGTGTCGGCACGTTCGGCTGTGCAGTAAAGATGCTGTGCACAGTGCGCTCTGCTGGCTCCCAGGCGAGGGTGGCTGCGGCCCGGAGTGAGCTGGCCAGAGGGCTGCAGGTGAGGAGCCACACGCCTGGGTACGTCCAAGGCGCCCTCGGTGTTAATAGTGACTGGTAGGTCATGCTGGGAGTTGTAGTTGCACAGCAGGTGTAGGTGCTTCTTTGGTTGGGCAGAGTTGGGTATACAGAAGGCTAATGCCGCTGCTGGGCTTTGGAGCACGTGCTGGTGTCATTTTCTATGTTGCAGTATGAGGTCAGTGTTTTCAGACAAGTTCTTAAATTACGTTATTATCATTATAAAGTATATGAGACTTATTTATCAGGTGATCTGTAGATCTGCCTAGGTCAAGCTCTAATCTCCTAACGGCTTGTGGACAGGAATCAAATGCATGCCTTTCTGGCATTCACCACTCTGCAGAGCCAAAGCAGTCCTATACATCAGCAGCCCCCCCCCCCCAGTGTTCAGCTGTCAGAAAATGTGTCTACTGTAATGTAGGACGATGAGGATGGGAAAGCCATACCCAGGGCCTGTGGCTCTAGGTATGTGGGGGCCCTTGGACAAGAGAGTCTTAATGGGCCCCAAAGAAATGAGTCACATGATGCCACTTTTCATTTCCACTGTCACAAATGGGTCATCCTCTGCTGCTGATTGCTCTCCAGTCCTAATTGGCTTCCCTATAGCCACCAATTGTCCTCTAGTCCTTGTTGCCTTCTCTACTGCCACCAAGAACCCTTCAGCCCTTACTGCTTGCTCCGCTGCCACTAAAGACTCCATCACACGTCGTTCAGTGTTTCTGTAAAATAATACCATCAAGTGTGAGCCGGAATGGGCCCCTGAAGATGGCAGGGGCCCTGGCAATTGCCCAGTTCTGCCCTATGCTAGCGCCAGCCCTGCCCGTACCTAACCCTTATTGTTAGCCCTGGATCCCTCCCCAGAGCCCGCTGCTGTTCTGTTGCAGATCTGATCATTCCTGCGCATGCTGCCCCTTTGATATTGTGCCTTTCCATCTCATTGCAGTGCACACACAAATGTGTGCTGTGCTGCTGTTGCGGTGCAGTGGCGGCATTACATACCACCTTGCACCACACCTTCATTCCCTGTCCCCCCTGGAGCGGAGGTAGCGGCAGCATGGTCAGGGGCTGCGGTGATCTAGCACCCTCCTCTGGTCCAGCGCTTGTCATAGCCACCCCCCATAGGGTCCCCAGGTCCTGAAGAAGGTGGCTGCAGCAGGTGCAGAACCAGAGGATGGAAGCCTGTGACAGTGGCTATGGATCGGGAGGTGACGATGAGTATGACCTTCCATTGTACCGCACTGCAGGTTAAGTGCAATACATCCGCTTTAACTGCACAGCTCTGTCCCCCAAAACAGCATGAATTTCTTATTTTACTAAAGTCTTTGCCCAATATCCATAAAAACACAGAAAAGCAGGAAGCAGTGTGATGTCTAAATGGCTGCTTTCAGATTTATTGCAGTTATAATTGATAAGGCTGACCACGCCCCCTGCCCAATACTGAGCTATGTGTAACTACATGTATCATCGCTGGGATGCACCATGGGGTGCTGCTGCACAGGCAGGGAACCAAACAGCTGACAATTTGAACGTAGACTGCATCCGGTTCATGTTTTTATGAATATTGGGCTGTTTTGAGGCTCTGAGAATGGAAGGTGAAGACATAAACCTCCTTTCGTGTATAAAATCACTTTTGTTTTTAAAAGTCTGGGACATATGCTGGCTTTGGATTTGATAGACCAACAGGATATTTTCATGCATTACAGAAAGAATGGAATAACAGGAGAGGGATGTAATTTCACCTCTTTACAAGGCACTGTTGCATTGTATAAACTTGTATAAATATATAAATGGCCAATAGAAAAAAATAGAGGGTAAAGTCCAGAGGGCACTGCCTCCATCCGAAGAAAGAAAAATGCAGTCTCCACGGAGGAGAAACCCTCGTTTACCATAAAAACTGTGGAATAGTCTACATAGAAACTGGCCACAGCATCCCCCGCTGATGGCTTTTAAAAAGGTTTAAAGGGGGTAATCGGTGCTTCTAGTGAGATATTATACCCTGAATGATCCTACCCACAGCTGAAGTTGAAATCCACAGACTATCCACATACCCCCAGTAATGTGGGGACTTTTCACCATTCTTCTCCATACTAATAGCAGGCATCGAGGTTGCTGTGTATTTGGCTAGGTGCCAACCGCAGGACAATTTGAGCCCAAAATTGTCATTCCGACACTGTGTGGAGTGATTACTCTCCTGTTCCTAAAAACATTAGGTAACTTTTGTGCTATTTCTTCATCCCATAAAGCTTTTTCTCAAAACATCCTTAGGTAGAATACCACTAAGATATTAAGGCTCCGCCCCAAGGTAGGAACACCTGACCACCAGAATACACAAAAGCTTTAGCTCCTCCTCCAGACACTAGTTCTTTGTGTTCCTGCCTGGGACAGGGGCCAGACAACCAGCTCCTGAACCACAGGTTTGGGTAAGTAGACCGGGTGCTGTAGGTCTGATGGGGTTGACCCATTCCCTGGCTCTGGAGGCTGGATCAATATGATCCTTCAGATAATCTGTCTGTCAAAGATAATGATCCTTTAGGAAGCTGTTCAGTCCCTGTGTTCCAGTCGGTTGAATTCAGTTCGTCAAGCTATGCGGGTCTTGGGACTAATGACCTCATCTTTTCCTGCTGTAAGATGGGGTCAGCTACACTCAAGGACTCTTCAGTCGCATATTGTAAACTCTTGGGACAAGACTCGGGAGTCCATAGACAGGATAATCGAAGTCCCAGATTTAGTGAAGGAATCTCTGAGTTGCTGGCAAGACAAGCACATGTTTGTTAGTTTACCTATCCTGGTTGGACCCCAAGTACATGGTAGTGATGGTAGTTCTTCTCCCTCAATCCCTTCAATCAAGCTCTAGGAATAAACACCCTGGCTCACCAGTGGCGTTTCAGTTTGGCTTGCTCTTTTCCTCCAGTTCGGTTCCTCCCTCGGGTTCTAAACAAAATATCCTGCCAGTCAGCCGGGATTCTATTGATATCCTCATGGTGGCCGAGGAGACCATGGTTTTCAACTCTGAAAATGCTCTGTCCAAGAGCCTTGGGAACTCCTGGTGAGACCAGATCTTCTATCCCAGGGACCAGTGCTTTGCCAGGATCCGCAGAAGTAGTGTCTGACACTATGGACCCTGAGATTGCGATGCTCCTGAAAAAGGGTTTTTTCGAGGGAGGTGATCAAGACTCTGCTTTCCAGCAGAAAGGTGATGACAAGTTAGATTTTTGATAATTTGGAAATTTTTTAACACCTGGAAGGTTCATAATCGAAGATCCTCTTCTAGCCTTCCAGTCATATTGGACTTGGTTCAGGAAGGCGTCAACCTGGGTCTAAACATTAGCAGCCCTTTTGTTTTTTTTTTTTTATTTTGGAGACTTTCATCTTTTGCATTAGTCAGGCGTTTTTTGCTAGCTGTCAGGCAGTCCAGAGCGGGTCCTTAGAGATCTAGCCGAACCACCCTTTGAACATCTGTGGAGCTCTCATATTATGTTTTTTGCATGGAATGCGGGTGGATGCTTGCTACCTTTCTAAGATCTCTTCTGACTTTCATCAGACCAAGAGATTATCCTTCCATTCGCCGGTAATAGTGATCCCTCTACAGGTTCTGTAGACAAGTCTTTGGATGTCGGGTCCTGTTTTCTGAAATACCTTTTGACAAACGAAGGATTGGAAAAAGGCCAATAGCTTATTGTTTTCTTATTGGGTTACAGGAAGGGTCAGTGTGTTTCCAAGGCAACGTTGGCCCAATGGATGAAGAGAACTAACCATTTTGCTTACAACGGATTTCTTTCTCCAGGGTGAATCACAGCTCATTCAACAAGAAGTACTTATACATCTTGGGCGAAGCAAGCTGGTGCCTCTATCAAACAGATCTGTAGAGTGGCAACCTGGTCTTCAGCTAAGAAGTTTGTTAATCATTACCGCCTGGATCTTCTCACCTTGCGAGATCAATCCTTTGGTAGGAGTGTGTTACAGGCAGTCTTTCCCACCCAGTAGAGGTAATATCTCGCTTATCCTCTCAGTGGTATGCTGCTCTAAGGATGTTTTAAGAAAACTTTAGTTAGTTACCTGGTAACTTCTTTTCTAAACATCTGAAAGGGCAGCATACAGGCTTTCCTCCCTCCAGCTACATCATTTTATGTTGCTCTTGCTCTTATCTTGCTGCTATACCAGTTGGTGATTTGTCTGTCTTTGTTATTCAGATCTCTTAAACTACTGGTATCTAGAGTAGGAGCTAAAGCTTTTGTGTATTTTGGTGGTCATGCGTTTCTACCTTGGGGCAGAGCCTTAATATCTCAGTGGTATGCTGCCCTTTCGGATTTTTAGAAGTTACCAGGTAACTAACTTTAAAGAGGAACATTGCAGGTATTGGGCAGTTAATAAAAAACTCAGCGACGCTCTCCCTCCGGTTTAACAATTTACAATTGTAAACATACCTCTCCGGACGCATCGCACTCCGGCATCCCTCGGTCCTGTGCTGTCTCCGTTGTTCAGCGCCACAAGATTTGAAGATCAGCATGGCACATTTGAAGAAGTATGGCGAAGGGTGAGTGCAGCTAAGGATTTGCAGCCTTCACTCTGGGGTGGCTTTAGAGGGGTGCAAAGGAGCCTGGAATGCTGCCGGATGTCTGTGTTTTTAGATAACGCCAACATCCAAAAGGCAGTGAATTTTTTCTAGCTATGAATATAGCGGCATTTTTTTTGAGCCGGCTTTAGGCTCTATTCGCACCTATCCGCTTGTGCTGCATTGGACAACGCAGTCACAATACTCCCCCATTATTTTTAATGGGCCAGTTCACATATATACGCAGCATATATATGTGAACTGGCCCACTGAAATGAATGGGCAGCAGTTTCCCTTGACTACGTTGCCCTACGCAGTGCAAGGGGATTGGTATTAATAGGGCTTTAAAGTGGACCAAAACCCAGGATTTTGACTATGCTGGGCTTTGGTCCTTGCCCCTGGGGCCCCCCCTGATCGTGAAACCCCCAGGTCGCCAAAACCAACTGGCCTCTTTCCGGTCCTATGGCGCATGTGTGGCCGTTCATGCAATTGGCGGGCTCAGAGCCACTGATGTCACGTCGTCTAAGCCTTCATCTAAGGCCAGCGGCTCTGAGCACGCTGGCGGCCACATCCCCGGCTACCCTCTAACAGGGAGCATGCCCGTGCCGGCCATCCACAAATGCCTGGTGTGGGCATGTGCCCTGCTAGAGGAATAGTGGGGATGCGCCCGCAGCTCGCGCATTCGCTGTTGGACTGGGAAAGAAGGTAAGTCTATGGGGCCACCTGGGGGGTTTCACACAGCGGGGCATCTTGATTTTGGATGCCCAGGGGGGAGGGAATCGATAGGCCCGGGAATCTTATAAATCAAAAAAGGTTGCGCACCTCTGACTTAAAGGGACACGTTGATGAAAATATAGAGACTGCTGTAATCTTCCACATTCTGTGGACATGACCAATTATTTCCTCTTGTAATTGTGCAATGCATTTAGTGAAGGCAGGACGATATGAATGACTATAGAAGCACAGTTTCTATTGTTGTATAGGTTAAACCTCACTTCAATATGGGTTACTGTGTGGCACTTTGATCTCTGCACTGCAAAGTTGCTGATCTGCAGAAATGCTTGTGAAGAAACTTGAGCAGCTCTCTGGCCTGTGGGTTAGTGCTATTATTTTTGGACCGTGACTTCTCTGTGTTTCTCAGCTCTGGTCACATGTACACGTGTGGGGTGACCTTCTGTACCGTAGCTTATCAAAGACCATGACCTTCCTGCTACTTGTCACATGTGTACATACTACATAACTTTCAGCCTAGAAAAGTGTTTGCAAAATACATTACCATTCATTCATCTGGAGGCATGGCTTTTTCTTTTAAATAAATATAGGTATATAATCTCACCCATTTATTGGTGTAGAACTGCATTTCACAACCTGGGTGATACATATTGGTTGTGTCTCCTACATGTGTGAAAAAAGCAAACAACAACATTTAAAATTACATAAAGCATGCAAAAAGTTATCTTATCATGATCCCCCCCCCCCCCCCCCCCAAAATAAACAAACCTCACCTAACCCTCATGCCATCTGTGAGCCTGCATTGGAGAGATACTGACTCATTTTTTATCCAGCAGTTTATTGAGCTGCATCCATTGGGGGAAGTTAATGTGCCAGGTCCGCAGTTCATCCAATAGGAGACATGCTTCACTGATATGCGCAGCTACTCCCCTGCCCCCCCCCCCCACCCAAATCATAAAGGGTTAAAGCATGGCTTTGGATTCCTATGGTTCTTCAACTTTCAAAGCATCCTCAAACGTGATGCCCCAGATGTGAGTGTTAATAAGGCCTAGTCATTTTTTACTCTTGGTCCGCTTTAAAAAGGTGAGGAATACTGTAGCTTAAAGTTGATGGTCCCCTTTACTAAAGGCCTACATATAGTGTTTGATAACTATTGTTAATTTTTGGGAAATGACCACTGGTCTCTCTCACTGAACTCTCCCTACCATTGTTGTATGCGTTTTGACTGAAAAATGTCTTAACTATATAAATCATTCAATAATATTGAGCTGGTCGGTTCATATTTGTTTAGTACTTGTCCAAGTTGATATTGTTCTGTAGGAGCATCTAGATTTGTTTTCTGGCAATGTCATAATTTTGTATTTTATTTTTAAGGCTACAGCGACATTTGCAACAGGCCCACGTCAGACAGACACCACTTTATATGAATTCCGCACATATTCAGTCAAGCCATCATTGATGGGCCAATTTCTACAGCTATCAAAGGAGAAAATTCACCTGCGTACTGCCCATTCTGAGCTGGTGGGCTACTGGACTGTGGAATTGGGTGGCCTCAATAAGGTGTTCCATATATGGAAATATGGTACGGATATCGGCTATTATTAAAATGTGCAAAGTGATACAGAGTAGAGTAAGTAAGTAGTTTGTGGGCAGTCACTGGAGAATCCTGCTTTATGAACAAGCTATTATGGCTTGGTACCTCCCCAGTGTGATTTCTTTAACCCCAAGTTAAGTAACAAAAAACAATGCCCTTGCTTTTTCTGCTACCACTGTTTTGTTAGGGACCCTAACATTTCTTTTTACCTATGCTTATGCAACTTACTAAGTTTAGCTTTCAAAAGTGTTTTCTCTTTTTTTTTTAAAAAGGCACAGAAAAAACATTAATATGCTGTTTGCGTGTACTTGCTTTGTATATGCCATTTGGCTTAACACTTTTAATTAAAGGAGCAGTATCGCAAATTTTTCTTGGTGACTTATATTTAAATGGTACTTTGAATGTAGGTAAGTGTTGGAGTAAGAATTACAATTTCTGTGTTGAGCAGCTGGAGACTAATAGCTCATGTTTATGTCTTCTGAGTGTCGGGACCCACACTCTGGCCTGTTCCATGCTGAGGAGAGGGGTGAAACAATGTATCAAAGTATCAGCTGTTCAGTGCTGGCAGCCATCCAGCATAAGATAACAACATTGCAACATTGCCTGGCCAGAACTTATATATCTAAAACAGAGAGAAAAGCTCTAGAAGTCATTTAGCTGATTTTGACCGTTTTCCCTTCATGTTGGCTCTGCTGCAGAATCTTTCAGTTTACCATTTTCTCTCTCTTTTCTCAACACATTTTTCCATATGATCTTTCTTTCAGCTTTGTGTGTTTTGAGCAAAGCCCAACCCAGGATTTTCACTATCTCGAGTTTTGTTTTGTGCCCCTAGGGCATCCTGACTTGGGATGCCCTGATATGTGAAATCCCCAAGTTCGCCTGTGAAAACGTACCTTTCCCTGTCCCACAGCGCATGCGCGGGCTCTCATCCAATCAGCGCTGTTTGCACACCGATGGGGAGCCTGAGCAGTAACCTTCCTGGCCGCCCGGCCTGTCTAAATGACTATCTGCGTGAGCGCGCCAGAAAAATGGGAGGATCTGTGGTTATCCAGGGGTCGTTTCACACAGTGGGCATCCTGATTTAGAATGCCCAAGGGGCAAGGTCAATGGCCGGGTCTTATAGACTTCAGGGTCTGCCACTCAGGGTTTTGTTCCACTTTAATACCTTTAGATTTTCCTGCACAGTTATTCAAAGAAGAATTTCAGTCATTTTCAGTCAGTTTAGTTTACTTTGTATAGATTTTACACATTTGATTCACCTGGTCTCATAACAAAAGTAGCACCACACACACACACACACACACACACACACACACAGCCGTTACCACTGATTACAGTGTCAGCCTCTGAGGTAAAGTGTTGCTAGGAGACCAGTGGGCTAAATGAAGCAGCTCACTAAATACAACCCAGCAGATCCCCCTATTCAGCAAATGGACTGAGCCATTGTAATTATACAATTTAAAAGAAAGGCATATATTTTTTCCTTTTTCTATCGCCAGATTATTTATACACATGTTAGAAGCTATTGTGTGGCTATTTAATTATTTATCTTTTTTAATGCAAATTTCGCGATACTGCTCCTTTAAGTCAAGTGATGTAACTTTCTTTTTTTTTTTTTTTTTTTCTTTTTATAGACAGTTTTGCACATCGGTTAGCAGTACGGGCCAAGCTGTCTCAGGACACAAATTGGCAGGAGAGTTACATCTCTAAAGCAATGCCCATGGTAGACAAACAACACAATGAAGTTGCATACTTAGTGCCATGGTGTAAACTACAGAAGCCAGAAAAAGAAGGTAGGTGTCTGTGGGGAAATGGCCAAGAAAAAGCTCATACCCACTAGTTAGTGCTACTACATTAATGCTACTTGGTTTTAATTGTACTTTTTTCCTTGAATGCTTTGGCATTTTCGACTCTATGCCGTAAGAGCTTGCTGGAACTGGAAGTAAGCATTTGGATACCCAGTGGTTTCTTACTGGAGCAGCCCATAGAACATTTGCACTTTATTCCACCCATTCTATTAAATAAATGTCCTTGTGGGTATTCTGTGTAGTGCATAACTCTTAAATGTTCATATAAACGATTACTGTTTTCTTTATTAGGGGTTTATGAAATGGTCTCCTTCCAGTTTAAGCCTGGTGGACCAGCAGTCTGGGGCAATGCATTTAGAGCTGCCATCTCTACTCATGTGAATACTGGCTACACAAAACTGGTTGGAGTTTTCAATACAGAATATGGGTTATTGAACCAAGGTAATTCTCAAATGTTATCTTATATTACATACCGTATTTGTTTTAATGCTAGATTACCAGTGGGTCTGTTTTTTTTATAGTCCATGTCCTGTGGTGGAATGAGAATGCTGACAACAGAGCTGCAGGAAGGCATTTGGCACACGAGGATGCCAGGGTGGTTGCTGCAGGTAAATGTGGTATTGTCTGTATATCAGTACAGAGTAGAACATGTGCTCCTAAAGTCTACAATTGCATGTTAGTATAAATATCCAGAGTCATATGTGACAGTCCCCCAGGTCTTCTGATCTCCATTGCTGTTGTACTGTTGAAGCCTCTATAAAATCTTTCTTTTTTTTTTTTCTGATGGGTCCACCACCAACAATGATGCCAGTGTTACCAGTGGTGCAGATTATGGGTTGGGTTTTATCCTTCCATATAGGGTTTATACTTTATCCATTTACCTTCAGGTGATAAGTCTGCACCTTGCCAAAAGCCAATTGTCTTTGGAATGCAAGCAGTCCTGGAAGTCTTCACAATTCTGCTATGCTGAATACTCTGTTTGATCATATCTGGTATCTTTATTGTCCTGGTCTCTTTAAAAAATGTGTGTGGATCATTTGTTTTTCCTCTTTCACTATCTCTCCCTGAAGGGTGGCTACTTGAGAGAGAAGGCTCCTCCCCCAGAGAGGAAACAAATCAGGACAAATTTAAAAGCCCCTTCCTCTCAACCCTCGGTATTTTGTGTTTCCTCTCCAAGAAAATGGTTGGGAGTACGGACTTCCACTACAGAGTCCAGTTTATTATTTTAGTTTATTGTTTTCTATACCCAGGGGTTCCTAGGGTGAGGTTTGCCAGCCCTGGTCTTCTGCAGGATAGTTTTCCTGAGGCCCAAGGGCTCCGCTGACCCCACCTCTTTCCCTGCTGTTTGCTGCTGCCAGAGGGTGCTGAGGATCCTAGTGTCGATCTAGGCCATCCAGCAGTGTTTGGGGCCGGTGTTATTTCTGCAATTCAGATCCAGAGCCTTAATTGTCATTTACTAGTTCACAGTGGGTGTTAACATAATGTTGTTCCTTTTCCTTTCAGCCTGGTATTTCTAATCCCAAACCTAAGGAGAAAGAAAAGGAAAAGAGAGAAGCCCCAGAATTAAGGGCCAGGAATCTAAAATTGCTAAGTTTTGTCTAAATTGTTGGGCTATCTTTCTGGAATCCTGGAACAGACCCTTTTGTTAAAATTATATTGACAATATATTGGGGGGTGAGGCCGCTTTTATATATTAGAGACCTATATTAGAGATCTCCTCAGTTATTTTCTAGCAGTCGCAAGGGACTGTGAAGTGAGGGCTTCGACTCGTCTATCTCCCAGCTCCTCACCGACTGCAGGGTTCCTGAGGACCCACGTTAGATGCCTGAAGTTGGTTCCTAAGCCAACAGCGTAGGATCATGCTGAGTGAGGGGAGTGTGCATGGGTCCAGTTAAGCGTGCGCCGGGGCTTGTCAGACTGGGTCTGAGCCCCGAGGATCAAGACCTCACTGCAGCAGGTTACCTGATCTCTGGGCCTTGCATGGTGGCCCTGCTGTGTGTCTCCTATTATGTCCCTGTCATCTACCTCCATGACGCCCTGCGAGAAACGCTTTCTGCCTTCCCCATGGCTGCTGGGTGGGACCTAAGCTAGGTGGCCGAACTCTCTGGTTCAGTGTGTTTGTGATTACTATTGCTGGCAGCTATGCTGGTCAGAGCTCGGCTGCCAGCGTTTGGAGGAGGCGGCCTGCTGCATCCCCGGCTTGTCACTTGGCAGCTCCTGCGCTGCCTCCCAGTTCTGAGCTAAGTATCAGCACTGCTGCTGCCCCACGGTTTTCCCTTGTCAGGTAGGGCTCCCTCTGGGGGCAAATCCTTTTGACTTGTACTGATTCCTTTAGGAGTCTGACAATGTTCTTGTTGTTGCAGGTTGAGGGTCCGGAAGGTGCTGCATCCTTGTCTGGTAGATTGATCTCAGCTGCAGGGAGGTTGCTTTTTTTCCGGTAGTGCAGACAGCTTACACAGCTGGCAGGTTCTGCGTTTTGGTCAGTTTCCCCTGCGGCTTTAGGTTCGGACTCGTCGGAGTGGGATATCCCCTTGGGGGGGGGCTGCCGTGTCCATTTGAGTCCAAGGGTCCGCCCACGGATGGGGTCCCTCCTTCGGACGTGGAGGCCAGAGTGGCTCGGTTGAAGAGCATGGTCAGTGGCCTTCCCCAGCAGGGGCATCCCTTGTCTGTCTTTGCCGCCCAGGTGGGAAGGCTACGACCAAGCTTGGTCATATTCAGACGGAATCCTCGGTTGATTCAAGTTCCTACATCGAGGGCCTATCTAGTGGATCAGGATCTAGTTCCGGACGGTCGGAAGGGGAGGTGTTGTCTGGCAGTGGAGAGGGACTGGAAGCCGTGCGTAGGTCAGGAACCCTCCGATCGCCGGACAGATCAGATTGTAGCAGATGAAGGAGGGTGAACGCTACCGGCGTCAGGTCAGACAGGTTTTTCCCAGGCTTGCCAATTTCGACAGGCTGGGGGCAAAGGAGTGGATAAGCTTCCGTCTTTTCCTAAGGTCCTGGACGCCTATTACCCTTTTCCGAATCTGGCGGTCAGGGTTTGGTCTTCACCACCTGAGTTAGATGACCGGTGTTGGGTCTGGCTTGGCACACAATTATCCCTACTTTGTATAGTGCAGCCTTGAGAGACCTGGCGGATAGGAGGTTGGACCAGCTGGCGAGGCATGCACTGTCCATGGTGGGTCGGCCATGCGCCCAGCTTGCGCCACATCCATGGCGGCTATAACAGGCAAGGTCAGGATGATGAAGCAGCAGAGGAGGAATTTGCGACATGGAGGTTTGTGTCCCTCTGCACTTTGTTTGCTGTGGAGGTCTTCAGATACATGGTGCTGCCTTTGGACAACTTGGTGAGTCTGGTAGCTGGCCTTGCTGGTCACCTTGCAATGCACGGTCTGGCTAAAACAGTGGTCGGCCAACATTGATCTTAAGAAGATGCTTACTACCCTCCCCTTTTCGGGGGGGTTGTCTTTTTGGTAAGCCTCTGGATGACCTGGTCCAGAAGGCCATGGGTGGGAAGACTTCCACAGAAAACAATGCACACCACTCCAACCAAACCCCCACCGCACCAAAAACCAGACATCTACTAGTAATAATGGTGTGCTGTAAAACTGACCACACAATCCCAAATGTAGACAATTAGATGATGGTGGCCCAGGCACCCTCCCCTGGCCAGTATGAAAATGCACCACCAAAAATCACCAATACATTATGACAAATTTTATTGCATATAAATACACTCTCAAATCCCTCACATCTTGAATTATTTTGCCTATTATTCCAATCCCTCTATGTGCCCCCACGCTGTCCCAACTGGAACACAATAAACAATCTATTCAACCATTACATAATCAATATAATAAAATAATTATAATACATAAAGTGCAAAAACCATGAATGATCTCATATTTACACACATATATCAATCAATCCACTCCTAACATGTAACTATGCTTCTCACTAATAAAGAATCTAAAGGTGTGTTTTCTGCTTGCCATTACCTCAGCATGCAATGTTAGTGACTTACAGGCCATCTCCATTCAAGAGCCCTTTTGTATAATTCTACTGGATAGGACCAGTCTCAAGCCTGATCCACTTTACCTACCTTCCACAGGTCACAAGAAATAGGTCTACCATTCTTTCGAGGCAACCGGATCGATGTGGAGAAGAACAGTTTCTAGATGTCAGAAGATCACTCATTTTGTATTTATAGTGCACACATACCTGGAGCAAGACGAACAGGTTGTTTTATCTCCTATAGTGGCAAGAATAGAAGTTTAGCCGCCTCCAAAGCTTTAATAGCCAGGTGGATCAGGCAGGCCATCTCCTTGGCTTACACATTTATGGATACTCCAGCTTCTTATATTACAGCACTCTCAACCAGGGCAGTATCCACCTCCTTGGAAAGAAAGATCCGGGGCTTTGGAGGAAATCTGTAAGGCAGCCACTTGGTCTCCCCCCCCCCCCCCCCCCCCCCCCCAATACCTTTCTTAGGCATTTTCGGCTTGATCTTTTGTCTGACTCTCAACAATCTTTTGGTAGAAGAGTTCTTCATTCTGTGCCCTGCCCTTAACCTAGATTACTTGTTTATCCTCTCAAGTGGCCGTCCTGAAGGACGAAGGTAAAAAATCCCTGTTAGTCTTACTTGGTTACTTGTTAATATACTGAAGGCTGGGAGGAAGGAAATTGTAGAAATACCGTTACCCAAAAGAGGGATTTTTTTTTCCACCATAGGGATGTCCAAATGCCTGGTGTCCTTTTTGTAATCCGTGTTCTCAGTAAAGCTGTGGATAGACATTCTTTCTCTTCTCAACCACTTTGTTCATCAAGACTAGCAGGAAGTGTGCCCTGCGTTGGTATCTCCAACAGTAATTTTTCACTAACACCTCACTCAGAAGCTTGTGGAGGAAAGACACTGTTTTGACTTTTAACTGGCTGCATCATTTTCAGGGTAGCTGAGAGGGCTGTGACAGTTGGGTGTTTATTGGTGCTAATGCCATGAACAGGGGGCACCCATTCCATAAAGCGGGTTTAAAGCTGTTTGGCCAGGGACAGGAAGAACAGTTTAAACCGGACCTTCATCATGATTTAATGAAAAGCCCAAACTCTTAAAAAACAATTCCTCAGCATCTAAAAGTAATATATTTTACATGTTTAGTCACTAATTTATTATACTTTCCCCCACTGGGCTGCAACTCTGTTCGGGAATTTAGGATACGGGCGCCGCCATCTTGACTCAGAAGCATCACACTTACTGAGGAGAGGAGAGTGGGATAAGGTACAGGGGGGCGGGTTATAGCTGTGCTTTGCTCAGACAGAGCAGAGCTGGGGTCAGGCAAAGGTCAGCAGTCCCAGAATGCAGAGCAGCACAGTCACTTCCTGTTTGCAGGCACTTCCTGTTTGCAGGCTGCCTGCAAAAATGGCAGCTTCCATAAGCCGCCATCTTGGATGTTTAAAGGCTTATAAAATGCAGTAGATGCAGGTAGGATGATTTTTAATGTGAGCAATCTGTATGTACAGGGTGTGGGAAACATATAAGATAGACTGAAGGTCCGCTTTAAGTAAGTAGGTTGGAGTAGGAGTAATGTTTCTTTAGCCTAAACTGCAAAGCTTAACTTTGCTGAACAGGCTAACCTTGTCCTAAAATACAGCTCTCTTACGAAAGGTTTGGCTAAAAAGGGAACTTAATTTGATGGGCACCTTCTGAAGTTCGTTAAATCTGGCAGACCATGTCTCATACACTCTGTGTTTCAATACACCCAATGTTGGCAAGTATGCTCCTTCCAGTGAAAAACTGGCTGCTGGTTCCAAACGGGATCAAGGTAGTATTGGCTTTGGGGGTGCTTGACCATTTTGGCATGTATGAGGGTTCCTTAGCAGCTGATCATCCTTTCTAACTGGGATAGATAACCCTTGTTCCTGGTCCAATTTATGGAATGCTGAACCATTTAGTTGGTTTCAGGAAGTATTATACCTAAAAACATTCTGGAACTTTGAATGCCTCAATCAACACTGAACCCATACCATGTTGCGACTGAATGACTTGCTGGCTGTGTCAGCCATTTACATTGTAAGCATGGAGGGTCATGGTTAAAAAGATCTTTTTGGCCTTTTTCGACCCAGTGAGGGTTCCTCTGTAAACATGCCCGTATATGTATTAAAACAATAATACTGCGCTTACCCAGAGGAAATTTGTTAAATTCATTTTTAAATTATTTTAACAGTTCAAACACATGCACTATAGAAGAGGTAGCCACAAAGACACAAAAGCATGGAGCGTGCAGATTAAAAATAGCGATAGTCTCTCTTCCAAATAGAGAATAAAAGATAATATCTTCTATAGCTCTTCTACATTTTCTCCACCAATGCATACCAAATGCGCTTACTAGATACCCAGTAAGACACACTTTTAACACACACTGCTGTTGAGCCATACACCAAATGAATCTCCAAAATCTCCAGTGAGACCCTTTTTCTCCAAAGCTGTGCAATTCTGTTGCCCTTATTCAGCGGGGTGGGACAGGAATGCAAGAAAGCACATAGCGTAATTCCGTAAAAAAAAAAAAGTGAATTTAATAATAAAAACAAATGCACTCACAATTTTTCAAGTATATAAGCACATGTACTAAATATCCAGCTGAAAAGTGGTTTCAAGCAATGGAGTTCCTCTCTTGCTCCAGCCGTCAGGCAAGAGGAAATCTCTGTATTCGCTTAGAAACGAGTAGCAGACCCTGTGAGGTGACCTGCCATCTGCAAGCTCCATATGTTTGTTTTTATTGTACTTGTATTATGATGGAAACATTCGTGGGGCAAATCCAGGTTCCCCTGATGCTCCAGCCACAACCTCTACTAGAACATGTATTGAGAAAGGTCATGCTGGAAGGACACTCCTCATTGCTGTGCACTGGTTAAAATAGGCCTGGGATGTTTATACAGTCAACATGGCAAAGACCTGCCTCCTGGTGGCAGCCAAACCGTTTGGATCTTCTCTTTGCTCTTCAGCGCCCCAATTTACTAGCTCTGGCTTAATGACATGTCTCACTTGCAAAAGACGAACACGCCTTCCACATGATCCTTTAAGATTTCTCTTTTGGCAAGTTAAAGTTTAGCTCTATTTGGCCACTTTTAAGTGCAGGTCCTGTGTCCTACAGCCTGTGAAATCTTAGACATCCACTGTTCTCACATCAGGGTTTCCATAGTGGTGCACCTATTCTTGAAGCAAATTCTGCTGTGGGTTAGAGTAGGCATGAGGTCTGTTATTCAGACGTTTTGGGCTATGGATACAAGTAGCATAAACTGCAGGGTTGGAAAACTCATTATTTCGAGTTGATCTCCTTGGCATAAGAAATAGGTGCTCATTTTGGTCCAGGCAGTCATAGAGGATAATGAGCTCTTCAGTTAACTCTGGTTGATTGCCTCATAAAGAAGTGGGGAACAAGATTTGCAATCCCCGTGCTACCCCTTTTCAAGTGAACTTTTCTCTTTACCTTTACATTTGTCCTGAAGGCCACTTTCCCATCAATGGGGAAACCTTAAATGGCTTGGTCAGCTACAGAGGTGGACATTTTGGCCTCTTGGATAAGAGCAATGGTTTTGCTATGGGTTAGAGCACTAGCCAATGGTAACTAAAACTTAAAGCTTTTAGAGGTTTGCTGTTATTGCTTCTTTTGGCTGTGAACTGAAGACACCAGATCCAAGATGGCCCTAATTGGGCTCTTACTTTAACTAAACGTTTAGAGACCACTAAAATGCCTTTATGTAAGCCTTTCTGTTAGTACACTGGCAACAGTTACCATATTTTTTTTGGCCAATAAGACACACACAGTTTAGAGGAGCCTGTGTGCAGCGACAGAGGCGGTTGGCAGCGGTGGGAACATGTGTGGAATGTTCCAGATGAGCATCAATCAGGAACAGATGGATAGAGTTCAGTATTTTGCCTCTGTTTACCTGCCTGCTGCTTGATTCCTGAAGTCCATGACCAATGCATTGTAAGAAAGTTCATATTTTTTCAAGAACTTTTTTGCGGAATGCCAGTGCAGGTCTGTGCTGATGGCTCACCTTGCCTCTCTAGAAGTCTAAATGTATTATGCACAGGGCTGAAAGGTATGATGACTTTTTTTTTTTTTAAATTCTTTATTTATTTTCAAAGATATAACAAGTCAATACAAAAGTAAGGAATAGAGACTAACTTGAGGCCCGACGGGGCCAGTCAGCATACATACAGTTAGGTAATAAGCATGCGTTTAAGGTTGAGAATCACCATTACATAGTCATATGTCATAGAAGTGCAGGGTGATATAACCCGCCTCTTGATCCTCCGCCCGGGCCGGCAGGAGCCCCCCCACGGGGACCAGGTAGCTGGCGCCCGTGGCGGACTCCACCAACACGGGGGGAGACCGCACCGTTTCCAAACATAGATATCCTGTTCTGAAGTAGACTGGCCCAGAAGAGCCCAAACCATAGGAAGAGAGAGGGGGAAAAGAAAAGAGAGAAATAGAGAGAGGGGAGGAGTAGAGGGAAGGAGGGGGGAGGGAAACGAGAAGGAGGGGAATGGGAAGGGGGTGCCCTGGGTATGACCCCCATAGGGTGTATTGAAGATCGTCACCCAAGGTTCCCCGATTCTATAGAGTACGTCATGTAGAAGTCTGCGAGGGGATGAGGTAAGTATGAGTGTCAGAGGAGCTAAGAGCCTGTCTGGGACCCATCTGTTAAGAGTGTCTTATATCTAACTGAGTCTTTAAAAAGGAACCATGGTGTCCAGGTCTGTAGGAATTGTTGTGTAGCCCCATGGATAGAGGCGGTGAGCTCCTCCATTTCCATTACCCGGTTAATTTCCCCCATCCAGTCCATTACTGATGGGGTCCCCTCCGATCTCCACAGTCTCGGAATGGCAGCCTTTGCCGCATTGATGAGGTGTCTCAGAAGTGATCTCCTATAAGTCTTCAGGGGGACATCCGCTAGGTGCAGGAGGAGCAGAGCAGGGTCCCGGGGCACCGGATTGCCCACGATCTCCCCGGCAATGTCGGCTACGGATTGCCAAAAAGGCACTATCTTAGGGCATTCCCAGAACACATGGAAAAAACTTCCCGTTGCTCCCCGGCATCTCCAGCACTCAGTAGGAACTGTTGGGTCTATCCTATGTAATCTCTGCGGGGTAAAATACCATCTAGTAAGACATTTATAATTTGTTTCTTGTGTCTTGGAGGATATAGAGGTTTTATGAGTTGCTAGAAATATATATCTCCACTGGCTCTCCGTTAGCTGTCTGTCCAGGTCCCTCTCCCAGTCCGCACAGAATCGAGGTATCTCCTTGCTCTCAGAACTCCCCAGGATAGCATATAGTTGAGATATCAGCCTAAGGGGGGGATCTTGTGTCGTGGCCAGCCGCTCGAAGGGAGTGAGGGTCCTGGACAGCGCCTGTTTAGGTCCCAGACTCAAGAGAAAGCTCCGGAATGTAAACAAGAGCCAGTGGTCGAACAGGTTCGTATCCCATCTCTCCCGGAGGTCCTCCAGCTGGGTCCAGCCCGAAGGCGATATGAGGTCCAGTCCCCTCGGTATGCCCCTCTCGCTAAAGACCTCCCTGAGACGAGGGAGCACGCCTATCGGGAGGTAGGGGTTGCTCACCAGCGGGACCAGGGGGGTCGGCCAGGGTGATATCTCTGCCCTACTTCTAACTCCATCCAGGACCCCAAGAGAAGTAGCTATGAGTGGGTGATCTTTACCGAGAGTCCTCCCTCTCCTAGCAACCCAAGCAGCGTCCTTCAGAGGGGATTGCAGCCAGGATGCTTCTAGGCCCACCCATTTCTTCCTTGTACGCTGATGGTGCCAGTCCAGTACACGTTGGAGATGCACAGCACGCCAGTACTGAAACAGATCAGGGCAGGCTAAACCCCCGGCTGATTTAGGTTTAAAAAGAAGGCGCAGTTTCACCCTTGGTTTACGTCCCTGCCAGATAAATTTAATGAAGGCCGAGTTCAACGATTTAAAGTATGCCCTAGGGATGTGAACAGGGAGGGCCTGAAGCAGATAAAGGATCCTAGGCAAGATCGTCATCTTAATAATACTTATTCTGCCCAGCCACGAGAAGGTGGGGAGGTCCCAATTTGCTAAATCCGCCTTAACTCTAGAAAGGAGGGGGCCAAAATTTGCAGTGCAAATCCCATCCACTGTTTTAGTAATCTTAGTGCCAAGATATGTGATGGCCGTGGGAGGCCATCTAAACGGGAAGGAAGATCTGAGGAAGGCAGCAGTCTCATCTGGGAGATTAACCCCCAACGCTTCTGATTTATCATAGTTTATTTTTAAGAAGGAAAGCCTACCAAACCTCTCAAATTCCCTCATCAGCACCGGGAGGCCCACTCTCGGGTTCGTGAGAAAAAAGAGCAGATCGTCCGCATAGGCCGAGATCTTATGAGTGGCTGAACCGACTGTGACCCCTTGTATATCCTCCTGCCCCCTAATTCTGCACAGAAATGGTTCCATAGACAACGCAAATATCAAGGGGGAGAGGGGGCAGCCCTGTCTAGTACCATTCCTAATGTCAACTCGGTCCGATAGAGCGCCATTAACCTTGATTCTTGCCGAGGGGTCCGAGAAAAGGGCCATCACCAATTGCAGCGCCCGAGGTCCCAACCCGATATGCTCCAGGACTGCACCAATAAACTGCCAGTTCACCCGGTCAAAGGCCTTCTCGGCGTCGGTGGACAGCAACACAACCGGCTCCCCGGTCTGTTTGACCTTATGAAGTAGGTTCAGCACCCTAGTTGTATTGTCGCGGGCTTCCCGCCCTGGGATAAATCCGGCTTGATCACCATCCACCAACCCCGGGAGCAGCCCCGACAGCCTACTCGCCAGGACCTTCGCGTAGAGCTTAAGATCTACATTCAATAACGAGATGGGTCTATAGCTACCGCAGGAGAGTGGGTCCTTCCCAGGCTTCTGTATTACAGTGACATGAGCGGTTAGGGCCTCACTCGGAATGGTGACCGGGCCAGAGGGCTCCAAGAGCGAGTTAAAGGCGGACAGGAAATGCGGGCCGAGGAGTGGAAGAAATTGTTTATAATAAATGACCGAGAACCCGTCAGGTCCCGGCGACTTCCCATTTGGCGAGCCTTGAACAGCCAATTTAAGCTCTTCCATGGAGATCGGTCTCTCCAGGGCTTCCCTCTCCTCCTTACGCAGAACCGGCATTCCCGAGTCCTCTATATATTTCTTCATTTGCTCCAGACGCCCCTGACTCGGGCCCATCCCTACAGGGCGGATATTATAAAGCTTTTGATAAAAAGACTGAAATGTTTTTGCGATATCTGGGGTATTGTAAAGCTTTGTCTGACGCTCGTCTACAATAGCCTCTATGTAGTTCAATGATTGCTGTTTTCTGAGGGCTCTCGCCAAGAGTGCGCTGCTTTTGTTCCCCCATTCGAAGTACATTCTCCTACATCTTTTTATGATATAGGCAGCCCTAGAGGTCAGGAGAGAGTTCAGGGCTGTCCTGGCCTCCGAGAGCTCCAATAAGTTGCTTTTGGCTAATGAGGCTTTATGAGATTTCTCCAGCTCTTGGACCCTCTCCAGTCGTTTCTGCAGCTCCCGCTCCCTATCCCTCTTCCTCCGGGAGGCGTGGCCGATTAGGATGCCCCTAATTACTGCTTTATGAGCTTGCCAGTTGTTAAATGGGGAGGTGTCGTTGCTTTTATTGAGTTCAAAGAACTCTTTTATGGCTTTTTGAAGGTCAAGGACCAGTGGCTCGTCTTGTAGAAGGGATTCATTCAGCCTCCACGTCCACTCCCCCCTAGAGCCAGCGGTTAAGTTAAGGGAGAGGGCTACGGGGGCATGGTCTGATATGATCGTGGGTTCTATTTTGGTGTCTGTTATCTGCGGTAGGAGGCAATGGGACACCAAAACGTAGTCGATTCTGGAATATGAGGCATGGACTGCAGAGTAATGCGAGTAGTCTTTAGTGGTGGGGTGGGTGATTCGCCACGGGTCGCAGAGCTGAGCCTTCTGCAGGGCCTTCTTTATTTTCCTCAATGCCGCATATGCCAGAGCCGATCTCCCCGTGGAGGAATCCAACAAGGGGTCTAACGCCACATTTAGGTCTCCTCCGAGAATGATGGGTCCATCTCGTACTGCCATAAGTTTGTCTAAGAAGGATTCTAGAAAGGTTACCTGCCCAGAGTTAGGTGCGTATGCAACCGCTAAGGTATACTTCTTATTAAACAGAGAACCCTTGAGGATCAAGTATCTCCCCTGCCCATCCGAGATTTTGTCTGTGACCCGAAAAGGGGTGTTCCTGGCGATCAGTATCGCTACCCCCCGTGCCTTGACATCCGGTGCATTACTGGTATAGGACTGGGAGAAGGACCTGGAGGCCAGCCTAGGGGCACCTTCCCCTTTAAGATGCGTCTCCTGTATGAAGGCGAGGTTTGCTTTATGTCTGGCCAATTCCTGAGCTAATTTGGATCTCTTAATGGGGGTGTTCAGTCCTCTAGCGTTCAGCGAAATCACCTTGAGTTTTTTGGTAAAAGGAGGGCTATGTCCAGCCCTAGGATCAGAGTCCCTCATGCTGTGGCAGTCCCCGGGCTTCGTTCGCACCCCCTGGTCTAGCTGAGGGCTAAGTTAAGAGGAACGGGGGGAGGTGACGAGGGAGGGTGGGGGGGGGGGGGAAGGGACAGTGGGAGAGAGGAAAGAGGGGGGGAGAAAAAAGAAGAGAAGCGAGGTCAAAGGAAGAGAGAAGAAAAGTGGTGTTGGGAAGCGTCCCCGTCCAATGAACAGGGTTTAGCTCCCTCAAATCTGAACACCTAACAGTAACTAACGAGGATCCAAGGACGCCCCCCCGATCCCAAAGGATGATCAGAGAGGCGGCTCGGAGACCCGGTACATACGAGGGTGGGCAAAGCCCTACCCACAAGGAAATCAGAGGAACCGGCAGCGACCCCGCGATCCCAAAGACCGGGAATCGAGGAGCCACCGCCCGCCCTCCGCGTGGGGACCGAGAGGCAAACCGCCGTTCGCGAGAAGGGTGCGAAGCACAAATTAGTTCACGCTGATCCGGCGTCAGCTCCTGGCCGCCCATGAATTATAACATCTTATCATAACAGTGCAAGTGTAATCCTGAGTTAATGTTAAAAATCTAAACAATTGAATCCAACAAAATCTGAGAATTCGAGAACGGAGCTCCATTACCCATCAACTAGCGGGGAAAGGGACCGGCAAATCGCTAGCGTAGTAGGCCCCAGAAATCCCGATTGCAACCCCCCCCCCACGGATGGTCGGAGCTGACCCCCAGACACGAGCCGAGAGACCACCGCGTCGCTGACCTAATAGTCTCCATTCGGGCCACGTGGCCCTCTCAGTCCCAGTCCAAGGACCAGCGCCCGACCATGAAAGTATAATGTAAGCCAGCCCCAGATCTACTAGAAACAGGTTTTAGCTACTATCAACACACAGTAAAACACATATAACAAGGTATAAATGCAAACATACGACCTGTCAGGAGGCAGTCCGATCATCACAAGGGGGGGCAAGGTTAGGGATGGGGGAGGGGAGAGAGTCCAGCAAAAAATTACAGTGTCCTTTATGACACGGCGACCTCGTAAGCAGCGATCAAAGTCACTCAGGCTCACGCGTCAGGGGGATGGAGGGATCGTCGCCCTCGGGCCTGAGGAGGGTATAGCTCTGGGCTGATGCCCATCCAGTCCGGGATTTGGAGAGGTCGAAGTCCGAACTGTTTCAGAAAGGCTGGCAAGTCCTCATGCCTACGAAGTGCAGAAGTTTTGCCCCCCTTCGAAGCAATCAAAGCGAAAGGATAGCCCCACCGATAGGTCACGTTGTTCTGTTTAAGCAAATCTAACAGTGGTCGTAGGATTCTCCTTCTCGCCAGCGTGGATCTTGAGAGATCGGAGTAGAAATGAAGCTCCGCCCCGTCGAAGTCCAAGGGTCCCCTCCTCCTTGCCGCCGACATGATCGCTTCTTTCTCTTGAAAAAAGTGGACCCTACAGATCACGTCTCTCGGAGGGTCTCCCGGTCGGGTGGGGGGAGGGGCGATAGCTCTGTGCGCTCGATCAATTTCTATCTTAGCGCCTCCCTCTGATTGTTCTCCTAGAAGCGCGGAGAAGATGCCCTGGAGTGTAGGCATTAAGTCCTCCGCTCGCGTCGCTTCAGGAAGACCTCTAATGCGGATGTTGTTCCTCCTGTTGCGGTTTTCCAGGTCTTCAAGGTGGAGGGTTAGGTTATTGGTGGCTGTTTCTTGTGCTTGCAAGCGAAGTGTGAGCTGTCGTATGGCGGACCCATCCTCTTCCTGGTTTTTTTCTACCTTGTCCAGCCTAGCGTCCAGTTGTCTCAGATCTCCTCTCAGGAGACCCACTTCTTCGGATAGTTTTTCGCTAATTGCGCGCGTGCTCAGAGATAAGTCCTCCTTAGTGGGCAAGGAGCGCAAATGAGCCCAAATTTCGGATAACGTGTGCTCCATCGGGGGTGGTCCGGGCGCGCTAGTGTCCCCTTGAGTGGGCTCCCCTCCTGCGGTTCCACGGAAGGGGCTGCTCGAGGGGCCTGGATCCCGGGGGGACTCGCCGGATTTTGAGATATATCGGTTGAGATCAGTCTGGGTGGCTGCTAGGGAGCCCCTCGTCTGGGTTTTGGAATCTTTATGTTTGCTACCGCCGCCCATCGCGGATGGGTTTCCCACTGCAATGCCACCCGGTCAATGAGAAGGGGGTATCTCAGAGCTCTGCCGGGTTTCCTTCAAGGTGTTTCTTCTAACGCAGGGGCAGATCAGCTGGGTCACGCCCGGAATACACCGATTATGGTATAGGCGCCTAGGATGAAGCTGGGTGATGACAACGCTGTGCCCGTAATGGAACCGTATTGCGCATGCACACTCGGTTCTGCCGCCGTAGGATCTTTTTTTCAAACGTGGTGAGTAGAGAGCGGTGTGTTTCTTTATAGGCTAGGGCAACCTAGGTGCGCCTCTGGAGCAGTATGGATATAGTATAAAATGTGGAACTGGAAATACACATGCAGAGTAAGGCGAAGTCAGGGCTGGATCATTATTGAGTTGAAACACTTGGAGCACCTAAGTTGCTTGATCACCAATCATTCATATGGAGGGCAATATCTTCATCCATATGTCACAGGGCAGCACAGGCAAATTGTTTAGTGCAAGCAGCAGGGCTCACAGCCTGCGGACGTCTGCTTTACTATGTGGCTAAGGGGGGTCCACAATGGAGCCACGGGTCTCAGTAGGGGAGGATGCGCACCCAGCGCTCCTCTTTACTTAAGGGTAAAGCCAGGGGTGGGTGGGTGAGGCGTCCAGGCCTGCGCTCCCCAGGCAATGCAGCTTCCGTGTTCAGTGGGTAAATGTGTGCTCCCAGCGTCCCCCCTTACTCGTGGATAGAGCCGGGGGTGGATGGATGGATGGATGGACGGGCAAGGTATCTGGGCCTGTGCCTCCCAGGCAGGGCAGCCTGGAATCCCAGCTGATGGGGGTATGCTCCCCTTGTCCCTCTTCACTTAGCTTGTGCTTCCCAGGTGTTGGGACACCTAAGGTGATAGGTGGGGGGGGCCCCTGAGTAATCGCTCACCTTCTCAGGTCAGATGCGGGGCTGACAGCGCTCCTCTGCCTCAGAATCAGAAGACGGCAGCGTGGAGGGGATATGATGGCAGGCGCTCCTCCAGCCGCCTCTCGGAAAGGGCTCCCCGCTGACCGCAGCTCTTCAGTCGGCGGGACCAGGCGCCTCCGGTGTTGAGGTTCCGCTCACCGGTGTCCGGGTTGTGACACCTGGACTTCCCCTCTCCTCGACCGCAGCACGGGAGGTATGATGACTTTAGTTCTTCTTCTTCTCCTCATCCTCCTCATCCTCCTCATCCTCCTCATCCTCCTCATCCTCCTCATCATCCTCATCCTCCTCCTCATCCTCATCCTCATCCTCCTCATCCTCATCCTCCTCATCCTCATCCTCCTCATCCTCCTCCTCATCCTCCTCATCCTCATCCTCATCCTCCTCTCCCCCCCCCCCCCCCAGTGACTGGGAAGATTTAGGGGGTTTTTAGGGTGTTGATTGAGGGCGTGGCCCCGGCATTTGGGATGCCCCCAAGGGGTGGACTAACAGCCACTTTTATGTGAAATGGATGCTATTTAAAGAAGAGGTTTACAGAGTCTTGTGTGCGAGAACCTGACTGGCCTGCAAATTTTAGACCTAAACCCCAACAAACGCCTTTAGGATTTTTGTATTTGTTGTTATAATAGTATTAAATGAGTATTTGTAATTAATGCGTTTTTTTTTTTTTTTTTTTTTTTTTTTTTGTTCTCTTGCAGTGCGAGAAAGTGTGCAGTTCCTTGATTCGCAGAGGACCGTGCTCCTTAATCCGGTTTCATTTTCCCCACTTAAATAGCTCCTATCATTATTAATATTATATGATATATGCTGTCTTTTTAATGAACATATTTTAATCAGACTGTTACATATATACATTTCTTACAAATATTTCTAAAAAGTTGCATATATAAATTTAATATAAATATTTTGAAAAAGGTATGGGATATAAAAAAAGATCTAAAATACAGAATCATGTTCCCTGTGTGCTTGTATTTTTGCACAAATGTATCTTGGTGAGCTGTAGCACCTTGACTTAATAAAGGCTTCTGAATGCTAACCTGGCTTGGATCAGAGAATCTGGGATGAAAAATGAAGACTATGCTCAGATTTCTGCAGGGAATAATTGCCCAGTTCCCTCCATTATAGCTATATACCTATGTGGAGGCTACAGTAGTGCTGACCACGAAAATGTACAAATCGGCACCATTTTCCTGGTGTACAGCACGGCTTGCTTCATTTCAATTCATCACATTTGGGTAATCCGCCACAAAGTGGCGCAGTTGACTGCAGAAAGACTTGTGGCTCCTCCCGGCCCATAAAAAGGGCAGGAATTACCCAGAGACTCCAGAGTTTTTTTTCTGCAGTCCTGACTGCGAAGACAGAAGAATTCTCTCTGGTGATTCGCAGGAGAGCGGGGTATCCCAAACCTGTTGGCCCTGCAAGCCTATTCCCACCTGTTTCCGGACCCTTCTGCCTCCCAGCCCCGGCTGACGGTTCAGGTGAAGGTAGGGGACATCCTAGGGTCGGGTGTTCAGTGAGCTATGCTCCGGGCCGCAGACCCTGTAACCAAAGGGTAGCCGGCCATAGGCTAATGGTGAGCCTTTATGGGGGAAGGGAGAAACCACCCTTATATATTTGTTATCCCACTTGCTTTATTTGGTGTGTTTCTGTGCACTTGTTCACTGTTGCTTTCCTTCTGTGCTTTGTTCTACCTTGCTGTGGCGTCTCCCCCGCCCTCCTCTCCCCTCCTCTCTCTCACCCTCTCCTTCAGGGAGCCGGGTCTCTTGGGGGGGGGGGGGGGGGCCGCGATATGACGCGATCCGCGTCATCACCGCGCGGCCCGCCCCTCGATGATCCTGACTCAGACATCTGTTTGTGGCTTCTCTCTCGGCGGCGCTTTCTCCGTTCATAGCTGCTAGGGTGCGGGGCTTGTCCTTCCCTTCTTGCCTGTGGCTGCACGCTCCCTGGACAAGACCGCAGGTGACTCTCCCTTCACTGGTCCGTGAGTCCGCTCCTTCATTATTATGTGTTCATTTTTGCATTCTGCATGTGCTGTGGGATACTTATTGGCTCTTTTTTTCAGACGGCCCTTCTTAGTTGTGGTTTCTCCCGGTCCTGTACCTCCCTTTCCCCCCCCCCCCTTTTTTGTTAGGGGATACTTTGGGGGCATCCCGGGTGGGGTTCTTAGCCCCGATCTCCCGTGCTTGCTTATTGTGCTATTACCTAATCACCATATGGAGGCTCTGGGGATGGCGAGCTTGGGGGCCCTTCGGGGCGGATTCCTGAGTGGCACAGGACCAGTTAATAAAGTCGCCCCCATGCCACGCATTTTTACTCAGTTGTGCCTCATGTGCGGTCTGTGTCCCCTGCGCCTCAAGTGTCATTGCGGAACAGGTTGGGGCGAGCGCTTCTCTCCCCAGTCCTATTTGCCTACGGCATCTCCTACTCCCCCACGCCTGCATTTAGCCCCCAGTGAGGGGGAAGCCTGCAGGGGGTCTCATTCGAATCTGGTGCTGCGCGTGGCCAGTCTTGAGCGGCAGTTAGCCCGCCCGGCCGCTGGCAAGGCCTCTAGTAAAAAGAGGCATTTGGATACGGATTTGTCCCTCTTTGCTGAGGATGATTACGCTTTTGATACCTATGGCGGCCGTGATTCCAGGGAGGAGGGGGAATTGTTCCATGATTTTGACTCCTCAGGGGATCGCCATGGCGATTTTGATAGTGAACCCGGGTCCTCTTAAGACGAGGACACTTGACTCCCAGCGATACTGATAGACTGTTGTTGACGGTGTTTGATACCCTACACATTGTCCCCCCTAAGGTGGCTAAGAGAAAGCAGGGGCAGTTTTACCGCCCTGACAGGCAGCGCCTAGAGTTCTCGGAGCAGGGCCTTTTTTTACAAGATGGTCCTTTTAAAGAATGGGAACGGCCCAACAGATTGCCCTCGGTACCTAAGGGACTGGATAGAGGGTATCCCTTCTCACCTGAGCTGGTTCGTCGTTGGTCTTGTCCCCCTGAGGTGGACGCTCCTGTTCTGGGACTGGCTAATACTTCCGTTATGCCGTCGCCTGACACCACTACCTTACGCGGCAAGGCTGATCGCCACATGGATCAGCTAGCCTGTCATGCCTTCACCTTTTGTGGGGGCTGGCCTGTGTCCGGTCTGTGCCGCGGCTATTGTTGCCATTGCCATCAAGAAGATGATTAAGTGCCTTGCGGAGGCTGCCAGGTCTCGCAAGCGAGCGGTTGAGTACAAGGAACTGCTGCTTTGTTCTGATTTTTATTGCCCTTGTCTTATCTGCCATGGATGATGACATCCGACTTGGTGTAGGGCTTCGGCCCTGTTGGTTGCCATGCTTAGGTCTGTCTGGCTGCGACAGTGGGCGGCTGACGCTGCTGCTGCCAAGAAGTCCCTTACTGGGCTTCTCTTCTCGGGACTTCGTCTATTCGGGAGCGTCTTGATGCATTGGCCAAGGACGGTCGGCTCCCTCAGCGTAGAAAGCCTTCTTGGCCCTTTCCGGGGTCTTCTTCCTTTCGTCCTTCCTGTGGGGGACGCGGCTCCTCCTTTCCTGGTAGCCATAGAGAATCTTGGGGACGAGGTAGATCCCATGGTCGCCCTGGAGATCCAAGCCCTAACTCCCCCCACCAAGACCGCTCAGGCATGAGGGGGCGCCCTCACCCAGCCGGGTGGGGGGACGGCTTCGGCTCTTTGCTCACATCTGGAGACAACACGTCTCGGACCGGTGGATTCAGGAGGTGGTATACTCCAGTTACAGGATAGAGCTGGTAACTTGGCTGCCCCCAAGATTCCTTCGATCACGGATCTCCCAAAACCCCGTGATGGCGCAGGGCCTGAGGTTGGCCGCCCAACATCTTCTGTCATCCAGAGTGGTCTGCACTGTCCCTCTTCAAGAACGAGGTTGAGGCTTCTACTCCAACCTGTTCACGGTGCCCAAGAAGGACGGCTCTCTGAGACACATCCTGGATCTAAAGAGACCTTTCCAACCATTCTGGTTGCCCCCTGCTGGCCGAGAAGAGCATGGTTCGTGGACGTCGTCCAGATGGCGGTGGATCACTTCGTCATGCCCGACGATCCAGGGCTTCTCACTCAGGGACAGTTGCACCATTCCAATTTACAAACGCTGGCTTTGATGGCTTGGATGCTGAAACCTCCATCCTGATGGATAAGGGATTGCTGGCCACATGTTTGCCACCTGTGGATTGAATGTTTTTAAGTTACAAAATTAAATAAAGGCGACATATGTAATTCTGTCAAGTCATTAAGCTAAGGAAGTGGCCACAGGTCAGTCTGGCAAGTCATTAAGCTAAGGAAGTGGCCACAGGTCAGTCTTATATTGCCATTGACTAGGGCTTGATGTATCTGTGTGTTCATGTCAAGTACCACATAAATGCAAATAATGGCATGACTACTTACTTGGTTGGTGGCCGAGAGATGGCTCGTTGGGGACAACAGGATGTCCTGCCTCTGGTGTGAAGAAGTGCCTGTAGAAACATGGGAAATATGGTCAGTTTTAATGTCTTATTCCACAGTAATCAAATGTCTCTTGCAAAGTCTGGGTCATATCACTCACCTTCTCCATGCTCTGCTTGTTGCAGATCTGCTGCCTCTTCCCCCACCTCACCCGCTCCCGAAGCATCTAGAAAAACAGATTAAGGGAATCAGTTTTGTAGGAACTAGCATGTATATGTGTGTGCGTATACATGAAGAGTGACAAAGCAGTGGCTTCCGCATGTGTGGCAGGGTACGACTGCCTGCCCACGCCGTGCCGCCCCTCCTCTGTGGAAAGGTCCAGGGGCTGGTCGGAGGACCCAACAGAGGAGGGGTAGGACCGTCGCCCTGGAGATCCACCACCTTCACTTCCAGCTGCAGCTTCATGCAGCACTGGTCGGCCTGTGCGCCTCTGGGTGCGGCGAATATGGTAATCCATTTCCAGCACTAGAAAATAAAAGGCATTATAAATAAAGGCCTACCTTCTGTCTTAGTTACATCTTGCATGCAATCGCTATGTACTTACTAGGGAAATGGATTCCGAAAAACCTCCGCACCCGGGGCATGTGCAGCCGTTTCAGGTCCAACCAATGCTGCATGATCTGCGTGTGGGTGAAGGTGGTGTTGGTAAGATGATGGATTTCTGCTATGATCTCCAGGGCGATGTTGCGTTTCTCAAATGAGTTGGGCAGGTAGTCGTACCTGCGCTCCAGCATGGTCTACAAAACATAAAGAAAACATAGCAATTACTTCTAATGCCTATCAATATGTGTCAACAATACATTAGTTTAGGAAATGCCATTAACACACACATTTCTAGCCTAAGGCAATCTTTCAATTTTGCCGAACTGTTGTTTGGCACGTGTGTGCCGTGCCTTTGGTTGTGCATGTAGTTTAACACATTTAGAAATAAAGGCCTTACTTCCTGCTCTTCCTTAACATGTAGAGCAGCATTCAGATGTCAAATCTAAGGGCTAAAAAGACACTTACAAGCATGATGATCTCTTCTTGTTGGCGGGTGAAGATAGTGGGCGCCATCTTTCTTCTTCTCTGCAGCAGATAACTAATGCCCCAGCGGTTTCTGGGTTCCGCACAGCCGTGCGAACGGCCGAACGTAGGCGTCACACGCTGTCTTAACTTATTTAAAGGTCCTTGGACACACAGCTCATTCTCTTTGAGAGTCCAAACAAAATGCCACCCAAAAAGCAACCTGCCAAAAGTGTAAAGGAGTCAACGGGGAAGAAGCCAGCCAAGCGGCAGGAGCCTTCAGAAGGGCCCCAAACCAGGTCACAAAAGCCCAAAGCTAAATTACGGCCTACAACCAAGGCTCCACAAAAGCCACCGACCGCCTATGGGCAAAAAAAGGAGCCAGCAGCAAAAGGCAAGACACAGGCCCCCAAGCCTACAACATCGATGGCCAAAAAAAGTAAAAAAGTGGTAAGAGGATGCGAAGCCCCACCCCTCCGCCCCACATCCCCCCACCCACATGGCACCAAGGTACTTGCCAAAGAAAAAAAACAGGCCAAGAAGCCGCAGCAGGTCCAGAAGCCGCACCAGGACCCGAAGCCGCAGCAGGGCCAGAAGCCCCCGACGGGCTACCATCCCCACACACACGGGGCTACCAAGCCACGCCAAAGAGGGCCCGAACCCCAGGCTGGCCCCCACACTTGGCCCGCCCAAGTACCTCCAAGCGGCAGCCACTTTTGAAGGGCCCACACAGGCACAGGCTCATCCTCAGCCAGAACCTCTCCTCCTCGCCCACATTTGCCACCGGCACAGGTGCACAGGAAATCTAACTATGCCACATCCACACCTGGAACTTCTGGGGCCAGCCAGCCCCGAACACCCAGTCCCTTGCCCAGTCCAGTAAGATCATCATCCAGCCACCAGTCCATGCATTCCCCCCCCCCCCCCCCCCCCCCCCACGACCCAGCCCAGAATGTCACCACATTTGTCTGGAAGCACGGAGGAGACACAACAACAACCAACAGGGCGCACATTGCGCAGAGGGCACTTGAGTGGCCGTTTTGGTGATGCCCAAACTATGGCCTTGGCTAGTGGGCTTACGTTAGTTTATGATGAGCTATATGGGCGCAAATCGAAATCCACCAGCAAGCAGCGCAAAGCGGACATATTGGCCAACCTAACCAGACAAGTCAATGCAGCGGGGGATGAGTTTAAAGATGTAGAACAGATTCAGCGGAAGATCGGACCTGAAATATGCTGCATGGAAGAAAGAGAATAAAAGGCGACATTACAGGTAATTATGTTTGCTTTTGGATTTTGCTTCTTCTTGTATTGCCAACATTGGTCTTAATTGGGCTAACTATGTTTTACAGCTTTCAAACTGGCGAAGGATTTTCACCGGCTGAGGAGATGGTGCTGGGCCTGATACATCCAGTAGCGTTAGAGGGACACGCGGCACTAAGGGATACGGACAACCCGCCCAGTTCTGCAGGTTAGTAAACTTGATTTGACATTCAATATTTGTTAACATGCACAATTAGCCAGTAACACATATGTTAACACATGCCCCTAGGGTGTGCCTTGTAGTGGAGTTAAGTATTTGACCATGGTGTGTCGTGTGTGGACAGTTAATTTCCTCTTTTGGTTGCCCATACATGACGTTTCAGAGCAGTTAACAAGAGTAGTAAAGTAGTGATATTAGCCTTCAACTGGCGGTTATGTATTTAGACTCCATCACATACAACACTTCAATCTTGATCTGTTGTCTACTTGTGTTTGAGCTGTGCTTGTGTCCAAAAAACTAAACATGGTCTTAGTAACTAATTTAACAAGATACAATGCTAATTAGCATAATCTTATTGTAACTGCTAGTTGCTCGCTGAGTGTGAGGGATGTTTGCAGGCACACCACAGCCAGTACTTGCGTAACTTGCGTGACCAATGTGTATGTACTTGTTTATTTATCACTTTTACCTATAATGGCATTCTAAGTGAAGGTCAAGTGTCACCCTTGGTGTAGTGCCCATTACAGCTTGCCCACGTGAATGATTTAAGCATATGTATTGTTACCCATCACCAATGCATAGTTGTGTGTTTTTTTTCTTAACATGCAGGCCAGCATCATCCCTCAGCTACTGGGGAATCCTCTGCCAGTTTGTCCATGGCGCAAACTTCTGTGCAGCCTAGGACCCAGGATCCGATAGTTTTGGTAAGTGTATTGACCAAATGTAGCTTAGCCTTTTGACTTTGCATGTTAATATTAACATTTGTACATATGTTGTGCAAAAACTGAAACTAACGTTTTACATGTCCCTACAGACCCACACACTCATGGAGGAAATCCAGGAGCTGGAGGAGGATGGACCCTTCATGGCCACTTCTAAAGATCTCCCCCTGGGCCCGAATCTACAACTGTACCCCAATGTTTCTCCCCCAAATCCTCAGCAGCAGAGTGAATCTGGCTGCATGCTGCCTGCACATCGTGGGCAGCATGCAGAGACTGACCCTCAAGTCCCCAGTGTTATCTCTGCTGCTGAGAATTTGGGAAGCATACCTGTGGCTGTTGAGGGCCCTAGAGCAACATCATCTTCACGTCCCAGAACTCGGGGAATTGGGAGGCGTACTCTGTTACGACGCCCAGTTTCCCAGGGTAGGGGCATGGCGATTTTGGAGGCAGCATGGCACCAGGAGAGGCGTACCTTTCAACAACAAAATCAAAGAAATCGAGAGACTCTTCATGGACTGTTAGAGAACCTCAATACAACATTACATGGCGTGCTGACTGAATTTAGGACCCTCAACAGCCACATGGCCAACACTAACAACGATTTCCGTTCCAGCATGGCGGAAATGATTAATACACAAAGAAACATTTTGGAACAGTTACAGATTCACAATGCCACACAGGCCCAGGTTAGGACCCACCACCAAGGGCCACAACCTGGGTTCTATGGGCATCCACCATATTAAGTGTGAATCCTCCAGAATCTGTTCTACATCTTTGCTCCCAATCCCCACTGTATTGACTTGTCTGGTGAGGCCAACCAAGATACCCTTTGGGTATGCCTTTGCTTGTATGCTTTTGATTTTCGCCCATATAGCTCATTATATTGCTGAGGTAGCCCACTAGCCAATGCCAGAGCTCAAGCATCACTGAACCTGCCACTCAAGCTGTTGCCCTTCCGCCTTGTGCCTAATTACATTGGTTGTGGCTCCTCCTGTTTAGAGACATGATTGTGTGACATTCTGGCGTGGAAAAATAATACCTTGACTCCTGGCTAAGATTTAACTGGACTGGGCTTGGGACTGGGTGTTCTTGTTTGGGTGCGCCACTGAGTGACAGGTGTAGATGTGGCATAGGTATGTCTGCTGTGGCCAAGCAGGAGAGGGTGTGTTGTTGTTGTGATTTTGAACTTTGTAAAATTGTGAAATATTTTGTGGTAAATGTTTTCCTATTATATATTTGTGTGTTTAATTTACATTAACATCGCCAAGGAGTAACTTACTTACAAACTACAGCCTGCGTGCAATTGCTCTGTGGCATGGTTGCTCCACATTGTATATTTGTTAGTGGCCATCTCACCTCCAAATTTTCTATGTAAAATTAACCAATAAAAAAACTAGACACACCTGTGGCTCAATAATTTTTGTTTCTTTCAGATTTTGGTTAATAAAGATGACTTAAGTATTCCATTGACACATTTCACACAAACCAAAAAAAGAGCCGCAAAGCATTATGGATGTTTTGAGTAATTAATTCATTACTATGTATAAATTATAAAAAAATAATACAAACACAAAGGGGAAAAACAAACACAATCAACTACACAATTTAAACAAACACACCAACGAGTGTAAAAATTATGCAAAATGAGTTGCAATCAAATTAGCCTACACAGCTTGGCCCGACACACTGTGTGTGCCCCGATATGCCTCTTCTGTGGGTGGAGAGGGAGCAAAATCTACATACCGGGGGACCCGCTGCAAGATCGCGAAATTATGCAGCACAGCACATGCCATGATTATATCAATGACCTTTTTGGGGTCATATTGAAGGGATCCCCCGGTATGGTCCAAACAGCGAAATCTGTTTTTCAACAGTCCAAAAGCCCGCTCCACCACTGCCCTGGTTTTGCGGTGCGCCCTATTGTAAGCATCCTGGGAGGCATCCTGAGGACGGAGTACGGGCGTCAACAGCCTCGGGAGTAGTGGATATCCCGAATCACCTTTGAAAAATAATATAAAAAAAAAAAATGCATAAGTGTAAGGCAACAAACGCAAAAGCAACATCAATAAGAGCCTATGTGACATTGTGAGAACAAGATGAGAACACATTTTGACCAGTCAAAATCGTTGACTAAACATATGTAATAGATGTGGGAACTAGTTCCCCAGCCAATATTGAGGATGATGGCCAATCAGCCGTACTGCTACCAGCTATTGGTTTGGATCTGTGCTGGTCAAGAAGGTTTGATGTTTTATGTTTGGATGACCCCTTATCTGCTTTGTCTGAGGCCCAAACAGCAGTAAACCGCAAAACATGCACTTTATCCCGCTCTTCTCTCCTCTCGAAGTGAAATGCATCTAAGCTAAGATGGGGCAGCCACTATGATAAAGTTAAGTGCACAATTCCAGACGAGTGTGGGGAAGAGTGATTTCTAATTTGACCACAATTACTAGTTAGAATTTGCCTAATGCAGGACAAACATTTCGCAAGGCTTGCTTGTTTAAAAACAAACTTTCAAGTGGGGTTTCACATGTAAAAAAGGTTGTAGAAAAAAGATTATTGCCAGACATGGCAACAAAATTCAAAGCCTAACAAAACATCAGTAATAAAATGAGGTTATTGCCGTTAACTTACCAAGGAGCCATGCACCGGAAAATTCCCCAGACTCAAACCGACGGTACAATCCAGATCGTCTATGGATGTACGCATAATGGGATGAGCCTGGGTAGCCGGCAAGGACGCTAAGGAACCGCATGTCCGGGGCCAAAATTACATCAGTAAGCCTTTGGCAACAAGTTAAACACTAACTTCTAACACCATATAAGCCAAACGTGTGTGACCATAAAAATACCAAGAACCAAGGACAGAAGGATTTATGGAACACAAAAAGGATTTGTCTTTTTCAAGAATATCAAAATACAAGTGATGTGTGTATTTAATTAAAAATTTAAAGTGTTTTCCTAAGGAGCACATGTCAATTGGGTACCAACTAAATAACGGACCATTCTTTCACTGGCACTCTTGGCTAGGAGGGACTGTTTGTAAGGAGTGACTCTTTCAAAGGGTGGAATTATTTCAAGGATTTGTCGTCACAAGGAGGGACTAATTATAATGATTGTTACATATTCTAAGTATACAGTACGTCCTGCTCCAGATATAATACTTACACTTGGGTTATCCTCCGCCAGAGGGCGCTGTGGCACTGCAGACATGCAAAAAACAGGCTCCTCCCGGCCCTTCATATACCCAGGGACCTCCCACAAATCCCCAGATTTCTCTGCAGTGCTGACTGCGAAGACATGAAGTATCACTCTCTCGCAGGTGAGCGGGGCTATTACAGCCTGCGGCCCTGTGGGACTATTACCATCCGTCCTCCTTGTGATGTACCTCCCAGCCTGCGCTGCGCTGCTCGGGTGAAGGTAGGCAGCACCATGCGTGCTTGACAGAGCCATGCTCCACCGCAGTCCCCCACCATAGGGTAGGCGGTTTAGGCTAAGGGTGAGCCTCATAGTGGATGCCCCTCCCACTTAATTGTCCCACGCCCCGTGTAGCGGGTGACTCTGCTGCGGTAACACCTATCATCCTTCAGGGCTTGTCTTGACTTCGTCACTGCCCTGTTCCCAGCTTCTCTTTTTGCTTAGCACTTTCGGAGATTGGCGCTCTCCGGGGGGGGGGTCCTGACTTGGCACGCCCCGCGTCACGTTTTGGCGCGCTCCGCGTCACCTGCAGCTCTGGCCCGCCCTCCGAGAATCGTTTGGCGCCATTCCTTTTCACGCGCGCGTGGTGAAGATCGTCCTCCCCCTGCTGTCTGTAAGTGCCCTCGCGGGCGACCATTTTTTATCTTATAGTTTCTCCTTGCTCTTGGCTCTGACATCCCTGTCCCTCTTATGTCTTTCAGACCGCGGATTTCCGGTGGCTTCTCCCGGCCCGGTGTATCCCCCGGTTGAGACTATTAAAAAATTACTCCCACTTCCCAGCGGGTTATTGGGGCATCCAGGGTAGCTTATAGCGTCAATCCCTACGGGCCTACTGTGCCAATACAATCACCATATGGAGGCGTCTCAAGATATTGTAAACGGGGTTCCTTCGGGACAACCCCGGCTGTGTGTAGCTTGTGGGGTCTTACCTAGCAGCGGTGACAATGCACGGGTCTGTGTTCCTTGTGCGCAGCAGGCGCTATCGGCTCTTCCCGCCTCTTCCGTGGCTGGGCCTGCACCTCGCCTCACTTCACCTACTCCCCCAAGCCTGAGTCTAACCCCCAATACAAGTGGGGATTCTCATCCTGATATGGCTACTAGACTGGCCAGTGTTGAAAAATTGCTTGATAGCTCGCTAGCGTGTAAGGCCACCGCCAAGAGGCGGCATTTAACCCCTGACTCTGCCCTTTTCCCTATGGAATCTGATGACTTGTTGCAGCCTTACGGCCAACCCCCCTCGGACGAAGGGGAGCTGTTCTCTGACTCTGGGTCATATGACGAGGAGTCCAGGGGTCATGACGAATCTGGTTCCGAGCACTGGACCTCGGATGATATTGACAGACTGCTGGCTCAGATATTTGAAGTTTTGTCTATCTCTCCCCCTGTTGCTGCTCCCAGACAAAGGGGCGAGCTCTTTCATACTGCTAAGGCTCGTCTTGAATTTCCCGAGCAGACTCATTTCAATAGCCTCGTGCTTAAGGAATGGGAACAACCCAGCAGGCTGCCTGGGATCCCTAAGAGTGTGGATAGAAAGTATCCCTTCCCGGCTGACTTGGTTAAGTGCTGGTCATCACCTCCTGAGGTCGATGCTCCTATTCTAGGGTTGTCCAACACCTCTATTATGCATTCCCCTGACACTACTACGCTACGGGACTCTGAGGACCAGCGTCTTGATCAATTGGCATGACATGCCTTTGCCTTTGGTGGAGCAACCTTGCGCCCGGTTTGCGCCTTAGCCATTACGGCAGTAGCGCTCAGGGCCATGGTTAGGAATGCACTCGACAGATGAGTTGCCCGCTGATACTGTCAATAATCTGTCTAACTGTGACGTGTTCATAAACTTTATCCTGTCTGCATCGGACGATGCTATAAAGATGTGTGCCAGATCTTCTGCCTTGGCGGTAGCTATTCGCCGTACAGTTTGGTTGCGACAGTGGGCGGCTGACAATGCCGCTAAGAAAGCCCTTACTGGGCTTCCATTTAAAGGGCTACGTCTGTTTGGAGACCGTCTAGACCTCTTCGCCAAAGGAGGCAAGCTGCCCCAGCGCAGGCGGCAGTTTCGGCCTTTTCGAGGCCAGGGCACCCTTTCAATCCCCTACCGCGGGGCCAAACAGGGAAAAGGGGTGTCCTTCGCCGGGCCCCATGCAGATTCCTGGCACAGGAATAGAGGACGCCGTCCCGGTTCCTCCTGGGGGCCCAAGCCCAAAGCCCCTCCCAAGACCCCTCAGGCATGAGGGGGCGCCCTCACCCGGCAGGGTGGGGGGACGTCTACAGCACTTCGAGCACGTCTGGCGGCGCCACGTCTCAGACTGGTGGATTCAGGAGGTAGTGTCCTCCGGATACAAGATAGAGTTTGCTGTACGGCCCTCCACCAGATTCATTGGGTCCCGAATCCCTCAGGACCCCGCCTCAGCCCAGATCTTGCTGCTGGCCGTGCAGGGTCTCCTGGATCTAGGAGTCATTTGCAAGGTCCCCTTTGGATACAGGGGCAAGGGGTTCTACTCCAATCTCTTCACAGTACCCAAGAAGGATGGGTCAGTCAGGCCCATTCTGGATTTAAAAATCCTCAACAGATTTGTTAAGAACAGGCATTTCCGCATGGAAACTCTGCGCTCGCCCATTGGCTCATTGCGCCCAGGGGACTTCATGATGTCAGTAGACATCAAGGATGCTTACCTTCACGTTCCGGTGTTTGCAGGACACCAAAGGTTTCTCAGATTTGCTCTGAAAGATCAGCATTACCAATTTGTGGCTCTGCCATTCGGCCTCACGTCGGCTCCCAGGGTGTTCACCAAGGTGCTAGCAGGGGTGATGTCACTGATAAGGCTAAGGGACATACGCATGCTGCCCTACCTGGACGACATCCTCATCACCTCTGGGTCTCTGCGGCAGGCAGAGTTGGGCACTCAACTGGTAGTGTCCACCCTGGAGTCCATCGGTTGGGTGATCAATTACCCCAAGTCCTCTCTGTCCCCTTCCTCGGTGACCCCGTTCCTGGGAATGATTCTGGATATGGTTCAGTCACGGATATTCCTTCCTCAACAGAAGGTGGAAGCTCTGACTGCTCAAGCCAGGTTCCTGCTCTCGTGCCCACAGCCCTCCATCAGGCAGGGAATGCAACTGGTGGGCCTGATGGTGGCGAGCTTCGAAGCGGTGCCCTTTGCTCAGTTCCATTTGAGACCTCTGCAGCTTCACCTTCTGTCAGTATGGGACAAGAACCCGGCGTCCTTGGACGGGGTCTGTGTGCTTCCCCCCTCGGTCAGACGTGGTGGTTGGACCTCGAGAACTTGACAGGGGGCAGGTCCTTTCTGGCCCCTTCCTGGGAGACGGTCACAACGGATGCCAGCCTGTCAGGTTGGGGGGGGATTCTGGAAGTCCCTGCACTTCCAGGGAACGTGGAGTCCCCGGGAGGCCCACTTACCCATCAACATTCTGGAACTGCGGGCAGTTCGGTTGGTGCTGGAGCGGTTGACCCAAAACCTGAGGGGACTATCGGTCCAGGTATGCTCCGACAACAAGACGGCGGTTGCATGCATACAAGAGTGCCCTCCGGGAGGTGTCTCAGATTCTGACATGAGCGGAGGCCAATGTACAATGCATTTCGGCTGTTTACATTCCGGGGGGGAGAATCTGCTTGCAGATGCTCTGAGCAGGGGAACGTCCCGTCAGGGAGAGTGGTCCCTCTGCGACAGGGTATTTCAGTCCCTGTGTCACCGTTGGGGTCTACCGGATGTGGACCTGTTTGCGTCCCGCCACAAGCTCCCAACCTTCGTGTCCCTGTCTCAGGACCCTTTGGCCTTGGCTACGGATGCCCTGTCCATGTCATGGAAGGAGTTTCGGCTCCTGTATGTGTTTCCACCATTTCCCCTGCTGAGCAGGGTTCTGCGCAAGATTGCTCTGGAAGGGGTGCCTGTGATTCTAGTGGCCCCCCGGTGGCCAAGAAGAGTGTGGGTCGCAGACGTGGTTCAAATGGCAGCAGACCAGTACGATCTGCCAGGGGTGCCAGACCTGCTGACTCAGGGCCCCCTACACCATCCCAATTTACAAACGCTGTCTTTGACGGCCTGGCTGCTGAGACCTCCATCTTAATGGAGAAAGGTTTGTCTGCCTCTGTGGTGGGCACTATGGTGCAGGCTAGGAAGAAGACTTCTGCTGCTATCTATTATAGAGTATGGCGTACCTACATTGACTGGTGTGAGTCTAGGTCTCTTCCCTGTAGGGAGTTCTCTGTCCCAAGGGTTCTGGAGTTCCTACAGCATGGTTTGGAGTTAGGTCTAAAACTCAGTACTCTGAAGGGTCAGGTTTCTCCCCTGTCCGCCTTCTTCCAGAAAACCTTTGCTCATCATCATTTGGTTAAGACCTTCTTTCAGGGGGTCACGCATGCGCGTCCCCCTCGTAAACCTGTGGTTCCCGTTTGGGATTTAAACTTGGTCTTATCTGCCTTGCAGGGTGCTCCCTTTGAGCCTATTCAAGAGGCTGCTCTGGTTGTTCTTACTCTCAAGGTTGTCTTTTTGGTGGCCATAACTTCGGTTAGGTGTGTGTCTGAGCTGGCTGCTCTATCCATTCAGTCTCCATACTATGAGAGACACCAGGACAAGGTAGTGTTCCGCTTTAAGCCGGATTTTCTGCCTAAGGTTGTGTCTGCCTTTCATTTGAATCAGGACATTTGTTCTTCCTTCCTTGTGCCCCAATCCTAGTAATGACAAGGAAAGGGTTCTGCACTCCTTGGATGTGGTCAGGTGCTTGAAGTACTACCTGGTTGTCACTGCGGCTTTCAGGAAGACTGATGCTCTCTTCATTGTGCCTTCTGGGCCTAGGAAGGGCTTGGTTCCTGCCAAGTCTACTATCAGCAAGTGGATCCGTCAGGCTGTGGTACAAGCCTATTCTGCTAAGGGGAAGAGTCCTCCCTTCCGTATTACTGCTCATTCCACTCGTGCTATTGGTGCCCCTTGGGCTTTTCAGCACCAGGCCTCTGTTGAACAAGTTTGCAAGGCCGCTACTTGGTCTTCTGTTCACACCTTTTCAAAGTTTTACAAGGTTGATGTTCGGGCCTCAGCTGATGCTGCTTTTGGCCGCAAGGTTTTGGAGGCGGTTGTAGTTTAAGCTATGTGCCGTTGCCTTTTTTGTTGGGGATCCCACCCTACTGTTATGGACACTGCTATTGGATGTCCCAAGTGTAAGTTATATCTGGAGCAGGACGTACTGTATACTTAGAATAATACAATTCTGTGAAGTACTCACCTGTAGAATTGGTATTATACCTATACAGTACGTCCTGCTCCACCCCACCCTGGTTTTTTTGCATTATTCTGGATCCCCTGTATGGTGATTGTTGTTATTGTTATCATTACCAGTTGTTTTGGTGGTTGGTTTCTACCGGCTTCTGGTTCACTGCTTTTCAATGCTGGGGATTTGTGGGAGGTCCCTGGGTATATGAAGGGCCAGGAGGAGCCTGTTTTTTGCATGTCTGCAGTGCCACAGTGCCCTCTGGCGGAGGATAACCCAAGTGTAAGTATTATATCTGGAGCAGGACGTACTGTATACGTATAATACCAATTCTACAGGTCAGTACTTCACAGAATTGTATTTTCAAGGAGGTATACATTTCAATTAGGCCTTAATAAGAATGAGGGAATCCTAACAAGGAAATAATAATTCCACTGAGGGTATTTTTTAAAGGAGGGATAATTAACAAGGAGGGATAATTAACCAGGATGGATATTTACAAGGAGGGATAATTTACAATGATGTAAACAGTACAATGAGGGAAATTTTTAACGGAAGGCTAATTACAAGGAGGGATTAGTTGCAAAGAGGGATTTAAAATAAAGAGGGATAAATTTAAGGGCTAAATTTAAAAACTTGCCTGTTAAGGTACTCGTCGGCAGCAGGAGGCACAAGGGCAACGTGGGTACAGTCAATGGCACCCATGACGTTGGGCAGGTCGGCGATTATTATAAAAACCAAGCTTAATGGCGTTTCTGGCTACCATATCATCAGGAAAAAAATATATATTTGTTGGTTATGGTAGCCATGCCTTCCAAAAATTTGGATAGAGCGCGGCTCAGCGTAGGCTGTGAGATCCCCACGGAGAGGGTACCCAGCCTCTGGAACGAGACGTTCGCCAAAAATTGCAGGCAGCCAAGCATCTTGGTCATACCTGAAATTGCTTGCCCCTTCCTTGTGGTGCGGGTCAACCATGGCCGCAGCTCACTATACAACTTAGGAAGCGTGATTAAGCCTGGTGAGCTCGAACAGCTCAACGTCATGCATTCCATTTATGTCCATGCGTCTCCGCCGGTGCAATCTGGACTCAGACCTCCGGACGATCTCAATGCCAAGGAGAAGCAAATCTTGATGCTCCTCAAAGTCAGTACAGAAAAAATCCCTGGACTAGGTTCGGTCCTGGTTCAAGAAAAACGGACCCAGCCACACCCACCACACCTCTAGGAAATATTATTGTGTTAAAAAGATATATTCATCCTTTATTTAGATATATTACACACTATAAACATACAAAAATACATACATCTGATAAAAGCAGTTTTCCACTCATGACATGTGCAAAGTATTAGTTACAAATTTTTCCATTACATACTGACTTCCCAAAAATATCACGTGCTACATAACAATGATAGGACAATTCCAACAAGATGATTTTATTATCTTACTGGTCTGAAGATCGACCTGACAGGGCAGACATGTTTCGCCACATAGGCTTCCTCAATGCCCTGGTTATTATGTGCTTGTCAGGATGTGTCAGATCTTGGATGAAGTGAGGAGTCACCACCCAGCCCTCTTCATATGATGGTCGGGTCTCTTATTATTTATCTCTATTCATTTGTGTCCCAGTTGAGGGTTCCATAAATGAGAGTATTTGAGTGTCCTCAAGTTCTGCGTGCTTGCGGTGCTGTGAAAATATTGTCTTATAGTACAAAACTGTGGTGGCACTTAATGATCTCTAAATTGACTCTGCAAAGCCTCAGGAAACTGCAGCGCAGCCAGCGCGTTTCTATGCTCAGAAGGTATGCTGTTTAAATATTGACGCGGGATCTCCCCACTGTTTGGTCAATCACCTGCTCCCTGCGCCGTTCGACGGAAGGATCAGCTGGGGGGTATGAACGCCCCTCCGTTCGCGCCAGGTCAGCCAGCGCGAACGGAGGGGCGTTCATACCCCCCAGCTGATCCTTCCGTCGAACGGCGCAGGGAGCAGGTGATTGACCAAACAGTGGGGAGATCCCGCGTCCATATTTAAACAGCATACCTTCTGAGCATAGAAACGCGCTGGCTGCGCTGCAGTTTCCTGAGGTTTTGCAGAGTCAATTTAGAGATCATTAAGTGCCACCACAGAAACATGTCTGCCCTGTCAGGTCGATCTTCAGACCAGTAAGATAATAAAATCATCTTGTTGGAAGTGTCCTATCATTGTTATGTAGCACGTGATATTTTTGGGAAGTCAGTATGTAATGGAAAAATTTGTAACTAATACTTTGCACATGTCATGAGTGGAAAACTGCTTTTATCAGATGTATGTATTTTTGTATGTTTATAGTGTGTAATATATCTAAATAAAGGATGAATATATCTTTTTAACACAATAATATTTCCTAGAGGTGTGGTGGGTGTGGCTGGGTCCGTTTTTCTTGAACCAGGACCGAACCTAGTCCAGGGATTTTTTCTGTACTGTCTTATTGGACCAGCTATCACCAAACCCCCTCTTTCCACGAAGGTGTGGTCACCAACTGGGTCAGTTTGGCCTACCCATAGGGTTAAAACCAAATCTGACATTAAGTTATACTCCTCAAAGTCACTAGAGCCGTCCATACCGCTAGCCTGCTAGTTCCGAGGTCAAAATGGTCCCGTAAGGGGATCGGCAAACAAACAGGTTTATTGGCTTGTGGAACCTCGGCAATCAGCTCTCTGAATTAATCGCCAGCCCATTGCAATTACGGAAGTTATCTGAACGAACGAAAAATTTCAGATTGAGATCCGAAAATGTGCCGAACTTCCGCAAAACTTCCGATTTCCTTCGGATCAGCGAAAGAGCATATACGCTTACGTTCGATCGTTCGTGCGAGTAGAAAATGGATGGAAAAAAGCAAAAAAAATAAAAAAACTAACACCCACAAAAACTTTCACAGACAGCTAAGGAAGTCCGGATGAATGGACGAATCAAGGCTATTGTCTTGCCTTCCTTGTGTCCTGCCCCTTCTAATACTAAGGAACAAAGTCTTCATTTTTTGGATATGATCAGGGCGCTCAAATACTATTTGATCGCCACTGAGCCTTTTCGGAAGTCGGATTCTCTGTTTGTCCTTCCTGCTGGGCCTAGGAAGGGCTTGCCAAATCCACTATCGGCAAGTGGATCAGACAGGCGGTGGTACAAGCGTACTCTGCCAAGGGGAAGGATTCCCCTTTTCGTGTTACGGCTCATTCCACTGGGGCTATTGGTGCCTCTTGGGCTTTTCAGCTACAGGCTTCTGTTGAACAAGTTTGTAAGGCCGCTACTTGGTCTTCTGTTCATACTTTTTCTACGTTTTCCAAAGTTGATGGTAGGGCCTCATCTGACGCTGTTTTTGGTTGCAAGGTGCTTCAGGTGGTAGTGTCTTGAACTGCCTGCTGTTGCTCACTGGGGATCCCACCCTTCTTCATGGACACTGCTGTTAGATGTCCCAAATGTGATGAATTGAAATGAAGCAAGCCGTGCTGTACACCAGGAAAAATACAATTCTGTGATTACTCACCTGTAGAATTGTTTTTACGGTATACAGCACGGCTTGCTTCATCCCTCCCTTGTTATTGTTGTCCTCTTTTGCCTTGTTATGGTGATTTTATTGAGAGAAATATTTTAGTGGGACTGTGTTCTTTTGTTAACATGGTCTTGCCTCCCGGCTTCTTGCATTACTGCTTTTCAAACACTGGGAGTCTCTGGGTAATTCCTGCCCTTTTTATGGGCCGGGAGGAGCCACAAGTCTCTCTGCAGTCAACTGCGCCACCTTGTGGCGGATTACCCAAATGTGATGAATTGAAATGAAGCAAGCCGTGTTGTACACCATAAAAAACAATTCTACAGGTGAGTAATCACAGAATTGTATTTAACTGTGCTGATCTTTAAATTACATTTGCATTGCTAAAATGGCGCTGAATTGTTCTGAAGAAAAGGGTCATTCTAAATTATTTTTTTTTCTCAAAAAAATATGTTCTCATGGTGCTGAATCAACCCTAAAATTGTTACTACTGTATAGCTATAATATTGTTACTTTGTAGAGCTGTTGTATAACAGCATTAATTTGTGCAAGCAAAAATGTATATAGTGTAGGTAACAAAATAAAAATGTTGCATTTAAAACAGGGTGCCCTATACTCATTATAATGACAGGTGAACTAGGCTGTGGGTTGGGTAGAAGCTTATATGAAAAGTAAGGATATGGCACAGATACCTGAAGATGTGCACTGTGAGAATAAAAGAAGAGCATTCACCGCTGCTAATACCAGGTATAACTAAACCAGCGGTTGATATGGTGTCCCTTAGGGACTTTTAGTGCTTGTGGGTCAAATTGCAGTCCACAAGTATAAAAGAAATCCCAGACCACCTCAGCATGGCTACGGACTAGCCCAGCCCCCACACTAAAAATGCAGCATATGTGCACCCAAAGATAAGCACTTCCCCCTATAGCGTCCCATAATTAATATGCAGAGTGTGTGTCACACTACCAACTTCCAAAAATGAGCTCCCCCCCCCCCCAGGCACCCAAAATATAATATGCAGTATACGTGTGGCTCCCCTATCAACCTCGCCAATTGTGAATATATATGTTAGTTAATCCCCCAAGATTAATATTCAGAATCTCCCTGTAGTGCACAGTGATCTCCATGTTAGCACCCCCCCCCCCCCAAAAAAAATACAATATGCAATATACGAGTGCAGACATGAACACCGACCCAACATTAATATGCAGAGTGCGTGTCCAACTCACCACACAAGCAAATGCCCCCCTCAGCCACTCAATATTTAATAGTTGGTACACGTGTGGCTCCCCCATCATCCCCCCCAAATTTGAGTATGTTTGTCAATCCCCCACAATGAATATTCTGAGTGTGCATGGATCTCCGTTAGCCCTCCTTCCCAGAAATTCTTTTTGCAGGCATGAACCTCCTCCAAACCGTTTTGCACTATTCTTGTCCTTTTTGCCCCTTCAGCAATGCTAGGGGTCAAGCCCATGAAATATGGCCTGAAGAGGGGAGAAAGAAAACCCATACCTATGTAGACCTCACTCAGCCAAATGTATTAACCCTGACCGATTTTAATGTTTATTCCGTTTTAATGTTTATGGCTGATCTGGATCTGCGGCTCCTTTTGTCTATATTGTCTAAAGGGGCTTATTTTGTTGACTATTGGAAATGCTGTGTTTGTCGAGCACCATTTAGAGACCAAAATATACAGCTGGGCAGAATCTAAAAGGATGCAGTGGAGGATGAAGGCATCTAAACCCTCACTGTCACCTGTCGGGTACCGCATGCGCTTATGCGTTTGCGGCAGATGCTGCAGTACCGCAAAAGAAACCCAACAATGGCACCGCTATGGCCCCTTTCAGACCTCTCTGATGCAGCAGAACAGAAGAAAAATGCATCCCCAAAAAGTCCTGCGTCTGGGCCGCAGGTGCACCCTGTTAAAGTGGTGGCGCGAATGCAAACACATATTCGGATTTCATGCAGTAACGCATGCACTTTGCATTTACAGGGCTTAGGATACAGAAAAAGGATTTTTTCTTAAATAACACTAAAGATGAACAAAATAAAATGTGAAATGGAATCCCAGCGGCAAATCACATGCCACAAATGTATTCCGGATAGGTGTGACTGTAGCCTAACACAATGTAACAGGGCTGCACCCAAAATTATATCTTTGGTAAGAACTGGAAAATGAACCCCTATGCTGAACTCCTTACCTGTCCTCCTCCCCTATCTTTTATGTGCTTAAATGCTAGGTCAGGGACGCACATACAATGGAGGCAGGGAAGGCAGCTGCTACCGAGCCCGTGGAACAGAGGACCGATGCAAGCTGCCTTACTCATTCTCCAACTGCTTTTCACTGTGATTTGCATGTTAAAGTGGATCAAAATCTCTTGTGTGTAAAACCCCAGCAATCACTGTAGAATGTTTTAGTGATCTCATGATACATGTGCGGGATGGAAGACAATCAGAATAGAATGGCTTGGCACTGGAGGTATGCCCTTCATATAGGCTTGGCGCTGGATGTGAGCCCTTCATATAGGCCTGGCATTGGAGGTATGCCCTTCATATAGGCCTGGCATTGGAGGTATGCCCTTCATATAGGCTTGGCGCTGGATGTGAGCCCTTCATATAGGCCTGGCATTGGAGGTGTGCCCTTCATATAGGCCTGGCATTGGAGGTGTGCCCTTCATATAGGCCTGGCATTGGAGGTGTGCCCTTCATATAGGCCTGGCATTGGAGGTGTGCCCTTCATATAGGCCTGGCATTGGAGGTGTGCTCTTCATATAGGCCTGGCATTGGAGGTGTGCCCTTCATATAGGCTTGGCGCTGGATGTGAGCCCTTCATATAGGCCTGGCATTGGAGGTATGCCCTTCATATAGGCCTGGCATTGGAGGTGTGCCCTTCATATAGGCCTGGCATTGGAGGTGTGCCCTTCATATAGGCCTGGCATTGGAGGTGTGCCCTTCATATAGGCTTGGCGCTGGATGTGAGCCCTTCATATAGGCCTGGCATTGGAGGTATGCCCTTCATATAGGCTTGGCGCTGGATGTGAGCCCTTCATATAGGCCTGGCATTGGAGGTATGCCCTTCATATAGGCTTGGCGCTGGATGTGAGCCCTTCATATAGGCCTGGCATTGGAGGTATGCCCTTCATATAGGCTTGGCGCTGGATGTGAGCCCTTCATATAGGCCTGGCATTGGAGGTGTGCCCTTCATATAGGCCTGGCATTGGAGGTGTGCCCTTCATATAGGCCTGGCATTGGAGGTGTGCCCTTCATATAGGCCTGGCATGGGAGGTGTGCCCTTCATATAGGCCTGGCATGGGAGGTGTGCCCTTCATATAGGCCTGGCATGGGAGGTGTGCCCTTCATATAGGCCTGGCATGGGAGGTGTGCCCTTCATATAGGCCTGGCATGGGAGGTGTGCCCTTCATATAGGCCTGGCATTGGAGGTGTGCCCTTCATATGGGCCTGGCGCTGGAGGTACATCAGCTTGAGGGATCCCACTGCGGCACACACATGTACTCTGGGTGCGCCAGAAAAAAAGTTTTACAGCAATCTCAGGGGGATTCACAGAGGCTCTTGAGTCTTTGAAACTTCATGTCCAACCAGTGGGATCCTCTTTAAGTTTTGGGGTTGGAAGCTTTGGCACTCTGCAGTATGGGACAGGAAAAAAGGATGATGAGATAGAGACAGCATATTGTTTATAATGTTTTTTTTATGTCTGAGGAGCACGGCTTAGAAACTCATGGGAGTAAGCTTGTGTTTTGTTCTTCATACGTGTAGTTCCTGGGATAGTGAGGGAGATTGTGTAAGGCCAGGATTTCATTCTCACTGACATCATGGGGTCAATTCACCACCAGGTGCAAAACGTACACTCTGGGTGCTTCAGGTGAAAAATGCACTTGGTGTGAAACTGAAGGGGATAAAAAGTGCACTAGGCTGTTATTATTGAATTATTTGAAATAGCCATTCATGATCATTGTCTGCCTAGAGCTGATTCAGCACCAGGTGTAAAAACCTAGTTTTTATTTTGCAATTAGTACACTTTTTTTGCACCTGCTGGTGAATCAACCCCCATGTGTTGCATTACATTTGTGGACCCAGTCACAGCAATGCATTTTGGCTGTGAAACATTGCTGTGTGCTCTGCTGAAGTCAAAATGCACAATAATACTGGTCATTATCAGGTAATAAACCTTTTTACATCAGCGCAGAGTGATCCATTCCGGCATGCAGTGTTTTTGTGGTGTGCCAGCAGTGTGTGCAATACAAAGTCTGTAGGCAATTCTTGTAAAGTGCTGGGATTTGGTCCATTGCATTGAGGTGGGAAAATTGCACTTCCCAACAGAGCAAAGATGCAGCGGTCAGGTAAGCACTCATGCGGCTGGTTCCATGTATTTGCACCATAGTAACACTCTGCTTATATTTCTCTATTGCCTTGCCCATACACACTTGGCTGGGCATGGTGTGGTACATCAGGGGTGACATGGCCAGTAAAAGCAAATCTTATTCAGCAAACCACTGCTGTGGGCATTGCAGCCTTGTGCCACAGCACACTGCACTCCACCATGAAGTCTGGCCCCTGACACCTTCTGTCCGCCCGCTCTCCATCCGCTCTCCATCTTAATTTTTGCCAGGAGGAGGTATACATTGCTAGACAAGCCTTTTTCAATTGTGGTGACCGGCGTGGACTCAGCACATGGCCACAGATGGTTGGTCAGGGGATTGCTGACAGGTTTCATCTGGGAAGTTTATTTAGACAGTGGGAGGCAGTACAAATGGGGGGAGGGACTGGACAAAATTGATAGTGGGTCTAGTAATGGGGTTAAATTTATTGATCATGGTTCTGTGAAAATTGTGACACTGTACCAAATTAATTGATTGGTTGTCTGAAAGTGGGGCATATTGATTGGGGCGGTAGGGCAGAAAAAAAATCATAGAAGAGCAAATATAATCAGCACTTGGCATAAATCAGGTAGCACTAGGCAAAATAAATGTATTCATACCAATTAATAAAATGACTGGGAATGTCAGTTTTTAGGCTGTCTTCATCCTGAGTAGTTTTGACTGTTTTACTGTATTTTTCTTTACTGTCTTTATGTGCGCTCGCCGCCACGCCGCTTTTGGTGGCTATACGCCGCTCTGTTTGGCTGCGTCAGTGAGCGGCTGATAATGCTGCTAAGAAGGCTCTCACTGGCTTCCCCATTACTGGGATACGGCTTTTTGGTGAGCGTCTGGATCTGTTTGCCAAGGATGGTAGGCTGCCTCAACCCAGGAGGCAGACGCGGCCTTTTCGGAGGGTTGGTTCTTCCTTCTCCTCCTTCCGTGCTCCCAGATCTGGCCGGGGTGCACCATTCCATTTGCGGGGACGGGGCAGAGGCCGTGGATGCCCCGGTCTCTCTTGGGGTCCCAAGTCCAAATCTTCCCCCAAGCCCCCTCAGGCATGAGGAGGCGCCCTCACCCATCCAGGTGGGGGGACGGTTGCGGCTCTTTGCTCACGTCTGGAGACTGCGCGTCTCAGACCGGTGGATTCAGGAGGTGGTGTTCTCTGGGTACAAGATAGAGTTTGCAGCCTGGCCGCCCCCAAGATTTATCAGGTCCCGGATGGCTCAAAGCCCCTTGTCAGCCCAGGACTTGCGGCTTGCGGTCCAAAGCCTTTTGGAATTGGGTGTCATCTGCCCGGTGCCCTTCCAAGAAAGGGGCAGAGGCTTCTACTCTAATCTGTTCACGGTTCCCAAAAAGGATGGGTCCCTGAGGCCCATCCTGTATTTGAAGCGCCTCAACAAATTTGTCAGGTTCAAGCATTTTCGCATGGTGACTGCATTCAGCGGTCAGTACCTTGCGCCCGGGTGACTTCATGACTTCTGTGGACATCAAAGATGCTTACCTTCATGTTCCAATCTTTCCAGGTCATCAGAGATTTCTCAGGTTCGCTCTGGAGGATCAGCACTACCAATTTGTGGCCTTACCGTTCGGTCTTGCCCCAGCCCCTTGGGTCTTCACCAAGGTGCTGGCGGGGGTGATGGCTCTGTTGAGATCTCGGGGCATTCGTATCCTACCTTATCTGGATGACATTCTAATTGCGTCTCAGTCTTTCCATCAAGCCGAGCTGGATACCCAGATGGTGGTCTCCACACTTGAGTCCTTTGGTTGGGTGATCAACTATCCCAAGTCTTCTCTGTCTCCGTCCTTGGTGAGGTCCTTTCTGGGCATGAATCTGGATTCATCTCAGGTCAGGGTTTTTCTGCCTCAGCAGAAGGTGGAGAGCCTGCAGACGCAGGCACAGTTTCTACTTTCTTGCCCTCATCCCTCCATTCAGCAGGGGATGCAGTTGGTGGGGCTGATGGTGTCATGTTTCGAGGAGGTCCCCTATGCTCAGTTTCACATGAGACCTCTTCAGTTGCACCTCTTGTCAGTTTGGGATCGGGACCCTGTGCCCCTGGATCAGGAATTTGCTCTGTCCCCTCTGGTCAGTCAGTCCCTCTCGTGGTGGCTGAACTCAAGGAATCTCCTAGTGGGCAGGACCTTTCTGCCCACGTGCTGGGAGACTGTCACCACAGATGCCAGTCTGACAGGTTGGGGGGCTTTTGGAAGTCTCTGAAGTTCCAGGGTCAGTGGGGCCCTCAGGAGGCTCCTGCCCCCATCAACATTCTGGAACTACGGGCGATAAGGTTGGTTCTTTTCCAGTTGACCCCACACCTTCGGGGTCAGGCTGTTCAGATCCGCTCGGACAACCAGACGGTGGTTGCCTATATCAATCATCAGGGAGGGACTCGGAGCAAGCGAGCCCTCAAGGAAGTGTCCCTGATACTGTCTTGGGCGGAAGAGAATGTCCCCTGCATCTCGGCAGTTTACATCCCAGGAGTGGAGAACCTAAAAGCAGATTCCTTGAGCAGGGGGATGTCTCGGCTGGGGGAGTGGTCCCTCAGCAACTAAGGTAGCCCAGGAAGGGATGCCAACCATTCTGGTGGCCCCCTGTTGGCCAAGAAGGATGTGGTTCGCAGACATCGTGCAGTTGGCAGTAGATCAGTACGTCCTACCCAAGGATCCAGACCTGCTCACTCAGGGGCAGCTGCGCCATCCCAATTTACAAACGCTGGCTTTGACGGCTTGGCTGCTGAAACCTCCATCTTGATGAATACGGGGTTGCCTGCCTCTGTTGTTGATACCATGATTGGGGCTAGGAAGAAGTCCTCGTTCTTTATCTATTACAGGATCTGGCATGCTTACATTGCCTGGTGTGAGTCTAAATCTCTTCCCTGTGGGGTGTTTTCTATTCCCAGGATTCTGGAATTCTTGCAACATGGTTTGGATTTGGGCCTTCAACTTAGTACCCTCAAAGGTCATGTTTCAGCTCTGGCAATTTTTCTGGCAATTTTTCCAAAGATCTTTTGCCAGTCACCGTTTGGTTAAGACTTTTTTTTCAGGGGGTTTCTCGTGTACGTCCGCCACGCAAACCTCTAGTGATCGCTCTGATCGGCCTCAGTCGCTGTAGTAACATGGCTGCCATTGATGTGCCATTGATGTGTGAGTCACTAAAACACCAGTACAGCGGGAACGAGCGGTAGCGACTGGTCAGTGTGAGCGACTCAAAACATATTCATCAAAAAAACAGCCTCACACAGCGCTGGTACTCAAAATTGTGTCGCTTTAGCCCAGAGCGCCAGAGGCTGTGTGATTAAAGGCTGGTTTTGAACACATATCCACTAGTAACAAAGCGAAAACATATGGTTTACTGTGCATGTGTAGTTTATACAATATCTGCAGTATGACTTTGTTAATGATACTGATTGCACTGATTTGTACAAAGAGCATAACCACTGTCAGGGTTGAGCCTATAGCAAAGATAAAATAGTGGTCGCTCTGATCGGCTGTGAGTCGCTGTAGTAACATGGCCGCCATTGATGTGTGAGTCGCTAAAACACCAGAACAGCGCTATATGGGAGCGAGCGGTAGCGACTGATCAGTGTGAGCGACTCAAAACATATTCAACAAAAAAAACAAAGCGAAAACATATGCAATTACTTATTACATTGTGACATTAACACTTTAATGACAATTCAGCATAAAACTATAAAAAAATCAAAAAAATTATCAAAACTAATTTTAATGGGCCAGGAGAGGTCACACAATGATTTAATAAAAAAAAAAAAAAGAAAACCCTGTTTAAACAGAAAAAAAGGAACGTCCATTGAAATGTATGGGAGAGCGACAGGTAATACCTGGCGCTCTGGAAGCTAGAGCCCCGGCGCTATAAGCTGAGCCGTCTGTGATGATTAATCAGACGCTACATGGCGTTGTTGCAGTCGCTCACCAGAATCGGCTTCATAAATGTGGTATTACGTACAGCACCCAGCGTTCATCAGACGCTGCTTGCCGCTTACAAGGCACTACCTGCCGCTATCCCTTGATGAATAAACCCCCAAGACAGAAACATCCATCCTCTTCAATAACCCCCAGAAATAGATGATCTCAGAAATGTAGATAAATGGACCAGTAGATGGAGACAGAGAGCTGTTATGAAATAAGGGCGCATCTAAAAGCCGCTGGCATGCAAAATTACCTGATACTAAACCTTTCCAAATCCAAGGATTTATTTTCAAAAAACTAAAAATTGGGGGAGGGTGGGTGCACACTCATAGGCTGAGAATGCACCTGACTGACTGCTGTTTTCTGCTCGCTTGTAGCCCATCATTACACTAGTCAGGAAATTGAAGTCCACATCCAATGAGAGTGATGTTTAGTACTGAGCTGCTGTAGCTAAAATGCTTAGCTGACAAGACATCTACAAATTCCCATTGACCCTCTCAGGGCCTGGCACCATTCACTGCCAAACTGGCCAGATTGACCTGCTCATCGTCCACTAACAATGCTTGATGCAGCATGCTGTCCAGCAGTGAGGCTGTAGGTGCCCCGTAGTTGGGGTAGGCAGGGCCGGTTGGTTTTCTGCTTAAACCAGACCTTCAGCATCATTTAATGAAAAGCCCAAACCCTTAACAAATTATTCCCCAGCATCTAAAATTAATATATTTAACATTTTAATCACTTTTTAGTCTTTTCCCCACTGACCTGCAACTCTGTGCCGCCATCTTGGCTCAGTAGCATCACATACTGAGGAGAGAAGAGGGGTCAAAAGTGCAGGGTGACGGAGCAGAGCTGGGGTCATGAAAAGGACAACAATCCCAGAATGCAGAGCGGTGCAGTCAGAAGACACTTCCTTTTTGTAGGCAGCCTGAAACTCCATGAGCCGCCATCTTGAATGTTTAAAGGCTCAGTAGATGCAGGAAGTATAATTTTTAATGTGAGCAATCTGTATCTATAGTGTTGGGGAAACATAAGATATGCTCTTATTCAGGGTGAAATTACATACAGAGGAGCAAGGGCAAGAGAGTGATGCTGGTCATTGTACCTGCAGAAGGGGCATGCAAGCTGTGTAACGTGGCCATGGGCAACTGGGCATCCTGCTTAACAGCATGGGAAAGCCCAGGATAATTCCTGTGTTTATGTACTTTTAGGATTGTCTAGTATGTATGTTTTTAAGTAGGTAAGCCTGCTCCCAATTTATCTATTGCACTGTATGTCCCAGATGGGCTCTCAGAGATTAGAGTTAGGACTGCACCCCACAGAGGCACTTTGGCGTAGTGGTGCAGCTTAAGCATACTTCTGCAGATGTGTGTGACCGAGTCCTCTGTTTTTAACCAAGTTTAGAGACAGATTATAGGCTGGCCTGCAAGCTAACAGGGTTGAGTGCTGTGGCTCCTTTAAGACTTGTGTGTACTAATTGCACTGCTAACGTGCACCTCCCAGGTTAGTTATAAAATGGTCTGAGCGGCTGCCACCCCCCCTTTGTTTCTTTTGAATTTGTGCAAGCACATGGTGTGTGGGGTCTAGGCTGTATTGCAAGGTCTTTGACCCTTCCACCCCATGGCTTGCACTTGAGAGGTTTAGGGCAACCTCAGGTAAGCCTGCTCCCAATTTATCTATTGCACTGTATGTCCCAGATGGGCTCTCAGAGATTAGAGTTAGGACTGCACCCCACAGAGGCACTTTGGCGTAGTGGTGCAGCTTAAGCATACTTCTGCAGATGTGTGTGACCGAGTCCTCTGTTTTTAACCAAGTTTAGAGACAGATTATAGGCTGGCCTGCAAGCTAACAGGGTTGAGTGCTGTGGCTCCTTTAAGACTTGTGTGTACTAATTGCACTGCTAACGTGCACCTCCCAGGTTAGTTATAAAATGGTCTGAGCGGCTGCCACCCCCCCTTTGTTTCTTTTGAATTTGTGCAAGCACATGGTGTGTGGGGTCTAGGCTGTATTGCAAGGTCTTTGACCCTTCCACCCCATGGCTTGCACTTGAGAGGTTTAGGGCAACCTCAGGTAAGCCTGCTCCCAATTTATCTATTGCACTGTATGTCCCAGATGGGCTCTCAGAGATTAGAGTTAGGACTGCACCCCACAGAGGCACTTTGGCGTAGTGGTGCAGCTTAAGCATACTTCTGCAGATGTGTGTGACCGAGTCCTCTGTTTTTAACCAAGTTTAGAGACAGATTATAGGCTGGCCTGCAAGCTAACAGGGTTGAGTGCTGTGGCTCCTTTAAGACTTGTGTGTACTAATTGCCCTGCTAACGTGCACCTCCCAGGTTAGTTATAAAATGGTCTGAGCGGCTGCCACCCCCCCTTTATGTTTTTAAGTAGTGTTATATTAAAGGCTATGCACATATACACTTTTTTCTACTTAATAATTAGAGATGAGCGAACTTTTGAAAAATTAGATTCGACTGATTCGCCGAATTTTCCGACAAAATCGCTATTAAAAACGGCTATTTCTGAGCCTCCTAGAGCCTCAATAGGGTTGTAAACCATTCTGCCTTGCTGTAACACGCATAGGATGCGTGCTGGGTTAGTTAAATAATACTTTGAATAAATATCACATGCAGATCAGAGGCATCGCTAATAGAATCGCAGAGCGGCACAATGCAGATAGTTGAAGTGGCATCACTATGAGGGGCAGGAGCCCAAATATTGCTTTAAAGAGACACTGGAGTTGGCAGCAGCAGGAGCCCAAAAATTGGATGAATCACACCCTGGAGTTGGCAGCAGCAGCAGCAGGAGCCCAAATATTACTTTAAAGAGACCCTGGGGTTGGCTTCAGGAGCCCAAAAATTGGATGATTCACACCCTGGAGTTGGCAGCAGCAGCAGCAGGAGCCCAAACATTACTTTAAAGAGACCCTGGGGTTGGCTTCAGGAGCCCAAAAATTGGATGAATCACACCCTGGAGTTGGCAGCAGCAGCAACAGGAGCCCAAACATTACTTTAAAGAGACACTGGGGTTGGCTTCAGGAGCCCAAAAATTGGATGATTCACACCCTGGAGTTGGCAGCAGCAGCAGCAACAGGAGCCCAAACATTAAAGAGACACTGGGGTTGGCTTCAGGAGCCCAAAAATTGGATGATTCACACCCTGGAGTTGGCAGCAGCAGCAGCCCAAACATTACTTTAAAGAGACACTGGGGTTGGCTTCAGGAGCCCAAAAATTGGATGATTCACACCCTGGAGTTGGCGGCAGCAGCAGGAGCCCAAATATTACTTTAAAGAGACCCTGGGGTTGGCTTCAGGAGCCCAAAAATTGGATGAATCACACCCTGGAGTTGGCAGCAGCAGCAACAGGAGCCCAAACATTACTTTAAAGAGACACTGGAGTTGGCTTCAGGAGCCCAAAAATTGGATGATTCACACCCTGGAGTTGGCAGCAGCAGGAGCCCAAATATTACTTTAAAGAGACCCTGGGGTTGGCTTCAGGAGCCCAAAAATTGGATGAATCACACCCTGGAGTTGGCAGGAGTTGGCAGCAGCAGCAACAGGAGCCCAAACATTACTTTAAAGAGACACTGGAGTTGGCTTCAGGAGCCCAAAAATTGGATGAATCACACCCTGGAGTTGGCAGCAGCAGCAGCAGGAGCCAAAACATTACTTTAAAGAGACACTGGAGTTGGCTTCAGGAGCCCAAAAATTGGATGATTCACACCCTGGAGTTGGCGGCAGCAGCAGGAGCCCAAATATTACTTTAAAGAGACCCTGGGGTTGGCTTCAGGAGCCCAAAAATTGGATGAATCACACCCTGGAGTTGGCAGCAGCAGGAGCCCAAATATTACTTTAAAGAGACCCTGGGGTTGGCTTCAGGAGCCCAAAAATTGGATGAATCACACCCTGGAGTTGGCAGCAGCAGCAGCAGCAACATGAGCCCAAACATTACTTTAAAGAGACACTGGAGTTGGCTTCAGTAGCCCAAAAATTGGATGAATCACACCCTGGAGTTGGCAGCAGCAGCAGCAGGGGCCCAAATATTACTTTAAAGAGACCCTGGGGTTGGCTTCAGGAGCCCAAAAATTGGATGAATCACACCCTGGAGTTGACAGCAGCAGGAGCCCAAAAATTGGCCTAAAGACATAAATATGTTTTGCACCATTTGGAAAGTGTAAAACGTGGCACCATGCTGAATCTAGTCGCATGCATCAGGCATTGGTGGGTGGAAATCCTGGCTGATCCATCCCTGATTCATTTTGACAAAGGTGAGTCTCTCCACATTTTTAGTTGACAGACGAGTTCTCCTCGCCGTAACTATGGCCCCCGCCGCACTAAACACCCGCTCAGATGGCACGCTACTTGCCGGGCAGGACAGCTTTTCCAGGGCAAACTCTGCTAGTTGCGGCCACAAATCAAGTTTGGCTGCCCAGAAGTCCAGCGGATCCTCAAGGTGTGTTGGCAAGGGACATGTCTAAGTATGACATGACCTGCTGGTTCAGGTCCTGCTCCAGGTCTTCCTGCTGCTCATGAGTAGCCTCACTATGCGGGTGTAGAAAGCTACTCATTAGCGACTGAAGACTGAGGCTGCTGCTGATGGAGCTGCTGCTGCTGCTCCTGCCAACCCCCCCAGCGGCCATGGCAGTGGAAGGTGAGCGCAGAGGTCCCCTCGAGTCAGACCTGCGAGAGTATGGACCATGGCGCAGATAGGCATCGGCCAACTGCCTACGTAGAATGTCTTTGTAGTAGTTCAGTTTGTCCTCCCTCTCGGTGGGTTTAAAAAATGCCCCCATTTTGTGCCGGAAGCGAGGGTCCAATAAGGTGGACAGCCAGAAGTCATCCCACCGACAGATGGAAACAATTCTGGGGTCACTACGCAAGCACGTGAGCATGCTTCCTGCCATTTGCGCAAGTGACTCGGATGGACTACCTGTCTCCATCTCCACTGCATACTGCCACGGTGTGCCCGGGTCCTCTGTCTCGCCTTCCTCAAAAACCTCTAGCTCCTCTGGCTGCACCTGCTCCTCCTCTCCTGTCCGCTGACTAGATAAACCAGCCATTTCGCCAAGCCTAAACTGTGTTTCGCTGGGCAACTCCTCCTCCTCCAGTTCAGCTCCAACGGGGTTCATGTGGCCGTAAGATGTAAACGCCATGTCTCCAGTGCCCTGACCAGCCATGGTTTTCAACATGTGCTGTAGTACATGAAGCAGTGGAATCACGTCGTTCATCCCGTAATCCTGCCGACTGACAAATAAAGTGGCTTCCTCAAAGGGCCTGAGCAAACGGCAGGTGTCACGTATGAGCTGCCACTGGTTGACATTGAAGTTACACAGGGGAGTCCCCCTATCTGCTTGGATCATCAGGAAATCCGTGATGGCTTTTCTCTGTTCATATAATCGGTCCAACATGTGAAGGGTGGAATCCCAACGGGTGGAAACATCGCAAATCAGACTATGTTGGGGGATACCATTCTGACGCTGTAGCTCAAGAAGGGTGTGTTTGGCGGGGTATGAGTGGCTGAAGTGCATGCAAAGTTTCCTTGAAGTTGTTAGGATGTCTTGCAGATGGGGGGAACACTTCAGAAACTGCTTGACAACCAGATAGAAGACGTGAGCCATGCAGGGGGCATGGGTCAGGCTTCCTTGGCGCAGCGCAGGCAAAATGTTCTTCCCATTGTTGGTAACCATGATTCCCATTTTAAGTTTTCTTGGAGTAAGCCATGTTTGGATTTCCTGATGAATACATTTAAGCAGTTCCTCCCCTGTGTGACTCCGTTCGCCAAGACAAACCATGTGAAGCACTGCGTGACACCTCCGTGCCCTGCACACATGGTAGACTGGAGGGGCACTGAGACTTGAGCCTACAGTGGAGGGTGAGGAGATGGCGGAGGATGAGGAGGCCGAGTCGCACGGTGTCACAGGCCCAACGGGCAGGGAGCGCGGAGGCCGAAGCGGCGTGACCTGTCCAAGTTGCTGCTGCTGCTGCAAAGGGACCACATTCACCCAGTGGGCCGTAAACGACATGTACTGTCCCTGACCGTAGTTACAGCTCCAGATGTCGGCGCTGCCATGCACTTTGCTACACACCGACAGGCTCAAGGACTGGCCCACCTTCTGTTCAACAAAAGTGTGCAGCGCTGGTACTGCCTTCTTGGCAAAGAAATGACGGCTTGGGACTCTCCACCTCGGCTCGGCACAAGCCATCAGTTCTCTGAAAGGTGCAGATTCCACCACCTGAAAAGGGAGCGACTGCAGCACCAGCAACTTGGACAGGAGCACATTCAGCTTCTGCGCCGTAGGATGAGTGGGCGCATACTGCTGTCTCTTGGACATGGCTTCGCTGATGGATTGCTGGCGGGATGCATGACTTGGAGGAGGAGGAGCAGGAGCGACAGAGGATGGGTATGACGCACAGCTGCCTTTGGCTGAGGTGCTGGAGCCTTGGCTGGCAGAAATTGGGAGCGGCGTGCCACTTGGTGAGGAAGCAGACTGGACCACCCCTTGGGAGCCTCGGTTCTCCCAGGTCGCTTTATGGTGATGCATCATATGATGACGCAGGGCCGTGGTGCCAACATTTGAACCCTGGCCACGCTTCACCTTTTGCCTACATATCTTGCATGTGGCCATGTTACCCTCCTGCGGATGCTTCAGGAAAAACTGCCACACTGCCGAGTAGCTACTTTTCCCTCCCCCTGGCCTCACTGATTCACTGCTGCTGTTGCCAACTCCAGGAACCCCTGCTCCACTACCTCCCGATAAGGTAGACTGCCGCACAGCAGGTGCTCTACCCCGGCCCCGGCCGGCTCCAGCCTTTGGAATTGTGCCCCCATACTGACTGCTACCACCTTGCTGCCTCAGCTGCTGACTCCGGGGCAACCTGCGCCCCTCTTCTCCTGATGATGACGATGAAGCCCCTTCCTCACCCGGCTCCCAAGTGCGATCGGCTTCATCGTCATCATCATCATCACCGAGTTGTGGCTGTACATCACTGATGTTCGTGGATTCGTCAACAGTGTCTGGCGCAGGAGCTGGAACGCTCGCAGCACCCACGACACTGTCCACATCACTATTTGTCTGCCTAGCTAGAGAAGCCACCTCCATTTCTTGGCTGGGCAGTAGCTGCTGACTGTCCTCTATCTGATGGTCCTCCTCACTAAAGAGTGGAGCTGAACCCAAAGCATCGGATACGTCGCTGGGGGAGGGAACGGCGTAGGACAGAGGCAATGGGAGGACAGGGACTGCTCTCGGGGCATGCCAACTCAGGGTTGTGTCAGAGGAACCTACCGACCCTAGACTGGGGGTCTCAGACGTAAGTTGTGATGATGTTGTTGATGAGCGCGTCAACCAATCTACCACGGCAGATGCGTTACTGGTGGAGACCCGACCGCTAGCAGATACTGGCAGATTAGGTCTCTCAGCGTGACTCCTGCTGCTACTGGCCCCCAGTCTGCTGCGAGCTCTGCCTGCGGAATCTTGGCCTCTGCCACTCCTCTTTTCACTTCCAGGCACTTGTCTGCCCGACATAGTCTAACTGGCATGGTAGTAGGTGATATTTTAAGAACCCCCAGGCAGCGGTGGGTCTATATGAAACAGAATATAATGCACACCAAAAGTGAGCAGTAACACTCAGCCTCCAACAGGCCTGCCTAGTGTAAATAAGAGAGCTGCTTAGTGTAAATAAAGAGGGGTATGCTATGTTACAGAATGGGATGCCCCAACAGCCAGCAGTGCACCTGGCAGCAGTAAGACTATGCACAGCAAAAGTGTCTTTATCAGGCCTAATTTCTATTAGAATAAGTGCAAATGGTTATGGTATTAAATAGAGGCTGGTGTAGTCACAGAATGGGATGCCCCAAAAACCAGAGAGCACCTGGCAGCAGTGAGACTATGCACAGCAAAAGTGTCTTTATCAGGCCTAATTTCTATTAGAATAAGTGCAAATGGTTATGGTATTAAATAGAGGCTGGTGTAGTCACAGAATGGGATGCCACAAAAACCAGAGAGCACCTGGCAGCAGTGAGACTATGCACAGCAAAAGTGTCTTTATCAGGCCTAATTTCTATTAGAATAAGTGCAAATGGTTATGGTATTAAATAGAGGCTGGTGTAGTCACAGAATGGGATGCCACAAAAACCAGAGAGCACCTGGCAGTAGTGAGACTATGCACAGCAAAAGTGTCTTTATCAGGCCTAATTTCTATTAGAATAAGTGCAAATGGTTATGGTATTAAATAGAGGCTGGTGTAGTCACAGCATGGGATGCCACAAAAACCAGAGAGCACCTGGCAGCACTAAGACTATGCACAGCAAAAGTGTCTTTATCAGGCCAAATGACTTTTAGAATAAGTGCAAAGGGTTATAGTAAATAGAGGCTGGTGTAGTCACAGAATGGGATGCCCCAACCAGAGTGCACCTGGGAGCAGTACTATGCACAGCAAAAGTGTCTTTATCAGGCCAAATGACTTTTAGAATAAGTGCAAAGGGTTATAGTAAATAGAGGCTGGTGTAGTCACAGAATGGGATGCCACAAAAACCAGAGAGCACCTGGCAGCACTAAGACTATGCACAGCAAAAGTGTCTTTATCAGGCCAAATGACTTTTAGAATAAGTGCAAAGGGTTATAGTAAATAGAGGCTGGTGTAGTCACAGAATGGGATGCCCCAACCAGAGTGCACCTGGGAGCAGTACTATGCACAGCAAAAGTGTCTTTATCAGGCCAAATGACTTTTAGAATAAGTGCAAAGGGTTATAGTAAATAGAGGCTGGTGTAGTCACAGAATGGCATGCCCCAACCAGAGTGCACCTGGGAGCAGTACTATGCACAGCAAAAGTGTCTTTATCAGACCAAATGACTTTTAGAATAAGTGCAAAGGGTTATAGTAAATAGAGGCTGGTGTAGTCACAGAATGGGATGCCCCAACCAGAGTGCACCTGGGAGCAGTACTATGCACAGCAAAAGTGTCTTTATCAGGCCAAATGACTTTTAGAATAAGTGCAAAGGGTTATAGTAAATAGAGGCTGGTGTAGTCACAGAATGGGATGCCCCAACCAGAGTGCACCTGGGAGCAGTACTATGCACAGCAAAAGTGTCTTTATCAGGCCAAATGACTTTTAGAATAAGTGCAAAGGGTTATAGTAAATAGAGGCTGGTGTAGTCACAGAATGGGATGCCCCAACCAGAGTGCACCTGGGAGCAGTACTATGCACAGCAAAAGTGTCTTCATCAGGCCAAATGACTTTTAGAATAAGTGCAAAGGGTTATAGTAAATAGAGGCTGGTGTAGTCACAGAATGGGATGCCCCAACCAGAGTGCACCTGGGAGCAGTACTATGCACAGCAAAAGTGTCTTTATCAGGCCAAATGACTTTTAGAATAAGTGCAAAGGGTTATAGTAAATAGAGGCTGGTGTAGTCACAGAATGGGATGCCCCAACCAGAGTGCACCTGGGAGCAGTACTATGCACAGCAAAAGTGTCTTTATCAGGCCAAATGACTTTTAGAATAAGTGCAAAGGGTTATAGTAAATAGAGGCTGGTGTAGTCACAGAATGGGATGCCCCAACCGGAGTGCACCTGGGAGCAGTACTATGCACAGCAAAAGTGTCTTTATCAGGCCAAATGACTTTTAGAATAAGTGCAAAGGGTTATAGTAAATAGAGGCTGGTGTAGTCACAGAATGGGATGCCCCAACCGGAGTGCACCTGGGAGCAGCACTACTATGCACAGCAAAAGTGTCTTTATCAGGCCAAATGACTTTTAGAATAAGTGCAAAGGGTTATAGTAAATAGAGGCTGGTGTAGTCACAGAATGGGATGCCCCAACCGGAGTGCACCTGGGAGCAGCACTACTATGCACAGCAAAAGTGTCTTTATCAGGCCAAATGACTTTTAGAATAAGTGCAAAGGGTTATAGTAAATAGAGGCTGGTGTAGTCACAGAATGGGATGCCCCAACCAGAGTGCACCTGGGAGCAGTACTATGCACAGCAAAAGTGTCTTTATCAGGCCAAATGACTTTTAGAATAAGTGCAAAGGGTTATAGTAAATAGAGGCTGGTGTAGTCACAGAATGGGATGCCCCAACCAGAGTGCACCTGGGAGCAGTACTATGCACAGCAAAAGTGTCTTTATCAGGCCAAATGACTTTTAGAATAAGTGCAAAGGGTTATAGTAAATAGAGGCTGGTGTAGTCACAGAATGGGATGCCCCAACCGGAGTGCACCTGGGAGCAGCACTACTATGCACAGCAAAAGTGTCTTTATCAGGCCAAATGACTTTTAGAATAAGTGCAAAGGGTTATAGTAAATAGGGGCTGGTGTAGTCACAGAATGGGATGCCCCAACCAGAGTGCACCTGGGAGCAGTACTATGCACAGCAAAAGTGTCTTTATCAGGCCAAATGACTTTTAGAATAAGTGCAAAGGGTTATAGTAAATAGAGGCTGGTGTAGTCACAGAATGGGATGCCCCAACCAGAGTGCACCTGGGAGCAGTACTATGCACAGCAAAAGTGTCTTTATCAGACCAAATGACTTTTAGAATAAGTGCAAAGGGTTATAGTAAATAGAGGCTGGTGTAGTCACAGAATGGGATGCCCCAACCAGAGTGCACCTGGGAGCAGTACTATGCACAGCAAAAGTGTCTTTATCAGGCCAAATGACTTTTAGAATAAGTGCAAAGGGTTATAGTAAATAGAGGCTGGTGTAGTCACAGAATGGGATGCCCCAACCAGAGTGCACCTGGGAGCAGTACTATGCACAGCAAAAGTGTCTTTATCAGGCCAAATGACTTTTAGAATAAGTGCAAAGGGTTATAGTAAATAGAGGCTGGTGTAGTCACAGAATGGGATGCCCCAACCAGAGTGCACCTGGGAGCAGTACTATGCACAGCAAAAGTGTCTTCATCAGGCCAAATGACTTTTAGAATAAGTGCAAAGGGTTATAGTAAATAGAGGCTGGTGTAGTCACAGAATGGGATGCCCCAACCAGAGTGCACCTGGGAGCAGTACTATGCACAGCAAAAGTGTCTTTATCAGGCCAAATGACTTTTAGAATAAGTGCAAAGGGTTATAGTAAATAGAGGCTGGTGTAGTCACAGAATGGGATGCCCCAACCGGAGTGCACCTGGGAGCAGCACTACTATGCACAGCAAAAGTGTCTTTATCAGGCCAAATGACTTTTAGAATAAGTGCAAAGGGTTATAGTAAATAGAGGCTGGTGTAGTCACAGAATGGGATGCCCCAACCAGAGTGCACCTGGGAGCAGTAGTACTATGCACAGCAAAAGTGTCTTTATCAGGCCAAATGACTGTTAGAATAAGTGCAAAGGGTTATAGTAAATAGAGGCTGGTGTAGTCACAGAATGGGATGCCCCAACCAGAGTGCACCTGGGAGCAGTACTATGCACAGCAAAAGTGTCTTTATCAGGCCAAATGACTTTTAGAATAAGTGCAAAGGGTTATAGTAAATAGAGGCTGGTGTAGTCACAGAATGGGATGCCCCAACCGGAGTGCACCTGGGAGCAGTACTATGCACAGCAAAAGTGTCTTTATCAGGCCAAATGACTTTTAGAATAAGTGCAAAGGGTTATAGTAAATAGAGGCTGGTGTAGTCACAGAATGGGATGCCCCAACCGGAGTGCACCTGGGAGCAGCACTACTATGCACAGCAAAAGTGTCTTTATCAGGCCAAATGACTTTTAGAATAAGTGCAAAGGGTTATAGTAAATAGAGGCTGGTGTAGTCACAGAATGGGATGCCCCAACCGGAGTGCACCTGGGAGCAGCACTACTATGCACAGCAAAAGTGTCTTTATCAGGCCAAATGACTTTTAGAATAAGTGCAAAGGGTTATAGTAAATAGAGGCTGGTGTAGTCACAGAATGGGATGCCCCAACCAGAGTGCACCTGGGAGCAGTACTATGCACAGCAAAAGTGTCTTTATCAGGCCAAATGACTTTTAGAATAAGTGCAAAGGGTTATAGTAAATAGAGGCTGGTGTAGTCACAGAATGGGATGCCCCAACCAGAGTGCACCTGGAGCAGTACTATGCACAGCAAAAGTGTCTTCATCAGGCCAATTGACTTTTAGAATAAGTGCAAAGGGTTATAGTAAATAGAGGCTGGTGTAGTCACAGAATGGGATGCCCCAACCAGAGTGCACCTGGGAGCAGTACTATGCACAGCAAAAGTGTCTTTATCAGGCCAAATGACTTTTAGAATAAGTGCAAAGGGTTATAGTAAATAGAGGCTGGTGTAGTCACAGAATGGGATGCCCCAACCGGAGTGCACCTGGGAGCAGCACTACTATGCACAGCAAAAGTGTCTTTATCAGGCCAAATGACTTTTAGAATAAGTGCAAAGGGTTATAGTAAATAGGGGCTGGTGTAGTCACAGAATGGGATGCCCCAACCAGAGTGCACCTGGGAGCAGTACTATGCACAGCAAAAGTGTCTTTATCAGGCCAAATGACTTTTAGAATAAGTGCAAAGGGTTATAGTAAATAGAGGCTGGTGTAGTCACAGAATGGGATGCCCCAACCAGAGTGCACCTGGGAGCAGCACTACTATGCACAGCAAAAGTGTCTTTATCAGGCCAAATGACTTTTAGAATAAGTGCAAAGGGTTATAGTAAATAGAGGCTGGTGTAGTCACAGAATGGGATGCCTCACAGCAGACTTGAGATCAGTTCAGTATATATGCACAGTAAGTGTATAAGCAGCCTGAAAACGCTAACAAAGCCAGTCAGCCAGCCAGTAACACTCAGGCTGGATGAAAAAAAAAAAAATCTCCCTGTGACTGCCTCCGATTTTTCCTAACTTTCCCTGTTTTTCGCTGACTTTCTGTCTGTCTCCTGCCTGTCTCCAGCCTGTCCCTGTCTGTCTAACTGTCTCTCTCCCTGCCTACAGCAGCGTCCTGTCTCTCACGAATGCAATAGAGAAATGAGGAAAAGCAAGATGGCCGCCGGCCTTAAATAGCGCTGTGACGTCACCGGGCTTGCTGGCTGCTGACAGGCTGCATGTGACTGTCCCAGCATACACTGCCCCAGCTTACATGTCTGGACATGTCCCGTCCGCCATCTTAGAATGCCTGTAATGTAAATGAATGGATGTTAAAGGAAAACTTCGAGCGATCGAATCGCGGGGAAATTCGAATAGGATCCGAATCGAATTTTTCATGAAATTCGGATCGAATCCGGGTTCGTCCGGATCGATTCGCTCATCCCTATTAATAATATTGGACTGGTAGTTAATTAATCCCAGGTGGTGCAGAGTATACCCCACTCCCATTAATCTACAAGGGATGGCATTAAGTAATAATTTGATACCTGTTATAATAAGGACTCTGGGCTGTCCCTTTCATCAGATGCTTAGCCCCACTCAGAGACAGTGGTCACTTCTGGCCCTGCTCTCACTAATATCTTTCCTGCCTCTTCTGATTTCTACTCTGTGGTCAGTAGTGAGCGGAAGGACTGGAATTTTCTTTATCCTGTTAGTTTGATTTTTTTTTAAATATATGAAGTGTATATAATACATTACTAAGGTTATGTTTACACCCTATCTGTTGCTCAAAGACAGGCAGTTAACCAAAGAACTGTGCTAAGTTTTTACACTTTTTGTACTGTGTTTTGCCTGTGTTTTACGGCTGCATTTTAACATACCACGTTTTTCGCTCCATAAGACCGCACCCAGTGTTTAGAGGAGGAAAATAAGAAATCACCCAATTACAGACAGGGTGCAGAATCTCCCCCAGTAAACCCATTACAGGTAGTGTGCAGAATCCCCTATTACAGGCAGTGTGCGGCATGCCTCATTATAGGCAGTAAGTGGCACTCCCCCCCCCCCCCCCCCAATTGCGTGTGTGAGGAGGGATCAAAATGAAGGACCAGCGGGCAGCTGTCTGTTGGCCCTTGGATGCCCGCTACCCTCCCCCCACACAAATTCCATAACTTACAGGCACCCACAGCGCAGATCACGTTCTCAGCTTCGGCAGGAAGGCGTGGTTTATGAATGGCTGGTGTCCATTCACAGATAGACGCTTGTAAATAGGCCATTCCCACCAGCCGAAGCTGACACCTGACACACACTAGCACTAAGACACACATTATTTTCCTCCTACTGTTTGGGGGTGCGTCTTATAAAGTAAAATAATACAATACATTTTACGAAACACAATGAAGGTAAATAAGATAATATAATATAGAAGATAATATACTTTGTTTTGGCTGTGCTGCATTGTTATAGATTTTCTCTGTGTTGCTTTGTAGATAAAAACACTACATGCAACATTTAAGCAACATGAATTTTATTGCAGTGCAGATGCCCGAACTTGCCACTTAAAGCCATGGCCAGTATTTTCTCTGTGTCTTATCCAGAGAATTAAAAGTATATACATATTGCAATATGTTCCTTATCCTCATCCTGATATTGGGGGCATGCAGTTTTCTGTATGTAAGTGTTTATTCTAATGAAAGGAGAACTATTGGGGGGAAATGGTTTATAAAAATAAATCCAAATAAATATGTTAGATTGCGTTTTTTTTAATTGAAGAAACAAGGTCCGAGAGTGACAGGTTTTAAACTTACCATTCTGCTTTTACAAGGGGTTCTGCTTATCTCTGACCTTTTTCCCTGAGCTAGTCTGTGTAAAAATAAAAATGACGGCTTATTGCTATTGTATTTAAGAGCTGACAGATGACTTTACCCATTATGCATTATTTAGGCAGATGTTTAGACTGGTTAATACTACTGTTTGCCACAGGCTGTCTCAGGAGGACCCCTGGATTTTATTTTTCCAAGGAGAAGACCACTACAAGCATAGTGGGAATTTTTTGTTGGGATGTTTAAATAACCCACTATCTAGCATGTTTATATGAATATTTTCTATTGAGTGATTTTTTGATACATGTCATTTAAATATATCAGGGCAAATCTATTTCTCCGGATATTGTTTGAAGTTATACACTTGTTTCACAACAGCTAATTAACAAAACGTAGCAAAAAAACATACAATCCAACATATTTACATTTTAAGAAATAGAATAAAATTAAAACACTCATCAACTGTCACATGATTTTTTTATTTTAGTTTTTCAACATAATAGAAGGTCATTAACATATATCTATGTCTAAACATTTTAATACTTAAACAGTTAATAACAATACAAATATTTTTTTACAGTCTTGAAAAATTCAACGGATGTATTTCACTTACAAATGTATATATTGTAAAACCTTTAATTTAATTAGTCTGTTTTTTTGCAACATTAATGGGTATTCCAGTGCAAAAAATAGATCCCATGAAATAAAGCTTAAAGTGCTTGGAATGAAGGACCAGACGCAATGAAACATTGTATGTAAAACATCACATCACGTGGGAGAAATGTTTGTGTGAAGTGGGGGCCACCAGGTCACCGGCAACACATATACAAAAGCGCCAGATCAGTGGCAAATGGGTTCTTTTTCTATGGATGAGGGAAAACGAAGTATATAATAGTATATATAGTATATAAACTGCTGACGTCAAGCACTCTGCGCCCACATTCGCCATGTTGGGAAGGGGCTGAAGATAGTTCTGCTGTAGTATAGGCAGCCTTACATACTGCCATTATTCTGTATGGATTAGCCATGCAAAGACTGCAATGGCAGAGGCCTGGTGCTGAACAGGTCTCGGCATCTGGCAAATACAATAAAGTATGTCATCTACATTTTGCTGTTATAGCATCATGAGAAAGCAGTACCCACACTTCCTTTCAAACAGGAACCACAATCCCCTTCACCTTTGTAGTTGTTTGCACAGCATTAACTGTATTGTTGAAAATACTGCTAGTGTACAAACCCTGAAATCAGTGTTTCAATAGTTTCCTGTAACCAGAAATCAGGCTGAGAAAAAATGTATCCGTGCCCTGAGTTAATCCAGCTCTTTTTCATTGCGTGATGCAGAGTTGCCTGGGTAGGTTTGCAGGAAGAGAGAACCCAAGGAAGACCTCAGAGGTGTGGTGGCTGTAGATAGTGGTAGAACCCTTCTGACTCTAGAGTATGACATGGCGCTGCGTCATGGCAGAACTGAAAATATTGGCAAGATGGCTAACACAGGTTGGATGTATTCAGCTCTTCTGTCCTATCCCTACCAATGAAAGATGAATAGGAGCCTTCAAAACTACAAGCACAAGTTAAAAAATGGTTATGGCCATCAGAGAAGAAACCATAAACCAGTGTAGCATTTGTAGCACGGCTTGATTTGCTATGCAAACCATAGGCACAGAACACGTATGTCCAAATGGTTTCCCTTGTGGCACCAAGAGCAAATATGATGGCAGTTGTCTGCTATGGTTGATCAGGGAGGGGGATCTGAACAACTTGATCTACATCAGAATTTCATTCTCTGAACCAATGGCCCCTTGTTGAGCGTTCTCCTTATTGTCCAAAATATATGGGAACTAGTTAGGTGATGATGATGGAATTAAAGTCACTCTTCTTTGTGAAATATAAGGTGCAGGGCTTAATGATGTGTCTTGCATAGTTTGAGGTAAGATACATTGCATTGATAAGTACATAGAAGTTGTTTTAGTACTTAACCTTTCGTAAGGATTCTTGACCAAAAAATCAAAGAGAAAAAAGACCTAAGTCTTATTGCCTGTTATTGACTGATATGGCAATAATCTGCTGTTCTCCTCCTGCGTATGGCAGCTACACTGGTGGTGGCCCTTGATGTAGCTCGGGAGGTAATATTGTCCCTTGCAGCTCGGGAGGTAATATTGTCCCTTGCAGCTCGGGAGGTAATATTGTCCCTTGTAGCTCGGGAGGTAATATTGTCCCTTGCAGCTCGGGAGGTAATATTGTCCCTTGTAGCTCGGGAGGTAATATTGTCCCTTGTAGCTCGGGAGGTAATATTGTCCCTTGTAGCTCGGGAGGTAATATTGTCCCTTGTAGCTCGGGAGGTAATATTGTCCCTAGTAGCTCGGGAGGTAATATTGTCCCTTGTAGCTCGAGAGGTAATATTGTCCCTTGTAGCTCGGGAGGTAATATTGTCCCTAGTAGCTCGGGAGGTAATATTGTCCCTAGTAGCTCGGGAGGTAATATTGTCCCTTGTAGCTGGGATTAGTCTTGATTGCACTGTCTGGTTTATTGTTGGCAAGTTTGGCCGGCTATTCGATTTGCCTTCTGCTAATAGCTAGCGATAAGCCAGTGCAGTTATAGGGAGATTGGCTGACATGCACTGAGAAGCAGCTATGCAGGCTGGGGGTGAGTAGCCTCATCCCAGGGTGACATCGTATTAGATTCTGTGTATCACCGCTTGATTTGCTTTAACACTAGGCAGAGTTGTACTAAAAACTGCTAAACAAGTATAGTTAGATGACGGACTGGAAATAGACTGAGACTGTAACATTAGTGGAAAAAACAAAAAATAAAATAAACACTGTAACTGTAATGAATGGAGTATCAAATCCCGCCAGTGTGTAGTTTCTAAAAAGCGGATTATAAACAGAGCCCAAATCTGGTAAAAGTATATTAAGGCTTCTATAGCAATGCCAACAGATTTCTGAAGGCAAAAATACAATAACCCAAAGCAAATCTTTCCTCTGGCACCAGCCTGACTGCTGTAACCTAGAATCCCCCAGCTGCTGGGTGCCTGCACACTGCACATTGCTTTACTAGGTAAGTCTATGTACAGTAGGTGTTATGTGTGTGTTACTGCTCGTGTGCGTATGTCAGAGTTGGAACAATGGTGTTTTGCAGCAACGTTACACACAAGGCATGAAACAAATGTAGCAGGGCAATACTAAAAGACTCAATACTGGGACTTAAAGGCTGCCTTCCTTCTAGCACTCATATCCAGGTTTCCTACCCGGAATGACTATGACAGATCCTCGGCCTGCTGATGCACTGGAGTACCGATACCTCTGGAGTGCATTCAGGTATAGAAAAGGAGGATGCTGTCACTAATTACAAATAACCTAAAAACAATACTAACTGAAAATATATTACTTGAGGTTTCAAAATAACAAAAAAACTAGCACTAAAGACATTAGTTAAAGGACAACAAATACCAACCTGTAACAATGCTACAGAAAAAAAACAGTATAAAAATAAGAAAACAACAAATCTAACATCTGCATCCACACATACTCTGTGGTCCATGAAGCTGATTTAAAGATAAGATTTGTGGATATAGTAAACTTAAAGATAATTTAAATAAAATTACAAATATCAGATGCAGTCCGGTATTTGAGTTTGAACCCAAACTGGCCCGACTGGAAATGCCACTGTTTTTTTTTTTTTTTTTTCCTTATTGCTGATACTGGCATCCCTAAGTGGAGGTTGCTGCATAACTGCACACAGCAAATAAAAAAGCCACCCAGGGGAGCCTCATTGGGGACAGGAAATTGCCCGCACCCAGGCAAATGTCCCATTTTAAAGCTAGTCTTTTGGGCAAAACTGGTTTTGTTGTCCCAGAACATATCATAACCCTAAATGTTAATAAATAGTCACTGGTCATGATCTGTCAGTGGTAAAGTTGCTTCAGTCTAGGAGCATAATAGAAAATACAAAAAGTTACACCCCACTTAGCTAGAATCTAAAGCCCACTTTCAGGCAGGATCCAGTGGGTGCAGCGCTATAGATTCACATTGTCATACTGTTGGCCTCTACGTTCAAGTCTTCTACTTGCGTACAGTACAACAAGGCAACACAAGAGGCACTGCCTCTCTTCTGGAATTGTGTTTGTCATTGCATTGATTTGCATTGCATTAAGTGGTAGTCCTGGTATCCAGTTGTCTTGCCTCCCTCCCTGTTCAGGCCTCAGTGCTCTGACTCTTAGGCATTCAAGTCCCATTCTGCGGCCAAGGGAGGCATTTCAAGAATATCCTCTGCTTGTCCAGTTTGGCTTGTCACACGTAGCTTTCTTTCACCTTTTCATCCTGAAGAAATGATGCCAGGACAGACATATCTACTACAGTCTGGTTTTTATGCAATGACAAGTCCTTCAAATGATCGTCATCACTTTGGTCCTTGGCAAAGTTAACAAACACCTGAAATGATAAACACACATTCTATGTTATTTCCTAACTCACAATGCCTCTCTATCCTTACACACATACTATTCACTGAATCGTAGTAATAGAAACAAAAGGCTCATCTGAGAAGCTTGCTAAAGTCTTAAAGCAAGTCTTTTTAGAGAATATTCTCAGATGAGACTTTTGTTTCTATTACTAATATTCAGTGAGGCAGGAAGAGGTGGGGTGAACAGAAGTAGAAGAGGTAAGGTAACCAGAGGGGAGTAGAAGTGAGACCAGAAGAGGTGAGGTGGAAAGGAGTGGGCAGAAATGAATTGAGCAGAGCTAAGGCAGGAAACCAGTGGCCTGGGGGTCACCTAATGTGGCCCCTGACCTGCTGTGGGGAGAATAGAATGTGGCAAGTAATGGTAGTTAAATAAGGGCACAGAAATAGGAGGGGCACATTGGCAAAAGGTGGAATGTGTTAATGGGGTGTGGTGGTGGAAGGAGAAAAATCACCCTAATTGAGTCTGTGGAGACAGTGGGAATCCTGGTTGTGTAGAAAATCTTTATTAGGATATTCAAAATGAAAATTTGAACCTATTTGCTTTGGCCTGTAACCAGTTTCCAAACTGCCTAAATCGCCCGCACTTTTCAAAAGGTTCTAGAAACATTTGATTTTTTTACCCTATCCACAATGTCCCTTTAAAGCTTATTTGTGAATAGTCAGGAATAATAGTTCTTAGTAACTAGATGTAACACCAGTGAGCTAAATCCCCTTGATGTACTGTAAAACTGAGCTGCCTCAAATGTTCTGAGATGGAAAATTATTGGGAAAATTGGTGAAGCAATATTTAAATCTTTTTATAGTGAATCGACACCAAATTCTAGCCTATAAACCAGGGAGGTGACAGAGGGTCAAGGAACAAAATGTCTCTCTAGCCACTAATTTCTTAGACACCAGTGCAACTGGTGTAATGATAATTATCATTATTACTATTAATAATTAAGTCCAATTTTGACAGGCATGCTTTTCTTTATTGCATGGCACGACCCGCATCGGTATTCATAACAGTCGGGTTATTCCGCCACAAGGTGGCGCAGTGGTACTGCAGAAAGATGTGGCATCTCCCAGCTCCCTATAAAAATGGGATTAACCATAGAGTTCCCAGTGTTTCCTCTGCAGTTATACTGCGAAGTTAGCAGTTGGCACTCTCTCTTGCGCTGGTGAGCGGGGCAATCAAGCCTGCGGCCCTGCATGTCTATTTCCATCCGTTTCCGGACCCTCGGTGCCCTCCCAGCCTCGGCTGACAGATCGGGAGAAGGTAGAAGAGCACTAGGGTCAAGTGCTCCTGGAGCGGTGCTCCAAGCCGCAGACCCTGTAACACAAAGGGTAGCCAGCCATAGGCTTTATGGTGAGCCTAATCGGGATGCGGAGTTTCTGTCTTGCTTCTGAGGGGGTGAGTAGTTTGGGGACTGTGTCCCCTTATTTTCCTTTTTGGGTTCCACCCCCGCGCCCCCCCCCCTCCCTGGCCATGGCTGCTCGCCGCTGCCTTCTCGTCTCTCTCCCCCTCCCCTCTGACTTTGTTGGGGGTGGTAGCGGTGAGTGGTGATATCTGTGGTGTTTTGACGTTTTTTGTGTATTTTGTGGTGTTTTTAGCTGCCGCACCGGTTTGTACTGCGTTCCGCGGCTGTGGGTGCTATAACCTGAGGTAATTTTGCTTTGTCATGGCGCCGGCCGGGTCACGTGAGCGCAGTTTTTCGCACTCTTCGGAGGGGGCAGGACCGGGTGATGACGCGTATCGCAACGTTCACCCCGCGGCCCGCCCCTCGAGGTACCTCTGCCGGCGCCATTTTGGACAAGCTGCGCGTCTGGATTTCTCCCTTTCTGGCTGCAGCGCTGCTTCCTCCGGCGGGTCGCCTTATTCAGCGGTCTGTGCCTGTGTGACCTTGCGGTGTCCTTGGTGCGTGAGTCCCCCTTGGGTTTTTTTTTATTGAATTTGGGTGTATTTGCTGCGGGATGCTCATGTGTGTTTTTACTTATGTCTTTCAGGCGGGATACCATTGGGTTGTGGTTTCTCCCGGCTCCACTCCTTCCTCCCCCTCATTCTCCCTTTATTGACTTCCGGGGGCATCCCGTGGGAGGGCATCCCGATGGCTTCTGTCTTAAGCCTGCACCCACTGCTGGCCTATTGCGCTTGGCCTATTGGTGTTAATCACCATATGGAGGCTTCTGGGGATAGCGTGCTTGGGGGTCCTTCGGGGCAAGCCCGGCTGTGTTCCATGTGTGGGGTATCCCCTGTGAGTAGCAGTGTCACGGTGTGTGTGCCGTGCGCTGAAAGTGTCCTTGCGCTTCAAGCTGGTTTGCCTGCTTCGCTTCCCAGCTCTGCGCCTCACTCGGCTTCACCTACTCCCCCGCTCCTGCAATTGGGTCCCAGTGAGGGGAATGTTGGCAGGGAGTCACATTCTGATTTGGCTCTGAAAAGCAGCTTGCCAGGACAGTTCCTAGGAAGGCCTCTGGCAAGAAGAGACACCTGGATCCCAGGCCCGCTCCCCTTACTGAAATGTATGTGGGGATTGATGATCTTGGTGGCTGTCGCCCCCTTGAGATGGGGGAGCTCTTCCATAATTCTGACTCCTCTGGGAACCAGCAGGAATTATAGTACCCTGAGGACACTGATAATCTGCTGTCACATATTTTTGAAATTTTGCACATTGCTGCCCCTGAGGTAGCTAAGAGAAAGCAGGGGGAGCTTTTTCGCCCTGGTAAACAGCATCTAGAGTTCCCTGAGCAGGAACATTTTATCACCTTGGTGCTTAAAGAATGGGAATGTCCTAACAAGCTGCCTGCTGTGCCCAAGGGTTTGGATAAAAGGTATCCCTTTCCTGCTGATCTTGTTAAGAGGTGGTCATTTCCCCCTGAAGTGGACGCTCCCGTGCTAGGCTTGTCCAATACTTCGGTCATGCCTTCCCCTGACACTACCACTCTGAGGGACAGTGAGGACTGGCGCATGGATCAATTGGCCTGCCATGCTTTTACCTGTGTGGAGGCTGGCTTGTGCCCGGTATGTGCTGCCGCCATTACTGCTATTGCCCTTAAGAAGCTGCTCAAGCATTTCATTGATGTCACAACAGCTGGTAGTGTGGGGGAGGAATATAGGACTCTCTTACTTTTCTCTGATTTTGTGGCCTTTATCCTTACTGCTATGCATGATGCTGTGCGGATGTGTGCTAGGGCCTCTGCGCTCTTGGTGGCTATGCGCCGATCTGTCTGGTAGCACCAGTGGGCAGCTGACGCTGCGGCTAAGAAAGCTCTCACTGGTCTCCCCTTCGTGGGGCTGCGGCTATTTGGGGAGCGTCTTGATGTTCTAGCCAAGGATGGAAGGCTGCCTCAGCGTAGGAGGCAGTCTCGGCCCTTTCGGGGGTCCTCTACCCCCCTCCCTTCCTTCCGCATTCCCAGAGGGGGCCATGGCTGCATCCTCTCCAGTGGTCGCAGAGATTCTTGGGGACGTGGCAGACCCCATGGTCGTCCCGGTCTCTCCTGGAATCCTAAGCCCAAACCCTCTCCCAAGCCCCCTCAGGCATGAAGGGGCGCCCTCACCCATCCGGGTGGGGGGCAGCTTCGGCTCTTTGCTCATGTCGGGAGGCTTCATGTCTCAGACCGGTGGATTCAGGAGGTAGTGTCATCCGGTTACAAGATAGAGTTTGCAGCCTGACCCCCCCCCCCCCCCAAGATTCATCAGATCCCGGATGTCTTTAAACCCCGTCTGCTCAAGGGTTGCTTCTGGCTGTTCATTGCCTGTTAGTTGAGTCCGGAGTCATTTGTTTGGTGCCCCATCAAGAAAGGGGTCAGGGGTACTATTCCAATCTTTTCAAGGTCCCCAAAAAGGACGGCCCATCTGGAAGTCCCTGAGGTTCCAGGGTTGGCGGGGCCCACAAGAGGCCCATGCTTCCATCAACGTCCTGGAACTGAGGGCGATCAGGTTGGTTCTTTCTCGCCTATCCACTCACCTTCGGAGTCGGGCTGTTCAGATCCGCTCAGACAACCAGATGGCGGTGGCCTACATCAATCATCAGGGAGGGACTCGGAGCAAGCGAGTCTTCAAGGAAGTGTCCCTGATTCTGTCTTGGGCGGAACAGCATGTTCCCTGCATCTCAGCGGTCTACATCCCAGGGGTGGAGAACCAGGTGGCGGACTCCCTGAGCAGGGGGATGTCTCGTCTGGGGGAGTGGTCTCTCAACAACCGGGTGTTTCTCTCCCTCTGTCACCGCTGGGGTCAGCCGGATGTGGACCTGTTTGTGTCCCGTCACAATCACAAACTTCCCAGATTTATCTCTCTGTCTCAGGATCCTCTGGCCTTCGCCACGGATGCCGTGGCAATACCTTGGACGGAGTTTCAGCTTCTCTATGTGTTTCCTCCGTTTCCTCTCCTGGGCAGGGTCATGCACAAGATAGCCCAGGAGCGGGTACCAGCCATCCTGGTGGCCCCTAGCTGGCTAAGAAGAGTTTGGTTCGCAGACGTCGTGCAGTTGGCAGTAGACCGGCACGTCTTGCACAAGGATCCAGATCTTCTCACTCAGGAGTAGATACACCATCCCAATTTACAAACTCTGGCTTTAACGGCTTGGCTGCTGAAACCTCCATATTGCCTCTGTTGTTGATACCATGATTCGGGCTAGGAAGAAGTCCTCGTCCTATATCTATTACAGGGTCTGGCATGCTTACATTGCCTGGTGCGAGTCCAAGTCTCTTCCCTGTCGGGTGTTTTCTATTCCCAGGATTTTGGAATTCTTACAACATGGTTTGGATCTGGGCCTTCAACTTAGTACCCTAAAAGGCCATGTTTCAGCTCTGGCATTTTTTTCCAAAGATCTTTTGCCAATCACCAGTTGGTTAAAACCTTTTTCCATGTGCGTCCACCCCGTAAGCCTTTGTTACCAGTCTGGGATTTGAATCTGGTGTTGCCTGCTCTGCTAGGGCCTCCCTTTGAGCCTATCAGTGAGGCTGCCTTGTCTATCTTGACTCTTAATGTAGCCTTTCTGATTACTTCTGTAAGGCGAGTTTCTGAGCTAGCGGTGCTTTCTATCAAACCTCCTTATTTTGAGAGCCATCAGGATAAGGTGGTGTTCCGGCTTAAGCCGGATTTCTTGCCAAAATTTATGTCTACCTTTCATCTCAATCAGGACATTGTCTTGCCTTCATTGTGTCCTAATACTGCTAATTCCAAGGAGCGGACTCTGCATTCTCTGGATGTGGTCAGGGCTCTGAAGTTTTATTTGGTCGCTACTGAGACTTTCAGGAAGTCTGATGCGCTTTTTGTTCTCACTTCTGGACCTAGAAGGGGTTTGCTATCAGCAAGTGGATCCGTCAGGCGGTGGTTCAAGCCTATTCTGCTAAGGGAAAGGAACCTCCCTTTAGGATTACTGCTCATTCCACTTGTGCTATTGGTGCCTCTAGGGCTTTTCAGCACCAGGCTTCTGTTGAACAAGTTTGCAAGGCCGCTACTTGGTCTTCTGTTCATACTTTTTCAAAGTTTTACAAGGTTGATGTTAAGGCCTCAGCGGATGCTGCTTTTGGCTGCAAGGTGCTTCAGGCGCTAGTGACTTGAACTACTGGCCGTTACTCTTTGGGGATCCCACCCTACTTTGGACACTACTTTTAGATGACCCAAATGTTATGAATACCGAACCGGGCCGTGCCATGCAATAAAGAAAAAAGCAAATCTGTGAGTACTCACCTGTAGAATTGTTTTTGTTCTTGCATGGCACGGCCTGCTTCGCCCCACCCTTGTTATCGTTATTCTTGGTTGCCTCTTTATGGCGATTGTTCCAAGTTATTTGGGGTTTTTTACCTTTTTCACATTTTTTACTTTATTCTTTCCCGGCTTCTTGTCTCACTGCTTGTCTATGCTGGGAACTCTATGGTTAATCCCGTTTTTATAGGGAGCCGGGAGATGCCACAGCTTTCTGCAGTACCACTGCGCCACCTTGTGGCGGAATAACCCAACTGTTATGGATACCGAAGCGGGCCGTGCCATGCAAGAACAAAAAAAAATTCTACAGGTGAGTGCTCACAGAATTGCTTTTTCCGTTCAGTCTTGCCCATGCATCCAGTCATGGGTAGTCATTCTCGTTGCCTGGCAGCAGGGCCACATCTTATGAGCATCCACTGCTAGTCTATCAGTGGTGGACTCTGTGCAGGCTGGGGGCAGGTAAGATGCACGTATTCAGCTTTGGAACAGATTGCATTACAAGCTCTGGACTCTGTTGGATAAGGCCTCTTGTTGATTTTAATTAGCCTGGACCATTCATTTTAACTTAAACTCGGTAGTATTCCTGCGTAAGAGCTTTTACTGCTCTCCAAAGCCCACTTACTTGGTCAAGAGTTGTCTGAGAGACTGAATAATCTTCAATGTGAAGTTTTTTCTTGTTCTTGGAGAGGATGCTGAAGATCCTGGCCAAGGAGCACTGTGCAGAGCGCAGCTGGTACTGTAGCATTCCTCTATGTTTTTCCTTTAACACACTTCCTGGAAAAGCATGGCTGAAAAAATCCTCGACTGGTTTTAGGTCTGGGTTTGCCCCTCCTATCCGTACAACGATTGTGTAGCCATCTCCAAACCTGTTAAGACAGAGTGAGTCAAGACTTGGCACGCTTATTACAATGTGAATTACTTATTATGCACATTACAGAGTAAACAACACTCAACATACACTTCTAAATGAATGCTTTATAATTAACAATCTGTATCATTTATAGCCAGTGATGAAATATGCAAACAGGAAGCACGTGTAAAACAAGAATCATGGTTGTCAGTGACACAAACTTTTCCATTCCTATTTCTGCCCTGGTTACACCAACACATATCCTGTCAGACTATGTGAAGTAACAGGATCTCTCCCTTATTACATCACAGCCAGCAAACAATGTAAACTGACAGAGGTTCTTACCTATTCCTATTACAGCCAGCCCTCCGTATTCGTGACGGTTACCCGTTCTGGGTCATATCCCTTCCCATGAATAACTTCCCTTATGGTGTCAGGAAACTCTTTAGTCGCTTCTTGATCAGCAGATGCTGCTTCTCCTGTCACTTTGACGTTAGGCAGGCCATACCTGATTCTTAATTTATTAATCCACCTTTACTGGCCTAAAAGTCTATAGAGTGTGATCCTTCCTCTTCTCTTTCCTTGAAGTTGGCATACAAGGACTTCGCCTTTCCTCTGATCAGCACATAATCTATGTCCTTCTTAAAGCAGTCCTGCAGCCACATAAATGTGGCAGCTGCTGCTTCCACGAGACATAGGTTACATTCTTGGAGAACATGTCATGTCTTTGCGCCCACTAGAGGCTAACTTCACTTGATCAAGCATGTCTAATAATTATTTTTCTTGTAAGGTATTAACTCTCTTTTCTCTATTGGGAACAATTTCAGGATCACTAGGCGCTCTTTGCATATTCTAGGGAAGGTTTTTTCCCTTTTAATAGGGAGCTTTTCTTCCCCTTCTCCTGGGAGGCTTGGCCTGCTTTTTCCTGGGAGGCTTGGCCTGCTCTTTTTTAGGAGGCTTGGCCTTTTTTTGAGAGGCTTGGCCTCCTCCTTTTCTGGGAGGGGTGGCCTCCTCTTTTCTGAGAGCGATGGCCTGCTTTTTCCTGGGAGGGTTGGCCTGCTTTTCCCTGGGAGGGTTGGCCTGCTTTTCCCTGGGAGGGTTGCCATGTTTTTTCCCTGGATTGTACAGAGGTGTTGACAGCGACCTGTGAAGTGATTAGCAGCCCTTTTCTGTAAGATCGGGCCCCTGAGAAGTCAATAGCCTGACAGGTAATCTTGAGGTTTGAAACCACCAGCGACAGCCAACGGAGACAACTGCGTATTCCTTGTTTCACAGCATTTTGCTTTATGGTAATACAGTGTGCCCTGTACTCTGGGGCTCTGCTATGAACGCGCACTTATTCTCTGTACTGCTGGATTCACATTGTTTGCAGGTTCGCAAATAATCGAAACCGTGAATGCTGAAGTCGCAAATACGGAGGGCCAACTGTATATTACATCAACTTTTTTTTGGATTAGACTAAAGTGTTTCCTTACCAGTTCTGCACCATGTTACAATCCACCATGAATACACTTATCAGCATTGGATGCTCAAAGGTGCACCGGGAGCACAAAAGTAGGGGACACTGAGGCAGCAGTGAGCTCGGAGGGGTTCAGTCTGTGGTTGGCAAGTATAGCTTTTTATTTATTTTTTTTTTAGTATGAAAAACTTTTAATGTATCTATTATGGCAGATGGCAGTAGATGCCACATTTCTTGAAAAAAAAAGAACGTATTCTAGGTTGCACTGGAATATACATTGATATGGAAGTAAGCTGATGTCAGCTGAAATTACTGGACCCCACCCCTATTTTATATATCTTAGAGCCCCCTAAAGCGGAATATTTTTGACTAACATCCCCCGCAACCCTAACTCCACAGACAGTACCTTTTGGTTGGTTTTCCTATCCTGGGGCTGATTCGGAGCCTGGTGAGAAAACTCACATATTTTTAGGAGAGAAAACTGCCATTCACTTTCATTGTCTACTGGGTGTAAATTTCCACCCGTTGAATCAGCCCCAAGATAGACAATGAAAGACAATGACAGCTTTCTCTCCTAAAAAAGTGAGTTTTCCCACTGAGCTTTGAATCAGCCCCAGGATGGAGAAACCATCCAAAATGTACTGCCTGTGGGGTGAAGGTTGCACAACCCAAAGGCTGTGTCCTGCTGGTGTGGAAGCCAGGGACTCTATTCCTAGAAATAGGGTTTATAATCGATATACAATTTTCGGTGGGGAGTTGGTAGTCCACTTTAATATAATAAAAGATATTGTTTTTGGCTAAGAGGAAAACAAAAATGAATTACTTGTTCTTGAGATGCTGCACACTTCCCAGACACCTGAACCGTCCATTCACCATTATGGCCATTCTTGTGCAGAGAGCTTCACATTCTTCCATACTGTTGAAAAATGAAAAGTGAAAAAGTGTGAAAGGTGTAACAGGCTAATTCTTACTTTTATGTATTCGGCTACATTTTGTGAGCGAGACTAGCCAGCTGGGGAAACATTCCCCAGTGAATATTACTAAATAGTTTGTTCAGCGTCGTGGTGACTTTTTAAATTTTAAACTGTGATCTATCCACACATTCCGGGCAAATAACACTAACCTGTGAGAAGTGAGTACAACCGATCGGCCTTCTTTTATGATGCTCAAGGCACAGTTCCATAAGAAGCGCCTGGCCTTAGGATCCATGCCTGTAGTTGGTTCATCCTGTAATGGAAAAAGAAAAGTCTGAGAATGAAAGAAAGGCAATTCCGAGAACTATCAGTTTATTTATGACCTCCATAGGGAGCAATAGTAAATGCACCAATAGTTAATACGTGGAACGCAGAGGCTTCTGTACATGTGGAAATGATTTCCATTCATAGGGCCTGGTTGCTCCCTGTTCTATGAATAAGAAGTAGAGACAGAACTGCTTGTGCATTGCATTTCTATCTGGCAAGTAACACACAAACAGACATCTCCTCATATAGAATAAACTGCCCATTGTGGAGCCTGGCTAGGATGTATTGTGGCTTACATCTATCAAGGATTCTCTTTGTCAGATGAAATATCTGACCATGATCTTTCTCTTTACCTCATTGGGTTCAGTTATTCATACATGATCCCTCTATTTAGCCACTGTATCTATCCATGTAACTCCACCATGAAAAAAGCGCGACATGAAGCCATAACCAGTAGTGGCTAAATGAGGCGGGGCCCTGGTGCGAACATTAAATAGGGCCCTTTTACAGCTCATATGGTAAACGTTTATGGTAAACTGTTGAGTCTTTTAACTCAATCGGATGCAGAGTCTATCATTTAAATTGGACCAAAAGCCAGGATTTTTACTATCCTGGGTTTTGGTCCTTTCCCCCAGTGCCCCGCTGTGTGAAACTCCCCAGATATCCCGAAGAAACTCACCTCTTCCCGGTCCTATGGCGCATGCGCGGCCGCTTGTCCAATCAGCAATCACTCGGAGCCGCTGACCTCACGCCATCTAAAACGGCGTGTAAAGCCAGCGGCTCTGAGTGTGCTGGCGGCCGCATCCCCTGCTTCCCTCTAACAGGGTGCGTGTCCGCGACGGCCATTCACAAATGACTGGCGCGGGAATGCGCCCTGCTAGAGGGATAGTGGGGCTGTGACTGTGGCCCGCACATGCCCCATTGAACCGGAAAGCAAGGTAAGTGAACAGGGCGACCTGGGGGGTTTCACACAGCGGGGCATCTCGATTTTGGATGCCCCGGGGGGAGGGAATTGATTGGCCCGGGAATCTTATAGAGCTGGCTTTTAGTCCACTTTGAACATGACAATATATTGAGTAAAAAATGGAAACCAAAAAAAGTTTGCTTACCAGAAACACCACTGGTGGTCCTCCTATCAGGGCAATGGCTGTGGACAGTTTGCGCTTGTTGCCACCGCTGTAGCCCCCCGCACATTTCTCCGAGTATTTCACGAGTCCTAGTTTGCGTATTGCCCATTCAGCAACCTAGTGTAACACAAAGGGACAGCATTCCTGATAAAGCAGTAAATAACCAAAAACCTTCACAGCCACAGCTATAAATAACTATCAAAACTAGCACAACAGCTTTGTTTGGGTTATCAGCCCAGACATTGCATGAACCAACTGCTTTCCCCTCATTTCCATCCTTTTCTTTATTATTTAAGTCATGAAATCAGTACTGGGGTGATTATTTTTAGAATGATGTAGCTTCCATGTAAAATACTATCATGCACAGTACAGGACTCTTGTGTGCAATAAATGCAATCTAGGTTGGTGTGGATATATTCACAGTGACAGCCTGCCATCTGGGATCACACAAAGACAAGAAAATCTGCCCCAGTATCTAGGCAGGCTGGCTGTAGCCTGAATAATGACAGCCTCCATCGAGAATATAGAGGGGTTATAGGGAGAAAAAAGGTACCCTACTTGTTAATAATGCTTTAGCGCTTTATAAATGAATAAAGCCTTAATTATAAAAGCCACAGGCTTTATTACATCACATGGCAAAGCTAAGCCTCTCTATGCTCAGGACTGTTTTTCATAACCCTTTATACTGTTGGACAGAGTGGATAGAGAGGGTAGATAGAAAATCCCAATATGTCACAGCAGGATATTCTTAATATTGAGGTTAGGCTCATATTACCAAAAGGGTAAATCCCATGAGCTACAGTATACTGTAAATTGAGGTGCAGTTTTGGCTGACATGTTGGGGTCTATACAATAGGAGTTTACCTTGCAAACCTCTTTTTCAGGCACACCGCGCAGAAGGGCATATAGCTCCAGATGTTCCCGCCCTGTCAGCAGCTCATTAATGGCATCAAACTGAGGACAGTACCCCATGTTTTGGTGGACCTCCTGAATTTCAGACAATATGCTGGAAAATAGAAGTGAATTATATTTCAATCTCACATCACCAAAGATAGGGACTTCATTTTAGAGCAGAACAAAACCCGGGATTTTGACTAGCCCCGGTTTTGCACCGTGCCCTGGAGGCATCTCTATTTGGCCAGCGGCTGGCCCTGGAGTCTTTTAAAATTCAGGGCCTGCCATAATGAGTTTTGTTACACTTTAAAGCAGATAACAACCCAAGGCTGTCGTTCCCCCCGGGGTGTCCCAAATTGGGATGTCCCACTGTGTGAAATAAACCAGGGTTGTTGGCATTAGATCACCTTCCCCTTGTCCAGCAGCACATGCGCAGGCTCTAATCCAATCAGAGCCATTTGCCGTGCCTATGTAGTTCGGCAAACAGCTCTGATTGTTTACAATGGGGAGTGAGAGCAGCCATATCGCCAGCACCCTCAGGCTGTGCGCGTGCCCCTCCCAGCCATAAAAGCATGGCAAATGATTCTAATTGGAAAAGAGCCTGCACTGCTCGTTTGGGAAGAGGTGAGCTTTACACTGTGTTTCGGGGGAGGGTTTCACACACAGCGGGGCATCCTAATTCAGGATTCTTACGGGGCACCAAACAAAACCAGAGATAATCAAAATCCTGGGATTTGTTCCGCTTTAAGAGGACCTACGTTACATCCTGAAGAAGACAGTGTCTATTATTGGAGGAGGTGCAGACAGCTGCTGTGTGTGGTGAGGCCTTTAGGCCCTGGATTGAGGCCTGTATAGCTCACTGTGTTTGAGGGTGGCACGGTGGAGCTTGTTAGGCTCCCAGTGGACCTACATCCTCCCTGGGACCAACATATCAAATATGAATTAGGTCATTTTTAAAGGGGGGAATTTATGGGGGTTAACAGCACCAAAAAGTGGGAAGCATTATAACATACCTCCCAAGTGTCCCTGATTGGAAGGGACTGTCCCTCCTTTGAGTCCATGTCCGCCTGCCATTTGATGTTCTCATTTTTCCCTCTTTGATGTACCATGCAGATTTGCATCAACAAATGATTCATTTGCCTATTTACAGCATTTATATTGTTTTAACTGTTACAACCTATAACCTCTATCTATCCCTCAATGAGAGGGTGTGGCCTAATTTAACAAATGTCCCTCTTTCCCAATTTGAACAGTTAGTAGGTATGGTATAAACATGGCTCCTGCACCAAAGACACTCCTTAAAGTAGACCAACACCCTGCCTGATCGGCCCGGGAATCTATACGTTTGCCAGGCTGATCAGATCCCTCCCCGCTGTGTGAAACCCCCCAGGACGCCCCATTTACCTTACCTTACTCCCGGTCCAACGGCGCATGCGCGGGCCGCATCTCACTCTTCTCTCTAGCAGACCGCGTGCCCACGCCGGCCATTTGTGAATGTCAGGCGCGGGCGCGCTCCCTGTTAGAGGGAAGCGGGAGATGCGGCCGCCAGCTTGTTTGGAGCCGCTGTGGTTGTACGTCGCTTGGACGCGCATACCACAGCAGCTCCAAGCGCGCTGATTGGACGAGGAGCTGCGCATGCGCCGTAGGAGCGAGGTGAGTTTTTTCAGGCGTTCTGGGGGTGCCCCGCGGAAGTGGACCAAAACCCAGGATAGTGAAAATCCTGGGTGTTGGTCCACTTTACGTCTGAAAAACCATTTTTATTCTTCTGGAAAGCCCTTTGTTAACAATTCACAATACATAAGCAACCACACAAAGCAAGGTAACTAACTTACCTGTGACCTTTTAAAAAAGCTTCCCCGGCTGTCACGTCAGTATCACCAGTAAGCATTTTGAAGGTAGTGGTTTTACCCGCACCATTAACACCCAGCAGCCCAAAGCACTAAACGAAACAAAGCTTCATGTCAGATAGGGACAAGTGTTCTGATTGACTGACATGCTAATAGTAAATGCATGAACATTCAGGCAAGTGAAGCCTATTACACATATGTGAGCCTGTTTTTGGTTCTGTATGGCAGGGAATGCTCCCATCATCTGTTTTTCTTAGGGGGAGTCTGATTTATTGAGTGTTAGCCCCTGTTAATACCAGTCAGTGCCAACATTTTTGCCTCAGCGGCCATTGGTGTGCCATTTAACAAACAAGAAAACAGACAGCACCGATGCGACTGCCAATTCATCCAATTTATCACTAGCACCTCACAGTCTCTTCTGCACAGGTTTATAGTGGTGCTGTTGGTTAAGATCCCATATAGCACAAAGGGCAGAGCTGTATTGAAGTGTTTAATGCTTATAGTTAATATTACACACATTTTTGGGACAGAACTTGAGAAGCATTGGGACTTGTTAATAAACGCAGCACCTCAATGTCATTTTATTTTTTTTACTGTAAATGTGTAATGTGTAAATTAGAGAGCAACGAAAATGCAGCCTAAATGTAAATATTGTCCCCAGCAGTGATATCCTGCAAGTGTAATGCAGAAACGCGGACCAGCGCCGGAAAAATACAGCATCAATCTTTTCAAGGTAGAAAAAATTAATAAATACGCTGTGCAGCGCCTAAAAGAGGATGGCACAAAGTGGCGTTCACTGGCGCTGTTATAATCGGCAGTCAGGTCAAACGTGCTGACACCTATATAGGCCAATACCTAATGCAACAATCAAAGCTAATACGTTAATATTAGTGGCTGTGACTTCCAGCGCCATTTTGTCCAAATAGCTAAAATAGATGTTGGAACTCCAAAACTGGCGCCATAGCCACCAGAAAGATGCTAAACAGTTCATAAATAAGGCCTTATCTGTGAAAACAGTAAAGAAATCTCCTCTCACTACTTGGCCAGTAACCAAGTTTGATGCTGTGCCATGGCCCTTATTGAAGTGTATTATATTTTTTAATAAGTAATACTGGTATAATGTCTAATAGTGAGACCGTGACAACTTTTGAGTTTTAGGTGCGATGTTCCTCTTTTATAGGCTCCAACAGATATTTTGCAGCAGACAACACAAGGACTTTGGAGGATATTGGCATAGATTAGGTGAAGGAAAAGCAACCCTACACTGGCCCAGCAGAAATCTTGACAACTTTCAGATGGTTCATGGAGGCAGGTAGCTTGAACCAGCAAAGAATGGGGATGAGGTCTTGCTCATAAGGAATACTGGCCACGCCTATGCATCCAACTTTTAATGGTGTAACAGTACAGAATCATATCTGTACCTAGAAGCATTAAAGGAAAACGTACCGTGACTTTTATCTTCCCTATTTTACATGATATGATTTGGTTGGCCTGAGCAGCAACTATTTCAAACTGAAACCAGTGCTGGTTTGCTGGTTCTCAGCGTTTCATTTCTGGGAAATATGCTGGTGCCTTCCCATCGCAGACAATCGGAAGCAAGTCATATGTCTGATTCCAATGAATAATTTTTTGTGAACACTGATTGGCCTACTAATCATAGTCTGGTCCTTACCTCTCCTGGAGGAATTCCCACACACAGTCTATCAACTGCTGGCTTTCTCTTAGTTCTGTAGATCTAAATATAAAAAAGTATAATCAATATACAATATATAAATGTCTTGAGAAGGCTAGCATTTGTGCTGTAAACAACAAGTAGCATTCATGCATAACAAAAAGTAAGATAAACTTTTACGGCGCTCAACTAGCAGCACATGTTCTACAAAAATACATCTAACATGGACCTGAAAAACAAGCTTTTGGACCTTGTAGTTCCAGCGTGCAATGCACACAGAACTACACGAAACAGCTTAACTTTATAACAAAGCTGACATTTTGCAGTAAATTGCTCACAATTGCTGCTATGTTCTAAAAATTGTAGTATGAACCTTCATGTTTTCCTGCTTGTCAAGCCAGGTTCCTACCCAATGCATGGAGTCATTCTATGAAATCCTGACTGTAAATACACTGCACCTCATTGACAATCTAGCTTTTTCCAGGCAACCCAGGGAGTATTTCTGAACATTAAAGGAGCAGTATCGCGAAATTTGCATTAAAAAAGATAAATAAATAGCCACACAATAGCTTCTAACATGTGTATAAATAATCTGGCGATAGAAAAAGAAAAAAATATATGCCTTTCTTTTAAATTGTATAATTACAATGGCTCAGTCCATTTGCTGAATAGGGGGATCTGCTGGGTTGTATTTAGTGAGCTGCTTCATTTAGCCCACTGGTCTCCTAGCAACACTTTACCTCAGAGGCTGACACTGTAATCAGTGGTAACGACTGTGTGTGTGTGTGTGTGTGTGAGGTGCTACTTTTGTTATGAGACCAGGTGAATCAAATGTGTAAAATCTATACAAAGTAAACTAAACTGACTGAAAATAACTGAAACTGTTCTTTAAATAACTGTGCAGGAAAATCTAAAGGTATTAAAGTGGAACAAAACCCTGATTGCCGACCCTGAAGTCTATAAGACCCGGCCATTGACCTTGCCCCTTGGGCATTCTAAATCAGGATGCCCACTGTGTGAAACGACCCCTGGATAACCACAGATCCCCCCATTTTTCTGGCGCGCTCATGCAGATAGTCATTTAGACAGGCTGGGCGGCCAGGAAGGTTACTGCTCAGGCTCCCCATCTGCGTGCAAACAGAGCTGATTGGATGAGAGCCCACGCATGCGCTGTGGGACATGGAAAGGTACGTTTTTACAGGCGAACTTGGGGATTTCACATATCAGGGCATCCCAAGTCGGGATACCCCTAGGGGCACAAAACAAAACTCCAGATAGTGAAAAGTTCTGGCCAGGCAATGTTGCAATGTTGTTATCTTATGCTGGACGGCTGCCAGCACTGAACAGCTGATACTTTGATACATTGTTTCACCCCTCTCCTCAGCGTGGAACAGGCCAGAGTGTCGGGTCCCGACACTCAGAAGACATAAACATGAGCTATTAGTCTCCAGCTGCTCAACACACACATCATTTTTTTCTAAATTTGTAATTCTTACTCCAACACTTACCTACATTCAAAGTACCATTTAAATATAAGTCACCAAGAAAAATTCGCGATACTGCTCCTTTAAAGACAATGTCCACTTTGTTAGACTTTCACAACAGATTCTATACCAGAAATGCCATTGCGGCACAAGGCTCCCCTATTACCTGCAGTTGTTCCTGCACACTCCTAATAACCTGGAATTCACATGATCTCCTCATCAGTTCTCACATGTAGATGTCAAAGTATGGGACAAGGCCAGGGCCTCATAGAAAATAATGGGCACCAAGGTCTGGGCTTTTACATCACAAGCGCTCACCGTATGGCCAGAAGCTGAGACTACAGATAAGCAGGGGAACCACTAAAGTTCCCTTTAAATATATTGAGGTTGGAATCCCTACTTAGAGAAATACTTTGCTTCAAAATCAATTGCAGAATAGATCCATTGCAGTAACTTAAAATGTGTTAATGCTAGAGAGCTTGTAGCCTCAGAGAGCTTTTACATTTTAGTGACTACCCCATAGAGAGTAGCTATTTTGTAATTTGTGTGAAATGTCTTTCCTGGTCCAACAGCACACGTGCGAGCAAGGCTCACATGCCCTCTATCCCTAAGCAGGGTGCATGCCCATGGCAGGCATTTGTGAATGGCCAGCGCAGGCACACTCCCTGTTAAAGGGTAGCGGGGGATGCGGCCACCAGCGTGCTCTGATCCGCTCGCTAGACAAGTTCTTGGATTAAGGGGCAGGAACAGATCCGAGCTCGCTAACTGCACATGCGCCGTAGAACCGAGGAAGGTTCAATGAGATCGGGCGACCTGGGGGGTTTCACACAGCGGGGCATCCCCAATCAGGATCAAAATCCTGTGTTTTGGTCCACTTTAAGCAGAAATGTCAGCACCATCACAGGAGAACAGCTCCACCTTAAAGTGGACCTTCACCCTGAATAAGAGCATAGAGCATATATTGTATGTTTCCCCCACCTTGTACATACAGATTGCCCACATTAAATGTAATCCTACCTGAACCTAGTGTGTTTTCTGAGCCTTTAACACCCAAGATGACAGCCTATGGAGTCTCAGGCTGCCTACAGCCAGGAGGTGTCTTCTGACTATGCCATTCTGCATTTATGGATTGCTGTCCTTATCCTGACCCCAGTCCTGATCTGTCTGTGCAGAGCACAGCTATAACCCCCCTTTCCACCCCCCCCCCCCCTTCTTATCAGTATGTGTGATGCTTCTGAGGCAAGAAGATATTCTAGAGTTCTGAACAGAGATGCAGCCCAGTGGGGAAAGAATAATAAGTGACTAAAAACTTAAAATATATTAATTTTAGATGCTAGAGATCGTTTAAGGGTTTGGGCTTTGTATTAAGTGATGCTAAAGGTCCAGTTGAAGACTTAATCAGGTACGTGGATTTAAAACAAAAAAAGTTTTTGGAACTTTAGAGTACTGACAAGCTTGCAAAACTTTGGTGAATTCCATCCAAATGCAATGGAAATCGTGATAAATGAGGAAGCAAGCTTGTCACATACAGGGTCGAGGTCTGCAACATGAGGAGGAGAGCTCAACACATACATGTGAATTACATACCATGTAAGAATTCACACTGAGGAGATAAGGCACCAAAAAAAACTATTCACTGGCCCAAATAAAGCTCTAAAAATGTGACCAGTATTAAGGGTTAGTTAAACAAGTCACCTTATCTGACAGTATGCCCAACCCTAACAGTGGCAACCACTCAAAGCAAACAAAGTCTTTCTTACATTTGGTTGCCCCATTTCAACAATTCCAAATATGCATAACATTCCTGGTCTGTCCCTGCGGCGCCGAGCTGGTAAATTTCTGGTATGAGGCAGAGGACAGGGAGCAGGTGTGATGCTTGCCTGTCATCTGCCTGAGGTTACATGCTGATCACACATTAGCCAAAGGGAGCATCATCATAACTCAGCCAGTAGAAGCACGTTCATACCTTAGTCAGTCCTTTAATTTCCAATATATCGCTACGGCCACCTTCATTTACTATCCTCTGCCTCTCCCTCGCCACGTCGTCATCCTCGTCAACTACAGGGGGGAGTTTTGCAATCACTGGCCTGCAAAAGGACAAAACTGAGTCATCATATGTGTGCTATATCAAAAGTTATGTGAATTATTCCAACATTATGTGTAGAAGCTCTAAGACTAGTATGTCATTATTTTACTGACTTATAACTTGAGGATATATATATATATGCTAAGAAATGCCCAGAAAGTAATGCTTTAAAGATAAGAATAATCAATGCACAAAAAAAGAAAGCGTATTAAAATAACACATTGTAAAGTATACATAGGGGTATTTGGGTACTCAACGGTAAAAGCAAAAACAAGTACAAACAAAAAATACAATTCTGTGAGTACTCACCTGTAGAATTGATTTTGTAGTATACAGCATGTCCTGTTTCACCAAATTCTTTACGCTTGGGATATCTGCCACAAGGTGGCGCAGTGGACTGCAGAAGAGACTTGTGGTGTCTCCCGGCCCTATAAAAGGACAGGGACCTCCCACAAATTCTCAGTGTTACAAAGCAGTAGACAAGAAGCCGGGAGAATAATAACGAAGGAAACCCCAACCAAACATCTGAACAAATCACCATACAGAGGTAACCAAGAATAATGATAACAAGGGAGGGGTGAAACAGGACGTGCTGTATACTACAAAATCAATTCTACAGGTGAGTACTCACAGAATTGTATTTTTCCAAGTATACAGCACGTCCTGTTTCAGCAAATTCTTTACGCTTGGGACGTCCAAAAGCAGTGTCCATAAAGTAGGGTGGGATCCCCAAAGAACAACGGCGGGCAGTTTAAACCACTGCCGCCACTGCCGCTGATGCTGCCAGAAGCAGCATCAGCTGAGGCCCTAACATCAACCTTGTAAAACTTGGAAAAAGTATGAACAGAAGACCAAGTTGCGGCCTTACAAATTTGTTCAACAGAAGCCCGGTGCTGAAAGGCCCAAGAGGCACCAATAGCATGAGTGGAATCAGCAGTAAGGCGGTAGGGAGGTTCCTTCCCCTTAGCAGAATAGGCTTGCACCACCACCTGACGAATCCACTTGCTGATAGTTGTTTTAGCCGGAGGCAAACCCTTCTTAGGACCAGAAGGAAGAACAAAAAGAGCATCAGTCTTCCTGAATGATTCAGTAGCTACCAAGTAAAACTTCAGAACCCTGACCACATCTAAGAAATGCAGAGTCCGCTCCTTGGAATTAGCAGGATTAGGACACAATGAAGGCAAGACAATGTCCTGATTGAGATGAAAAGCAAAAACAACCTTAGGCAAGAAATTTGGCTTAAACCGAAACACCACCTTGTCCTGGTGTCGCTCAAAATAAGGACGCTTGATGGAAACTCAGAAACACGCCTGACAGAAGTGATAGCCACCAAAAAGGCTACCTTAAGATTCAAAATGGGCAAAGCAGCCTCACGGAGAGGCTCAAAGGGACGACCCTGCAGAGCAGATACCACCAGATTCAAATCCCAAACTGGTAACATAGGCTTACGTGGCAGACACACATGAGAAACCCCCTGGAAAATAGTCTTAACCAAACGGTGACTGGCAAAAGATCTTTGGAAAAAAAATTGCCAGAGCTGAAACATGACCTTTGAGGGTACTAAGTTGAAGGCCCAAATCCAAACCATGTTGCAAGAATTCCAGAATCCTGGGAATAGAAAACACCAGACAGGTAAAAGACTCACACCAGGCAATGTAAGCATGCCAGACCCTGTAGTAGATAAAGGATGAGGACTTCTTCCTAGCCCTAATCATGGTATCAACAACAGAGGCAGGCAACCCCTTTTCCATCAAGATGGAGGTTTCAGCAGCCAAGCCGTCAAAGCCAGCGTTTGTAAATTGGGATGGCACAGCTGCCCCTGAGTGAGCAGATCTGGATCCTTGGGCAGGACGTACTGATCTACTGCCAACTACACGACATCTGCGAACCACACCCTTCTTGACCAACAGGGGGGCACCAGAATGGTTGGTACCCCTTCCTGGGCTACCTTGCGCAGCACCCTGCCCAACAGAGGAAACGGGGGGAACACATAGAGGAGCCGAAACCCCTTCCAAGGCATTGCTAGCGCATTCATGGCAAAGGCCAGAGGATCCTGTGACAGAGAGACAAAGAATGGAAGTTTGTGATTGTGACGTGAAGCAAACAGGTCCACATCCGGCAGACCCCAGCGGTGGCACAGAGAGAGAAACACCCTTTCGCTGAGGGACCACTCCCCCAGCCGAGACATCACCCTGCTCAAAGAGTCTGCCTCCAGGTTCTCCACTCCCAGGATGTAAACTGCCGATATGCAGGGAACATTCTCCTCCGCCCAGGACAGTATCAGGGACACCTCCTTGAGGGCTCGCTTGCTCCGAGTCCCTCCCTGATGATTGATGTAGGCAACCGCCGTCTGGTTGTCCGAGCGGATCTGAACAGCCCGACCCCGAAGATGGGGAGTCAACTGGAAAAGAACCAACCTTATCGCCCACAGTTCCAGAATGTTGATGGGAGCATGGGCCTCCTGAGGGCCAACCTGTCAGACTGGCACCTGTGGTGACGGTCTCCCAGCACGGGGGCAGAAAGGTCCTGCCCACTAGGAGATTCCTTGAGTCCAGCCACCACGAGAGGGACTGACTGACCAGAGGGGACAGAACAAATTTCTGATCCAGGAACACAGGGTCCCGATCCCAAACTGACAAGAGGTGCAACTGAAGAGGCCTCATGTGAAACTGAGCATAGGGAACCGCCTTGAAGCAGGACACCATCAGGCCCACCAACTGCATCCCTTGCCGAATGGATGGGTGAGGGCAAGAAAGTAGAGACCGTGCCTGCGTCTGCAGGCTCTCCACCTTCTGCTGAGGCAGAAAAACCTTGACCTGAGATGTATCCAGAGTCATGCCCAGAAAAGACCTCACCAAGGACAGAGACAGAGAAGACATGGGATAGTTGATCACCCAACCGAAGGACTCGAGTGTGGAGACCACCATCTGGTTATCCAGCTCGGCTTAATAGAAGGACTGAGACACAATCAGAATGTCGTCCACATAAGGAAGGATGCGAATGCCCTGAGATCTCAACAGAGCCATCACCCCCGCCAGCACCTTGGTGAAGACCCGAGGAGCCGAGGTAAGACCAAACGGCAGGGCCACAAATTGGTAGTGCTGATCCTCCAGAATGAACCTGAGATATCTCTGATGACCTGGAAAGATAGGAACATGAAGGTAAGCATCTTTGATGTCCACAGAAGTCATGAAAGCGCCCGGGCGCAAGGTACTGACCGCCGAGCGCAGAGTCTCCATGCGAAAATGCTGGAACCTGACAAATTTGTTGAGGCGCTTCAAATCCAGGATAGGCCTCAGGGACCCATCCTTTTTGGGAACAGTGAACAGATTGGAATAGAATTCTCTGCCCCTTTCCTGGAAGGGCACCAGGCAAATGACCCCCAAATCCAAAAGGCTTTGGACCGCAAGCCGCATGCCCTGAGCTGACAAGGGATATTGAACCATCCGGGATCTGATGAATCTTGGGGGCGGCCAGGCTGCAAACTCTATCCTGACTGGTCTGGGACGCGCAGTCTCCAAACGTGAGCAAAGAGCCGCAACCGTCCCCCCACCCGGATGGGTGAGGGCGCCTCCTCATGCCTGAGGGGGCTTGGGGGAATATTTGGACTTGGGACCCCATGAGAGACCGGGGCGACCACGGCCTCTACCCCGGCCCCAGGGGTCTCTACATGCCCCCGCAAATGGTGCAACCGACCGGCCCTGGGAGCCCGGAAGGAGGGGAGGGAAGAACCAGCCCAACCGAAAGGGCCGCAGCTGCCTCCTGCGTTGAGGCAGCCTACCATCCTTAGCAAACAGATCCAGACGCTCCCCAAAGAGCCGTAGCCCAGTAAAGGAGAAGCCAGTGAGAGCCTTTTTAGCAGCATTATCAGCCGCCCACTGACGCAGCCAAACAGAGCGGCGTATAGCCACCAAAAGGGCAGAAGTCTTACCACACATCCTGACCGCATCATCCATAGCAGAAAGAATAAATGCCACAAATTCATAGCAAAGCAGGAGGGATCTATACTCCTCCCCCTACTGGCATCCGAGGCATTATCCAGAAGGCACTTAAGTAGCCCTTTAAGAGCAAGAGCCGTGATGGCAGAAGCGCACACAGGGCGCAGAGCAGTCCTTGCACAAGCAAATGCGTGACAGGCCAGCTGATCAACACGCCGGTCCTCACCATCCCTCAGAGTAGAAGTGTCAGGGGAATGCATGACCGAGGTATTGGACAACCCAAGCACGGGACATGACCAGCGCTTAACCACATCAGCAGGAAATGGATACCTCCTGTCCCAACTCTTAGGCACCGCGGCAATCTGCTGGGACGTTCCCACACCTTGAGCACCAAATTATTGAAGTGGATCTGCTCAGGGAACTCCAAGCATTGTTTAACAGTGTAAAAAAGCTCACCCCGCTGCCTTTTAGCCGGGACAGGAGGTGTAATACACAGTACTTCAAAAATGTTAGCCAACACCCTGTCAGTATCCTCAGGAAACCATGGGTCTTCTCCAGAAGGAGACCTAGTACCACCATAAACTTCCTGCTGCTCCTCAGAGGAATCAGAATCAGAGAAAAGTTCCCCCTCTTCTAGGGGGTACAGGCCAGGGAAAGAAAACTGTCCCTCATCCTCCTCAGGAAAAAGGTAAACAGCCGGAGTAAAATTCCGCTTCTTGCCAGAAGCCTTACGAGGGACCGGGCCAGCCATATGCCTTTCCAGGCTGGCCAACTGCAAGGCCAAGTCATAGTCATGATTCCCCACTAGCATGTCCCCCACTAGGGGTCAAATGCAGGCGCGGGGGGGTAGGTGATGTAGAAGGGGGCGCAGAGCTGGGCAGCGTAACAGGCAACCCAGACTGCAGCGCAAGTACCTTCTGGGCGCAGGGCACACATACCTTGACACCGTCACTCACAGGGGATACCCCACATGCGGCACACAGCTGGGCTTGTCCCGAAGGAACCCCAAGCACATTATCCCCGGAAGCCTCCATATGGTGATTAGAGTGGGCACACTGGCAAGTATAGGGTTAAGGCTAACAAGAGCCACCCGGGATGCCCCAAAACCCGCTAGGGAAGGTGGGAGAAGGAAGGGAAGAGGGCCGGGAGAAACCACAGACAGGTTTATCCCGCCTGAGAGACATAAGAAAACCACACATAACATTCCCATAATGTGGTGACAAGAGCACAATACAACCCCAAAGGGGACTCACGGACCAAGAAGCCGATCGCACATCCAGGCAGGCCAGCAGTGCGCCGCAGTACCGCAGGTCAGGAGAAGACAAACTCCAACCAAAATGGCGCCAGCTAGGACCTTGAGGGGCGGGCCGCGGAGGTATGACGCAAAAAACTTCATCCACGGGACCCCCCCCCCCCGAAGAGCGCGAATCACGCTCCACGTGACCCCCAGCGCCAATGACAGCGCAGTAAAACACGAGAATGTTGCCACCAGCCGCGGAGCGCCGTACAAAACGTTGCGGCGGCGAGGGCGGACAATACAATTAAAAGGCAGATAAAATACAATGTGAAACAACACTGCCAACCCCCCCCCCCCCCCAGAGCTCCCCAGAGAGAGAGTGAGGCGGGGAAGAGCAACGGTAGGCGCACCCAAGGCATGCTTAGCTAGGGAGGAGGGGGGGGGGCAGGGGAAGGCCCACAATAAGGCAGGAAGGGGCATCCCACAAGGCTCACCATAAGCCTGAACTGCCTACCCTAGTAGATACAGGGATTGCGGTTGGAGCAACGCTCCTCCAGCACCTGACACTGGCGCTGCCCTACCTTCACCCGAACCAGGCAGCCGAGGCTGGGAGGCAGTGGGTCCAGAACGGGTGGAAATAGTCCTGCAGGGCCATCTTGTATCTTCGCAGTCCAGACTGCAGAAGGAAACTGGAAATTTGTGGGAGGTTCCTGTCCTTTTATAGGGCGGGGAGACGCCACAAGTCTCTTCTGCCGTCCACTGCGCCACCTTGTGGTGGATATCCCAAGCGTAAAGAATTTGGTGAAACAGGACGTGCTGTATACTTGGAAAAAAATCATTCTTCAAATATTGGGATAGGGTTCTGCAGGTGAGATGCAGCATTTTTCCAGTGAGATCCTTGTAAATAAATAACAGCTCCTTATGGAGTTTCCATTCCTAGTTTGTTTGAATCTGAAAAGATTTGGCACCTCCTTTGCAGAATTGCTTTATGTGCAGCATCTGCAGGGGGTTATTTAATTGCTTTTTTGCTGTGTTCAGTTACAAAGTCTCTCAGATATTGGAGAGACCCTCAAAATCAGTTAATTGCTCATGGTATCTATAGTGTACAAGCACCTAAAAGAGGTTGAAAATGCGGAGATTGATATGCAGCACTAGCTTGGATGCAAAACTATTTACATGCAGCAAGATCAGTGGATGGCATCATGTTTTCCCAGCCATTACATGTGAAGGGCTGGTTATATAAAGGTTAACATTTTGTATTGTGTACAAGAAATACGTGGTACATTTCTAAGATGGCTAAATCTCTCATCATGCACAGTTTTCAGTTTTCCAGGAATCTTATTGTGTAGTCACATGACTCTACTTTAGGTCAGGTCGTGGAACTGCAGGCACATAGCCTGGTTATATTTCTAATTTCTCTTATATTCTTCATTTGTATTGATCATAAGCTTGCATTATAGCTACTGATCAGGAGCTTTTTTTCTTTTTTTTTTAGACTTAAACCGGACCTTCACCATGAAAAGCCCAAACCCTTAAAAAAATGATTCCCCAGCATCTTAAATTAATATATTTTAAGTTTTTAGTCAATTACTTATTATTCTTTCCCCCACTGGGCTGCAACTCTGTTCAGGACTTTACGATATGGGTGCCGCCATCTTGACTCAGAAGCATCACACTTAGTGAGGAGAGAAGAGTGGGATAAGGTACAGGGGGGCGGGTTAAAGCTGTGCTTTGCTCATACAGAGCAGAGCTCTGGTCAGGAAAAGGTCAGCAATCCCAGAATGCAGAGCAGCACAGTCAGAAGGCGCTTTCTGTTTGCAGGCTGCCTGATGTTCCATGAGCCGCCATCTTAGATGTTTAAAGGCTCATAATATGCAGTAAATGCAGGTAGGATGATTTTTAATGTGAGCAATCTGTATGTACAGGGTGTGGGAAACATATAAGATAGACTCTAATTCAGAGTGAAGGACCGCTTTAAGGGTGACTGTAAGGCTGCTGAGCAGTATTATTTAGGCAGAAATGAAACTATCACTGCACTGTGGGGGCTGTGTAGTGATGGGTTACCACATTATGGGGGTTATTTAAGAACGGCTAGTGCCAGGTAGTGCCAGGTAGCGACAGGCACTGTCTGGTGAATGCTGGGCACTATACGGGAAACCACATTTAGAAAGCGAATCTGGTGACCGCCTCTAACAGCGTCATGTAGCGTCACATGAATCACTAGAGGTGGCACAGCGCCATGTATTACCTTTCACTCAGTGTCGCTTCCCCATACATTTCAATGGGCTTTCATTTGGTTGTGTTTAAATAGCGTGTTTGGCAATTTAATTTTTTTTTGGCTTGTGTGACCTCTCCTGGCCTGCAAACAAACTGACTTTTAATATTTTTATGCAGAATTGTCATTACTGGTGCTAGGTGCTAGGTCTGGCACTAAAGTGTTAATGTCACAGTGTTAAAACAATGTAATTCCATGTGTTTTCACTTTGTTACTGGTGGATATGTGTTCAAAATCAGACTTTGATCACACAGAGTCTGGCGCCCAGCTTTAGAGCGTCGACGCTGTGTGTGTGTCGTTTTTTGTTAAATATGGTATGGAGCGGCGAGTGACGGACACACTGAGCTGGTGCTACCTCTCTCTCGCTGCAGCGTTATACTGTTGTTAGAGCGCACAACACACATCATATTCATAAATGCCGGCCAGGTTACTACAGCAACCGAGGCGCTAGGTTACATTGCCTGATACCCACTTACAGCGGCTACTAGCTGTTGCTTTAAGCGCCGCTATACAGACGCTCATCTGGCAATACCTGGCACTAGTAGTGAATCAGCCTCCATATATATCTTACATTGAGATAATCAATCCATGCTAATGAAAATGTTAACATTTGTTCCCTGCTAAAGAGTATACATAAATAAAAGCCTACCTTGGCTTGATAAAGAAACGATACTGGATCAGTATGGTGATGACAAAGAAAACAACTCCCTCTACTGCCATGGCAAAAAGATTCCTTCCAACCAGGTCCCAGGACATGGGAGAGACAAAGCGGTTTTCACCTGCATACATGAAACAAAGCAATCAGTCCCTTCAAATGTATCATGCAAAATATAATAAACTGTGCCCACCTCAATCTCCCTCTATCCTATAGTCCTGAACTCCATTTCCAGAGTGTAGCCTACTATAGCTGAATCCTAGTCAGTTACAGAATAACCCTCTACTTAGGAAACCAGTTTTTAAATCTGACCTTTGTGTTTTTAATGTGTTTTCACACATATCTACCATATTTTAACAAAGAGGAACAGATAATAAAATGTGTGTTACAATGTAAGCATGTATAGTACGTTTTACATAAGCTACCATTATTCCCCCAAAAAATTAAAATTTATTTTGGTGACACCTCGCCAAAAACACGGCAAAAGACAACTGGTGCTTATGTTCTTGTATTATGAAGTACCAAATGACAAACCAAAGGAGTGTTGCAGCACTTGCATGTAAATAGTGTAAAGCTTTTACAAACCAAGATTTATATGTATGGAACTATGGTGTCTGAAGATGGCTTCACTATACGCTGAAATACTTATTCAGTCACAGTCTTTAACATTTCTTTTATTGACTGGCACAATCTTGAGCTTGGTTTACAAACCAGTAGGAACTGACTAAAGGTAAATGTTAAAGTGATTCAGCAGGCAAAATGAAAACAAAAGGTTCGGAGATCAGGGAAACGTACCTAATCGTGTGATCCGCAACGCCGCCTCAGCAACCCGCGCCGTAGCCTGACAATGGGGAGGTGTTTGATCAAGGGACGGGATCACAGCTCGGCATTAATCACATGCTCACACCTTCTCCATTCATTGCAAAGGAGGTAGTAGGCCGAGGCCTGACACGCCCTCCTCCATTGTGGTGAATGTAGAGGGCGCGGCCACACCCCCATGTGACTGATGCCAGTGGCGTGGTCATTCTCGGTGCCAGAGAATAGGAGTGTGAGGCTCTGGCCAGAGCCTGCAGTGTGGGCAAGATACAGAGATCCAGTGAGTTCCTTCCTGATAAGCATCACAGGACAATAGGTAAGTACATTTTGTTGTTATTTTGCCTGCTTAACTATTTAAGGCTTTGCCAGTACAATCATTCCATTCTTTCCTAGTTTGTTGCAGTAATAGCTGCCTTTGAGGAAACTCAAAATAAATAAAAGACTACCCACCAAATCTTTCTAGAGCATCAGCCATGGCTTGATTCTTCACCATATCAATGAGTCCTCTTCCAAGGCAGAAATGAGGGAAAATCAGCAGCACTGACTTCAGGATATCATTGATATTGTTCAGTTTCTAATAAATAAAGATATTTATATTATTTCACAACATAAATGTAAAACTTGGAGTAACAAATACAAGCTGGACGGTGTGTATTATAAATTGTTATTATACTTCTGGTTAAACCAGGCACTTACATTGTTGGTAAAGAGTTCAAGTACAAATGTGGCTACGCTGCCATTAATGCCGATGAAGAGATTAACGCTAGTTAACACCACATAAGCTGTGCTGGGGATCTTGAACACAAAGGAAGCTGGATACATCAGTGGGGTTATTGACCATCTGTGAGAAAAGAAAGCAGCTGTCACTTGTCACATTATGAAATGTGATGAGATTTCCGTTTGTATAGAATTGGGCCAAATGACCAAAATGGTTAAGTAAGCTACTGTACATGCGTAACTAAGCAGACATCTTACCCGTAAAGCAAGAGTAATAGGGCCAAGACAGGTAAATTGGAAGACGATACATAGGAGTCTTGCTGGAAGCAGATGAATATGATAATGACCAATGTCGCTGGCACAATGTAGTTACACTGAAAAAGAAAGCAGAATTTAAAGGCTGAGTTTTTCACTGTTAATACCATTAATATTAAAAAGGCATTTGCATAAATTAAACAGGTCTCTTAATAGTGATTCATTTTGTTCTCTTACCATATCCCACACAAAGTTGGCCAGCCAATAGATAACCGGTTTGACTCCGCTGATGCATTGCATGTGCTTGGCTTTGCTTACTCTCTCCTGAATCAGGAACACCACAAAACTGGCTGGCACAAATGACATGGCGAATATGACGCAGATGGAAACCAAAACATCCACTGACGTAGTCATCCTGAACAAGAGCATGAAATAAAAGATAAATAATAAGCTGACATATTCATAAAAAAGAAAAGAAAAACAGAGTTGCAAGCCACCATGTAGAGTGACCCATGTTTGGTTTTATATAAGGGGACTAAAGAGACCAAAAGACCCTCTACTTAAAGGTAAAGGAAAAGAGGTGCTTTCCTAGAACCCGCGAAAGCACAAATAAATGTAAGATAAATGTAAGGTTATGCACATGGGAAGGAGAAATCTGTGTCATGATTACACACTAAATAAAGAAACACTTGGTAAAACAACAATGGAAAAGGACCTAGGGGTTCTAGTTGACAATAAGCTCAACTGTAGTAATCAATGCCAGGCAGCTGCTGCCAAGGCAAATAGGATCATGGGGTGCATCAGGAGGGGCATAGGTGCTCATGACCAGAGTATCATTTTACCCCTGTACAAGTCACTGGTCAGACCCCATATGGAATACTGTGTACAGTTCTGGGCAGCTGTGCTTAAGGACATATCAGAACTGGAGCACGTTCAAAGAAGGGCAACAAAGTTAATAAAAGGAGTGCGGGGACTAGAGTACCCGGAAAGATTGTCCAAGTTAGGTTTATTTAGTCTAGAAAAAAAGACGATTGAGGGGTGATCTAATAACTATGTATAAATATATTCGGGGTCAATACAAAGATCTGTCCCACAATCTATTTATACCCCGGAATGTAACCATAACCCGAGGGAATCCACTAAGGTTAGAGGAAAGGTGCTTTCTCCACTGACATAGGAGGGGATTCTTCTCTGTAAGAGCAGTGAGACTATGGAACTCGCTGCCAGAGGAGGTAGTAATGATGGATACAGTAAAAATGTTCAAAAGTGGCCTTGATGCCTTCCTGGCATGTAATAACATTTCCAGCTATGGCTACTAGACCACTGGAAGGAGTTAAACAGGCTGAACTGGATGGACTAAAGTCAGCCTTACATACTATGTTACTATGTAGAACGAAAAGTATTTTCACTGCGCCCACCACAAGGAATAATAGAATTGCACATCACTCTGTGCAGTAGGCGGAGGTATGCAAATTAGCTCTGAGCCATCCAAGGCACCCAGAAGCCTTTGAGTGTGCAATGCCAAGGATTAGCTTTAAATGTACACATTTAGTGGACACGTGTTTCGAGCTTTTGGCTCTCATCAGCACTAGGCCAAAAAGATAACCAATAAATATTTAAAAGGAAAAAAATAGAATACAAATAATAATAAGTACACATACTAGGGTCGATTCATTGTTGGTGCACAAAAACTATTCCGCATGCACCTAGGCGCATAATACATGGCTGCGTGTGCACCTCGGACGCACATGCGAAGTCCACAATATTAACTTTTTTTTTAGTTGTTTGGACCTTAATGTTTGTGTTTTTTGAAATGTTATCATTTATTTTTGTAGGAACCCAAACCGAAAAATCCCGGTTAGGCTTACTGGTAACAGTATTTCTACAAGTCCTTCAGGACGGCCACAGAGAGAGAGCGACTCTCCCCCTAGAGAGGAAGCACAAACAGGGACAGGTTAAAAGTCCCAACCCTTCCCCCTAGTCCTCAATATTATAAAAGTAACTCAACAAATCCGAAGGACCTAATTAACATAGGGGGGTTGTATAGCCTGTCCTGAAGGACTTGAAATATTGTTACCGATCAGACTAACAGGAATTTTCTACCTACATCCTTCAGGATGGCCACGGAAAGGATGACCAAGAAGTTCAATTTAAGGGTGGAAAATTGCCTGCAACACCTTTCAACCAAAGGATTGTTTGGAGTCCAATAGGAGATCTAACCTATAGTGCTTTAAAAAGGTATGTTTAGAAGACCAGGTAGTTGCTTTGCAAATCTCTTCTATGGATGCCCCAGATCTTTCTGCCCAGGAGCTGTCCTAAAGATGTGCTTCCAATCACCGCCCCGGTAAAACAACCATGCCCCCTGCAGGAGTCACCGCCTAGTAGTCTGCCTTGGAAGCCAAGCCTGCAACCCAGAAGCGCGTCATAAGCGTCCTCCAGGTGGTCCCACCCCTCCGCCGAGGTAAAAACTAACAGCAGCACAGTTTGAACCACAGGGCTCCCTCTATCCTCTGCTCTGGGAGGAAGCTCTACTGTCGCAACTCAGGGAGGAGTGGAAGCCCACTGAAACCTCACCTCAACTGCCCCTCCACCAAGTCAGACCCTGAACCAGCCAATGCCTTTGGTGCTCTAGCGGGTCAGCGAGCACCCCCCTTGAAACTCCTGGCTTGAGAAAACAATGAATTAAAAAAATAAATGGGAGACAATAGGGTCCCAGACAGTTTCCTGTAGAGGAAACACAATACTGAGGACTAAGGGGAAGGGGTGGGGCTTTTAACATGTCCCAGTTTCCTCTCTAGGGTGAAGTGCTGCTCTTTCTCTGTGTCCTTCCAGAAAAACGTAGGGAGGAAAATGGGTTCAATCCCTAAAAAGAACTTGCAGCTGACACTTTCATTGTTCATAAACAGGCGGGGTTCTGCCGGCATGTGTGTTTGGATTAAAATAAGCCTGTTACTGATTGGAATCAGCATATTCCTCCACCTATTTCCTGGAGGAAATTCGCTCTTCAAACTGCCACATTTGCACACGCTTTCTGCCCTCTAAACATAGCATAAATCAGGTGCCGGATACAGTTTGGTCAGCACTAGCGGAAAAGCGGGCAAATTGACGCTAAAACAAAAGTGCATCCCATTTTGATGACCGTGAATCAGACGGAAGCCCGAGCATGACTTGACACTCCAAATAGCGCGCGAAAGCTCACTGTGCACCGACCATGAATCTATTAAGTACAAGTCTTGTTACATACAAGTAGAGGTGAGCACAAATATTCACTAAGTTGACCAGATATTCTAGGTACTTTTCTATGCTCAGGGATGGACTGGCTATAGGAAGGAATGTTGGACTGTCTTGCTTTGGAGTCAGCTGTGGTGGGTGTCCCCTCTATCATTCAGCCGACCTCATACAGACATTGTACTGAAACATGCTCTCTCTAGTGGTTCATTGCTGCTTCTATTTTTTTCCCTTCCTCTAGACTGAGTTCCCTCTCAGCTGCATATACCCAATCCTACTTTACCCCCAGTCACGAAACAGGTAGAAGCTCAGAGCATCACCCACAGGCCTCGGACTGCTCTTCACACATTTTGGTCCCTAGTAATGTACTCCACTACTCCTGCATAATAAAAAAAACTGCTAGAATACTAAAACTTCAAATTCACAATCTGTCCTTGCAAAGCTTTAGCCTCAGCCATATACAGCACATTGGGAGCAGGGTTAAGCAAGGATTTCATGGGTTGCTTGGGGGCTAGTAAGGACCCAGACTGATTTTGTGCCCCCAGACCACCCCTGCCTTTACTCAGCTATAGTTACCAGTCATGGAGGAGGGAGAATTTATTATATTTAATATTTACACATATTTAACTTTACACATCGTCTCGTAAAACACTGGTACTTACAATGCAACCTCAGACAGCTGCTCTTTAGTGAGATTCAGAGGGTGATTGAAGGCCGTGATTCCATATTTCGAAGGATCTGTTCCCTCAGGAAGTTTGGAACGCAGGATAGCATTGTTCATCACATTCAGAAAAGAAGTTATTGCATGCCAGCCTTTGTTGTTAAACCACACCTGCAAAAGAGCATAAACCCCCAACTTTAGAAGCTAGCAATAAGCTAGGTTTGGACAACCAGAAAACAACTCATGGTTGGTAGTACTCAAACAAATATACCATTTTGCTTTCAAGCATGCTTATGTAATTACCTTTACATTATCTTTTGCATCTAGGCCTTTCATGAAATTCCCGAAGCTGTCAAGGAAACGATTAGCTGCCCCGTTCTGTAACAAGGCAATGTATAAATATAGTTAATAACTATAATTAAATCATAAATGAATATTGACATGTAAAATCTCATTCCTTTCTATATGTAGACAGACGTGTTACCTTTCTAATGTTACACTTATGGTTTATGGTTTATAAGATAGCTTTAACATGTAACAAAGTATCACTGATGAAAATCCCAGAAGATGTGTACATTTTGAAGCTAATGTTGAATAAGACTTCATGTCTGTTGAATAGCCTACACAGGGAATCCAGATTTGGGCTGACTGACTGTTTAACAACCTCTAGAAAGCCCTAACACAGCTTTCAATATTTACCTTTCACAGGATTCTCCGTCACAACTCCAATAGCCTTTCGCTCAGGAGTCACATGGGCTGCAAGAGCAGCAGTGGAGTATAGACAGGATGGTCTGCCTCAGGCTTTTCAGTGGATCCAAAGTCTTATTTGACAAACTACAATTAGAAATAATCAAAAAAATAAAAAAAAAGCTTTCTTTACCCGTGCTAAGTCCAGGCGTTTCTTGATTTGCATAATGGATGCCATCACTTCTTCACTTGGTGGTAGTGCTGGGGAACTGCTTGCTCCCAAAGAAAAACCTCCATACCTGAGGAACCAAGCAGTAAAGGTAAGTACACATTATATCTGTATATTGTGGCTAAATACTTATGGAGCATAGTCAGACGCATTACAAATGTAAATGCTTTGCCTCTGTGTATCATAAATTATTAATACTAATTACTTGTTGGTTCCAGTGAAACATACAAGCTTCCTGCTAGTCTGATAAACACAACTGAGCTTATTAACAAATCATGTCATGGCACGTTATTATTGGGTTTTATGTAGCAATCCTTGGACGAAAAACAAAAAAAAGTGGACCAAAACCAGCCTTGGTAGGCTGATACCCTCTCCCTGGGGCATCCTGATTTGATCCAACATGCACAGGCCACGGGGCTACACTATATTCTTAGGTAGGTGGGGATGTGGTCGACGGCGTGCTTAGCTCAATTCAGTCCTTAGCCAATGTGACAACACATCGGCAAAGAGAAGCCCCTGTGAAATGGACCAAAACCCAAAAAAGTGAAATACAATTCTGTGATTACTCACCTGTAGAATTGGTATTATGAGTATACAGTACGTCCTGCTCCAGATTAGATTACTTACACTTGGGTATTACTCCGCCAGATGGCGCTGGACTGCAGAGACATTGAAAACAGGCTCCTCCCGGCCCCTCAAATACCCAGGGACCTCCCACAATCCCCAGCATTGAAAATCAGTTAACGAGAAGCCGGGAGAATTAAAACAAACCCAAACTGGTAACTATAACAATGATAACAATCACCATACAGGGGATCCAAGATAATGCAAAACCAAGATAATGCAAAACCAAGGGTGGGGTGGAGCAGGACGTACTGTATACTCATAATACCAATTCTACAGGTGAGTAATCACAGAGTTTTATTATTCTTAGTATACAGTACGTCCTGCTCCAAATTAGATTACTTACACTTGGGACATCCAATAGCAGTGTCCATAAAGTAGGCTGGGATCCCCAAAAGTAACAGCAGACAGGTCATACCACTGCCGCCTGCAGAACCTTACGGCCAAAAGCAGCATCCTCTGAGGCCCTAACATCAACCTTGTAAAACTTTGAAAAGGTATGAACAGAAGACCAAGTAGCGGCCTTGCAAACTTGTTCAACAGAAGCCTGGTGCTGAAAAGCCCAAGAGGCACCAATAGCACAAGTAGAATGAGCAGTAAGGCGGAAGGGAGGATTCTTCCCCTTAGCAGAATAGGCCTGAATCACAGCCCGACGGATCCATTTACTGATAGTAGACTTGGCAGGAGCCAAACCCTTCCTAGGACCAGAAGGGACCACAAAAAGAGCATCAGTTTTTCTGAAAGGTGCAGTAGCCACCAGACAGTACTTCAGACACCTAACCACATCCAAAGAATGCATTAGCATTACTAGGATTAGGGCACAATGAAGGAAGAACAATGTCCTGATTCAAATGAAAGGCAGACACTACCTTAGGCAGAAAGTCTGGCTTGAAGCGAAACACCACCTTGTCCTGGTGTCTCTCAAAGTAGGGGGGCTGGATGGAAACCCCCGCCAACTCAGACACACGCCTAACAGAGGTGATAGCCACCAAAAAGACAACTTTGAGAGTAAGAATGGCCAGGGCAGCATCCTGCACAGGTTCAAAGGGAGCACCTGCAAACCAAGTTCAAATCCCAAACAGGCAACATAGGCTTAGGTGGGGGACGCACATGAGTAACCCCTGGAAAAAAGTCAGAGAATGCTGGGCAAAGGACTTCTGGAAGAAAACAGCCAGGGCAGAAACATGACCCTTCAGCGTACTGAGTTGGAGCCCCATCTCCAACCCATGCTGCAGGAACTCCAGGATCCTGAGAATAGAGAACACACGACAGGGAAGAGACTTAGACTCACACCAGTCAATGTAGGCACGCCAAACCCTGTAGTAAATGGAAGAAGAAGACTTCTTCCTAGCCTATATCATGGTATCAACAACAGAGGTAGACAGCCCCTTCTCCATCAAGATGGAGGTTTCAGCAGCCAGGCCGTCAAAGCCAGAGTTTGTAAATTGGGATGGCGTAAGGGACCCTGAGTAAGCAGGTATGGCACCCTGGGTAGAGCGTACTGATCTACTGCCAGCTGCACCACGTCTGCGAACCACACTCTTCTTGGCCACCTGGGGGCCACCAGAATTGCTGGCACCCCCTCCAGAGCAATCTTGCGCAGAACCCTGCCCAACAGGGGGAATGGAGGAAAGACATACAGGAGCTGAAAGTCCTGCCATGACATTGCTAGCGCATCCGTGGCCAAGGCCAGAGGATCCTGGGCCAGGGAGACAAAGGAGGGGGGAGCTTGTGATTGTGACGGGACGCAAACAGATCCACATCTGGTTGGCCCCAACGGTGACACAGAGATTGAAAACACCCGGTTGCAGCGGGAACATTCTCCCAGGCGAGAGGTCCCCCTGCTCAGAGGCAGATGCTGCCTGCAGATTCTCCACCCCCAGGATGTACACAGCTGATATGCAGGGAACATTGGCCTCCGCCCAGGTCAGGATCAGAGACACTTCCTGGAGGGCCCTCTTTCTCTGGGTTCCTCCCTGATAATTGATGTAGGCAACTGCCGTCTGGTTGTCCGAGCGCACCTGAACAAGCAGGCCCCGAAGGTGATGAGTCAACTGAGTCAGAACCGACCTGATCGCCCGCAGTTCCAGAACGTTGATAGGTGTGTGGGCCTCCTGAGGGCTCCACCTCCCTTGGAACTGCAGGTACTTCCAGAAACCCCCCCAACCTGACAGACTGGCATCCGTAGTGACCGTCTCCCAGGAGGGGGTCAGAAAGGATCTGCCCCCCCAACAGGTTCCTGGAGTCCAGCCACCACGAGAGGGACCGCCTGACCAGGGGGGAAAGCACAAAGACAAATTGGTAGTGCTGATCCTCCAGAGCGAACCTGAGGAACCTTTGATGACCTGGAAACACAGGAATATGAAGGTAAGCATCTTTGATGTCCACAGACGTCATGAAGTCCCCTGGACGCAGGGAACTGATAGCAGAGCGCAGAGTTTCCATGCGAAAACGCCTGCATCTGACAAATTTGTTGAGGATCTTCAAGTCCAGGATGGGCCTGACTGACCCATCTTTTTTGGGCACAGTGAAGAGGTTGGAATAGAAGCCCTTGCCCTTTCTCTTAAAGGGACCTGGCAGATGACCCCCAGCTCCAGAAGGCTTTGCACCGCCTGCACTAGAGCCTGAGCTGACACAGGGTCCTGAGAAATCTGGGATCTTATTAATCTTGGGGGGGGGGGGGGAGGGGCAGGCAGCAAACTCTATCTTGTAGCTGGAGGACACTACCTCCTGAATCCACCGGTCTGAGGCATGAAGCCTCCAGACGTGAGCAAAGTGCTGAAGCCTTCCCCCCACCCGGATGGGTGAGGGCGCCCCTTCATGCCTGAGGGGGCTTAGGAGAGGACTTAAGCTTGGAGCCCCAGGAGGAGCCAGGGCGTCCACGTCCTCTGCCCCTACCCCAGAAGTCTCCTCGGGCCCCAGTAAGGGAAACCCCCCTTCCTTGTCTAGCACCATGGTAGGGGGAGGAAAAAGAGCCCTGACCCCGAAAGAGCCGAGACTGCCGCCTGCGCTGGGGTAACCTGCCTCCCTTAGCCAACAGGTCCAGGCGGTCCCCAAACAGGCATAGTCCTTTGAAGGGAAAACCAGTGAGGGCCTTCTTGGCAGCGTTGTCAGCAGGCCACTGGAGCAGCCAAACCGAGCGGCGTATAGCCACCACAAGGGCAGAGGTTCTGCCACACATTCTAATGGTGTCATCCAAGGCAGAGAGGACATAAGTCACAAAAACATCACAACGAGAGAGTGCATTAAACTCCTCACTAAGCACATCATCAGGGGCGCCATCAAGGATACTTCTGAGCAGGGTCCTAATAGCCACAGCCGTAATGGCAGAGGCACAGACCGGGCGCAGCGCCGTCCCCACACATGCATGGGACGCCAGCTGATCAATGCGCCGGTCCTCAGCATCCCGCAGCGTAGTAGAGTCAGGGGAATGCATGACAGAAGTGTTAGATAACCCTAGGACCGGGGCATCCACTTCAGGAGGGGATGACCAACACTTCACCACATCAGCAGGAAAGGGATACCTCTTATCCCAACTCTTAGGTACACCGGGAAGCCTGCTGGGGTGCTCCCATTCCTTGAGCACAAGATTATTAAAATGGGCTTGCTCAGGAAATTCCAAACGTGGCTTAGCAGTATGAAACAATTCCCCCTGTTGCCTGGGGGCCGCAACCGGGGGAGAAATAGACAGAACCTCAAAAATCTGAGCCAACATCCTCTCAGTATCATCTGGGGCCCAGGGGTCAGAGCCAGAATCGTCATGACCCCTGGGCCTCTCATCAGATGACTCTGAGTCAGAGAATAACTCCCCTTCTTCCAAAGGGGTATAGCCAGACAGTTCCAAAAACTCATCAGCTTCCATAGGGAAAAGAGTGACATCAGGTTAAGTGCCGCTTTTTTGCAGAGGCCTTACGCGCCAAGGTATTAGCAAGCAACTTCTCAACACTAGCCAGTCTGGAAGACACATCAGACTGAGAATCCCCACTTGTATGCAACTCAATGGGAGTGAGATTTAAGCTCGGGGGAGTAGGTGAGGCCATACGAGGCGCAGGCCCAGCCACTGGTAAACCAGGCTGCAGCGCAAGCACCTGCTGGGCACAAGGTACACAGACCCGCACATTGTCAGCGCTAATAGGGGACACCCCACAAGCTACACACAGCCGGGCTTGTCCCGAAGGAACCCCGAGCACATTATCCTGATCCTCCATATGGTGATTATAGTGGCACAATAAGCCGATAGGGATTCACGCTATAAAAGCAACCCGGGATGTCCCAATAAGCCGCTAGGGAAGTGGGAGTAATTACACACTAGGCCTCACAAGTTAAATAACTAAATAGAGGGAGTAGGGGCGGGAGAAGCCAATAGGGTTCAGCCCGTCTGAAAGACATAAGCAAAGGGGAACCGTAAGTGACATGTGAATGACAATGGTAAATAAAGCCGCCCGCGAGGGCACTCACGGACCGCAGTAGGTAGATGCCAGTCCCTGGGTATTTGAGGGGCCGGGAGGAGCCTGTTTTCGATGTCTCTACAGTCCAGCGCCATCTGGCGGAGTAATACCCAAGTGTAAGTAATCTAATCTGGAGCAGGACGTACTGTATACTAAGAATAAACCTGTGTTTTGGACCACTTTAATGTAAGGAGCTTATCTTAACTAGTTACCTGAGCACAGGAGCCATTGAAAAGCACTGAGGATTTCAAGATAATGTTCTGTGCCTTTTCTTATTTAATGTGTTTTAAGGACTGTCACATTGGTAAGTCTAGGAGCAATATTCACAGAAAAGCCTTAAACTGTCCCATCTAAGAAAAATTCCCCAATGCATTTTACTACAACAACACTACATTACCAAACACAAAAAGAGATATTAAAGTAGCACTATCGTGAAATTGTGTAACATTAAATATCCATATAAGCATATTGGCTAATGAGAGAAGGGGTCACTTATAACACTCAAGGTGAATGAAACTCCCGCCAAGCTTGTGGTTTTCTTTACCTGGTAGGAATAAAATCCAGGAGTGACAGGTTTAAGTGTATCAGGGGGAACAGAACCTGTCACCCCTGATCTCTCTTTCTTCCATTAAAAACATAATAAACAAGCCTGGCTGGATATTTCTTGAAGCCGGGTATATAAGTGATCCCTCCTCCCGTCATCCAGCACATTTATATGGATTTTTATCATTTGGCCATTTTTTGCGATAGTGCTCCTTTAAAGAACATCTTCTGCCCCCCCCCCCAACAAACCCCTATACTCAACATGTGTCCCACGCAGGCTGTCAGCGATAGTGCAGCACTGCAGATCTTACATGATCGCTGGATCCCTGGCCCGTGCTGCACACCTGTTTGCGCGTCTCTTCCTGCTGCACCCCCCCGGCTCGTCACTGTGGGCAGGCACGCCCCCCTCCATTCACTGCAATGGAATTGGGCGTGTTAGGTCATCACACACCTCTTTCCATCGCAGTGAATTGCATGTGCCGTGGCCACATACTTGCTCACCTCTAGCTGTGCACGCACCCGTGCCAGGCCTTTCTGAATGGGAGGTGTGGGCACACCACAGCTAGAAGCTGAGCAGTGGGATGAGGCTGGCGTCACACCTGGCTCGCTCGGCTGCTTAGCCGTTCAGGAGGCTTGGCTGCTGACAGAGCCGGAGGGAGTGAAATCGAGCACGTTGATTGGCTGAGCGGGCCACTTAGCCAATTAGCGTACTCGGTTTCGGCCAAGCCTTGCACCATGGGTGGGACAGAAAGGTGATTGATTACGGCAACCTGGATAGACAAACTGGAGATTCCAATTCAGGATGTCCCCCCTGAGAGGAACAACACACAGCAATTCCTGTGTTCCCATTTTTTCCGTTAAGATTGGCTTCTTTAAAAATGTACCTGTCCAGCAGGTGCAGGTTCTGTTTCTCATGCATGTATCCATCAGCATCTCGAGTCTGGCCAATCAGACGTAAGAGAACTATGGACATTATGATACCCCCTTCTTTTGCCACAACGAAGGGCATGCTCCGGTAAAGGTATATTTTGAAAAATCTGACCCAGAGCCAAACTGGTCAGCTGTAGGCAAGGTAAACTTTGTCATAAGGTAAACATTGATAAAAAATCCACAGTAGTAAGACATACCTAAACTCGTTTACCCAGATCTTGTTCTTTAAGCTGTAAGAAGAGCAAAAAAGAAAAATATATGAAAACACGTTTATAAAAGTCTATTAATAAAAATAAATTAATCTGGAAAATGTAGCATGAAAACGCATTAAATATGTACCTTTTCCCAATAATCTGTGCATATGTCTTTACCAAATAATCTGAAATGTTTCTGCCTGTAAGATTCTGCAAGATGTCAGAGGTGTTCTGTGTCTTCTGGATGGAAAGAATAGAGAGACAATTGTCAGGTCATATTACAATCACACAAGATTAGTTTTGTCCCTGAACTCCTTATCCCTGCTATAAGGCAAAGGTTTACAAGAAAATAAGTATTTCCAATCTATGCAGCATATTATCTGCTCTCTGTTCTTGTAAACAACTATTTTTACAGCACTTTTACAAAACCCATCTTATAATACCACAAATCTATGCCAGCTATAACTTATAAAGCACTCAGCCAGCACAAACAAGAAATAACAACACTTAAAGTGGACCAACACCCAGGATTTTCACTATCCTGGGTGTTGGTCCACTTCGGCGGGGCGCCCCGCTGTGTGAAACCCCCCAGAAAGCCCCTAAAATCTTACCTTATCGGCGGCGGACAAGCGACGGATAAGCCGGCGCCGCCGGCCTCTTACGCATTACCTATTCACAAACGGCCGGCGCGGGTGCACGCCCTGCTAGAGGGACGTGCGGGAGGCGGCGGCTTATCCGTCGCTTGTCCTTCGCCGATAAGGTAAGTTTTTAGGGGCTTTCTGGGGGGTTTCACAAAGCGGGGCATCTCGATTTCGGATGCCCCGCGGGGAGGGAGCCGATCGGCCCGGGAATCTTATAGATTCCCGGGCCGATCAGGGGTGGGTGTTGGTCCACTTTAAAGCTGTAGCATCTATTGTTCCAGGAAACAATGAAGAAAAGTGAACTCCTGTATGAATAAATAAGCTGTCCTATTCAGAGAAATTAGTCACATAATGTATGCTACAACAGCATATGAAATTGTCCTCTTCTAGCGCTAGCCAATGCTGTAGTACATTTCCATCTGTAAAGCTACAGACATCTAAGGTTGACAGAATGAGCAGGTTTAAAGTGTAACAAAACCCACCCAGGCGAGCCTTCCTGAGGGGCATCTCGAATAGGGGTGCCCTGCTGCAAGTCACACTGGCTTCACCAAATAATTAGCATGACCCCTTTTGCCAAACGACATACCCACGGCAGATGGCTCTCATTGAACTAGAGCACCGCTCCACTGGAACAAGGAAGAGGTGAGTGAATAGCGGCATTCTAGGGGGTTTCACACAGTGGGACATCCCAAATGGGGATGCCCTGGGGGGAACGGAACAAAACGCAGGAAAGTTAAATTCCCAGGGTTTTGTTTGATTTAAAAAGACTATACTTACCTGGCATTTAGCTGACAGCCCTGATTCTAACAGCACATTCCCTGACCACCTTCTGTACACTGCTCTGCTTTTAGTCATGAGACAGATGGCAGGCCAGATACTGTAAATGTCTACATCTCAGTAGTGGATGGACACAGGAGTCTCGAAGCACACTGTCAGCATCAGGAATGACCAGCAATCAGAAGAATGGCCAAAAATCATTACAAAAGAGATCAAGCATGCTGCAGCTCAGGTACATATTGTTTTCTTAACAGGACTGTGCAGGATACATTTAGAAAGCCTATAACTTTTCTTTAGAAGGATGCCCACCCTTTGCAAGAAACCAGGTGGGCAGCACTCTGCCCCCACTGACATCAAAGCAGCGCCCACTCAAAGCAATAGTAGGGTCGTGCCAGGTTGTTGGGGTGCATGAATGCAACACAGAACCTTTTCTCCAAGACCAGGACCAAGTACCCCAGCAGCACATGCAGAGGAAGCTGACAGGTGGTGATATACATTTTTATTTACAGACCCGACAGTGACTTTGGACTTTAGGATTGCCTGGCTTGGTGTGTCTATACCTTAGAGCACGGTTTCTCAATCTGCAGTACACATACCTCAGGGGGTACACATCGATGTTCAGGAGAGCAACAACAGGGAGTATCTGACTGGTCTGATATATATTGTTTTAAGAGTGAAACCTTATACCTTCCTGCTTTAAAAGTTATTCGATGCCTATGGTCTACTTGTTTTGGTACAATTTATAATAAATCACCCCTTAGGGTACTTGGCTGGAACTTCCAGTCGCTAGGGGGTACTTGGAGTAAAAAGGTTGAGAACCATTGTCCTAGAGCAGGGGCCACCAACCCCTTCTCCTAAAGGCCCAACAACAGGTCATGTTCTGTGGAACTCTATTGGCTTTAAAGCTCTGCTACTGCACAATGACCTGACCTGCACATCTGTGTCAAGAGCTACAAAAATACAATTCTGTGATTACTCACCTTGTAGAATTGGTATTATAAGTATGCAGCACGTCCTGCTCCAGATAATGATTCATAACAGATGGGATTACCTCCACCAGAGGGCGCTTGACTGCAGAGATGGCAAAAAGAGGCCCCTCCCGGTCCATATATACCCGGGACCTCCCACAAATTCCCCAGTATAGAAAAGCAGTAAGGAGAACCAGGAGAAGCCAATGAAAATTAACAACGTTAACAAGGATAACAATCACCATACAGAGGATCCAAGATAATGCAAACAGGGTGGGGTGGAGCAGGACGTGCTGCATACTTAAAATACCAATTCTACAAGGTGAGTAATCACAAAAATGTATTATTCTAAGTATGCAGCACGTCCTGCTCCAGATAATGATTCATAACAGATGGGACATCCAATAGCAGTGTCCGTAAACAGGGTGGGATCCCAAAAGCAACAACGCGCAGTTCACACCACTGCCGCCTGCAGAACCTTGCGGCCAAAAACAGCATCCGCTGAGGCCCGAACATCAACCTTGTAAAACTTGGAAAAGGTATCAACAGAAGACCAAGTAGCAGCCTTACAAACTTGTTCAACAGAAGCCTGGTGCTGGAAGGCCCAGGAGGCCCCAACAGCACGTGTAGAATGAGCAGTAACACGGAAAGGAGGATTCTTTCCCCTAGCAGAATAGGCCCTAAAATAGCCTGACAAATCCATTTGCTAATAGTAGACTTAGCAGGTGCCAGGCCCTTCCTGGGACCCGAAGGAACCACAAACAAGGCATCAGTTTTTCTAAAAGGTGCAGTAGCCACCAAGTAGAACTTCAAATTCCTGACCACATCCAGGGAATGTAAGGCCCTCTCCTTGGAATTACCAGGATTAGGGCACAAGGAAGGAAGCACAATGTCCTGATTGAGATGGAAGGCAGAGACAACCTTAAGCAAGAAATCAGGTTTAAATCTGAAAACCACCTTGTCCTGGTGTCTCTCAAATTAGGGGGCCTGAATAGGAAGGGCCGCCAACTCCGAAACACGCCTGACCGAGGTGATAGCCACCAAAAAGGCAACTTTAAGAGTAAGAATAGACAGAGCAGCCCCATGCACAGGCTCAAAAGGAGGGCCCTGAAGGGCAGACAAAACCAAATTCAAGTCCCAAACTGGAAACAGAGGCTTGCGAGGGGGGCGCACATGAGCAACACCCTGGAAGAAAGTCTTGACCAGAGGATGTTGAGTGACAGATCTCTGGAAGAAAACAGCCAAGGCAGAAACGTGACCCTTGAGCATGCTGAGCTGAAGTCCCAGATCCAAACCATGCTGAAGGAACTCCAGAATCCTAGAAATTGAAAACACCCTACATGGAAGGACCCTAGACTCACACCAGTCAATGGAGACCCGCCAGATCCTATAGTAGATGGTAGAAGAGGATTTCTTCCTAGCCCTGATTAGAGTGTTAACCACAGACTCAGAAAGCCCCTCATCCCTTAAGATGGAGGTTTCAGCAGCCAGGCCGTCAAAGCCAGTGTTTGTAAATTGGGATGGCATAGCCGTCCTTGAGTGAGAAGGTCCGGTACCAGGGGCAGAGCGTACTGATCTACCACCAGCTGAACGATATCCGCGAACCACACTTGTCTTGGCCACTGGGGGGCCACCAAGATTGCTGGTACCCTTTCCTGAGCCAGCTTGCGCAGAACCCTGCCCAGCAGGGGGAATGGAGGAAAAAGATACAGGAGACGGAACCCCTGCCAGGATAGAGTCAGAGCATCCACCGCAAGGGCCAGGGGATCCTGGGACAGAGAGACAAAGACTGGGAGCTTGTGATTGTGGCTGGACGCAAACAGATCCACTTCCGGTACCCCCCACCGGTGACATAAGGACAGGAAGACCTCGCTGCTGAGAGACCACTCCCCCAGGCAAGAGGTCCCCCTGCACAGAGAGTCCGCCTCCAGATTCTCCACCCCCGGAATGTACACTGCTGAGATGCAAGGAACATTGTCCTCCGCCCAGGACAGAATCATGGACACCTCCTTGAGGGCACTCTTGCTCCGAGTCCCTCCCTGATGACTGATGTAGGCAACCGCCGTCTGGTTGTCTGAGCGAACTTGGACCGGCCGGCACTGAAGGTGAGGAGTCAACTGGGCCAGTACCAACCGAACCGCCCTCAGTTCCAGGACGTTGATGGGGGCATAGGCCTCCTGAGGGCCCCACAGCCCCTGGAATTGTAGGGTTCTCCAGAAGCCCCCCCAACCCGACAGACTGGCATCCGTGGTGACCGTCTCCCAACAGGGGGCCAGAAAAGATCTGCCCCCAACAGGTTCCTCGAGTCCAGCCACCACAAGAGGGACCGCCGGGCCAGAGGAGACAGAACAAAGGCCTGATTCAGAGACAGGGGACTCTTGTCCCAGACTGATAGGAGATAGAGCTGAAGAGGTCTCATGTGGAACTGAGCATAAGGAACTGCCTCGAAGCAGGACACCATTTGTCCCACAAGCTGCATCCCTTGCCGGATGGAAGGGCGAGGGCAGGTCAGAAGGAAATGAACCAGAGCTTGAAGAGAATCCACCTTCTGCTGAGGAAGAAAAATCCTGGCCTGAACAGTATCCAGATTCATGCCCAGGAAGGAGGTCACCAGAGACGGAGACAGGGAGGATTTGGGGTGATTGATCACCCATCCGAATGTTTCCAGAGCAGTCACCACCTGCAGGGTATCCAATTCTGCCTGCTGGAAAGAATGAGAAGTGATGACGAGGTCGTCCAGATAAGGAAGAATGCAAATGCCCCGAGCTCTGAGGAGAGCCATAACACCTGCCAGCACCTTGGTGAAGACTCTGGGGGCGGAGGTGAGACCGAAAGTGCTACAAATTGGTAGTGCTGGTCCTCCAGTGCTAACCTGAGGAATCTCTGATGCCCTGGGAAGACTGGTACATGAAGGTAAGCATCCTTGATGTCTATGGAGGTCATGAAGTCCCCCGGGTGCAAAGAGCTGATCGCGGAGCGCAGGGTCTCCATGCGAAAGTGTCTGGTCCTGATGAACATGTTGAGAAGCTTTAAGTCCAGGATGGGTTTGATGGAACCATCCCTTTTGGGTACTGTGAAGAGATTTCTCACCTGTACTCACCTGTAAAATGGGTATTATAAGTATGTCTCACACCCTGCTTCGGAAGATTAATTACACGTGGGTTATGGTCCAGTAGAGGGTGAACTTCTGCAGAGATGACAAGAAAAAGAAGCCCCTTCTTGCGCTGAGGTAACTTACCCCCTCTGGTAACCGAGTCCAAACGATCACCAAACAGGCGCAGACCCACGAAGGGAAGACCTGTGAGCACCTTCTTAGCAGCTTTATCGGCCGCCCACTGGCGCAACCAGACCGACCGGCGTATAGCAACCTGCAATGCCGAGGTCCTGCTACACATACGGATAGTATCATCCAAGGCTGATAAGACAAAAGCAATGAACATCTCACGAGTCAAAGCTGTAAACTCCTCACTGCAAGGATCCAATTGGGAACCATCCAAAAGACCCCTAATTAGATCTCTAGTAGTCACGGCCGTGATCGCAGAAGCACAAACCGGGCGCAAGGCCGAACCCACACAAGCAAAGGCATGAGAAGCCAATTGATCGAGATGTCGGTCCTCACCATCCTTCAAGGTAGTGGAATCCGGGGTATGCACGACTGAAGTATTGGACAAACCCAGGACGGGCGCGTCGACCTCTGGGGGTGTAGACCAACATTTAACCACATCAACAGGAAAGGGATACTTCCTATCCCACCTGTGAGGGATACCAGGGAGCCGACTAGGCTTTTCCCATTCCTTAAGGATCAGATTGTTAATGTGCTTTTGATCCGGGAACTCCAAACGAGGTTTGGCGGTCCCAAAAAATTCCCCCCGTTGTGGAGGGGCCTCCGCAGGAGGGGAAATGGCAAGTACCTCAAAATTTGAGTAAGGAGCCTATGGGTGTCGACAGTATCCCCGCACTCTGAGCCGGCATCAGTGCCAGGGTACTGCCGATCCTCAGATGAGTCAGAGTCTGGGAACAGTTCCCCTTCCTCGAGCGGGGAACAATCAGACAAATCAAATGGTTTAAAATCAGCATAATCAAAGGCCGGCGCCGTGGGCGCCAAGTGCCGTCTCTTAGCTGGGGCCTTCCTGGCCGCAGAGCTAGCAATCAGTCTCTCAATGTTGGCCAGTCTTGCGTATACATCAGATTGCGACTCCCCACTGGTGACAACGTCACTTGGGGTCATAACCAGGCGTGGGGGTGTAGGTGATGAGGCCAGCGGGGCTGAACCGTCCGCACGGGGCCCGGCTTGCCGCACAAGCGCCTGTTGTGCACATGGTATACAAATTTGCACATTATCTCCCAAAAGGGATGCCCCACATATCACACACGACCGGGGTTGTCCCAAAGGGACCCTGAGTCCAGTATCCTGGGGAGCCTCCATATGGTGATTTTTTGATAGTCGCAATGATCAATGGGAATTACACTATGAAGCTACCCGGGATGCCCCTTAGCGTCCGTGAGTGGGAGGATTTATAATCACACAGGGAAACCCCAATTTGAACAAGGGACTAGGACCGGGAGAAAACCCCCTTTTAATATGGAAACAGTCCCACCTGAAAGACATAATGAGGGTACCCCTTAAATATATTGACACAGAGTCATCCTTAATGCACATAAGCATCATATATATATATATGCCTATAGCAATATTTATATATATATATATATATATATATATATATATATATATATATACCCATACATATATAATCCCATACATATGTACACACGTCCATACAAGAACAGGGCAGAAATATAAGTGCAGTATCCCGAGGCCACCAGGCGCCGGTATAACAGCGCAAATCATAATATATACACATATATACAAAATCCAAGGGCCCCGAGGGGCACTCACAAAACTCAGCCGGCAGCTTGAAATGGCGGCGCAGCACCAGGGGAGAAGGAGGAAGAAGGGCGGGCCAACGCGGATCGCGCGCCGCGCATGGCCCCGCCCCCTCCCAACCCGGGAACTGCAAGAAACGCTCCCAGCCAATAAGGCTGAGAGTCGCTAAACGCGCCAAAAGAGGGGGAGGGCCGTAAACGGCGCGCAGAGCGCCAGGCCCCGCCCCCTCCCCTGACTGAAGACAGAGAGCTGCGCTCCCCAGCCAAGGGCTGCGGAGCCGGCCATGAGACATCCGACCCGCCGCCGCTCCATAGCGAGCGTGCGGGCCGCCAGAAAACAAGTGAAACACAATTGCACAACACACACAACACACGTGCTGGCAGTAGCCAGCTTGTGAAAATAAAACTGCACCAAACACATTAATAAAAGAGTCAATTACAAGAAGGGGCAGCCCCCCCCCCTACTATCCGGGAAACAGGAAGTAACGTGGGGGAAGCCAATAGCTACATTTAGATGTGTAGCGAGGGCTTCAAGACGGACAGGGCATCCCATGTCAGGATCACCAACCTGACGACCGCCTACCCCTTGGTGGGGGATTTGCGGTGGAGCTTAGCTCCTAGTCAAAACACCTCTAAAGGTGTGCCCTACCCTCACCCGGTCCCCACAGCCAAGGCTGGGAGGCATAGGGACATTAATAAAAGAGTCCGGACGGAAATAGGAAAAAATGGGGCCGTGTGTACACCCGGCTTACCTGCAAAGGAAAGAGCCATCTTTTTGACTTTCTTCGCCGTCTGCGGAGACTAATCTGGGGAATGTGTGGGAGATCCCAGGTATTTATGGACCGGGAGGGGCTTCTTTTTCTTGTCATCTCTGCAGAAGTTCGCCCTCTACTGGACCATAAGCCACGTGTAATTAATCTTCCGAAGCAGGGTGTGAGACATATTTGGAATAAAAACCCAGACCTCTCTTCCCAGGAGGGACCTGACAGATGACCCCCATGTCCAATAGGTTTTGTACAGCCAGAAATAGACCCTGAGCTGCCAGGGGTTCTAGAGGAATCCGAGACCTGAGGAATCTTGGAGGCGGCCAGGCAGCGAACTCTAGCTTGTAGCCGGAGGACACAACCTCCAGAATCCACCTGTCTGAGACCTGCTGTCCCCAGACATGAGCGAAGAGCCGCAGCCGTCCCCCCACCCGGATGGGTGAGGGTGCCCCCTCATGGCTGAGGAGGCTTGGCAACAGATTTGGGCTTGGACCCCCAGGAAGATCCGGAGCGGGCACGACCTCTGCCCCTGCCCCAGAAGTCTCCCCTAGGACCTGCAAAGGAAACCCCTCTCCCAGACCTGGATCCACGGTAGGAGGGGGCAAAGGCACCCGAACCCCGAAAGGGCCGCAGCTGCTTCTTACGTTGAGGCAACTTACCCCCCTTGGCAAACCGGTCGAAGCGATCACCAAATAGGCGCAGCCCCTTAAAGGGGAGCCCCGTGAGGGCCTTCTTAGCAGCGTTATCAGCTGCCCACTGACGCAGCCAAACAGAGCGGCGTATAGCAACCACCAAGGCAGAGGTTCTACTACACATCCTAATGGTGTCATCTAAGGCAGAAAGGACATATGCAATGAACATCTCACACTGTGACAAGGCCCTGAACTCGGCACTAGAAGTACCATCAGGGGCGCCTTCCAACAGACCCTTGAGGAGAGTCCTAACAGCAACAGCAGTAATAGCAGAAGCACAGACAGGGCGCAAGGCAGACCCCACACAGGCAAAGGCATGGGAGGCCAGCTGGTCAATGCGCCGGTCCTCACTATCCTTGAGGGTAGTGGAATAACAGATGTGTTGGACAACCCCAATACTGGTGCATCCACTTCTGGGGGGGTTGACCAACATTTAACCACATCAGTGGGAAAAGGGTACCTTTTATCCCAGCCCTTAGGGATTCTGGGAAGCGGCCAGGACGCTCCCATTCTTTGAGAACAAGATTATTGAAATGGGCCTGTTCTGGAAATTCCAGACGTGGTTTAGCAGTACTGAAAAGTTCCCCCTGTAGCTTGGGAGCCGCAGCAGGAAGGGAGATAGAAAGCACATAAAAAATCTGAGTTAACAGTCTATTGGTGTCATCAGCATCCCAATGATCAGAGCCATAGTCAGCACCACTGAAATGCTGATCATCAGATAACTCTGAATCCGAGAATAATTCCCCCTCCTCAAGTGGGGTATAATCAGACAAATCAAGGAAATTCTCAGTCTCCACAGGAAAGGCAGATGCACCCGGCGCCACATGCCTCCTTTTAGACGGGGCCTTACGGGCCGCAGAGCTAGCAATCAGCCTCTCAATGTTAGCCAACCTGGAAGACACGTCAGGCTGAGACTCCCCACTAGTATTTAGTTCACTGGGAGTCATAATCAAGCGAGGGGGAGTGGGTGAGGGCATAGTGGGCGCAGGCCCAGTTACAGATAGCCCAGAATGCAGCGCAAGCGCATGCTGTGCGCAGGGTACACAGACCCGCACATCATCGCTCACAGGGGATGCCCCACACACTACACACAGCCGGGCTTGTCCCAAGGGGATCCTGAGCACAATATCCTGTGAAGCCTTCATATGGTGATTAAGGTGGCACAACTGGCCAATAGGAATTACGCCGTATAAGCAACCTGGGATGCCCCAAATGTCCGCCAGGGAAGTGGGAGGATTAAACAGTGTAGGCATCTAATAAAGTTATTAAAACTAATAGAGGGGACAGGACCGGGAGAAACCTCTTAAAAACAGTTATCCCGCCTGAAAGACATAATAGTGACACCCCATAAGCACACAGAAATGACAAATGAATAAGAGCCAAGCCCGCAGGGGCGCTCACGGACCGCGGTGGGAAGCCAGCAATCACAATGGCGCAATGGCGCTGGAGGAACCTCAAGGGGCGGGCCGCAGGAGGGTCCGTCGCGGAACGCGCCAACAGAGCAAGCCACGCTCCCTCCGAGAAGCGCAGAGACAGGCCAGACGCTACAACCAATGGGCGCGCAGGGATTCTTGATGACGATGCCGCCGCTGACCGCGGACGTCAGAAGGCGCGCGTGTCAGTGGCGGCAAATTCAAAATGACAAAGTGAAAGACAGAGCGCGGAGCCCTGAATGAAGTGCAATCACACACACACAAGAGGCAATAAGCGCACATACACCCCCCCCCCTGAATGGGATAACGAGAGAGGGGGGAGAGTGGATGTCAAATAAAAGACCCACCAATGACCAGGGCAGGGAAGGGCAAGAGCGGACGGGGCATCCCAAATCAGGTTCACCATAACCTGCACTGCCTACCCTTTGGTGGGGGATTGCGGTCGGAGCCAGCCTCAGCAAAGAAGAGCACCTGTGATAGGTGCTGCCTACCGTCATCCGACCAGCTCAGCCAAAGCTGGGAGGCATAAGTAATAAGTGGAATGGGTGGGAATAGTCCTACAGGGCCGCGGGCTGTTAAGCCCTGCTCACCTGCGATAAGAGAAGCCATCTTCTGACCTTCGCAGCCGACTGCAGAGAAGAAACTGGGGAATTTGTGGGAGGTACCGGGTATATATGGACCGGGAGGGGCCTCTTTTTGCCATCTCTGCAGTCAAGCGCCCTCTGGTGGAGGTATAACCCAGATGTTATGAATCATTATCTGGAGCAGGACGTGCTGCATACTTAGAATATATGGTCTGTTGGTGGGCCTTGAGGAGGTGGGTTGAGGACCCATGTCCTAAGGCATTACATGCTGTTTAAGAATGGAGCAGGATGATGGATAGAGGAAATACCTCCACTGATATTGTCACAAATAAATATTAGCCATTGTTAACATGTTTATCAGCTTGTTCAATAATTCATTTTACTTGGCATGTATTTCAACAGTTGTCTAGGGGTTATATGTTATCTTTATATGTTCTGTAAATCTACAAAAGACGCTACATACAAGCAACTAATTTAAAGTTATACCAAAGACAAGCCCAATTGTCCCATTGTCTCTGGCAAAACATTGCACTGTCCCAAACTTCAACCCATTTTCAAAAAGACCCCGTAGTTCCTAAGGTTATAGAAAAAGTATTAGATCATTGGAGATAAATGGCAATGTGATGTAACCACAGTGTGTGCTTTACATATTTCATTGTAAAAAATAAGTGCATTGTTGTGCCTCTAGTTATTACTGCCAACACATAGAGTGACCAGAAAAAGGGTGTGAGAGATGCTGCAGGTTAAGAGTGTCTCCAGCCTACCAGAGGGAGCTGCAGAAATGCAGCCAATCAGGATGTCTGGGAAGGGAGTGGGGGGATGTTGTTGTTCTTGGTCCACTGAAGGTCAGCAGGGTGGGGCTGGAAAGCTGAATGAGGAAGTAATTTCCTCACTAAGGAGAAAGACAAGAGGAGGAAGCTCATTGCCGAAACCACTCAATAAAAGGTAAGCTACGGATTTATATTTTTTAACTTTAAGCAACTTTATTCTAGTTTCACTCAGTCCTCTGACTCAACATTTCTACAGTCACTTCTCTGTATATACTTAGATCCCATATGATCACAAAATATATACTTTGTGAAGTGCAATGTTAAATATATACAGTAACATTTCACTATGATGCTTTCATACCTGGTAGGGAGGCATTCCACCAGCTCCAGGCGGGCAGACTGGTAACATCTTTTTTACATTCTCGTTGCTGCACTCACACGATGGAGAAGGATTTTCCATTGTCCAGTTACCACTGAGAAACATTTCTTCTACAGTCTCAGAGACAAACTCAGTTCTCCATTCTTGATCTTCACCAGAACAAGGCACACCTCTGTAAAAAACATACTACACGGTCAATCTGGATTTCAGTTTTGGTAGCTGCCTAGTATTTAGTAGCGTACATGAACTGTTCAGAGCTACAGTATATGTATATGGGTTCGCTGACATGCACATCATTTACCCATGGTTTCCAATCTACATATTAGATATTCTCTGGATGACAGCCACCCCAGAGATTGTTCAATAACTATTATATTTTTCCTATGTGTTATCCAGCCATTTTAGAGATATGCTCAATCCTGATTACAAGAAGGAGGGTTTATTTTCAAAGTAGCACAAACTAATTAAGATGATCACAATGCCATACTTACAAAACAGAATATCCATCCATGCATGCAGTTCCGAATCCAGGCTTACTGAGCAAAGACTTCAAGAGCTCTTCAGTACCAGGATCTCCTGGGGCATCATTACTATACAACAGAAAAGTCATATGTCAAAAAGTGCCTATTTTCAACTATGACTGAAAATATAACATTTATTTTCTTATTTAGCTATATAGTAATATAAAGACCCTGGCATCTATACTGTATTTCAGTGTTTACACAGTGTAGTAATACAATAACAACCTAAAACATTTAAAGTGGACCAACACCCAGGGGTGATCGGCCCGGGAATCTATAAGATTCCCGAGCCGATCACCTCACTCACCGCGGGACATCCGAGATCGGGATGTCCCGCGGGGTGAAACCCCCCAGAAAACCCCCAAACACCTTACCTGATCCGCCGCCGCTTCCGCCGCCGCCGTCTCCCGCGCGCCCCTCTAGACGTGCGCGCGCACGCCGAAAGTGACGCGCGGGAGGCGGCGGCGGACGCGCTGTCCTGGACGCCGCTGACACCCGCATGGACGTCGGCGGGGATTGGACGGCGCGGTCACGTGGGAGAGGTGAGTTTTTTGGGGTTTCTGGGGGGTTTCAGAGAGCGGGACACCCCCGATCGGGGTGCCCCGCCGAAGTGGACCAAAACCCAGGATAGTCAAAATCCTGGGTGTTGGTCCACTTTAAGTTAAGACAGTGGAAGCCTGTAAACTGTTTGTTTTTGGTTTCTTTCAGTTTAATATTTTACACAACATAATACTGTATAGTAGTAGATGAATACTGTGACCAGTGTCAGAATGGAGCACCTTGGGACCAACAGATGAAATCATTCTTAGGGACCACCAGAAGAAATTATTCTTGTGGCTCAACAGAAGAACTCAATTTTGAGGTGCACCACAAATTATTATTGGGGCCCACCCTTCAGCTATACATAAATGATCTCAAGTCCACTAACTGTGGCCATGAGGTTCAAAACGTATACATCTAACCACAGCTTGTCTAATTCAAACCCCTTTTTTTCTGTGATCTGTTTGGCTGCAGCATGTGCTCCTCAGTCTGGAGGCATAAGCCTAGAAACATTCAGCCTTATTGGGTTCGGTGTGATGCACATGTGGCAAGAAGACCGGAAAAAGCCACTGCACTGGAGACAGCAGACAGCATGCCATTGTGCGGTCCAGGGATAGGGTGATTATAGATTTTTATGTCATATGGCCAGAGTACTCAAATTACTAGGTTAAAAGGATGTCCTTTCCCATTGTTGTTGTTTTTATATACATATGATACCTAGACATTTACTTTTCGCAGTGATAACATATATATATATATATATATATATATATATATATATATATATATATATATATATACATATATATTGCTATACCTTAACACATGCAATACTGCATTTATTTCATCACAAACCTGAAAAAGGTATACTGTTGGTCATACATCCAAGGCTGAAGCTCGAGGCTCGGGTATTTACCAAAAGGTGGCACAATAAGGCTGAACAACAGCGCAATGAGAACAAAGACAGCTGGCAGAACAATCTGGAAGAAAATTATAATTATGGTAATAACAAATGTATTATAATGACTTCTCGAGTTACCTTTCCAGCGTTCTCCCTAAAACTGTGCCCTTCTTTACTATTATGAACTTTGACTGACTTTCTTAGAAATGTATGCAGTGTGATGTACAACACAGAACCTGTAGACTAGGGATTGGCAAGCAGGGGTACAGGTACCACTGATGGTACTAGAGAGCCTATCAGGTGGTACTCAGCAAGGTTGTAGACAGGCCTGTACCTCAACTTGGTCTGAAACATCTGTTCCTTACCCCGACCCTGATTTTCAAAACTGCTTCCTCCAAGTTGATGTAAGCTATGTATGTGCATTTTATGCGTTTTTAACATGGTTTTAGGTGACTGATGACCCACATATATGACCCAGGTGGTACTTGATATAATATGAAAAGGGAGACTGGTACTCAATCGAAAAACGGTTTTACTGGCTTGATCAGCCCAAGACCGTCTCGCAGCATCCCCAATGAGCCCAAATCCACATGTCTTCTAATGATGTTTCTTGGCATAAACGGGCCAGGTACAGGGGTGCTGGGTGGAGACCAGAGATGCAGGAATTAATTGGGGGGTGTAAGATGCTGTAGCCCAACTGGCCCCGAATCATTGTGGCCCACTAGAAATTCTCCTTGATCTCCCTGTGGCCTTTCCGCCCTTGGCTGTAGACTATATGATTCCCATACATATTCAGTCAGGTAAAGTTACCTGTTAACAACTGAAAAGGAGTGGTCAATAGCCAGTTGCAAATGGTAATAGCCAAATGGCTGATGTAAAATGATGGCATTTAAAAAAACACAATTCTGCTCTTTTTTTTTTGTTTTAGGGCTGGGAACATCTGACCTGCCTGCTTTATATTGACAGTAAGGCCTTATATATTTTAGTTTAATTAAGCTAGAAAAAATACAATTCTGTGATTACTCACCTGTAGAATTGGTATTATACATATACAGCACGTCCTGTTCCAGAATATTCCTTACACATGGGTAATACATCCACAAGATGGTGCTGGACTGCAGAAAACTGCTTGCGGCTCCTCCCGGCCCTATATAAGTCAGGGACCTCCCACAAATTCCCCAGAATTGACAAGCAGTTAACAAGAAGCTGGGAGAACAATAATAACCAGAATTCAAAAATGAACATATGAACAATCACCATACAGAGGTAACTAAGAATAATGATAACAAGGGTGGGATAGAACAGGACATGCTGTATACGTATAATACCAATTCTACAGGTGAGTAATCACATAATTGTATTATTCTAAGTATACAGCACGTCCTGTTCCAGAATATTCCTTACACATAGGACATCCAATAGCAGTGTCCGTAAGGTAGGGTGGGATGCCCAAAAGCAACAGCGGGCAGTTCAAACCACTGCCGCCTGCAGAACTTTGCGACCAAAAGCAGCATCAGCTGAGGCCCTAACATCAACCTTGTAAAACTTAGAAAAAGTATAAACAGAAGACCAAGTAGCAGCCTTGCAAACTTGTTCAACAGAAGCTTGGTGCTGAAAAGCCCAAGAGGCACCAATAGCACGAGTAGAATGAGCAGTAAGGCGGAAGGGAGGCTCCTTCCCCTTAGCAGAATAGGTCTGTACCACAGCCTGACGGATCCACTTGCTGCTAGTGGACTTAGCCGGAGCCAGACCCTTCTTAGGTCCAGACGGGAGCACAAAAAGAGCATCGGTCTTCCTGAAGGATTCAGTAGCCACCAAATAGAACTTCCTGACCACATCCAGAGAGTGTAAAACCCGCTCCTTAGGGTTACTAGGATTAGGGCATAGAGAAGGCAAAACAATGTCCTGATTGAGATGAAAAGCAGACACAACCTTAGGCAGAAAATCTGGCTTAAAACGAAACACCCCCTTGTCCTGGTGTCTCTCAAAATAAGGGGGTTTGATGGAAAGCACTGCCAACTCAGAAACACGCCTAACAGTAGTGATAGCCACCAAAAAGACTACCTTAAGAGTCAAAATGGACAAAGGGGCCTCACGCAAAGGCTCAAAGGGAGACCCCTGCAAGACAGATAAGACCAAGTTCAAATCCCAGACTGGTAACATAGTCCTACGTGGAGGACGCACGTGAGTAACCCACTGGAAGAAGGTCTTGACCAGACGATGGTGAGCAAAGGATCTTTGGAAGAAAATGGCCAAAGCAGAAACATGACCTTTGAGGGTACTAAGTTGAAGACCCAAATCCAAACCATGTTGCAGGAATTCCAGAATCCTAGGGATAGAAAACAACCGACAGGGAAGCGACTTAGACTCACACCAGTCAATGTAAGCATGCCATACCCTATAGTAGATGGATGACGAGGACTTCTTCCTAGCCCGAATCATGGTATTAACAACAGAGGCAGGCAGCCCCTTTTCCATCAAGATGGAGGTTTCAGCAGCCAGGCCGTTAAAGCCAGCGTTTGTAAATTGGGATGGCGTAGCTGCCCCTGAGTGAGCAGGTCTGGATCCTTGGGCAGAGCATACTGATCTACTGCCAACTGCACGACGTCTGCGAACCACACCCTTCTTGGCCAACAGGGAGCCACCAGAATAGTTGGCACCCCTTCCTGGGCAATCTTGCACAGCACCCTGCCCAGCAGAGGAAAAGGAGGGAACACATAGAGAAGCTGAAAGCTCTTCCAAGATATTGCTAGTGCATCCATGGCCAAGGCCAGAGGGTCCTGGGACAGAGAGACAAAGACTAGAAGCTTGTGATTGTGACGGGACGCAAACAGATCCACATCTGGCTGACCCCAGCGGTGGCACAGGGAGCGAAACACCCTGCTGCTGAAGGACCATTCTCCCAGACGAGAAGTCCCCCTGCTGCGGGAGTCTGTCTCCAGATTCTCCACCCCGGGATGTACACAGCTGAGATGCAGGGAACATTCTCCTCAGCCCAAGACAGTATCAGGGACACTTCCTTGAGGGGCCTCTTGCTCCGGGTCCCTCCCTGATGATTGATGTAGGCAATCGCCATTTGGTTGTCCGAGCGGACCTGAACCGGCCGTCCCCGAAGGTGTGGAGTCAATTGGGCGAGAACCAACCTTATCGCCCTCAATTCCAGAATGTTGATAGGGATGTGGGCCTCCTGAGGGCCCCACTGACCCTGGAGTTTCAGGGATTTCCAGAAGCCCCCCCAACCTGTCAGACTGGCATCAGTGGTGACTGTCTCCCAGCACGGGGCCAGAAAGGATCTGCCCACCAACAGATTTCTTGAGTCCAGCCACCACGAGAGAGACCGTCTGAGGGGACAGAACCAACACCTGATCCAGGGACCGAGGGTCCCGATCCCATACTGACAAGAGGTGAAGTTGAAGAGGTCTCATGTGAAACTGAGCGTATGGAACGCCTCGAAGCAAGACACCATCAGGCCCACCAGCTGCATCCCCTGCCGGATGGAGGGATGAGATCAAGACATAAGGAGCCTGGCTTGGGCCTGAAGACTCTCCACCTTCTGCTGAGGGAGAAAAATCTTGCCCTGAGATGTATCCAGAGTCAGGCCCAGAAAGGACCTCACCATTGACGGTGACAGGAAAGACTTGGGGTGGTTGATCACCCAGCCGAAGGACTCCATTGTGGACTCCACCAGCTGGGTATCCAGCTCAGCCTGCTGGAAGGAGTGAGACGTGATGAGAATGTCGTCCAAGTAAGGAAGGATGCGAATGCCCTGAGATCTCAGCAGAGCCATTACGCCTGCCAGCACCTTGGTGAATACCCTGGGAGCCGAGGTGATACCGAAAGGCAAGGCCACAAATTGGTAGTGCTGATCCTCCAGAGCGAACCTGAGGAATCTCTGATGACCTGGAAAGATTGGTACATGAAGGTAAGCGTCCTTGATGTCTACAGAGGTCATGAAGTCGCCCGGTCGTAGTGAATTGACAGCTGAGCGCAGAGTCTCCATTCGAAAGTGTTTGAACCTGACAAATTTGTTGAGGCGCTTTAAATTCAGGATGGGTCTGATGGACCCGTCTTTTCTGGGAACAGTGAAAAGATTGGAATAGTAGCCTCTGCCCCTTTCCCTCAAAGGCACCTGGCAGATGACCCCCAACTCCAGAAGGTTTTGGACAGCAAGGCACAGACCCTGAGCTGACAGAGGGTTCTGAGCCATCCGGGATTTGATGAATCTTGGGGGCAGCCAGGCTGCAAACTCTATCTTGTAACCGGAGGACACTACCTCCTGAATCCACCGGTCTGAGATGTGAAGCCTCCAGACGTGAGCAAAGAGCCGAAGCTGTCGAAGTGATCTCCGCGGGCCCCAGTAAAGCAGACAGAACATATGCAACAAATTCATAGCAAAGCAGGAGAGATCTATACTCTTCTCCTCCGCCGCCATCAGGGAGGAGACTCTTAAGCAAACCCTTAATAGCAATAGCTGTAATTGCAGAGGCACAAACCGGGCGTAGCGCGGTCCCCACACAGGCAACAGCATGGCAAGCCAGCTGGTCCATGCCTCGGTCCTCACCATCCCTCAGGATAGTAGTGTCAGGAGAATGCATGACAGATGTATTGGACAGCCCCAGAATGGGCGCGTCCACCTTGGGAGGACATGACCAACGCTTAATCACCTCAGCAGGAAAGGGATACCTCTTGTCCCAACTCTTGGGCACCCCAGGGAGCTTGCTAGGCCGCTCCCATTCCTTGAGCACCAGATTATTAAAGTGAGACTGCTCCGGGAATTCCAAACCCGGTTTAACCGTATGAAAAAGCTCACCCTGCTGCTGCGGAACCACGGCAGGAGGGGAGATACATAGCACTTCAAAAATATGAGACAAAAGCCTGTCAGTGTCATCTGAGAACCATGGATCTTCCCCAAAGGGAGACCCGGTACCACCATAAACCTTAGGCTGCTCCTCATATGATTCTGAATTAGAGAACAATTTCCCCTCCTTGCGGGGGGAAAAAAACAGTATTCTCAAAAAATTCCTCAGCTTCCATAGGAAAGAGGGAAATGGCAGGAGATAAATGCCGCTTCTTAGCAGAAGCCTTACGCGATGCAGACCCAGCAATATGTTTCTCAATGCTGGCCACCCGTGCAGCCAAATCAGGCTGAGACTCCCCGCTGGTATGCTCCTCGCTGGGGGTCAGATGTAAGCGTGGGGGGGTAGGCGAAGCCCGAGGGGGCGCAGGCCCAGCAACAGGTAACCCAGACTGCAGTGCAAGTACCTGCTGGGCGCAGGATACACATACCCTGACATCATCACCAATAGGGGATACCCCACACGCAACACATAGCCGGGCTTGTCCCGAAGGAACCCCAGGCCCATTATCCCCAGAAGCTCTGAAGTGAATGACACCGCCGTCCATGAAGCGCAGTACATGCACGCATCGGCGGCGTATACAGTAAAAACACCAAGGATAAGACACAGCTTAAAAAACTGGACAAACACCCCCCCCCCCCCCCCGAGATCACCCAGAGGCAGAACCAGAGGGGTTAAGACAGGATTCCCGGGGAGCCATGGGCGCCCAGGGGACAAGGGAGAAGAGGGAGGAGGGGAACCTATGGGAAGGATTAAGGCACAGGTAGAGCCTGGCCAACCCAAGAAGCAGTGGGGGCATCCCAAAAGGCTCACCATCAGCCTAAGGGGACTGCGGTAGAAGCATAGCTCCTTAGCACCTTTTTTACTGGTGCTTACTAACCTACCTTTACCCGAACCTTGTCAGCCGAGGCTGGGAGGCAGTATATAGAACGGAACGGGTGGGAATAGTCCTGCAGGGCCGCAGGCAATAAGCCCCGCTCACCTGCGCCACAAGAGAGCTATCTTCTATCTTCTCAGTGCAGACTGCAGAAATGAACTGGGGAATTTGTGGGAGGTCCCTGACTTATACAGGGCCGGGAGGAGCCACAAGCTGTTTTCTGCAGTCCAGCGCCGTCTTGTGGATGTATTACCCATGTGTAAGGAATATTCTGGAAAAGGACGTGCTGTATACTTAGAATAAAAGTATTTTTATAAGAACTTCACCTGAGCAAAGAAGCCTTTCCTACTGCGCTGGGCATACAGTAACCTCTTCCAGAGTAAGGCAGTAAACTGCTGTCTCATCAGACTCCAGCTCTTCATCTGGTATGAACCTTTCCCATCTATTCCACTAAGAAAGTCAGTCTCCCGGGACTCTGCAGACATCAAATGGAGAAGTTTGGCTAAGAAGAATGAAACTAGCACATGTCTTTTACTTATTAAATAAAGAGGCCATAGCTCCAGTTTCCCTTCCATAATAGCATAATCAGCAATCAACTGGTTTAAAAAGAAACACACACTAAAGGCAAAGCAAACAGTGATAGAAATGCACAAAGGCAGCACACAAACTTATATAGCCAAAAAGACAGGCAGAACATTATTTTTATAATTGTTATATTAATATACTGCTATTAGTCTGCTTTATTATACAATATATGAATATATACCTGGATCCATATCAGAATCATTGGTGTCAAAGTTATCATCTTCTGTGAAAGGTCTCAGGCAGCTCTGGTGGTCTCCAAATGCATATCTTTTCCTCCTAGCAGGTAGTGTCCCATCTATTGAAAATATTTTAGTATATTATATATATATATATATATATATATATATATATATATACAGCCTGCATAGGATTATCTAAAAAAAAAAAACTTTACCTGATGTCTCTGCATCTACACCAGTATCAGCAGCAACTTTTAGGAAGATCTGTAAAAGTAAATACATGATAAGTAAAATGCGCTTAAAGTGGACCTAAACCCACCCAGGGCAGGCATACTCGCTCCCCCCAGGGCATCCAGATTAAGGATGCCCTACTGTGTTAAACCTCCCAGGTCATCTAAAAACTCACCTGCTTTCCTATTCCAACGGCGCATGCCCCGCTATCCCTTTAGCATTTGTGAATGGCCAGCGCGGGCACGCTCCCTGCGCTTGGATCCACTCGCTTTAGACAAGCTGTTGGACGAAGGAGCGGGAGAAGATCTGAGTGCGCTGACTGGATGAGAGGCTGCGCATGCACCGTAGGGCTGAGGAAAGGTAAGTGAGAGAGGGCCACCTGGGGGGTTTCACACAGCGGGGCATCCCTGATGGGGGTGCTTGGGGGGCAAAGACCAAAACCCAGCATAGTCGGAATCCTGGGTTTTGGTCCACTTTAACGTTTAAAGTTACGGTCACTATATACAGTAACCTCATGATAGCCTGTGTTGGTGTGATTATAGATTTCAGGACGTAACATGTCTAACTTCATAACTTCCAAAGCATACAAACATTTCCTTTCATGACCGTTGGCTTTTAAAGTGTCTGCTCATCATTTTTATATTGCATGAAGTATAATGTTGTAAATTCAGGTTATACAGCTAGACAACAATTAAGCATAAATCAAAGTATTAACTATGATTAATTATGGAACTGCTATTGTTATTAAAGCACAAAGGCGGCCAAAGCTATTAAATTGCATGCATAAAACTGAATCAGGCTACAATCACATATCACTGTACTAAGGTGCTGCCATTTGGCATTTTGCCATGCAATGCAGGCAAAACACAGTAGACTGCATTCTGCATGTACTGCCATTGACTTCTATAGCCTGTGGTGCATTCATGCTGTATGCAGCATAGCAGTGCAGTGTATAGGTGTACACCTGCCCATTGAAAACATTCTTGAAAATTGGCAGTGTGGGTCACCTTGAACAAAGCCCTAACATTCAAGTCTAACATAAGACTAGTTCTATTGCCCAGCACAGCTGCATCTTTCTCCATCCCCTGGAAATACCTGATAGGGATACCTGTCATTCTTAAATGCCCCCTGGGAATCTGGCTTCATTTAACGACCCTTATTTACAGAGGTGGGATTCAACATTTTAATTACCAGTTCCCTATACATAAAGTTGTAAAGTGCTGCACACATATATATTTCTAAAATACATGTTTGCCTACAATTTAATGAAGAGCAAACTGTGTAATCATGTGTCTAAACAATATTAAGGGTCTGATTTATCAAGCACTTCTGCCAGACAGTGTTACATCGGTGCAAATTAGAGTAGTAAAAAAGGTTTTTTCACACTTGTGCTTGTTGCTGCACTACAAAAAGCACATTTACTAAAACAGCAGTGCAGCAACATGCTGAAAAAAATATTAATCATATTTTGCACTATTCTAATTTGCACTGAATTGCCTGGCATGGTCTTAATTGGATGGCATTGTCTGGCAGAAGTGCTTGATAAATCAGGCACTAAGAGATTGTATAACTTGCCAGTTCTACTCGGTTTTGAGAACTGGTAACATTTTAACAACAGGTTCTGCAGAACCAAGGTGAACCTGCTTACATACACAACCCCCCCAAGGCTACACACTGGGATTGACAGCACCTACTTTATCTTTTGACGTGTCCACCAGGACTAATATCAGCATACTTGTTTGTGGTAAGAGGTCCTGTTCACTTATTTATGAGACTTTACTATATTAATGATGTTTGATGTGATATGTCAGGGCATGGCACACAGCTTTAAAATGTTACCTGGTCTTAGATTTAGAATCAAGATGTTTATTTAATGACCTACTTGCTGTCATGGTATAGTCGCATTTATGTGTTTTAGATATTTTTAAATATTTTTTGAATAAAATTTGTTTAGGACTCCCTATTGATTTGTTTATAGTAGTGTGTAGGCTTGGGGGTTTGTGTATATACTGTAGCTATAGAAATACGTAGCCTACCCCATGGTTTTAATATATTGATTTTTGATTATTACATATATATATATGTTTATGCCACTGGGGGGTTATTTTTTTGTTCATTTATTCACCCTTCCCACAACTCCAGCACTGAAGATGTAATTCAACCAGCCAGTATTTCAGCACATGGTGTGTGCATGGAGTTATAAGCCGGTAGAGCACACCATGTCCCCAGTAGATCAAGGCCATTTGCGAATTTAGAGAGGACAAATGGCCTATGTTGAGAAGTACCTTTAATAAATGTTATTTTTAAATCAGGAGATCCAAATCTTACTTCTTCTAGTGTGGTATCTGAGATTCCATAGCTTGAAATTCCAAGGTCAATTAGACGATCATCTATTTCATGAAAAAGTTCCACAAAGGCGCCTTCCTTGGCAGCTTCATAAGGCAAGACGTAAGTTAGCTCATGTCCGATGTCCTCTACAAGCCGAGCATCAGGCACGTGTTTGTTGATAAGGTTAGAGATGGCGGACACATCTGTTACAAGCAGACAAAACATTCCATGAGATATTTTTTCCGGAAAGTAGGTGGTAAAACGGTTATAGGACAAAGCAGCGTTAGAAAACGCTTTATTATAATTGTAAAACACGGTTTAGAGCCAAGAAGGCATTTCTCCGGTTTACCTATTGTAAGGGTGTCACTTTCATGGTCACTGCCGAGGCCAGCATCAGAGCTAGTCTGGGAGACACTATCCTCCTGAAACACAACAAATACAAAGTGATTCAAGTCACATAACATTGCAGGCCAGCTTGAATCAATGAAAACAAAGCTTTCTCGTAGAAGATGAAACAGCAACAGATGTTTGTGTAGTAAAAGAACAGTGAGAGTTGAGCTGTTAGTTGAGCTGTTGAGCCGTGCTCTGAGCCAAAACTTTCAGAACTTATACAATACTAACACAAGTCAGCAGCAATGAAATCAGTAGCCACTGTGGGCGCAAGTGGTTGCCAGGTAAATAGACCCAAGCATCATCAGTCTCAGGGACAACAGTGGCGGTGATTACAACAAGTATCAGTCACATTTCTGATTGGATAGAGGAAACAGTTAGATATAAGGTTAGAAATGGAGCTATTTGGTAATAATTACCATACACTTGGCTTTTCGCATCCGATGCACCGTATGATTGTTATGTTTAGTAATCACCGCTCCTGTAGACCCCAGTCCTGATGTTGCTGCCAGCATCGAGCTTTGTTTGCAAGTAGGATCTGACCTGCTGCTGTCCTGCCCACAAATGACGGGGTACTGTCATGCCAAATGTTAAATGAAGGAAGCTAGTATAGGCCCTTTATGTGATAATCAAATTGAGCCTGCTAATGATCACAGTTGGATGGATACATCACTTGAAATAAGCAAAATAATGACATAACAATGCAAAGACAAACATAACTATAGATCAGGCTTAGTTGTACCTGATAGGGTCTTGTTTAGAATGTAACCTAATCTAAAACACTTAACTGTACAGTCCTGCAGAAATGCTTTTACTGAAGAAATTTCTGTTTACCTTTTTAATATAAGACATGGTACTGCTGCTGTTCCTGCAGGAGCTAAGGGAAGAATCCGTGTCTCTCTTTACTAATGTAAGGTAGTAGCCAGTTCCCAATTGGTTCTTTAGAAAAAGAGATGACCCAACACAGCACAGTTTACCATGGGAAATTATTGCAATCCGGTCACCGAGGATGTCAGCCTCATCCATATGATGTGTAGAGAGAATAATTGTACGTCCTGCGAAAAAAAAAAGTTACTAGTATCATAAGGTGATTATTTAATCTACTAAAGCTTTTATCGGTCGTTCAGTATAAAGAGATTATAAATTAATTATTAAAGTAAACAAACCACAAGCTGGCCTATCCCGAATTTGGATGCCCCACTGTATGAAACCCCCCCAGGTCGCTGATATTCATGCTACCGCTCTTGAAGCCTATCCCAATGAAGCCTATCAGGGCCATTTGCCAAAAGACATTATCACGGCAAGCGGCTCTGATTGGACGGGAGCCAGCACATGTGCCATTGGACTGGGAAGAGGAGAGTTGGACCGGGCAATCTGGGTGTTTCCCAGAATGAGGCACGAAACAAAACCCGGTATAGTTAAAATACAATTCTATGAGTAGTCACCTGTAGAATTGTTTTTGTAGTATACAGCACATCCTGTTTCACTAATTCCTTACGTCTGGGTTATCCGCCATAGTGGACTGCAGAAAAGACTTGTGGCATCTCCCGGCCCTATAAAAAGCCAGAAACCTCCCACAAATTCCCAGTGTTACAAAGCAGTTACACAAGAAGCCGGGAGAACAATAACGAAGAAATCCCAAAAGGAGCATTTGAACAAATCACCATACAGAGGAAACCAAGAATAATGAAAACAAGGGATGGATGAAACAGGACGTGCTGTATACTACAAAAACAATTCTACAGGTGAGTACTCACAGAATTGTATTTTTCCAAATATACAGCACGTCCTGTTTCACTAATTCCTTACATCTGGGACATCCAAAAGCAGTGTCCGTAAGGTAGGGTGGGATCCCAAAAGCAACGGCGAGCAGTTCAAACCACTGCCGCCTGAAGAACCTTGCGTCCAAAAGCAGCACCAGTTGAGGCCCTAACATCAACCTTGTAAAACTTGGAAAAAGTATGAACAGAAGACCAAGTTGTGGCCTTACAAACTTGTTCAACAGAAGCTTGGTGCTGAAAAGCCCAAGAGGCACCAATAGCATGAGTAAAATGAGCAGTAAGGCGGAAGGGAGGCTCTTTCCCCTTAGCAGAATAGGCTTGCACCACCGCCTGACGGATCCACTTGCTGATAGTGGATTTAGCCGGAGGCAAACCCTTCCTAGGTCCAGAAGGAAGAACAAAAAGAGCATCAGTCTTCCTGAAGAATTCAGTAGCTACCAAATAAAATTTCAGAACCCTGACCACATCCAAGGAATGCAAAGTCAGCTCCTTAAGATTATTAGGATTAGGGCACAAAGAAGGCAAAACAATGTCCTAATTGAGATGAAAAGCAGACACAACCTTAGGCAAGAAATCTGGCTTAAACCGAAACACCACCTTGTCCTGATGTCGCTCAAAATAAGGAGGTTTGATGGAAAGCGCCACCAACTCAGAAACACGCCTGACAGAAGTGATAGCCACCAAAAAGACTACCTTAAGAGTCAGAATGGGCAAAGCGGCCTCACGAAGAGGCTCAAAGGGATGACCCTGCAGAGCAGATAATACCAGATTCAGATCCCAAACTGGTAACATAGGCTTACGTGGCGGACGCACGTGAGAAACCCCTTGGAAAAAGGTCTTTACCAAACGGTGATTGGCAAAAGATCTTTGGAAAAAAATTGCCAGAGCTGAAACATGACCTTTGAGGGTACTAAGTTGAAGGCCCAAATCCAAACCATGTTGCAAGAATACCAGAATTCTGGGAATGGAAAACACCCGACAGGGAAGAGATTTGGACTCACACCAGGCAATGTAAGCATGCCAGACCCCGTAGTAGATAAAGGACGAGGACTTCTTCCTAGCCCTAATCATGGTATCAACAACAGAGGCAGGCAACCCCTTTTCCATCAAGATAGAGGTTTCAGCAGCCAAGCTGTCAAAGCCAGCGTTTGTAAATTGGGATGGCGCAGCTGCCCCTGAGTGAGCAGGTCTGGATCCTTGGGCAGGACGTATTAATCTACTGCCAACTGCACGATGTCTGCGAACCACATCCTTCTTGGCCAACAGGGAGCTGCCAGAATGGTTGGCATCCCTTCCTGGGCTATCTTGCGCAGCACCCTGCCCAGCAGAGGAAACGGAGGGAACACATAGAGGAGCTGAAACCCCTTCCAAGGCATTGCTAGCGCATCCGTGGCGAAGGCCAGAGGGTCCTGTGACAAAGAGACAAACCTGGGAAGCTTGTGATTGTGACACAAACAGGTCCGCATCCGGCAGACCCCAGCGACGGCACAGGGAGTGAAACACCCTGTTGCTGAGGGACCACTCCCCCAGCCGAGACATCCCCCTGCTCAAGGAGTCTGCCTCCAGGTTTTCCGCTCCCGGGATGTAAACTGCTGAGATGCAGGGGACATTCTCTTCTGCCCAGGACAGTATCAGGGACACTTCCTTGAGGGCTCGCTTGCTCCGAGTCCCTCCCTGATGATTGATGTAGGCCACCACCGTCTGGTTGTCCGAGCGGATCTGAACAGCCCGACCCCGAAGGTGTGGGGTCAACTGGGAGAGAACCAACCTTATCGCCCGCAGTTCTAGAATGTTGATGGGAGCATGGGCCTCCTGAGGGCTGACCCTGGAACTTCAGAGACTTCCAAAAGCCCCCCCAACCTGTCTCCCAGCATGGGGGCAGAAAGGTCCTGCCCACTAGCAGATTCCTTGAGTCCAGCCACCACGAGAGGGACTGACTGACCAGAGGGGACAGAGCAAATTCCTGATCCAGGGACACAGGGTCCCGATCCCACACTGACAAGAGGTGCAGCTGAAGAGGTCTCATGTGAAACTGAGCATAGGGGACCGCCTCGAAGCATGACACCATCAGGCCCACCAATTGCATACCCTGCCAAATGGAGGGATGAGTACAAGAAAGTAGAAACCGTGCCTGCGTCTGCAGGCTCTCCACCTTCTGCTGAGGCAGGAAAACCTTAACCTGAGATGTATCCAAAGTCATGCCCAGAAAGGACCTCACCAAGGACGGAGACAGTGAAGACTTGGGATGGTTGATCACCCAGCCGAAGGACTCGAGTGTGGAGACCACCATCTGGGTATCCAGCTCGGCTTGATGGAAGGACTGAGACGCAATTAGAATGTCGTCCAGATAAGGAAGGATGCATATGCCCTGAGATCTCAACAGAGCCGCCAGCACCTTGGTGAAAACCCGAGGAGCCGAGGTAAGACCGAACGGTAAGGCCACAAATTGGTAGTGCTGATCCTCCAGAGCAAACCTTAGAAACCTCTGATGACCTGGAAAGATTGGAACATGAAGGTAAGCATCTTTGATGTCCACAGAAGTCATGAAGTCGCCCGGGCGCAGGGTACTGACCGCCGACCGCCGAGTCTCCATGCGAAAATGCTTGAACCTGACAAATTTGTTGAGGCGCTTCAAATCCAGGATGGGCCTCAGGGACCCATCCTTTTTGGGAACCGTGAACAGATTGGAGTAGAAGTCTCTGCCCCTTTCGCGGAAGCACACTGGGCAGATGACACCCAATTCCAAAAGGTCTTGGACCGCAAGCCGCAGGCCCTGAGCTAACGTGGTTTTGAGCCATCCGGGATCTGATGAATCTTGGGGGCGGCCAGACTGCAAACTCTATCTTGTACCTGGAGGACACTACCTCCTGAATCCACCGGTCTGAGACGCGCAGTCCCCAGACGTGAGCAAAGAGCTGCAACTGTCTCCCCACCCGGATGGGTGAGGGTGCCTCCTCATGCCTGAGGGGGCTTGGGGGAAGATTTGGACTTGGGACCCCATGAGAGACCGGGACGTCCACGGTCTCTACCCCGGCCCCAAGGGTCTCTACATGTCCCCGCAAATGGTGCCCCCCGGCCAGTCCTGGGAGCACGGAAGGAGGGGAGGGAAGAACCAGCCCCCCCGAAAGGGCCGCGGCTGCCTCCTGCGTTGAGGCCACCTACCATCCTTGGCAAACAGATCCAGTTGCTCACCAAAGAGCCGTAGCCCCGTAAAGGGGAATACAGTGAGAGCCTTCTTAGCAGCATATAGCGTATAGCCACCAAAAGGGCAGAAGTCTTACCACACATTCGGACCGCATCATCCATAGCAGAAAGAAAAAATGCAACAAATTCATAGCAAAGCAGGAGGGATCTATAGTCCTCCCCCCATTGGCATCCGAGGCATTATCCAGAAGGCACTTGAGCAACCCTTTAATAGCAAGAGCCGTGATGCGCAGCGCAGTTCCCGCACAAGCAAAAGCGTGACAGGCCAGCTGATCCACACGCCGGTCCTCACCATCCCTCAGAGTGGAAGTGTCAGGGGAATGCATGACCGAGGTATTGGACAACCCAAGCACGGGAGCATCTACCTCGGGGGGACACGACCAGCGCTTAACCACAGCAGCAGGGAAGGGATACCTTCTGTCCCAACTCTTGGGCACCACGGGCAATCTGCTAGGACGTTCCCACTCCTTGAGCACCAGATTATTAAAGTGGTTCTGCTCAGGGAACTCCAAGCGTTGTTGAACAGTGTGAAAAAGCTCACCCTGCTGCTTTTAAGGCCGCCACAGGAGGGGTAATACATAGTACTTCAAAAATGTGAGGCAACAGCCTATCAGTATCCTCGGGAGACCATGGATCTTCTCCAAAAGGAGACCGAGTAGCACCATAAACCTCCTGCTGTTCCACAGAGGAATCAGAATCAGAGAAAAGTTCCCCCTCTTCTAGGGGATAATGGCCAGGAAAAGAATAATGTCCCTCATCCTCCTCAGGAAAAAGGGAAACAGCGGGAGTTAAATGCCGCTTCTTGCCAGAAGCCTTACGGGGGGCAGGCCCAGAAATATGCCTTTCCAGGCTGGCCATCCGCATAGCCAAATCATAATGTGATTCCCCGCTAGCATGTCCCTCACTAGGGGTCAAATGCAGGCGCGGGAGGGGTTAGATGGTGTAGAAGGGGGCGCAGAGCTGGGCAGCGTAGCAGGCAACCCAGACTGCAGCGCAAGTACCTTCTGGCGCAGGGCACACATACCCTGACACCATCACTCTCAGGGGATACCCCACACGCGGCACACAGCTGGGCTTGTCCCGAAGGAACCCCAAGCACATTATCCCCGGAAGCCTCCATATGGTGATTATTATAGGTACCAACAGCCAGTATAGGGTCACGGCTAACCAGAGCCACCCGGGATGCCCCCCCCAGGGATGTCCAGAAGCCCGCTAGGGAAGGTGGGAGATGAAAAGGGCAGGGCCGGGAGAAACCACAGTTACGGTTGTCCCGCCTGAAAGACACAATAAGGACATATAAAAATCCCACAGCGCAGCAATATATATACATTAAAAACAACCCCACAGGGGACTCACGGACCAAGAGGATAAGATGCACCGACCGCACCACAGGGAAAGCACAACGCAGCTCCAGAAGAAATGAGGGCCCCAGAGAGTAGTGAACACAAAATGGCGCCGGAGAGGTCCTTGAGGGGCGGGCCGCAGTGGTATGACGCGGAACGCGTCATCCGCAGGTCCTGCCCCCCGAAGAGCACGCCAGCGCCATGACAGAACTGAAGAAAAGACACTCTCAGATATAGCGCCACCTGCCGTGGAGCGTCGTACAAGGCGGCGTGGCAGCGAAAACACAGTCAAAAACACAGAGAAACACAGTAAAAACACACCAGCAGTCCCCAAGGGCACCCCCGCCAGCCGCCCGTCCCCCCCCCCCCCTCCCCGAGCCAAAGGGAGAAGCGAGGAGGCAACAGGGCAGTGGCAAGGGCCCAACCAAGGAAGATGGAGGAGGGGGGGTGGACCCCTTACCCAAAGGGGGGGATGGTGAGGTTCCCAGCATCCCACAACAGGCTCACCAAAGGCCTGAACCGGCTACCCTTGTGGTACAGGGTTTTGCGGTCTGGAGCAGCGATCCTCAAGCACCCGACCCTGGTGCTGTCCTACCTTCACCCGAACCGTCAGCCGAGGCTGGGAGGCAGTGGGTCCAGAACGGGTGGAAATAGTCCTGCAGGGCCACAGGCTGGCAAGCCCCGCTCGCCTGCGCAGTATAGAGAGCCATCTTCTATCTTCACAGTCCTGACTGCAGAAGGAAAACTGGGAATTTGTGGGAGGTTCCTGGCTTTTTATAGGGCCGGGAGATGCCACAAGTCTTTTCTGCAGTCCAGTGCACCACCTTGTGGCGGATAACCCAGACGTAAAGAATTAGTGAAACAGGACGTGCTGTATACTTGGAAAAATTGTTTTGCTCAATTTTAAATCTACTAAAGTGTTTGGCTATTATTTACTAAAAAGAGAGAGAACATCCCTATATTGAAATGTTGAAGCAACGGGGTATAAAAAGTGCGTGCATTACCTAAAGCACATTTCAATTAATCAAGATTTATTTGTCCCATACATAACCATACAAGTTTCATACACAGCGAAATGTGAAATCAACATTCATGTTGAGGATCTGTCTAAATACTATTGGTTCCTAGTTGATTAATTCATTAAAATATTTCAAGGAAATGTATGCAAGCAATTGGAGATACTGGTTTTGGGGACAGCTGAAGTGACCTATAAAGGTATCCTGCTTACCAATATGTGATTGACATGAGGCTTTATAAGACAAACAATAGCTTAGTGATAAACAAGAATTACCTTGTCTATATTTAAGAAGCAGATCCCAGATGCCTCTTCGAGAATATGGGTCAACCCCAGCAGTGGGCTCATCAAGAATAACAACCTTTGATCCACCCACAAAGGCCAAGGCTACTGACAGCTTTCTTTGCATTCCACCTGTAAGTAAAATGTCACATATTGGCAAATAGCATTCAAAGTCCCACAGATACAGGTCTGTATGTTCATTAGTGAATGACAGAGACAGTATTATCTGTTAACAAATGATGACGCATTAGGGGAAAGTCCATTATATTCATGCACAGATAACATCACCATTAAAAAACATGAAAACAATCTGTTTACATGACAAACTGTGTAAATCTTATGGGGTGCTCTGCAAATACAGTACATGCACTGAGTTAAAGAGTAACAAAGCCCTGGGTTTAGCTCCTCTTTGAAGTCTTTGAGCACCTCCCACCGCCTGTTTACTGTAACATTAAAATGGAAGATGGGCATTACGTGAATGGCATGACCTAAGTACTATGCAATTAGTGGGATTCCAGGGCTAACCCACTACTCAGTCCTCATAAAGCGGCTGCACACTAATTATTGATACAAATCAATTTATTTATAAAGGACTTTTACATATATGACATACACACATTCAATACACAACATAATAAAAACCACATATTAAAAACCCAAGTGGGGAGGAACTCCAGGGCTAACCAATTTACACATAGATAATGATCTTTGCACCAAAATTAATTGTATATAATATATTATATAGCTCAGAATATAAGAACATATATTGGCTGACGCTCATGGGATAAAGTGCAATGTGCCTGTGCAATACTAATTCATAACATGAAAAAAAGTGAACTAATTCCCTAAAATTGCGATGCAATTCGACGACACTTATTATTAAAGTATCAACAGTAAGAAAAAATTTGTGCAACTAGCAATCTGTGCTTAAAAATAAAGTGCCAAGTGCCCACTGTGCAATAAAGCATAATGCTGATCCTATGTAGTGATCTGATAAGCGTCACCCATATATATCAATATATTTCAAAAAATGACAATAAGAAATTGAAATAAATAGAAGTGCCCACCGTCCTCCCCACTTACCTCACCTGTGGTGAGGTAAGCGGGGAGGACGGGGGGGCTTCTATTTATTTCAATGTGGTGAGGTAAGTGGGGAGGACAGTGGGCGCTTCTATTTATTTCAATGTGGTGAGGTAAGTGGGGAGGACGGGGGGGCTTCTATTTATTTCAATGTGGTAAGGTAAGTGGGGAGGACAGTGGGCGCTTCTATTTATTTCAATGTGGTGAGGTAAGTGGGGAGGACGGGGGGGCTTCTATTTATTTCAATGTGGTGAGGTAAGTGGGGAGGACGGGGGGGCTTCTATTTATTTCAATGTGGTGAGGTAAGTGGGGAGGACGGTGGGCGCTTCTTTTTATTTCAATGTGGTGAGGTAAGTGGGGAGGACGGGGGGGGCTTCTATTTATTTCAATGTGGTGAGGTAAGTGGGGAGGACGGGGGGGCTTCTATTTATTTCAATGTGGTGAGGTAAGTGGGGAGGACGGTGGGCGCTTCTATTTATTTCAATGTGGTGAGGTAAGTGGGGAGGACGGTGGGCGCTTCTATTTATTTCAATGTGGTGAGGTAAGTGGGGAGGACGGGGGGGCTTCTATTTATTTCAATGTGGTGAGGTAAGTGGGGAGGACAGTGGGCACTTCTATTTATTTCAATGTGGTGAGGTAAGTGGGGAGGACGGTGGGCACTTCTATTTATTTCAATGTGGTGAGGTAAGTGGGGAGGACGGGGGGGCTTCTATTTATTTCAATGTGGTGAGGTAAGTGGGGAGGACGGTGGGCGCTTCTATTTATTTCAATGTGGTGAGGTAAGTGGGGAGGACGGGGGGCTTCTATTTATTTCAATGTGGTGAGGTAAGTGGGGAGGACGGTGGGCGCTTCTATTTATTTCAATGTGGTGAGGTAAGTGGGGAGGACGGGGGGCTTCTATTTATTTCAATGTGGTGAGGTAAGTGGGGAGGACGGTGGGCGCTTCTATTTATTTCAATGTGGTGAGGTAAGTGGGGAGGACGGGGGGGCTTCTATTTATTTCAATGTGGTGAGGTAAGTGGGGAGGACGGTGGGCGCTTCTATTTATTTCAATGTGGTGAGGTAAGTGGGGAGGACGGGGGGGCTTCTATTTATTTCAATGTGGTGAGGTAAGTGGGGAGGACGGGGGGGCTTCTATTTATTTCAATGTGGTGAGGTAAGTGGGGAGGACGGGGGGCTTCTATTTATTTCAATGTGGTGAGGTAAGTGGGGAGGACGGGGGGGCTTCTATTTATTTCAATGTGGTGAGGTAAGTGGGGAGGACGGGGGGGCTTCTATTTATTTCAATGTGGTGAGGTAAGTGGGGAGGACGGGGGGGCTTCTATTTATTTCAATGTGGTGAGGTAAGTGGGGAGGACGGGGGGGCTTCTATTTATTTCAATGTGGTGAGGTAAGTGGGGAGGACGGGGGGCTTCTATTTATTTCAATGTGGTGAGGTAAGTGGAGAGGACGGTGGGCACTTCTATTTATTTCAATTTCTTATTGTCATTTTTTTGAAATATATTGATATATATGTGTATTGAATGTGTGTATGTCATATATGTAAAAATCCTTTATTAATAAATTGATTTGTATCAATAATCAGTGTGCAGCCGCTTTATGAGGACTGAGTAGTGGGTTAGCCCTGGAATCCCACTAATTGCATAGTAGTTGTTGTGGTTTGGTCCCATTGGCTGGCATCTTGTGTATATTATCGAGGCAATGCATATCCAATCTTTTTTTGTGTATGAATGGCATGACCTAAGCAAATACTTGTGATGAAGAAAGTCCTTGTTTTGATCATTTGCTAATATAGCAAGTAACTGCCGTATTTTTCGCTCCATAAGACACACCCAGGGTTTAGAGGAGGAAAATAAGGAAAACATATTCAGAACCAAATGGTGTGCTACAATCCCCCTCCCAATCACCCTATTACAGACAGTAAACAGAATTCCACCAGTCACCCCATTAAAGTGGACCAAAACCCAGGAGAGTGTGCACATGTCGACTATTCACAAATGTCTGGTGCGGGTTTATAGCAGGGAGAGGCCACTGCTAATGCATGTGCTGTTGGATAGGGGGAGAAGGTGAGTTTACCAGGTGACCTGGGGGTATCACACAGTGCCCCACATGCACACACACACACACTGTCATACCTACAGGCTCCCAGGCTGCTGATTGCACTGTTCTGGCGGTTGGGCGAGGCAATACCGGTGAATGGACATATCCGTTCATAGGCCATGACCACGCACCAAGGCTAAAGGCGCGAACACCGGCATGTGAGCTTAGTTATGTCAGTGTGTGTGTGTGTGTGTCAGCAGCAGCAGTCACCTGGCCACCGGTAAGGTGTGTGTTGGCAGGAGCCTGCAGAAGCGCGTGTAATGTTTATTTATTAATTTCTTTTTTTACATTTGCTTTGAAAAATACGCTAGATTTTCTTTACTGACTGCCTCTAAAACACGTTATAGTTTACATTTACCATGCCCCAAACTTTCTATGATTACCCCATCCATGCATTAATAGTTGTAAACAATCATAATACATCCCTGCATTGAGTAATATCATTTCATAGGTGTCAATTTGCTACAAGATTTAAAAATACCGTAGGCTTATTGCGTAATGTAGGTAAAATCCATTGATTTGTGATGGCAGAATTATATTTATTACCTGATAGCTGACTTGTCTTTGCTTTTTTCTTATCAGGAAGGCCAACATCAATTATCATCTGTTCCATTTCTGCCTTTACCTTGTCTTCTGAAAGGCCTTTCAGCCGTGCATAAAACCAGATGTGCTCTTCAACAGTGAGCCTGGAGGGGAAAACAGAGAGGCACCGATGAGGAAACATTTCAGCATGCCTCAGTGGGGATCCATTGACATAGATGCACACTTATGGAAAAGGCCCCACGGCTTGCTAGTGTTGAAAGTTCAACGTACAAATAGAGGAATTTGGTTTAAGTTTAGTGAAACAGCATTTGTGTGTACAAAGCAAATATATAGCCTCATTTCTGAGCGGCAAAAGTTACTCCATAAAAGCATAGAAACGTGTAACCAAAAATAAAGCAATTTAACACACATCCAGTACTGTCTATACAAGTCTACACGTAATATCATATTTCATAAAAAGATATAGAGATATTACCATTTTTATCATGACGAACACATTGTTACAATTACACAATTCAAAGAGGGGATAATGAATCATTACCAAGAAAAAGCAATCCCGATGCTCCTTAAACTGTAAGTATTCCATGGACTTAAATAATCTAATGTTACCAAGTCCATATACTGTATATACTCAAGTATAAGCCGAGTTTTTCAGCCCACTTTTTGGGCTGAAAAAGCCGCCTCGGCTTATACTCGAGTCAGAAGGACAGTCACAACGCTACACTGCTAGGCATGGGTAGCTCAGGGGTTAATAAGCCCCCCTCCTCACCCTCCTTCCTCCCGGCACTCCTTGCTGACAATCTTTACTTCTTTCCAAGTAAACGAGCAGCTTCCGGTTCTGCCATCTACCGTCTCCACGAGCAGCGCTGCTGGGAGTGACGTCACCCTCTCCCAGCCGCCTCTGCGCTGCTTGTCAGGCAGTGGATGGCGGGAGCGGAGGCTGCTCGTTTACTTGGAGAGAGGTAACACTGTCAGCAAGGAGTGCGGGAAGGAAGGAGGGAGAGGGGGCTTATTAACCGCGGGAGCGGAGGCTGCTCTTTTACTTGGAGAGAGGTAACACTGTCAGCAAGGAGTGCGGGGAGGAAGGAGGGAGAGGGGGCTTATAAACCGCAGGAGCGGAGGCTGCTCGTTTACTTGGAGAGAGGTAACACTGTCAGCAAGGAGTGCGGGGAGGAAGGAGGGTGAGGAGGAGGGCTTATTAACCGCGGGAGCGGAGGCTGCTCGTTTACTTGGAGAGAGGTAACACTGTCAGCAAGGAGTGCGGGGAGGAAGGAGGGTGAGGAGGAGGGCTTATTAACCGCGGGAGCGGAGGCTGCTCGTTTACTTGGAGAGAGGTAACACTGTCAGCAAGGAGTGCGGGGAGGAAGCAGGGTGAGGGAGAGGGGGCTTATTAACCGCGGGAGCGGAGGCTGCTCGTTTACTTGGAGAGAGGTAACACTGTCAGCAAGGAGTGCGGGGAGGAAGGAGGGTGAGGAGGAGGGCTTATTAACCGCGGGAGCGGAGGCTGCTCGTTTACTTGGAGAGAGGTAACACTGTCAGCAAGGAGTGCGGGGAGGAAGCAGGGAGAGGGGGCTTATTATCCGCGGGAGCGGAGGCTGCTCGTTTACTTGGAGAGAGGTAACACTGTCAGCAAGGAGTGCGGGGAGGAAGGAGGGTGAGGGAGAGGGGGCTTATTAACCGCGGGAGCGGAGGCTGCTCGTTTACTTGGAGAGAGGTAACACTGTCAGCAAGGAGTGCGGGGAGGAAGGAGGGTGAGGAGGAGGGCTTATTAACCGCGGGAGCGGAGGCTGCTCGTTTACTTGGAGAGAGGTAACACTGTCAGCAAGGAGTGCGGGGAGGAAGGAGGGTGAGGAGGAGGGCTTATTAACCGCGGGAGCGGAGGCTGCTCGTTTACTTGGAGAGAGGTAACACTGTCAGCAAGGAGTGCGGGGAGGAAGGAGGGAGAGGGGGCTTATTAAACGCGTGAGCGGAGGCTGCTCGTTTACTTGGAGAGAGGTAACACTGTCAGCAAGGAGTGCGGGGAGGAAGGAGGGTGAGGGAGAGGGGGCTTATTAACCGCGGGAGCGGAGGCTGCTCGTTTACTTGGAGAGAGGTAACACTGTCAGCAAGGAGTGCGGGGAGGAAGCAGGGTGAGGGAGAGGGGGCTTATTAACCGCGGGAGCGGAGGCTGCTCGTTTACTTGGAGAGAGGTAACACTGTCAGCAAGGAGTGCGGGGAGGAAGGAGGGTGAGGAGGAGGGCTTATTAACCGCGGGAGCGGAGGCTGCTCGTTTACTTGGAGAGAGGTAACACTGTCAGCAAGGAGTGCGGGGAGGAAGCAGGGTGAGGGAGAGGGGGCTTATTAACCGCGAGAGCGGAGGCTGCTCGTTTACTTGGAGAGAGGTAACACTGTCAGCAAGGAGTGCGGAGAGGAAGGAGGGAGAGGGGGCTTATTAACCGCGGGAGCGGAGGCTGCTCGTTTACTTGGAGAGAGGTAACACTGTCAGCAAGGAGTGCGGGGAGGAAGGAGGGTGAGGGAGAGGGGGCTTATTAACCGCGGGAGCGGAGGCTGCTCGTTTACTTGGAGAGAGGTAACACTGTCAGCAAGGAGTGCGGGGAGGAAGGAGGGTGAGGGAGAGGGGGCTTATTATCCGCGGAAGAGGAGGCTGCTCGTTTACTTGGAGAGAGGTAACACTGTCAGCAAGGAGTGCGGGGAGGAAGGAGGGTGAGGGAGAGGGGGCTTATTATCCGCGGAAGAGGAGGCTGCTCGTTTACTTGGAGAGAGGTAACACTGTCAGCAAGGAGTGCGGGGAGGAAGGAGGGTGAGGGAGAGGGGGCTTATTAACCGCGGGAGCGGAGGCTGCTCGTTTACTTGGAGAGAGGTAACACTGTCAGCAAGGAGTGCGGGGAGGAAGGAGGGTGAGGGAGAGGGGGCTTATTATCCGCGGGAGCGGAGGCTGCTCGTTTACTTGGAGAGAGGTAACACTGTCAGCAAGGAGTGCGGGGAGGAAGGAGGGTGAGGGAGAGGGGGCTTATTAACCCCTGAGCAACCCACACCTACCAGCATATTGTTTAACCATGACTCTAGTTCAGGGCAGCAACTAAATGGGCAAGCCGAGGTCCAGTACAAAAGCAGTACATTCAATGTGTTCTGCGGTGAAACAGCCAGATTTGGTATTTCCCCTGTGTGTGAAGCCCCCAGTGCTGCTAGATTTCTCCTTTACTCCATGTGCAGTCTCTCGCATTTCCCACCCTAGGCTTATACTCGAGTCAATAACTTTTCCAGTTTTTTGTGGTAAAATTAGGTGCCTCGGCTTATATTCGGGTCGACCTATACTCGAGTATATACGGTAAGTTAACTGGGGAACTTTAGTGGCCAAAGTAGTATGAGTTCAGTCTTGGGTGATGCTGGTTTAATGCACAAACTGTAATTATTATAAGACTTGTTTGCTGCCAGGTAAATTGTAAGAATTAGATAAGCTAAGAGCAATTCTTTACTGAATCATCTTGTTTCTCTACAAATCACCTTAAAGAAGGTCAGGGAGATCATAAGGTAAAAAGGCATGAGAAAATAAGCAGGTGTTTACAGCATACATTTTTTCATACTTTTCATTTTTCTATGGACATGACATAACAAGCTACACACGGTCCAGTTTGCATTTTTTACATATGTGTAGTCATTGTAGTGGCAGAAATGAAAGACATGTCATTATTCCTTATAATGCAGTTTATAGAAAATAGGTGGTAATTAAATTATGAGAGCATCTCCCACATTTATCTGAATACTTGTGCAGTTAGAGGAGGCTTACGACATACTGTATGGACCAAAATTGGGTGTTGTAATGCAGTAGCTTTATAGGCGACTTGCAGGGTTTTTACAATGAGATAAATACAACTGGAGAACCTGTGTTTAAACCCGCTTAGGGGACTGTTATATCCAAAGTTGAAAAAAAAAAACCCTCTATCTTTTACATTTTAAAATTCTGCATCTTACCAGTAGAAACGCACCATTGCAACAGCCAATCAGGCACTGGTCAATGTTGCTGCGCTGCAAAAAACACATTTGCTAGAACATTAGCAGTGCTGCAACATGCTGCGGAAATTCTAAAGAATTTGTACCGATGTGGCATTGTGTGGCAGAAGTGCTTGATAAATCAGGCCCAAACATGTAGTAAGTTGGAAAGCTTCTCCCAACTGTTTAATTAAAGGTGGTCGATGCTGTGCTTCTGTAAATATGAAATTGGCAAAAAGAGATAAAATATTCTTAGTACTCACTGATCAAATAGCACATTATGTTGGGGGCAAACTCCCAAGTTCTGTCTGATGGTATTAAGCTCTTTGCGGATGTCTCTTCCCATAATATAGGCAGTGCCGGAGGTTGGTGGAAACAATCCAGTCAATATGGACCTTTTAGTAAAATAACACTTTGATAAATGTTACGCAATGGCCCCATTATCGGTTATTAAAACAATAATTGTTTACTGTGGCTGAGGCAGATAATTAGGGAACAGATCTAAATTAAGCTAGACCTCATTGCAATAGCAAGTCATCAAATGATTCTTTATCTTTCCATTGGCAAATATTTAACATGGTGGCTAATTCTATCCAACTTACATTGTTGTGGTTTTTCCAGCTCCATTGTGTCCTAAAAATGATGTAATCTGCCCTTCATAAAAGCTCAGAGATAGGCCATCTACAGCCACCTTTTTACCATTCCGATAAATCTTAACTAGGTTCTGGATTGAGACTCCTAGAGGAAGGTGAGATGGTTCTTCTTCCATGCAGACTACAAAGGAAAATTGAAAAATGTTCAACATAATTGTGCATAAAACATGTTCTTATTCAAATAGATATACTTTTGCTCCTAACACTTTCAAGTATTAAAGTATTTTAAAACCTTACATAGGAGTTGGGTTAGTTACCTTCAGATCCTTTTTGTAAGGTTCGGGGGTTAACTCCGTCTTGAGGTTGTTCTCCACACCAATATGACTTTGTAAATGGAAAGTACCAAGGCCTTGGTATTCCAAATTGCCCTAAATTTTAGAACAAGAAATCAAGTATTAGTTATAATCATTTGTTGACTTTCTGAGTGGTCTTCAGAATTAAGTAAAACATCTTACCTGGAAACACAGCTTCAATATACCAGGTCATCACTCCATACAAAAGCGAATCAAAAAGCATCATGAAGCCAGATGTTGTGAGGTTGTACCCATCTTCTTGAAGAGGACTTTCCAAAAGATTGCTCCACTGCACCCCAACACCTTGCTCCTCAAAAAGGGCAAAAACCTCACAGCCAAACCCAAAAGCAACAGGTGACAAAAAGCTCTGCACATAAGCATAGAAACACAATATCAGCACCAGTTTAGACTGACAAAACATTATTTGTTTTGTTAGGTGACATATTATTGCTGTAAGACACTGCGGAATATGTTAGTGCTATATAAATATTATTATTAGAATTAATAAAGACTGTTCACAAATCAGGGGCCATTACTAATACTCAATAAATGACATCCCTGAAACTACAAAGAGATATTGTATAAAAAAAAGCTACTTACAGCAAAAATCTTAAGACCGAACCCAACATAGTCCTGCCAAGCTACACAAAGAACGTAAGGCAGATACAGAGTAAAGTAGATGATTCCCCCACAAGCTGCTGCCAGGTTGGCTCTAGAGAAGATGGTGCTGATCAGAAAGCACTGTGAGATGGTAACGATTCCAAAGATAGACAGGAAGACAAATACCACACCAGGATTACTGTATGGTAGAAGGTTGCCCATCTGATGTAAAAAAAAATGGAAAGAAATAGTTGTAAAATTAGACACATTTTCCTATAATGTAATGGTTTTCTGCTCTGGTATAACAACAAAAATCACCTTTAAGATGAGCACCAGCAGGCCAGCACTCATGAGAAGAGGAATGAGGCTACTAATAAACCAGCTGAGCCACAGAATGCCACTGTCCAGTCCCATAATTCTCATGGTCTCTTTCAAGCGAGCTTCTTTCTCATATACGATGCCTTTTATAATGACGGCTACAGAATAGATCCAGGCCAAGGTCATAAATAGGGGCAGGGATCGACTCATAACACGCAGAAATCTATATAGGAAAAAAGTACATTAGTCATAAGGTGGTAATCAACTTTATTAAAACAAAATACATATTCTTTACTGTTTGGTCTAATATCTAGATTATACAAGATAGACCTACAATATTATAAGTAATATTTGGTACAGCTTATTGCAACAATAACATCTTTCTCAAAAGTAAAGGTGCTCACTAAAAGTTTTGTCAGCAATCTTAAGTATTTTTTTTTATATATTCTTTATTTTCATTTTCAAGTTATACAGACCTTTCCATAACTAAGACAAATAAGTTAAAACATACAGCCAATGCGTATGAAAGACAGAGCAGAATAATGCAATCTGATGGATGGTACCGGGAGCATGACCAATATATCTGTTGTGCGGGGCGCCAGCCCCCAGGCACCCCGCCGAACCTTCATGCCCCTTCCCAGGCACCGTCCCCCTAACGGGGGACGGTGCATCTTAAGTATTTTATTTTCAGTCTGGAAATAGGATGGATAATATGTTTGTGGCATCTCTGGGTAAATAGATCATGACCTTTCTTAAGGCTTTATGAAGATAAACCAAGGTTCCTATCTTACGTACATGTCATCCACATAACAAGGGTAGGGCATTTGCTGGACATAAACTCCCGTCCTCTTCTCTGTTCCTGTCTGTATTCTGATAATGGCCTGCTCAATAACATCTTGCAAGTATGCAAATCCTCCCCAGATGTATCGCATGTCTTCAAATGGATCAGCACGGGGGCCTGGATCCCAGTATCTAGCAATACATATAAAACATTAGGTACAATGAACACTGTCAGTGGGGTAATACAAAACTAACCCCTAGCAACAGTCGTAAACTAAAACAAAACAAATAAAAAAAAGTATGGTAGAATATGTTTTTTTCCCCAACACTTTAAAGAAAGATCATGGTAAATATAACACTGGAACTTGTAATGGCTGATTATGCACTAGTTATATGGATACAATATGTAGCATGCATGCATTATATGGGCTCTGTAAATATTAGGGATACCATTTCTAAAGAAATCAGAACATTTGAAGGTATTACCCATCCTTAATCTTGTTGGTCCTCTCCACATTGTCTATGTCCATACGGATTTTATACTTGATGTGCTGGGGTAGCATCGTATCGTCAACAGGCAGATCCACAAAGACTACACCAGCCCAGAACTTTCTTTCATGTAAAAGTTCCATTGACTTGCCAATAAGAAGGTCCTCTGTATCCATTGGCTCTAACTTGTCCAAGTTGACACACTGGAAAATACATTTGTTATGACGGATTAGCTTCTATTTTTCAGAGTTCCAGGTCAGGGCAAAAGCCATACTTGTGTTTGTATTTTAAATGGATGTGACCATTATTATATTAAAACAGGGGTTTGGCCAACTTTTAGAATCAGCCATTTTTAAGCAAATCTCAAACAGGTGCATAAGCATTTGGGCTGTATTTACATAGTGTATACTGCACCTTTGTTTCTCTATAGATACTATTTCCAAATGTTAAGCAACACAAATAAAAAATGATGCAATGCAAATGCAAGGCAATGCAATTCTGAAGCGTGTATACATGAGCACTTTATCACTAAAAAGATATAAAAAACTTTCCATCAACAAATCACCTTGAGAAATACATAGCTATTACAAAGAAATCAACTAACCTCCATAAAGCGGGACATGGTGAGCACAACGCGATCGGTCTCATTAAGAGCATCTCTCCAGGTGTACATTGCTCCACTGACATCTTCTGCTTCTGTTGGTTCTTTAGCCATGAATCGAGATATGTCCTCTGATGTCCAACCGGTTGAGTTTAGCTGGTGGTCTAAGAACTGCTTGCTGCCTTTATTGGTCAATAGTGTCTGAAAGAGGGTTTTCATGTTATTGTCAAATGCAGTTTAAAACTGTACATAACAGTTGTAGCCTTAGTTAGTTAGTCTGCTACCATCTCCTGGCCCTGAGGCAGTGGACTACAATTACAATAAATCTTTACCTCGCTCAGAACCCAGCAAAGCTCCTGGCACTCCTGCGGGCGAGTGAACACTGCAGGATCCTGGGAGAGGTAAGGAGTTTCTTGGGCTCCTTAATGCCAGGGGAGGGTGGCAGGGCTGGGATTTACCGGTGACTGGATATCCACTTTAAGCTTTCCTTCATCACTACAGACAAGGACACCACAACAATAAAACACAGACCTACACCTTCTCTGGCAAGTGTTTCCTAGGGAAGATGTAGGTCTGCTGTGACTTTACACTCCCAATTCAACAGAGAGACTCTATATCTGACAAAGAGAAGGTATATCTTTATTGCAAAGGAAAAATGAGTGCCAAAGGTAAGTCTGGTTCCTGATGATTAAAAATCTGCATTAAAGTGGCTATAACTTGCGCAAAAAGAGAATATGTGCTAAACTATAAAATATATATTAAAAATACCATAAATTATAGAATATATATATATTATCTTATCAAACTAACTATTTAAAATTGGTTAGGCAACAGCTTAATTGGAATATATATATATATATATATATATATATTATTTTCTATATATATTTGATTATTGATTTATAGGCCTTAGCATTGTTCAGCCATCTGCATGGCCTTATAATATGATTAGCACGCTTGTAAAATGTTCCCAGAAGTTGCTGCATGTAAACATATTGCAGTTATTTGAGCAATATAATATGACTTATACCACAAAAATCTGTGCAATCAGTTTGTCAGCTAGAGAGAAAGTTAACACCCTACTTGTATGTAAACAGGAATTTATGGACATTGTTATTTTTTCTAAGCACTGTTCACGTGCTTGTTATTTGTGACCAGGAAAGTTAATTAAAAAAGATCTTGCATTAATACAACTGCATAACAGAAAGTTATGTATTCAGCCTGGTGATACGTATTCCACTTTGGGGTGAAGTAAACGAGTGCCTGAATAACTGACTAACAATGAGCTCATTAGCACTCTGCCTCCTACCAGAATTCCCCAAATGTTCCCATTTGATGATGGGATGATTCCCAGCAATGGTTGTCTTATTAGAGTAGATCAATTAGCCTGGTTTCCTAATTCCTTAATACTTTTAGACTACCCTGAAATGAATGCTTATAAAAATCCTAAATGACTGAAATACACATTCCCTGTGTTACGCACCGGGTGCGAAGAAGTGGACCCGCAGGGTCTGCAGAACTGTTTGGCAGATACCGCGTCAGGGGAGCGGAGTCTAAGGAGCCACTGGTTTTCACCAGAGCCCACCGCAAGGCGGGATGGTCTTGTGCGGCAGGTGACTCCCAGGTCGCTACCCCCCAACAGCGGCACAGTTCCACAAACTGCTGAAGTGACGTGCAGCAGAGACAAACAGTGGTCGAAGGAGAAGGCCGAGGTCAGGACTGGCAGCGCGGGTTCAGTAGCGGAGACACAAGCCGAGGTCGGGACTGGCAGCGCGGGTTCAGTAGCGGAGACACAAGCCGAGGTCGGGACTGGCAGCGCGGGTTCAATTGCGGAGACACAAGCCGAGGTCGGGACGGGCAGCACAGGTTCGAAGGTCAATGGGAGAGCCGAGGTCATACACGAGGAATCAAGCAATACAGCGATAATCATTCAGGGAACAACACCGAAGATCCGGCACAGGAAGTAAGGCAGGGTTTAATTTATAGGAAGCGCCAAAAAGGGATTGGACGGCAGAGACCAATTAACAGGGCCTTGGCCCTTTAAATCTGAGAAGGTTGACGCGCGCGCCCCCTAGTGGCCGGGGACGTGCGCGCAGGGAAGGCGGAACAGTGACAGAAGGAGGAAGCCGGCGGCCATGCCGGTCAGAGGAGGAAGCGCGGGGACCAGGTAAGGGGGAACCGCAGCCTGGGGGGCCAGCAGCGGACGCCCGGATGGCGGTGGAGCGGGGAGCGCTGCAGGAAGGGGACGCAGCGCTCGCCCGAGGAGAGGCACGGAGGGGGGCGCTGCGCGGGGAAAACGCAGCGCTCGCCCTAACAGTACCCCCCCCCTTAGGTCTCCCCCTCTTTTTGGGACCGAGGAAGTTTGAAATAAGGCTCCGATCGAGGATATTCTCCTCAGGCTCCCAGGACCTCTCTTCTGGACCGCAATTCTCCCAATCCACTAGAAAGTATCGTCTCCCTCTGGATGTTTTGGAAGCCAGAATCTCTCTCACCGAGAAGGCATCTTCGGTACCCGCGACCGGAAGTGGCTCCAACGTTTTAGAAGAGAATCGATTAGTCGTCAGAGGTTTTAATAATGAAACATGAAAAGAGTTGGGAATACGTAAGGAGGCTGGCAGATGAAGTTTGTAACAGACCGGATTAATTTGTTGCTTGATCCTGTACGGCCCTAAATAGCGAGGGCCCAATTTATAACTGGGTATCTTGAAACGAATGTACTTGGCTGAAAGCCAAACTTTATCTCCAGGAGAGAAAACAGGAGCGATTCTCCTTCTTTTATTAGCGCTGCTCTTCATGCGGGTAGAGGCTAGAACAAGAGAATGTCGTGTTTCACGCCAGATAGAGGAAAAAAACTGTGTTAAGTCATCCACGGCGGGTACCCCCGACTGTGTAGGTAAGGGTAGAGGAGGCAAAGGTTGGCGGCCATAAACAATGAAGAATGGAGATTTTTTTGTGGCTTCAGAATCTTTGAAATTATAAGAGAACTCCGCCCATGGCAAGAGATCGACCCAGTCGTCTTGTCGGGCCGAAACAAAGTGACGTAGGTATTGTCCTAGAACCTGATTGACCCTCTCCACTTGGCCGTTGGACTGGGGGTGGTAAGCCGAGGAAAAATCTAATTTCACTTTTAACTGAGTACAGAGAGCCCTCCAGAATTTTGAAACAAATTGAACTCCCCTGTCGGAGACAATGTGGGAAGGAAGTCCATGGAGCCGAAAAATATGCTTAAAAAAGTTCTTAGCCAACTGAGGAGCGGATGGGAGTCCTGGTAGCGGAACGAAGTGCGCCATTTTTGAAAAACGATCCACAACAACCCAGATCACAGTATTGCCTTGAGATGGAGGAAGATCCGTGATAAAGTCCATAGCGATGTGAGACCAAGGGATTTCAGGAATAGGTAGAGGATGAAGAAGACCCGCCGGTCTTTGGCGAGGCGTTTTATTACGTGCACAGGTGGTACAAGCTTGCACGAATTCTGCCACATCCTTCTCCATGGAGGGCCACCAATAATATCTGGCAATAATTGCGTAAGACTTTTTGATACCGGCATGCCCGGCAATACGGGAAGCATGACCCCATTTTAATATTTGGAGGCGTCGGCGAACCGGGACAAAGGTCTTCCCAGGCGGAGCCTGCACTAGGGAGGCAGGAGCGGAAAGAACCAAATGATCAGGAGATATAATGAACTGAGGAGCAGCGTCCACGTCTGTGACGTCCGAGGAGCGAGATAGAGCATCTGCCCTGATGTTCTTAGAGGCAGGCCGAAAGTGAATGCGGAAATTAAACCGTGCGAAGAATAGTGACCAACGAGCTTGGCGAGGATTCAAGCGTTGAGCAGTTTGAAGATACAAAAGGTTCTTATGGTCGGTAAAAATAGATATGGGGTGAAGCGACCCTTCTAGTAGATGTCTCCACTCTTCAAGAGCTAATTTGATAGCCAGGAGTTCACGATCCCCAATAGAATAATTTCGCTCCGCGGAAGAAAAGGTCCTAGAAAAGAACCCACAAGTATGATTTTTTCCTGAAGGAGACCTCTGTGTGAGAACAGCTCCTGCTCCAATGGAAGAAGCGTCAACCTCCAGAGAAAAGGGACGAGAAGGGTCTGGTCTGGTGAGCACCGGGGCCATAGAGAATGTCCTTTTCAATGCTAAAAAGGCTGCCTCCGCCTGTGGAGGCCATGACTTGGGGTTGGCTCCCTTTTTGGTGAGAGCCACAATGGGGGCCACGATAGTGGAAAAATGGGGTATGAATTGACGGTAATAGTTGGCGAAGCCCAGAAATCGTTGAATGGAACGCAGACCAACAGGCCGAGGCCAATCTAATACCGCTCTCAATTTGCTAGGGTCCATTTGTAGTCCTTGGGCTGAAACAGTATAACCCAAAAAGGGCAGAGCGGTCTGGTGAAAGAGACACTTTTCTAATTTGGCATAAAGATGATGCTGCCGAAGGCGGGATAGTACCAGACGAACGTGCCGATGATGCTCTTCGAGGGAAGAAGAGAAGATGAGGATATCATCTAAATAGACCACGACACAGGAGTACAACAAGTCCCGGAAGATGTCATTGACGAACTCTTGAAATACGGCAGGGGCATTACAAAGCCCGAAGGGCATCACCAAATACTCGAAATGACCGTCACGGGTATTAAAGGCAGTCTTCCATTCGTCTCCCTTGCGGATGCGGATCAGATTGTAGGCTCCTCGGAGATCTAGTTTGGAAAAGATCCTGGAGCCACGAAGACGGTCGAAGAGTTCTGGAATTAAGGGTAAGGGGTATCGGTTCTTTACCGTGATCTTGTTAAGACCCCGATAGTCGATACAGGGTCGGAGAGAACCGTCTTTCTTCTGTACAAAAAAAAAGCCTGCCCCAGCGGGAGAAGAGGACTTCCGGATGAAGCCCCTCTGCAGATTTTCTTGTATGTAAGTAGCCATTGCTTGAGTTTCGGGGACGGATAGTGGATAGATACGGCCACGAGGAGGAGTGGTCCCAGGCAGGAGATCGATCGGGCAGTCATAAGGGCGATGTGGCGGAAGGGTCTCAGCTTGCTTCTTACAGAAGACGTCAGCGTAGGCCCGGTAAACTTCGGGTAGGCCCGGTAGAGATGTGGTAGGGTGATCGGTTCGAACTGGTAAAGCTTTCAAGCAATTCTTGAGACAGGTTGTACCCCACGCCTTGATGTCCCCAGTGACCCAGTCTAGGGTAGGATTATGAAGCTGAAGCCAAGGAAGACCCAATAGGATTGGGGAAGTACAATGGGGTAACACAAAGAGTTCCAAGTATTCCTGGTGAAAGAGGCCAATCTTAAGGAGCAAAGGCTTGGTACGGTACTGCACCATACAATTCAGTCTGTCTCCATTAACTGAGGCGATGAATAACGGTTTGGCCAAACGGTTAACTGCTAAGTCGTATTTCTTGATCAGGGAGGCCTCTATGAAATTGCCCGCCGAACCAGAATCCAGGAAGACCGGCAAATTAAGCACAGAGGCAGATGAGAGACAAAGCTGTGCAGGTACGGTAAATCTTGGAGAGGAAGCACACACACCCAGAGACGCCTCTCCCAACGAGTCTAGGTGCGCCCGTTTCCCAGTCGAGAAGGACGAATGGGGCAATCTCTTAGAAAATGATCAGGACTGGCGCAATACAGACAGAGATTTTCATTTCTCCTGCGAGACCTCTCCACGGGGGTTAGGCGAGAGCGGCCGACCTGCATGGCCTCCACCTCTGGAGAAGATGGTACAGACAAAGGTTTCTGAAAGGTGGGAGCCAAACGGAACATCCTCCTGTCGCGTTGGGAATCTCTCTCCAGGCGAAGTTCCTCACGCCTCTCAGCAAAGCGTATGTCAATGCGAGTGACGAGATGAATGAGTTCAGAAAGGGAGTCAGGTATCTCTCGGGCCGCTAGAACATCTTTGATCTTGCTAGAAAGACCTTTCTTAAAACAAGCGCAGAGGGCCTCATTATTCCATGCTAACTCGGAGGCCAAAGTACGGAATCGAATAGCATATTCACCAACAGAAAGATCGCCTTGCGTTAAATTCAATAGAGCGGACTCGGCAGATGAAGCCCGAGCGGGTTCTTCAAAAACCTGACGGAATTCAGTAACAAAGGCCTGGACGGTGAAGGTGAGAGGATCATTACGGTCCCACAAGGGAGTGGCCCAAGCCAAGGCTTTTCCGGAGAGCAGACTAATGATGAAGGCCACTTTAGAGCGTTCGGTGGGGAATTGATCAAACAATAATTCCAGGTGCATAGAGCACTGGGCTAGAAAGCCTCTGCACAATTTCGCGTCCCCCTCATATTTTGCTGGTAAGGAGAGGCGGATTCTGGATGAGGAAACTGCTGGAGACTGCGGTGGCGGCACCGGTGGCGGTGGAGAAGGCGACAGCTGCTGGGTCAAGAGTTGCTGCATCATAGCGGTAAGCTGATTAATCTGCCGAGACTGCAAAGCCACCAGCGCTGGGAGTTCGGAAGTCTCCGGCAAGGGCACCTCAGCGGGATCCATGGCCGGATCTTACTGTTACGCACCGGGTGCGAAGAAGTGGACCCGCAGGGTCTGCAGAACTGTTTGGCAGATACCGCGTCAGGGGAGCGGAGTCTAAGGAGCCACTGGTTTTCACCAGAGCCCACCGCAAGGCGGGATGGTCTTGTGCGGCAGGTGACTCCCAGGTCGCTACCCCCCAACAGCGGCACAGTTCCACAAACTGCTGAAGTGACGTGCAGCAGAGACAAACAGTGGTCGAAGGAGAAGGCCGAGGTCAGGACTGGCAGCGCGGGTTCAGTAGCGGAGACACAAGCCGAGGTCGGGACTGGCAGCGCGGGTTCAGTAGCGGAGACACAAGCCGAGGTCGGGACTGGCAGCGCGGGTTCAATTGCGGAGACACAAGCCGAGGTCGGGACGGGCAGCACAGGTTCGAAGGTCAATGGGAGAGCCGAGGTCATACACGAGGAATCAAGCAATACAGCGATAATCATTCAGGGAACAACACCGAAGATCCGGCACAGGAAGTAAGGCAGGGTTTAATTTATAGGAAGCGCCAAAAAGGGATTGGACGGCAGAGACCAATTAACAGGGCCTTGGCCCTTTAAATCTGAGAAGGTTGACGCGCGCGCCCCCTAGTGGCCGGGGACGTGCGCGCAGGGAAGGCGGAACAGTGACAGAAGGAGGAAGCCGGCGGCCATGCCGGTCAGAGGAGGAAGCGCGGGGACCAGGTAAGGGGGAACCGCAGCCTGGGGGGCCAGCAGCGGACGCCCGGATGGCGGTGGAGCGGGGAGCGCTGCAGGAAGGGGACGCAGCGCTCGCCCGAGGAGAGGCACGGAGGGGGGCGCTGCGCGGGGAAAACGCAGCGCTCGCCCTAACACCCTGCATTATCCACACATTTCCTGCTTCCAAACCAAATAAACCATCACCCTAAATACTTACCCTAACAAGATCCATCTCTTTGCTGCTTTCTAAAAATGTTATGATCTGTGGCCGAACTTCTTCCCACATTGCACCAAGATCCCGAAACACACCCAGTTCTTGAAAGGTTTTGTTGACCTGAAATGAGGCCAAAGTACAAATCAGTGAAACATATACACTTAATATAAAAAACATACCTTTAATTTCATGGTTACATGGTTATTTCGATTTAAGGCCATCAAGGAAAGGCATAAAAGCGAGCACAGAAAGCACAGAAAGTAAGGCACAGGAATAAAGAGTAGCACAATTTAATTTTTTGATAGAAATTATTTCCAGGCCCCGGTAAAATCAGTCACATTTTTTTCCAGGATCGAAACTGTAAAATGCGTCGGTGTTGCTATGCTAGTTACAGTAGAAACATCATCCAAAATGCTTGAAAACCCTAAGCATGAATCAAAATGCCAAAGCTTGCATGTATAAGGACAACACAACAAAGGCATAGCTGGCATAAGTGATCTTTAATTTTAAAAAACGACACTTTTTGTTATATATGTTAACTAAAATGTGTCTAAATGTGTCCAGCGAGTAAGCCTATAATATATCAGTCTTGCTGGACATACATTATTGTTCGAATAAAGGAGACGAAAATCATCACCACACTCTTTAACATAACCCTCTTATGCTCAAAAACTGTCCCTATAGAATGAATGGGTAGGGTAATTTGCAAAGCAATCAAATTAGTGCTTTACAGATTTAAGGTGGGATGAGCAGTAACAAGTATCACAAATACTTACTGTCCAGTTGATATAGGTTGGGGGCACTAAGGGTCAGCAGTCTGCTCAACCAAACCTAAAATTTCCTATTATCAAAAGAACAAAGTATTTAGGGGGTTAAAGTGACCAATGAGGCTCTTGGTTCCAAAGGGTAAAGCCTAGAGATTTAACTTCATGAAGGGAGCATCACTAATGTCAGAATCACACATGTGCAGTGCTTTGGCGTTAGAACCTTAAAGTCCCTGTCTCTGCACACACTAACTTTCTACTACCTCATCCCCCTTTGGGAACATTATACAATAAGCCATTTCAAAGCACACGAACATCTCTAAACCAATTTCTTTGCTTTAATTCCTGGATCAGGCCTGAACTTGCTGTGCTTGCTCAATGGGTAGAGAGGTAGAGCATGCTCTTGGAGAAATTACATTGAACAAATTGCAAACTTTGAAGCCCTACTGTGACCTCTACCCTGTGCTGCTGAAAATGGAGGAGAGGCATAAAAGACAGGCATCAGGTCAGCTGCTTGCTGGCTTATTAATGCCATTGGGTTTAGAGTCGCGCATTAGTTTGATACAGATCATAAGCACAGAAAAGGTTCTAGTTCTAAACTGTGAATTAACTTGTCACTATTTAAATGTTCAGCCCAACACTCAGCCCTTTGTTTTATTAGCACTGCTCTCATGGAACACCTTGCAACAGTGTGTTGTGTCTCATAGTTTCTCCATGGCCTTCTTTTAAAACAAATTAAATTTGAGGAGGAGGCTGCTACAATTGCAATGAGCCACTGTCACAAATACGTTGTTGAGTAAGGACAGGAATAAAAAACAAACCAGGACTGGACTGGCAGTTGTTACAAAGCAAAGTGAGGCATTTCATTACAGTGTGTGCATGTGATATCTAACACAAATATACAATGCACGCGTAATAGAATGGCAGAGGAACAGGATGTAAACACTGTTAGAAACCGCCTGTGCTAGAAATACATGTGCGCTTTTCTAAGGATGCCAGTGACACTTTGTAAAGGGCAGCTGAAATATGAAAATACAAATTCTTCATAAGGCACATTCTTTGGCACATAATGTGTGTGAAAGATAAATGACTATTGTCTTATTACTGCACACAGGGAACAGTAACTAAAACAGTAGCTTTGCTCCTTACCTCTGACATTAACATGTCTGTGGCTGGTGTGCTTGGTGTGTACAGGATCTTGCCAACAAGCAAAGGTTTCAGAGCTCTCCAGACCATTCTGTAAAGTGGACTGGACTCCAGTGTCATCATCAGCTCATTGCAGTAAGGAGCTAAAGACAGAGAAAACAGTTATTATTCCTCACCAAGCCTGACCCATGTATAAAAAAAATGATTGAGACATTCTATTCCCTGAACATTAAAAACTAGGTTATTAAAGTTAAAATGTATTCAAGTGCCGTCTACGCCTAAGAATAATCTCTATCTATAATCAAGACAGTTTTCTGTAATTCGTAATAATCCATTGTTTCCGTTTCTAAAAAGTCCACAGAGATACAAATAATGTATTTGAGCCTATAGTATTCCCTGAAATGCAAATTGCTTCATTACATAATTAGCCTTTGCTTGCTACTGGGCAAAAAAATTAATACAAAGAATGCCAAAGAAGTAAATGAATATTTCAATATTAATCAACATGCAAAATGTTGTAGGTGGCTGGGGAAGCACTAGAAAACAATATGAGCAACTATACATTTAGCAGGGAGCAGAGGTTTCTTGCCAGGAGAGGAGGGTAAGCTTAGATCCAGACACTAAAGGAAGTAATACCAGACCAGTTCAGCCCACAAGACTCCTTGGAATCGAGCTTGTAAACGGGCACGTGATTTTTTTTTATTGTCCGAACAGGGACAGGGATTGTCCAGCTTGATGATGAAAAAAAAGTTGGTGCAGTTTACCTTGCACTGCCCAAGTTCCCTCAGTTTGTTTGTGAGTGATTTCCCCTGCCTCCAACCCCCCGTCCCCCAAACCCGACCACCAGTAAGAGCCGGCGAAGGTGCCAGGACCTCTGCCTGGTTGTCTATGCATAGTCAAAAAATCCTTTCCCGGTGGGACACGCCACCAGTACTATTCCCCATCAAAGGTAGGAATATTAACTGTATACCCCAGGACGCTGCTCTGGGAACCGCCTCCTGAGTAGTTATACCCCAGGACGTGGCTTCATTGGAATCCTCCTAGTGTCATTTGACAGCTAGGGGGATTCCCGTGAAGCCACGCCCTGGGGTATAACTACCCCTCCCCTCGGCGGGGAGTGTACAGAGCCTAGCAGTGCACCAGCAAGGAAGGAAGGGGGACCCTTGTCCTCCTTCCTTCCAATAGCAGGCAGAAAACCGGCTCCCCACCGAAGGGAATAGGGGCTGGTGTTCTGACATGGCTGGAGGCCTTTGAGCTATGGAGACTCTAGCCTGTATGCTATGTGTGTTGCCTGGTATCCTCAGGAGAGGGGGCTGCACATATTTATGGGGCACTGAAATAGCCCATCTTGTTGAACACACTGATGCAGAGCACAGAGTGCAAGCATCAAAACACCCGTGCTACGCCCACTTACTCAGACTTAGCAAACAGGAATATGGAGGCAACCATTTAAAACAGTATAACTCTGCAAAAAAAAGGAAATTTAAAAAATGATAATTGTTTAGGACATTGTCAAGGTTAGTGCTACTCAATGAGCCAAAACTTGGACTTGAACGGCCAATCTCTTTGATAGCACATTCATTTATAGTTATTTTTTTTTTTTTTTTTACTGAAAACATAAGTTTGTTTTTTATACTTTTGTCTGAAAGAGGTTGCCCAAAGCATGAACTACTAGCAAAATCCCGTGATATAGGAAAATACATACTTGTGGAATTGTCATATGTGGACTCTTCCTCTGTGCTATTGTCACTTCCTTCATCTCCTCCAAACAGTGCTTTGTAGTTATTATCTTCATACCAGTTGAGGGACTTGATCTTCAGTCCCCCTCCTTCTGGGTGACCACACACAATACGAGATACTGCTTGATATAAAGATGATGGTGAAGCTGTGGAGTTCTCACTGGTTAGAAACATCACCTCCTGCCTCATGTCCGCCCAACTTCTCATAGCAAAAACCTGTATAGATCAAAGAAAGTCCCATCAAGCACTGGCACACATACATCAGGTACATCAGCTTCACTACTGCAAGGATGAAATCCATGCAGACTGCAGGATGCAGAGGTAGTATCCACCTCCTCTGATTTAACTCAACTTCATAATAAATATCTTTTTTTTTAAAGGAAGTGTTTGTACACATTGGGAGCCTTTTTTCTGAAGCGCCAGCGGCAATTCTTTGGCCTCAGCATCAGCGCCGATGCAGCTGCCAGCTAGCTTCTTGTCTAACACTAACGCCCAAAAGGTTGCAACGCCGGGCGCTCTGGATGAAGCAGCACCAGATGAAACCTGGCTCTGTGGGTCAAGATCACATAAAGCACAATGGGAAGAACTGGATTGAAGTGTTTTATGCTTATAATTCATATTACCCACACTTATTTGTACAGAACTTGCATTGCGACTTGTAAATAATGGAAATGCAGAACCAAGAAGTCACCAAATGACATTTTTTTGGTGTTATTAAAAATACAATTCTGTGATTACTCACCTGTAGAATTGATATTATGAGTATACAGTACGACCTGCTCCAGATAAGATTCTTTACATCTGGGTATTACTCCACCAGATGGCGCTGGACTGCAGAGATAGCGAAATTGGCTCCTCCCGGCCCCACAAATACCCGGGACCTCCCACAAATTCCCAGCATTGAAAAGCAGTTAACAAGAAGCCGGGAGAATGATAACATATCCAACCATTAACTAAACCATCAATGATAACAATCACCATACAGGGGATCCAAGAATAATGAAACCAAGGGTGGGGTGGAGCAGGACTTACTGTATACTCATAATATCAATTCTACAGGTGAGTAATCACAGAATTCTATTATTCTTAGTATACAGTACGTCCTGCTCCAGATAAGATTCTTTACGTCTGGGACATCCAATAGCAGTGTCCATAAAGTAGGGTGGGATCCCCAAAAGGCAAAAACGGGCAGTTTAGGTCACTGCCGCCTGCAGAACCTTGCGGCCAAAAACAGCATCAGCTGAGGCCCGAACATCAACCTTGTAAAACTTGGAAAAGGTATGAACAGAAGACCAAGTAGCGGCCCTGCAAACTTGTTCAACAGAAGCCTGGTGCTGAAAAGCCCAAGAGGCACCAATAGCACGAGTAGAATGAGCAGTAAGGCGGAAGGGAGGATTCTTCCCCTTAGCAGTGTAGGCCTGAATCACAGCCTGATGGATCCATTTGCTGATAGTAGATTTAGCAGGAGCCAAACCCTTCCTAGGACCAGAAGGGACCACAAAAAGAGTATCAGTTTTCCTGAAAGGTGCAGTAGCCACCAGATAGAACTTCAGATTCCTGACCACATCCAAGGAATGCAAAACCCTCTCCTTAGTGTTACTAGGATTAGGGCACAAGGAAGGCAGAACAATGTCCTGATTAAGATGAAAGGCAGACACAACCTTAGGCAGAAAATCTGGCTTGAAGCGAAACACCACCTTGTCCTGGTGTCTCTCAAAGTAGGGGGGCTGGATGGAAAGCGCCGCCAACTCAGAAACACGCCTAACAGAAGTGATAGCCACCAAAAAGACAACCTTGAGAGTAAGAATGGCCAAGGCAGCCTCCTGCACAGGTTCAAAGGGAGCACCCTGCAAGGCAGAAAGGACCAAGTTCAAGTCCCAGACAGGCAACATAGGCTTACGTGGAGGACGCACATGAGTAACCCCCTGGAAAAAGGTCTCAGAATGCTGAGCAAAAGATCTTTGGAAGAAAACAGCCAGGGCAGAAACATGACCCTTCAGAGTACTGAGTTGAAGCCCCAGATCCAAACCATGTTGAAGGAACTCCAGAATCCTGGGGATAAAGAACACACAACAGGGAAGAGACCTAGACTCACACCAGTCAATGTAGGCACGCCAAACCCTATAGTAAATGGAAGAAGAAGACTTTTTCCTAGCCCTAATCATGGTGCTAACAACAGAGGCAGACTGCCCCTTCTCCATCAAGATGGAGGTTTCAGAAGCCATGCAGGATCTACTGCCAGCTGCACTATGTCTGCGAACCACACTCTTCTTGGCCAACAGAGAGCCACCAGGATTGCTGGCACCCCTTCCTGAGCTATTTTGCGCAGAACCCTGCCCAACAGGGGGAATGGGGGAAAGACATACAGAAGCTGAAAGTCCTGCCATGACATTGCTAGAGCATCTGTGGCCAAGGCCAGAGGATCTTGGGACAGGGAGACAAAGGCTGGGAGCTTGTGATTGTGACGAGACGCAAACAGATCCACATCTGGCTGACCCCAACGGTGACACAGAGAGTGAAACACCCTGTCGCTGAGGGACCATTCTCCCAGGCGAGAGGTCCCCCTGCTCAGAGAGTCTGCTTGCAGATTCTCCACCCCCTGGAATGTACACAGCTGAGATGCAGGGAACATTGTCCACCTCCCAGGACAGGATCAGAGACACTTCCTTGAGGGCCCCCTTGCTCCGGGTCCCTCCCTGATGATTGATGTAGGCAACCGCCGTCTGGTTGTCTGAGCGTACCTGAACAGGCCGGGCCCCGAAGGTGTTGGGTCAAGTGAGCCAGGACCAACCTGATCGCCCTCAGTTCCAGAATGTTGATAGGGGTGTGGGCCTCCTGAGGCCCCACTGCCCTTGGAATTGTAGGGACTTCCAGAAGCCCCCCCAACCTGTCAGACTGGCATCCGTGGTGACCGTCTCCCAGCAGGGGGCCAGAAAGGATCTGCCCACTAACAGGTTCCTGGAGTCCAGCCAACACGAGAGGGACCGCCTGGCTAGGGGGGACAGAACAAGGACCTGGTCCAGGGACGCAGGATCCTTGTCCCATACTGACAAGAGGTGGAGTTGAAGAGGCCTCATGTGAAACTGGGCATAAGAAACCGCCTCGAAGCACGAAACCATCAGGCCCACCAGCTGCATTCCCTGCCTGATGGAGGGATGAGAGCAAGATAGAAGGAACAGAACCTGCGCTAGCAGACTGTCCACCTTCTGCTGAGGAAGAAAGATCCTTGCCTGAACTGTATCCAGATTCATTACCAGAAATGGCGTCACCAAGGAGGGAGACAGGGAAGATTTGGAATGGTTGATCACCCAGCCGAATGACTCCAGCATGGACACTACTCGCTGAGTATCCAGCTCTGCCTGTTGGAGGGACTGAGAAGTGATGAGAATGTCGTCCAAATAGGGCAGAATGCGAATGCCCTGAGACCTGAGCAGAGCCATCACTCCTGCCAGCACCTTGGTGAACACTCTGGGAGCTGAAGTGAGACCGAAGGGCAATGCAACAAACAGGTAGTGCTGATCCTCCAGAGCAAACCTGAGGAATCTTTGATAACCTGGAAAGATGGGAATATGAAGGTAAGCATCCTTGATGTCCACAGAGGTCATGAAGTCCCCTAGAGGCAGGGAACTGATAGCAGAGCGTAGAGACTCCATGCGAAAGCGCCTGCATCTGACAAATTTGTTGAGGGTCTTCAAGTCCAGGATGGGCCTGACTGACCCATCTCTTTTGGGCACGGTGAAAAGGTTGGAATAAAAAAACCCTTGCCTCTTTCACGTAAGGGACCTGACAGATGACCCCCAGCTCCAGAAGGCTTTGCACCGCCAGAATCAGAGCCTGAGCTGACATGGGGTCCTGAGACATCCGGGATCTGATGAATCTTGGGGGCGGCCAGGCAGCAAACTCTATCTTGTGACCGGAGGACACTACCTCCTGAATCCACCGGTCTGAGACATGATGCCTCCAGACATGAGCAAAAAGCTGAAGCCGTCCCCCCACCCGGATGGGTGAGGGCGCCCCTGCATGCCTGAGTGCCGTCCACAGAAAGAACAAAAATGCTGGGTACAAATGTCCCTAGAAAGGCCAAAAAAAGCAAAAAATAGTATTATGGAAAATTCAGGATGCAAACGAGAACTTGGGTACAAATGTTTTTAAAAGAGATTAAAGGAAAACCATAGTCATCACTAGAGCCAATCATGTGACCTCCAGCAACCATTCAAGTTTAATGTGGAAACCCAGTCGGCAAATCCCATTGGTCAGCTGTGACTGTCAAGTCATTCGCTGATTTGACTATAGTGCTGCTTTAATCAGAACTCAAAGAAGCATGTACCTTGTAGTGTATTTTTTTTTATGCACAGCAAGTAGCCTAACGTGACTATACATACATATAAATCATGTTGAAAATGTCATGCATTCAAAATCATATTGAAATCAGTCATTTACTTAGCCCTGTGTTGTGCTTTGTAGACATTTATACCTTCACTTTCAGTAAGACAACAATGAGAGTGGGGCCAGTTCAGTAAATACTGGCATGAAGAGGAGTATGAATCCAGACAAAAACAGCACAGATTGTTCTGTACAACAAATAGAAAAAACTGAGGTTTCCTCCAGAGCATGAGAATGTTAGTGACGCCTACACTGGGCCGGCTTCCAACTTTGTTTGACGAAAGGCTCATTTAGCCACATCAGCAAGGAGTACATGCTTTGGTCATCGTATTTTATGCCTTTCCCCAGACCCGGGGGCCTCATGGAGTACAAAGCAGCTATAAAGAGATCCCATCAGGCATGTTCATGCTGGTCTAAAGTTTAGGCGTTCTACAGTGCAAAATGTAGCTGTATATAACACATTAACAGGGCTGCTTATACAATCTGCACTATTCTGCTAACTATCTTCCCTATATCATGTATTTTATTGTACCATGCCAGTACAGCAAGGGGGGGCAGGAATGGACAGAAGGGAAAAGGTCCTTCCAGTTAATGCTGTATTATGATGCATCCACTATACACTACAACGCTTCCATCCATTGTCATGTTTAATTATGTCAACGCATTTAATTATCATTAACACATTTATGGGATTTTCCAAACAGAAAGGCAGAGAGTAAACCTGCTGAAACTGTATATCCAGACGTTATGAGATTAAACAATATCTGACTTTAGATCTTCAAAGGACTTTAGATCTTCAAACTGGTGCAGGAATCGCAGCCAGGGCACCAAGTGAACTCCGGTTGTTAATCAGCTTTGTCAGGCAAAGTAGATGCATTTGACTGCAGGAGCTCATGTGGGGCATTTAGGGCTTTTCGGTGCTTAAAGTATTTTTTATTACCTTGATCATTCTGATCAACAGCCCCCCAGCTCAAACACTCCATTGCAGGGGGGGGGGGGGGGTATGGGGATGATTGGGGAAGATGTCAGAAGGCCTGTGACAAGTAAGAGCTCCAGGTTGACAAAGGCCCTACTACGGTATGTGGTTGTCAGAACAGTCACCTGCTATAGATTTTTAGCTTGTAATTCACTTGATCGCATCAGATAAAACAAAAACAGAAACAGGAGAATATACAGTATGCTTTATCCAGGTTGGGAATTGGGCTTTTAATAAGTGAAGTATTAACAAACATGGTATATATGCGATAGTACAACTGAAAATCAAATTTATAAAAGATGGGTTGCATAGCCTTTTGACATTCGCTGAATAAATGCTGAGATACAATAAAAAAATTAAAGGGACATTCCAGGCAAAGGGTTTAATTATTCTTTTTTCTGTTCCCCTCATTCTGGATGTCAGGAGCTGCATCTTTCATCCAGCTTTCATTCAGACTGCTTTTTTTTTCATTCACCCACATTGTTTTGGTGTCAGGCTCCCTAGAAGTTAAATCCTTTCGGGACCCCTAAAAAATTAGTCTGCAGAAGCTTATAAAGGGTTTATCAGGGAATGTAAAGTGAAAAATGAAAGGCAAGCATGAAGTAGGCTAATTTAACCCTTTTCCTGAGATGTCCTTTTAAAACCACTTTTGACCAAACTGTAAAGGCCTGTCCCCTGAGCTTGCTAGTGCAATTTTTTTATATGTGTGGGTGTTTTTATTTACAAATACAGTGATTTGTTAAAGTGGACCAAAACCCAAGCTTCTGACTATCCTGGATTTAGGTCCCCCCCCCCCCCCCGGGTGCCCCGCTGTGTGAAACCCCCAGGTCGCCCCGAACTCACCCTTCTCTGGTCCTACGGTGCATGTGCAGCCCTCTCGTCCAATCAATCACAGCCGCATCACCCGCTACTCTTTAACAGGGAGCGTGCCCACACCGGTCATTCACAGGAGTGTGGCGTGAGCACACGCCCTGCTAATGGGATAGCGGGGATGTGGCTCATTGCTCGCGCATGCGCCGCTCGACCAAGAACGAAGGTGAGTTTTTGGGCTACCTTGGGGGTTTGACACAGTGGGGCATCCCGAATCTGGATGCCCTAGGGGAGTGAGTATGCCTGCCCTGGAGTCTCATAGACTCCAGAATGGGTTTGGTGCACTTTAACTTTTAGTTATCAAAAAAGGACACACACACAGCGTCTGGCGCTCTAAATCTGATCGCTATAGCATAGAACGCCAGACGCTGTGTGATGAAAGTCTGTTTTTGAACACATATACAATTGTAACAAAGCGAAAACACATGGAATGACATTGTTTTAACACTGTGACATTAACCTGTAAGACCTGTAATGACAATTCTGCATAAAAATATAAAAAGTCAAAAAAGTTTCTAAAAGAGTTTGTTTGCAGCCAGGAGAGGTCACACAATGATATGAGCAAAAACATAAATGTCAAACACGCTGTTTAAACACAAGCAAATGAACGCGCATTGAAAAGTATGGGAGAGCGACACTGAGCAAGAGGTAGGAAAGGTCTGGAAGCTACAGCGCTGATGCTATACGCTGAGCCATCGGACTCTAAATGGCGCTGGTACAGTGGCTCACCGGATTCGCTTTCATAAATGTGGTTCTGCATACAGCACCCGGTGTTCACCAGACGCTGCCTGCCGCTACAAAGCACTACCTGGCGCTATCCCTTCTTAAATAACGCCCTTAGTGTACGTTGCCAATGGCAACAGATTGCAGGTAGTGAAAACTGCTTCCCTAAAATACACATTTTATAACATAGGAAAAAAAAAATACTAGGTCAGCTCTGAACCTTGACATCCTTTTGCCACAAAAAATATATACTTTCAAAAATTTAGTTAAAAGTGGACTTACCTTTTAAGCTGTTCAAATGCAGAGATACAACATCAAAAAAATAACAGAAACACCTAAAATAGTGCATGGTAGAACATACTGTACATTTAAAATAACTGATCTGCCATAATTTAAAGCTGGTGGGTTGTGGCCAGGATAATGAATAGTGCTGGGAGCAGCTGCCCTATGTTTACCTCCTTTGCGAGTTGGCCCAGACTCTGCAGCAAGTTGTCAGTAACCTCTCTCAGCACAGGGAACGATCTTGATGTCATTTCTTTCTGTAATTATCAGAGGCAAAATAAGAAACCACAAGTTACTTACAGAAATCCCTCATTTTCCTTAAAACAGGTCATTCTCAACACAGGCCATTTTGGTATTTTACTTTAAAACTGCAGAAAATGTGGCATACAGATATAACATGTGAAGCACACTACATACAAGGTTGTGTTTCTTTATAATTTTACAGATAAACCATAATATACTATCAACATTTATATAATGAATTTTAGGACATTATTGCTTGAACCCTTGCATTTAGTATACATGTTCTTGTTTCACAGTTTAGTGTTTGTCACACTTGTAAGCCCCCAAGTGCTAAGGGGTTGCTGGTTTTAACTCTATAGGAGGGGTTGGGGTTTGTAACACTTTCAGGTCACAATAAAAGTCCAAGTTTGTTCAGCTGTAAGGTGACAGACTGACAAGTAAGTGACACAAGGCACCACATTAATCAAAGGAGATGGTGTTCAGATGAAGCCATATCATGAATATTAATTAGGACAAAGGGAGCCAGTATTGCATGAAACAACAGAATCTTAAATACAGGCTGGGGTCACAGAGCAAAAACCTAGGCATCCTCAAAGCCAGGAGAAACACTTGGGACACTGATGAAGATTGCTAAGCAGAATGTAACTTGGTGTCTTTGACATCAGAAGTGAGATTTAGTCTGTACTATATCTAATCAACCCATTGCACACTCCCACATAAACTTATGGTGCATATAAACAGGCTCGGACTGGCTACACGGAAATCCTGAGGTGGGCCTTGACCTCCCTATCCCCCATAAACAGCATGGTCAGCCATTTATTTGAATCCCTGCCTTCAATTCATATTGTACAGATGCAGTTTAGTATAATGTCTGTGTGCCTGACACCTACAAAGAAACAAGCAATATTTGACTGTAACTTTAGGATGGGCTCCCAGAGTCAGTTTTACTAGTGGGCCCAAGACATTGATCGATCAATAAGATCGACTTGGTTGGTTGAATGGTTTGAAGAAACAGTACAAGTTTCCTCAAACATCATATCTCATCTAGTGGAAGAGGAATGGCTCAACTGTGTAGAGTATATGTGTTATCTTGGTACCAGCCTTATAAAGCCTGATATATATCCACACCTAAAACCCTCCTCATCTTACGTCTTGAAAGGAATTCCATGTTATGTATACACTGGGTGGAAGGAATGCTAATTCTGATATCCATATGCTTTGAAATGGGAAAGAATAAGTGAACAAAAGCTGATGTTTTACAGCTTTTTATATTTTTACCTGAGAGTTGCCTGTTCATAAATAGTGTCCTGGTGGAACTATAGATACTAAAGGTCAGAATAAGTCAAAAGATCTCCATGAAAATGCATCAGTTACAAGAACTGTGCATGTGTTCTGGTTAGTTTTTATAAGCCTGTAATTATTCAATAGCAGTTCCATCAGTTTATGTTACTGGAGAAAGAACAATGGCACTCCCTCACGATATTGACCGAACTGGGGCACAGTGACTTCATGGATTCTTGGAACCCGTCACATTGAACTATGTTTTAAAAATCATAGTTCAGGCAAACGCCAGAAAAACACAATGTGATTGGATACAATGCATCCTCAGTGAATGGATAGTTTGATAACTCTGTAATGAATAGGGGGTATTCAAGGCATTTTAGCATTCTGGCATCAGCATGGGAAGTAAATAAGGAAGAAATCATGGAAAAAAGATGTATTTACTAGCAAGAATGTACTATAAGACAAGGAGCAAGTACCAAGAAGCCAGTCATAACGCTGTATTATTCTGTACCCAACACTGATGACAGGTGAAAACTGATCAGGAACTAATAGCACATATAATTCATCAATACAAATATTATTATATGTGTGTAATTATTATAATGTCCCACGGGGTTGAATACAACATTGGTTCTCAGTACAGCTGAAAGTAAAAATACCAAAGTCACACCACACCAAAAGGACATTGTGGCATATGTTAGTTTGGCTAATTCCTAACACAAGCAAATGCAAATTGCTCACCTTTTCCCCAGAACTAAGTATTTCTTATCTGGTTTTGGAAGAAGAAGCTCTACAACTGCCAGGCCCAGTGTATCCCAGACCACTCTCCAGTGAGCAAGATTGTGTTTTAAATACAGTTACAGTCATGTGCTTTCATTATAAAACCTAAAAAGTTCACAAGCACAGTTGATAGTAGCTTGCACATGTCTATTTCTTGTAATGCACCCAGTGTGATGACCAGTGAACAAGTTGGGTCATACTAGAGTATGGCATGCAACACCATGGGTTATAGCTTTAGATGGAGCTGCTGGGACAAAGCCATGCACCTGGCATTGGCATAACTCAGCTTGTCAGGAAGATGTATATTATATTACAGCCCCCTATGCCCAGAGCAGGACGTGAACTTTGCATTTTTCTTATCAGATTGTTAGGCAATGCTAAACCATGTGTGACCTTAGTTCCAGGCCGAGTGGCTGTCAATATCTCTCTTTGCCCACATTACCTTGTGTCCTCCTATCCTGTCTCCTACCTGCTGTGTAACATTATCTACAGAAACACATAGAACACCCAGAGCAGGGGAAATAGTGACATGTCATTATGAAATGTATTTATCTTAGACCAGACAAACTTGGCTCTTAAAACATCCTTAAAAATCAAGTAACTCCACTGCGCTATAAACATACACATTTGTAATCTCATTTAAAAAGCAACACTCCATAAATAAACTTTCTTGTGCCCCCACGGAGACTGAAAAGCCTCCTGGACCAGACCACAACCCAAAAGGTTGGTGGACATTTGCAGGGCAAATGCTGGAGGCCCTGGGCCACACACCTCTTGTGCCCCCCCCCCCCAATAATCCAGTCCTGAAAGGACCCCTATACCAGTTAATAGGGTAGTGGTGGTAGATAATGTGATCCAAATCTTGAAGGTATTGTGTTGAATCTAGCATTTTCCTCGATCGTAAGCCTATCACTAGTCACGACATGGAAAAAGTTGGGGACCACTAACTAGTGTATACAGTTCTAAACATTTTACCTACCATTATAGGCTTCAGAAGATCAATGTTTGAACGAAACTCATGCTCCAGGAGGTTTAGCTTGTCCTCTGGAAGAGCACAGATTACAGCTTGGCTAAGTTTTGCCACTTCTTCATTGTGAATGGTTACATATTCTGCCAGCCTGGAGCTATTGCACAGATCTTTCAACCGTATTTGAAATCCAGATATCAAAACCTAAATTGTCAGACAAAGCAAACTAGGTGACACTGTAAAACACACACATTTATACAGCAAAATCATTTTAGCATTTACAAATTACTAGCCTGCACAGCAATATATTATGGTAGAGGCACCCTTCGTGGTTAGCAGAGTCTGAGAGCTGTCATGTGCTATAATAAAACATGATTAGCTAAAATAATAATATTCTAAAGGATCATATATTTTCTTTATATAAACATGACTAGCTATACAAAAACTAGAATAGTATAATGCCGGGCACTTCTGGATTCTTCCATATACTAAACAGTAGCTAGCGTCTGAGGCAGCTAAGATTATACTTTTTGTGCAGAAATAAATGTCAAAAGCGTATAATCACTTAAGTAGTTGTGATACGATGATGTGCATCTATGACTGAAATATGGGTTATAGAAGTTACCTGTTCAACTTTGAGGTCTGCATTCAATATCTCCTCCACCACAACGGAAGGCATACTTATGTTTTGTTGAAGAAATGTTGTAAATTTTTCATTATCCATTAGGCAATCTCTAAGCCTTAAACCTGGGGAAGGCAAAAATGTATTTGTTGACGTGTATTTACTTACACAAAGTTAATATATATATAATATATATATATATATATATATATATATATATATATATATATATTCTTAATTATTTATTTTAAAGCTGAAGTCCAATCTTGAGGGTTACAAAGAAAAAATAACCCTGACCTCACCCATGGTCCAGCGCTGTTCACACGGGCAAAACACAAAGTGGCACGCCCTGCTATGTCGCCCATTCACTTTAATGGGTGGGCAGGAGCATGCACAATTCTAGGGAAGCTGCTTTGTGCTTCCTATCCAAGATGGACTCAGAGCGCCGGAGGGACAGCGCTGGACCGCGGGCGAGGTAATGGTTTTGTTTTTTTACCCCCCTATAAAGCCTTAGCGCCAGGGAAGGGTGGCAAGGCAGGGAGGTTATCCCAAGGCTGAACTTCCGCTTTAATATATATTGATGATATAGTAATTAAGAAATACACACGATGAAGTCCTAAAATAGTGTGACTAAAATGTAAAACTGACCCCAATGCTATGGTTGCACAGCTATTGTCCCGAGTATGCACCCCTGAAATACTACAGTGCTTTCTAGCCGTGTTATCTGACTTTAATTCTGATCATTAAAAAAGCAAAAGCAACATGGCAAACCTCAACCTGCTAAATACAGGTCTGTTGGACCTAGCAAAAAAGATCATTGTATAAAAGCCTATTCTATGCACAGCTACAGCAGAGGGTGCCGTCATCCTAGTGGCACCAGACTTTTTAAAGGGGCCAGTTCCAGGGGAGGGGGGTCTGCCCAGCTCAAGCTCCACCAGATTGCTTTTTGGGGGAGCTAAGTAGGGTTAATTGGAGGGCACACAATGTGTTTTGCCTGCTTACTCCTGACATGGGTGTCCATGGGGGGCACACATCCTGGGGGGAGGGTGTCATCAGGCACTCTTGCGCAGTACTCCTTGCAGTATAAAGCTTGCCCCAACAATACATTCCCTTTAAGATAGTCTTGGGTGTCACATAGTACTTTGCTTACAGCTAACATCAATAATCATATGTATTTACTAAGATCAGCACAACCACTTCTTTCAACGTTGAAGGCCTCTGCACAAACACAGTCATGGAGGATATCTTTAAATAGCTATAATGGCCTAAATGACAGAGGCGTATAGCAAATATTAGCCTGCCTTGGCAAGCTCCTAGTGCCAGTCATCTTGTAATGCAGACATGTAAACATGTTATCTAAGGCCACAGGCTTAGTTTAAGATATGATTTGCCTCACTAATTCACTGCTGATAGACAAACTTGAAAAACAATATTCTGTGGACAGAAGACAGAAATGTATAATTAAAAAGGAAGTGGCAAACTACATCCTTCTATTATGAGGAACATCCTTATAAAGACTTTGTCACACAACTAAAAGGGCCATGTTTCTGCTAAATCATCTTCTAAATTTGGCATGCAGTTTAAAAAAAACGTATCTTCCAGGAGTCGGAGGAGTACAGAACCCTATGGGACAGTGAGCCAATAAGTGGGTGATGATCTGGAATCACCTACACCGGGCGGACAGGGGCACCAGTGAGGATCTGGACACACTCCGGGCTCTGAGGCGGCAACGAGCGACCCCCCCCCCCCCCGGGGGACTACCCTTCCCCGTTCTCGGAAATACCCTACCCCATTCACCCCTCTCCCCATACACGTTAAGTCACCGCTTTGAATCTAGTTACCTACGAAGTACATTACCACAAGCACCCTGGGGGGAAAATGAAGGGAGAGCACTCAGGAATAATATTGGGACGGACTCGAGGGGAAGTAACCCCTGCATAGTCCCATACACCCCCCCCCCTAATGTTACAGGATACTATGACTTTATATGCCATCAGCTACTGTTTTACTTCCAGTGATATTTGTTCTGTATGGAAAATGTACACAGTGAGCTACGGACAGCCTCACTTTCCTTATGTGTTTTCCTATGTTGTACCCCACTTTACTTTGTAAAATGAAAATAAAGAATATTAAAAAAAAAAAAAAAAACTTTATAAGACAGGAGCAAAATCTTCTATCCAAAAAGCATTATATTTTAAAGTGTCTTTGCATGTCTGTTAGCAAATTTCCCAAGGGCATGATGTTCCTCAAATGTATAGCACATGCAGGTGCTTTGAATGGCACACAATGGATATCATTATTCAGACAGGTCAAGAAACCTACCAACTGCTATTGTTCTTCCTGTCCCGGTCTACTTTTAGGGGCCTGTAGCCTTTGCTATTGATCTGGGACCAATTACCTTGCCTATATTATTTTTCTGCGCACTTATTTTGATCAAATAATATATTATTAGCGGGGGAAAATGTTGGGTGTGTGTCTTATTGAGCACAAGTGTGAGAGGGGAGGGATCGCAATGGAGGACCAGAAGCAGATTAACATACACTTGCTGCCTGCCGCTCCACCAATGCCCAGCGCTCCCTACACACACACAGACACACATGCCATAACCCGCAGGCTCCAGTGGCGCTGATCGTGGTCTTAGCTTTAGTGGGTGGGTGTGGCCTATTTTTTAAGGTTTTAAAAAACCTTTGCTGAAGGACACCACTAAGGTTCTTGGTCCCTAGGAGCCAATTTTTACGTTGTGATTATTTACAGGCACCTCTATCTAGGTCACCAACAAACCTACAGCTTGCCATTTCTTGATGAATGAAAACGAAAGGGTAATTTTTTTAGCTAGATGGTTAAACCAGTCAGCAGAAAAAAACACAGGTCTGGGGGCACAATCCTAAAACACATGTTTAGTTTATATTTCAAAAGAGGGAAAACAATAAGGCAAACCAGCAGAAAACGGATTAATATTGAGTTTTCCTTTAAAGCTGTCACAAAGAAAACTACTGAGAGGAAAATAGAAATGAGTCTTTCATGGTGTCTCCTGAATTTAGCCAAATGTATAACAGAATCAGCATTTGAGTTATTTGAGATATATTGCTTTAGTCACCAAAACAAACTGTAGTTGTAAATTACAGCTCGCCACTGCTAGTTTATAGTGAGAACATAAAAGCTTTGAAGCTGCAGTTGGGTGGCAGAGCAAACATGGAGCCACCTTTGTGTTTTTAGAAATACCCAGCATGCTGAGGAGAGGATAGAGATAAACCACAAATGTCAGTGTGGCCCATTTCTATACAAGCGGCCTTACTACTGATTAACATGCTCTCAATCTCCATCTTACCATTTTTAGTTCAACTAGGTAAGTTTACAAAGGAAACAAAATGCTGATGTTTAAGAAACCAGCTATGTCCAAAATGATGACACCTCAAAGAAATCTAAGTTATATACCGGTACTTCAATTATTAAAGAATAACATACTTACGGCCTTATTTATCAAGTGCTAGCGCCAGGTAGTGTCTGACGAGCGCCAGGTACCGCCAGCTATCGGCGGCTACCGACTCAAGTACGCCCGGCGGCGGTCACAATGACGCATTTATCACGCTAAATGAGGCTAGCGCCGGCGAGAGCGTCAGCTAGCGCGGGATTCATCATGTAGCCGACTGCAACGAACAGCGCAGCTGCTAATCCCATCACAGCGCCAGGTATGACCTGGCGCTTCCTGGCGATGTCCAATGCATTTCAATGGAGCAATCTTTAAATAATCATCATTAATTGCTATTAATGTTTTTTTTTTTTTAATGTCAAAAATTCTGTGACCACTTCTGCAATGTTAGGATTTTTTTTTAAGTAAAAAAAAAAAAAAAAAAAAATTGTGCAGAATTGATATTACAGGTCTGATATTCATGTATTCATATTACAAAATGTTTAGAAAAACTTGTATAATTTTTACATAAAAAAAAAAATGGTTGTTTGGGGGTTAAAAACTACTTTACACCCATCGCCGCCAGCGCTCTGGGGTTTAAACAAGGAATTCACAGCGCGAGAAATTTTTGAGCGTGATTTGTTAATGAATCTGCAGCAAGCCGTTCGCTCTGGCCATTCGCTGTCAGGCGCACCCATACAACGCGGAACCTGTGAAACAGCGACCCCTAAGCCCGTATTCAACATTACCGCACACCGACTGAGTCGCTGTCAACAAGCAAACCCCGGCCAAGCACAGCGAATACTAGCTGGCGCTGTGAAAATCACGCTACTGGCGCTCATCTGTCGCTACCTGGCGCTATTAATGAATCGGCCTCCCCATGCTATAGTGCTTAAAACGTTATCTTTTTTAAACTTTTTAAATCAAAGGAAGCATTGCAATATTATTTAGCAAAGTCAAAAATGTGGTTAACAACAATCGCGGAATTGGTTGCCAACCAATACCAGGGGTTTTTCATGCACTTTCAAGAAGCGACATCATAATGCTATATGTTCGCCCTTTGCCAACTGACAGACATTTGTTCCAGACCTATAAGTGCTCAAACATTATGGGTATTAAACATTCAACTTGCAATTACTTAATCAGCAACTTCAATGTGGACCCTTAGTCATACATGGCCTTGTGACCTGAGTCAAATATCTACTTAGCATGCAATATCCTTTATCTTGTGCTAGTCATCTACTACACACTGGAAACATCTGATAGAAGGTTTCCAGAGCAAAAGTCTATCCATTGATGATTGTTGAACCTTGTAAATTGCTCCATTTATTAGAAGGCTTTTTAATTACAGTCATTTCTGTATGGAACTGATAACATGTGCTTTACGTTTCTGTAAATCATGTTAACCATGAGCAAACTCAGCAAGTGGCATCATGTTTATTAGAAATGTGGATAAAATGTGTTTATGTCCTAAATGTTGAGGGGGATTCCACTTTCGATGGCATTTTCTATTATTGTGAGCCAACATTATGTCCTCAAGGTGCTGAGTTGATTAATTTTTTCCTATGTTAGCAAATGTGCGTAGCATACAAAATAGGTTCATACAGCTGTTCACACTGTAGCAGTGTAAATCAATGTATCTGAAGGATACATTGGCCCTTATTTATCAAGGGATAGCGCCAGGTAGTGTCTCACTAGCGCCAGGTAGCGCCAGCTATCGGCGGCTACCGACTCCAGAACGCCAGGCTGCGAACACAATCACGCATTTATCACGCTAAATGAGGCTAGCGCCGGCGAGAGCGTCGGCTAGCGCGGGATTCATCATGTTGCAGACTTCAGCGAACAGCGCCGCTGCTAATCCCATCACAGCGCCAGGTATGACCTCTCGCTACCTGGCGCTCTCCAATGCATTTCAATGGAGCAATCTTTAAATATTCATAATTGATATTAATGGTTTTTTTTTTTTTTTTTTAAATGTCAAAAATTCGGTGACCACTTCTGCAATGTTATATCTTTTTTTAAGGTCAAAAAAAAAAAAAAAAATTATGCAGAATTGATATTACAGGTCTGATATTAATGTATTCATATTACAAAATGTTTAGAAAAACTTGTTTATTATTTTTTTCCAAAAATAAGGTTGTTTGGGGGTTAAAAAACTACTTTTAACCCATCGTCGCCAGCGCTCTGGGGTTTAAACAAGCATTTTACAGCGCGAGAATTTTTGGAGCGTGATTTGTTAATGAATATGCTGGGAGCCGTTCGCTATGGCCATTCGTTTTCATGCGCTCCCATACAGCGCGGACCCAGTCAAACAGCGACTCCTAACCCCGTATTCAACATTACCGCACACCGACTGAGTCGCTGTCAACAACCGAACAACGGCCAAGCGCAGCGAATACTAGCGGGCGCTGTGAAAATCACGCTACTGTCGCTCATCTGTCACTACCTGGCGCTATTAATAAATCGGCCTCATAGTCTGGAGTAAACATATATACAACAAATGTACCTATTCAGGAGTTACAGCCTATTCTAGAAACATACACCATATAACAAGTGTCCACCTGATCAGAAGTCACAGTCTCCTCTTGGTGAGATACATTATGAAAAGTAGACATTAGGAAGCCAATACTGTACCATAATGTGTCCATAATAATACAAAAGATAACCAAAGCCCTAGGAAAGCACTCGAATCACAAAGCCAGGTGGATGGGGGCAAATAAAAGCAAGTGGTCAGCTCTCAATAATTTACAGAACTGTGATTTTGAAAAAATCCTAGTTCTAAGGATTGAAATAGGAAAATGTGGCTACTTTTGCCTACAGCGAGCTATGACTTTACTGTATATTATAATATTTGATAAGCTTCAAGAAAAAAATAGCATCTATGCAAATAAACACATTTTCTATTACTTCTTCTTGCTACAAATGTCTTTCCTCCAAAGCCAAGCTCAGAAAGAGGGTCAGCAGACCAACTGCTTAGCATATGTCTACAATTAATAATACTAGAATTGTTTACCATATATATGGATGGGTTTTCACCTGTAATCATTATGTTTAATGTCTCATATATAATGTATTGCCTTTTCTTTTGAGCCCTGAAAAATGAGATCCTTTTTAATGATCATACTTCATGCCGTAGGACTGGTCTTTTACATTTGTTAGGCTCAGTCATGCCTGATGAGGGCTAAGCATGCATCTTTGTTTCCTTAACATAGCCTGTACATTTCATATTTTAACATTATGACTTCAGGCCATGATATATACTTATCTTATGGGGCCTCCCAAGCTACAGTACTGTGTCATATTTCAAAGTTGTGGTAGATCAGATATAGTATTGTTCAATAGCATTCCGATTACCACTGTCATTCTATATCTACACCTGACTGAAGAATATCAAGTAGCGTTAATGGAACTGACACACTTCATTAATAAACATAACAACCATTATATCATTGTTTAGACATGACTAACTAGTGCACATGGCTTACATGCAAAGATCCTGTTTACTCATCTAAAAACACTTTATATTTAAATACATAATAGTAATGTATTAATATTAATACAACATTAAAAAAAAAAAAAACTACACAACAGACCTTGAAACCAATAAAATGTACAGCGATGTGTGTTCTGCAACACAAGTGATTTCACAACATTATTCTTAAAAACGGAACAGAAACCAATGGCCTTGGTTTTCCATCAGCAATTTTTGGGCACATGAGAGCACTTTGTTTTGCCTACTGTTGTTATAGAGCAATATTTTACTGCTTACACTGAAGGTGTCAATAAAGACAAACCATTTTATTCTTCAACAAAGAGAATTTTAATACGTTGTAAGCGGTGTACCCCAGGGTTCAGTGCTGAGCCCTCTATTATTCAACTTGTTTATAAACGACATAGAAGATGGAATTAAAAGCACTGTCTCTATTTTTGCAGATGACACAAAGATATGTAGCACAGTGCAGTCTATTGAAGATGTTCACAAGCTTCAGGCTGACTTGGACACATTGAGGGTCTGGGCATCCACTTGGCAAATGAAGTTCAATGTGGAGAAATGTAAAGTCATGCACTTGGGGTCTAATAACCCGAAGGCCACATATATCCTCGGGGAAGTAAAACTGGGAGAGTCACTTGTTGAGAAGGATCTGGTGGTTATGGTAGATCACAGGCTAAATAACAGCATGCAATGCCAAGCAGCTGCTTCCAAGGCCACCAAGATACTATCGTGCATTAAAAGAGGCATGGAATCACGGGATAGAGATGTAATTTTGCCTCTTTACAAGGCACTGGTGCGCCCTCACCTGGAATATGCTGTCCAGTTCTGGGCACCCGTTCATAGAAAGGACGCTCTGACTCTGGAAGGGTGCAGAGGAGAGCCACCAAACTAATAAGAGCAATGAAAGATCTTAGTTATGAGGAAAGATTACGAGAATTAAATCTGTTTAGTCTTGAAAGGAGACGTCTGAGGGGGGGGGCATGATTAACTTGTATAAATATATAAATGGACCATAGAGAAAATATGGGAGAACACTATTTCAGGTAAAATCCTCTCTAAAGACAAGGGGGCACTGCCTTTGATTGGAAAAAAAGATATTTAGTCTCTGGAGGCGACAATCGTTTTTTACCATAAGAACTATAAATCTATGGAATAGCCTCCCACAGAAGCCTGTCACAGCATCAACCGCCGACAGCTTCAAAAAAGGATTAGATGCTTATTTAGAAGAAAATAACATTAACAGTTACTATTAGCCGTTATCAGTAAAAAAAATAAAATAAAATAAATAGCTTCCCCTATAAAATAAAATAAAAAATAACTTCCCCCTACCCCAACACCCTTGGTTTAACTTGATGGACATATGTAATACTAACAGTAATGTACTATGTACATCACAGAAACTGAGCAGCATATAGCTTCCAAAGGTCTACGATTGGAACAGCCAACTCTGACTCACATGCTGCTTACACGTGTACTGTACATCGTTTGTACTTGATTATCTACAGCCAATATGTAGTATGCTGGGTCAAAGCTTCCAACATCTGGGACTGAATCTGGACTAACTCAGTATACTGTAAGGCCCTGTTCCCCAACCTGTTGCTCGGGTGTCACATTTGGCTTGTGGACCCCTGCTTTATGGCACGTGGGCTATCTGAGTAATTGTCTGAGGCTGACAGAATTGTCAGATGTGTGTTGGCTTACCTACACTTGGTCTTACAGTCTCAGCATTTGGCGGACAGAAGCTGCAGAAACTGGTAGGCCGACACACTAAACAACTTACCCAATTCTTCCATTTCATTGATTTGGAGCTGGGGGATTCAATTATGAGGAGCAAATATTTTATGGAGTGGGTGATCCATACACATTGTGCGTATTGGGGTAGGACATTAGCACAGACTCTACAGATATCACATATACAATATAGGCACAATGACTGTAAGCAGGCATTAGTGTCACCAACACCCAGGATTTTGACTATCCTGGGTATTGGTCCACTTCCTTGGGGCACCCCGATCGGGGGTGCCCCGCTGCCCAAAACCCCCCCAAACACCCCGAAAACTCACCTCTCCACAATCCCACGTGACTGCGCTGTCCAATGACGTCACTTGTCCGTCGGCGGACAAGGGATCGCGCCCGCCGCCGCCTCCCGCGCGTCACTCTTGACATGTGCACGCCCGCACCGGCCATTCAGAGAAGGCCAGCGCGGGCGCGCACACGTCTGGAGGAGCGTGAGGGAGTCGGCGGCGGCGGAAGCAGCGTCTGGAGAGGTAAGGTTTTTCGGGGTGTTTGGGGGGGTTACACCCCGCGGGACATCCCGATCTCGGATGTCCCGCGGTGTGTGAGGTGATCGGCCCGGGAATCTTATAGATTCCCGGGCCGATCGCCCCTGGGTGTTGGCCCACTTTAAATGTGGTTTGTGACCATCTCTCAGTGCTGGATGTGGCTCTCAAGGACATAAATGTTCGGGACCCCTGCTGTGAGGCAATGGATCCTATTATTCGCACATTGCTGTACTAATAGATTATCCCAAAAACATTTCTCTGCCGACACCTGTCCTATATTTTTTTTAAAAAAATGGAGAATCTGCTTTACATATTAATGGGGTCAATCATAAGCAGAATTTCACTGAAGATTTGTTAGGCAATAGAAACAAAGCTATGTCAGATGTAAAGTCAAAAGGTATTCCTGTCCAACCTTTAGGCTTTATAAAGGAAATTAAAGTGGACCAAAACCCACAGAGATCGGTCCAGGAATCTGTAAGATTCCCAGGCCGATTGATCACGTCCCACCGGGGCATCCAAAATCGGGATGCCCTGCCCTACAACTTCCTAGGTCACCCATAAACTCACCTTCTTTTCTGGTCTAATGGCGCATGCATGAGCCGCTGCCATATCCTCACTATCCCTCTAGCAAGCAGCGTGCCCGAGCCAGGCATTTGTGAATAGCCGGCATGGCCAGGCTCCTTGTTAGAGCGTAGCGTGGGATGCGGCCGTGCATGCTGATTGGACGAGTGGCCACGCATGCGTCGTAGGACCGTGAAGAGGTGCGTTTGTTCGGGCGGCCTGGGGGTTTCACACAGCGGGGCACATCTGATTGGCTTAAAGGTAGACAGGCATAACAGCTAAGGATGCCAAGGAGAATTATTGCGAAAAAATGCCCAAATGATAACAGTCCATATAAATAAGCTGGATGGCGGCAGAAGGAGTCACTTATACACACAGCATCAATAAATATTCAGCCAGGTTTTTTTCTCTTTTAATGGAAAGAAGAGGAAATCAGAGGTGACAGCTTCTGTTCCCCCCCATACACTTAAACCTGGCACCCCTGGATTTTATTCCTACCAGAATAAAACCACAAGCTTAGCTGGAGTTTTATTCCATTCGGGTGTATAAGTGACCCCTCCCCTCATTATACATGTTAATATGGATTTTAAATACTACACAATTTTACAATACAGCACCTTTAAATACAACCTTATACTGCTTTGAGGAGGGTTATGTGGTTAAAATATAATGAGTGACTATTGTTTCTGGTTTCTGATCAGTAAAACAATTAAAAATCATCGCATTACCACTCTGAATATAGTGGATGCATGGTTTGAATAATACTGTAGCGTGGAACTATGACCTATATCACCCAGAAGAAGCCCTTTGCTCCCTACTGATTATGCGATATACTGTATGCACGTTGCTGTAAGCTGATTTTAGATAAAGGAAGACATTCCATGAGCCTGGTATTCAGCTACAGACAGCTAACATTGGTTATTCAAAAAACTTGGTTATAACACCGTAACCTACCAAACTACTTCTATGTGTTTATTTAAAAACAATAGATTATAAATTGAGTGCCAAATTTGATGACAAATATACAGGTCCAAATCTAGAGGGCAACTGAGCAGCAGAATGAAGGTAACTCTACTAAGAACATACCTGGAACACACACACACAACCTAGTAAATGTGAATGACTAAATATTATTTATGGACATACTTATTAAATAAGTAAAAGAGGAATTTAGAAGATATTGTAGAAGGCCTACCTGTCCCTCGAAACCTGTGTAAACTTGTTAAGAATTTGTGCAAGTCTTTCCCACTGGTGTCTTTGTGACTATATAGCAGCAATTTCCGAGCATCCGAGAACAACCGAGAAACTCTAGAATAGAAGAAAAATATCAAATAGCCTAAATGATAAAAAAAAAGTTGATATTTTCCAACATACAGTTTCTGGCTCACACAGTCTAATGCATAAGTGTCTTTAAAAATATAATAGAGGATGCTTCAATCATCCATACAACTGAAAAGCAAACTTTAACTGGCAGTTGCATCCATTTGTCTATGAAGTGAATTAGGCCCTAACAATAAATTCAGCTGTGAAGGTAAAGTCCAATTTCAAGTTTTTTTTAAAGTGTAGATAAGTGTAGTGCGCCAAAATGATGTCCTTAAGGTGCTGAGCTTGTCATGTATTTTAAATTGTTTTGTTGGCACATGTGAGTTTTATGCAAGCAGTTTTCACTGCCTGAAATCTGTTGCTATTGGCAACAGTACTTTGTGTCTTTACACGAAGATCTACAAGAAAACATATGTGGGCCCTGTACACACAGAACCCTGCTGTTATGGCCGCTGCTGATGTAAAGGAAGTCACTCAACTTTACACATGCCCAGCATATTTTTCTGTGTGTACAGAATTCCTTCTTCCTGTAGATCTTGGTGTATAAGAGAAAAAATACTCGAAAAGCTCAGCACTTTGAGGACATTATTTTGGCATGCAAAAAATACATTTTGAAAAATCCTCTTGAATGTGGGCTTTCCCTTTAAGTATAAGACACTTATATCTGCGGACATAAAAGAAAAATTCAAGTTTAAATGTTAATTGGGAAAAAATCAAGGGTAAATGATTAAAATGATAAAATGATAAAATGGTACCTCCATGCCTCTGTGCAAAAGAAATTGGCTGACTACATCAGCTCAGCTGACTGGCCTCTGGAGCAGGGGCTCGCAACCAGTAGTACTTAGGCCCTTATTTATGAAGGGATAGCGACAGGTAGCGACTGGTGAGCGGCCGGTAATGACGGGCACCGCCACGAGAACGCCGGCTCCCCACCACAATCACACATTTATCAAGCCAATCCTGCTTAGCGACTGAGATAGCGCCAGATAGCGAATCATTCATCATTATTCCAGCCTCACCCCACAGCGCCAGTGTCCGACCTTGAACAGCGACAGGTATGACCTCTCGCTACCTGGCGCTCTCCAATGCATTTCAATGGAGCAATCTTTAAATATTCATAATTAATTGTTATTAATGTTTTTTTTTTTTTTTTTTTTAATTGTGAAAAATTCTGTGACCACTTCTGCCATTTTAGATATTTTTTTTAAGGTAAAAAAAAACAAAAAAAAACTTTGTGCAGAATTGATATTACAGGTCTGATATTAATGTATTCATATTACTAAATGTAATTAAAAACTAGTTTTTTTTTGGTTTCCAAAAATATGGTTGTTTGGGGGTTAAAAAACTACTTTTAACACATCGCCTCCAGCGCTCTGGGGTTTAAACATGCATTTCACAGCGCTAGAATTTTTGGAGCGTGATTTTTTGATGAATGTGGTGGGAGCCGGGCGCTCTGACCAGTCGCTATCATGCGCACCCATACAGCGCGGAACCTGTCAAATAGCGACTCGTCACCCCGTATTCAACATTACTGCACACCGACTCAGTAACTATCAACAACTGAACAACGGCCAAGCACAGCGACTACTAGCGGGCGCTGTGAAAATACTGCTACAGTCGCTCAACTGTCGCTACCTGCCGCTATTAATGAATCGGCCTCTTAGTACCTCTGGTGGGGCTCAAAGCCAATGGGAGTAAAAGCAGGGGGACATAAGCACTCCAGAAAAGCTCCTGCTCCAACAGTGTCAGGTGGGCATAGGGAATAGTGTATTGTTGGTAAAAGAACTTGCATTGTTGGACCAGTATAGGACCTCCACCCTCCCAGGGAATCTGTATTATTGGTGGTACCGGTGGTACTTGAGATAATTGCAAACGGGTAGTGGTATTGGGATAAAATGTTGGGAGCCCCTGCTCTAGAGCATTATGGAGTTTTCACAAATGCTGGGAAAAAGTGGACGGATACAACTGCTAGTTTCTTGAGAAGGGTAGTACAGAGGTAACCAGCGACAGTAGCATATTCTCACCTTTCTTCATCTAAGAATTAGAGGGAAGTATTTGGGCTGGGCACAAAAAGCATATACAGGAAGCAAACATGTTGGAACTCTATTTTCTTTACATATAGGAAACAATTTATATACTATATAAAACATACTATATTATAAAATACTATATGCTATTATTATAAATACATTTAACAGAAAGCAAAGAATAATTGAAGTCAACTGCAAGGCTGACAAGTTGACAAAATGTGGCCTTTTTAGTAGCAGAGAGAATTATGTCCCTAGTTTTAAATAACAGAGTAATACTTCAGTAATGAACTTACATAGACCCATTAAAGTTGCCAACCACTCCTGGCGATTCTCCTGCTGTTGGGTATCGGAAACATGGGTTGTTGGCATTGCAGATAATTCCTTGCACCCATGGCAGGGTGCCCGCAGATGGCATTGCCTTGTTCGGAAAATGACCTGTTGGACATAGTACACACACACAGGAAATTAATACAAGTGTTCACAAAATGTCCTAAGAAAAATAAAAGCATCTCTGGAGAGCAGCTGTACGGAGAATCATGAAAAACATTCATGGTAAGGTAGCTGGAATGGTCTGGGTTTCATTAGAGTGCTGCAGCTTTCGAAAGCTTGAAAAAGTTTAAATGACCCTGAAAAAAGTTATGTTAAAATGCTGTACAGTTTGTGAATTCTGGGGGGTTATCCAACTAGATTTTGGTTGGGTGCTGCAATGTGGCAGCTTTATAGGTGAAGTGCAGAATTGTTCCAATAAAGATTTATTTTTTTCTACAAATTTGTGTTAAGCTGTAAAGTCTATCCAAAATCCATGAACAATTATTAAATTAGAGGTTGGATTGGCTCTCAGAATTTTATTGGTTAACCCCTCAAGTCGTTAAAGGAGCACTATCGTGAAATTGTGTAATACTGAACTGAATAAATGCCCGCAAAGCCTGTGGTTTTCTTCTCCTGGTAGGAATACAATCCAGGGGTAACAGGTTTAATTGTGTAATACTGAACTGAATAAATGCCCGCAAAGCCTGTGGTTTTCTTCTCCTGGTAGGAATACAATCCAGGGGTAACAGGTTTAATTGTGTAATACTGAACTGAATAAATGCCCGCAAAGCCTGTGGTTTTCTTCTCCTGGTAGGAATACAATCCAGGGGTAACAGGTTTAATTGTGTAATACTGAACTGAATAAATGCCCGCAAAGCCTGTGGTTTTCTTCTCCTGGTAGGAATACAATCCAGGGGTAACAGGTTTAGTGTATCAGGGGTGACAAAACCTGTCACCCTTAATTTTGTCTTCCTTCCATTAAAATAAAATAAAAAAACATGCCTTGCTGGATATTTCTTGATGTCGGGTGTATAAGTGACCCCTCCTCCTGCTATCCAGCATATTTATATGGATTTTTATCATTGGGCCATTTTTGGAGAGTGCTCCTTTAAATCTCTCTAGATTTTCATTACAAATTTGAGAAAAATGTGTCTGACTAATTGGAAGACATTAGCAGCATCTCCCTTTGAGATCTTCTCAAAACCCAATCTGGTACAGAGAATTAAAAAATAAACTTGAATGGATAGATCCTACAATATTTAGTGTATTCTGGGAAAGTGGGGGAAGGACACTGGCTCCCTGCAGCAGAGCTGACAAACAGTACTTGGATTCTGCAAAATAGGGTTTCTAAGAAATGGACATCAGCAAACTGACATTTTGCCTAGAACAGAAGAACACAGCCTGCTCCCAACAAACTAGGTCAGAGGTCTCGGACATTGCTTCAGGGTCTGTGCTTAACAATTTCATTTAAATGATTGTTCGTAATGACTGTTTAGTACTTGTGAACTATAGTGGCTTCATGGTCACTGCAGGTACTAAGCCGGAGATTGGGATGTTACTTTAAGAGCCTTATTTATGAAGTGTCAGTCACACAGCGCCACTTTTTTGGCCTCAGTGGCACTCATTGTGCAAGTTAAAGTGGACCAAAACCCACTGAACTTGTGGAATACATTTGGCCAAAGCCCCTGCTGATACTTCTTAGGGTGTAGAACTAGAAGAAAATATTTTTGAACCGCCCTGGAACATTTTATTTTTTGCTGTCCATCTCTGTAAGATGGCAGGCGATCATTGCGATCATTGCATAGTTGTGGCAATGACATGGAGGAGCGGAGCTTTACAGCTAAAACAGGCGCCATTGTCTGGAGTGAAGCAGGAGCAGTGAACATTGGCAAAAGCAGCTCTTCATGGGAGGAGCAATACAGGGGATTCTAATTAAAAATGTGGGTTTTGGTCCACTTTAAGAAAGAAAAAAAGCGGCCAACACTAGCACCCAAAAGGTTGCAGCTCCGGGCACTCTGGTTGAAGCAGCGACAGCTGTAGGTCAAGAAGCGGTTTATGTTTATAATTTGTATTAAACACATTTATTGGTAAAGAACTTGCATTGGGACTTGTCAGTAATGGAAATGCAGGTCCCAGATTTCCCCAAATGTCATTTGTTTTTCATAGTAAAATCGTATTTCATGGCTTCTTTTTGTTACAAATGTGTAATTTGGACAACAACTAAAACGCAGCCTAAATGGACTCTAAAGTTTGTCCCTATTGTCTGCAGCAGTCATTTCTTGTAACTGTAATAATGAAACACTGACCAGTGCACATTAAATACAGCACCAATCTTTTCAAGGTGGAAAAAGTTCATAAATATGCTGTGCAGCACTGAAAAAATGGCGGTACAAAGTGGCACTCACTGGCGCTGGAATAATGAGCAGTTGGCGCTGACATAGGCCAGCCAATACCTACTGCAACAATCAATGCAAAGTTAGTATCCGGCACTGCGACTTCTAATGTCATTGTAGTTCACGACGTAGCGCCAGACAAGACAAAAATGCTGCGATCCAAAACTGGAGCAATAGCCACCAGAAATATACGGGGAGGCCGAATCATTAATAGCGCCAGGTAGCGACAGATGAGCGCCAGTAGCGTTATTTTCACAGCGCACGCTGTTTGACAGGTTCCGCGCTGTATGGGAGCACATGACAGCGAATGGCCATAGCGAAGAGCTCCCAGCATATTCATTAACAAATCACGCTCAAAAAATTCTCGCGCTGTGAAATGCTTGTTTAAACCCCAGAGCGCTGGCGGCGATGGGTTAAAAGTAGTTTTTTAACCCCCAAACAACCATATTTTTGGAAAAAAAAACAAACATGTTTTTACAAACATTTTGTAATATGAATACATTAATATCAGACCTGTAATATCAATTCGGCACAAATTTTTGCCATTTAAAAAAAAAAAAAAAAAACATTAATAGCAATTAATTAAGAATATTTAAAGATTGCTCCATTGAAATGCATTGGAGAGCGCCAGGTAGCGAGAGGTCATACCTGTCGCTGTTCAAGGTCGCTCGCTGGCGCTGTGGGGTGAGGCTGGAATAATGATGAATGATTCGCTATCTGGCGCTCTGTCAGTCGCTAAGCAGGATCGGCTTAATAAATGTGTGATTGCGGAGGGGAGCCGGCGTTCTCGTGGTGGTGAGCGTCATTACCGTTCGCTCACCATTCGCTACCTGGCGCTATCCCTTGTTAAATAAGGCCCTGTTTGTCAACCTTAATTATAACTATGTATGTTTTTGGCTAATGTACTATGTATTATTTGCAGCACACCACAGACTATGATGGCGCTTTATAAATAAACAATAATAATATTAATTAGATACCACTACCATATTAATCACAGACTGAATGCTCCCAGAACCTCAGAAGCAAGGCCCGCTTGGAAATACGTCTACATCTATATTCAAAAGAGATCTACTTTAACCAGCGGCTGCTATAGGTCAAAACATGTGTTTGCGTATGTTTATACTGGCTGGAATAGGCAGACCGGAGCGCACACAGAGAGGCAGGGAGAACAGTTTTTCATTTATAGCTCCCCTACCCCAGTCTGGCCACAGTGGCAGGGGAAAAAGACAAGGGGGCAATGTTCCATCTGTATATCCACTGTAAAAAGGGTTTAGTCCTCTTTAAATATACAGAACTGCATGAACTTTCAGCCAAACAGTTTAGTTTTACAGTGGGACAGCGTTAGGATTCCTTTTTCTTGCCCTCTGCCTCACTTTCCGCTGGATCCTCAAAACCAAATGCATTTCATAAAAAAATTCTATGACTTTCATAGTGGCAAAAGGGTGGTGAACAGTGTAAAATATAGGACTGCTGATTGCTCCCTTTAAACAGGACCTTCAGCGTGATTTAATGAAAAGCCCAAACTCTTAAAAAACAGTTCCCCAGCATCTAAAATTCATATATATATTAAGTTTTTAGTCACTAACTTATTCTTTCCCCCACTGGGCTGCAACTCTGTTCAGGAATTTAGGATACGGGCGCCGCCATCTTGACTCAGAAGCATCACACTTACTGAGGAGAGGAGAGTGGGAAAAGGTACAGGGGGGCGGGTTATAGCTGTGCTTTGCTCAGACAGAGCAGAGCTGAGGTCAGGTAAAGGTCAGCAATCCCAGAATGCAGAGCAGCACAGTCAGGAGGCACTTCCTGTTTGCAGGCTGCCTGATAAGATGGCGGCTTCCATAAGCCGCCATCTTGGATGTTTAAAGGCTCATAACATGCAGTGGATGCAGGTAGGATGATTTTTAATGTGGACAATCTGTATGTACAGGGTGTGGGGAACATATAAGATAGACTCTTATTCAGGGTGAAGGTCCGCTTTAATGAGTGCCACAGCGGTTGTGCAGGCGCTGAAGGTACTGCAGACCACGTGACCGCCAATGGCCAATCCAAGGGTCTGGTTTCATCGAGGGAGCAGGATTACAAGAAGGGAGAGTAAACATGGGGAGGGGCACTGGCAATCTGGATGTCCCCCTGCTCAGTACATTGGATTGCTTTAAAGACAGAGTTCCTTTTATTTATATTTTTTAAAACTAACATTTCTTAGAAAGCGAGAGGCAAGGACTGCACTTTTTCCACAGGTGTTTATGGACCTTGAGCATTTTTTTTTTGCTCTACAAACATCAGATAGCCGCTGATTACACAGGTCAGAGTGACTGACAACTGATAAACCCTCATATTCGTGCAAACAAAATGTTCACAGATGGGATTAAGCAATTTTGTGAGGAAGTAATAGTTTTGCCGCCAAGTTTACCCAGCATTCGCTTACATGGCTTTTTTTAACATGGGCAAAGGATATTTCCTTATTTTTAGTAAAGCCAGTTCACACTAGATTCTAAAATGTTTTGTAGGATACATTTTGTGTACGTTTAATCTTTATTTATTGGGTTTAAAGGACCAGTAAAGGCATATAAATGGCTTGATCCCATATAGTCCTGCTGGATGCAACTACCTGGTTTTGGCGCTGTTCTGCCTTCTACAATGAACATTCATATGCATCCCAGGATCCAGGCAGAAGAATATTCTCAATTTATTAGAATGTATCAATATACACCCTGTATTCAGGTACTTTAATATAATAGGACTAGCAAAAGCAGCAAAGCTTCATAAACATACGTTCTGAGATCAAGGCTAATACAGGGTAACTTACTTAGGGTAACTCCATTTCTTTAGCACTCACTCACCTTAGACACCTTTTTTAAAGTGGACCAACCATCAGGATTTTGACCATCCCGGTGATTGGTCATTGGTCTGCGGGATCACTCTTTAAACATGGATCTATGAACACATGGCAGTAGGTTCACACTTACATCTATTTTCTATTTTACTTAAATCAGACCTTCACCATGATTTATTGAAAAGCCCAAACCCTTTAAAAAACAATATTTTTTAGTAATTTTTAGTCACTTACTTATCATTCTTTCCCCAACTGGGCTGCAATTCTGTTCAGGACTTTAGGATATGGGCGCCGCCAATCTTGACTCAGAAGCATCACACTTACTGAGGAGAGGAGAGTGGAGTAAAGTACGGGGGGGGGGGGTTATAGCTGTGCTTTGCTCAGACAGCAGAGCTGGGGTCAGTAAAAGGTCAGCAATCCCAGAATGCAGAGCAGCACAGTCAGAAGGCACTTCCTGTTTGCAGGCTGCCTGACATTCCATGAGCCGCCATCTTGGATGTTTAAAGGCTCATAACATGCAGTAGATGCAAGTAGGATGATTTTTAATGTGCGCAATCTGTATGTACAGGGTGTGGGAAACATATAAGATAGACTCCTATTCAGAGTGAAGGACCGCTTTAATACCTAGAAAATTTACCCAGCGCTTCCCGGGTATAGAGTGGCAGTGTGTTAATTAGATTTGTTTCAAGGTGGCCAGGGGCCAATCTATGCCCTCGTTTTTTTTTTTACAGGAAAATCGCCAATCGCAATTGTAACAAAAATGCACATTAGAAATAAACAAAAAACATACCTAATAGCCAAAATGTAAATTTCATGAGGTAAATAATCTCATGAGGTAAATAATCTCATGAGGTACATAACATCAAGAGGTAAATAATCTCATGAGGTACATAATCTCATGAGGTACATAATATCATGAGGTACATAACATCATGAGGTACATAACATCATGAGGTACATAACATCATGAGGTAAATAATCTCATGAGGTACATAATATCATGAGGTACATAACATCATGAGGTAAATAATCTCATGAGGTACATAATCTCATGAGGTACATAATCTCATGAGGTACATACTCTCATGAGGTACATAACATCATGAGGTACATAATATCATGAGGTACATAATATCATGAGGTACATAATTGCATGAGGTAAGAGCTGCAGTGCTAATTACCTCACCTGTGCATTTCTTGGGGGAGCTGCAGCTCTAAATATGTCACCTGTGCTCTTGTGTGGAGATTCTCCCATTCATTTCATAACATTGATTATAGCATTTACACTGGTCAAATGTACAGATTAACATGCGTTCCACCAATCCCTCCCCCCATCATCCCATAGAAACCAAACAAAAGAGTATCAACGAATCATCTCCTGGATGATAAAAAGGATTCTGGATTCTGATACTAGTAAGGCAGACAGAATGTGAGAGAAACCATGCCCATTAGCCTAATGCGACTGGCGGGTCTCCCTCGACCACTCTTCTAAGGTACCATTCAGTATCCCTGAAAGCATTGTGTAGTTTGGCTCGGATTTCCGGTGTCAGCAGATTAATAAAGCTTTCCCAAGTGGCAAAAAAGGATTCGACTTTCGTTTCCTTATGGGATGTCACATCTACCCAATCACATTTAAAGAACTGCTGTAGTTTTTCCAGGAAGACTTTAAACTGGGGTGGGTCAGGATAAATCCAGGCCTGCAAAATAGTTTTGCGTGCTATAGCAGATATAATCAATAACAGCCTTCTAGTCCCCCGTGAGACCCTCACTCCCTCCAACATTAGCTCCCCGAAAATTGCCCACTCCGGTGAGGGGGGTGCGAAGGTTACCAGGTTCTGAGACGTATATTGGGCTACCTGTCTCCAGAACTTCCTGATTACGGGGCATTCCCATAGATTATGAAAGAGATCCGCTGATTCCGCATTGCATTTCAAACAATGCGGGATTCCGATAAGCCCATGCGAAAGGATCGGAGCGGGGAAACTTAATTATAGTGGAATTGTCTAAGGAGCATCTCTCTGTACGTTGATGCTGATAAAGTAGACCATGAGTAGTTATAAGATTTTAAAATCTGGGCACACGTAAGATTAGGGAAATGCCGGACCCACTTTATCATTCCCGTTTTTTGCCCGCCCCAATCAAACCTTTTCCTCAAAGTAGCATAATACATAGAAATAGCCCCTTTACTTGGCGGAGGGTTATATAGGAGGTGGCTTGCATAAAGGGAAACACCCGGAGGGTTACAGAGGGATATAAGTGTCTCATTGCCTCATGGGATAAGATTTTCTTCTGGGCCTTATTTACCAGAGCAGAAATTGAGGTGATGCCAGACTCACGCCAATACTCATATGTAGCTGCCGCGTTACCCAGGCCAAGATCGGGGTTTCCGGCCAGCGGCAGAAGCAGAGAGGAGTGCGAGCCCAAATTTCTTTCTCTGCGGATAATATGCCACAACTTCCAGATCGTAAATAACAGGGGGTTTTGTGTCACCTGAGGGGGTAGAAGATGTTTGTGTTGATGAATCATGAAGGTCAAGCTTGTGGTGCCCAACAGGGCCTGATCTAAGTCAGTATTTGTATGTACACTGCGATTCCCCACCCAGTCTCTCAGGACGCACAAGAGAGCCGCCTGATTATATTTTTCAATATCTGGGAGATTCACTCCTGCATTCCTAACCTCCTGCTGCAACGTGGCTCTACCCAGACCTGCTATCTTCTTGGCCCAAATGAATTCTCTAAAAAGTCGGTAAATATGCTTTATATCCTGTGTGCCCAGCAAAATCGGCAGTGTTTGAATGTAAAAGAAAATTCTCGGGAAAGCTATCATCTTGAGGAGGTGTATCCGCCCCAAGAATGAGAGCCCAAGCTTGACCCAACCTCAGAGGTCTTTCTCTAGATTCTTTATTACTGGTGTTATGTTACAGGAGTACAGCTCCAGGGGGGTCTTCGGGATGAGCGCACCCAGATACCTCAGGGAGTCCTTGCTCCACGAAAAGGGATATCCATCGCTCCAACGTGGCTTGGTACCAGATCCTAAATATAGGGCCGTCGACTTGCTCAGATTTATAGAATAGCCCGATACCTGGCCAAACTTATCTATCAATTGTAAGAACTTGGGTAAGGCCGATCTCGGATTAGATATAAATAGGATCACGTCGTCTGCAAACGCCGTTAGCTTCACTGACGAGGATCCAACTCCAATGCCATGAAACCCCGGTTCTGCTTCTAAGGCTCTCAACAATGGGTCCAAAGCCAAGTTGAACAAAAGAGGCGAAAGCGGGCATCCCTGTCTCGTGCCTCTAGCCAGGCGTACCTCCCGTGATTTCTCCCCATTAATCAATAGAGAGGTTCGTGGGTTTTTATAGATGAATTGGATATAGTGTAAAAAGCGCCCCCCGAACTCTCTTCCCTCCAGAACACCCAATAGCCACGGCCATTCTACCTTATCGAATGCCTTTTCGGCATCAAGGCTAAGGAGAATTCCCCTGGAGTTCTTGCCAGCTCCCATTCATTTCTATGGGCTGAAGGACGGGACCTTCACTCTAACCATCCCGGGCACCCAATGTGCCTGCGTACCAAATTTGAGGTCAAACAGTTCAGGCTTTCAGAAGTCTATATAAGACACACATTCATTTTTATTATATAGATAAAATGCAGCGTTACAGTCAGATTTGCTTGTTGTCTGTGACTCCATCAGGGCCATTTCGTCCTACTTTTTGGTTTTCAACCAGGCCAATCACATGCTCAGATGCAAGCACTGGATGGCTTTGTAGGTCTTAAAGCGGAACCCTGTATAACCCTGCCTCCACGCCCTACTCTAGCGCTGAGGCAGGACGAGGGAGGGTTACAAAGAAAAAAACACTTACCTTATCCGGGGCCCCCGCTGCTCCACCCAGTCTTTGCATCCAATACAGGAAAAGATAGAAAGCGGCACTCCCCAGGCTCAGGCCCTGGCCGGGAGGCGCCAAGGAATAGGATCGCTGGTGGAGCAGGTTCCTCGATCAGGTATGGTATATATATATATATATATATATATATATATATATATATATATATTACTAGCAACCCAACACTGATTTAATATTTCTGGTGGATGCCACCTCTTGATTGAGTCTTATCGAGCTACCTATCATCAAACATACAATGAGACTGCCACAGCTGACCATCATCTACATATAATAAATATATGAATTGTATGTGTGATTTATACAGCCGAATGCAAAATGCAAATAGCCTAGCAACATATATAACCCTAAGCTCGGTACATTGTACCAACTGGCTACACCAAAGCCAGCAACTAAGCAGAAATCCATTTCGTTATAGCTCAGACTCGAGATTAGCAGGATCTTTCAGTAGCAAAGTGTTTGGAGGAAAGGAGCATAACATCTGAAACAGACATTCTCACATGGTACAGGAAAGGCAGTGTAAAACAAGCAGTGGAAAGCCTTGAACATGGCACAATGCAGGTGATGGTAAGATAACAGCTTTTTGTACTGGGTCATGGCGTTACAAAATGAGGCAGCTGGGATTTTTTGGTAGCTTTTCAAGGTTCAATAATCTAAAACCTACTGCTTTTTGCCAACAAAACATTTCATACTTTATAATCCACTTAGGCAAGAGATTTTCAGGAATAATAATTCAAATTGCACGTTAGGATTCCCTTGCCTCAGCCAGACCTTCACAAATCTCACAAATGTTCCTAACACTGTACTTTGGTGTCCTTTTGATTTATTAAACTCGGTTGCTACGTTCAAGAACCGCCAGAAGCACATGCCGGCTATGGTGTCAGATGTAAAACCTTGTTTGTACAAGTCCTAATGTGAGCTTCATTTTAAGTGAAGGAAATGTGAGTAACCGGAGGGAGAGGGGGGCATTTATCTACAGGAATCGGTGGAGCTGCGATTATTCTACATCTTCAATGTTCAGTGTAACTAATAAAACAACGCACAGGCTAGATAATCTGTAGCATGATCTAAACAAATTGTCCTTTACATTCCAATGAATTCATAAATAAAATATCTACATACACAAGTTTACAAAAAATTTGCATTTAAAATGAGTAAAGTGAGGAAGTGTTTAGCCCCTGTAACTTGTTCCTTTGTGGCAGCCGTGCAACTTACACGTTTAGATATCTGCTTATGCGCCTTAAATGTGGTGAAGGGCCTCATGTAAGTAACTGTAGATGAATCCCTGCCCTTGTTAACAAGTTATGGAGCCCTGATTCACCCCCCTCTTTAATGAGGCCCTCTTTGGGCCAATCCTCAGAAAGGCCTATTGGGTTTTAGCAGGCTACTTTAGCAGGCAATTGCAGATGTACAATACAGAGCAATACACATAAGGAAACTCCTATGCTCCTGGGCCTAATGAACATTGACTGCATTTTTTTTCTCTCAAAGGCAATTCCAATGGGCATATTTCTACATATTAGTTGCTCAGAAAAGGCGGGGCTAGCTTTTTGAGGTTTGGCCACATGTGCTGCTCTCTAGGCTAAGAGTACATTAGCTGTTTAATCTGAGTATTTGGCGGAATTCCTATAGAGAACATATATATATATATATATATATATATATATATATATATATATATATATATAAGAGAGAGAGAAAGAGAGAGAGACTAATCTTATTAGCTCCACTTTAGGTCAGCTATTCCATACAAAAAGTAAGGTATAGTATGTGGCACATACAATAGATAGGTGTTAATGTGCCTTATTTGTTCTCAAACCCCACATTTTGCCTGTAGCCCATACCAGATTTTTGGTCTGTGCTCTCAATCTTCAGCAATTTAGGGACAAGTCACATTATCTATCACCACGTATGTTCCTGTGGATGACTGTTTCTGCAATACAGGTGCTGTAGTGCAGGCATGGCCAGCCAGTTCCATAGATCAAAGTAGGAGCTGTGTCATCTAACCTTTTGGGGCACCAGTCCCCCTGCTGGAACATTTTGGCTGGCACCTGAACTAAATTGAAAGGCAAAGGTAAATGCAGCTGCCTTGAGCTGGGCTTTGATTGATGAGCCGTAATGTAAGAGTATTAGATTTATTTTTCATTACTATACAGACAGATGGGAGACAAGTATTAAAGTGGACCCTATACCCAACCCTGCAGTGAGGCAAACTAACTAAAGTCCCAGTGCTGAATTAGGTGATTAGGTTTAACTGTGGTGCTTGGGGGGGGGCTTTGGTTACCAAGGGCAAGCCTATACCACAGCTAGAGTTTAGGTATGTTTTTCTAACTGCATAAACTGCATATATGGATAGACTACGTGAAAATAGGTCATGTCAGACAAATGGCAATAAAAATGTCACTTATATGTCATTATTATTATAACTACTCATTTACTTTTATTCATGAATGATATACACATAGGTTTGTATTCGTACTTACATTCATGTTGTTCATAGGGTGGATAGGAAAGTCGTACAGAGATCAAAATGAAAAAGATGAAGAGAGGCCAGGCTACTTCAACCAGCAGTTGCAGCTGTAAATAGGAGAAGTCAGTCTATTAATACATTTGCTCTATAAAATGTTATTGTAAGCAACGTTGGCTTTGACAGAATAAAACATGCGAGGACTGGACAGGAGAAAGTTAAATACAAGGGTAGGGTTACTCCAAACAGCTTGCTCAAATCATTTAACTCAGAGGGGGCCCCACTTTAGCTCACTTCTGAGAACTGCATCCATCCCAAGTGTAAAGGTTAACTGAACCAACCTGATGCCTATAGGGGACTGTTTCAGGGAAAATAAAAGCATCCCGCATATACACAGCCCCCCTGTTTATGCTTAAAGCCTTTTCACGGCTGGGATTTTATTTAGCTTGGGTCTCCTAGTAACTGAGTTGGGCCCATGAAGCATGTCTTTCAAAGAGTTGCGCAAAAGAAAAGATTGCATTCTTTGTGAAAAAAATGCCCACTGAGGAACCAGCTAGGGGGCTAGGTGGCCTCATTTCATTTATTAACTCTCTAGCCTAAGTTTGCAAACCAAAAGCTCAACCTCATAATACCATTCCTTAAAAAGCCTTTTCACCTAGGTATCTTATACCCATATTTACACGCAGCTGATTTGACCCAATATTAAACATGTAACAATATAACATTATTAGAACAAGCCTGGTCACCCTTTCTCATGATACTTCTCTGCTGCAACACTTGGGTTTGCTCAACAAATTTGTTCTCATTACTAGGTCATTATTTACATACTATTGAACCTATTAGGTTTTGAAGCCCAAGGTAAATCATGGCATATATTTGTAGCTTTGTATGGGGTAGACAGGATAGCTGCCAATTTTAATGTGTTGGTGTAATGTGATGTCACCTCACCTCTTGTTTGGTCCCGGTAGACAGGAAATTTATTTAACAGAAAAATCAATAAAGGTCACTAGGAATAAAGGCGATGACCAGCCTGAGTATTGGGTTATTGTGTCAGTGACACGTCAAAGCTCTATTCACTGTTTTAGTATCAAGGACAAATGGTCAAATAACCCACAATCCTAAATAGCAAGAGAATGGGTTACTTATATACCTTGCATCAACAAAAATGCCCCTATGCCTGTTTGTGTCTTTAACAGGAAGGAAGTGTGCAGATGCATCTGATGGTTGTACTTTGGCCACATATTTAGAAAGATTAATGTAGCTGATCAATAACCTGTCACCCCTGGATTTTATTCCTACCGGGAGAAGAAAACCACAAGCTTGGTGGAAATGTTTTTAGATAGGGTATATATTAGGGGTGTGAATTGGCAAGAATCTGGCGATATGACATGTATCGCAATACACGTATGAAGATACGATATATCCCAATATATCCTAACTCTGTCTCAAAGGTGGCCTCTGGCCCTGCAGGCTACAAGCCAGCATAGTCTAATGGCCACGGGCTCTTCCGCCCCTCCCCCGGGCTTTGGGGAGGCAGGTAATGGGGGGGCTCGGGGTTAATAGCAAGTCACCCGCTAGCAGCAGGTGACTTGCCAGACCCAGAGCATTGTGAACTGGTATAGGGTATAGGGGTCACATAGATCCCTTATCAGTTCACAAAGGGTTAACAGTAAATAAAAACACCACACATAAAAAAAATGTTTTTTATTTAGAAAAAAAAAATTCTTTACTCGCCTCCGATTCTCAGCTCCTGTGTCCCTCGCCAATCCGATGACAGATGCCGTGATCACTGGAGGGGGGGGGGGAGGCAGGGGATCAGGGGATCTCCTGCATCTGCTGACCTGCCCGTAGGGAGCCCAGATGATGCCCGCAGGGGTGATGGGGCAGGGCTAGTCGTGAAGATGGCAGCATCCAGCGGGAAGGCAGGGGCAGATGTCCGGTCAGGCTCTCTCCTGAAGACTGAAGAGCCCTGGGGGGGGGGGGGATCGGAAGCCCCCCGGGTAAAGAGGAGAGGGCCACAAGTCCCTTTGAGGATGTGGCCCCTTTAGTTCAAGAGCCAGTAGGGAATTTTTTTGTTCCCCTGTGAGCTTGTCCGAACATGTTCACACCTTTTCGATCAGGAAAGCTGATGTCTGGAGTTGGCCATTAATGCCACTATAATGTGTCCTTAAAATACCATTTTTTTTCTACAAATGCTCAGAATTAAATGTAATCAAAAATGCCCGGTAGCTGTATTCTCAGTATTTTTGCTCCAGCTTCGTGTTATAACTGAGTGATATCTATAAACGTGTTATCTTATGTACCATGAACATTGAACTTAACATATTCAGTGAAAATGATGTGCCTAATGATAAGTACAGAAAAAAAAAAACACGTCCAAACAATTTTGAAAAGAAACTTTACATGTGTAAGTGTCTATGTTTAAACTACTGGTGATTTTTTTCTAAAGCTGTTTACACTTTTTTAGGATGCTCAATATATATCAGCTGCTCATTCTTTCCTTTAGTCAGCAGGTTGGATACGTTTCCAGTGTTGACCTCTGCTCTTGTTATATGGCTGACAGCGATAATAAGACAAGAGGAGAGATACCATGCTTGTTCAGCTGTCCATTCAGCATATATCATATTCAGGCCAAGAAGATAAAGGCCTGTATAAAGCATGCCAACTAACCATATGTTACCTTTATCTGGCAGTGTGATATAGGTTTAAAGTGGACCAACACCCAGGATTTTGACTATCCTGGGTCTTGGTCCACTTCGGTGGGGCACCCCCGATCGGGGTGCCCCGCTGTGTGAAACCCCCCTTAACCCCCCGAAAAACTCACCTCTCCCCGCTCCCAGCGCCGACGTACAAGCGAGGATCAGGAACGTCTAAGCGGCTGCCGCCGCCGCCGCCTCCCTCGCGTCACTTTTGACAGACGGCCGGCGCGGGGGCGCGCACGCCTACAGGAGCGCGAGGGAGGCGGCGGCGGCCGGCCGCCGCCGAAGATAAGGTAAGGAGTTTGGGGTGTTTGGGGGGGTTTCACCCCGCGGGACATCCCGATCTCGGATGTCTCGCGAGGTGGGGGGTGATCGGCCCGGGAATCTTATAGATTCCCGGGCCGATCACCCGTGGGTGTTGGTCCACTTTAACCTATGTTGAGTTTAATCACTTTCATTTACTAGAATCAACCTCAGCTAAATACTGCTTAAAGTACTCTTCAAAAATACAATAATAAATAAACAGATGTTTACCAGCATATATAACAAATATGAACTAGGTGTACAAAATGTGTAATTACAGTATGTATATAACAGCTGCACCTGCCATACAACTGCAAGTCTAAACTGATATAGGCCCTTATTTAACAAGGGATAGCGCCAGGTAGCGAATGGTGAGCGAACGGTAATGACGCTCACCGCCACGAGAACGGCGGCTCCCCTCCGCAATCACACATTTATCAAGCCGATCCTGCTTAGCGACTGACAGAGCGCCAGATAGCGACTCATTCATCATTATTCCAGCCTCACCCCACAGCGCCAGCGAGCGACCTTGAACAGCGACAGGTATGACCTCTCGCTACCTGGCGCTCTCCAATGCATTTCAATGGAGCAATCTTTAAATATTCTTAATTAATTGCTATTAATGTTTTGTTTTTTTTAAATGTGAAAAATTCTGTGACCACTTCTGCAATGTTAGATATTTTTTAAGGTAAAAAAAAAATAAAAAAATTTGTGCAGAATTGATATTACAGGTCTGATATTAATGTATTCATATTGCAAAATGTTTTGAAAAACAAGTTTTTTTTTTTTTTCAAAAAATATGGTTGTTTGGGGGTTAAAAAACTACTTTTAACCCATCGCCGCCAGCGCTCTGGGGTTTAAACAAGCATTTCACAGCGCGAGAATTTTTGGAGCGTGATTTGTTAATAAATATGCTGGGAGCCGTTCGCTATGGCCATTCGTTGTCATGCGCTCCCATACAGCGCGGAACCTGTCAAACAGCGACTCCTAACCCCGTATTCAACATTACCGCACACTGACTGAGTCGCTATCAACAACCGAACAACGGCCAAGCACAGCGAATACTAGCGGGCGCTGTGAAAATAACGCTACTGTCGCTCATCTGTCGCTACCTGGCGCTATTAATGAATCGGCCTCCCCGTTCTCTAACACTTCATGCACTAGCCATTGTGTGCCACATATCCAGATTGTGTTAAAGTGGCCCAAACCCATGCCAATCGGCCCGGGAATCTTATAGATTCGATTCCCCCCAATCCAAAAATTGGGATGCCCTGCGGTGTGAAACCCCCCAGGTCCCCCATTCACTTATATCATTTACCGGTCCAACGGCACATGCGCGAGCCACGGGCGCATCCCCGCCATCCCTCTAGCAGGGCACGTGCCCGCACCGGGCATTTGTGAATGGAGCCGCTGTTCTTAGACGCGCTGTAGGACCGGGAAGAGGTGAGCTGGTCTCGGCGTCCTGGGGGGTTTTACTCAGCGGGGCACCCACGATTGGGTCCAGCTTTTTTTAATCACATTTGTGCTCACTTAGTATAATTTAGAAAAAGGAAGCAGCATTTGCCTCTGCTGTTTCAGTCATTAATTGTCTAGTCACCCAGCGTTAGTTAGAGTTAGAAGACAGAAAAAGGTTTACTGTATGAGCTGTAAAAGGGCCCTATTTATTTAGTCCCATCACTGCCTCTAACCTCCCTATTGTGCCCCCTGTCCATCCTTTCCCTCCCTGCGCTAAGCCAATTTAGGTACTTATGAAAAAATATACTCACCTGCTCACTCCTCCAATCCAAGTAAAGGGGGCTGGCACTTTTCATGGCAGCCCTGACTGGACCTTGAGTGACAGGTCAGTAACCCAATCTTGGCCATGCCGCTAGGGTGACAGACCTGTCGATCACAGTCCCAGCTCAAAGCTTCTGATTGTCCAATCCCTGCACTGTTTGGAGAAGAATTGCAGTGATCAGGTATAACTTTTTTAATTTTATTGCCCAAAACTGGCTTAGCGTACAGAAGGGATGGGTGGATGGAGGTCCTTTTTAACACAATATGATGTGCCAAAATAGTTACATTTTTACATCCTATGAACCGGATTACGTTTTTTAGTAGAGAAATGAGATACAAAAATATTCACTGTGAGATGGAGAGCTCTCTCACAGGGGTTGGAGAGCACTGCATACTTAATAAATGTGGCAGAATTGTTCAAATGAAATGAAATTGTCCTGTGCCCATTAGTCAACTCTAATCCAGAAAAAATGTCTGCCTTAGAGTACTCAGGCTATTTGCTATATCAGGTATAGTGCTGTTTGGCATTGGTAAGTGCCTGTGATATGTATGTGACATACTATGATACATTATGAAAAGTGTGAGTAGCACTATTTTATACTATTCTAGGTTCAGATACAGGTTCAGATATACTGAGCCTTATCCTCATAATATATATAATAATATATATATATATATATATATATCAGGTATAGTGCTGTTTGGCATTGGTAAGTGCCTGTGATATGTATGTGACATACTATGATACATTATGACAAGTGTGAGTAGCACTACTTTATACTATTCTAGGTTCAGATATACTGAGCCTTATCCTCATAATATATATAATAATATATATATATATATATACCGGTATATATATTTACTTATATATCATAAGCACAGGTGTCTAAAACATTGCCAGTTGTTACAATCTACGATAACAAACAAACAGGGTCCAAAGTTTTGGATAACATGTACAACAATTGTTAATATCTGTTAAGTTTGGAACAGCTGGGTTGCCCATCTCCCCTAAACACTGAAACTGATGACAGATATACATACACATGTTCTCTACAAGAAATAAAAGGCATTTATGTTCTTATGTAACTGACACCAGGGAGCTGGAACATCTGCACTTATGCAAAACCACTCATGACAACATAGAGTGAAGCTAAAGCCAGAATGTAAAAAGCAGCAAACTAACAATTACAATAGTTTGAGGAGAAATCTGTGAGACTTGTTATATATGTGTACAGCTTACAAAATGCCATGTTTGATCATAAGATAAAACAAAAAGTGCCCAGCCAATAAAATGAACAGAAAAACGTACCGTCTGCCTCCGTCGATAGGCAAAGTTCTTCCAGAGGAGCAGTCCCAGCTGCGTACAGTAAGTCATCTTCTCCCTGAAGGCGCACACTGCTTCACCTCTGCAGCGCTGGCAGAAGTTGTTGCAGTACCAGAGTCTCTGAGTTGCTCATTAACTGGAAAAGAGTTAGAAAGGGAAAAAGCCATAAGCTTTCTGAGTAGAAAGGAAACCGTTATACATGCTAAATCACTGTGCAGGGCAGATGCAGTAATCGTGGCATTATGGTTTGTAGTGGTCACTAATGACCTGAAACTTTGAGCTTGTTCACTAGACAATGATTATCCCCTTCACTTCAATAAATGTCTTCCCTGGGAAAACAATAGAGCAATGAGAAGCTTCTATACAAGACAACAAACACCCGCTTTACAGACAGTTTCAGATTGTACTGGGGTTTCTAAAGTTGACAACTGATGAGATTGCTAAGTTTACATAGATCTGAAATCAATCATATTGTTATGGGCAGCCTCAGTCCCCCATGGTTAAGAGATTTCAAGGGAAATCATTTTTGTTGGTACCTTTACACATCCTCAGGTGCTTGCACTGTAACTGTGCATATAACAGGAAGCTGGCAGACAGAATTTGAACAAATGTTGCAATTTAAAGCCCACCTTTTAAGGATCCACTCTCACTTTCCTAACCTGCATTTAATAAAACCTCCATCACCTTATACAGTTATAGAGGAGAAGGGGAGTGTGCATATTTAGGCATAGTCATATTACTGCTAATAACGGTGTACAGGATTTTCTCTCACATATCAGGTGCCTCACTTTTGCTGTTAAAATTGTAATAAGGAGGCGATGTCAGATGAGGTATTAGTGTTCTCTCCCTGAACCCAAATCTTCACACCTTTGTCTCTGCATGATGCATAACCTCTTCTTACCATTTATGAGATAATGGTTTGGGCATTCTAAACCTTATAGGAGAATTGACTGCATAAAAGTAAAAATACAATTCTGTGAGAATCTCACCTGTAGAATTGGTATTATATGCATACAGCACGTCCTGCTCCAGAACATATTCATAACGTATGGGTATACCTCCGCCTTCAGCGCCGTGCACTGCAGATCATGAAGAAAACAAGCTCCTCCCGGCCCTACATATACCGGAGGACCTCCCACAATCCCCAGCATTGAAAAGCAGTGAGAAGAGAAGCCAGGAGAAACAAACCACCCAGAATGTCTGGCAATAACACCAAGTGAGTACAATCACCATACAGGGGATCCAGAACAAAGTGAAACCAGGGTGGGGTGGAGCAGGACGTGCTGTATGCATATAATACCAATTCTACAGGTGAGATTCACACAGAATTGTATTATTCTAAGCATACAGCACGTCCTGCTCCAGCACATATTCATAACGTATGGGACATCCAATAGCAGTGTCCACAATAGGGTGGGATCCCCGTGAAAAGGCACAGCCAACAGTAAAGCGCTGTCACCCTCAACCATGCTATCAACAACGAGAGCAATGCTCTAACCTCAACCTTTGAACCTTGTAAAGGGAGAACTGAGCGCAAGCAGCGGACTAGCCAGCTTGATAGTCAGAACATAGTGCTACAGGGCAAGCCAAGCACTAATAGTAAAAGAACGAAAACAATAGGGAGGAAGGATCTTCCTCTAGAAGGATAGGCCAAAATAACTGCCTAACCATGCCGCTACAAGCGGGGGTAGCCATGGTAACTCAAAACTTTTCCCAACGGGGAATACATGTCCAGGTCGCAGACGGAACCAACAGAAGTGCTAACAACAATATTCAGCAGAGCCGAAAGAGTCCTACAGGTCCGGAAGGACGACCAACCGAATAGGACCAGGCCAGAGGCCCCTTAATCCATGGAAACAGTCAATCCGGTACTTCAAGAAGGGGGCACCGGTAGGCCCCAAAATAAGATCCCATCAGGGACAAGACAGTTCCGGCAGATCTATAACCCCAGTAGAGGGGCACAGATCCCTTTCATCTCATAGTAATTTAGATCATAGTCCCGAGACCAGAGGATCCGTCCAAGGCAGAAAGGACGAAATAACGCCTGAATCCAACTAGTGTGAGGCGGGTACCCTCACCTCATGGTATAGATCTATACCAAGGCATGCATATATATATAAGAAATATATATAATGACTAGGACCACCAATAGTGCCGTTCCTTATGGCACACCACTGCCTGGAGTAACCTCCCCAGAAGAGCAACCTGATGGAAGGAACAGGTCAGACAGGGACCTGACTAAGACCTGTGGGAACCCTTGTTGGGTCTTCAGAATAAGTCCTCCCCCAAGAGGGAACTAGGGATCCCCCAGGAATGCACTTGAGCAGACCCTGAGGAATGCAAACAAAAGATAGGATCAGGTCTCGTATAGAAGAACAGATCAGGCCCCAACCATAGACTGAGTCAAGTAGTGAGCCCATACCAAACACTGCTTGTAGGACCCTGAGCCCAGGAGCAGATACCGTCCCGCCAGGGAAGGAGCTTAGACCCAGCAATTAGCATAGGGACAACATAAGCTAAATCAGCGTGGCAGAAGGAAGAAAATAAGGAGGAAGACAAAGTCCAGAGCCTCCAAGGAACAAGACACCCCGAGATCTATCATCTCCGGCAGGGAAAGCCCCCGATCCTGCCAACGCTAAAGTAGGTCTAAGGTAAAGGCACCATACTATGTTAAAAATAGTCCTCAGGAGGGAACTTACCGTCCAGCTGTACTCAGCAGAACTCCCTGAGAACCCACACCCCACTGGGCCTCCCAGGCCCCAAGCATAAGGTGCTGCTTGTCATCAGGGACTAGCGCAAGCTCTCCCCGCGCCCGGTAGGGCAAGGGTATAACATCTTCAAGTAAACTACCCAGCCAGAACAACTAGCCCCAACCAGGGCAGACCAAACTGGCCAATAACAGGAGTAGACCCCTGTAACAGAGGCGGGGTCCCACAGAACCCTGCCAGTGTGAGCCCAGAGGCACAACAGAGAACCTCCCAAGGGAGGGATACTTAAGGAAGGACAAGGAATATCAAGTCCCCTAAGGAATCAGGGCTCCCCTGGAATAGATCCAGGCCTAAGAATTCCGCAGGAACAAGGAGCAACCACTGTCCTATTAAGGCAAAAAGTCCCCCAATGGACGGGTACAAGAAGGAGTAGTCCCCAACTAGGACCCACAACGTGTTCCTTATGACCAAAATTCACCTAGGAAACCAGAACCGTCAAGGTCCCTTCCTAGGAACCCCCGGGGGATTCAGAAGAATAGGCCCCCTTTGTCATCCTGCCAGATTAGGTACCATGGTAACCAACAGGGAAAGGCAAGGAGTATGGAATGCTCCCCCATGGTACTATCGAGTAACCAGTAGAAGAATAACCGCCTCCACAAGGAGTAAGGTAAGCAGACCCAGACCCAGGGTGCAAACCCCTCATCCAGGGCTAATAGCTCACCTCAGAGCCCAAAGATCCCCGAGACAAGTGGTGTTAAAGGACGAGCCGCCAATCAACTCACCAGAAGCGAAGCTGTCTGGAGGAATCACTATACAGGACGGAGGACCCGAGGTCTCATACCTGTAAACTCTTTATAGCCAAGGAAAAAAAGGCACTGGGTGAAGCCTACTCCCGGTGCAATCCAGGAACTAGAGGGTGGAGCAGAGTAGAGCTCCGGTTTTGTCAAGTTCCATCCCACAACCGCTCGTGAGGGAACAGGAGGGCCGGATAGGTCCCCTGTAAAATGCCCCTCGGTGCCGTGTGAGTCATCACACCCTTCCTGAGCCCAGTGCGTACAGGGGCGCAACAGGGGGCTTAGTTTAAGTCTCAACGGTGTCGGTGATCACCAATACCCAGCCATAGAGGGCTCAATATCCAGAAGGCTCCTTAGAGCCTAGAAAGAAATCCGAACACGCCACCAGCGGCCAGAGGACCCCTGGAGCATGGGGCACAGACAGCCCTGTCAAGGGCGTCAGGCCGAAAGCTTATGGTACAGATGCCACATCCCCCTAGGGGTTAGGCAGATAGACTCCCTCAACCTTGAAGGGAGAGAGGGGCAGACCCGCTCAGGGGCCCCAGTTGCTATGTGATAATGGCGTTCTGCAGGGACGCCATACCTGACAGGCCCAGTTAAGCCTGCACCCATGCCCGAAGAAGGGCATGGAACCATAGTCTTCCCAACTGACTCAGGAAAGGGCCACCCAGCAAACACCATTCCATATCTGGAGGAACTATCCCCTAAGGCCACCAGAGCGAGGCAGGATGCCTCCTGATAGGAGTAAGGTGCTGTGGCCATCCCCTCACCCAGGTGGGTGAGGGCGTCCCATCATGCATGAGGGAATTCAGGGAAGGAAATGGGCTTAGCCCGACCGGAGGGCCCCGGGCATTGAACGTCACTCCTGGGACAGGATACCGAACCAGACCCAGCAGGGGGTAACCCCGGTTCCTGCTTAACAGAATGATATGGAGGAGGAGGGGTCTCCCTGCTCCGCAGAGGGCGCAACGGCCGCCTCTGACTGGGTGGACTGTCCTGTTTCTCAAATAAGTCCAGACGTGCCCCAAACAGACGATGCCCTCTAAAGGGAAGCCCCGTCAAGATCCTTTTGGCATCATCGTCTGCCCCCCACTGACGAAGCCAGAGCAGGCGACGTATAGCTACCACTTGGGCAGAAGTCCTCGCACACATTTTGATGGTGTCATCCAAGGCCAAAAGGATGAATTTAACAAAAATATCGCAGCTCGAGAGTGCGTAAAACACCTCCCAGGGTAAGTCTTCAGGCTGATGCTCCAGTGTCTTTCTTATAAGAGTCTTAGCGGCCACTGCCGTGATGGCCGCGGCACAGACAGGGTGCAGCGCCTTGCCAGCACAGGTAAAGGGGTGGGAAGCAAGCCTATCGATACGCCGGTCCTCGGCGTCCCGCAGGGAGCTGTAAGCCGGAGATGTAAGGAAGGGGGGTTGGGGACCCCAATAATCGGAGCGTCCACTAATGGGGACGAGGACCAAATATCTACCATCTCGGGGGGAAAAGGGTATTTCCAAGCCCAGTCTTCCGGGGTCTTTTGAAGAGCAGCGGGACATTCCCACCCTTTAAGTACAAGAATATGGAAGTGAGCCTGCTCGAGAAATTCCAAGCGCGCAGGCGCAGTATGAAAGCGCCCCCCTCTCGGCCTGGAGACCGCACCGGGAGGCGAAACGGACAATACATTAAAAATCCTGAGTAGCATCCCGCCAATATCAAGCTGGTCCCAGTCATCCTGACCAGCATCATCCTGACCCCTCGGTCTCTCGTCAGAGGAGCCTAGGTCAGAGAACAGGTCCCCTTCTTCCGACGTAGCGCTAGCACGTGTAGAAAAGGACTCCTCAGAGCCCATAGCACAGGCCGAAGCCGCGGGAGTGGAAGGCCGTTGCCTAACTGGGTCGATCCGGCCAGACAAACCTTCCACAATCTGGGCCAGCGTGGGCCGTCTAGGAGGGGAATCTATTTGTAACTCGCCACTTGTACAAGACTCAGCAGGAGTGAGGTTTAGGGAAGGGGAAAGGGGAGAGAAGGAGCGAGGTACAACCGCAATCGTCGCTCGCAATTCCAGCATCTGTTCAGAACATGACGCGCAGACCCGTGCCCCGTCCGCCTCAGCATGGGGGAGACCACACGATATACACAGCCGGTCCTGTCCCAGGGGGACCCCGGTAACACAATCCTGAGATGCCTCCATATGGTGATTGTTTAAATACAGGATGTCGATAGGGATTTATGCCGTAAGCAACCCTGGATGCCCCAACTACCCGCTGATCAATGTGGGAGATTTTGGGAAGGCCCGCTCCTTATACGTATGAGTATAGCAATGTATACGTATATAGTAAATATATGAATAGGTATATAGGTATATATGTATATGAGGCCGGGGGAGGCCACCGGAAACTCAGCGTCTGAAAGACACAATGGGAAAGAGATGTCAGGAACATGCGCAGATGGGCAGACAATAATGAGAGGGATTTGCCCGCAAGGGCACTTACAGCTCAAGTGGAGGAGGAGACCGCCACGACGCATGCGCGGGAAGCTAACCAAAATGGCGCCCGGTGAAGCTCGAAGAGCAGGCTAAATACTCCGCCGTGACGCGAGGGGCGCCGAACTAAGGCCCCGTCCATTCTAAAGAGCGCGAAGCTCTGAAGTAAAAAATAAGGCAAGGATGCAACCAGCAGGCCTAACGTACCATAGAGCAGACACCGACAATAAGCGCGGGCACCGCGGCAACAATATTAAGTGGCAATCGAGTAAAAAAATAACACACAGCGGCAGCCGAAATAAGGAGCAAGCAGCGCGGCCCGGACATCTCTGAGCTAATAAAGGGCAGAATAGAAGCCACGAGCGTGACACACCGGTACACTAGGACCGCCACACGCGTACCCTCCCCCCCTTTCTTTTCCCCCTAAGTGGATGGGGAAAAGAGGGAGAACGGCGACCCGAAAATAGGGTCCAGCACTACGCGGGGTACAGGACAATAATGCGGGAGGGGCATCCCTTGGAGGCTCACCATCAGCCTAAACCGCCTACCCTATGGTTGGGGAATTGCGGTGGAGTCTAGCTCCATAAGCACACCAGGTGCTGCCTACCTTCACCCGACCCACGCAGCCCAGGCTGGGAGGCATTAATTTCACAATGAGGACGGGTGGAAATAGTCCCGCAGGGCCTCAGGCTGTCAAGCCCCGCTCGCCTGCGAGAGCGTGATACTTCATGTCTTCGCAGTTTCAGCACTGCAGAGAAATCTGGGGATTGTGGGAGGTCCTCCGGTATATGTAGGGCCGGGAGGAGCTTGTTTTCTTCATTATCTGCAGTGCACGGCGCTGACGGCGGAGGTATACCCCATACGTTATGAATATGTTCTGGAGCAGGACGTGCTGTATGCTTAGAATATCTAGTAGGCCCATTTACACACCACATCAATATAAACAGGAATGGTTAATGGATCTAATATTTCTCTAGGAACAAGGCCGACATAAGAATAACTGATGCATAGCTCCTTTATGGGACCCAGTAAAAAAGATACTCTGATGGATCCTTTGCTATAATGTAACAAACTTATTATAAATAATAGAAGGTTACTAATTATACTAATCTGCCAACATGATACCACATGATATTTGATGAGCCTAATTACTCCTGCATGTATCATAATAAAAGTTTTGACAGTTCGGTGTACTAATCAGCTGTACAACTACAAAAGCAATAGTAAATAGGCAATGTAGCGTGACATAAGCAGCCTGTTAATGACTGAAAATCTTGTCATTGTGAACAAGTGTCTTTATTGCAAAGCACCTTTAGAATATCGCAGCTCAGACTGTAAGATGAGTGACAAAGGGGTTTATTTATCGAGGGATAGCGGCAGGTAGTGCCTTGTAGCGGCAGTCAGCGTCTGGTGAACGCCGGGCGCTGTACGCAAAACCACATTTATGAAAGCGAACCTGGTGAGCGACTAACAGTGCCATGTAGCTTCCTATTCATCATTACAAGTGGCTCAGCGTATAGCGCAGGCACTCTAGCTTCCAGAGCACCAGGTATTACCTGTCACTACCTGTCGCTCTCCCATTTTTTTTTCTTTCATATAATTGTGTGACCTCTCCTGGCATAGAAAAAGTCATTTTTGAAAACTTTCTTGATTTTTTGGTTTTTATGCAGACGACGCTGTGTGTGTGTAGTTTTTAGTATGGTGTGAGTCACTGAGAGTCGGTCGCAACGGAGCTGGCGCTACCTTTCGCTCCCTACAACGTTGTACTGGTGTTAAAGCACCCAACATACATCGCATTGATCAATGCGAGCCAGGTTACTAGACTGACGAAGGCTTAACAGCGCCCGATACCCGCACATGAGCGCCTACTAGCGGTCGCTCTAAACGCCGCTATACAGTAATGAATAACGTTCATTGTAGCACTATTCCACGTTGTAGCACTATTCAGAATTCCTAAAAATACTTAAAGCGGACCTTCTCCCTGAATAAGAGCATATCTTATATGTTTCCCCCACCCTGTCCATACCTGATGTACACATAAAAAATCATCCTACCTGCATCTACTGCATTTTATCAGCCAAAATGGCGGCTCATGGAGCATCAGGCGGCCTGCAAACAGGAAGTGTCGCTCTGCATACTGGGATTGCTGTCCTTTTCCTGACCCCAGCTATGTCTGTCACAGCTATAACCCCCCCCCCCCCACACACACACACACTTTATCCCCCTCTTCTCTCCTCAGTATGTGATGCTTCTGAGGCCAGATGGCAGTGCCTGTATACTAGAGTCCTGAACAGAGTTGCACCCCGGTGGGGGAAAGAATAATAAATCAGTGACTAAAAACTTAAAATTTATCAATGTTAGATGCTAGGTAATAGTTTTTAAGGGTTTGGGCTTTTCATTAAATCATGATAAAGGTCCGGTTTAAGTAATATTGTAATGGTAATTCAACATTTTCCAAAACAACATTTTGGGCAAAAGTAAAGAATGCTTACAGTTGGGCCTCTAGCTTTCAGGAAGAGGGGTCAAGTCCACAATTGCAGCTGTGGGGGAAGGAGGGGTTGGCTTGGCGACAATGACAAGAACCTTACAAAACTATGAGGCCGATTCATTAATAGCGCCAGGTAGCGACAGATGAGCGCCAGTAGCGTGATTTTCACAGCGCACGCTAGTATTCGCTGTGCTTGGCCGTTGTTTGGCTGTTGACAGCGACTCAGTCGGTGTGCGGTAATGTTCAATACGGGGTTAGGAGTCGCTGTTTGACAGGTTCCGCGCTGTATGGGAGCGCATGACAGCGAACGGCCATAGCGAACGGCTCCCAGCATATTCATTAACAAATCACGCTCCAAAAATTCTCGCGCTGTGAAATGCTTGTTTAAACCCCAGAGCGCTGGCGGCAATGGGTTAAAAGTAGTTTTTTAACCCCCAAACAACCTTATTTTTGGGAAAAAAAAAACATGTTTTTACAAACATTTTGTAATATGAATACCTTAATATCAGACCTGTAATATCAATTCTGCACCAATTTTTTTTTTTTTTACCTTAAAAAAAAAATCTAACATTGCAGAAGTGGTCACAGAATTTTTGACATTTAAAAAAAAAACAAAAAAAAAAAAAAAACATTAATAGCAATTAATTATGAATATTTAAAGATTGCTCCATTGAAATGCATTGGAGAGCGCCAGGTAGCGAGAGGTCATACCTGTCGCTGTTCAAGGTCGCTCGCTGGCGCTGTGGGGTGAGGCTGGAATAATGATGAATGATTCGCTATCTGGCGCTCTGTCAGTCGCTAAGCAGGATCGGCTTGATAAATGTGTGATTGCGGAGGGGAGCCGGCGTTCTTGTGGCGGTGAGCGTCATTACCGTTCGCTCACCATTCGCTACCTGGCGCTATCCCTTGTTAAATAAGGGCCTATATGTCTGCAGTAACTTCCCCCACTCTTCCAGAAGCTTCTTACTGTACTCTTCCTTTACTATCTACTAATGTGTGATTATCACTTCATTTGCACGAAAAGTTTAAATAGTTTGAAATCATTACTATGAGAAAAATATCACCCAGCTTAGCCCTAAAGCTCAAAGCAATGAGGGGACACATTTAAAAGTATCTAATACAGGTTTACTTGTATCTACGGGGAGAGCTCTGTAACCAAGATGGAAGCAGAGGAGATGGCAGTTTCTAGGAATTATTTATATAATGCTATAAATTGTTGCCTTACATATCAGGAAAAAAGACACAGACTAATCTAAAATACTTTAGGATTATCTGCTTTAGTTATCATGAACAAGAAATCCACTCTGGCCCACTAACCCTGCTCCCCAATAAACCATCCCTAACAATAGAAGAGCTGAGATTTCATGGACCTAATGACTGTTCTTTACAAAGTATTTAACTTAGCGGTCAAATGTTCCTGTAAATGATGGCACTGAGGAAGTAGACAAGTATGCCATTAGGCTCCTTTATCTTACCAGCACATTGAAATATGAGCATGCTATTTTGGGAGCCATAATTCTATTGGAATATTGAACCAGCTCAAAAATAAATGTCATTTTCCCATGAATAGGTCTGCAAGCTTGCTGACACTGGACTGGTCCCTTCACTTCCTTAGTAACAGGCGATATAGGCCCTTATTTATGAAGGAATAGCGACAGGTAGCGACGGGTGAGCGACTGGTAATGACGGGCCCCGCCACAAGAACGCCGGCTCCCCACCACAATCACACATTTATCAAGCCAATCCTGCTTAGTGACTGAGATAGCTAGCGCCATATAGCGACTCATTCATCATTATTCCAGCCTCAGGCCACAGCGCCAGCGTCCGACCTTGAACAGCGACAGGTATGACCTCTCGCTACCTGGCGCGCTGCAATGCATTTCAATGGAACAATCTTTAAATATTCATAATTAATTGTTATTAATGTTTTTGTTTTTTTTTTAAATGTGAAAAATTCTGTGAGCACTTCTGCAATGTTAGATAAATTTTTTTAAGGTAAAATAAAAAAATAAAAAAATTGTGCAGAATTGATATTACAGGTCTGATATTATTGCATTCATATTAGTAAATTCTTAAAATTTTTTTTTTTTTTTTGGTTTCCAAAAATATGGTGGTTTGGGGGTTAAAAAACTACTTTTAACACATCGCCGCCAGCGCTCTGGGGTTTAAACATGCATTTCACAGCGCGAGAATTTTTTGGAGCGTGATTTTTTTATGAATATGGTGGGAGCCGGTCGCTCTGACCAGTCGCTATCATGCGCACCCATACATCGCGGAACCTGTCAAACAGCGACTCGTCACCCCGTATTCAACATTACTGCAAACCGACCGAGTCGCTATCAACAACTGAACAACGGCCAAGCACAGCGTCTACTAGCGGGCGCTGTGAAAATACTGCTACAGTCGCTCAACTGTCGCTACCTGCCGCTGTTAATGAATCGGCCTCATAGTTTTGAGCTCCTGCGTTCTAAACGACATGCCTACTACTGCATGAAACATGATGATTGTGCAAGATATATAAAACCTTCCCTTATCACATAGAGAAACCAATTTCTGGGTGCTCCGCTTAATATGCCGGCACCCCCCTTCTCAGCCTGAGCAGCCAGATGATGCTGCCGGCTTGGCGGTGGCCCGGTTTTCTAAAAAAGAATGCAGTTTACCACCGCCATGGCCACACCCAGCCAGCACCTGCGCCAAATTGGATAAGGTGCCTGGTGACATGAAACGCAGACTGGCCGCATTCCCGGCTTTCACGTTGGACACACACAGCTACAGGGAAGCTGGGGATGCGGCAGACCATGATTGCGGCGTTGCGGGAGCCGCCAGTAAAGGTAAGTATACTGGCGATCCTGAGGATTTCACACAGCGCTATCTAGTGCCCCGGGGCAGGCTAGCAGCCGGCCCTGGAATCTAAAAGCACCATGGGTATCCATCCTCTTCAAACAAAGGCTATAGTTGCTTGGATTGTGCTTATGTATTAAATTATATAAAAGTATTTCTTATTTTTAATCTTAAAGACATATAACTTGCCACAAACACAAGAATCTGGCTGTGAAATACAGAACAATTTCCCTTTGAGGGTCTATTGCAAGGTTTCTCAACCCTCTCCTTGGAAACCACCAACGGTCCAAGTTTTGCAGATTTTACAGGTGCAGTATTTAGTGTTCAGCTACAGACCCACCTGTGTGAAGATCCCCAAACACTTGTGTTGGGGAACACTGGTCTATGGCAACAACCTGATTAAATTATATTCATTTGGGGTGACCCTTGCATGACGCAGCTGTTCTCAAGGTTTCTTAAGCAGCCTGCCAAATGTATTGTCCGCATAATAAATTAGGAACCTGGCAGTTTAAACAACATGAGACGCTACAGTATGGTTTGCTAACTGCCCTCTGCATGATCGGACGTCAGAGCAGCTTATTATTTAAAATAGATTTAAAAATGGAAATTATGAATAACTGTAGACAAACATTTTTTTTAGTATTGAATAGTGCTAGGAAGAATCAATTTAATATTTATATCTTAACGTCCTCCCTGACTGTGGTCCTAATATAGGAGAAAATATCAGTCACTGGGACCAGGGATATCTCAGTATAGAAAAAACATTTTTTGCTGGTCACCAACCATCTGACGACACTATAGATTTTCTCCTACATTAACGTTCTGTTTATAGTGGCTAACAGAGAGTGAACTAGGTTCTACCCATAGAAAACAACAGCTAGTACTGCTGGGATATCGCTGACAATAGCCCTGCTCAGCTCCCCTCCCCCCAACCCACAACCCAGTTTTACATTACACTGTACATTGAGCTGAATGTGCATATATAACAAAGTCAGTATATTGCACGGGAAAAAGGAACGTATGATCTGCACAGACTTCTTCATGTTAGCACAAGTTTATCATACATGACATAGTTCCTCTACCGATTCCCCGAATGCTCGCATGGCTTGCTTCTTGTCCCCCGAGGACACGCTAAGATCAGCACAGGCAGCATTTTATCTACATGTAATGCTAGTTTTAGAAGTCCAATTCTTAGAATGCTTGCTTTGTATATCATCCAGGGATGAAGTAAATCAACTGTTCAAAGGATAGACTGGCACATGTACAGTATGTGCTTCTTATACAAATGCTGCTATTGTTCCTCAAATCATTTTGTACATGAACAGTCTGCATCTGGTGGTCGGGCCACCATTGTTAATGATCAAGTCTATTGTAGCTAGATAGCCAGTCATAAGTGGTTCTAAAGCCTGAGCTACCATAGAGCACAATAGCAGGAAAAGTGTTTTAAAAAAACAAAACATTTTAAAAGGAAACAAAAAAACATGTATATATTTTGTGTAACATGTAAAAGTGTATGACTTAGAGGTCACCAAGTGCTATTCTTTTACAAATTGTCAAAAAATCACTTTTTACTCCCAATTTTCCCATCAATGTGTTCATCTAACCTCAGAAACTACAAATGAAATTAAACACGCTACAAAGTTTTCATCACAACAGTGTTTTCTGATATATAGTGCCTATAACCAGTGCCTATAAAATCCACTGCTAACCACTGCATGTTACAAATGAGAAAATAATGGCGGAACACATTGGCGCTGTTAAATCCAGCATAAGGGCCAACAGGTACGCAAACAGGCACTGAAACAGGCACTGAAACAGGCTGGCAATAGGTATAGATAGGTATTTCCCCAATGCAAGCTGATTATTTAAAACAGATGCTCTGACTTGCAGTGCCACTATATAAATCAGGCTCTATTTGGCAACTCCATATACAGGCAGCTTGTACAGGGGTTTAACCCACTTAAAGATTCCAGGGCTGGCTGCTGGCCTCTCCCCGGGGCATTCCAGACTGGGATGCCCAGCTGACCCCCCCCCCCCCCCCCCAGAATGCTGCAAAGCTGACCTGCTACCTGGCCCCCTCAGCGATGCATCACCGCATCTTTGGGCTGTGAGCCACAAACCGAGCCGAACATTTTATATGCATGGCAAATGGAAATGCGCCACAGTTTTAACAAATAGCAAAGCACTAGAACAGGTAGTTATATCAAATGGCCCCATTCCCATCTTTGATGTTGTGTGCTTTGGCACACTACCCAAAACACCTGAACGCAACATTCTGAGCTCACCCATGCCACATGTAATTCAATAATAGTGACCAACCGCAATGCCTGGTATGTAAACCGTATTCACTTGTGTCGCTCATCTACACTGGCCCCAAAGGAGACAGACAACCCCTTATCGTTATAAAAAAAAACCAATTCTGAACTTGTGCAGAAAGCTTGAATCATTTTGGTGTCGTCACCTCAATAATCTCTGATCTGTGTCTTGTTTACATGACACCTATGAGCTGATAATAGCACCCAAAGTAATCATGTATCCAACCAATTTTGCTCACACATAAGAATAGTTACTGTAGTAAGCACATGTCAACAACATTAGGCAGGATTTTTCTCATTAGTAGTGCACACACTAGCTTTTAAATATGTATCAATGCAAACAGGATTATCAGACATGGACATTCTGAAGATAATAACCACTTATTTGTAATAAATATGCTTATTGTCTTCAACCTGTTCCAGTTTTTCAAGTCTTACAATTTTCAACAACTAGTCATGGCTGTGGCTGCAAGTGCAAGCTTAGCTACATCAGACATGTTTGTGAATGACGTATACCGTATATACTCGAGTATAAGCCGAGTTTTTCAGCCCACTTTTTGGGCTGAAAAAAGCCGCCTCGACTTATACTCGAGTCAGTGGCCGCTCTCACACACACTGACACTGGGAGGCCGATTCATTAATAGCGCCAGGTAGCGCCAGATGAGCGACTGTAGCGTGATTTTTTCAGCGCCAGCCAGTATTCGCTGTGCTTGGCCGGCGTTAGCTTGATGACAGCGACTCAGTCGGTGTGCGGTAATGTTGAATACGGGCTGGGGGGTCGCTGTTTCACAGGTCCAGCGTTGTATGTGAGCGCCTGACAACGAATGGCCAGAGCGAACGGCTAGCTTCATATTCATTAACAAATCACGCTCCGAATTTGCTGGTGCTGTCCATTCCTTGTTTAAACCCCAGAGCGCTGGCGGCGATGTGTATTAACTAGTTTTTAACCCCTAAACAACCATATTTTTTGAATGTAACATTATACATGTTTTTAGAATCATTTTGTAATATGAATACATTAATCTCAGACCTGTTAGATCAATTCTGCACAAATATTGTTTTTAATTTTTTTTTTACTTAAAAATAAATCCTAACATTGCAGAAGTGGTCTCCGATTTTTTGACATTAAAAAAAAAAAAAAAAAATAAATATTACCAATTAATTATGAATAATTATAGATTGCTCCATTGAAATGCATTGGACATCGCCAGGGAGCGACAGCTCATACCTGGCGCTGTGAGGGAATTTGCAGCGGCGCTGTTCGGTCCAGGCGGCTTCATGATGAATGCCGCGCTAGCCGTCGCTCTCGCCGGCGCTAGCCTCATTTTGCTTGATAAATGCGTCATTGTGACCGCCGCCGGGCGTACTTGAGTCGGTAGTCGCCGTTAGCTGCCGCTACCTGGCGCTCGTCAGACACTACCTGGCGCTATCGCTTGATGAATAAGGGCATTACTGGCTGTTGCGCGCAGGTTGGTGGGAGGCGTCCATTGTTTCTATTGGACGCCGACCACATGGGGCACGCCCACCAACCGGCGCGCAACAACCAGGAAGTTCCTGCGCGCGTTTGTGAGAGCGGAGGCAGTGACGGCGGCGGAGGCAGTGGTGACGGCAGAGGGAACGGAGGTGGCCAGCGCGCAACAACAGGTAAGTGTGGGGGGGACCACTGGGTTTTTTTTATTTTTAATTGTTGTTAACTGTTAATGATGCCAAGTGAGCACACATATGATATCCAGGGCCAACCTGAGGAGAAGAAAAGATGGGAAAAAGAGTAATACTTCCAGAAGTTGGAACAAGAGATGGACAGAATGTGGAAAAGAGAATTTAAAAAGTAGTCAAGTAGTAAAGAGTGAATTTAGAAAAGGGAGAGAGGGGTAATGAGGAAACATGAAGGAAGAGAAGGTGATAGAAACCTATGTGTGACGGCTTGGCCCCTAGTTTGAATTGGGCCCCAGCGCAAACCAGCCTGGGGGGGGGAGGCAGGCACTCTCATTTATAAGCAACACCAGCAGTAATAGTGTGGCAACCTGCATGTCTCAGGTCAGAGTGGCCCTTATTAGGGCCACCTAGCCGGGCCCCCTTTTCATCCCTTGGACCCCTATACCTGAGTCCCTAATGGCTGCTGTCATCACATCCACAGCCTGCATTTCCCACCCTAGGCTTATACTCGAGTCAATAACTTTTTCCAGTTTTTTGTGGTAAAATTAGGTGCCTCGGCTTATATTCGGATCGACCTATACTCGAGTATATACGGTAACCCCATAAAGCAACATTTTTTTTAAGTAAGCTCCTAGTAAGCACTTTATAAAAGTAATGGCTTTGTCTCATTGAGCCAATCAACTCATCAATCAGTCTGGTATATCTGGGCATAACTTATTGTGAATGCACAAAAGCCTGTAATTGTCACCCTAAGCTTTCATCAGGACCAGCTTACTTTTAAAATAACAAAAGAATTGTTAGTATCTAACTAATGACAGCACTGCATAAACTGTCATTATTATTGTAACTGTCACATAATGATAGTTTAGAAAATGACCAGGGGAAAGTCTAAGCAGCAAATATGTGGGATCT